>JANBXA010000726.1:18312500-19577500 GCA_030556225.1 Cricetiscus sungorus
AGATTAAAGGCCACCTGGATGCTATCATAATTTCTAGCAAATCATACTCATGACAAATATGTGAGTCAAAACAGAAAACAGGACTATCAATTCACCCTTTATACTTTTGTAAAAGTGGCCATTTGCCTATGTATATAAACAAATGAATGTAGTATTTAAAAGTAATTGATGATAGCATAACAGATTAAAAAATGATGTTCTTGTTATTATTATTTCAACTTATCTCATAGCTAGTGTTGTCATTCTGGGTGTATATTTCAGTGGTAAAATAGTTTCCTGGTATGCAAAAAGTGCCAAACTTGAATTCTACCACCACAATATGAAAATTACAAAATTAAATAAAGAGAAAGCAAATGAGGTTTAACATGTTTCTACTATAAAATGGTAATATGGATTTGGAGAGGGATAATATCTTTCTTTTTCTTTTTTATTTTATTGTTTGAGAATTTTATACACGGATATGCTGTTTTAATCAAATATACATCTACTTACCCCTCCAATGATACTTACTGTAACCCTCATTACATATATACATATATATAATTTTTTCTTATTTTACACATTGATCCCAGATCCCAGTTTCCCTTCCCTCCCTCCTTCCCTTCTTTCCTCCATCCCTCCTTCCCTCCCTCCCTCTCTCCTTCCCTCCCTCCTAATGACTGAACAGATTTTGATGATTCCTTATTACTTTTATGTGCCAACTTTATGAACTCTGTTTTAAAAACCCATTAAGTCTACTTAGTGCTTCTAGTTTTCATACAGAAATAGGTAGGGATTTTCTACTGGAACAAGAGCAATCTCCCAAAGCAATCTCATTACCAAAAAACAAAAACAAACAAAAACAAAAACACAAAACAAAAAACCTGGCTCTCCTTCACTGAGAAGCCGTCGTCTTCCAGTAGTTCCTTAAATCGGGGCTTCTAGAGTCTCTCTTTCCATCCATGAAGGAATTTTAGCTGGCTTGATCTTGTGTGGATCTTATGTACACAGTCATCACTGCAGAAATCCTGTCATGTCTCACAAATAATGTCTCACTACAAATGGCTTTTAGAATCTGCTGCCCTCTTCTTCACAGAGCCTTGGAGTGACACGAATAACATAGGTGTCCCATTTTAGACCTACAGTTTACACTCTCTGCATGAATGTCCCAATTGTTTGTCTCTATGTTAATTGCTATCTAATGCAAAAAGAAGCTTCTTTGTTGAGGGTTAAGAACTATACTAATTTGGGAGAGCTCACAGGTTTTCAGATCAAAATTAGTCATTTGTATTTGAAAACTCAGGGTATTTGAAGTTAAGTCCAAATGACAATGAGCTGTTACAGGTCCTGAGAACTACATTGGTCATTTGTATTGCAAACTTCAAGGTGATTGAAATTAAGTCAAAATGACAATGAACTACCCCAATGTTAGACAACAAACAAAAACCAATGCTATATTTAATAAGAAATGGCTCACAAAAGTCTCCAATTTTTTTCAACTTTGATTGAATACATCAATGCTTTGAGACACGTTCTGGCAGACAGACAAACACTATGCCCTTCCCTTTCACTACACTAAGAATTCCTGAAATAAATACTTTTTTGTTCAATAATAAATATTTCTTGATCAAAATAAACTAACTCGAGACTCTTGTAAATGCACATGGATCATGGGAAGACATGGGAGCCCTGATAAAAATGTTGCTAAAGGAGATTCTATATTGTTGTGCAAGTTTTCTTATATTGCCAATTTACAAAGTGAACAGATTCTTGCATAAATTTAATTTATGGTGTTTTCTAATATTTTTCATTTAACTAAAAGCACTTCTGAAGGTACAGGAGATGCACTATTAAATAACTAACAAGACACAGCAAACAGGAAAAGTCAAACACCACAGGTGGAGCTGGGGACAAACGTGATTCCTCAAATGAAAAGTGGGGAAAGGAGTAGAAACTGGCAGACGTATACTTATTGGAGTTTGATCTTTTTCATTAGGGACTAGAAGGAGGCTCAGAAGAACAAGCAATGAGATGTGCCTTTTGCTGACAGAGAGAAATTTATTGGGGAGACGCAGGGACCTTTTTAGCTGTGAGAGAAAATTAGACAAGTAAACTAATGTCTTTCCTTCTGATTACCGCTGGGGGAGATTAAGCAGGATTCTCTCAAGAGTGAGAAATATGTTACACCTGGAAGCAGAGTTAAAGCTGCAGAAAGGTTTTTTGACATGAAATCGAGGCTCTCGATGAACAGAATTTGTAAGAGACAATTAAAAAAAACACCTTATCAAATGGAGATATTGTGATAGTGACCCTTATATTCAATGTTTTCAAATTTTTCCTGTATTACTAACTGATTATGTTTGCCACATACTCAACAGAATTCGTTGTAAACTCCCTCTTGCTGGGGAAACTTGTTTAAATTTCTTGTCTGTGTCAAACAACACTTTGTGAGTTACAGTTGATAACAGGCAACATTACGGTTCGGCACACTATCTCCTCCCAGGGTGGGCCAAAATCACCTTCAGAGTTTGATCTGACCTATTAAAATCAACAACATACAGTGCACTGGAAACAGCTGGATGAATATAATGCATGTGAAACCCATGATGTCAATTCTTTTATTTAAATTTTTTGAGACTATAATATAATTACATCATTTCCCTCTTCCTTTTCCTCCCTTGAAACATTCCCATACATCTCTGCTTGATCTCTTTAAAATTATTGGAAGTCTGTATAATGTTACCAGTACTTGTGTATATATGTTTTCAGCAAGGACCAGTTGGTGTGTTCTTCCTAGCATTCCTTAGTTCCCCGTAGTTCTTTGTCTAGTGTTCAGGTCTTTTTGGCTTTCTCCTGCCCACATTATCATGTCTATTGCTGTCATTGTTAAGCTAATGTTTAGGCAGCTATGCTGCTGAGATGTCAGTGATGTAGCTTCTGATATTTCTAGGAGACACAATCTCACAGTAAATTCCCTGTTTCTCTGGCCCTTACAATTTTTTCTCCCCTACTTTCACAATGATTATTGAGCTTTGGGTGCAAGAGTTGTGTTGTAGGCATAGTAGTTAAAACAGTGTTTCACAACTCTGTATTTTGATTGGTTGTGGCTCTATGAAATGGATTCCAACAAAATCAAAGAGCAGTTTTTTTGTTGAACATAAAGACTGCATATGTCTGTTGATATAAGGAGAAGCATTTAGAATTATGCTTGTTTAATATAGTAGTGATTATAGGTTCTCCTCCAAGTTGCATGAACTCACAAGGCCTTGGTAGTTTGCTAGGTTTCCAGTCCCAGACATGATTTTCCTCTTGTTTTAATTACCTGCCCCATTCATGATTTCATTTTTCTTTACTGCTGCATAATATTCCATAATGTGTGTTCATTATCTGTTCACTAGTTGAAGGACAGTTGGGTTGTTTCCTTTTCCTAACTATTGCGAACAGTTCAGCAATGAACATGTCTGAACAAGTATCCATGGAGTAGGCATAAATTCATAAATTTCAAATATCCAAAATCATGAAGTACTCTAAGCATGAAAAAGACTATGCAGAAGAAAATAATTGCCAAATAGTTCTTACCCAAGGATGAACAGAAAAGTCTCATGTGTGAGAAGCAAAAAATGATGTTATATACTTTTGAAAAATAAACTAATGTTCAAATTCTCATTCAAAAAGTAAACAGTATACTTACCAGTGGTTATAAGTATAAATGTTGAGACAATAATTAGGAAATATGAAGGTTTAATAAAGTGGCAGTTGAAGGTTCTCCTCCAAGGTCCATGATTTCACTACCCCTGGGTAGTTGGCTAAGTTTCCAGTACTGGGCATGATTGCCCTCTTGTTAAACAAAACAACTCCAATTAGAGAGCTGCCAGTTACCACCAATATATGCATGCCAATATTGTGCCATAAGGACTATTATGTCATGCTGGATACTGTTGTGGTTGATAGGAATCATAACTGTGTAGGACTGGGAAGTACTTCCAGAATTTGGAAGCTTGCACAGTACCTACTGGTACCAATATATTTGTAACAACAATTAAAGAAAAACAGGTTATGGAGTTGAAAACAGCAAAAGAGGTTCATGGGAGGGATAAGCGGGAGAAAATGAAAGGATAAAGAAATATGCATGGTGTCTGTTTCTGTTCATATGAAGTTCAAAGACTGCCAAAGCCATTCTGAGGAGAAAGAAAATGGAGTAGTGGCCATTTATGAGGGTGGAGAGTGTAATATGATCCAAAGGATTGAGTGCTACAGACAGTTGCATATTTTAGTAAAGTGTGGTTACAAATGCATATATATTTTAAAATTTGTTTTATATTTTATATTTCAATCTATGTAAATTTCACTTCAGTGTTGGAAGGAAACTGTTTCATAAAGGCAAACTTTAATGCCCAAGTTGTGTTTCAAGGACAGACAGATAAATTGAAACCTAGAGTCCCATTGACTCAAGAAGCACTTCTAATAGCAGGTAACTGACATTCATAACGTGAAAGTAGTTCCATATTCTTAGTACTTCAAGTCAAATTCATCCTTTCTTCTAGTTTTCTGTCTTCTTCAAGTAGAGTCAGCTGAACTTCTGTAAAGAATGATTTAGATTTGCTCTCCAAGTTATCCAGGGTGGTTTTGTTGTTGTTGTTTGTTTGTTTGTTTTTGTTTTTTGTTTCTGAGGTGGAGGAAGAATTGACATTCATTTCTGTTTTCTCAGTGGCTTAACAATATATGAGGAAAAATGAAATAGAGAATTATCATCCTATGATGGGAAAAGTAAAAGGCTTATCCTGTCAGGCTATAACACAACTAAGGGCACTTCCTACTCTGCTGTACTTTAATGATTAAAGACTTGCAATTTTAAATGGGTACCATACACTTATCTCCCAATATAGCAACATCCAAGAAGTTCATGGGGTGTCCTATGGGATTATACATGCAGCCTCACAGAAGCCTGCCCTTTTGTGTGAATGTACATACATACACACACACGTAGCTCTAGACATAAGATATACCATATATATGATTGATGGAATACTCTCCTAAATTCCTCAAACTTAATAAAATCTTTATAAAAACAGCTACCATTCCAGTTATATTCTCTCAGTGAATCATGAAATAAATGAGCTCAGTTGTAGTTTCAGCCAGTCCCATTTAGTGAACACTTGAATCAGGCACTGCCATGTATTGTTTTAGTTTACCCGGGAAGCCACCCTCTTATGTAAGGATTATTATAATCGAATTCATTTTCCAGGCGAGAAGCTGAGATCTGTAACTTCTGTTTGAGTTCATACAATCAGAACATTGCAAAGGGAGAATTTTAACTGAGGCTTGCCTGACAACAATGTGCTCACAGCCAAATACTGATGCTATGCTGCTTCTTTCTTAAGTGTTTATCATGTTTATAGCCTGGGCTTCTCACAAAAGAAGTGGGATTCATAAGTGAGCTCCTGACATTTTACAGTAAAAACCATACAATTCACTTCTCTATGACATTTGGAGGAAAGGAGGCATATGATCACACTCAGGAAATTGCTTCAAGGGAAGAAAGCAGGATGACTCACTTGAAGAATCTAGCTATCAAAATGTTTACCTGAATTGTATCTGTAGTCATTGAAGAATAGGCAAGGGAAACAATAAGTTATGTCCTTGGCACTTAGTCCCTCGGGTTTCTAAAGCACAAGAATCCCTTGTAAATTGAATGTATAGATATTAAATGTTTTCTTTGCCATACTTGCTTTTTAATTCAAGTGTCTGACTGCTGTTGGAAACACTTCTGACCTTCAAGTTAAAGCCTTGATGAGAACACTGTGTGACTTTCAGGACTGAATTGAGCTTTGGTTTCCTTTTGGGTGTCACACGGAGATCACTCGGTTCCAAGTCGTAAAAGCTGAAGCATCTATCCCCACATAACAAGCAAGATATCAGTCTTTATAAAAAAAAAAAAAAAGACCTTTCAGTTTGTGCCATAATTATGAAGACTTTTCCCCAGATTTCTTATAATCCTAGGTGACTATTCAAATCAACCTTATCTATTTGGGTATTTAACATCAACACATTTGCATTTAGAGATAACAGGAGAGCTTCTTATTGACTGGTCTTATCTGGTCAGATTTCACTAGGCCAAGCACAGGAAGTTACAGCTACTAACGCTGCCCGGATATTGAACATTATCTCACCCTCTGCCTGGGAACTGCTAGCAGAGTTATTGCTGTTGGAATATTATGCAGTGTGTCTGGGCTTTGGGGTTATCAGATCAGCATAGGCCTTTGTGAGTAAAGTTTATTTTTTTCCTAGTCAAAGAATTATAAAGTCAGAATCATAGGCCTGTAATAACCTAAAGGTTATTTTCTCTAACTTCCAGTTAAAACCCATGTCACCTAAGCAATAGGTAACAATAGTAAGCTAAAAATAATTCTGTTTAATGTATACAAAAACAGCTTTTATGCATAATCTCATTTAATATTGATAACATCAGTCTGAGTTAGAATTTTTTTAATGGAAGTACTTTATTATCGAGGTTAAGTGGCTGGACCAAGTTTACACGTAAGTAGCAAGACTCAGACCCAGGTCTGTCTGCAAAACCCATACCTTTATATGTCCTGTTGCTTCTTATAATCAAAATAGGTAGGATAACTCTAACCTCAGATATTCTATTATGATTTCTTTCTTTAAACTGTTTTTTTATTTATTCTTTGTGTTTTTTCACATCATGCATTTTGATCCCATTCATTTCCTGTTCCCTGTGTGCCTGCCTTCTGCCCTTGCAGCACTTCCCCCAAATAAAATATAAGAGAAAAGAGGAAAAAAGGGGAAAATATCATCAAGAAAGCTGTGGTGTGACATAGAGAGTCATGCTGAAAACCCTTTTGTCCATATATCTTTACTTGCAAGTGTTCTTTGCAAAGAGTCATTGGCCTGGTTCAAGTCCTGCAAATATCCAGGCCCAGATCCAAATTTATGTGTTGGCCTGCCCCTTCTCTGACCCACTAGAGCTCATGAAGGGACAAGTCCTGCAGACCCAAACCTTCAGGATCTCCACGACACAGGGCAAAAACAGGATATCCCAGAGGAGTTCTAGTGAAGATCCAGCATCCACTTGGGTTTCTTTCACTATCCATATCAGTGCAGGAGTCAGGAAATTTGGTTGACTCTATTTTCCTTTTCTTTATTTATTTTTTTAATATTTATTCTTCAGTCAGTCGTAAGTAAACGGCAAGCAGAAACATGACTCTGAAACATTAAAAATCTCTTGCAAACAATACAGGAAATTTGAAGCCACACATAGAATAGTTACAATTATAAAGAAGTAAGTTGTAAGGGAACAAAAGCACCTCAGATAAAAAAAAAGGCATCCCTTTTTTTGATTGAATTCTGTAGCATGGAGTGGCAAAGCTGGCCATTGGCCTTGTTTAAACTTATATGCCTCAGAATTCATCCTTCCTACCTACTGCATGGATTCCTCTTCCCAGGCAGGTGCGATGTCTTCCCTCTATCTATGTTTCCTTTAAAGAGATCTATATATTAGTTTTTCTAGATTTATTGAGTACCGTTTTTTGTTCTTAATATTCTACTGGATACACATAAAAGGAAATCACAGTCTCCACCTTAACCTGGCAATTTAATAAAGAGTGCTTTACTAGAAATATGCACATAATGCTTTAAAACATAGCAGTTAGCAGTGTCACATACATTTCAGGTGCTCAATATCCGCCTGTTCAATTTCATTTACTCAAGGAGAGGAAGGGTGCAGTGCCATAGGAAGTTGAAAATGAAATAAGGTTTTGAAGTATGGGAGAGATATAATCAAAACACAAAATTACTCTGGCAGAAATGTCTAATATAGAGGAACAGGGCAGAAAAAGTGTCAGTGTAAAAGACAAACAGAAGACTTTGACAATGGGGGTGTTAATAAGATGAAAATTTGAATCCATATTAAAGAGAAATTACAAGCTATTCAGAATAGCCAGTTCCTTGAATCAGCCTAGTTGTCTAGCAACTGATGAAAGAATAAAGAAAATGTGGCTTATATATATATAAATATATGTATATTTATATATATATATAAGCCACATTTTCTTTATATGTATATTTCTTTATATGTATATGTATATATATTTCTTTATATGTATATATATATGTATATTTATATATATATTGTTTAATTCAGACACACAGAAGTAAAATATGCCATTTACTGGAAAGTGGATGGAACTGACATCTGTGATGATATATTGTTTATGATTCATTAAAACCACTGGAGATCAAAGTAGCAAAGCAGCTATGCTAGTGAGCTATAGAAGACATGCAGTGGTGGCATACCCCTTTAATCCCAGGACTCAGGGTTAGAGGTAGATGAATCTCTGTTAGTTCAAACCCACACTGACTACATGAAATTGATCCAGTCCTAAATGAAACAGCTCACACAAAGTTGATCTCAGCACCTGGAATCATATATCTTTCATCCCAGCAATAGGGAGGTGGAGAAAGGAGTGATATGACTTGTGGGAGAGAAAGGAATAAAGAGCAGGAAGAGACAGGAATTGAGAGCTTTTACCTCTATGGATTCGTTGAGACAGGATTGCCATTTCAGATTGGCTGCTTTGCTTCTCTGGTATTTAGCTTAAAGCTTGAACCTCAATATCAGTCTCTCTCTCTCTCTCTCTCTCTCTCTCTCTCTCTCTCTCTCTCTCTCTCTCTCTCTCTCTCTCTCTCTGTGTGTGTGTGTGTGTGATTAGCACCCAACATTAAAGTATGAATTCATGAAAACATTTGAGGCGACTGGCCCAGGACCAAGGCTGAGCTACAGGCAGGACTCCCACCTGAGTCCCTCCTGCATGACTGAGTCCCTGCCTGGCCAGCTAGGTTTTCTTTATTTTCCCCAAATATTTGAGCTACTTTAGAATTTTCATACTGTAAGGTTTCTAAATAGTCTTCAGCTGCCACCAAAACTTGTGAGGCTTTTGGGCTTCCTTTCCTAGAGTCTCTCTCCTAAGGCTTACACTCTCAGTTCATGGCTAAAAGCTAGTTCTCCTATTCAGACATGCTATCCTCACAGTTCACTAACATTGCCGGCAGATTTGGTAAGTCAATTGGAAATTCTTACAGGAAGGGATTAGTTGAAAATAAAAAGAGAGTTTTTTTCACAATAAAAAATGGGAAACAATATTAAAATAGAGGAAATTAGGTCTTCAAATGATTACAGAATGGGTAGTTTGAAAATGGAACAATTAAACGAAGGGATAATTAACTGGGATTAACATATAATGGGAGATGTTATTCTATAAATATGTTTCTCATATTGGTTAATGAATAAAGCACTGTTGGCCAATAGGAAAGCAAGATAGGTGGGACTAGGAAACAAGAAGGATTTGAGGAGGAGGTAGTAGGAGTTTCAAAATGTAGGTCCTAGAGAACAGAACTCCGGATCCTCTCTCTGGTAAGATGAGACCACGTGGAGATACTTAGATTAATAGAAATGGGTTAATATTTAAGACAGAGCTAGCCAATAAGAAACTAGTAACTTGCCAACAGCATTATATCTAATATAGCATCTCTGTGTGTTACTTGAGGTTGGCGTTGCTCTGGGACCAGATGGGCAGAAAAACTGCTTGTAACAGACATACTTTTAATTATTATTATGAAACTTTTTGTTGTTGGTTTGGTAATTCTTGGTTTATTACTAAAATGTTGGTTGATATGAGTGCCAAGATACAGGCCTTAGAAAAATTTATCAAAGCAGTTTACAGAGGCATTTCAACCCAGACTCAGAACTTAAATGGGGAAGCAAGTTCAGCATTGCAGTTTTCAGGTTAAAAATGAACACTCTACGGTCTTAAAAGGACAAACTTTAATGTATCCAGTAACCTTTCAGGAAGTTTTAGATGAGCTACTTGGAAGCCTGTGACAGTGTTAGATTTAGGGAAATTCAAAGAATTGTAGTCTCATAATGGCATCCATTCACCATATCAAGCAAAGTAAGCCAGACATAGAGAGACAAGTATCACATATCTTCTCATTTGTATATGGGTACATAAAACCATGTATAAGTACACACACACACACACACACACACACACACACACACACACACACACACGACAGACAGACAGACACACACACACACACGACAGACAGACACACACATACACACACATGGAGTCAGGGAAGAAAGAAGAAGACTGGGGAAAGGGGAGGAAGAGAAAAGGTAGAGTGTCAAGGGGTGAGTATGGTTAAAGTATATAACCACTTGCCTGAAAAGGACTATAAAATTTAACCCTATGTTTAACAGTGTTGGGTACTTTCTCTGCGTGTATGTCTGTTCACCCTATGTGTTCCTGGCAAGGAATGAGACCAGAAAAAGACATCAGATGCTCTATAACTAGAGTTATGGGTCATTATAAGCAGCCATGTGGATGCTAGAAATCAAACCCTGGTCTTCTGGAAGAACGTCAATTTATCTTAACTCTGAACCATTCCTCCAGCCACATTAATGCTATTTAATGAACATATGCTAATAAATGAGAGTATAGTGAAAACCAGTGTACTTAGTGATTGATATAAACTGAGGCAGGGCAATTGTTGTGAGTTTAAGACCAGCCTGGGCTACATAATAAGTGTCTATTTATCTAGAGCTACATATTAAGTTCCTGTGTCTCAAATTATAAAAGCAATAATTTTAAAGATTTCTTACAGTTAGTGTTCAGAAAACCATGCAATCATGTGGTCCTCAAAGACTTCTAATTATAAGTTTCAGGCATTGCTGGTATGAAGAACTGGATAGACTCATAAGGTCAGATATGACCATCTATATAAAGAATAAGGCTATAAAAATGAGTAGGAAACACAATGCTCATCATCGCCACACTACTGCTTTAGTCTGCTCTGTGTCAGGAAATAAAAAGGCTCTGTCACTTCTTGACGGCAGCTTAAAGGGCAGTACAGATTTCACTAAGCTTCTCTTGTCCTGCCTCTCTCATCATTAAAGCACATGTCAAGTAGAATCTCCTGTCAGGCTCTGTGCCTGGATGATTTCAATTCGCAGAGCCCCATCGCATATGGATATGTAGCATGGGCAAAAATTAAACCTGTGCCAGTTCAGGTCACTCCGAATTCAACATTTGTTACTATCTTATCTGAAATGCCACTAAAAACTTAAGAGATACATACATTTATACATAAGGAAGATGACAAGGGAATCTGTAATGGAGATGAAGCAGAGACCTGTATTAAACCTTGTTGCCTTACCATAGATGTGAAAAATATAGTAAAGGACTATAATCAGTGTATGGAAGGAAATCATGATGAAATGTTCTTAGAAAATAAAGGACAATTTCAAAATCAGAATAAGAAGTAATGTTACAGTAAAGAGAGAAAGAATACTGGATTTGATCATTAGTAACTCATTGGGTTACATTTATTTATTTATTATTTTTTATTTTACATACCAACCCCAGTTCCCTCTCCCTCCCCTTTTCCCACCCCCACATACCCTTTCCTACCCCCATCCACTCCTCAGAGAGGGTAAGCACTGCCTTGGGGAGTCAACAACATTTGGCATACTAAGTTGAGGCAGGACCAAGTCCTTTCCCACTGTATCAAGGCTGAGCAAGATAGGGAGTGGGCTCCAAAAAGCTTATAATAAGCTGAGTTTTGTAATCAAGACATAAGCAGTGGATTGAGCTAGCAGGGACTGTGGCAGTGTAGTGAATAAATAAAAAAAGCAGCATTTAGAAATTTGAGGGAGTTTTCAATTCAATTCCATTGGTCTACCTGTCCATTTTTTTGTGCTAATACTAAGCTGTTTCCAGGACTATGATAGAGCTTGAAGTCAGGGATGGTGATGCCTCTGGAAGTTCCTTTACTGTACAGGGATGTTTTGGCTATCCTGGGCCTTTTGTTTTTCCATATAAAGTTGAGTATTGTCCTTTCAAGGTCAGTGAAGAATCGTGCCAGGATTTTGATGGGGATTGCATTGAATCTGTAGATTGCTTAGAGCAAAAATGTCATTTTACTATGCCCATCCATGAGCATGGGAGATCTTTCCGTTTTCTTGTTTCTTCTTTAATTTCTTTCTTCAAAGTCTCAAAGTTCTTGCTATGCAGGTCTTTTAATTATTTGGTTATCATTACCCCAAGATATTTTATGTTGTTTGTGACTATTGTAAAGGGTGGTGTTTCTCTGATTTCTTTCTCAGTCCCTTTATCATCTGTATAAAGTAGGCTACTGATTTTTTTTTAGTTGATATTGTATCCTGCCACTTTGCTGAAGGAGTTCCATGGTAGAGGTTTTTGGGTTACTTATGTGAACTGTCATCTCATCTACAAATAGTGAAGGTACCAAGGTGATATGAGCCTTAGTTAGGGAAGTAAAGGGAATGAGGTGGATATCACTCAACAGTATACTTGCTGAAGTTCTCCTGGGCATTCCTGACAGTACTGAATGGGTTTCCCATGCCTTCTTAGAGGGGTTTGTTGACAAGGATGCAAAGATGGTAGGAAATAGATAACCGACATTTCAAGTATTTATAAAGCTCTTCCATGATTGAATATTGTTTCTAGTACCAGGCAGAAAAGAAATATGGTCACAAATGCAACTAGTGAATTCTCAAGGTCCATATACTTTGAAAAGAGACAACAAAGTTGACTTGGAGGAAATATTACCTACAGTCCTTCTTCTACCAAAAGCAATTGTAGCTTGTATGTTTTCCATCAGCCTGCCCACCGCCAGTCTGGTGCGCTAGCCCCAAATCAATCCTGTTGGCCAGTTACCATTATTGTTTATGGGCTAACTCTGTCTTAATTGTTAACCCATTTTTACTTATCTAAATATTTCCACACGGTCATCTTATCAGGGAGCAGTGGCCCCAGCATCTTGCTTCTTCCATGCTCTACATCTTGACTCCTCCCAACTACTTCCTCTTTCCTTCTCCTAGTCCTAGCCCCGTCTATCTAGTTTCCTATTGGCCAACAGGGCTTTATTAATTAACCAGTATGAGAAACATATTTACAGAATAACATCTCCCATCATCTCCTATTTTCTGTCTAAAATAAAAAGAAGGGTTTTAACCTTAACATAGCAAAATATATCATACAGCAGTTATCAAATAAGAATCACAGTTAACAATATTTAGTCCATTAACATTTTGTAAGACTTAAAGAAAATATCATCTATCCTATCTTTGTGAGTCTAAATTCCTATATGTAACTTATTTTTAATCCTAACTAAGGAAAACTATAACCATAACTACCTGTCTTCAACTCCTTCAAAAACCACAGAAGGATAATATATAAACTCTAGAAATGACAGAGACAACTCACTGCCTGGTCAGTCACCTGAAGTTCTTCTGCAATGTTCCATCTTCAGCCCATAGGCCATAGTGTGTCTCCAGACTCCTCAACAAAGCAGGAAACTTTAAACTGTCCACCTGTATTGGCAGTTTGTCAGTCACTTTTCTCTGTATCCTGTAGACTGTCTGTCTGTCTTTTCCATGAAGCAGGAATCTTGTAGCAATGTCCATCTTGCATCAGCAGTCACCTTTTTGTGGGTCCTGCATGTCCAGTTTCTACAACATAAAGTCAAACAGTCCAGAAGAGCAGTACTTTGCCCAAATGGCTAGTCTTGCCATATTAGAAGCAAACTCCATAACACGTTTTTTCACTATCCATCTTTCTTTCTGATGCACGTGGTGTTACCAGGAGCAGTTGTGCCTCACTGTCAAGAAAATCCCTAAACCATTTTAAATGCCATATTCTGTAGGTCTTTGAAAGGTTTGAAGAATGTCTATTCATCTCAAATACATCTCTGTGTATCTAGAAATTCTAAATAACTTAACTCCAAGTTTTGACTATCACAGGTAACTCTTTAATCTGTATTAAATTATACATTACATTTTCCAATGAGCTATATAAACATAATACCTAAACAAGAGGAGAAAAATACATATCACAAAATTGACCTTAATATCAATAAATGAAAATCCATTCCAAAACAAAACATTCATATCTATACACTTGTATTAACATATCTTTTTACTTTTCATATCATTTCACTCACCCATCATTTTATTGGAAAGCCTCTACTTTGAGGTAGGAAAGACGTGTATTTATTGTGCTTCATTTTATTGGTAAAAAACAAAAAACAGCTCCTTTGTCGCAATACAACAAGAATATATCAAACTAAAATGCACTCGCTTTAGCATTCTTTCCTTGAATCTTCAGTGATTTTTTGAATAATAATTCACCTACATGACAATAGAATTATCCTGGGCAAAGACTGCAATTTCCCTTGGTACATCTCTGATGTATCATCATGATCAAATCTCTCCTGAAGTTCCTTGAGTTTGATGACAAGACTCAGTCTCACAGTACACTTCCTGGTCCTGGTCCTCTGCTCTTAAAATCATTCTTCCTTCTCTTCTATGATGTTCTCTCCACTAATTTTGCTGAGAGAGGGGAAATTAGCCTCTCCCAAGGATGAGCCCTCTTGCTGATTATCTGATGCAAACAAACAAACAAACAAAAAAACTAACTCAGCAGGTTGTATTTACATATCCATATAGAAAACAAGCAGAAAAAAGCCATCAGTTTGAGAGTGAGGTGGCATAAGAGGGTTTAGAGGGATAAAAGAGAAAGAGGAATTGATGTAATTATATTTTAATTAAAGAGGAATTGATGTAATTATATTTTAATTAAAACATTTTTTAAAAAGGTATTCGTTTCTATGCACAGCCAGTGGTCAGAACTTGAATACTAACAAAGAAAAATTACATTCAACTTTTTGTAGAGGCAAAACAGGGGATATGTTTCATTTAGATATTGAACTATTTACCCCTTTTATCTGAGGGCATCTAAACATCATTCTAGACAAGTGCGTACTTGGCAGGCATGGAAGTTCCTTTCAAGGGTTATGTTTCACTATTAAAACCACACCTATATACACAAATCAAGTCTAACCATGGAGGAAATTCATGTTAATATAGTCTATAAAGATGGTGTGGCCCTGCCTGTTTAGGTGTAGATGGCCTGTGTGTAGAGGTTCAGGCAGTGCGATGAGATCTCATTGACCATGGATGTTTCTTTAACGGAGACTGAAAGAAGATCCACAGGAATATAGCTAAGCTGTGTAGATCATGGATTTCTTCCCCCTGGTGGTGAAATATCCCCCTCAATTTTCAGCTCTGAAATTTCTTTGATGCCTTCTTTCTTTTACCATTATTCTCTTCAAAGAAAAGTTGGAGGTGCCTACAAGTGAGAAAAAATGTTCAAAGATGATAGAGTTCACTTTGGTGGGAATCTTTGACAGGCTGCATCGAAGTTGCTCTTTGTGCAATATTATTTATCTACTGCATGTCATGGGGCACTATTCTCATTGTTCTCCATATTGAATTGCCTCTGCTTTCTCGCAACTTTCTTCTTCAATATCTGCAACTGCCCTGCAAGATTCATAACTATGGTTCTTATGAATTAGATTCGTTTCCCACTATATTCTATTGTGGGCACTTCAAACAATTCTTGCACTTTAATATTGCAGTATTTTTTTCTTGCTATTATGGTCTATTGTGTTCTATGACAGATCTGTGGAAACATCAAACTCATCATGAATCAAAATGGTCACATCTAGATGGAGATTGTGTCAATGATCAATGATTTCTCTTTTTTGCATTTAACTCATTCATTTAAAATATTTTCCTCTTCTTTGAGATTACAAAATAAATACATCATTTCCCCTTTCCTTTCAATCTCCAAATCTTCCCATATGCTCCATTGAATTTTTTTTCAAATTCACAATCTCTTCTTTCATTAACTTTTGCTACATTCATGTATTTTTGTACAAATGTTCCTAAATATAACATGCTCTGTCTATATAATGCTACTTGAATTTATAACTTTATGGAATTGGATAAGCAATGGGTGTGCTCTTCCTGGAAAATGTCTGTTTCTTCACTCTCAGTATTTATTAGTTGCCTATAGTTATTTCTGTAGGGTTGAGGACCCCTTAGATTTTCCACATACACTTTGGTATGTCTGTTGCTGCATATTGGTGAGAATTCATGAGTATAGCTCCTGAAAATTTTAGGAGACACAATCTCACAGAAAATTCCCTGTTCCTCTAGCACTTACAATCATTCTGTTCCCTCTTCTGCAGTGTTCCCTTAGACTTAAGAACAGGCGTTCTTTTGTAGATGTATCCATGGATTCTGAACCCCACAACTTCGCATTTCCTTTAGTTGTGGCATTTTTTAATGCTCTCCATTGCAAACAGGAGTTTCCTTAATGGGGGAAGAGAACATCAGTTATCTGTTGGCATAAAGACAAATATTAAGAGGTTACTTAAGGGTTATGCTGGTTTAATAACATGGTGGTTACAGATACCCCTCCAAGATTGATGACTTTATTAGTCCTGGGTAGTTGGTTAGGTTTTCATTACCAAGCATAACTTCCCTTTTGAACTTATGTTAAGTACAATTGGAGACCTGTGCATTACTTTGAAGATGTATGTGCCACTATTGAACCCTTGGCTTCTTGTGCCACACTAGTCATTGTTGTACTTCATAGGCATTATAGCTGGACAGGACTGTGGATTGCTTCCTGCTTTGGAAACTTGCATGACTCTTTCTAGTATCACGAAAGCTAGTCCTCAGGAAGGGAGAATTTGGGTCAGTTACAGCTTGGCTGCCTCTGAGCTCTGTGTCTCAAGTACATTATGTCTTCAGTAATAAGGACTAATTTCTACTTCTGGGAGAAAACCAAGGGCAATAGTAACAGCCTATAATGTTTTGGGAGTCTTTTAGGAAACCCCACCCAACAACACAAAAGAGGGCTTCTTATTGGTGCTTCTGTTAAGTAGTCTTTGAGTCTTGGAGGGACCATTGTCATTCTGAATGAAAAAATCACACACACACACACACACACACACACACACACACACACTTATACGTAGACTTAAATGTTTTATATGTTTGTTTATTTTTAGGTAGAAAGTTAACAACATAGTTCCTTAGGACTTTTTCAAACATTCTTAAATGTTTGAGGATTCTCCACACTAATTTTCATACTGCCTTCATGAGATTACAGTCCAGCCAACAGTGATTGAAGGTTTCCTTTTCCGTAGCATCAACTCCAGCATTTATTGTAAGCTGTTTTGTGGATCTTTGCCATTCTGACTGGAGTAAGATGAAATAACAATATCCTGTTAATTTAAATATCCATCATTGATGAATATTTTAAAGATATCTCTTAGACACGTTTATTCTTTCCCTTTTCATTGAAAATAGATTCTATTGTCATAAATATATCATGGTTACTACAGTTTCCCTGATTTCTACTTATCTCATTTCCCCTCCACCTCCTCTCCATCCAGATCCACTCACTTCCTGTCTCTCATAAAAAGAGAACAAACTTTTAAGATATAACAAACATAAAATAAAATGTAATAAGATAAAACAAAACCCATCACATCCAAGTTGGACAAGACAAACTAACAGAAGGAAAAGATACTCGAGGGAAGGCAAAAGAATCAGAGACCCACTCGTCCACACACTCAGGAGTCCTATAAAAATACTAAACTGAAAGCTCTAAAATATATTAGAGGACCTGGTCTATGTTATCCCTCTGATTGCAGTTTCAATTTCAGTGAGTTCATATGAATTTTGCTCAATTGATTTAGAGGCTCTTGTTCTCCTGGTGTCCTTCATTCCCTCTAAATAGTAGACTATTTCTGCCTTAGCTCACATGAAGTTCCCTGAACCCTGAGTGGAAGAATTTGATGGAGATATCCCATTTAGAATTGTGTTGCAATCTCTCTCTCTCTCTCTCTCTCTCTCTCTCTCTCTCTCTCTCTCTCTCTCTCTCTCTCCCTCCCTCCCTCCCCCCTCCCTCCCTCCCTCCCTCCTTATTTCCCTCCCTCCCTCTCTATTACTGTATTACAGGTTTTAAAAGCATATTCTTACGTTTCTCTGAATTTCCTCATTGTCTATTGTTATGTTGCCCCTTTCATTTCTGACTGTTAATTTGGATATACTATCTCTGCCTTTAGTTAATTTGGATAAGGGTGTGTCAATCTTCTTGATTTTTTAAAAGAAACAACTCTTTGTTTCACTGATTCTTTGTATTGTTCTCTTTGTTTCTATTTTATTGATTTCAGTCTCATATTATTTATTGCTTTCTACTCGTTTTTGGTGTGATTTTTCTTTCTAAAGGTTTCAGACGTGCTATTAAGTTTCAAGAGTGAGACCTTTCCAGTTTGTTTTTGTGTGTTTCATGAAGTCACTTAGTGCTATGAACTTTCCTCATAGCACTGCTTTCATTGTATCCCATAAGTTTGGACATACCAGTTATTCATTTAATTCTTCTAGAAAGTTTTAAATGTCTTTCTTGACCCATTTTCCATTCAGTAAAGAGTTATTCAGATTCCATGAGATTGTAAGCTTTCTCTTGTTTCTGTAGTTGTTGATTTCCAGCTTTAATGCATGGTTGTCAATAGGATGCATGGAGTTGTTTCAGTTTTTTTATTATCTGCTAAGACATGCTTTGAGATTGAATACATGATAAATTTTAGAGCAAGATCCAAGAGGTGCTTTGTATTTGGGTGAAATGTCCTGTAAATATCTGTTGGGTCTTTTTGGTTTATAACATCAATTAGCTTCAGTATTTCTTAGTTTAGTCTTTGTACGAATGACCTGTCCATTGGTGAATGTGGGGTATTGAAGTCTCCCAGTATATGTCAGGGTCAATGTATGATTTATGCTACAGCAGTTTTTCATTTTGAAACATTGATGCCCTTGAGATGGACACATAGATATTACAAATTGAAATGTCCCTTGGTGGACTTTACCTTTGATGAGTATGCAATGTTTATCCCTATTTGTTTTGATTAATTTTTTGTTAGAACTCTACTTTGGTAGGTATAAGAGAGCCTATACAACTTTGCTTCTTTTTTTCTTGATATTACAAATAATGCTGCTATGAACATAGTTGAGCACATGTCTTTGTTGCATGGATGTGGGTCATTTGGGTATATACCTAAGAGTGGAATTGCTGGGTCCTGTGGTAAACTAATTCCCATTTTCCTGAGGAACCTCCATACTGATCTCCAAAATGGCTGTACGAGTTTGTACTCCTACCAGCAGCGAAGGAGTGTTCCCCTTTCTCCACATCCTGTCCACCATAAGTTGTCATTGGTGTTTCTAATTTTAGCCATTCTGTCAGGAATAAGATGGTATCTCAAACTTGTTTTTATTTGCATTTCCCTGATAGTTAAGGATGTTGAGCACTTTCTTGAGTGTCTTTCAGCCTCTTTGATTTCCTCTATTGAGAATTCTTTCTTCAATTCTTTACCCAATTTTTAATAGGATTATTTGGTGTTTTGTTTACTAGCTTCTTGAGTTCTTTGTATATTTTGGAGGTCAGCCCTTTGTCAGATGTATGATTTGTGAAGATCTTTTCCCAGTCAGTGGACTGCCGTTTGGTATTGTCCATTGTGTCCTTTGCCTTGCAGAGGCTTCTAAGTTTGAGAAGGTCCCACTTATTAATTGTTGATCTCAGTGTCTGTGCTACTGGAGTTATGTTCCGGAAGCGGTCTCCTATACCAATTTGTTCAAGGGTACATCCTACTTTCTCTCACAAGAGGTTCAGTGTGGCTGGATTTATGTTGAGGTCTTTGATCCATTTGGACTTGAGTTTTGTGCGTGGCAATAGACATGGGTCTATCTTCAGTCTTCTACACACCATTGTCCAATTGTGCCAGCACCATTTGTTGAAGATGCTTTCCTCCCCCCCGCTATTGTATTCTTTTAGCTGTTTTGTCAAAAATCAGGTGCTCTTATGTATGTGGGTTAATATCTGGATTTTTGTTTTGATTGCATTCGTCAACCTGTCTATTTTTGTGCCAATACCAGGCTGTTTTCAGAACTATAGCTCTGTAGTAGAGCTTAAAGTCAGGGATGATGATGCCTCCTGAAGTTCTTTTATTGTACAGGGTTGTTTTGGCTATCCTGGGTCTTTTGTTTTTCCATACAAAGTTGATTACTGTCCTTTCATGGTCAGTGAAGTATTGTGCTGGGATTTAAATGGGAATTGCATTGAATTTTGGAATGCTTTTGGCAAGATTGCCATTTTTACTATGTTTATCTTACCTATCCAAGAGCATGAAAGATCATTCCATTTTCTGGTATCTTCTTTAATTTCTTTCTTTAAAGCCAGAAATCATACACTATGAACAAATAGGCTTCATCCCTGGGTTGCAGAGATAGTTTAACATATGAAAATCTATCAACATAATCCACCATATAAACAAACTGAAAAAGAAAAACCATATGATCTTTACCCTAGATGCTGAAAATGCCTTTGACAGAATTCAACACCCTTTCATGATAAAGGTCTTGGAGAGATCAGGGATAACAGGAACACACCTAAACATAATAAAAAACAATATAAAGCAAACCAACAGACAACATCAAACTAAATGGAGAGATACTCAATACAATTCCTCTAAAATCAGGAACAAGACAAGGCTGTCCTCTCTCTCCACATCTCTTCAATATTGTACTTGAAGTTCTAGCTAAAGCTATAAGACAACAAAAGGAGATCAAGGAAATCCAAATTGGAAAGGAAGAAGTCAAACTGTCTCTATTTGCAGATGATATGATAGTTTACATAAGTGACCCAATAAACTCTACCAGGGAACTCCTACAGCTGATAAACACCATCAGCAAACTAGCAGGATACAAGATTAACTCAAAAAAATCAGTAACCCTACTTTATTAAGATGACAAAGAGGCTGAGAAAGAAATCTGAGAAACATCACCCTTTACAATAGCCACAAACAACATAAAGTATTTTGGGGTAACACTTACCAAACATGTGAAAGACCTATACAATGAGTCATAAATTCTGTTAGTTCTTTTGTTTCTTTGTTAAGTTTCTCTCTGGTGTTTCCTTCTAGTGGTGAAAGTGGGGTGTAGAAGGGTCTCACTATGAGTATGTTAGGTTTTATATGAACTTTGAGTTTTAGTAGCATTTCTTTTACGAATGTGGGTGCCTTTGGGACATAGATGTTCAGAGTTGAGACTTTGTGCTGATGGATTTCTCCTGTGATTTATATTAAATGACTGTCTTCATCTCTTTTGATTGATTTTCATTTGAAGTCTAACTTGTTTGATATTAGGATAGCTACACCTGCTTGCTTCTTGGGTCCATTTGATTGGAAGATCTTTTCCCAACTCTTTACCCTGAGGTAATATCTGTCTTTGAAGCTTAGATGTGTTCCTTGTATTCAGCAGAAGGATTGCTTCCGTCTTCCTATCCATTCTGTTAGCCTGTGTCTTTTTATAGGCAAATTAAGACTATTGATGTTGAGGGAAAGAAAGTAATGACCATTGATTGTTAATTCTTGTTTGTTTAGTATTTGTTGTTGGTGGTGGCATTGTGAATATATTTGCCCTTGGTTTCTGGTGAAGTGGGATTATCTATTTCCTATGTCATTGTGAGTGTAGTTAACTTCCTTGGGTTGGAGTTTTCCTTCCTGCACTTTCTGTAGGGCTGGATTTGTAGATACGTATTGTGAAAATCTAGTTTTGTCATTAAATACCTTGTTTTCTCCATCAATGGTGATTGAGAGTTTTAGTGCATATAGTAGCCTGTGCTGGCATCCATGGACTCTTAGTACTTGTAGAACATCTATGCAATACCTTCCAGCCTTAAGAGTTTCCATGGAGAAATCAGGTGTTATTTTGAAAGGTCTGCTTTATATGTTACCTGGCCTTTTTCCTTCAATGCTCTTAATGTTCTTTCATTATGTATGTTAAGTGTTTTGATTATTAGGTTGTTTGGGTTCTTTTTTCTTTAGTCCATTCTATTTGGTTGTCAGTATGCTTCTTGTACTTTCATGCTCATGTCCTTCTTCAGATTGGAAAAGTTTTATTTAATGGTTTTGTTGAATACATTTTCTGCACCTTTGAGCTAGGCTTCTTTGCATTCTTCTATGCCTATTATTCTTAGTTTTGGCCTTTTCAAGGTGTCCCACATTTCCTCAATGTTTTGTGTTAAGGATTTGTTGGGTTTAAGATTTTCTTTGGTCGATGAATCTATTTCCTCTAGTTTATATTCAGGCCCTGAGATTCTCTCTTCAATCTCTCATAATCTGTTTGTTATGCTTGCACCTGTAGTTCCTGCTCATTTGCCCAGTTTTTCTATTTCTAGCATTTCCTCAGTTTGTGTTTCTTTATTGTATGTATTTCAGTTTTCAAGTTTGAACTGTTTGAGTTGTTTCCTTCAACTGTTTGATTGTTTTTCCTTAGCTTCACTTGCTTTCTTTAAGTGATTTTCTCACATAGTATTTGTGGGCCTCTATCATTTTTATGAAGACTTTTTTTAAGTTGTTGCCTTCTGCTTCATCTGCTTTGGTGTGTTTAGTTCTAGTTGGTGTAGAGTCCCTAGAATCTGTTGGTGCCATACTTGTCTTTGTATTGTTAGGTGTGTTCTTGTATTACCATCTTCCCATTGCTTCTTCCAGTGGGTGCAGGTAGGGTCTCTCTCTATATATGCTAGTCCCCTGGTGGGCTTAGGCCATCCAGGAGTTCGATGTCTATAGCTCTGAGTCGTCCTATCTCTCTAAGAGGTCTCTTCTCATGTAGAGTCTTGGCAATGGGGGGTCAAAGATCAGGCAGGCAGGGATTCAGGGTGGTCCTGTATGGATAGGCAGGTCTAGTGTGCTGAGACCAGATCCAAGAAGTTCCCTCTCTGGCAAAGTCCCAGCAATGGGGGTCAAAGATCTGGAGGGCAGGGACTCATGGTGGTTCCACGGGAATAGGCAGATCTCTGGTCACAACTTTGCTTCTTAAGTTGATTTTCTTGGAATGTGTCTTTCTAACTCTTTTCCCTGAAGTAATGTTTATTACTGGTGTTGAGATGTTTTTATTGGATGCAGTGGAAGGATATCTTGTTTTCTCATCCATACTGTAGCCAGTGTCTTTTTACTGAGGCATTGAGATAATTGATATTGAAAGATGTTGATAACCATTGTTTATTCCTGTTATTTTGTTGCTGCTTTTGTTGTTGTTGTATGTATGTATGTGTGAGTGTTTGTGTGTCTGTGTATTTGTGTGTGTGTGAGAGAGAGAAAGAGAGAGAGAGACAGAGAGAGAGAGAGAGAGAGAGAGAGAGAGAGGGAGGGAGAGGGAGAGGGAGAGGGAGGAAGGGAGGGAAAGAGAGGCTGTGAGAGGGGGCTTGTTTCCCTTTTAATTTTTCTGGTGAGAGGCTATTGTTTTCTAAGTAGTTAACCTAGGTTGGAGTTTTCCTTCTAGAACCTACTGTACGTTTGGATTTATAATTAGATTTTGCTTAAATTTGACTTTATCATTCAATATCTTATTTTCTCCATCTATGGTCATTGAAAGTTTGGGCTGGCATTTGTGGTTTTTTAGTCTTCAACATCCCTGGCAAGGCCCTTTTGGATTTTAGACTCCGTTGAGCAGTCAAGTGTTATTCCAGTAGGTTTTCCCTTTACTTGTTGCTTGATATTTTTCCTTGCAGCTTTTAATGGTCTTTTTTTGTTGTATACATTTAGTATTTGCATTATTGTGTGTATAGAGAATTTTCATTTCTGTTCCAGGCTATTTTGTGTTTTGTAAACTTTTTGTGCCTTGATAAGCATCTCCTTCTTCTTTTTAAAATTAATTTCTTTTTTTTACAGTTTTCCCTCCCACTTTTTCCCTCCTTGCCTGCCTTCCCACTCCCATCCCACTCCCTGTCCATTCCTCCTCACAGGTATGGGCTCCCATTAGCAGTGATGGAAGTCTGGCATGTTAAGTTGGGACAGGACCAAGCCCCTCTTCCATGCAATAAGGGTGAGCATGGCATCCCACCATAGGGTATGGGCTCCAACAAACTAGCTCATGACCCAGGGTTAGGTCCTGGTCTTTCTGCCAGTGGTCTCTCAGATAGTACAAACTTCATGACTGTCTCCCACATACAGAGGTCCTAGATGGGTTCCATGGAATCTCCACAGCTGTTGGTCTGCAATTCATGAGTTTTCACAAGTTTAGGTCAGCTGTCTCTGTAGATTTCTCCATCATGATCTTGACCTCTCTTGCTTATATATTCCTTCCTCCTTCTCTTTAACAGGATTCCCAGGGTCTCAGCCTGGTTCTTGGTTGTGAACCTCTGAATATGAGTCCATCAATTACTGGATGAAGGCTCTGTGAATATAGTTGCAACACTCACCAATATGATCATTACAGGTATAGGCCAGTTTGGGCATCCTCTTGCTAGGAATCTTACCAGGGGGGTCATACTTTCAGATTACCCTAGCACCTGGTTTCTCCCTAACCCCATAGTGACTCTCTCTAGTAAAATGGGGTGGGCAAGGGGGAAGGGACAAAGTGGAAAAACAATGAAAGAGATAATCTTACAAGAGGAAGCATCTCCTTTAAGTTAAAATTTTCTTCTATGAATTATTGAAATTTAAGGGGCGCTTGAGCTTGAAATCTTCTACTTTTTCTATTCATGTTATTCTTAGGTTTGATCTTTTCATAGTGTCCCAGATTTGCTGGATGGTTTGTGTCAGCAGCTTTTGGGATTTAACGTTTTCTTTGTCCTTTTAATGTATCTTTATCATCTGAGAGTCTGTCTTCCATCTTTAGTATTTGTTTGGTATACTTCTCCTGAAAAAATCCTAAATTTTCATTTCCAATATTTTCTCTGCTTATGTTTTCTTTGTTGATTCTATTTCCAGTTTTAGATCTTGAACAGTTTTATTCATTTCCTTCAACGTTTTATGTCTTCTTGTATTTCTTTAAAGGAACGTCTTTTTATTTCCTCCATTTTTCTTGATTTCATTAAGGTATTTATTCATTTCCTTGTTAAGGATGACTGTCATTATCATCATATAGTTGGATATCTTGGCTCTAGTGGAGACATATTGCCCTGGCTGTTTCTGATTGTGTTTTCACACTGGCATCTAGGCATCTGGGTTTGAGATAGATCTAGGTACTGATTTCTAGATTTGTCTTTGTTGGGTGAAAGTACTCTTTAATTTCAGATATGATGACTGCCTGTTGCCTGTTTGATGGGGTATTCCATTCTGTATGTATGTTTCTCTTATTGGTTGATGAATAAAATGCTGTTTGGCCAATAGTGTCAAGAAGGGTGGTGAAACCTGGCTAGACAAGAAAAACTCCAGCAACAAAGTGGTGCCTACACCTGGAGTAAGAAATTCTAGGTAAAACCTGACAAAAGTTTTAAAAGGGGTTATAAACATAAAAGAACAGGGACAATGCTTCCTGGCAGCAGCATTTTCTTGGGTAAGCTTCTTTGGATGGAGACAAGCAGAGGCTCACAGTTCCTTTAAGAGAAGCTTCCTGACTCAGAATTATTAGCAAAAAATTGTACATCTCTTTCAAGTGGCCCGGCTACAAATAGGTTAATGGTGTATACAGGTAAATGGTGGCACTAGTGACAATACCTCCAAGCTGCACAGCATGCTGCGTGGCAGATTTAGCTTTTACTCATACAGACATTAAAGGTTTAATACTTGAGTTAGTCTTCAGCAAAGTGGCAGGATACAGGAGTAACTCAAAAAAATCAGTAGCCCTGCTATATACAGGCAATAAAGGGGCTGAGAAATAAATTAGAGAATCATCACCCTTTACAATAGCCCCAAGTAACATAAAATATCTTGGAGTATCACTAACAAAACAAGTGAAAGACATGTATAGTAAGAACTTTGAGTCTCTCAAGAAAGAAATTAAAGAAGATACCAGAGAATGGAAAGATCTCCAATGCTCATGAATAGGAAGGATGAACATAGTAAAAATGGCAATCTTGCCAAAAGCAATCTACAGATTCAATGCAGTACCCATCAAAATCCCAGCACAATTCTTCATAGACCTTGAAAGAACAACACTCAACTTTATGTGGGAAAAACAAAAGATTCAGGATAGCTAAAACAACCCTGTAGAATAAAAGAACTTCTGCAGGCATCACCATCCCCAACTTCAAGCTCTAGTATAGAGATACAGTCCTAAAAACAGCTTGATAGTGATGCAAATCAAGTCAGGTAGACCAATGGAATTGAATTGAAAACCCTCATATTCTCTCACACACCTATGAATACCTGATTTTTGACAAAGAAGATGAAATTATACAATGGAGAAAAGAAAGCATCTTCAACAAATGGTGCTGGCACAACTGGGTGTTGGCATGTAGAATACCGTAGAAGTCCATATCTATTGTCATGCACAAAACTTAAGTCCAAATGGATCAAAGACCTCAACATAAACACAACACATTGAATATCTTAGAAGAGACGTGTGAGGTACCCTTGAATGATTTGGTACAGGAGACTGCTTCCTGAACATAACACAGCACAGACACTGAGATCGACAATTAATAAATGGGACCTCCTCAAACTGAGAAGCTTCTGTAAGGCAAAGAACACAGTCAAGAAGACCAAATGGCAAAGATCTTCACCAATCACACATCTGACAAAGATTTGATCTCCAAAATATACAAAGAACTCACCAAAACACCAAATAATCCAGTTAAAAAGTGGGGTACAGAACTAAATGGAGAATTCTCAATAGAGGAATATAGAATGGTAGAAAGACACTTAAGAATGTGTACAACAACCTTAGCCACTAGGGAAATGCAAATCAAAACAACTCTGAGATACCATCTTACTCCTGACAGAATGGATAAAATAAAAAATAACAAATGGCAGTTTATGCTGGAGAGGATGTGGAGAAAGGGGAACACTCCTTCACTGTGGGTGGGAGTGCAAACTTGTACAGCCACTTTGGAATCAGTATGGTGGTTCCTCAGGAAGTTGGGAATCATTCTACCACAGGATCCATCAGTTCCAGTCTTAGGCACATACCCAAATGGTGCACATTCATACAACAAGGACATGTGTTCAACTATGTTCACAGCAGCATTAATTGTAATAGTCAGAACCTAGAAGCAACCTAGATGTCCTTGGACTTAAGTATGGATAAAGAAAGTATGACACATTTGCACAATGGAATTCTACTCAGCAGAAAAAGAAATGGAATCTTGAAATTCGCAGGTAAATGGATGGAACTAGAAGAAACCATCCTGAGTGAGATAACCCAGTCACAAAAGAAGAACATGATATGTATTCACTTATATATATATTTTAGACATAGAGCAATGGATCACCAGCCTACAATCCATACCAGAGAAACTAGGAAACAAGGAGGACCCTAAGAGATATATAGATGGTCCCTCACAGAAGGGGAAAGGAACAAGATCTACTAAGCAAATTTGGAACAGGTACTGTGGGGGAAAGAGTTATCAAAGAGAAGTGCAGAAGAGGAGGGGAGAAGAGAACATGAGAACATGAGGAATCAGTAAAATTGAGTAGGGGGAAGAATAGAAAACAAAAAACAAAAAAGGAGATACCATAATAACCATAATAGAGGAAGCTATTATAGGTTTTAAGAGAAATCTCACACTTGGGAAATATCCAGAGACTTACAAGGATGACCTCAACTAACACTATAAGCAATACTGGAGAGGCTACCTTAATTGCCCTTCCCTGATGATGAGATTGATATATGCCATCCTAGAGTCTTCATTCAGTAGCTGATGGAAGCTGAAGCAGACTCCCACAGCTGAACACTAAGATAAACTCCTGAAATCCAGTTGCAGAGAAAGAGAAGTGATGAGCAAAAGGGGTGAAGTCCAGGCCAGAGAAACAGAGACAGCTGACCTGAACAAGGGGGAGCTCATGGACCCAAGACTGATAGCTGGGAAACCAGCATAAGACCAACCCAGAGCCCCTGAATGTGATTCTTGGTTAGGAGGCTTGAGAATTAAAGTATATGGTACCACTGACAATGAAACCAGGATGTATCTCTAGTGCAGAAATTGACTTCATGAGCTCATTCCCCATGGAGGGATACTCCCTTAGCCTAGAGACACAGACAAGTGCCTAGTCCCTACCCCAAATGATTTGACAGACTTTGATTATTCCCCCTGGGAGGCCTACCCTCCCTGGGGAGTAGATGGAGGATGGGACAGGGGTCTGTGCGGGACATGAGATGATGGGAGGTTGAGGGAACTGGGATGAATATGTAAAATAAGAAAAAAATTATAATAAAAATGCTCTGAAAAAAAAGAAGAGGAAGAGTTGAGGTGGTGAGCACAGCTTCCAGTGCTGGCTTTAAATGTATCCCTGCCATGTTGGAAAGCCAGCAGCTAAAATGTCCTGTTTTATTTTAGCAATGCTGTATTGCAGATAAAAGATTCATGGCCAGAAAAAGATAAAGATGCACAGCAAAGACAGAATGAGATGAAGAAAATCTTCTAAAGGTATACAGTGTGTTGCAAAATATACATAGGTTTAGGAGAGAAAAGAGAGAGGATAAAGTGGTTAAAAAAGAAATAGAGTTGCTAGGTGTGGTTCTAGCATCAGTAACTCCATCCCGCTTAATATTCTTAATGCATATTTAATGTTTATTTATTCTTCATATTTTAACATACAATTATCTCTATGCTTCCTTTTCTCTTTTTTTTTCTTTTTTGGAATATAGGTTGTCTTGCCTTTGTAGGGTCTATATGTCTCAGCCTTCTGTGTGCTGGAACTATTTTAGGTTATTTTATCTTGTGGGATTATTTATTTCTCTCCTACCATTATAGACTTAACCCTGAAGTTCCTCATCTCTGTATTTTTTTCTTCTCCATTTTTCCAGACAGTGTTTCTCTGTGTAACAGCTCTGTATGTCCTAGAATTCACTTTGTAGACCACACTGGTCTCGAACTCACAGAGATCCACTTGCTTCTTCCTACTGAGTGCTGGGTTTAAAGGTTTGTGTCAACACACCTGGGCCTTCATCTCCATCTTTTACCTACTATTGGCTTTTGTGATTACTTTCATCATTTTTTTATCAATAATACTAATCACTATTCTTACTCTGGTTTTGACTTTTAGCTTAGACTAATTGTACTTAATGGATTAATGTACGCAGTACTATCAATGTTTCCTTATTCTAAGAATGTCATTTTTTCCCATGTACTTCAGGGCATGTGGCCTATGTGTAAGAGTAGTATGTTTCTCCAGTGATACTGCCTTTGTAAATGGTTATTATTTGGAGATAGCTTCTGAATTAGGAATAGGAACATACATCCATTTATCCATTCAGTTCTAAGATTCCCACCTGGTGCAGACCTGTGCAGTCCCTGTGCATGCTGCCCCAGTCTGCTTTATATGGTTTTGTTTCTTTGGCATCCTCCTTCCCCCTGGCTATTACATTCTGCCCTACACTTCCTCCTCAGGATCCCTGACCACTGAAGGGAGGAATGAGATGAAGACATCCTATCAAGGCTTTAATGCTCCAAGTTTTCTTGCTCTCTGCATATTGTCTGACTGTGGGTCTCTGTGTTTCTATCCATCTCTTGCAGGAGGCAGCTTTTGTGATGATGTGTGAGCAAGGCATTGAACTAGGCATAAAGTAGAATTCCATCATTAGCCATTTTCTTGCTATGTGCATGTATATTGCTGTACCGTATGTCTCTGGGCTGTCTAGTCTCAGCTTACTGGACAATCAAGTTGTGTTGGTTATAGGTTCCTTATTGTCCAGCAGGCCTTAAGTAAAATCAGATATTGGTTCATTTGCATTAGCATATCTTACAGGCTGGAATATAGGTTTAAATGTTTGAGCTACTTGGTGTTTTTGCTTCTCCTTTTAGAGTGAGCAATGTGCCTTCCTGTACTGAAGATACTGAAATGTAGGGGTGAAGACTCTATGTAAGCACCAACTCAACTACATATTTTTATTATTATTATTATTTGTCATTTTACATATTGATCCTAGTTCCCTCTCCTTCCCAACTTATCATGCCCCCAAGCCCCCTCCAGTCACATTCCCCAACCACTCCACTTGAAGGGTGATGCCTTCCAGAAGGGGTCATTAAAAACTGTGAAGTCATTTTGAGTAGGGCCTAGGCTCTCCCTCCTGTCTCTAGGTTAAGGGAATATCCCACCATGGGTAATGTGCTCCCAACATCTTTCTGTGCACCAGAAATACATCCTGGTTCCACTGTCAGACGTTCCTTAGACTGCCCAGGCATTCTAACTGAGACCCATGTTCAGTGGGTCTGGGTTGGTCCTATGCTGGTTTCCCAGCTATCAGACTGGGGGCCCATTAGCGCCTCCTTGTTCAGATCAGCTGATTTTGTGGGTTTCTAATGCCTGGTGTTGAAGCCTTTGCTCATCATTCCTTCCTTTCTGCATCTGGATTCCAGAATTTCAGCTAAGTGTTTAGTTGTGGGTGTCTACTTCTTCAACTTCTCATGAGTTATTTAGATGTTATGTTCAGCAATAGAGCTTAGTTGTAGTTTGTGGAGAGCAACTTATATTCTTAACAACAACCTGTTTGGGAGTTCCCACGGAACTCCTTTGGCCAACTACTATGGATGGGAGGGAAGATGGGGAGGACCTAGGAGAAGAGGAAGTAGAAAGCATAATCAGGATCTATTATATGAGCAAAATCTTTTCTCAATAGAATAAAAACAGTAAATGTATAATAGAAAAAGCGAACAAATTTTAAAAAACAAAGAATAACTATGGGCTTTTTGTCAGTATTATGGCAACCATAATAAACTATGATAATTTAAATCACACAAAATAGTCCCTTACTTTCTAAAATGATTGGTATATAAGATGTAATTTTTTGATACTACCGTATTTTCATAGTGGGATTATCCTTTAATGATAATTTTTTCACTTTCCAACAGTGTAAAAATCCATCTTATTCCATCTTTATCAAATCCATGTGATTTTTTGGTAGTACTAATATCCTTTTCTCTTTATTTTTTCTTATTTTTACATATCGATCCCATATTGACCCAGTTCCCTATCCCTACCTCACTCTCTCCCTCCTTTCCATGCCCTGACTACCCTCTCATCCCATTTCCCCCTGACAGGAGATGTCATTCTGTAAATATGTTTCTTGTATTAGTTAATAAATAAAGCACTGTTGGCCAATAGGAAAAGAATACAGGAGGGACTAGGAGACAAAGAGGAAAGAGGAAGTAGGAAGGAGGAGTCAGCATGGAGAGACTGGAGAGAGCAGAATGCCAGCCTGCTCCCTTGTAAGATGAGACAACGTGGAAATACTTAGATTAGTAGAAATGTGTTAATAATTAAGACAGAGCTAGCTGATAAGAAACTAGTAGCTGGCCAACAGCATTATATCAAATACAGAGTCTCTGCATGTTATTTGGTCTGGTGTGGCAGTGGGACCAACAGACAGGGAAAACATACTTGTTACAGCCCCCCCATACACAATCCACATGTAGGGTGATGCCTTCCAGAAGGGGTCAACAAAATCTGTCATTTGGAATAGGGACTAGGTCCTCCTTCCTGCCTCTAGGTTAAGGGAGTATCCCTACATGGGGAATGTGCTCCCAAAATCTTTCTGTGGACCAGAAATACATCCTGGTTCCACTGTCAGAGGTCCCTTAGACTGCCCAAGCCTTCTAACTGAGACCAAGTTCAGGGGGTCTGAATTGGTCCAATGCTGGTTTCCCAACTATCAGCCTGGGTGCACATTGGCTTCTCCTTGTACAGGTCAGCTATCTCTGTGGGTATCAGTAGCCTGGTCTTGTCCTTCCTCTCTGCATCTGGATTTTTAATAGAAACATATCCTACCTGCATCTGGATTCCAGTTCATCTCAGTGTTTAGCTGTGGGTGTCTGCTTCTGTTTCCATCAGCTACTAGATGAGGGTTCTATGATGGTGGATAAGATAGTCATCAATCTCATTATCAGGGAAGGACATTTATGGTAGCCTTTCTACTGTTGCTGAAGTTGTTAGTTGGGGTCAGTCTCTGGACATTTCTCTAGAGTCAGTTTTCTCTTCACACCTATAATGACTCCCTCTTTGATGGTATATCTGTCTCTCTTTTTATTTTTCTCTCATCTATTCCTCCCCTGACTCAATTTTCCTAGTCCCACATGATTTCCCCCCCTCTCCTTCTCTTTCTCCTAGCTCCCTCCCCACTCACTGCCCCCCCACTCCCAATATGCTCAGGAGATCTTGTTCCTTTCCCCTTCTGTGAGGGACCATGTATGAATCTCTTAGGTTCTTCCTTGTATCCTAGTTTCTCTGGCAGTGTGAATTATAGGCTGCTGATACTATGCTCTATCTCTAAAATCCATATATGAGTGAGTACATAGTACTATACTTGATGATGACCATTCTGACTTATTTGAGATGGGACATTATATTAGTTTTAGTTTTTCATTTCCCCAATTGCTAAGAACATTGACCACTTCTTTCAGTATTTCCACAATGGCTGCAGAAGTTTGTACTCCCACCAGCAATGAATAAATGGTCCTACTTCCCAGCATCCTTACCAGCATGAGGTGTCATTTGTTTTATTGATCTTAGCCATTCCTACTGTGGTAAGATGAAATAATAAAGTAGTTTTTATTTGCATTCCCTTAATGGTTAAGGATGTTGAACATTTTTAAATTGTTTATTGGCATTTTCTTTTTCATCTTTGGAGAACTCACATTTTAAATTTAGTTATTTGTTTTCTTGGCATTCAGGTTATTTTTGTTCTTTATATATTATAGATACTAACCCTCTATCAGATATATAATTACTAAATAATTTTCTCTGTTCTATAGGCCACCTCTTTACTCATATGTTGGGGTCCTTTGTTATACTCAAACAGTTTAGCTCCATGAGGTCTTATTTACTAATTGTTGGACTTAATACCTGATCTTTCACTATCCTTTTGAGAAAGTCCTTTGCTTTACCTATAAGTTCAAACATATTCCCTATTTTATCTCATGGCACATTTAGATCATCTTGTCTTATGTTGAGTTTCTTGATCCATTTAAAGGTAAGTTTTGTGAAGAGTGATAAATGAGAATATATTTACATTATTCTACATCAGTGGTGCTTACCCTGTGGGTTGCAACCTCTTTGGGAGTCAAAAAATCCTTTTAGAATAGTTATCTAACATCATTTGCATATCAGATATTTACATTACCATTCAAAACAGTAGCAAAATTACCATAATGAAATAGCAATGAAAATATATTTATCAGTTGTGGTCATCATAACATGCACAATATTAAGGGGCCACAATATTAGGAAGGTTAAGAACCACTGTTCTAGCAATGAGTGGTTTGACCAATACCACTCATTGAAGATCCTATATTTTCTCTACTTTGAATTTTTGTCTTCTGTATCAAAGATTATACACTTTGATATGTGTATGCACTTATGTCTGAGTCCTCATATTGATTATTGATTCCATTGATCTGTTTTTATGTGAATACTATGCTTTTTTTTTTTTTTTTTTTTTTTTTTACTGAAGCTCCTTAGCACAACTTGGGATTGTGGATGCTTATCTCTCCAGCAATTCTCAATTATTTAGAATTATTTTAGCTAGCTTACTGTTTTTATGTATGTGTTTCCAAATAATACTGAAGATATATTTTGAAATTGTTTTCAAGAACTCCATTGAAATTTTGACAGAGATTGCATTGGATCTATAGATTCTGTTTTGTGGATGACTATTTTCACAATATTAACTCTATGAACCAATGAAGATATTTCTGTCTTCTGGAGTCTTATCTATTTTTTCTTCAGTATTTTAAAATATTCAATTCTTTTACTTGCTTGGTTAAAATTATCCCATGATGTGTTTTGATGCTATTGTGAGAGGTATTGTTTTCCTGATTCTTTCTCAGTCCTTTTGTCCTTTGTATATGTGGAGGGCTACTGTGTTTTGTGTGTTAATTTTTTTTTGTTCTGCTACTTTGCTGAAAACATCTATCAGTTGTGTACATTTTCCTGGTGAAGGCTTTAAAGTCTTTTATGCATAAAATCCTGCAGTCTACAAATAAAGTTAGTTTAACAATTTCTTTTCCTTAATCTTCAGTTATATTACTGCTTTAGCTAATACCTGAAGTACCGTATTAAGTAGATATGGAAAGAGTGGGCATCTTTGCCTTATTTCAGACTTTATTGGAAATGATTTGGAATTCCCTTTATTTAGGATGATGCTGGCTATGAGATTTTGGCAAATTGCCTTTATTATGTTGAAGTATGTCCTTTGTGTCCCTAGACTCCCAGGATTTTTTTTGTGAAGGTATATTGAATTTTGTCATAGATCTTTTCTGCATTTAATGAGGTATTTGTGTTCTTTTTATCCTTACAATTTTTATGTGGTAGATTACATTTATTCATTCACATAGGTTGAAACATCCTGCATCTCTGACATCAATCCTATCTAATTCTGGTAGATAATCTTGTTAATGTAGTTCTAATTCAGTTTTAATCTATTTTCATAAGAGATATTGCTCTATAATTTTCTTTTTTAGGGGGCCTATGTGTAGTTTTAGTATTTGAGCAATAGTGGATTCAAAAATTAAGAAATGTCCCTTCAGTTTCTATTTTGCAGCATAGTTTGAGGAATATTAGAGGTAATTCCTCTTTTAAGATTTAGTAGAAGTTTGTGCTGAATATATAGGACCCTGGGCTTTTTGTGCTTGGGAGAATTTTAAATACTGCTACTATTTCATGAGGGGTTATGGGTATTGCTTCAACTTTGGTAGGTTGAGTATATCAAGATACTCATCCATTTCATTTCGGTTTTTCAGTTTTATAGAATACAGACTCTTAGTACATGTTTTTATGATTTTTTGAATGTCCTCATTGTCTGTTGTAATGTCTCCTCTTTTATCTCTAACTTTTAAAATTGGATCATTTCACCTCATCTTTCTTCAATTTGGCTAAAAGTTTGTCAATGTCTTTTTTTTTTTCAAAGAATCAACTGCTGGTTTCATTACGTCTTTCTACTATTATTGTCTAAATTTCCTTGATTTCAGTCCTGAGTTTGATTAGTTTTCCCATGCACTTTTTCTGGTATTACTTACACTTCTTTTATAGACCTTTTAAGTGTGTAATTAAGTTATAATTACATCTTTATAAAATGTAGGTACTATGTAGTGCTATGGACTAGTCTCTTCAAACTGTTTTCATTGTGTCCCAAAGTTTGTGTATATTGTGTTCCCTTTGTCATTCTATTCTAAAAGGTTTACAATTTTCTTCTAGATTAATGTCATTTTATAATGTCCATTCAGTAGGGAGTTGTTAATTTTCCATAATTTTATTTATTTTCTACTGTTTCTCTTGATGACATCTAGGATGTTATTTCAACCTTTTTATATCTACTGAGTCTTGCTTCTGCTAGTTGCTGAGAAGAAAGATATTCTTCAGTGTTTGATGGGATATTCTGTAGAAGTCTATTAATTCCATTTGATTTAGGTTACTATTTTTTACTCCAACATATCTATGTTTAGTTTTGTCTGAATGACCTATTGATTGGAGTGGAATATTGATGTCACTCACTGTCACCATTATAGAGTCAATATTTGATTTTATCTGTAGTAGTTTTTCTTTTTTGAATTTGGGTGCTTCGTTTTTGGTGCATAAATATTTAGAATTATAATACCTCTTGAATTTTTCCTATAAGAATTATGTAGTGTTCTTCTCTATTTCTTTGAATTTGTTTCAGTTTGAAGTTTATATTTTCATATATTAAAATAGCAATGCCTTCATGGTTCTTGGTTCTATTTGATTGGAATATTCTTTTCTATTTTTTTTATCTTAAGGTGATGTCTATCCTTGATGATAAGATATTTTCTTGGATGCAACATAAAGGTGGATTCTGTTTTTTAATCCAACCTGTTAGTCTGAGAATTTTTTGTGGGGAATTGAGATCATTGATATGTTGAATTATCAATGCATGGCATTTGCTGATTCCTGTTATTTTGTTGTGATATGGGTTTACCCTATTTTTATATGCTTATCTGTTATTATTTATGCCTTATATTCTCTTAAGTGTAGTTAACCTTCTCTTCACATTGAAATTTCCCTACTGTTGTCCTGGATTGATGGGCAAAAGTTGCTTAAATTCATTTTTATTTACAATTTTTTTCTATTGGTTGTTATTGGTAGTTTGGCTAGGTATAGTATTCTGGACTGACATTTCTGGTCTGTCAGAAATCAAAGAACATCTTTCCAGGCTGTTACAGCAGGTTGTTCCCGCCGGCTGCAGCGGGTCCTGCCGCCAGTCTGGGCCCACAGCCGCACCAGCCCCAAATAACACTCAGAGACTCTGTATTTGATATAATCCTGTTGGCCAATTACCATTACTGTTTATGGGCTAGCTCTGCCTTAATTCTGACACCATTATGTTATGGCAGGTTGTTCCCACTGGCAGCGCCATCCCGCCTGCCTGCCAGTCTGGGCCCACAGCCGCACCAGCCCCAAATAACACTCAGGGACTCTGTATTTGATACAATCCTGTTGGCCAGTTACCATTATTGTTAATGGGCTAGCTCTGCCTTAATTATTAACCCATTTCTACTTATCTAAGTATTTCCACGTGGTCATCTTATCGGGGAGCCGCGGCAGGTGTCTTCCTTCCTCCCCCGGGCTACATCTCGACTCCTCCCTACTACTTCCTCTTTCCTCCTTCTAGTCTCCTAGCCCCGCCTATCTAGTTTTCTATTGGCCAACAGGGCTTTATTAATTAGTATGAGAAACATATATACAGAATAACATCTCCCATCACCAGGCCTCGTTGACATTTAGAGTCTCTCTTGGCAAATCAGTCATTATTCTACCGGGCTTGTGTTTTATCTGGAATTTAGTACTTTTCCCTTGAAACTTTTAATATTCTTTCTTTGTTCTGTAAATTTTGTGTTTCAATTATTATTTGTTAAGGGGAGTTTCTTTTCTGGTCCTATCTATCTGATATTCTTTATGCTTCTTGTATCTTGATGGTCACCAGTTTCTTTAAATTGGGGACATTGCCTTTAATTATTTTGTTTTAGTATTTATTGTGCTTTTGACCTGACTTTATTCTCCTTCATTTATACCTATTCAGTAATTTTCATATTGTCTTTTCATATTGTCCCAGATTTCCTGGACATTTTAGACCATTTTAGTTTTAACATTTTCTATTTTCTGAGCTATACATTTCTTTTACCTTATTTTAAAGGTCTGAAATTTTCTTTTCCACGTCTTTAAATCTGTTGGTGAGTCTTAAATCAAAGGTTTTAGTTAATATCTTGAATTTTTCATATTCATCTGAATTTTCTTTACTGATTCTAATTTTTTGTTAAATTAAAATGTATGTGAGTCTACTTTGTTAAATTAAAATTTTATGTATTTAATTGTTTTAAGCATTTCATTAAGCTTTGTGTTTTCAGTGTCTTCATTAACACATTTACTCATATCCTTTTTATGGTCTTTGGACATTTTTATAATTGTTTTTTGAAGTTCCTGTTTTATGCTTCAGTTAAATTGCTTTCCCTGGGCCTATTACAACAGAGTGTCTGGATTCTTGAGAAGGCATATTTTCTTGTTTGTTCGTTTTTTGCATTTGAGTCTAAGAATCTAGAGTTACAATGTCTGAATCTTTACCCAACACAATATCAACTCAATTAAAAATTCTAGCACAGAGTGTGGGCACATCCCAAGGCTTTCATTCCTGGTTTAGGTAAACTATTACTTGATGGCTGTAGAGAGAGATATAGTAACTCTCTGTTAGAAACATGGCTTCTGGTAGGTAATGTGTTCCTCAGTGGTTGACTCCACTCATGTCCACATATGGGTCATGATAAATTGGCTCAGTGGTTACGTATTTTTAAAAAAGAAGACATCGAATTGGTAAGGATATGTGTTGCTGTGGTCTCACTGTAATTGGAAGGAGGTAATGGGGTGTTTACTACTTTAGAGGCAGTTGTGCCCGGAAGAAAGGAGCCAAGAAATGACATGGACTAAATTTTTATGAAATAGCTAACTTAATCAGATAACCAGGCAATTTATACTCTTTGGATTAAGATGATTTAGATGAGTTAAGTGTACAATCAAAAAGGCAAGTTTCATGTAGTGGCCAAACCACATGTAGACAGAGGAAAACAAGTTTTTCCACAGAGGTATATAAGTAAGCTCATCCATCAACATCCATCCTTGATTTTTCGATGAAGATACCTAAAATATATGGGAAGAATAGGTATCATTGTCAACAAATTGTGTTGAGAATACTTGATATTTATTAGAAAAAGAATGGCATACATGGTCCCCCAGAGAAGGGGAAAGGGACAAGATCTCATGAGAAAATTGGGAGCATGGGGAGATTGGGGAGCAAGTTAGTAAAAAGAGAAAGGGAGGTGGAGAGGAGACCATGAAGGATCAACAAGTTCAAGTTGGAGGAAGAATAGAGAAAGAGAGCAAGAAAGGAGATTCCTTAATAGAAGGGGTTATTACGGGCTTAATGAGAAATCTGGCACTAAAGGAAATTTTCAGGGATCCATAAGGATGACCCTAAGAATCTAAGCAACAGTGGAGAGGCTATCTTAAATTCCCTTCCCTGATAATCAGATTCATGACTACCTTATATGCCATCATATAGTCTTCATCCATTAGCTGATGGAAGCAGAAGCAGACACCCACAGCTAAACACTGAGCCAATCTCCTGGAATTGATGGGAGGACTGATGAGCAAAGGGGTCAAGACCATGCTGGGGAAACCCACAGATATAGCTGACCTGAGCAGGTGGGAGCTCATGGACTCAAATATGACAGTTCAGGAACCAGTATAGGACCAAATCAGGCCCCCTGAGTGTGGGTGTCAGTTAGGAGGCCTGGACAGTGTATGGGAACTCTGGCAGGGTAATCAGTATTGATTCCTAGTGCATAAACTGGCTTTGGGAGCCCATTCCCCATGGAGGGATACTCTCTAAGCCTAGATACACAGGGGAGGGCCTAGGTCCTGCCCCAAATAATGTGTCAGACTTTGATGATCCCTCATGGGATGCTTCACTCTCTCTAGGGAGTGGATGTGAGGTGGAATGGGGGGATTGGTGAAGGGCATGGGAAGACAGGAGGGAGAAGGAACTGGGTTTGCTATGTAAAATAAGATTGTTTTTTAATTTAAATAAAAATTATTTAAGAAGAAAAGAAATACTGTTCAGATATGGAAATAAAAATATGTGACTGGGGAAAAAAGCAATGAACCATGATCCATGTTTCTTATTCTGTACAAAAGAACTCTGTATCTTTCAAATATCTTACTATAAAGAGCTGAAACTCTGCAATTTCTATGGGGAAAACACTTCAAGGCATAGGCCTGGGCAAAGACATTTTGAGTTGGACACCAGTAGAAATTCATAAAACCAGCTTCTTCAGTGAAAAAGAAATGGCTAGGCAAGTTAATAAACAGCCCATAAAATGATAGAGAATATTTGTCACTCTTTCATTTGACAGGGATTAATATGTAGAGTATTCAAAGAACTAAAAAGAAAACGCGAATGGCATGCAACCCAATCAATAAATGCCTAAATAAATGAACAAAAGTTCTCTAAAGATGTGGTCCTGCTGGGTTGCCTTGTCCAGCCTTGCTATGCGCATTTGTATTTAGTCTTATTCTAACCTGATATGCCACATTAGGCGGATATCCTTGTGAGGCTGCTCATTTCTGAATGGGAATGGATGAGTAGTGGATCTGGGTGAGAGGTGAGGTGGGAGGGGGCAGAGAGGAGAGAAGAGAGGGGAAACAGTGGTCAAGAAATAATGTATGATAGAAGAATAGAAACAAGTAGAAAAATTGATGAGATACAAATGGCCAGTAAACATATAAAAAATGTTTAACTTCACTAGTTGTCAGAGAGATGAAAATCAAAGATATCTTGAAATTCCATTTCATTCCAGTCAAAGTGACAGTCACTGAGGAAACAGATACGAACAATGCTGATGGGGTTGTTCATGAAAAGGCACCCTTATACAATGCTGGTGAGAACATAAACCACCCAGACACTATGGTAATCAATATGGGCTTACCTTAAAAATTAAAACTAGATATATTGTATGTTACACTTGAGAATTTACCCAGAAGATTCTGAGTCAACATATCACAGAGATACTTGCACATCAATGTTTATTACAGCATTACTCACCTTAGCTATGTTAAAGGAATATGCTTTCCTAAAGAACCTCTCTCTCGCAGCATAAATGAAATCAAAGTTAGGTTGTTTGCTAAAAGTGTATGCAAGTTAAGATCTTCATATTGCAGAATGTTAGGATAATGAGAGCTATTTGTCAGAGAGACCCCAGAAGTTAGCAAAACAGCACAAACTACCACCATTGCTCTCGGTTGCCCACACCACTACACAGTACTGCTGAAGGCACCACACACTTTTCTATAGGGACTTAGAGAAATCCATCTCAAACTGACAGAGAAATTTCCTCTCTATAGTCTAGTTTTCATTGTGCCAGAAGGTGGTATGCAGGGTAAACGGGAAGAAAAGACATCAATGATTTTACCCACCACCAGTACCTGCATGTTGCAGTAATGACTTGTCCATCAAGATGTGCCCGCTGGTGCAAAAGTGGAATGAGTTATTGGGGAACCAATCTCTTTCTAGTCAAAAGTCTTTAATTTGTAGGTTATGGGTCCTAGGGTAGAATTGTTATTTTTCTACATATTGTCTAACTCCCTTCTGAATGTTTATGTTTGTATCTATAGATTCATCCTATTCTCAATTTCAGTCAGAGAAGCTTCCCTTTTTTTCTTTTTGAGATCATAATATAATTACATCATTTCTTCATTTCCTTTTCTCCCTCCAAACCTTCTCATACATACCCCTACTTTCCTTAAAATGCATGGCCTTTTCTCCATTACTTTGTTACACATATATATGTCTATGTATACTCAAGTATAGTCCAAAATATACCCTGTTCAATGCCCATGATGTTACTTTTATGTTTGTTTTCAGGGATGACCATTTATTCAGTCTTAGATAATCAATTTATTTGCTCTTCTGTAGGGGCCATCTTCTCCCATCAGCATTATTTGTCTGGACTTCTTTGCACATGACTGAGGCCTCCTGGGAATTTTTGTAATTGTGTCTGTCTGTTACAAAGAGAAGTTTCCTTGATGAGAGGCGAGGATCACACTTAACTGTGGGTATAAAAAGAGATATTTACAGTGTAATTAAGGATTATCCTGCTTAAATGAAGTGGTGGTTGTAAGTTCTCTTCCAAAATGCATGACTTTACTGGCCTCAGTAGTTGACTAGGCTTCTGGTATTAGGAACTTTCCCCACTTGAATGAGTCTTAAGTACAATCAGACATCTGTAGGTTACAGACAAAATATACATGCCACTACTGCACCCTTAATGGTTATTGTACCATACTGGACATTGTTGTGGGTCATAGGTGTTATAGGTGGGTATGATTATTGTTTGCTTCACTCCTCTGGAAGCTTTCATGGTACCTTCTGATACCATGAGGTCTAGCCCTCAGGGAGGAGACATTCAGGTCTATTCCAGTTCAGAGGCCTCTGGCCCCTCTTTATGAAGTGCATGTTTTCTTTGGAAATATAGATTTACCTTCCACCTCTGGGGGACAACTAAGGGTGATAGTAATAGTGTGTATACTTTTGGAGTCTCTTGGACATCCCTAACCAAGCACTCAAAAGAGGACTTTAGAGAGGTTTTCTTTTGTAGTAAACAGTTATAAATGTAGAGAGACTCAAAAACTAGTCCACATGCTGAGAATCAGTGACCATGAGTTGTCAGCCCTAAATGGAACATGTTTTCCCATCCCTCCCCTACTTAGACTTAGAGAACATCATGGAAGAAGAGATAGAAAGAATATAAGAGCCAGAGGATTTGCTATGACATTCTCTTTACTGAACATGCTATGACTATTTTTCTTTTGAATGTGTAGCAATTGTGGTTACTAGTTCATTATCAAATCAGACAAAATTCTATCATGGAGTAAGGAGGTGCTCATGAGGATTGATCCCTATTTGAGAAGCTATTGCTAGATATCAGCTGTTCAGTGAAGGGGGAACCATTCTTTTTACAGCACATGATCACTGGTAGGTTCTCTATGCTCTTGTGGATGACTCCAGGCCCATGTACACATACAAAGTACTAACTATAATTAGTGGGTTATTGAAAAAAGGTGGGAGTGGGTATATAGGCCTTATGGGCATATATGATGTCAGATATAATTTTATTTTATAAATATATTCAATTATTTTTTGTTTGTTTTTTTTGAGACAGGGTTTCTCTGAGGCTGATTTCTTGGAGGCTATCTTGGTACTAAGCTCTTGTAGACCAAGTTGGTCTCAAACTCACAGAGCTCCAAAGATGTGCCTGCCTCTGCCGCCTGCGTGCTAGGATTACAGGCAAGCACCACCACTGCCTGGCAAATATATTCAATTTTTAAAAATAAAGATAAAATAAAAAATACGGAAACTCAACAGATAGCTGTATTGAGAGAATGGGGCATACGGCAAAAAAGTGGTCAGTATGATCATATTTTCATTGTATAGTAGTATGAAATTCTCAAATAATAAATTTTTAAAAATTAAAAAGATTCAGAAAGTTTTGTATTTTTCTCATTTTTGTCCCTAGATTTTATAAAAACATAGATGTATTTATACAAGAAAACATGTATGTCTATATGACATGAAAATGAAGAGGGTCTTTCCATGGAAACAAAGTCAATTAACAGGAAGGAGAGAGGCTGAAATAGAAAGTAGGGCTGTAAGAGGAATATTCTCAACTTACAGTATGTACTCATATGAGACTGTCCTTGTGTAGTTCTATACCATCTATGGTGAATATACACAGTGAAAACTAATGTGAAAAAACCCTATCTTTTCTCTACTGCATATTCGTAGCACCTTTGCAAAAAGCTAATTTAATATAGGTACATGAATTCATTTCTACACTCTTTCTATTGGCTGGTATGTCTGCTTTTTTAATCAGTCATGTGCTGCTTTTGATTACTATGCCTTAATGAACCATGAACTGTAATATCATATATTCTGTTATTTTCATAGGAGCTGGAACTATTCAGGTTTCAGTGTGACTCCATAGTAATCATAGCATTTTTCTAACTTTCTGAGCATCACTGGTATTTCAATAGGGATGACCTTGAGTTTGTAGATTGCTTTGTGTAAAATAAGCATTTCCTTAACACTGAATCTTCCAATCTAGGGAGAATAGATACCTTCCATTTCTTGTGTAAGTTTTAATTGTATTTAGTGTGTAAATGGCTTCATTACAGATGTCTTTCTCTCAATGGTTAAATTTATTTCTAGGTATTTTATTTTTGTGTAGCTATTGGAAATAAGATTGTGTTCATGTTTACACATAAGTCTCTATTCACCAATATGGTATTCTTATAAGAAAAATTTCAGCTATTCTTTGTATTTTCCTAGCACCTAGGAGGTTATAAGGAGTAAATATTTGTTAAATAAGCTTGCATTTTATTTTCATTATTGTTTATTTGTTTTTTTCTTAATATGTATATATTGTATAAAACAATATATTTCTGTTGGTTTCTGTAGCCTACTCCAATTGAGTTGACAGATTTGGATGATCCCTCCTGGAGGCCATCACCCTCCCTGTGGAGTGGGTGGGGAAAGGGACCAGAGGTAGGGTTGGGGGGCATGGAAGGAAGGGAGAGGGAACTGAGATCAATATGTAAAATAAGAAAATAAATAATAACAATGTATTTCATTATATCATTTTCATACATGTATACTATGTACCTTGAATATAGTTTTCCTTTTCTATTACCTTCTATTTTTTTCCCTACTCCTGGCCCAGTCTTTCTTCCTGAATACTACTCTCTCTACTTCCATATCTTATGTATTTTTAAAATACTTGTATTCTATGTATTAGAGAAATAATTACAAATTAATCTTTCTGAGTGTTGTTTATTTTGCTTAACATAGTGATTACCATTTTCATTCATTTTCCTCCAAATGACATGATTTCATTTTACTTTGTGGTATAACAATACTCCATCATGTGTATATGTCACATTTTCTGTATCCATTCAAGTACTGATGCATAGTTTGATTCCATAATTATGCTTTCTGTAATAGCACTTAGTAGAACTTGTGAGATAAAATACAATATGCATTTATGCATGTCAGACAATTTTTTTTTTACTTAGGGGTAAATGTCCTTAAGAGTGTATATTTATATAGCTTAAGTTTTCAATGTATATTTCACTTTTTATTTAAAATGGTTTCTGACTTAACACATTTATTTTTGAAAGAGAATATTAAGCAAACAGATGAGTTTAAAGGTTATTGCACTAATTGAGCTGAGAAAATACTGTGACCTCTTAGAGAGGGTAGAAAGAATTGGGACTCATAGAACCCTCTTTTCTCAGTGGATGGTGGTGAAGGCAGAAAGTCATAACTTATCAAATTGCTGTGGATAAATTGTTGAATGCTTAGCCTTGAATGGGATATATGTATCACTCCATTCAAGGCTTAGGGGACACCACAGAAAAGGGTGTAGAAACAATGTAAGAGTGGGATGATGGAAACAAATGCTATTTAAAGTGGTGTAATGGCCATTGCACCCACAAATTCATAGAATTGGTAGATATCTGCATAAGACCTGCTCAAAGCTGGGACTGACAACATTCCATCATGTATGGAGGGCAGATTCATGAGGCCCTGCCCCTCATTAAAGAGCTATAGGAGCCCTTCACCTGCCTTCTGCCTGAGGTGAGTCTGGGACCAGCCCAGGCCGAAACCCCCCATCCTTTCCTGGGAACTCCCTGGGTTAGCTGGGCATCTCAATCCTTCTTCCCTTTAACATTGGCCTGAGTGCCCCAGTCCTACTACATCCACCACCTAGAGCCTGCCTTTCCCTCATTCTTGGCCATGGTGGACCCAGTACTCCAGGTTTAGCTCTGAGCATACTAAACCAGCCCCTCCATGCAAGACCATCTGAAGCCTCCCCTCACCTGACATTTGGGCTCATTCACCTGCCTTCTGCAATCCCACCCTTAGGCATATACCCAACTGAACCACAACTATGGATATCCACAGCAGCATTATTTGTAATAGCCAGAACCTGGAAGCAATCTGGATGCCCATCAACTGAAGAATGGATAAAGAAGATGTGGTACATTTACACAATGGAATACTACTCTGTGGGGGAAAAACAATGGAATCTTGAAATTTACAGGCAAATAGATGGAACTTGAAGAAACCATCCTTAGTGAGTTAACACAGTAACAAAAAGAGGAACATGGTAGGTACTCACCCATATATGGACTTTAGACATAAAGCCAAGGATCACCAGCTTATAATACACACTGCCAGAGAAACTAGGAAACAAGAGGGAACCTAAGATATTCATACAAGGACCCTCTCAGAAGGGGAAAAAGACAAAATATCCTGAGCATATTGGGAGTTGGGGGGCAGTGAGTAGAAAGGGATCCTAGAGAAAGAAAAGGCAAGGAGAGGAAAGCATGTGGGCCTAGGAAGATTGAGTCAGAGGATGAATAGAGGAGAGAGAGAGAGAGAGAGAGAGAGAGAGAAAGAGAGAGAGAGAGAGAGAGCTTAAAAGATGGAGCCATTATAGGTGTGAAGAGAAAACTGACTCTAGAGAAATGTTCAGAGACCTACAAGACTGATCCCAACTAACAATTTAAGCAACAGTAGAAAGGCTATCATAAATGCCCTTCCCTGATGAGATTGATGAATAACGCATCCACCATCATAGACCCTCCTCTAGTAGCTGATAGAAACAGAAGCTGAATCCCACAGCTAAACACTGAGCCGAATTCCTAGAATCCAGTTGCAGAGAGGGAGGAGTTATTAGAAAAGGGGTCAAGACCAGGCTACAGAAACCCACAGAGACAGCTGACCTGAACAAAGAAGAGCCAATGGGCCCCAGACTGATAGCTGGGAATCCAGCATTGGACCGACTCAGGTCCCCTGAACGTAGGTCTCAATTAGAAGGCCTGGGCAGTCTAAGGGACCTCTGACAGTGGAACCAGGATGTATCTCTGGTGCATGAAATGACTTTGGGAGCACATTCCCCATGAAGGGACACTCCCTTAACCTAGAGCAGGAGGGAGGGCCTAATCCCTACTCCAAATGACTTGGCAGATTTTGATAATCCCTCCTTGAAGGCCTCATTCTCCCTGTGGAGTGGGTGGGGAAAGGGTTGTGAGGGTGGGGGGGCATGGGAGGATGGGAGGGAGAGGAAAGTGGGATCATTATGTAAAATAATAATAAAAATAAATGAAAAATAAATAGCTATAGGCAGTTAATTATTCCTAGAGGAGGGATTCATATATGTTCAGTGGTCTTGGTACTGGTAATTTCTTCCTGTCTAGATATGTAACCCCTCTACCCAAGGAAGCAATCATAACTAAATGCTGGAGGTCACAACAAGGTGTTTGAAAGGGGCAATCTGAAAAACTGGGTATTTAACAGGAGAGGAGGGAGGACAGAAATAAAGAGGTAGAAAATGGAAGGTGATATATATAGTACCAAATATGTTTGAAAATAGCCATAAGGAAACTTACTATTATAAGAGATACATAGTTACTGGAAACAGGGTGACTCCCAGTTGCAGCTCATTTAATAAAGACCTCATTGTTTACTCCATAATGTTAGTAATACCTGTAATCAGTCTATAAACATGCACATGTCGTTTAAATTAAAATTTTGCACCAGGGCTGGCAATGTTCCATCCAAGAACCAATGATCATTCAACAAAACCAGACATGAGAAGCTGCATTTCGAGTTTTTGGTCAGGATTCTCCAAGAGACTCCTAAAACATGCCAAGTGTTTGCTATTGTCCTCGGTTGTTTCACTCCAACTCCAGGTGCTAAAGGCATTCTACACTGGAGACATAAGGCTCAAAGGCCTCTGAGCTGGAATTGACATGAAACCTCCTTTCTGAGGACTGTCTTTCTAGGTAGAAGGAACCATGTAAGTTTTCAAAGAAAGGAAGAATCCCACAGTCCTACTCTGCTATGATGTCTATGAAATATATCAATGACCAGCATGGCATGATAACCCTCAGTATGAAGCTATGGTACTTTTGCTATAAAGAATAGCTCTATGTGTGTTTAAGACCAATTCAACAAGAGAGAAATCATGTTCAGTATTATAAATATAGCCAACCACCCAGGGCTAGTAAAGTCATGGATCTTGGGGGAGAATCTACAACTTCCACTTTACTGCCTGATAACTAATACATTCTAAATATTTGTCCTTTCACCCAAGACAGCTAAGTGTTTCCCCTTCTATGTTATCATATCTATTGGTGTCATCCTTGCTCAGGTCATGTTTTGGCAGCCTTCCTTGCGAGACTTCATGGGTATAGCTTCCCTGCCATTGCTAGGAAATGCATTCTCATAGTAAACTCCCTGCTACTCTGGCCCTTACAGCCTTCCCATCCTCTCTTCTACAATGATCCCTGAGTCATAGGTACAGGAGTTGTGTTATAGCTGTGTCACTTGGAACTGAGATCTGTAATTCTGCATTTTGAGCAGTTGTGATTTCCAGTGATTGTCACTTTTTGCTGCAAAGAAATGTTTCTTTGACAAGAGATGAGGTTTATACTTCCTAAGCATGTGTCCTTATACCCTCCCCAAGGAAACATCTTTCTACCTCAGACAGAGACCATTGCAACAAAACTACAAACAATAACAATCAAAATGCATAGTGTGGAGAGCAGATCCCATGGCTACAATGCAAATCAGATACTAAATCCTCAGTGATTATTGCGGGTTGCGGAAGAGCAAGTTGAAAAAAATTTAAGAGCCAGACAATCAGTAAGTCTGATGTGAGATTGTGTCTCCTAGCAATGACAGAAGTTACACTCATAAAGTTTCTTCAATATGACTGCCTAACAGTGAGTTATACGTGGTCAACAGTATGCTAAAGCATATGGATAAAATCCTGGGAGGGCTCAACACTATGCAAGGAAGTACAGGAAACTGATGTAAGGAATGTTGAAATTTGGGGAGAAAGAGTCGTCCTCAGGGAAGAGCACACCAACTGGTTATCCAATACAAATGATGAGCCCTGAAAACATATATGAGTACCATTGCGAATAACATTATACAGACCATTTTGTTGTATTAGGAAGGTCATAATTACATATTTAGAAATATGTGTGTATGGTACATATTGATCCCAATGCCCTCCCTCCCTCCTAGCCTTTGTCCCTCCATCTCACCCACATTCCCATGCCCCCTGACCACCCTCCCCTCCAATTCCCACCACACTCCACATGTAGGGTGATACCCTCCAGTAGGGGTTATATAAATCTGTCAAGTCATTTGGAGTAGGGACTAGGCCCTCCTTCCTGTGTCTAGGTTAAGGGAGTATTCCTCCACGGGCATGTGCTCCCAAAATCTTTCTGTGGACCAGAAATACATCCTGGTTCCACTGTCAGAGGTCCCTTAGATTGCCCAGGCATTCTAACTGAGACCCATGTTCAGAGAGTCTGAGTCGGTCAATGCTGGATTCCCAGCTATCAGTCTGGGGGCCCATTAGCTCCCCCTTTTAAGGTCAGCTGTCTCTGTGGGTTTCTGTAGCCTGGTCTTGTCCTCCCTCTCTGCATCTGGATTCCAGTTTGGCTCAGTGTTTAGCTGTGGGTGTCCACTTCTGTTTCTATTAGCTACTAAGGGAGGGCTCTATGGAGGTGGATAAGTTAGTCATCAATCTCATTATCAGGGAAGGGCATTTATGGTAGCCTTTTTACTGTTGCTCAAATTGTTAGTTGGGGCCAGTTTTGTAGGTCTCTGAACATTTCTCTAGAGTCAGTTTTCTCTTCAAACCTATAATGATTCCTTCTTTTGTGCTCTCTGTCTCTCTGTCTCTGTCTCTCTGTCTCTCTCTCTGTCTCTCTCTCTGTCTCTCTCTCTCTCTCTCTCTCTCTCTCTCTCTCTCTCTCTCTCATCTATTCCTCCCCTGACTCAATCTTCCTAGTCCTCCCCTCTCTCTCTCATCTATTCCTCCCCTGACTCAATCTTCCTAGTCCCACATACTTTCCTCTACTCCCCTTGTCTTTCTATTAGCTTCATCTCAACTCACTGTCCCCCTCCTCCCAATATGCTCTGGAGATCTTGTTCCTTTCCCCTTCTGTGAGGGACCTTGTATGAATCATCCTTGTATTCTAGTTTCTCTGTCGGTGTGAATTATAGGCTGGTAATCCTTTGTTCTATCTCTAAAATCCATATATGAGTGAGTATATACCATGTTCCTCTTTTTTGTGACTGGGTTACCTTATTCAGGATGGTTTCTTCAAGTTCCATCCATTTGCCTGCAAATTTCAATATTCCATTGCTTTTTAACCACAGAGTAGTATTCCACTGTGTAAATGTGCCACATCTTCTTTATCCATTCTTCAGTTGAGGAGCATGTAGGTTGCTTCCAGGTTCTTCCTCTTATAGATAATGCTGCTATGAACGTAGTTGAACTCATGTGTTTGTTGCATGGATGTGGATCATTTGGATATATGCCTAAGAGTGGAATTGCCGGGTCCTGTGGTACACTGATTCCCATTTTCCCGATGAACCACCATAGTGTATAAGGAGAGAGGAAGGGAAGGAGGGAAGTTGAGAGAACTGGGATCAATATGTAAAGTAAGAAAAAATGCTAAGGGCAGAATTTATGGTGAGGTGGCTGGCAGATAACTGCCTTATAGCTCAGGATTTCATACAAATACAAGTTATTTTAACTTAAAATATGCTCTCTCTATTCTTTCCTTTATTCAATCTTCCTGCTCACTTATACCCTCCTACGTGGAAAGAGGAGAGTAAGACAAGAGATACCACAATAGAGGGAGCCATTATAGGTTTTAAGAGAAATCTGGCACTAGGGAAATGCCCATATATCTATAAGGATGACCCCACTTAACAATCTAAGCTATAGAGGAGAGGCTACCTTAGATGCCCTTCCCCTATAATAAGATTGATGACTACCTTAAATGCCATCCTAGAGCCCTCATCTAGTAGCTGATGGAAGCAGAAACAGACACCCACAGCTAAACACTGAGCTGAACTCCTGGAATCCAGTTGCAGAGAGGGAGGAGTGATGTGCAAACGGGTCAAGACCAGGCTGGAGAAACCGGCAGAAACAACTGACCTGAACAAGGGGGAGCTCATGGACCCCAGTCTGACAGCTGGGAAACCAGCATATAACTGACCTAGACACCCTGAACATGAGTGTTTAGTTAGGAGAACTGGGCAGTCTATGGGGCCTCTGGTAGTGGGTCAGTGGCCCTATTATATGAATGGACTTTGGGAGCCCATTCCACATAGGTGGATACTCTCTCAGCCTAGACACATGGGGAAGGAACTAGGCCCTGCCCTAAACAATATTACAGACTTTGAATATCCCCCATGGAAAGCATCATCCTCCCTAGGGAACAGCCAGGATGGGATGGAGGATGGGTGAAGGAACTGGGATTGATATGTAAAATAAGCTGGTTTCAAATTTAAATAAAAAATTATCATACAAAAGAAATGTGTGTGTATATGTAACAATGACTGATAAAAGTCCAATAGTAAAAAGAGTCCATGAAGAGTCCAGAGAGCTTTTTGGGAGGTTCTAGGAGGGAAGTGCAGCTACTCATATTGAGGGTTTGGAGGGAGAAAGATGAAGGAGAAAACGACATAGTTCCATTTTAATATTAAAATAATTTTAAAAATTCCTTAGTGTCCAGCAAGAGACTCCTCCATTCAAGTAGTTGGTTGGGAGCTAAGAAATTTTACAAATGATACTTGCTACTTTCATTGGCTTTGGTTGCCTCCTAGAACTTGAAAGTAAGATACTATTTGTGAATACACCATATTCTGTGGACCAATAATTAAATAAATCAAACTGTAACTGACCTAGAAGCCTCCTCCCTGAATTCTATCTCTTATATTATCAGAAGGAGGCATGCACGCTGACAAGGGGCAAAAGCCATTAATAGTTCTACCCAGCTCTAAAGCATATAAGCCATAATAATGGCCATGCAGAAATCATATACTCAGTTTTGTAATAGGGCCACTTCTGGCTTGGAGACAACAATGAGCTGCCTAATTGTTTATAAAGCCTGAGCAATAGGGAGGAACTCATGGATGGTCCTGCAAACCTAGCTGCCTTCCCATAGCTACAGAGGTCATAGATAATAGAGGAGCAGCCACTTCCACTACTTTTGTAAGCGAGCATAATTCCTAATTGTACTCTAAGTATATACTCTTAATACCTACTGATAAGTATAGCTTTTACCACTCATCAAAGACAGATACTGTTAGAGAAAGCCTCAACTGATCAAAAAACAGAAAATGACTCAAGTTCCCCAGTACCCATTCACTATATGACTGAACTAGTCATCTAACTGTGGTGTTCTTGTATAAAAAAAAAACAAACAAACAGAAAAACGTGCTGTTTATATAGCAAATTTCAGTGCTTGCTAATCTATTCTCCAAGGAAGTATAGAAGGTCCACATCTGTGTTGATTTTGAGCTAAGAGTACTTATAAATAAGTAATGTTAAAATAGGTTTGTGATAGAAAACTACAGTGTGTTCCACTGAATGATACTCTATCATGCACCATTGCCTTTACCTAACTTTTAAAAATTTAACCACAGCATTTCTATAAGGTATTACTATGTCTATCTTACAGAGAAAATATGAGAGAGGAAGTTAGTTAAATTTATACTAGTAGTTAGCAGTAAATCCAAGAACTTAAGCAAATTTTCTTTTCCTTAGAAGCCTGTGTGTTTTCTCCTTTTGTACATAGCATGTTGCTCCTGAAATGTCAGTACATTAGAGTTATTACAACTTGTAAGATGAAGTAAGACTGCAAATCTTCTGCCCAATAATGTGATTCTCTCTCTCTGTCTCTCTCTGTCTCTCTATGTCTCTCTCTGTCTCTGTCTCTCTCTCTCTCTCTGTGTGTGTGTGTGTAGTAAGTGTGGTTTTTGGTGTGTTCACAAATGTGCTAATGAGCTCATATAGAATTTAGAATATAACTTTCAAGAATCTAGTTTCTTCTTCCACTCTGGGTTCCTGAGGTCAGAAACCCTCCCACGAAGCATTTTTTACTGTCAGAGTTCTATTGTCAGCACAAGTCTCTTGATTTTTAAATGGATAAGCAGTAGAACAGAAAATAGGTTTTATCAGCCAAAAGGCAGATGGATGCTTAGTGACATATTTGAGGCCAATCTATTAACTAACCTTCCCATTGCTCTTTCCAATTAGGGATTTTAAAGGTAGGGCCATATGCTAATTAGTTCAAATGGGAAGTGTATATCTCCCAGGGGTTTAGGACAGTAAGCATGTTAGAGTATGGGGATCAGGTTAAGGGAACAAAGCTGGTGGAAGGTTATTTGCAGAAGCAGAAGACATGATAAAAAGCAAAGAAATCCTAATTATATGACATCCTCAATTAAGCTAACTTTCTCATAAGGGGAAATAACTCGACATTATATGATATTTTCCACATTTGGCTTGTTACTGTCTATTTAATATGGAGAGGAGTCCAAAGAGCTAAATGTCTCATTCATTCCAGAAGAATCAGTTCAGGGAGATGAATGGAATGCTAGCAGTTTCCTTGGGAGAAAAACTCAAGAAATTTGTAGGTGAGTAGAGTGGCCTTGTGCCTTTGGTTGTAATTATAGTATAAAAGAGAGCAAAGATTTGGTAGGTTCTTTCATGGAGAGCTGCTGATTTAGGCCAGACGATAAAAATGGATCTATTTTGACATGTTTGCCTAGGGCATATACCTCGAAAAACTTCAGGCAGACAGTTTTTCTTTGAGTAACTCCAAATTGCTTTTCACATTTCTATTTTATGCCTGCGGAGGGAACACACAATAAATTTGGGTAAGAATGTAGCAGGCAGAAATCAGAGTTGATGAATTCCAAGCTTACATAAACTAAGGACCGCAATCCTGTGTGCTTTTCTTTCTCCCTGTCAGTAGACTTAGTAAAACAAGACAGATGTTCTGAGTCCTTCTAACTCCTGTCCTATTACTCAGGGATTTTGAAGACTAGGCATTGTGATTGCTTTGGTGAAATAGAAGAGGATTTAGTGGGTTAGGGTGTGAGATGGGGGAGAGACTGAAGGGAGGAAGGCAGCATATCAAACAGATGACTGTCTTCATAGGTGATATGAGAAGGGAAGTTGCACAGATTCCAGCATTTTGCAGGAACCAACCAGCAGCTACCCCAACCAGCAGCTACCGCATCTTATCATTTCTGGAAGATGCTGCCAGAACTCAAGGCCCAAGCTCTCCTGGCCCTGAGAGTTTAATCTCCAACAAGGACTAGAGCAAATACTTGTGGGTTTGACTTAACACTCACCTTTATATTGTGTTGACTTTTTAAAATTGCAGAACATTACTGAGTCATACATTGTAGATATCCAGCACTCTGAGTGCCAGTCTGACCTTTCTAAGGTACAGTCATGCTTTTATGTGGCCTGAGGTTATATCACAAATAAATTTCTTTTCATTGTTTCTAGTGATTACATGACCATCTTACTTGCTTATATCAAATAGTGTGTTTGGCTATACCCCAGTTACTAGGTAATTACAATTTTTCACATAGTGCCCTTTTCTCTTTCAACTGCTCACATCCTTCATCAAACTCTTCTCACCCTTCAAGGACTGTGTTCAGTCTTAACTCCCCAACGAACTCTTCCTTTTCTTATTCTTCTCCCTGCTCTACTACCAGCAATCAAATCAGCCCCTTTTCTTTGTTTTTATGGCTTTTTGTCCTTTCCCCCCTCTTGTGACCATCAAGACATCTTAGATTTATTTTAATTGATATGACTATGGAAGTAAGAGGTATAAAATTGCCATACAGAATTAATAGCACAATAATAATAGTAATAATAAACATATTTTAGGTTCTTTGAAGATAACAATTAGGATTTGTACATAAATGAATCCCTTAAGCATATACTGTTATGACTTACAAAAAAGTAGATGTATATCTAAAAACAATGTGATGAACATTTTGTAGTAATTAACATATATTTGATGCCGTTCTGTGACCTTTATGGCACACATACACACTGTGCTGGGAACGAGAAATTTTGTGTATCAATGCATACTTTTATGAGGTATGTCCTGTCATATGATTACATAGCCAGTGTGTTTCCTACTATGCATACAGCCTGTTCTATTTGACTAAGAAAATGGATCAAATGAGCTGTTGGCATTACCTTCTTAATGTTCTAAAAATTCTGCTCACTGTATCTTTTGGATTGTAGTTCTTCTCTCATTTCAAAGTAAAGAGTTCCAAAAGTTTGTCATCATATGTTTTAAAACTCAGTATTCCGATTCTGAGCACACCATCCTGACTTGATTCCTCACCCTTTCAGGAATCGCACACAAAAGCAAGTGCTGGCCTGCTTTTGCTCTTGCTTTCTAATTGCACAGGATAGAATTGTTTGTTTACATTTTGATCTGTCTGAAATTTAATGAAGCGGATGATGCAAATTGCATACATTAATTCACTTTTCATCTTACTACTATAGTCTTACGATATTTATTAAAATGTTTCAATTACAAAGCACTAACCATACTGAGACTTTTTTGTAGGAATTCGAATTTGGTTCTTTGTTTTCAAGAATATACTAATTTCTTTGATTAATCTGTGCTTTTGAATCTGACACCAAAAATTCTTATATATAGATGGCTTTGCAATAAATTTTAAAATCTGAGATGCTTTTAACCTCCATCACTTAAGACAATCTCATTACATTTTTGTTTTATTCTTTTAGGTGAATATCATTAATTTATAGTTTGCACACACATATATATATATATGTGTGTGTGTGTGTGTGTGTGCATGTGTGTGTGTGTGTGCATGTGTGTGTGTATCCAAAACTTGTAAATTTACATCATATAAAATCTGTACTTTTGTTTAAATATTACTAGCCATGGATATTGTGCCTTTCTATTTATTCATGTCTTTATGTCTATCATAATTTTATCATTCATTTGAATATATTTTTATCATTATTACATTTTTCAAAGTACTGCTAATCTGATAATAGCATCTCATATATAGAGTTTTCTGTCATAGTTCACTAGAAGGATATATACAGTAAGGGTCTAAATTGTATTTCTTCCCCAGTATTTATCATACCTTTCATGGTAAAAATCTATATTGAGATATAATTCATATATCATAAAATTTATACATCTAAAAGTATACAGTATTTTTTAAGTGTATTAAGAGTTGTACAGCTGTTACTGTGGCTCTTTGTAGAACATTCTCATTATCCAAAACAAATCCCATACCCTTCATTTTAGCACCTTCAAGACACTAGCAAGACCTAATACACTTTCTGAAGCACACACTTCAAATGGACCTTAAGGATATGCAAATGTACATATATTGAGCATGTAAGTATCTGGTAAGTACTTTACTTATTTAATCTTTGAGAGCTTCATGCATGAGCATTGCATTTACATCACTCCAGCCCTTCCTTCTCCCCTCAAATTCCTATCATGTCTCCCCAATTCTCTCTAAACTTCATGACCATTTCTTTAATTCTTGTTATTACACAACACAACACACACACACACACTCCTTTAAAAATGAGTTGTTTAGTATACCATGTATTATGTACATGTGTCCTGGATTAATCATTTGGGGTTCAGCAACCTATGTGTGAGCTTATCTCTGAAAATCTAAACAAAACAAACAACAACAAAAAAGAAACAACTGATTTTATATCTCTCCGCATATCTCCACAAAAGCACAGCACCCTTTGGAATTTCCCTTGTCCACATTGGCATATCAACTGATTTTTCCATTATGCATGTCTTTTCAGGCAACCTCATTATTGAGATTTCACAGGTGTAATTTCCTTGCCAGACTTAGATGACACCACTTAGTAGCAGGTGTTCTGATATTCTGGCTCTTATAATCTTTTCTATGAAACTTGGGTATAGGGATTACATTGTAGATTTATCAGTTATGTCTGAGCACCCTGGAATACTTCTCTGGGTTTTTAACAAGTTAAGGATCTCTGTTACAGTCGCTAGCAAGATAGCCACTAGAGTTAAGTAGCCTTATTTCCAACTTCATATAAGTAAATGGGTTTCAGACAGATTGATCAATGTCTTCAGTCATGTTGTTAGGATGCTGCTAGCTCTTTGGACAAGTATTTTGTAATTTAAGGTCAGGAGGAAATTTGGAAAACACCCCTCCTAGGCTTTTGCCTCAGTGGTCTTCAGTAATTTACTTGAAGTACAAAGACCAATAGAACATTCCTGGGACTGAGGAAGGAAAGGGCAGTAAAGGCCAGAAAGGTTTGTGGAGCACAGATGCACATCACCATATAAATTTGCTCCTGCTACTTCCCTTCATCACATGTTGAGAATGGCTGGTGACCTTTGAGCAGTATGACTCACAGAGCCATGGGAAATTAGACAGCAAAGCTGCAAAGAGCTTCAGAGACCCCCTACTTTAGCGGTTCTCTTTTACTGATAAAAGTACTATGGCCCACAACAATGAAGCAATTTTCTTCCAATCATATAGCTGAAATGCAGTGACAGAGAATTAACTTTCACCCATTATTAAAGAATGAAGGCAAAAGGGAGAATGTTCCCTCCAGAATAACTTCAGAAACCAAGTTAAGAATAAAGCACAGCAGTATTATATAAAGAGCCCTGTATGTGGGTATGTGGCTAGAATATCTGGGTTTCAACCCCAGCACTGCCACTCATTTACTGAGTCCTTTACCATGTTATCTTCCCTTTCTGAATGCTTATTTTTTTCTTTAACTAAAAATTAGTGGGTTGGAATAGATGACTTTTAGAAGCCTGACACTCAGTAAACACTCAAAGCATTTTAGTCAAGACTTCTTTAAATTCCAAATGCTTAGTTATATTTAGAAGAGTCAGAGTGAACTGCCTAACTGACAAACAGAAAGAAGGTAATGAACTTTTTGAAGAATAGGTACTGTAAATGTAAATGCTTGTACGAACAAGCACAGGAATGCATTTAAAATACCTGTAAAAGGTCACTTCTTCAACAAATAGGAGCGCCAGAATATTTCCAACAAGTAAATAGCCAAGACACATCATCCAAGATAATAATAAACCCGCTCAGTTGTCATCATGACAGTAGTTAATGCAGTAGCATGTGTGGATAAGAGTATCAAATCATTCTTTTATAAAAAGCCTTACTTTTATGTTTATTTCCTTTGGGAAGAAAAAGCAATTCAATCTTATTTTAAATACCAAAAAAAAAAAAAAAAAAAAGATTTCACAGGGTTTTTAAGACTGGCAGTCACTTAACTCATTCAAGTGTACTTATTGAACACTTATGATGCTTGCGGATGCCAAGGAAAAGAGTTACCCTAAAATGGGAATTTTTAAAAGAACGACACAAGAATGAGAGAATAACATTGAAAGGCAAACTTGACTTTCTTAAGATCCCAGGTATGTGAACATCCTAGAGCTGTGGGTTTAAACCTTCACAGGTTGAAATGCTCACAGTAGAGTGGCATAGCAGATGATGTGTGTGGGGGTGAGTGGGAGTTCGACTCTGTAAGCAGGAGCTGGAACAGGCAGCCGAAATGAGCATATTGACGTGCTCTTCCTCCCTCTCCCACCTTCTGAGATAGAATAATAGCAGGGATCTGTTCCATGTGTATTGTATCACGCTTCAAGAGTTTACAGAGTGATTCCACATTCATTATCTTCCTTGATCTTCATGCCAACCCTAAAAGAGGAACCGTGGCTGTTATTTTTTCCGGTTTCAGAGATGACAATACATGGGACTCAAAGTATTTGTAGGTTTGTTTGTTGTTTTTCCCCATCCACTGACAATGCGAATTAGTTCCAGGATTTTAGCTTTTTTCTTTTTTTCCCCTTAAAGCAGCTTTCTTTCCATTCACACACACAGTCTCCTCCTGTTTCCCCATTTGTAGAAAGACATTGAGGAATGTTCCATGTGACACTGCAGCAGTAAAGGCAACCCAAACAGTTTCAGTGTAGCAAAAGCAAGCCACAGACAAACAAAGCCCTTTCCATCTGTTCTGACAAAAGCTGATGTGTGTGTGTGTGTGTGTGTGTGTGTGTGTGTGTGTGTGTGTGTGTGTGTGTGTGTGAGTATGGTGGGAGGATGGCATGGTAAGGGAATAGAGCTTGTGGAGCTTGAAGATTTTAACAAGTCACCCAAGGCTTTTTGCTAACTATCTACAATGAGATTAATGACACACATGATGCCTTTGTTTGCATTTAATGAAATACGAGCAAGCAAGGCAGAAAATGCATAATGCAGATATTAGTGGTTCTGGAAGAATGGAGGAAACTATTTAGTGAGCATTTACTATGAACCAAGTAGTTTTAAAAACTAATGCCATTGACTTTTCAGAATTGTTCCACACCATAGATACTAAGTTTGTTCTTCTACAGAGTGAACTGAGACTTTGCTCACAGAGCTTCTCCTCTCCTGAGAAGACTCAGATAGTTCCATATGACTGCAGGATCAGGAATGTTAACTATTATCCCAAGCGATGAAACTATGTTTTCTGATGGATCATGACTACAGAAATGTTTTTCTTTTTAATTTAATGGGGTTCAGATCCAGGTCCACAAAAGGTTTACCATTAATCTGCATGTCCTAATCCTGGGACTTTCCTTTTAGGCCAGGTTGGGATCACTCTTCTTCAGTCCTCTTGTGCTGCTTCTAGACAAAGTGAGGAACCCACTCTAGACTTCATTGCACCATGGCTGTCCAATGATTCAAAGGAAATGAGAGTTGGCTGATATTTTATCCATGGATATGAAGCTGCATAGACGGACACATTGTGTTGTCTGATCTTTATCTAGGGCAAGGGCCTGGTATTTGTGTAAGGTGGCAAGCTGGCGCCAGAAATAGTTTGTGACTACAAGAGTGAGAGCCAGAACACCACTTTTTCATTCAGGTCTTTGCCTAGACACAGCTGTTCACTGTGTGCAATTGGGAGTCCCTCCTATTTTTTCACCTGCATCCCCTTTGGTTGAGGAATGGTCAGAGTAATCATAGAGCGATGATTGAGCAGCTGGAAGCTGCATGAACCTTGAGGGCTTTGCCCTTCTTTCATTGCTCTTTCACAGGATGGTTCCTTCACATTTGAGCTCAACATCTTGTGATCATATGGGGGTATTCTAATGCCCTTAATAGTATTTCAGTGAGAAAATGATCATGGCTTCGAAAAATGCTTTGCTGACTGACACAAATAGTGTTGCTAGTGATTCCTCTTGTGTCAAATAATGTTCCAGATTCTCAAGGTATGGGGAGAGGTGGTTTGACATTTTGTAGCTTTATTTCCATTCCATAGGTATGGGATGGAGAATAAGATGTCATTTGATTGTACTTTATTTTTTTGTAAGAACGTATGGTTACTTTCTCCTTTGACAAATAGTATTAGGTCCCATTTCTCTCCTGGGCTTTTCCTGCTTTGTTCCCTCCTGTGTTTCAGTAATCTTTTTCTTGCTTTTCTGTTTCTCTTCAACCTTTCCATATCACACATTTTTTTTCTGAAAATGGTACTACCATATGGAAAGGGCTTTGATCTGTGACTATAGGTAAGCTAAAGGGCTGAACAGTGTCTCTGGTTTATGTGTTTGGAGTAAGGCTGTTTTACCCATATCACCTATTTTTCTCTTGTTTTCTCACAGCATTTCTAAACAGATTTTTTTTTAACAAGACAGGAGTGATTCTCATTCCTGTTAATGGAGAATTCATCTACAGAGACTAAATTCATCCTTCTTGGAATGACAGCTAACCATCAGTTTACACTACCACTTTTTGGACTCTTTTTTGTTATTTATTTCATCACTGTGCTGGGGAATCTAGGCCTGGTGGTACTGATTCAAGTCAGCCACCGTCTCCACACACCTATGTACTTTTTTCTCTCGAATCTGTCTTTCCTTGATGTCTGTTTCTCTTCCATCACAACCCCAAAGACTTTAGCTAACTTATTATCTCAACTACAGGAAGTTTCTTTCTTTGCATGTATGGCTCAAATGGGCTTGTTCATAATCTTCGCTTCTGCTGAATGTAATGTTTTGGCTTCCATGGCCTATGACCGTTATACTGCCATCTGTCAACCGTTGCTTTACCATATCACCATGTCAAGAGTTCGTTGTCTCCTTTTGGTAGCAGGATGTTACTTTGGTGGGTTACTTAACATGATTGCTGTAACAAGTTCCATCACACGATTATCATTCTGCCAGCCACATGTTATCTCACACTTCTTCTGTGATATACCCCCACTGCTGGCATTGGCTTGTTCTGATCCCTGGGTAACCCAGATGTTAGTTGTTGGCTGTGGGGGATTCACTCTTGTCACCTCAGTTGTGGTGATTCTTGTCTCCTACATGTCCATATTCATGACTATCATAGGTATTCCTTCAGTTTCTGGCAAGCAGAAAGCCTTCTCCACCTGTGCCTCCCACTTGACTGCAGTCGCTCTGTACTATGGAACAACTATGTACACGTACTTAAAACCGTCCCGGCATGGGTCTCAAGCAGGAAATCAGATGGTTTCAGTGTTTTATACCATGGTGATCCCTATGTTAAATCCTCTCATCTACAGCTTGAGAAATCAGGAGGTGAAAGCTGCCCTAAATAAAATATTGAGGCACGGTCTCTAATCTGTTTTGTGTCTCAAGAGATAATAGGTTTTACTGACATACTCAACATTTTGTTCATTGTTTTTCTTGATTACATATGAAGTCTTGTTAAGAGCAACTTAATTTCTCTGGCTAAGTGTTTAGAAGTTGTCATTTAGATAAGTAGAAGTATAGTAGGGATAAATTATAGTACAATAGAATCTACATTTTACAAGACCATTGTTTGGTGACGAATATTTAAGAAGCAGACACCCACAGCTAAACACTGAGCCAAACTGGAATCCAGATTCAGAGAAGGAGAAGATGCCCATGTTACAGAAACCCACAGAAACAACTGACCCGAACAAGGACAACCCCCAGACTGATAGCTGGGAATTCAGCATTGGAGTGACTCAGACCCCCTGAATATGGGTCTCTGTTAGAAGGCCTTGGCAATCTAAGGGACCTCAGACAGTGGAACCAGGATGTATCCCTGGTGCACAAAAGGACTTTGAGGGCACATTTCCCATGGAGGGATACTCCCTTAACCTAGAGACAGGAGAGAAGGCCTAGTCCCTACTTCAAATGATGTGACAGATTTTGTTGATCCCTCCTGGAAGGCATCACCTTACCTGTGGAGTGGGTGGTGAAAGGGTTGGGAGGAAGGGTATGGGAGGGAGGAAGGGAGAGGGAACTGGGATCAATATGTAAACTAAAAAATAAATAAATAAATAAATACAAATTTTTAAGAAGGAGACATCTAAGTTTATGAGTATAAATATTTTCCTCTGACTGGTGAACTTGTATAACATTAGTTAAAAGTTAAAATAATTTCCAGATAATAGGGAGGTTAAAAATATTTAATCTTACCCTGTGTTACAGAAGAAAAGTAGCAAAGAACATGGTTCTTTCACTCATTTGCTTACATTGAGGGTTTACTTGGTACACTAAAGTTTGAATTGGATTCCATCTATACTGTACTACAGATTCAGAAATCTCCTCTCTGTTCCTCATTATTGAGATTTGTAGGGGTAAATCTTAAAAATAGAAAATTCAATTATTAGAATTTCACGACCCTCTACAGAGGACAATTGATTGTTGTTTATTGAGGCATCCAGTTCTGAATTGTACCTGTGATTGCTGCATGTAAATTTTGATAGGAGCTAGACCAAGTACCTTGTTACTATTGAATATCCTTTCAATAAGAAACACAAATGTAACTATAACCTCAAGTAAGTCAATATTCCATGGCTACTCATCAGAACATACAATCGTACAACAAATACATGGTCATTGTTATATTTTCTAAATACACTGAGCAATGTAATTATTCAGATTGTATAATACCATATGTTCCATCTTCACCCCCTTGCATCAGAAAAATCAGTATTCATAAAACCATCTATAGAATAAAAAACTATTTTTATTTTATAAATGAGGATAGAATCTAGGATATTGTCCAAACTCCAACAACTAGCTGTGGAGAATAATCCCATTGTGTCAAGATGCAAGGAAAAACAGAAAATAGTATTTATCTGGAGTCGAGGATCATAGCACTTTCCTGAAATCAATGTAGTTGGGAGTCAGGGGCAGGAAAATAGTGAGTACAGTACCAGCCTGGACTATATGATGAGATCACATCTCAAAAATAATCACATCAAATCCCTATCATTATCAGCAAGCACCAAATTGAGGTAGTATTTACAACTATGGTGGGGCATAATCTTTGAATTACAAGCATATTTACACATTATTTATCAGTCAGATTAACCACTGCAGAATTACAAGCATATTTTATTTTTAGATTTGACTTTTAAGACTCGTGTAATATTTGAAGTCAATTGTCCATGACCTCTTTATTCCTTTATTTGGTATGGAAGTGACAGTTTACTTGGATGTTATGTCAAGGCAATAATCTGAGAATTGAAAATTTGAAATATCTTGGTAGTCCTTCAGGAACAAATAACATTTAAACCTGAACATCTTTAAACCTATTTCTTTTTTTCCCTTGTCTCTCATCTAAGATAGTGATACCACCTAGCTTTTAAATCACAAAAACTAAGACTTAATTATTGATACTTCCTTTTCTATCCTTGAATCCTTATATTCAAACAAGTACTGCATCCCTATCAGTTCTCTCTCATTGTCTCTTGAGTTCATTTTTTTTCTCCACCATCACTGTTCCAGATGAAGGTGCTCTCCCTTCTCATCTGGATGAGATCACTAATTTTGTATCATTTCTTCCAGAAACTACTGTGGGTCCTATCAAATCTGTACCTGACAGGCACAGATTTAAGTGGTTAATCTGACTGATAAATAATGTGTAAAATTAGTTAGACATTAAACTAGTTAGATGATAGCAGCCTTCTTACACTCCATGCTGCTTAAAATATTTCCATGTCTCTTCTTTCCATAAGACAAATCACACACTCTTGAATATAGCACAAAATGTGGCCATGCTTGTGTAAGTATTAAAGTCCAATCTTAAATTCCATATTGTCATTGGGTGCTGGTGGCACACACTTTTAATCCCAGCACTCAGGAGGCAGAGGCAGGAAGATCTTTGTGAGTTCAAGGCCAGCCTGGGCTACAGAGTGAGTGCCAGGACAGGCTCTAAAGCTACACAGAAAAACCATGTCTCAAAAACCCTTCTCCCCCAAAGTCCATATTGTCTTCTGTGTAACTTTTCCTGATGTTTTAGAGAGAAGTAAAAAATTATTCTGCTTTCTAATTATACTTTGCATTTCTCTTATAGGCTTATGATGTTTTGACATCTAGTAAAATATTCAGTGATTTACTTAATTTTGTTTTGGGCACTTTGCCTGAATGTCTTTGAAACAATTGAAATGTTTTTGGTTGATTTTCTTATTGTTAATCATAGACCTAGCATAGGTCCTGGTTACTTAGTATAGGCTAAATGAAATCAACAGACTTGGAATTCACTCACAACTAACCTCCTTCCTTATTGAATCCATTTTCTCCACTCTGTATTCTGGTGTGCAATGAAGTAAAAGTTAAAAGTCTTATCCGCTAGAACACTAGAATCCAGAAAAATCTTTGGGTTTTGTGAATGCTTATTATTGCATTATAATAGGGAATCTGAACTTCTTTTCTTTCAATCAACCTTAATATTTCTATCTCCACCACCATATCAATCTTAATGTATTCTCTAGATTTCTGTTCTTCTCTAGTCTCTGATACACGAATATTTGTAGATTTCACCTTGTAATAAAACACCATCTCTTTCCAAATTGAAAGCCAGAGTTAACAGGGCACACAGAAGGACTAGAGAATGCTAGGCACTGGAACATATTTAATATTAAAAGCATAACAGTGCAAACTGTTTGTCAGAAGACAATATGATGTACCCATTATCTAGCTCTCAATATCATTCTCTGAGACATATTTCCAAAAACACCAGATTAATAAAGATGTTCTTTTCAGAGTATCCTCAAGGGGAAAAAAATTTCCCCTCTATATTTTAGAGATCACTGATCTAGTCAGTAGCAGAAACAGAATTAGAATTCAGGCTTATTGATTCATAACCCACAAAAAATGGTGTGCTATTATCCTTTAATGTGGTGTGATGCTTACTTTCTACAGCTGGGAGGAGATGATGAAATGGAACTCATAGGCTTGTGCTGCAAACACTAAATTATCACATGTTTTCTTAGCACATGAAAATACTCATTCCCAAATATACCCCTTAAAGAACCTCATAGAAGTTACAAGATAGCTACGACCTTATAAGCTTTCATCATTTCTCCATAGGAAATGATGGGCCTCAGGGGATATCAAAGTGCTTTAGTAATGGACATGCCTCATATGTAGGACTGGCGACATAATTTTAAGGTCCAGTACAAGAAGTATCTATGAAGATGAAACCCCTTTAAGACAAAAAAGAAGAAATACTTCTACTAAACCTCCTCAAATATATAGCTTTTTCTACAGTCTTTTCTTCAACTTGCCATGCTGCTTTAAAATGGCTATTTAGTATCTCACCATCTCAGGCACAGGGATGCTTTAAAAGCAAGTTCAGACACTCATAGGTATCCAGTAACTTTCATTAATACTTAGTACAGGTGTGCAGAGTCCACTGAATTCCTCTTGTTACCAACTGTTGGACAAGAAGACAAAGTTAATCTGGGTTTTTTATATGTAGGGAATCTTTATCTGTCCTACCTGCTAGCTCCCAAATAACCACATGGAGATTTCTTATTAATTGTGAAAGCTCAGCTGATAACCTAGGCTTTTTTCAAACTAGCTCTTATAACTTAAATTAACATTTTTCTATTAATCTATGTGCTTCCATGTGGCTCACGACTGATTCCCTCTCCTCCTGAATGTCCCGCTTCTTCTGCATCTGGATGACGACTTTGCCTTCTTCTTCCCAGTGTTTTCGCTACAAGGAAAACCCTGCCTATCTATTGGCTTTTAAGCTTTTTATTACACCAATCTGAGTGACACATCTTCACAGTGTACAAAAAATTATTTCATAACATCCCCCTTTTGTCTAAATAAAAAGGAAAAGTTTTAATTCTAGCATAGTAAATAAGAACAATTATCAGATATTGTCTAAATGGAAAGGAAAGGTGTTAATTTTAAGAAATAAAACTATATACAATAAGAACAATTTCAAGTAACAATTGCATTATAATATCAAGTATATTTGGATTAGGCAATTTTAGAGAAAATATTTCATTATTTTCTTTCTCTTGAAGAGTTCAATGTTTTGTACTAATTTATTTTCCTTCATGACTAAGGGAAATTATAACTATCTAGTCTTCAACTCTGTCAGAGACTCAAGATAGATATGATATTACCTGAGTTAACATGAAGTGCAGAGCAAGGAACTTTCAAAATTATGAAATAACAGAAACATCTAGATCCCTGGGAAGTCATTCCAGGGTTCCTCTGTAACATTAGGACATCTATCTTTGGTCTACAGTCCTAGGATATCTGACAGACGTTTCTGTAAAGAGGGAATTTTTGAAGGACTGTTCTGCCCTGTCTTGGCAATTTCAGCACCTGCTTTCTTTTGTGTCCTGGTTATCCAGTTCAGACAGCATTCTGACAGTAGTCCAGGCAAGGGCAGTTTCTTGCCCAAATGGCTGACTTTTGCAGTAAAGAAGGCAGACTCCCAGTCTTTGATGCCCATCAACCTTTCATGAAATAGGTTGGTGCTGTCAGGAGCAGACGTGCCTCACTGTCATGAAAGTTCTACATTATTAAAACATTAAAATGTCATATTCCATAGTACTCTGAAGTGTTTGAGGACCACCTATTTAAAATATACTTTATAACCTTAAAAATGTAAGCCGGGTGCTGGTGTTGCACACCTTTAATTCCAGCACTTATGAGGCAGAAGCAGGCAGATCTCTGTGAGTTCAAGACCAGCCTTCTCTACAAAAACTAGTTCCAGGACAGCCTCCAAAGCCACAGAGAAACCCTGCTTGAAAAGCCCAAAAAAAATCCAAACCTTGAAAATGTAACTAATAGGACTTTTGATTATTATAGATGACTATTAACCTGCATTTATTAATTATATATTTCATTAATAATACAATGACCCAAACAAGAGTAGAAACATACTTTTAGTATAACAGAATTAATTTTAATTTGTGTCACTGTACAAAAATCCATACCAATGTAAAATATTGGAGGTTAATGTCTTTTTATCCTATACTGTATTTTTATATCCCCCCCTGTAGAGAACTGCGAAGTGCCGCGCCTTAAAGATGGCGCTGGCTTCCGCCTTCCACCTCCCCAAGGGTGAGCGCTCTCTGGAGTAAACAAGCCCTTATTTGGTTAAGTCTGTTCAGCCTGTTTGCTTCTGCATTAGAGTAGCCTATCTGCAGGGTCCACGTAGCTCACTGGGGTTGGTTAGTGCAAGGAGATTTAAGCCTGTGCAGGGGTCCCCCAGGATCTCGTGGGTCAGAAGAACATGTTTCAAGGATCCTGATTAAATCTGCATGAAGAAGATCTTCCCAGAGTAGCATCTTCCTTGCTGGCAGGGGTAGGCGCTTACATCCCCCTAAATAATGACAAACATCCACAACCCATCAAATAACCAAAAACCAATTATGCCATCTCTTGGGAATGTTTGTGTTGCATTCCCCAGACTGCTTCCTATTGTTTGGGGGGTTTTAGCATCTAGAAGAGACCCTGAAAAAATTAGGATAGTGGTCAAGGCTCTGGTAGAATAGTTTGTGAGACTAGACAATTGCAGCCAGCAAACTTGAAGTTGTTCTAGATGCCAAACTCTGAGGAAAGAGCAACGGAGGTACTCTGAGAGGCTGGATCACTTAGGCTACCTATTTTCCTTGGCATCTTGCCCCCTTGCTCTAAAAACACATACACTTTCAAAAGTAACACATATTTCTGCTTTAATACTAGTATAGGCAATGTGTTGTATATAAGTCAGCCAAAGATGATTTTTCTGTTTTCTGTTTGAGCAGCTAAAATATATATCACATGTCCTATAGTTTTACTAGGTTTATTTCTTTATGTCTGTAGCCAGGATTTCCAGAATTTCTCCCCCAATCAAATATGTTCTTCTTTAATCTTGGATGTATCCATAGCCTTTCATTTTCTGTGGAAAAAAAAAAGCATAACCTATTTTCCAATGCAGCATAATTTTTAGTTCCATTTTGAAGTTAAGACATTATATATATACATATATATAATTTATCAGTTTATATAACCCAGTGTCTCAGCCACTATTATTTGTTCATCAGCATTCAAAAAATTCAAAGACATCACAATAACAGGATCCAGACTCCCTGTGTATTTCCCATCTCTATGTGGCTTATTCTTTTTTTACTAATATTCTTTTTCTTTAAATGCCTTATTATTTTAAACTATTTATTTTATGACTATATATTTTTTCTTTTTTCATAACCCTAAATATATTGTTAAACACACTGTAACCTGTTTAGAGGATTTTATATCAGAATTTGCTTTACAGTGTTTCTGTAACCTTTTCTGTCTTCATGGGTAAAATCTTAAATTGCCATACAGCTTAGCACATGATGATCCATTCTGGTCCTGCTCTAGGTACTAATGCTCAGAGGGTCATCATCTGGCTCTGGGTTTCCTAAACAACGAGCTCTGATGAGACAGTATTCAGCAACCCCGACCTCAATCCAAATACACCTTCAGGTTTGATCCAGTGCATTATAGGGAAGTAGGGTTAGTTCTGGAGTGTTCAGGATTAAGGGCCAATTACTGATGGGAGATGTCATTCTGCAAATATGTTTCTCTTACTGGTTAATGAATAAGGCACTGTTGGCAAATAGGAAGGCAAGATAGGTGGGACTAGGAGACAAAGGATTCTGGGAGGTGTGGTAGGAGAGTCAAGATGTAAGGACTTGAAAACAGAGGTCCTGTACCCTCTCTCCAGTAAGATAAGACCATATAGAAACACCTAGATTAATAGAAACGGGTTAATATTTAAGACAGAGCTAGTCAATAAGAAATGGAAGTAACAGACAGCTTTGTATCTGTGTATTACTTTTGGCTGATGTGGCTATGGAACCAGGCTAGCAGGAAACTTTCTTTTAACAAATTACTTCTAATGCTGAGTAGCAGAGTTCAGATTTAGTGTGCTATTGTTTAAGGCAAGGGTGTATTAGGGACTTCTTTGTCCCGGAGTTGGTGCGTCATCTGCTTACCAATTAAGTTTCTTAGAGATATTGGAATAGAAACATCCTATTCATGAAAAAATACTGCTCTGGTCACAGATGCAGACAGGGTGGATATCTCACTATAAATGACTTCCCAGACCTTATGATCTTTCTGTTCTTTCTTTCACACTAGTTCCTAAGCCTTTGGGGTTAGTAATGCGATGCACATATTCATTTTAGAAATGAACACTCCACAGCCTTTCATTCTATGTGTTTGACCATCTTCTGGTCTCTGTATTAATTGCAATCTACTAGAAAAAGAAGCTCCTCTGATTAGGGCTAAGTAATACATTAATCTATGGATATAAAGATGTAAAGAACTTGGCAGGCAATTTATAATTACATAAATTTAGCAGAATAATAGTATTAGCTTCTCTCTTAGTATCTATGACCTAGCCAGTCAGAGAAATTTGGCTTAGTCATGAGTTCTGTTTTGTTCAGTGAGCTTTGAATCCAATCAGAAAATAATTGGCTACTCCCATAACACTTGACCTACTATTACACCAGTAGGCATGTCATGCTAGGCTAAAATTTATTTTAACTCACAGGATTCATACCTGGGTAAGATTGCTGATTACATTTCTCCCCTGAAAGCATGCATAGCACATTCCAGCACCATGAAAACTTATCTGTAGTAATGAAGCTTCCAGGTGAGTATCCGCTTAATTTCTACATGTCTCTTGACTTAAATGCATGATGCCATTAGCAATAAAGTCTGCCCATCACCCATAGACAATAATCTATAATGCTTGGGGATTATTGGGAGCCCATTGACCAACAACTACTAAAGAAGTAACCCATGATTGGCACTAGGATTTTTCTTTGATAGCTTATGGTATCTGGGAGAGGCATTATCAGGTCCTCCCCTAATTTTAAGGTAGCTTTATTTGAATTCCCTTTATATATGTATATAATTTAAAAATGATTCTGTGATAGTAGGCGTGTGTGGGTTTTTCAAAGGCCTTTACCTTTTGTTATTCCTTTCTATTCTTCCTCTTTAACCTACCCTCCAATAATCTACCCAGTTTACCTTTTCTAATTCCATCTCTCCCCTTCATCTTCATATAACTTGCTTTCTACTTACCTTCCATTGAAAACCCCTGATGACCCCTTGCTATCCTCCTGACTTCTATGTGTAGTCTAGCTCAAACATATATACCTTAACATTCAAATATTGTACCCATATATGAGAGCAAATATGCTGTGCTTGACTTTCTGGGTCTGGATGCTTTCACTCAGGATGACACTTTTTAACTCCATGCCTTTACCTGCAAATTTCAATTTTACAGCTGAACAATATTTTATTGTATATATGTACCACATTTTCATTATCCATTCATGAATTCATGTTCATGGGCATCTAGGCTCATGAGCATCTAGGTTCTTTTCATTTTCTGACTATTGTGAATAAAGCTACAATGACCATAAATAAGCAAGTATTGATGTAGTAAGATATAGAGTCCTTTGTGAATATCCTCAGGAATAGTATAGCTTGGACATATAGATGTATTTTCAGGATTTTGGGAAAGTTCTAGATTTATTTCTATAGTAGCTGCACCAGTCTCCATGGCCACTAACAATTAATCAATATTCACCTTTCCTACATCTACACCAGCATTTGTTATCTTTGTTTTTAATCTTAGTCATATTAACTGTTGTAAGATGAAATATTAAAGTTATTTTAATTTTCATTTCCCTAATGAATAAGGATGAAAAACATGTTTTCCATACATTTCTTAGCTATTTCTATTCTTCTTTGGAAGTATTTCTGTTTAGTTTAATTCCCCAATTTTTATTTGGTTGTTTGTTTTCTTATAATTTAATTTTCTGAGTTCTTTATATATTCTGAATGCTAACTTTGTATTAGTTGCATGAAAGGGTGTATGTATAATTCAAAAATGGCTAATCTGGAATCATTGGAGAACAGAAACATACTAGTTCACACATAAATATTTTGAGTATGCACTGTCTGCATAAATAGTTTTTAGTCTGTGTAGAAACTCACACACAAAAAGAGTAGGGGAAAGGTGGGAGATGCAACAGGAAATTGGAGCTGTAGCCCTTTTAGTTGTGGAGAATAAAATATTGGCCCAGAAGAAACTAAATGGTTAAGCACTTGAAAAACAAGCCAAATAGAAATTGGTTTCATTATTTTTTCAAAAGCAGTTTGTAAAATGTCTATTTCAAACTCAATACATTTCCACTGATTTATTTTTTAATTTTAGAGATACTTTCCTGCTTCAAAAAGTAACCTCAATTTATTACAACAAAGGTGTTAATTTCTCTCCTTACTGGATTGTCACCTTTCCCACACATGCTGGTTGACCCTGACAAGTAATTGAATTACCTAAAATCGCCTTTTCCTCATTGTTATGGGATCAGATGCTAATTATTGAGGACTGGAAAATATGGAGAAAAGAGAGTTATACAATCATGAACTTCAGCATCTACAGACAATCAGCACTAGCACATTGGTATATATATTTTATTTTGTTTTCTTAAATACATGCATAGAGCTTTGTACATATGTGTAAAGGCATCTACAATAAAAATGGGACATCACTTTGTACCCTTCTCTTTTCACTTAAAATACATTGGAAAAATATGCATGTCATGAAGCATTGTCATTTCTCCTAAGTATAATAGCTGCATAATACAAAAGTGTATGGATGAACCCTGATGACTAATTGTTAACAAAGAACTTTGAAAAGGCTGATAGAAAAACATATAGTTAACAATAGCTTCTATCGATGTGCTCAAAGCAAGATTGAAAAACACAATTTAGAGTGTGAATGTACTTTATTAAAAGCATAAATAGGAGTGCAGGCTAAATGAATTTTCTGGGAGGAAGAATTATCCCCTGTGATCAAATCTCACATAAACACAAAGGTTTGCAGTCAAATGAATTTGAATAGGTAGAAAAGAAATGATACTAAAGCAGTGAGAGCTTTTGCTGGAGCTTTGTCAAAAGATTATAGAATGGGACATACAGCTTACTTCAGCACAAGACACAACAATTAGCCCATCTCAGACCAGAGAAGGTTCATTCAAAGGGTGCAGTTGGTGAGGAAGGATCAGATAAAATCTCTAGTTCTCTATACAAACTTAAATTAGACATATGGGAAGCCAGGTATGAGAGGGCTTATTCCTATCCTAGAACACATTCTATGGAAGGTGGTTAACCCAATAGATACTTGGGGATGAAGTGTATGAAATCACAAAGAAGGGTTAATAGACTAGCTTCACCAAAGCAGGCTTACTAAATACTGCAGCATTGCAGAACATAAGGTGTGAAACACTAGGACTGATACAAAATGTTGAGTGGACAATTATCACATTGTCTTGAAAGCCAGCACCCAGAGGTGTCTGAAACAGAAATTTTAAGACAAACTCACAGATCCAACAGATATCCTGGCTCAGTCTCCTCATCCATGATGGTGAAGTTTTCAGTTCTGAATACTCTGAGTTGTCACAAAATCAGGACAGGCAATCTATAGCTTTCCCAAGGGGTACAACCAATTCACATAATTTAAAATTCATTTAAGCCATGTTTAATTAACATAATATTTAATTCTACTTTAATTACTTTTAAGAATACATATATTGCTTTGGGGAATTAGTAAAATTAAACAAAATTAGTGTGTCATAACATGGAACATGTTGGGAATCATTAGTTTAAACCATCTGGATAGATGTCATCATTCTACTTAGTAATTGCCATCATTGAATACCCTACATCTTATCCTTCCACCAACACACCCATATCCAATAGGTAGTCTCTTGAGAAATTAAAGTTGTTTTATTTGTTCATTCTTTAACTTTGTATCTTCACATGCTTAAACTTTTGTTTATTCATATGTAACATGAAGTTAATCACAATGTGTAGATAATTATGGAGACTCAATAAGATCATGTACCCAGTATAATTCATGAAAAATGTCATTAATAAGAAACTTTAACCCAAGACAGATGTTGGGTGGTATGTCAAAGTTGAAACCGTGGACCAATAAGGAAGATATAGTGGTGATGGCCATCACCAAAAGATAACTTTGATTGTTTTGATACTTATTCATATGAGGAGCATCTATTGGAAAATGAAATTAGAATTCTTACCAGGATGATATAATCTCCACTTCCTCCATTACAAGATGCCAACACCATCACCAATGCCTCGGGATAGCTAACAAATCTATGAAGTCCAGTTTTTGGGCTCTAAGAATATCCATCAAATCATGGGTTCTGTATGATTAGAAAAGGCCAGACATGGAGATAAAAGACTTAGGATGTCATGTTTCTGTCCCTGTGCACCTGATTAGAAATGAGAATGCAAAGACAGTAGCATATGGGAATCATTAGTTTAAACCATCTGGGTAGATGTCATCATTCTACTTAGTAATTGCCATCATTGAATACCCTACATCTTATCCCTCCATCAACACACCAAATTTCACTCCAGGATATAGAAAATACTATCCTCTGGCAAGAATCTGATATGCATGCCTAGTACCAGGAGTTGGATAAACATAGATAGCAGAGATTTGATAATTTCAAATCTCAGGTCCTTTCATATCTACTCCCTCTAAACTCAACCTCGATTAAAATCGTTGTCTTATATTTAAGAGGAAAATGCAATGGAGTATTGAGTGCACAGTTTAAATGAGTCCACAAAATCCAGGATAAATGTTAGATATTTATTATGGAAGCTCTTATGCAGATAATAATAAATAATTACTGCAGTCTTTCTGCTCTTGCATATGCAGTCTCTGTCCTTTTGAGGCTCTCATCACAACCAAAGAGATTGAGCCAGCCCCTTTGCTTCCTTATAAGGGATCATTTCTGCACCTGAAGCCATACTTCTAGGTTGTGGCCACCACCAAAAGTTCATTGGCAAAGCAAGATGCCACAACATTTCTACTTTCTTTCTAAATAAGAGGGTTTTAAACCCATTACAAAACATTATATACAATGATAACAAATATCTATCAAGTATAGTGCAGGAGAAGGATAGGTAAAAGCATACACAAATTTAGAACTACAGCCAGCAAGAGCAACATTAATCAAGAAAGTCATACAAAATGTCCAGTCCCACGGTAATGACATAAAACAGAGATTAGTCTAAGTCTTGTACCTAATATGTTTTTGCTAAGATAAGAGAGGATATTATCTGTGACTATCTAGTCTTCAACATCACCAAAGACCTGAGAAGGAAAATAACATTACTAGTGTAGGCAGGAAGTACAAGTGGGAGACTTCCTAAACATGCAAGAAATGATAGAAACATCAGGCTACCTAAACGGTCACCAAAGGTCTCACAGTAATGTTGGGGCAACCAACTTTGGCTAAGGCCTAGAGTATCTGACAGACCATCTCAGAAATAGGAAAATTTGAAAGACTGTCCTACCCTGACTTGGCAAGGTTCACCAGTCTCTTTACGCTTATCTCCTGCTAGCCCAGTTAGGACAGTATGTCCAATGTCAGTGGTCAAAGCAGGGGCATTTCTTTGCCCAAAAGATCAGTATTGCCAAGAAGAAAAATGAACTCAAATTGAAGTGTCATAAGTGCCCATCATACTCTCAGTAACAGCTTGGTTCTGTCAGGAGAAATTGTGTCTCATGTCAAAGGAGTTCTAAAGTATTAAAACATCTAAATGTCAAATTCTGTACATCTTTGAAGTGTTTGAAGATCAAATATCTATGTTGGGCACATCTCTGAGCACATAGAGAACCTGAATGACACCATTAGGTATAAGAAACATGAGTAGCTTTAATCTGTAATACTCAGAAACATATATTACTTACTGAGTGAACCTTCCCACATATAATTTAAACAATCTCTAAACAGATGTGCAGCATAAGGAAAATGACCACAAATTTGTAACTATATGCATATATATATATATATATATATATATATATATATATATGTAAATCTCTAGATCAGAGGTAGGACTGAAATATCTTAACCAGAGATAGAACTGTATAGTGAAAAATGATAAAACTATCCCAAATTGTATCAATACACAAAATATCTTAAGCATATATAGAAACATAATACATACATACAATATGATAAAGATAACTTTACATTTGTGCACAAAACCATTGTAAACAGAAGGAGGAACCTACATGGTATGACATATATAATTTCAAGTTTGAAACATCACACAAATTATCCAAGAGAGGAATACAAAATTAAGTTTACGTAAGTATGAATATAAAAGAATCTATAACAGTGTCAGTTGTCTGTAGCTAATAGTTGCTAAAATAGTTCACAAGAAGATATACTAATCTAACTACATCCAATGCATTCCCTTTATACTTTTCTAAAAGAGACTTCTGCAGAGTGGGAATAATGCAGGTCCTTGAATCTAGACAGGCTTAATACATACACTTTCTGAAGTCTTACTTAAAGTCATGAGTCTTCCTATCCTCTCTGTTTTTTTTTTCTCTGTGCCCTGATCTGTTCACTACTATTTTATCTCATAAATTTTTCCAGTATTTAGATCCTTGTTACTCTAAGAATCATTTTACTTGTTACAACATGCAGAAACTAGAAAGTAGATAAATTGATGGTAAGAATTTAAAATAGTAGCCAATGAAATCATACTTCAGAAACAAAGAACAAACACAGACATTCCTGTGTATGCAATAAATTACCTGATGTAGAAGGAATAGTATAAGAAGTCTCCACTCTGAGCACTCTGAGTGGAAGAACACCAGGTGATACCCACAATCCACATCTATAAACAAAGGAGATTTTTAATAGGAACTACCTGGGTATTTATGAAAGAAAATGAAAAATATATTATTCAACATGAATGTTTTCTTTCATTCTCTAATTCACAAGGCATGAATTAGGTAAATAAGTATAACAATGCACCTTTGTACTTATGATATAGAAGCATGTAGTTTATTGGGCAGAGTATTACACAGGGAGACAATATTAAACAAAATTAATTTCAAAGGGATTTTTAATGCTGAAGTGGCATTCTTATCTTTCAAACTTACTGGATTAAAATATCACTTTTAACCAGGAGCATCTTAAATGATAAGAAGAAATAGTATTTTAAAGCCATAATACAGTTAAGCATTGATAATAATAATTTTACTCTAAATAAATTAGTAATGACTGGAAAACATTAAAATACATAACGTACATAAAGTCTGAAAGGCAAAATGGCAAAGTAAACTCTATTCATCAAGAATTTTCAATAAGCCTAATAATAACCAAAAGATACAGGATTGTTTATTCTTTGAAATGCTCAAGCTACACATTCTGGGTAATCCCTCTAAAATTGTATGCTATTTTGGAGAAATAAACAAGTTAGTTTTAAATTGCCTAGAGAGGGCTGAAAGGATAGTTCATCAAAGACAAAGGCATGGTTTACCAAACTGGACAATCCTTAATTCAGTCCTATATTCATATGATAGAAAAAATAACTTCTACAAGTGGTCCTGTGACTGCCAGATGGTTCTGTAAGTAGTGTATAACAACTTGCCACCCATCACACCCCCATCACACACACACACACACACACACACAGAGAGAGAGAGAGAGAGAGAGAGAGACAGAGAGAGAAAGAGAGAGAGAGAGAGAGAGAGAGAGAGAGAGAGAGAGAGAGAGAGAGAGAGAGAGAGAGAGAGACATATTGACATATCCACTGTGAAAAAGATATCCAGGTAATCCCTCACAATTTTAAACAAATGATCCAGAATATCTCTTCTTGTACATTTAGCCAAGGAAAATGAAACTACTTGCCCATGAATAAGTAAATAAGAAATAATAAGTAAAAATATTAAAAGCATTATTGATAATGGTAAACAGTTACATAAATCTCATATGTCCACTGGTAGATGAATTGTTTATTAAAATCTGGCAGTACTTTCATACAGTAGTATTTTGGTATATTATTTTAGCAATGTAATGATGTGTTACACTTTTGATACTGTGGAGTACTACTTTCACTGTGTAAAGGTGTGTAGCATTTGTTTAATGATGTAAGAATGAGTGTTTTAATTATGTAAAGATGTCTTGCATTTGCTTCACCATGCCTGCCTAAGGCATTTGATTGGGCTCATAAAAAGCTGAACTGTTGATAGCTAGGCAGGAGAGGGATAGGTGGGGCTGGTAGGCAGAAAGAATAAATAGGAGAGAAATTTAGTCTTAAGGAGTATGATAAGACAGAAGAAGAATGAAGAGAATGGAATAAGAAGAAGAGTAGAAGGAGGAAGATGAGGAGGAGAAATAAGAGGAGGAGAGAACAAGAGAGAAAGAGAGGGAGATGCCCTGGGAGAGCCAAGCAGCCCTATTAGCCAGCAGACACAGAGTAGGACATACAGAAAGAAAGGTAAAAAGCCCCAAGGCAAAAGATAGATAAAGAGAACCAGGTAAATTTAAGTTTATAAGCTAGCCAGAAATGAGCCTAAGCTAGGCTGAGCATTTGTAACTAATAAGTCTCTGTGTTATGACTTTGGGAGCAGGTTGGTGGCCCAAAAGAAAGCCTGGTACACAGTAGAATTATATTCACCTATAAAAAGTACTCATAGATGCTACAATATGGATGAAACTATTAAAAAATCATGCTGAATAAAGTAAGTCTCATAGATAATCCTGGATGTTGTAAGTTTCTACCTATGTGAAATGTCCAGAAAATTTAAAACTGTAGATAAAGTAGAATAGTGCTACCAAAAGCTTAGGTAGAAAGGGAATTAGGAGAGATTGATTAAACACATGGGGTTTCTTTCATCGGTGGTCATAACGGTTACACAGCCTTGTGAGTATGGTAAAATTATGAATCAAATACATGAAATTATTAAGAGAGTAAATATCACTGAATATGCATTATGTCTCAATAAATTTGGGAAAGCAATCAGAAAGCCTGCTACAGTCTGACTCTAAATAATAAATTAGCATTGTAATTGAGTTTTAATATTTAACATTTAATATTTTTCTTAATATGGTATGGAATTGGATGTGTTGGCTCATATATACATTCTCAGAAATTAGGAGAAAGATGTAGAAGAATTTTGAATTTGAGGTAGCCTTTGAGGTATATTTTTTCCAAAATAATTATAAGAAGAAGAAAAGAATATGTTTGTACAGGTTACAGGGTGAAGGCATAATTTGTTAATAGATTTTTCTCAGCATGCTCAAAACCACAGGTTCAATCCATAACAACAATCTAGACACATAGTCACACACACACACACACACACACACACACACACACATTACATGTTATATGTATGCATGTGGACAGATATGTCTGTACATGAGTATGGATGCCTTTCTTCTACCTCTCTCCATGTTCACTTTTTATTATTTTAATGATTTCTTTGTTTTTACTTTATGTGCATTGGTGTTTTGGCTGTATGTATGTCTGTGAGGTATTAAATCACTCGGAGCTGATTTATAGTCATTGCCACGTGAGTGCTGGGAATCAAATCCAAGTTCTTCCTGAAGCACCATGTTTATTTTTTTAAAGACAAGGTCTCTTTATAGATGTGAAACTCAGCAATATAGCTAGGTTGGTGGGTCAGTGAGTCTGAGGGATCTGCCTATCTCTGACTCCATGCCCAGTGCTAGGAGTACAGGCCTGTGTTGCCTGCTCTACTCAGCTTTTTTACATGTTATTAGAATCTGCACCCATGTCCTCACATTTCTTCAGCATGGCATTCACTGAGTGAAACATATCCCTAAGCACAAATCCTGCCATTCTTTTAAAAATATTTTAAAATATTTTATATTTTAAAAATATTTTATATAAACTATAAATTTGGGTAAATTTTAAACTATATAATAAATCTTAATATAGAAACCGCAGTTGGGTAAAACCCTTGATTCACAAGCAGAGACACTGGAGTTCAAATCCCCAAAACCCATATTAAAAGTTGAGAGGTCATGATGGTCTGTCTATAACACCTGTGCCTGGCAGGCAGAGACTGCAAATCTCCAGAGCCAGGTTGATCCATATAGAGGAGCTCTTGAGTCCAGCAAGAGACACTGATTCAGTGGTGAATAGCAAGTGATAGAAGAAGACATCTGGCATTAACCTTGGGCTGCCCCATAAATATGAATGCACATGTGTCTAAACACATACAAAATATATAAATATAGGCATGACTATCACATATATACGCATAAAAAGCCACAATCCTTTTTTGTCGTTTTTTAATTTTCTTAATTTCAATTTAGATTCCAACCACAGTTCTCCCTCCCACACCTCTTTCTGCCTCCCTTGCCTCCTCCCATTCCCTTTGCCTCCCTCCCACCCAACCCTAGTTTACTCCTTCTCATGGGTTAGGACTCCCATGAGGAGTCAACATAGTCTGGCACAATAGGTTGTAGCAGGGCCTGGGCCCCCTCCTATACATTAAGACTGAGCATGGAATCCAAAAATAGGGAATCAGCTCCAACAAGCTAACTCTTGTTAGATCATGGTCCTACTGTCACTGAGCATGGCATCCTGGAACTAGCTCATGTACCAGGTTTGTATCATGGTCCTATTGCCAGGGCCCACCTCTGATAGTCCAAGTTTCTTAACTGTCTCCCATATACGGAGGGCAGAGTTTAGTCCCCTGAAGTCTCCGCAGTTGTAGGCCAAGAGTTCATGAGTTTCCATGAACTTGGTTCAGCTGTCTATGTAGATTTTTCCATCATGATCTTGACCACCATTGCTCAGATATTACCTCTTCTCTCTTTTCAACTGGATTCCCAGAGCTCAGCCTGGTGCTTGGTTGTGTATCTCTGTGTCTGGTTCTATCAATTACTGGATCAAGGTTCTATGATGGTAGATGGGGTATCCATCAATGAGACTACAACAGAAGGCCAATCCAGGAATCATCTCTACTATTGCTGAGAGTCTTACCTGAAGTCTTCCTTGTGGGATTCTTGAGAAAATTCACAAATCTTGATAATTACATCTTTTTTTCTTTCAAAGGAGAGTTGGTTACACAATTTTATTCTCTTTGTATATGTTCTTTATTATGTTGATCTTATTCCTCCTTAATAATAACATAATAGATATTTTGGCAATACTTCAACATTATTAAAAATATTGAAAGAACAGATCTAGCACCTGTTTCCAGGAAAGCCACAAGTACTAACGTTTCAGCATGTGTGTGCTCTTGTACTTTCATCCTTTGGGTGAAAAAGACACAGAGAGACACACAAAGGGTGAACACACACATGTTACTATGTCTTTTTCTCTTACATACACATTAGTCTTTTTATGAGCCACCTGCTTTGAGATGTAGTTTCAGATATGCCCAGTATCTTGAAAGCCTGTCAACCTATATTTCACAAATTCAAGGAATTTTAAATTCATATTCATAAAAATTCCATCCAGCCAATACATGCAGGCCCACCATGGCCACCTAACTCACCCACTTCATCCAACATTTGTGTCCCAAGACAAAGTGCCAAGTGTCTCCACAGTGTCTCTTTCCATTTTCTGGTCCATGCTAATTTCCTACCACATGTTTTTAAATTTAATTGATTCATTTAATTTACTTCCTAAGCACAACCTTTCCTCTCTTTCACATGCCACCCCTCCACCAACAATCCACCCCTCCTCCATAAATCACTCAGAAAGGGTTGATATCAGCAAGGCATGCCTCCCAAACTGCCATAAGACCCAGAACCTCACCCTCGTATTCAGGCTGAACAAGGCAATCCAGCATGAGAAATCAGTTCCCAAGAGCCAGCCAAGGAACTATGGACAAGCCCTGTTCCCATTGCCAGCAATCTCACATATAGACAAAGGCACACAACTCTCATATATATGCAGAGGGCTTAGTTTGGGCCTATGCAGGCTCCCTGCTTATTGGTTTACACTCTGTGAGTTCCCATGATCCAGGCTACTCATTGCTGTGGGCTTGCATGCGATGCCCCTGACCCTTTCCTTGGTTTCTACAATCACTCCTCCATCTCCTCAGCAGGACTCCAAGAGCCATAGGTCTCTGAATCTCCCTCAATTAGTCACCGAATAAAGGCTTTCCAATGACAACTGGGGTAGTCACAATCTGATTGCAGAGTATGGCCAATTCAGGCTATGCATCCACTGCTGCCAGGGTCTTAGCTGGGACCATCGCTATAGACTTGTGGGAATTTTTCTTGCATCAGGCTTCTATATGACCCTGTAAAACCCCATTCTCCAGTCATCTCTCTCAGCAATCTTCCCTTTGATTATGTCCCAACCCAATGCCTCAAGTTTCCATACCCATCCTCAGTGTACCTAAGAGGTCTATTTTATTTTCCCTTCCCAGGAATATCCATGTGTACCCCCTTGGGCCCTCCTTGTTACCTACTTTCCCTGGTTCTTCTTTACACTCAGTATCCATTTATGAGTGAACACAAACCAAGTTGGTCTTTCTGGGACTGGGTTCCCTCTCTCAGGATGATTTTTTTCTAGTTTGCCTTCAGATTTCCTGATGTCCTTGTTTTTAATAGTCAGGGAGTATTTTATTGTACAGTACATTTTCTTTATACATTCTTCAGTTGAGGGGCATCTAAGATGTTTTCAGGTTATAGTTATTACAAATAAACTTGCTATGAGCATAGTTGTGCAAGTGTCCTTGTGGTATTATTGAACATCCTTTGGGTATATGCCAATAAGTGCTATAGCTCAGTCTTGAGGTTGATTGATCCCCAATTTTCTGAAAAATCACCATACTGATTTCCAAAGTGGCTATACAAGTTTGCACTCCCACCGGCAGTGGAGGAGTGTTCCCTTTACTCCTTATCCTTTCCAGCATAAGCTGTCATTTTTGTTTTTTTATCTTGACCATTCTGACAGGTATAAAATGGAGTTTCAGATTTGTTCAGAGTTGCATTTCCTGATGGCTAAGGATGATTAACACTTTTTAACTGTTACTCTGCCACTTGATATATTTCTGTTGAGAATTTTCTGTTTAGGTCTGTACCCCATTTTTATATAACATTTTATATTTAAAATTGAAACAAGCTGGTTTTTTTACATGTTAGTCCCAGTTCCCTCAACATCCCATCTTCCCCTGTACCCCTCCCAATCCCCATCTCAAACCCTTTCTGCACCTCAGGGAGGGTGAGGCCTTTCATGGAGGATTTTCAAAGCATATCATATCATTTGGAGGAGGGCCAAGGCCCACCCCATGTGTCTAGGCTGAGAGAACATCCCTATATTGGGAATGGGCTCCCAAAGTCCATTTGTATACTAATGATAAATACTGATCTACTACCAGAGGCCCCATAGACTGCTCAGTCTTCCTAACTAACACCCACATTCAGGGAGTCTCAGTTGGTCTTCTGTTGGTTTCCTAGCAGCTAGCAGACTGGGATCCATGAGCTCCCCCTTGTTCAGGTCAGCTATTTCTGTGGGTTTCTCCAGCCTGGTGTTGACCCCTTTGCTCATCACTACTCCCTCTCTGCAACTGGATTCTAGGATTTTAGCTCAATGTTTAGCTGTGAGTGTCTGCTTCTGCTTCCATCAGCTACTGGATGATGGCTATAGGATAGAATATCATTATTGGGGAAGGGAATTTAAGGTAGCCTCTCCACGATTGCTTAGATTCTTAGTTGGGAGTCATCCTTGTAGATCTCTGGACATTTCCCTAATGTCAAATTTCTCTTTAAACATATAATTGCTCTCTCTAGTATGATATCTCTTTTCTTGCTCTCCTCTATTCTTTCCCTGATTCAATCTTCCTGCTCCCTCATGGCCTCCTCTCTCCTCCTTTTCTCCCCTTCTCTTTCTCCTAACTCCCTCTCCCTTCTGCCCATGATCCCAATTTGCTCAGGAGATCTTGTCCTTTCCCCTTCTCAGGGGGACCATGTATGTCTCTCTTAGGGTCCTCCTTGTTTCCTAGCTTTTCTGGTGGTGTGAATTATAGGTTGATAATCCTTTGCTCTATGTCTTAAATCCATATAGGAGTGAATACGTACCATGTTTGTCTTTTTGTGACTGGGTTAATTCACTCTGGATGGTTTCTTCTAGTTCCATACATTTGCCTGCAAGTCTCAAGATGCCATTGTTTTTTTCCCCTCTGAATAATATTGTATAAGTATACCACATTTTCTCCATTCATTCTTCAGCTGAGGGACATTTAGGTTGCTTCCAGGTTGATTATTTGAGTTTTCATGTCTAGTTTCTTAAGTTCTTTATATATATTTTGGATATTGGCCCCTCTATCAGATGTGGGGTTGGTGAAGATTGTTTTCTATTCTGTAGGCTGTCATTTTGTTCTATTGACAATGTCCTTAGTCTTACAGAAAGAAGTTTTAAAGTTTCATGATGTCTTATTTATTAATCATCAATCTTTGTGTTTGTGCTACTGGTATTCTATTCAGGAAGTTGTCTGAATAGACATTCAAGACTCTTCCTCACTTTCTTTTCTATCAGGTATCGTGTAACTGGATTTGGTTCACTTAAGACTTGATTTTTGTGCCGGGTGATAGATATGGTTTTACTTTTATTTTTCTATATGCCAACATCTAGTTATATCAGTACCATTTGTTGAAGATAATTACTTTTCTCTATTGTATTGTTTAGGCTTCTTTTTCAAAAATTGAGTGTCCATAGTTATGTGGATTCATGTCTGGGTCTGTGATTCAATTCCATTATTCAATGTGTAATTAAATAACAGAGGCATTTGCAGAACTGATTGCTTTATGCTTGACATTGATATTCTTGTCTCGTATCTTACCAGTAAGCAGGATAATAGAGATGTCTAAAATTCCTGCTTTAGTTTTGTCTTAGTGATGATCTGTTTTGATTAATCATAGCCACAGGATTTTATAAAATTAATATCATTTAAAGAAATTATTGTCAAATTTTATTTGATAAAATTACATGTCCAATTATATTAACATATTTTTCAATATTTAATCCTTTAAAATTTTTGTAATATAAACTCATCATCTTGTTTTATTTTTGTCTTTTAATGGGGCTAAGACCTCTATTTGCTAACATTTAATTTGATATGTTTCATTGGCATTAATAATTAATAGTTGACTATAATTTCTCAGTTTTGCTATTTGACTCCTTTTTTATTTCTTTCTCTTTGTTCTGGAACATATTAAATGTCGTTAAAGTTCTTTATTCTTTTTAAATTCCAATATAACTAGAGATGTAAGGCCTTGAAATCAATCAATACATAAAAGGTTTAAAAAATAACCCTTTACATCAATAGCAATGATATATTTTTGTTATATTATAAATTTTAGATATGTCTTTGGATATGAAACAATTAAAATGCTTAAAGAGGTCCTTTACTTATGCTAGTTTTATTGCTACACTTTGTGCTCGTGTATCAAACTATAACAATGCATTCTTTGAAATTTTAAAATTAAAATAGAAAAAGGTATAAAAATTCTAGAACAGACATGCCTTTTCTTAGCCATTTTGGTCTAAGAAATCTTTCCATAAATTTTTGCGAGGTATTAATTAAAATTATATTAGAATTTCACATGACACCATTTAATGAGAAGAATAATCATTAGTCATACTCAGCCACGAATGATACAAGATACAATAATGACTGACCTAGTAAAACATGCCAAGGCTGAAATAGTGGCATGAACATTAAAGGGGTAACCAATTTTTTCTTCTTGTGTTTAATGACCATGTGACAAAATGAAACTCATTCCTGGCAGCATTATGAAAGCAAGAATTTGTGACTAGACAAGTCATGGGGAAGAACCTACTTCTATTATTTTGTTAAATAAACATAGTATTAAATCATCACCATAACAATATATCAATGCATCTCTCAACCCTCATCAGAGAAGCTTCTTTTTACAGTAGAAATCAACACAGAGATCCCAAAAATGGCCAAGGTGCAGAGAATAGAAGACTGAAAAATTCTTGGATCTAAATGGGACATCTATATTACAGCCTTCTGACCAAAAATCAGGGATCATTCACAAAGAAGGGGTAGAAAATGTATAAGAGCCAGAGAAGGTTAATGACTTTAGGGAAACTGTCTTCTGAAAATAACAGATTGGCTAGACGTATGAACTCACAGTAGCTGTTAGCAGCATGTACAAGCTCAATCTTGACAAAAAATGCAAGCATGGAAACAAGAAGTGGACCAAAGTCCCACTCCTACATCAAAAAGTATTGATAATTAATGGCTGCTGGATGATGTCCAAGCCTCCTGATTCTTTGGCAGCTAGTCTTCCTTGAGAGACTAGCTGTTACTCTTCCCAGCTTCTTCTAGTCTGGGAGCCCAATTCACAATTCCTGTTTGGCTACATCCTGCCTGTACATTGGCCAAAATAGCTTTATTCATCAACCAATAAGAGAAACATGTATTCACAGCATACAAAAGAATGTCCCCCATCAGTGATCCAACCCTGAGACATACCCCTAAGCCTATGAGTTAAGGTTCTTTGGTGCAGCAAAGGACAGTATTGAAACATCAATGTACTATACCCTAAAACCAGTATCAGCTGATTTTATATATATATATATATATATATATATATATATATATATGTAATTTTGATTATATATATAAGTAATGTGGCATTTTCTTTTCTGTGTTTCTTTATTTCATTTAATGTAATGTCCTCATGGCTTGTGCAGTCTAAAGCAAATGACAAAATCTATTTGCTTTTTAAAGCTAAATATTTCATTGTCTATATATGCTACATACATATTCCATATACTGGATATTTTAACTAATGCTCCAAAGAACCTGACATTGAAACTATCAATACTATTGATTTTATTTATTTTAGATACAGTCTTCATAGTAAGATTCCTGTTATTTCCTAATAGATTTATTTTTACTTTTTGAAATTAAACATATTTCCATAATTTTTCCCTTCCCTTTCTTCCCTCCAACACCTCCCATGCAATCTGTTTTGTTCTCTGTCAAATTCATGTCCTCTCTTTTTTATTTGTCAAAATATATATTTCTAAATATATAAATAAAACTTAGTGTGTATAATGTTAGCTGTATGTATATTATTTAAGGACTGAAAATCTGATACTAGAAAATTAATTTTTGGGGGTACTCCTTCTTGAAAGGAAGGCTATTACTTGGAGAAGAAGACTATTTCTTCAGCTACCAGCAGGTCTTTAATGGCCTGTAGTTGTTTGGTCTAGGTTTGGAGCCTAGGAAGAGTTTCTCTTCTGCGTTAGCATGTCTCTTGTTTCCATACTTATTCAAGTATGTCATGCATACCTTGGCAGTAACCAACAGCTTCCTAAATGGACTTATGGCCTAGTCAACAAGAGGGAAATCATGCTTGGTATTGGAAATCTAGTCACCTGTACAGGGCTAGTGACATCATTGATATTAGAGAACAATAACAATCACAAATTTAGTAAACCAGCACAATCCTTAATTTCACTGTAAATATTTATTGTTATGCCCACAGATGAGTGTAGCTCTCAGCACTCAGGAGACAAATGTCTCCTTGAAATAGAAACTATTGCAGAAAGCCACAGCTAACCAAAATGGAGAGAAGAAGAGGTCATGCTCAGTCCCCATCTACAATACAGCTCCATGCCTAAGGTTCAGAATCATAGAAAAAGGGGGAGCCAGAATTGCTGAAAGATTGAAAGGAGCAGGAAGTTTGCTTTGAGATGGTAACTCCCACATAATTTCATTTTTTAGACTTTTAGTAACATTGATTCTATTTTCCATAAAGATTGTGCTCATTAATACCCCTATTGTTAACAGTATATGCATAGCTTTTCTTTCCTTTACATCCTTGCCAATACTTGCCATATTTTGTAGGTTTGACAGTATCTCATTATGGAATACACTTAAATTTTCTTAATAATGTTTAATGGTAGGCATTTTTCATATAACTATTTGTCACTTGATTGCTTTGCTTTATGAAATGTTTACTCTAACTTTTGAGCATTTTAATATCAGGATCTTATATTTTTGCTATTGAATTCTACTTGTGCCTTTGAATATAACTTGAAAAGGAACCCCTTACTATATATGTGATTTGTAAGTATTGTCATTTTACTATGTTGAATAATTCTTTTGCTGTGTAAAAACCTTTTAGTTTTATGTAATCCCAAATCTGGAATATTGGCAACAAATTAAGTAATGTTGAAATAAAATCCCACTTAAAAGTACATTTCTGTAAGTTCTTTCTGATATAAGTACCGAATCACAATTGTCAACTAAATTGAAGAGTGAGGGAAAGATCAACATGTGAAGAATCTCCAATAATTTATAAAGATACTTTGGCCTGGAGATAGTCCTCATTCAATAAATAGGGTGTATACATAGTTAACTCCCTACAGAAATCATGGAAAGCAGAGGTGGAAATTTAGAGTTGAAAAACTGGACAATAGGTAGAAATTTAGAGTCGAAAAACTGGACAATAATGAGCTCAGCCAGGTAATCAAGGTTTACATCTAGGATGAGTCTTAATATCACATACACTTTCTAGGATGTGATACAAATAGCACTTTATGAATGGTCGTCCATTGGTTTCATTCATGAATATTGTATGTAACACCCCATCTTCTGTCCTTGAAACTATGAAGAGCATCAAACACAGCAAAAGTCTGAGAATCTATCTTGGCCAAGAGGAGCCTAAAAAGTCACAAAAACTGAATACAATACAAGATTCAGGCTGGAGTATCATGTAACAGACATTTGAACTAATTTATGGACTTCAGTGAACAACGTGTCATTATAGTACCTTTTATACTAGTATGTTATACTAGCATAAAGCCATTTCATACTAATGTGTTATAGGAAACACCTTCTATGGGATATGTGGAAATCTCTTGTAGTATCTTCAAATTTTTTGTAAAATTTAAATGTCCCACTGAAAATATTGTAAATATGGTAGACTTTACCAGAGAAACAGTTTGGGTCTGGTCTTCCAGAGTTTTTGCAATTTGCACAGCTGGGACAACTAAATCCATTGTCTGGATGGTCTACATATGTCTGACAATTTCTAACTGGTGTACAAGCTAACCTTACCACCTGTTCATCCTAAATCTTTGTGTACATTAATTCTATATAAGCATCACCCTGTGAATCATACTTCAGAATCTGGGACTAGGCTGACCATTTCCACCCTCATTGACTTACTTCTTTTGCCCTGACTTGGAGAGCCAAAGCTCCATAGAGCCATAAGATTCTATCAAATTTTGTTATCTGAAGACACTCCCTATCTTGCTCTGGTCTCTCATCACTTTTTTCAACTTCTTACATGCCATTTGTTTCATTTGCTGCCAGGGAAGCATCCTTTAGAGACTTCTCCATTCCTTACTATTGCAGCAATGACCCTGAAGCCATGAAATATGTCAGTAACCAAGTCAATTCCCTTCCCAGGAGGCCTTTCTGTCTCTGAAGGAATTTCAATTCAATCCTAATGAATGAGTCATTATTTAATTAATATAAGCTTAAGTGAAGGTCCTACCTGGTGAACTTTACAAGGTAACGGGGACCATTCTTTATTGCCACAGAAATTTCCCCTTTCTGTTTGCATATTTGAAATTGCTTACCATTCTAGGGGTCTGTGCTAGGTAGTTATTCCTTGAGGTTTACATGCATAAATTCTCTTTGCACAGAAGGCATCTTAAAGCAGCTAGCAACAGAGAAGGGCAATTTAAGAAAATGCTGCTAAAGCACCAAAGCTAAAGCAGATTGATTTCAGTTTCCCAGCTGCCCTCTACAGCTGACCACCAATATATCTGCCTGTCTAGGGATGCTTGAAGGGATTTAGCATTTTGCTTGGGCTTTGGTAGCAAAGATTCTGAGCTCATCTCCTTAATAGAAGACATACACCTGGGGGAATAGCTACAAACTGCTTTAGCCAAAGAATTTCTCCAAACTGTTTTTTCAAAGAGACAGTAACCCTTGCAAAGCAATATGCCTTTTCAGCAAAGAACTCTGCAAATGTTTCCAACAGTTCCTGTTTCAATGTTACTAATATGCCATTGTGGGTTTGGGATGCAACACCAAAAGACTCGAGATCAGGGAGATTCAGAAAGTATTTGTAGCTACCAAGGTCCATGATGTAGTGATGGGAATGCAAATAGCTTCCTGGTGGGGTCCTGGCTTCTCTGCTGTGGGAGAATGGTGAGACATGGTTAGGTAGGTATCCAGTAAATATTGATTGAGGTCTTTTAAAAGAAAGTTTTGCAGTATATAAAAGTTTGTACTGATCAAATCTGAGAGTTATTTAAATAACCATGAAACTTGATTTTATCCTATGTAAATTCTAAAGGGGTTGAAACTTACTGAAGCTTGTCAATACTAGGAGGCTCTTAGTAGAAGTGGAACTAGAAATGCAGGGACAATGTTAAGTTCAGTGTCTTCCCTACTGATTCAGAGAAAATGTGACTGGAATAATTGTCTTAAGATGCCGATTTCCTAGACTCATCCTTTACTTTCTGCTCCCGTAATCCACAAGAACCCTAGAAGCCCACATTGAAAGCTGTGCACTAAACAGAGGTTGGCTCACTGGATTAACAGAAGACCTAGTAAACTGCAGGATGTCCATAGGCTCTCATTGGCTATCCCACAAGGAGTGAGTTCTGGAGTCTAGGCAGGCATCGGAATCTGGGGCCAAAGGTGAGTGATGTGAAAATGGGAAATACTACCTGTGTAAACATCAGCGCAAAAAAATGGAACTAGTCCACTAGATGCACTATCAACTTCACCTCTATCTCAATCACAGATGCCCCATTCACCTGTGAATTTGGAGCTCAGGATGGACCTGACCATAGCTCTGGCCTAGAGGGTATGAGCACTTCACTGATCCCTTCTGCAGAAAAGCCTTGGCTGCGAGCAGCAAGCATTGTATTTGGGTCTATACTTGCTTTTATGCTCTAGATACCTTGGGTATGGCTAAGAATACCTCATGTCTAGTGAACTTGTACAGTCACTTAATAGAATCATTTTACTCAACAGAAAAGGTGGTGTGGTGCTTCTAGATTGCCCTGTGCTCTCCTCCCAATACCTAACTGGGTCCTAATTCCTTCTTGAATTGCCACCCTTTCCTTTTCATCACTGTTTTCTCATGCAGAAGCGAGGCTGTGAGGTTTGTTTTTAATGTTCATCATTGAACAGCTTGAGTCAGTAGGGGAGGGTTAATCCCACCTACCACAGCCTCTAAACATTGTTTTATATGTTTATGGAAGCCTGGTGCTCATGCCTACTGCTGTTAATAAGTTTTATTATTGTCTCACTTGGCCAATATGCAGAACATTCACTCCCTCTTCTCCAGACATACGTCACTGTCTCTACCCCAGGGCTTCTCACGAAGCCAGGTCTCAGCTGTTGAATAATTTCATGACTTAAGTACTGCAGTGACTGCTGGTAAAGGCCACATTTTCATTTTCTTGGAAAAACAAGCTGCAATTTAGGTAGACTATCACTAGGTGGAACCAGTCTGTTAGCACAACCTGAGTGCATGCCCAATGACTCTCTGGATATGCTGTTGTATACTGTTGAGATTTTGCTTCTGAAATTGCAAATAAATCCCTTCATTAAAACTCTGGACTGTGATTTAGAAGACAGAGGAGATAATTCCTTTAAATGCAATAGGCACCCCTGGTAGAGTCAAAAGTCTTTTTTGACAGGTGTGCTTCATTCAGCGTTGGTACTTCTTTGACTGACATCACCCTCTTCCTAGATACTTACCCCTCAATGGCAAAAAAAGAAGTATGGATCTCAGCCACCAGCAGTCTATTCGCCTTCCCTCCACTGTTTGAGCTAATTAAACGAACAACTTCTTTGCCCACTATGAAGGAGGTGTGATGATGCTGAAAGTGTACAAGCTACCCCCTCCCTTCGTTTCTTTGACTCAAATCAGAAAATATTCTTTCTTACTTGACACCTAGATTCTCTCCTCCCATCAGCTCTCTGAACCTGCTGGGGGGCTGCTGGCTTAATTTCCACAATAGCTGCAGTTAATTAGTATCCCAGGGTAACTGACTTCCCTTAGCAACAGAGGTAACAATGGCTTCAGCTCACAAATTACCTTAGCTACAGTTTTCTTCTACTGAGAAAAACATATTTAATACACAATCACAGGCTTTTGAACAGAAAATTAACCTGATGTCCACTCATCAATAGATATTTATTAATTTCCTACTGTGTGCAGGTCACAGTATTGGCCACTGGGTATAGAGAGTGCACTTCACTATGGCCCTTTCTCAAACAGGGATTGGAATGGGAAGATAAGAAATCAAATAAGTATCTACAAGATAATATTAAATATATGACTTGATTTGAAAACTCAGAGGGCGTCTGTGACTAATGAAGGTCCTTGGGAATGTAAGAGTTGGGCCTGGAATTAGAAAGGCTAACTACAGAGTCTGACTGATTATAATTTAAACCCTAACATTGCTACTTTTGTGTGATCTCTAGAATGATTTTTAAATTTTTAATGTTTTATTTATATTTTATAACTTCATACACATGTATTTTGTTGATTTTATACATATATATTTCATAAATGGTGTGTTTTCATCATACCCACCCTCTTACTTTCCTTTGTCCCCTCTGTTCTTCTTTTTTTTCTATTTTCCTGGTATTGGGGGTGGTAGTTTTGTGTGTGTGTGCCTGTGCATGTGTGCGTGTGTGGTGTTCTTCTGAGTTCAATTAGGATTATTTGCATATCCATGATTAGGGGCTTATTTACCTGAACATGAACACGTTGCCATTGTTTGTATCTCTGAACAAAATATCCTCCTCCTTATTAAAAAACCACAAAAATCAAAAAACACTGTTAATACCTCCTCAGGAAAGGGTGGGGCTCATGGATCCCAAGAATTCCTTCCATGACAGAATGTTCATAGGTCCTGTGTTCATACAGGTTTCGTGCAGTGTGGCTGTGAATTCATAGAAGCAACAGCCATGTTACATTTGGAAGTCAGTTTTCCACAGCACTCCTCCCTATCTTCTGACTCTTACTGTCTTTCTACCTCCTTTTCTGTATTGATCCCTAATCTTCCTGGGGGTGACATAGGTAACCTATTTAGGGCTACATATTCAACAATCAATTATTCTCAGCACTTTAAGCAATTATGACACCTCATTAACATCCATTTGCTGGAAAATGAAGCTTCTTTGATGAAGGCTGAGAACACCACTCTTCTGTTGTTTATAAAATATTTAGAAGGCAGTTTGGTGGTCATAATGTGTCCATTTAGCAAAATAACAGTAGTAGCTACCAGAAAGCCCCCATGTCTTATAACTTCCACAGTCATGGGCTTTTGACTAAGTATAGAGTGCCAGGCAAGAATTTACCCCTGTAGAGATGGCCTTAAATCCAATCACAAAGCCACTGGTTTTCCTTTAACACTCATATCATTATTAAACAATGGGCACATCTTGACTGATAGTTCAGTCATGTAATATGCAGGATCCACACCAGCTTAAGATTATTAATGCATTTTCCCTCCTAGCAGTCTGACTAGCATCTATGAAATGTATTAAGCAGTACAGCAACTTGCAGTTTTATTTAGTTCTGCCCTCCATCCTAATCATGAGCTGGCTTCAGCAATATGGTCTTACCATCTAGTTCTGGTAGGAAATCAAGAGCAATGGCAATAGTTTGTATCAGGGCCTCAATGGCCTCCCTGACCAACAGTTTCTATGAAATTTTCCCATCCCAGGAGCTTGGATTTTTGTTTAAAATATTTTCAGCTTCTATTCAACCATATGGGATAATGTTCATCATTATTCACTTATTAGTTGATGCATACCTAGGTTGATTTTATTTCCTAGCTATTATGGGTACAGAAGAAACAAATGCAGAAGTACACATATCTTAGCAGTAAGACATAGAGTCCTTTGGGTATATCCAGAATTATTGTGGCTGGGCATATGGTAGTTCTAGTTTTAGTTTTTTGAGAAACCTTCACACTCATTTCCATAGTGACTGTACCAGTTAACAGTTAACTGTAAACCATGCCTAGCAACAGGGATCCTCTTTGCACACATGCTAGTCAGCATTTGCTGCCATCTATTCTCTTGGTAATTACAAATTTAACTGCAATAAAATGGACTTTAAAAGCAGTTTTACTTTAATTTTTCTAATAGCTAAGGATCTTGAATACTTTCTATAGTCTCTCTCTCTCTCTCTCTCTCTCTCTCTCTCTCTCTCTCTGTGTGTGTGTGTGTGTGTGTGTGTGTGTGTGTTCATGCATGCACACTTGCACAAGCTCATATCTACAATGGCCTATGTGTGGTAGTGAGAGGACAGCTTGTGAGTTACAGGGATGATCCAGCCCAGGTTGGTAGGGATGGTGGCAGATGCCTTACATACTGAGCCATCTCACCGGCCTGAAACTTTTACACATTAGTGAGGTATTTGGATTTTTTTTCTGAGAAACTTGTGTTTCATTCCATAGTCCTGCTTTTCTTGACTGTGTTGTTTCTTGATACTTAGTCATTTTAGTTTTTTTTTTATATTCTGGATATTAATCTTCTGTCAGATATACAGGTGAAAAACATTTTATTCAGGTATGTTTTTCTTAAACTTCAGGAGATCCAATTTTTTCCTGTACATGTGGGAGAACAAAGTCTACCTCAAATGACCTATGAGGATTAGAAATTTCATAAAGTAACTAGCATATAGCCTATGTAGCAACAACTCATTTCAATATTGGTACCTTGAACTTCAGTGCAGGAGTATTCAATCAACAAGTGAATGGAAAATTAATGGATTTGTATTTGGAAAGTTTGGAATAAGCCGGAAAGGAAGACATAGGGAATTGGTGGAGGAAGAAAGACTGGATAGAAGGAGACAAAGAGACAAAATGTTGACTGAGGTTTGTCCCAAGAATTTTCATTGAAAAGTCTGAACTGCATGGATCTTTGCAGAAAAGTTGGGGAGGAAAGATTGTAAGAACCAGAGGCATAATGAGTTTGCTGTGAAATTGTGTCTTCAAGGAAAGCCAGAAGTTACATGCATAAAGTCTAGCCAGCCTGGCTATTTAAAGATGAGCTGACTAATTCTGATACCAAAGGATATGCCAAAACGAACTGGGTGTAGAAGGAAGCTCAAGTGGCCTTAACCCTACACAAAGAACCACAGGCAATGGATACTGAGAGTTGAGGAAACAGTTTTCACCAAGAGGGTACCAATTATTTGTCTGATATCAAATTATCAGCCCTGAAAATGTACAGACAAGTAACATCATTCATACTGAGCAGGTTGTATTCTATATTTAGGAATATACATATATTTATATACATATATATCCACATATCAATATGTATCAGAACAACTAAAAAAGTCTAAGGAAGTTATATGAGAGGAGGAGAAAACTGAGGCAAAGCAATTCTAAATAACTTGCTCCAGAACACATCCAGAGATGCTGACCAGAACCTAACCACTCTTTTATCCTCCCAACTATCTTTTTAACTCAGAATACAGCACACACAGAAGAAAGTGACCTATTGAACCCTCCAACTCCTGTCTCTAGGAAGACTTGTCTCTCACTCCTCTTCTTTGGCTGGTTCTTTGATACTGTACGTTGTTAGCAGCAGTCATGCTGTTCCTACAGATTAGCAAGTCTTCCAAAATGCCTGAAGGTGGCAAGGGGACTTGGGTTCCTTCCTCACATCTAACCATTTTGCAACATATAGCAAACCCTTGAAATCTTTCCAGTGAGAAGGAAAAGCTGAAAATAGCCATCTGTGAGGTAATATGGCCAAGAATAAGCTTATTTCAGATGGTACATCCTAGAAAATCCTGAAATCCAATCCCTGCTTTCGAAGTTTAACTTGGTACTTTTGCCCCATGGGCTATTAAAAAGAGGCATTTACAGTTTTATTCTTTCTAACAAGTAAACAAAAGTCATTATTGCATATTTTTTTAGGTCCTGTTATTTCATGGCATATGGACCAATATTGGGTCAAAATAATATTTATCTTAGTTTTTCATATTCGAGAAATTAAGAACTCATCAGCATTTGAAGAAAATTAAAATGCCAAACAAAATTCTACCCTCTCCTGGAGAGGTTGTAGGACTAGAGGAGATCCTATTACTACTACTACTACTACTACTACTACTACTACTACTACTACTACTACTACTATTAGTGGACTTGGTGTAATACTCTCTTCCAAATAGTCTATCATCGTACCCACAGGTCAATATAACTATCAGCCTATCTTTGGAAACATTTCTTTTCATAGTGGATGGCAGCCAACAAAGTGAATCAAAGCCAGTCAAAGTGCAACAAATAAGTGATTGTGGAGTTCTCAGCCCTAAAAGGACAGTTACTACCTCAGGTTTAGGGAACATAATAGATGTTTTGAAGAAGTGAAGGTTGGGGGTGAATGTTGCAAATCATTATTCCAGCATGGATCGGGGAGGGTATACAAGGTCCCACTCCTAGGTTAAGAGCAAATGATGGTTACTAGGAAAGTGAGAGCCACTTCAGGAGGAAGTTCCCAGTAGGCTACCTTGGATGGTCCCATACATGCACATATGAGCAGCACCAATCAAACTCAATAAGTTAAAAACAAGACTACATAGAGTTGGGCATGGAGTGTGTTGGGAAGCAGGTAGTCCTGAAGGGGTTGGAGGGGGTAACTGGAGATTGGAGTATGATCACTGCAAGCATTGTCTAAATCCCCAAAGAATAATTTAAAAGATAAGATATTCTACTACTCCCTAGAAAAATGTTAATGAAAATAAGGATGACCCAAGCTAACAATCTGAGTTAACATTGGAAATGCTATGTCATATACCCTTCCCTGATATTGACATTGATAACTAACTCATATGCCATCAAAGAGCCCCCATCAAGTAGCTGATGGAAACAGAAGCAGACACCCACAGCTAAACACTGAGCCAAACTCCTGGAATCCAGATGCAGAGAGGGAGGAATCATAAGAAAAGGGGTCAAGACCAGGCTACAGAAACCCACAGAGACAGCTGACCTGAACAAGGAGGAGCTCATGGATCCCCAGACTGATATCTGTGAAACCAGCATTGCACTGACACAAACTCCTTGAACATGGGTCTCAGTTAGAAGGCCTGGGCAGTCTAAGAGACCTCTGACAGTGGAACCAGGATGTATCCCTGGTGCACAAAAGGACTTTGGGAGCACATTCCCCATGGAGGGATACTCCCTTAACCTAGAGACAGGAGGGAGGGCCTAGTCCCTACTCCAAATGACTTGACAGATTTTGATGATCCCTCCTGGAAGGCATCACCCTCCCTGTGGAGTGTGTGTGTGGTGGGGGTATGGGATGGGAGGGGCTTTGGGGAGCATGGGAGGGAGGGAGAGAGAGAAGGAGAGGGAACTGGAATTGATAAGTAAAATAAGAAATATATGTATATATATATGAAATAATTTTTGCAAATATAAATATTTTAAATATCTAGCTAGCTCTGAATCAATTGCCATTAGTTAAATATGTATAAAATGTCATGTCCTTTACCTGCATGCCACATTTCATTCTTACAACAATTCCACGAAGCATGGATTATTCTGTCCATTTTACAGGTGAAGAAAATGGATGTCAAAGGCATTGATCACACAATTATAGCACAAAGTAAGTCATGGGCAGATATGAAACTTTGATCCAAGTATCTAACTTCATAGTGAATGCATACTGCAAGCAAAGTGAATTGTTCTAAACATCAACTTTGGTTAATTAACTGAGGAATCAAATGTTTATGATCTAAATAACCTGGTTACTTAAGTTAAAGATTTAATAAACCATTAAGTGTTCTAAAACTTATGATCTAAAGTGATTAATAACATTGCCTTACCAATTCCAAAATAAACCAATTGGTGAATTTTCAAAATAATTTGAACTTGAAATACTAGTCTTGAAGGCGAGTCTGTACATCAGAGATGGTATGCTATAAATATAACATTTTTGTAGTATGATAAAAATATAACAGAATCTTAAATTTTCATTGTTATGAATTTTATATTGGAGTCAAAAAGCCCCAAAGGTTTCAAACTCACTGAGCCTCTTGCATTTTATTCAAGAGGTTTTATTTTTCAAGCCAAATCTGGGAAGGCAAAACAAGCTCATTTGATTCACACCCCAGAATTGTAATTTTTCAGCCACAGCCAAAGTCGAAGTGTCTGTATTAACAGCTTCCCATCAACCAGGATGTGTTAAGCCATCAATCTACACAAATGTCTTTTGTACTTTCAAGATACCTCTCAATTTCCCTTCGGTTAGTGCTCCTTATAAAGTGAATAACTCTCACCAAAATGTAAATTTCATGCAAATAAAAACTGTCTTTAAATAATACCTCTCATACATTAGGATATGTTTCTATTAAAAATCCAGATGCAGAGAGGGAGGACAAGACCAGGCTACAGAAATACAGAGACAGCTGACCTGAACAAGGAGGAGCTAATGGGCCCCCACACTGATGGCTGGGAATCCAGCATTGAACCAACTCAGACCCCTTGAACATGGGTCTCAGCTTAGAAGGCCTGGGCAGTCTAAGGGACCTCTGATAGTGGAACCATGATGTATCCCTGCTGCACAAAAGGACTTTGGGAGCACATTCCCCATAGAGGGATACTCCCTTAACCTAGAGACAGGAGGGAGGACCTAGTCCCTACTCCAAATAACTTGACAGATTTAGATGACCCCTCCTGGAAGGTATCACCATACATGTGGAGTGGGGGGGGATGGGAGGGAGGGTGGTCGGGGGACATGTGAGGGTGAGAGAATGGAAAAGAGGGAGGGAGGGAGGAAGGGAGAGGGATGTGGGTTCAATATGTAAAATAAAAAGAAAAAAGAAAAAAATTATTATTTATTAGGTATTTACATTTAATTAGACCTCCTGTATGTTTCATAGCTAATTCTAACAAACTTACTCCTGCTTTATTATAAGTATCCCAAGTATTTCCTTTTTGAACTCTTCCATTTCCAAATGTGTTACTCCTAACTTTTTATGGAGTGTATGCTTATGTATGTGTGAGTGAGTCTCAAGTGGAAGTTCTGGTGCCTGCTCTCACTCTTCAGATAACATCTGTCAATTGCTCTGATTAATGGAGTGTCCTATAACTAAAAAGAGACAGAGGAATGAAAGATGGGACTATGAATTTATGTGCAACCAGCTCAAATAATTGTTTTTATTTTATAGTTGATATTATTATACAATCACAACATTCCTCCTCTCCCATTCCTTCCTCCAAACCCTCCAACATACCATTCCCTGCTCTTTTTCAAGTTCATGACCTCTTTTTCCACGAATTGTCATTACATATGTATATATATATATATATCCTACTCATTCTGTATGAAGTTTTATGTAGGTATATTTTCAGGGCTAAGCATTTGACAGCGACCAATTGGTGTGCTCTCCTCTGGGGAGGACTCCCTCTCCCACTCCCAGCATTTCTGAGTTGCCTATAGTCCTTTGTATAGAGTTGAGGCGTCCTGGGCTGGTCCCTGTCCATTTTAGTGTGTCCATGGGTTTCATCCTTGTTCAGTTCATTTTTGTTAGGTCATGTTGTTGAGACTTTATGTGTGTGGCATCTGAAAATATTTAGAAGACACAGCCTCATGCCAAATTTCCTGATACTCTGAGTCTTCACATCTTTCTTCCCCTTCTTCAGCAGTGATCCCAGACACTTTGCTGCAGGACTTGCGCTATACTCACAGTCATTGAGACTTGGCTCCACAAGTCTGTATTTTGATTGGTTCTGGTTTTGTGTAATGGTCTCCTTTTGTTGCAAAGAGAAATTTCCTCGGTACGGTGAAAACTACCCTCATCCTTGCACATAAGAATAAATGTTTAGAGATTATTGCTAGGGAATAAGACTGACTCCAACTAACAATTTGAGCAACTGTGGAAAGACTACCATAAATGCCCTTCCCTGATAGTGAGATCATCAACTAAATTATCCACCATCATGGAGACCTCATGTAGTACCTGTTGGAAACAGAAGCAAACACCCATAACTAAAGACTGACTTGAACTAGAATCCAGATGCAGAGAGAGAGGACAAGACCAGGTTGCAGAAACTCACAAAGACAGCTGACCTGAACAAGGAGGAACTAATGGACCCCCCAGACTGATGGCTGGGAATCCAGCATGGGACTGACTCAGACCCTCTGAATATGGGCTCAGCTAGAAGGACTGAGCAGTCTGGGGGACCTCAGACAGTAGAATCAGGATGTATTCCTGGTGCACAAAAGGACCTTGCGGACACATCCCCATGGAGGAATACTCCCTTTACCTAGAGACAGGAGAGAAGTCCTAGTCCCTATTTCAAATGACTTGACAGATTTTCATGACCCCACCTGGATAGCATAGCCCTACATGTGGAATGGGGGTGAGGTTTGGGAGGGGAGGGTGGTCAGAGTGCATGTGAGGGGGGAAAGAGGGCAAGAGGGAGGGAGGGAGAAGAAACTGGGATCAACATGTAAAATATTTAAATTATATTATTGATATAAAGATTGTTGCTAGGCATTATGCTGTTGTAATTATGTGGTAGTTTTAGATTCTCCACCAATATCCATGGCATCACTAGCACTAAGTAGTTAGCTAGGTTTCCAGTACCATGCATAGTTTTCCTCAGCTCAAAGGTTTTATAGAGAAAAATTCAATGGTGGAAAATGTAGAAAATGTTAAAATAAACTTTCATATATTCAAAATAACTATAAATGTCTAATGATTAAAACACTGGTTCTGGTCCTGACTTGATAAATTAGACTCATAGAATAGAGACTAACTGTCATTCTCAAAAATATGTCCTAGAAATACTAAAGAATGACATGGAAAATACAGTTTTAAAGATACTAGGAGAATTGGTGCTGGGGAGATGGCTCAGTGATTAAGAACATTTTCTGTTCTTACAGAGGACTCTAGTTTGATTCTTTGCATCTTCATGGGGGCTTGTAAACATTCATAAGTCCAGTTCAAGAGGTTCCAGAACCCTCTTCTGACTCTTCAGATACCAAGAACATGTGGTGCAATGTACACATTAACACATATAAAATAAATAAATCTTTTAAAAAATTATATAAACTTGAAGTGCAGTGGTCTTTTCTAAAGAAGAACCATAGTCCAGAAAATAAGCATAGAAAAGCTGATGAATTTGACTATATGTATTTTTCATGAAAATACAATAGACATAAAAGATAATTTAGAAAAACGTCTTCATTGCATCTGATGAGTAATAGTCCAATATGATCAATAATTTTTTTTCAAGTAACAGTGGAATATGTTTTTTAACATGGGAAGTTATCTTAAAAATAAACATCAGAATGAATTCATGCACATAGAGAAAAACTCAGAAAAGTCATGTGTATATATTTCATCTATCTAATATCTCAAATGATGAAAGCAGTACAAATTAAAACAATCATGAAATATCATTTTCCTACATCTGATCAGAAAAGAGGAAAACATAGATAATATATACTAGTAGAAATGGGCATTTTGTACCTTAGAAGTGGGTTTATAAATGACTTCAATCCTTTTTTGGAGAACACAATTTCGCAATATCTAATAATATAAGATATAGTCAAAATTCACCCTTGACTTGTTTATTTTCATAGTGAGATGCAAGTGTATACAAGCACAAAGATATTCCTTATAGTACTTTTTGCATGAACGAACTGTGACAGGAGGCTAATTGGGCATTAAAAGGAGGTAAGTTCAATTAATGGGCCTATATTTCTATGCTGAAATAACAGACAATTAAGGTAATAAAAGTGAGCTGGATGTGCTTCAGTGAAATTATTTACAAGTTTAATTTATTGAATTCATTGAAATTCAAAACAGTGAAGCTCACAATGATGAGTACAACACACTCTCATTTCTGATGAAGAAGAGTCCCATGTACAGAAGAAGTTTGGTTTATACTGTATTTATTTGTACCCTGGAAGTTCTATATGATGTGCATGTATTAATTTTTCAATAAAAAACCTAATCTGGAAAACATACTTCTTTTAAGTTTGCTTATCTCATCTTTCATTTTTTCTCCTGTTCTTATCTCCAGGTCTATTTGCCACTTATCATTGTTTTCACAGCGGAGCCTGCAGGGAGCTGAAGATAACTTGTGACTTGCTCTCTTTCATAACACAGTCCAGCAATCAGCAATTCAATTTCCTTGTACCCAAAAGGCCCTCACTTGATGTTACCATCCAAGTATGTAACATCTCTTACATACCAAAACCTCAGGAGCAAGAAAGAGTACCTTCAGCTGGAACGTTTGGAGCAACTTGTATTAACTTTCACAGTAGCCAGCTATCTGCCACACCCACAGATGCCGCTCTCCCCAGTACTTTCCCCCCTGTGCTGATGTGCTGTTAGTGCTTGGGGCATTGCATGCTCACTCTCACTTAGGTGCTGCTCAAGTCAAACCTCACTTCCTTCCTCAGTGAATTTCGTTATTACATCATCCCTATGAAAAGTCACTCCCTATGTTACTCTTTACTTTCATAAGAAGCATCCAAAATAAGATGTTAAGAAAGCATGTTAAATACATTTAATTTTTAGTTCTCATTTTAATTGATAGATAGTATTTTACCATAAGCACCATTGCCAAAATCATTTTGGTGATGAAAACTCATAATACTGACACTTCTTTCATCTCTTAAGACTACAACATATTATCACTAACTACAGGTGCCTTGCTGTATGATAAAAGTCCTGAAGTGTATTCTTCATAACTATAATTACCTGTCTTTAATAACATATCTCCATCTCTCTGTGTATCTATTAATCTCAGCCTTTGGCAAATACCATAGTATTTTCTACCATGAAATCAAGTTTTCAAATTCTACATATAAGTGAGAACATGTGGTATGTGTATATGACTGGCTATTTCATTAAACATAACCCCACACACATTTACGCATGCATCACTGATGGATACTTTATTTTTAAATGATCAAATAGTATTCCATTGTGTATAAATACCACCTTTTTAGATATCCATTTATCGTTTTAATTGCTATTAGGTGCATCATTAGGTTGAGTGCATATTTTGTCTGCTAGTGGTGCTATGATAAATATGAAAGTGAAGATCTTCTCTTGACATAATTGGTTTGTACCACACACACAGAGGTAAGGTAAGTGTGGTTTTTGGAGCGTGTAATGGTCATGCATTTAATTTCTTAAGGAGTTTCCAAATTCTTCTCTACAGTTTTCTATTTTACAGTTTCACTATCAGTGTACAAAAGCTTTGTTTTCTACACAACTGTAGTAGCATTTCATCTTTGTGTTTTTAATAACAGCCACACTAATAGGAATGAGATGATATATTGTGTATCATTATAGTTTGGATTTTCATTTGTTTGATAATGATGTCAATCATTCTTTTCATATAACTGTTGCCCATTTGTATCTTTTCTTTTGACAAGTTTCTCTTCACATCTCTTGCACATTTTGTAAGGTTTTTGTTACTGTGTTGTTTATATTTTATATTAAACTATTGTCAGTTTCATCATTTGCAAATATTTTCTAATTCTGTAGATTATGCATATTTAATGCAATTCATGTAAAAGTAATAATGTGTATAGAAATGGGAAACATCCCAAAACTTACATGGAACCCCAGAAGATCTCTGGATAGCCAAGCAATCTTAAGCAAATAAAGCTGGAGCCCCTCCACTGTATAACTTCAGAATCCATTTCCCAGCTGAAATAGCCAAAGCAACATGGAATCAAAATAAAAGAAAAGACATATAGAACAATGAAACAGAACAGCAAACCTGGGAATAAATCTTTGCATTTGCAATTGTTTGCTTGACGTGGCATAAATTCCAAGAACACATAAGGAGGAAATTAATTCTATACAATTGTCTTGTAAAAATTAGAAATTCACATGAAGACCTTTATCTCTCACTATACCAAAAAATGTTCTCAAATATGGTTAAATACGGAAGTGAGAGATAAGAACCACCTGTCTCAGAGGAAAACATAGGAAATACTTCATGGCATTAGTCTACATAAATATTTTTGGCATAGAATTCGTTTTTTAGTGTAACAAAATATAGAAAAGAACTGGCTGCCTTTGTGTAAATTACATTGATGTTTGATTCAAAGAAGAAGCAGCTCATTTTCCCTAGTGGATTTCTAGGCATGTTATTTAAACTTTCTGAGTCTCAATTTCTTTGTTTTAACTGTAAATAATATTACAAACTATATAGGAGTATCTCATGGTTATATATGAAAAGTGCCCTAGACCATATGTGTTATTTACTATTAGCCCAAGATGACCTCATTACCTGGCTTCCTGTCCCTAATCTTATTCTAAAAGGGAATAACAACGATGAAGTTAATAGCTCCCATAATAAATGCACACTATATAGATAAAGTAAGAAACATTTGGTTTTCTTACTTTATTTGTCATCCTTACCCCTTATTTGAAGACCTACTAGTGTTTTGACAACCACTTAGGATCTTCATGACATTGGGCTAGTGACTGGAGTTTCTAGAGTCTTGTTTTTCCACTCTGAGGCAGGGCTGACATACCCTCAGAAGGGTCCTTAGGAGGTCTCAATGGGATCATTTGTATGACCATGAAGAGTGTAAAGTTGTAAAGTGATAGAACAATTTGAGGTGTTCTTTTGACATGGTCATGTAGAGTGAGATTTTAAAGAAAGCAAAAGCCTCTGGAGCTCCAATAATTCATTTTGCGGCTCAGATAGATGTGTCATTTGTAGTTGGTTCACAAGCCATACTTCCAGCTGTCATCCTTCAGCACTTTGACCACAGCCTGTTCTTGGCTGCCTGGCTGGCTGGAATTAGTTATCCCTTCTAATGCCGCCTAGTTTTCTCCAGACAAATAAAACTCTTCTTCCCAAGGACAGAAACTCTCTCACTGAATTTTCCGCAGATAAACTCTTTCTCTTGAATCTACCTCATTTTTTATTGTCCATTTTTTCTTTCTTGGAGATGATGCTGAAATATGTATAAAGTTAATTCAGTCATAAACTCTGTAAAAACATATTGGAAACTGACTCAGTACCAGTTCTGATGGTTAAGTCTGGAGGATACAGATCAATAAATAACTAAACTCCAGCACTCAAAGACTGTATAGTTAAGTAGGGGAATGACATACAAACCAGTGGATTTGTTTAAGTGGTTAAGTGTAACAATATGAATGTTTGCAAGCGACAGTGACAACAGATTTAGTAATATATGTTCTATAGGAATTATTAAGTTTTAAATGATGACCTATGTTTTGACAGAGAAGAAAGGCAAAGATATTCCATAAAGAGGATGTAGGTTATAAAAATGTATGTCATGAAGCAAAACAGTATTTAAAGATTATACTACAATATTATAAAGAGATACATAATGGTTATTTCAAAAATGAAGTGCATGCTAGATACCCAGTTTCATAATATCCACACTATGGTACCCAAACAGTAAAGACCCAAAACATGTGAGTATTTAAAAGGTGACAGAAATCAGTTCACAACATTGGCTATCAGAAATAATGGGAAATTTTCAAAATTATGATATTCAAGGCATGAAACTCTTAAAGAACTGACCTGTGCCAAAAATATGTTACTGCTTTCAAAGCTGTACTCTGGCATTTCTAATGCACATCCAAGTTTATGACAATGAGTATAGAACATTTACGAAGTTATTTGAATGGTAGTATAGATGGACCCCCTGGACTTCCAGGAAGGGCAAGGCCAGAAGTGAATAGACCAACAAGAGATAAGGATGCATTGAAATAACCCAGGTGATTTTCTTTCTAGTTCCATCCATTTGCTTGAAAATTTCATGAGGTCATCAATGTTTACTACTGAGTAGTACTGTAGTACTGTTGCACAAATGTACCACAATTTCTTTATCTATTGTTTGGTTGAGGGCCATCTAGGTTGTTTCCAGTTTCTGGTTATTAGGAATAATGTTGCTATGAATGTTGATCAACAAATATTCTTGTAGTATGATTATGTATCATTTGGCTATATGCCTAAGTGTGGAATTGCTGGATCTTGAGGTAGACTGATTCCCTATTTTCTCAGAAATTGTGATACTTGTTACAGGAAGGTTTTTCCTGATGGCTGCCTGATCCACTCTTTGTTCCTCCCCGCCCGCTGGCCATGCGGTCCCACAGCCATGGGAGCCCCAATAACACTCTGAGACTCTGTATTTGATACAATCCTGTTGGCCATTTACCATTATTGTTTATGGGCTAGCTCTGTCTTGATTATTAACCCATTTCTACTTATCTAAGTATTTTCATGTGGTCATCTTATCGGAGAGCCTCAGTCGGCATCTTCCTTACTCTCTGGTTTACATGCTGACTCCTCCTTACTACTTCCTCTTTGCTCCTCCTAGACTCCTAGCCCCGCCTATCTTGCTTTCCTATTGGCCACAGTGCTTTATTCATTAACCAGTATGAGAAACATATTTACGGAACAACATCTCCCATCAGATACCTGATTTCCAAAATGGCTATACGAGTTTGCATTCCCACCAGCAGTGGAGGAGTGTTGACCATGACTCCACATCCTCTCCAGCATAGGCTGTCCTCAGTATTTTTGTTCTCTGCCATTCTGACATGTGTAAGATGGGATCTGAATCATTTTGATTTGCATTTCGCTGATGATTATGGATGTTGAACACTTCCTTAAATGACTATTGGCCACTTGAGATTCTTCTGGTGACAATTCTCTGTTTAGCTCGCACCCCATTTTTCAATTGGGTTATTATGAGAATTTTGATATCTAGTTTCTTGAGTTCTTTATAAATTTTGGAGACCAGCCCTCTGTCAGAAGTGGTGTCTGGGAAGATTTTTCCCATTCTGTAGGCTGACATTTTGTCTGACTGTGTCCTTTGCCTTACAGATGCTTTTCAGTTTCAGGAGGTCCCATTTATTAATTGTTGCATTCAGGTTCTGTGCTACTTGTGTTATATTTAAGAAGTGCTTTCCTGTGCCAATGTGATCCAAGCTACTACACACTTTCTCTTCTGTGAGGTTCAATGTAGTTTGATTTATGTTGAATTCCTTGATCTACTTGGGTTTGAGTTTTGTACATGGTGACATGTATGGATCTATTTGCAATCTTCTCCATGTTTACAATCAGTTATGCCAGCATCATTTGTTTAAGAGTTTTTTTTCCCATTGTACCATTTTGGCTTCTTTGTCAAAAAATCCAGTGTGCATGGTGAGATAAGATCTAAAATGTTTTTTAAAAGATAAACTGTCCTGTCTCCCAAGAACATTATTTAGCTACATTAAAACAGAAACTGTATATGCTAATGTTTTTGAAGTGTGAATCTGGCCATGGTAGGTACTTACTAAGAACTTACTATTAGTTTGGTAATAACTAAAGATTAGTAATTTAACTCTGATTCTTTCCAGATACCCTTGCTTTACTCAGATAGTTATTGTTAATTACGTTTTCATATGTCAATTTCTGGACTCCACTGCTTAGTCCAAGATATGTAGTATACTTTTAATGACAAATATCACCAGTAAGTAGAATTTGAAGCAAAACTATGCACAATATACATATGTATGTAGATATATAGGTGTGTGTGAGAGAGATTTCAAATCCTATATGTGATAAATCTTAATGGAGAGTGACCCTGAGGGGAAGAATTTATTGTATTCTTGTATAGGTGTAATATTTACATCATTAAATGTTTCTACTGTCACTGAATTATATACATTGAAATGGCTAAAAGTACAATTTGAAGTTACGCATATTTCCCATGACAAATGATTAGGGAGAAATGTATAGATTGTGTAGATGAAGTCACAGGCAAAATGACTAAAGGAGTATTTGACTTAAGCTGGGCATGAGAGGAAGACACACATGAGAAGTGAAAAGGTATATAGCATAGTTGTGAGTTCAAAAATTATCAACATGTTGGAATGTTAGACACTAATTCACAATTCTGCCTTGAGAGTCAGAGCACCAACTGCACATACAGAGCATGACTTGTTATGATAGCAGTTGGTGTGAAAATGCCCTGAATCAATTGCTCACAGCTTGTTGTGAGACAAGGGAACAACAGTTGTTAAATAAAGCCATATAACTTGATATATCAGGGGCAGAATGTGAATGCCCCAAACAGTCAAGGTTTGAATCTAACAGATATTTGTACAAGGTAGGCCATACCTGAAAGATTGTGCTCTTGAAGAGAAAATGCACAAGAGAAATAACAAAATAAAATTAAAAAAATCTATTCCATCTGAGAAATGGACTGGAGAGTGTGTGCCTAATCAGTGGTCTGCCTAAGAAGCTGGTCTAGAAGAGATGGATCAGGAAGGCAGATTAATAATCTCTGTAAGGTATGCAGAAACCAAGAAATTAATTGATGGAGATCACAAATTTTAGTATTCTCAAGATCTAGACCCAAAGGGTTAACATTGCAGAGTTCCCGAAAGCCTGGACAGCAGCTGTGAAGCAGAGACCCTGCAGCTGCTGCTTTGAGTTTGGCCTCACAGCCCTCTCTGCCTGCTGACTTTAACACTGTCTGCCAAAACCAGGAGAGGGCCTTGAGAATTGAGAGAAGATATAAAAAGGATGTATACACTTCCTTCACAATCCATAGGCCAAGCAAAGTTTTGAGGACTACTGAAAAAAAGAAAAGATGGTGGAATCTAGTCAGAGCCCTGAGTTTTGTTAGTTGTGGTGGCAACATGATGTTGAAAAAACTCTATATGTGCCGAGGAAAGGTTGAGTAGGGAAACTGAGGGAGGGTGGATTAGTCAGAGAAGCATCCTGTGAAGATCATTTTGACATGAAACTTAAAGGTAGAGAAGCTTTACTGCTGAGAGGAAGGCAAAGAAAACAAGCACAAAGGAATCAGTCAGGGCTACTCCTTGAACTTGTCACTCCAGTGTTCATGTGATGGAAGCTTGGTTTCCAGGTGGAAATATCAAGATTGGTGGGAATGGGCCAGCAAGATTGCTTAGAGAGTAAAGGCACTTGCCACCAAGCCCAATAGCTTAATTAATGGAACTCACAGGGTAGAAGGAGAAAACTGACTTGCTCAAGTTGGTTTTGACCTCCACATGCATTGTGTAATGTCCTATATGTATATGTGTGTGTGTGTGTGTGTGTGTGTGTGTGTGTGTGTGTGTGTGTAGACACACGCCATGTGTGGGTGTGCACACATGCATGTGCACACACACGTAATTTGCAATTAAAAAATAAGAATAGAACTAATTTTCCAAGGTTGAGAGTAGCAGGAGATCAAGACAATGTTCTGTCCCCATACTCTGGCTTACTGTTTTCCAGGCAATCTCCACCTCCCACCCATGTTCCTGTCATTTCCCTACCATGTGCCATTATATAATTTAGCCAAGGGACTATGCTGTTTGGACTTTCAATCTATGAGCTCAATAAACCTCTTTCTGTCATATGTTTCTAGCCTTAGCTAATCTGTTGTAGTTAAAGAAAGTGGACTAACATAGGCAACAAAAGGACATTGAGGCTAAAACTGATTCAAAGAGAATGACATTGAACATGTTATTTAAATGGTTAAGAAAAATGCACATTCATAGAGCAGACCCACTGTGGCATAATTCTGGCCCAATGTCCCAGTCTGATCATAAATAAATTGTATTATTTGTTAGAATCATGTTCTTTCCTTCTGCCAGACTCTGTTTCATAGCACTTACTCTAGGGGAGAAGTAACAGAGTTAAAATGGTGGATTTTTCTCACTCCTCGTGACTTAATGTTCATCTTTCACAGAGAGACAATGCAGTACTTACTGACTTAAATTCCCAAGGCAGATTTGTAAATATGATCAAAATGTCAAGGATACAATAATTTTCCAAGGGCTGTGATAGGAAAGACTTCAGTGTCCATCTACAAAACTGGAATTTGACACTGTAGGAGTGAGAAGCCAATAAGAATATGGTGAGAAGGGAATGACAGAGGACTACACAGTGGAGTTAGGAATCTACAACAAATGGTTGGAATTGAGAGTCCTTGCCCTTAGAGTCTAGATTATTACATGAAAGATGCAAGGAGATTGTGCCCTATGTGTGACTGCTTTTGTTCTCTGCACTATTGTAGAAGTTATAGCAACAGAGAAAGGCAAGAGTAGAGGATTGTTTCTGCATAGTCTCTTGGTCTCTGCAGTCTTCTCTTTGCTTCACTCAGTTTCACTGTTATTCCTCATAATTTGTTGGCCAGTTTCTCCAAATAACATAAATGTAAATAAAGTTGAAGGTAATTTTAGTCTTAACTCACTACTGAGATTAAACACAGACATTAGAAGTAAGAATGCACATTGCATGTTACGATCCTCACCAATCAAAGACAAGATATTAAATCAGAAGATAACTGTCTTAGTTAGGGTTTTATTGCTGTGTAAAGATACCATAACCACAACAACCCTTATGACTCTTATAAAGGAACACATTAACTGGGGTTGGCTTACAGTCCATTTTTGTTATGATGAGAAGCATGGTATGTAGACTGATATAGTTCTGGAAAGTAGCTGAGAGTTCTATATCTGGATCCATAGGCAGCAGTAAGTGAGAGTGACACAGTGGCCAGGCTTCAGCTTCTGAGACCTCAATGCCCACAACCTAATAATGCACTTCCTCCAACAAATCCACACCTACACCAACAAGGCCACACCTCCTAATGGTGCCACTCCTTTTGAACCTATGAGGGCCAGTTTTATTCAAAGCACTACAATACATCAAATTAGATTACTGACCAGATCTCTGAGCCTATGCTTTGTGAATTCCTTCCCAGATGCCTTTGCAGAATAGAGAAGTTAAGCATTCCTAGTATGATGGGAAACTCCCTTCTCCAAATCATCTTCCAAGGCATTATTTTTATGAAATATCTTGCCTTCTGGCTGCCTATTATATGGCATATATCTTTGTGAGTAACATGATGGATTTTAGTCTCAGTTTATTTGTTGGTCCCACCTACATTTCTGACATTACAACTTAGTAAAGATTTTCTTCAAGAATAGTGCTGCTCCTCTTTTTCGGGGGCTCTGAAGCAAATATGAGAATCTTCACTACCTTATGTACATTGTTCTTGTTCTTATCATTAATGGATGATGGCAGTGGTGGTAGTAGTGATGGTACTGGTGATATTAGTGGTAATGGTGGTAGCCATAATGGTAGTGGTAATGGTGATGGTGGTGGTAATGCTAGTGATGGTGGTGGTGGTTGTGTCACCACCTGTGAACATTTATTCTCTCTAGTTACAACTCCAAGAGACATATTTGGCATTTGGGTGAGGAAAACTTCTGTTACATTTTTCAACTCACAACTCAGCCATCTACAATCTCTTCTGTTCCAACTTCCCTTCTTCAATACACGCTTATACTTTGGTTACAATTCTTTTTGTTACAAGTTCACTTTCTTAGAAACATGGCTTCCAGCTTTTGAACTCCTTCCTTTTACCAACTCTAATAAGACTTTTCCAAGTCTGTATGCTTTTTTGTCAGAGCACAGAGCCGTATGCCATCATTGTTGTTCATTAGCACTCTGGACTCTGAATCCAGTGATCTGAGTCAGGGCACCAAAATGTTGTTCTTTAGTTACAGTTATAGGAATAAAAGGTGGATAAGTGGTGGGGGATGTCCCAGGTCAGTGGAGTCCCAAGTTAAGGGAGGACGTTGGAGAGCATAGCAGGTTCCATAGCAGGTGAGGGTGACCTAGGCAGGAAGGAATAACAGGCCAGGCAGATAGATAGAGCTTAAATGAGGATTTTATTTAGAAAAGGGGAGTGAAGGAGAAGGAAAGAGACACAGATGCACCAGGAACATAACAAGAGAAGGGGGAGAGCGAGAGGGGTAGAGAAGAAGAGGGGGGTAGCTGGTGGCCAACCAACAGCAGAGGAGAGAGAGAGAGAGAGAGAGAGAGAGAGAGAGAGAAAGAGAGAGAGAGAGAAAGCAAAAAAGAAAGCATAAGTGGGCAGGGGTCTGACTTTTAAAGAGGTCCTTTACACCTACCTGCAGACTAGTACTTGTGGAACCCTGGGCTGACCACCTGCCCGAGTGCATTCTGCCAGGTGACAGGGGCAGGCCTCTGTAGTGCCTGAATCCTTACAATCATGCCACCATCTTGAGGTTATCACCTGCTGAAAATAAAGTCTATTTTATGGCTCCACACTTGGTCAACCAGTGCCAAATCAAAATATATGAAAAACAATGTTTTGATAGACTAGATGGTGTTTTCCAAATCCATTGATTATTCTTTCAAATGAAATTATTATTAAACAAGACTTATAATGAGCATCTTCACATAGTCCTATAATGCACAGAATTTCAGAGAAGTAGCACCTTCCATATCAGAAGCTTTGTCTTTAATATACTACCACCATCAATGGAATATTTTATTGATGTCTGGAGAGACATTCAATTTTGTTCTTAAAATATCTATGTGTACTCACGCCCTACCTATACCTGAAAAAAGAGGTGAGTGTCTGAGCTCCCAACTGGACAACTCTGATCTCTAGACTCTAGCCCATGGGGCTCATTCTGTGCCCCATCCACATCTACTTCAGCTTCTGTGACCAGGCTCTAAACTAAAATTAATCAAATGTGATAGAGAAAGACATTTTATATTCATCACAAGGAAAATCCATCATGATGAAGTCTCAATTCTACATACCTATACCCCAAATGCAAGAGCACCACATTTGTAAAACAAACATTACTAAAGCTTAAACCACACATCAAATCCCACACATTAACAGTGGGAAACTTTAACAGCCTTCTCTCACCACTGGACAGGAACTTAACAGAGCAATAATGGAACTAATAGATGTTATGACTAAATGGGCATAACAAACATCTATAGGACATTACACCTAAACACTATATATGTATATATATATATATATATATATATATATATATATATATATATATATCTTCTTCTCAGCACCTCATGGAGACTTCTCTATAATTGAACACATACTCAGTAACAAAGAAAACCTCAACAGATACAAAAAGAATTGAAATAGCCCCCTGTATCTTGTCAGATCACCAAGGCTTAACATTAGAATTCAACAACAACACTAATTGTAGAAAGCATGGAAACTAATGAAAATCAAACAGTGCTCAACTAAATCGTCACTGGGTCAAGTAGGAAATAAAAAAGAATTTAAAGACTTCCTAGAATTTAACAAAAATGAAAATGAAAACACATATCCAAACTTATGAGACACTATGAAAGCAGTGCTAAGAGGAATGTTCTTAGTACTAAGTGCTTACATAAAGAATTTGGAGAAATCTCACACTAGTGATGTGATAGCACACCTGAAATCTCTAGAACAAAAAATAAGTGACCTCATTCAGAAGTTAACTACAGGAAATAATCAATCTGAGGGCTAAACTCAATAAAAGAGAAACAAAGAGAACAAAACAAAGAACCAATGAAATAAAGAGTTGGTTCTCTGAGAAAATCAACATGCTAGACAAACCCTTATTCAAACAAAACAAAAGGCAGAAGGAGAATATCAAAATTAATAGAATCAGCAAAGAAAGGGGGACATAACAACAGACACTGAGGAAATCTAGAGAATCATCATATTATACTTCAAAAACCTGAACTCCACAAAACTGGAAAATTTAAAAGTAATGGACAAGTTTCTGGATAAGTACCACATATGAAAATTAAATCAAGACCAGATAAACAATTTAAATAGACATATAACTCCCAAGGAAATAGAAGCAGTAATCAAAAGTCTCCTGACCAAAACCACCCAGGGCCAGACAGTTTCAATGCAGAATTCTACCAAAATTTTAAAGAAGAGCTAATACCAATACACCTCAAGTTGTTGCGCACAATAGAATTTGAAGGCATTTTGCCAACCTCTTTTTTACAAGGCTAGTTATGCTGATACCCAAACCACGTAAAGATACAACTAAGAAAAAGAATTACATCTGATAAACACCTTAAAAATGTGGCAGGATACAATTTGTACTAAAAAAAAAAAGTAACCTTCCTGTATACAAATGATAAATGGGCCGAAAAGAAATCAGAGAAAGATCATCCTTCACAACAGCCATAAGTTGCACAAAATATCTTGGGGAAGCTCTAACCAAACAAGTATGTATGACAAGAACTTGAATTCTTTGAGGAAATAAATTGAAAAGGATATCAGAAAATGGAAAGATCTCCCATGCTCTTAGATAGGTAGGATCAGCATAGTAACAATGGTAATCTTACCAAAAGAAATCTACAAATTCCATACAATACCTATCAAAATCCCAAAAAAATTCTTTATAGAATCTTGAAAGAATAATACTCAACTTTATATGGTAAAACAAACAAACAAACAAACAAAAAAACCAAAACAACCCTGTACAATAAAGGAATGCCTGGAGGCATCACTACCCCTGATTTCAAGCTCTACTATAGAGCTACAGTAATAAAAATAGCTTGGTATTGGCAACAAAAACAGATGGAGTGGATCAATGGAATCTAATTGAAGACCTTGATACTAATCCACACACCTATTAGCCCCTGTTTTTGAGAAAGAAGCCAAAATTCTACAATGGGAAGACAGAAAGCATCTTCAAAAATGGTACTGGCATAACTGGATGACAAAATGTAGAAGAATAAAATTTTATTCATATTTATGGCCATGGACAAAATGCAAGTTCAAGTGACTCAAAGACCTTAATATAAACCCAGTTTTACTGAACCTGATAGAAGAGAAATTGGGATGTAGCCCTTAACACATTGACACAGGAGACCACTTCCTAAATATAATATTGATACCACAGACTCTGAGCACAACAATCAATAAAGGGAACCTCCTGAAACTGAGAAGCTTCTGTGTGGTGATATATTGTTTATGATTTAATAAAGTGACCCTAAGGATTAGAATGCAAAGCTAGATACAAGCCATAGAAGCCAGGCAGTGTTGGTACACACCTTTAATCCCAGGACTTAGGAGATAGAGGCACATGGATCTCTGTGGGTTTAAGGCCGCCCAGTGCTACATGAGGGTGAATCAGTCTAAAAGAGTAACAGAGCTCGCATCTTTTATTTGAAGCCTTAGAGAGGTATAAAAGACAGTAGCAGGGCAATCAGCATTCAGTTTTTGGCCAGTAGTCTCCAGGGTATCAGACTTGACAATTAGTCTCCACCCTTGGCGAGGACAGAATCCTCATTTCAGTCTTCGTAGAGGTAGTAGCTCTCTGGTGGCTTGGCTGATTTGTTTTTTTGATCTTCAGCTTGAACACCAGTATCTGTCTCTGGGTTTTTGTTACTGGTCAAGAAGACAAAACAGCAACCTACAGAATGGAAAAAGATCTTCACCAACTCCACATGTGACAGAGGGCTGATCACCAAATATAAAAGAACTCAAGAAACTGGACAGGAAAATAGCAAATATCCAATTAGAAAATGGGGTACAAATCCAATAATTCACACCACCGGAGAAACTAAGATACAAGGAGGAATCTAAGAGATTCATACAAGGTCCCTCACAGAACGGGAAAGGAACAAGATCTCCTGAGCATATTGGGGGTGGGGGGTACAGTGAGCTAGGAGAAAGAGAAGGGGAGGAAAGAAAAGCACATGGGAAAAGGAAGACTTAGTAAGGGGAGAAATAGATGAGAGAAACATAGAGTGAGCACATAAAAGATGGAGCCATTATCAGTTTAAAGAGAAAACTGACGCTATAGAAATGTCCAGAGACCTACAAGTCTGACCCCACAAGACTGACCCCAACTAACAATTTGAGCAACAGTGGGCAGGCTACCATCATAAAAGCCCTTCTCTGATAATGACATTGATCACTAACTCATCTACCATCATAGAGCCCTCATCTAGTAGCTGATGGAAACAGAAGCAGACACTCACAGCTAAACACTGAGCCAAACTGGAATCCAGATGCAGAGAGGGAGGACAAGACCAGGCTACAGAAACCCACAGAGACAGCTGACCTGAACAAGGAACAGATAATGACTCCAGACTGATTGCTGGGAATCCAGCACGGGAAGGACTCAGTCCCCCTGAACATGGGTCTCAGCTAGAAGGCCTGTGCAGTCTAAGGGACCTTGGACAGTGGAACCAGGACATATCCCTGGAGCACATTCCCCATGGAGGGATACTCCTTTAACCTAGAGGAAGGAGGGAGGGCCTAGTTCCTACTCCAAATGACTTGACAGATTTTGTTGACCCCTCCTGGAAGGCACCATCCTCCCTGTAGAGTAGGAGGGGTAGGATGGGAGGGTGGGCGGGGGGAGGCATGGGAGGGAGGGAGGGGGAACTGGGATCAAAATGTAAAATAAGAAAAAAATAAAGAAAGGAAAATAAAAGAAAATAGGGTACAAATATAATCAGAGAATTATCAACAGAAGAACCTCAAATGGCTGAAAGACATTTAAGGAATACCCTTAACCATCAGGCAAATGCAAGTCAAATTGACTCTACCAGAGTGGTTAAGATCAAACCATTGATAACAGAAGATGTAGATTAAGAGGAACATTCCTCCATTGCTGGTGGGAATGCTAAATTGTACAGCCACTTTGGAGATCACTAGGGTGGTTTCTCAGAAAATTAGGAATCAGTCTACCTCATGACCCAGCAACACCACTGTTGGGCAAATACCCATAGGATGCAAACCATACCACAAGAACATTTGCTTATGTATGTTCATAGTAGCATTATTTTTACTAGCCAGAACCTGGAAGCTACCTAGGTGCTCATCAATTGAAGAATGGATAAAGAAAATGTGGTGCATTTATGCAATGGAATACTACTTGGCAAATATACATACATTTGCAGGTAAATGGATGGAACTAAGAAAAATCCATCCTGAATGCAGTATCCTGGATCCAGAATGACAAACATGGTATGCATTCACTCTTAAGTGGATACTAGATGCAGGCTACAGTCTACAACCCCAGAAAAGCAGGGTAAAAAAGGGACCTTAAGAGGTACATACATAGAGGGCCTCAGGAAGGGGCCCTCTTAAATAGTTAAGATCTCCTGAGTAACCTGGGAGGTGAAAGATGGGAGGGGATGGAGAAGGAAACCATTAGGGTTTAAGAAGATCAAGTTGGGGAAGGGATGGTGAGGGAGAACAATGAAAAAAATATCTTAATATAGGAATCCATTGAGGGTTTAAGGAGAAATATGGTGCTAAAGAAATTTTCAGGATTTACAAGGATGACCCCAGCTAATATTCCTAGCAATAGTGGACATGATATCTGAACCAGCCTTTCCCTTTAATCACAATAGTGAATACCCTAACTGTCATCATAGAACCCCCCATCCAGTAACTGATGAAAGCAGATGTAGTGACCCATAGCCAAGCACTGGGTTTAACACTTGGAGCTCAGTTGAAGAGATGGAGGAGGGCACATATGAACAATGTGTGTGGGGGAGCAGTCAAAATCACAATGCGGAAAACTAGAGACAGCTGACCTGAGCTATTGAGAGTACATAGACTATGGACTGACAGCTAGGGAACTTGCATGGGATCAAGCTAGACCCTGAATTGCTGGTAACAGTTACATGGCTTGATCTGTTTGGAAGTCCCTGGCAGTGGCACCAGGGCCTATCCCAAGACTGTGAAATGGCTTTATGGAGCCCATTCTCTATTGTGGAATACCTCTCTCAGCCTTGATAGAGGGAGAGTAGCTTGGTTGTGCCTCAACTTGATATACCAGACTTTTTGACTCCTCAAGGAAGGCCTTATTCCTTCTAAGGAGTGTATGGGTGTGGGAAGTGAGGATGTGGGAGACAGGAAAAGGGGAGGGAGGGGTAACTGGGGTTGGTATTGTAAAATGAAAAATAGATTAAAAATATCTGTGTGCAAATAAGCTTTCCTCTGGGTCTCTGAAATTTTTACATGTTTATTTAGATAGAAAATTCTTCTATCTTCTTCAATTCACATAGCTAGTTTTTAATATTTGATGATGTTGCAGAACTAAGGTTCAAAGAGGTTAATCATGAAGCCCAAGGGGTATGTATGGGGGTAGAGCTGTAGCACTGTGGTGAGTCTAACCTTCATGTACGTGTATCCAGAGCTCTTGCTTTTCTCTCTGCATATTGGTGACCTGAGATCTTGAAGAATTTTATTCAATGGGAATTAGCTTGGTTGTATATCAGTCATTTGATGCTTTCTAAGAGTTTAAAATTAGGAGTAGCTTTATTGACCATTTCACTTCTGGCAGAGACTGTGATACCTTACACATAGCAATAAAATCTCCATGGTTTGTGAACCAATAGCTTACACCTTACACATGTTTATTTTAGCTAGGGTGAAATTAAGACCTTATATCTCTCAGGTCTTAATTATAGTCAGTGAAGAAATAATTTATATATGATAAACTATTCAACTTTTTATGAACTTGCTCTAGCTATAAAACTTATGCGTGTGGTGCCCAAATTCCTCTTCAAATTGCACACCTCTTTATGTAATCAAGTTTTGAACTTGCCAGACTCTATTTCTGTGATGGTGCACAGATAGCTCAGGCCATACCCATAAATGTCCTAGGACTATCTTCTTCACTCATACTCCATTTTCTCCATACTTTCCATTTGCTTTCTTTTCAGGCTCATCCACAATGTAGCTGTCACAATCATCTTGACTTCTCCAGTGTTAATGATTTACACAAAGTCTTTCTCTTCTCTGTATATACTCTATATTCACATGCATTTGTTGGAGATTTTGGGACATTTCTGACCTATTTTATTTGAAATATCCATAGAGCTCTGGAAGTTAGTATGAGGCCATTAGAAGAGATTTTCAAAAAGTCAAAGAGAAACAATGGAACAGGAAGTTTTTAATTATGGTGAGTGATGGGAAGGCATGGTAGTGGAGAGAATACAGGGAAGGGTAAATTAACACTAAAGACTTTCCTAAGAAAGTTATGTGGAAAACTACTAGTATAGAAACTTCCTAAAATATACACATATGAATTTATAAACAAAGCTATAAACAGAGTTAAAATGTAATTACTCTAAAACCGTGTAACAATTCTACTGCTAGACATCACATAGTTATAAATAAAAATCCTAGTACTGGGAATAGGTTACCTATTTTGACATTGTATGTAAGTGGGATCCCATAGATTGTCTAACATTGTGGGTTCTTGCAATTATTGTTGCTCTTGGTTACCCTAAAGAACTTGATGGTAAGATCATGTTGCAGAAGACATCATACACTTAACCATAAACAATGAATAAATATAGCTGGTATTAACCTGGATGCTTCATCTATAAGTTGATATTCTTATAGAATATGGGTAAGTCATGTGATTTACCCAGGTGTGAACTATGTGAACTACAATAATGTCCTTCCTGGCAAAGCATGCCCACTAATACAATACTGACATAAACATCATGAGAATGACCAACATATTATTTTAGATTCAACAACAATGCCAAAATAGAAAAACTATGCCTGTTACTATTATTGGGTCAAGAACCTGTGACTTGACAGATCATAAGTCCTAGGGGAGAACCTACCATTACTATTCCATCAAATGGATATATCATTAAACCAACTCCTAATGACTTGTTACTATACCTATAAATTAATGTATCAGTAAATCATAATTATAGAATCTTCTAGTTGTGATAGATGGTGATTAATACAGAGACCTAAACCTTGTTGAAGAGAATAAGAAACTGTGGAATTCTCACCCCTAGATGGAACATTTATCTCACACCCCCTCTTTCCAAATCTCATGGATCATTATAGAAAATGTGGGTAGAAGAAGTTTATGATTGAGAAGAAGTAGGTGACTACAACAAAATAGTAATAGTAATTTCTGGATACTTCAGGGAAACTGCACCAATTAACTCACAGTGGTTGTGACAGCATGCTTCAAAGAGTTGTGAAAGTTGAAGCCAAACCAAATGTTAGAATGCAAAGAGGAGATGGGCACAAATCTCATACCTAGCTAAGGAATTACTGGAACCTGATCGTTGGTGGGACAGAGAGAGTCAGTTTACTTTAAGAATGTAACATCTGGTAAGTTGACCATGATCCATTTGGAGGCCACACACACAAGATTATAAGGAGAGCACAAATTGGACTTAATGTATTTTTTAAATATTTTAAAAGAGCTACATAAATGTTGGTTGGTATGCAAATGATATGGATCTGGAAGGAATTGGGGAGGAACTAATAGCACCAAAACATGATGTACAAAGATCTAATTTAAAAAGAAAAAAGAGTACAAGTTTGTGACTAAGTAGTATTCCATTATGTACATGTACTTCTGTTTTTTAACCACTTACCCATTGAAAAACATTTAGGTATTCCCAGATTTTCAGTATAATAAATACAATTTCTGTTAACACTTGTGTCTTTGGATGAAAGTTACATCTCTAAGATGTGAAGTGATTTATTGTTCAAACATTCAATAAATGCATGTTCAATGTATCAATCAACTTCCATTCTGTTCTTTTTGAATGGCTATAACCGCATTCACAGAGCAATATATGAATTTCATTTAATTCACACCCTCCACACAACTTGTAGTTGACTATTTTAAAGACATTCTAATAAGCATGCAATGTTATCTTGCTTTGGTTTTAATTGAAATGCATCTAATAGTTAACTGATGCTGAACATCCTTTCTTGTATGAATTTGCAAAGACCTCTTTAGTGAAATGTGTGCTGTGTCTTTTGTCATTTTTTTCTACTTGGACTATAATAGTCTTTTAATGATGAATACTCATTTATGAATATATTCTGGATAAACATCAGCTATTGGATACATATTTTGCCAATGTTTTGTTTTTGAGAGGGTTTCTCACAATGTAGCCACAGGTGCATTCAAAGTGTGATTCTCATTCCTCAGTCTTCCAAGTATTGGGATTGCACATGACTGCATCTGAGAGGGAAGTCAAAAAATCAAGAGTTGAAATGGCTAGTCACATCATATCCACAATTAGGAAAAAAGAGCGATGAATATTTACACTCCGTTCATTTTTTTATTTATTAAGTTTTGCTAGTCTATAATTTTTTAGAATTTCATGCCTGTATACAACATATATTTTTATTATATAGACTTCTCCAACTTCTACCAGATTCCCCATGTTATCTTCGACATTTCATATCCTCTTCTTATATTGCTTATATTGGTTTACACTCCACAGAGAACAGTTAGTGTTGCCCATATGCACTTGGGCAAAGGGCCATCCACTGGAGCATGGACAACCTAGTAGAGACCACATGCCTGAAGAAAACTAGCTATATTTCTCCAAGAAACCAACAATTGTCCAAAGTTCCCTATCTAGGGTTGGAGCCTTATAACTACCTTTCCCACACATGCTAGAGTATTGACTTGCTTGATCTTGTTACAGGTCTTTTACAAGCAAGGCAACTGCTGTGAGTTTATTAGTATACTATTCCTGTTGTGTCCATAAGATGCTATTTCACACAGTTGTCTACAAAGACTGACTTTCACAATCTTTCCTCCCTCTCTTCTATGATGTTCCCTGGTTCTTGAGATTGTAAGATGATATTGATGTTCCATTTTAGACAGAGCATATCAGTCTCTGCCATTTGACTTGTTCTGCATCAGTGCAATATTGTCTATTTGCTCTTTGTCCTCTTTGTTCTCTCTTTCCCTCCCATATCTCATTTTGACCTGTCTTCTCCCCTCTCTATCTCTTTACCTTACTCTCCTGTATCCTTCTCTCCTTTCTTTTCTATCTCTCGACTATCTTTCTTTCCTCTCTACACTCTTTATGCTCCCCTCTCTCTGCTTCCTATCTCTCCACTGCAATAAGCTTCTCTAAAGAGAGTAAATAGGAGCATTACTTCAAGAGCACGAAAAAGGAAGTTTGATGCTATGCCCATTTAGCAAAATAAAAGTAGTGAGTTCTTTCCTGGAATATGTTCTACCTAGCCACAAGTTCATGGATGGTTTACTGTACTAGGTATGATTCCTTACTGTGGAGCAGGCCTTAAATTCTATTGTTAGTATCTATAGTATCCATGCCACTATTGCACCATTGGGCATATCTTATAAGACTAGTCATTATTGAAGTTCACAGCTGGATACCATCCCAAGGAATGGTGCTGTGCATTCTACCTCAACCTAATCAAAACAACCCTTCATAGGCATTATCTGAGGCCCAATTCCTAGGTAAGTTTAGATTCTGTTAATTTAAAAAATAACATGAACCATCACACAGTCTTCATGTAGTCTTTAATCTTCATTACTGTGTCCAATGAAGAAAAAGGCTTTAATTTGGAAAAAAGGAAATATTTTTCTTTTATTTTTGAAGCTGAATTTATTATTGTTATTATTATTATTATTTCTTATTTTACATATTGATTCCAGTTCCCTCTCCCTCCCATCATCCCATACCCTCCAACCCCTCCTCCCACCCCCCCCCACTCCACATGTAGGGTGATGCCCTCCAGAAGGGATCATCAAAATCTGTCAAGTCATTTGGAGTAGGGACTAGGTCCTCCCTCCTATTTCTAGGCTAAAGGAGTATCCCTCCATGGGTAATGTGCTCCCAAAGTCCTTTTATGCACCAGGGATACATTCTGGTTCCACTGTCAGACATCTCTTAGACTGACCAGGTCTTCTAACTGAGACCCATGTTCAAGGGGTCTGAGTCAGTCCAATGCCGGATTCCCAGCTATCAATCTAGGGTCCATGAGCTCCCCGTTGTTCAGGTCAGCAGATTCTGTGGGTTTCTGCACCCTGGTCTTGACCCCTTTGCTCATCATTCCTCCCTCTCTGCACCTGGATTCCAGGAGTTTGGCTCAGTGTTTAGCTGTGGGTGTCTGCTTCTGTTTCCAACAGCTACTAGATGAAGGTTCTAGGATTGCATATAAGGTAGTTATCAATCTCATTATCAGGGAAGGTCATCTAAGGTTGCCTGTTCACTGTTGCTCAAAATGTTAGTTCAGAGTCATCCTTGTAGGTATCTGGAGATTTCCCTAGTTCCAGATTTCTCTTAAAACCTAGAATGGCTCCCTTCATTATGGGGGCAGGTGGATCACTAAGTATCTGTCAGTATAGGCTGATTAACAGCTTAAAATTGTACACATGCATAATAGAATACTGAATACTGTTCAGCCATAAAAATCTCAATTCTCACATTCATAACAAGTTGCATTGAATTGGAGATCATGATTTTAAATTAAAACAAGCCAAGAGAGTTTGACGATGCTTCATGTTATCAATTATATGTGGAATTTTAAAATGTCAATCTCACAGATGTTAAGAATAAAATGGTGGTAACCAGAGGCATGAGAAAGTGGGCAGAGAAGCAGAATGATTGATCAATAAGCTGTATTTAGGTAGAAAAAGAAATTTTACTAATGTATTGCATAATAAGGTAACTATATATAATTATTATATAATATTTAATATTTATGTGTTATATAATATACACATGATACTTAATATCAATTTATCAACAGAAAACTGGAGTCTGCTTGCAGGAGAGCCTGTCCCCACAGACAAGAATCTGCCAGCAACCTGGTTCTACTTCCAACCACTCCAGGAAATAAGCTTAGGCCTGTGTCTAGCCTGCATTCTGGGGCCCTGCTTGGAGCCTCCTGAGGGCTGGGGCTGCACATGCATGGGGGAGCCCACCAAGGCTTACTCTCCTTTCCAGAATTTGCCAATCTGCCAGGGTCCTTGTGCCCCCTGCTAGGGTCCTTGTCCCCCTTCCATCTACAGAAGGGCCCTGCCTTCTGGTGCCCTGCTGGGAGCCTCCTGAAGACTGGGGACTGTGCACAGGGTAACCTGTCCCAGGAAACTAGCCCATCCAGAGTCTACCAGCACCCTAGTCCCATCTCCACCCACGGGAAGAGGAGAGACATCGGAGTCTTGGGCCTGCTTGCACCCACCAGGAAAGAACCTAGGTACTTACCCACCAGGTGAGGGAGAGACCCCACTGGTATGCATTGGAAGAAGGGATGGGTAGATAACAGTATAAAAACACAGTCAATAACAGAAAGATCAATATGATGCCCATGGAGTCTAGGGACACCATAACAGCAAGACCTGAACATCCCAACACAGATGAAGCAGAAGAGAACAACCCTAAAAACAATTTCATGAACATGATTAGAGACCAGAAAAGAGGAAATGAGAACATCCTTTAAAGAAATGGAAGAAAAGACAAACCAAATACTGCAACAAACAATTCAAACAGTGCAAGGATTGAAAGCTGAAATAGAGACAATTAAAAAAATCAGTCTAAGGGAATGCTGGAAATAGAAAAGCTGGGTAAACTATCAAAACCTACAGATGCAAACATAACCAATAGAATACAAGAGATTGAAGAGAGGATCTCAGGCACTGAAGATACACTAAGAGAAATAGATTCATCAATCAAAGAAAATCTTAAGTCCAGCAAATCCTTTACAGAAAATATCCTAGAAATATGGGACACTGAGTAAAGGTCAAACATAAGAATAGTATATATAGAAAAAGGTAAAGAAACCCAACTCAAAGGTGCAGAAAATATATTCAATAAAATCATGTGAATCCTTTCCCAATATAAAGAAAGTCATGCCACTGAAAGTACAAGAATCTTACAGAACACCAAATAGTGTAAACCACAAAAAGTTCCGTCGCCACATAATAATCTAAACACCAAAAATACAGAATAAAGAAAAAGTATTAAGTGCAGGAAAGAAAAATGTTAAGTAACATATAAAGGCAAACCTATCAGAATTACACCAGACTTCTCCATGGATTCTGAAGTACAGAAGGTCCTGGATAGATATTCTACAAACACCAAGAGAGTACAGGTGTCAGCCCAGCCTACTATACCTAGCAAAGTTTTCAGCCACTACAGACAGAGAAACCAAGATATTCCATGACAAACCAGATTTAAATGATACTTATCAACTAATCCAGTCCTACAGAAAGTTCTGGAAGAAAACTCCAACTCAAGGAAGTCAACTCTACCCACAAAAACATAGGCAACAGATAATCCCGCTTTACCAGAATTCAAAAGAAAAAGCAGGGTAAATCTACACACAATGCCACCACCAACCAATCCAAAACAAACAAAAGTTAACAATTAATGGTCTTTATTTCCCTCAGTATAAATGGTCTTAACTGGCCTATAAAAAGACACAGGCTAGAAGAATGGGTACAAAGACAGAATCCATCCTCTGTTGCATACAAGAAACACATTTCAATTTCAAAGACCGACATTGCCTCAGAATTAAGAGTTGGGAAAAGATTTACCAATCAAATCGACCCAAGAAACAAGTGAATGGAGCAATCCTAATATCTAATAAATTGCACTTTAAACTAAAGTTAATCAAAGGAGAAAGAAGAAGTCATTTCTTATTCGTCACATTAGAAATACATCATGATGAAGTCTCTGAAAATCTATGCACCAAATGCAAAGTCACCCACATTGGTAAAAGAAACAACTAAAACTCAAATTGCACATAAAACCTCACACACTTATAGTGGGAGATTTCAACACCCCACTCTCACCACTACACAGGACTACCAGGCAGAAACTTTAAAAAGAAAGAAAGGAACTAACAGAAGTTATGTCCCAATTGGGTTTAACACTATAGAATATTCCATCCAAACACAAAAGAATATACCTTCTTCTCTGTTCCACATGGAACCTTCTCTAAAATCAACCACATACTAGGTGGTATAACAAACCTCAACAGATGCAAAAGAATTGGAATCGTCCCCTGTATCTTATCAGACCACTATGCTTTAACGTTGGAATTCAACAACAACACAAATTGCAGAAACACTACAAACTCATGGAAACTGAACAAAGCGCAATTGTACCATTCCTGGGTCAAGGAAGAAATAAACAAAGAAATTAAAGACATCATAGACTTCAATGAGAATGAACACACAACATACCCTAACTTATGGGACACTTTGAAAGCAGTGCTAAGAGGAAAGGTCATAGCACTGCCCACATGAAACTAGAAACTAGTTTGGTTTCTTTGTTTGTTTTTGGTTTTTCGAGACAGGTTTCTCTGTGGCTTTGGAGGCTGTCCTGGAATTAGCTCTAGAATTAGCTCTTGTAGACCAGGCTGGTATTGAACTCACAGAGATCCACCTGCCACTGCCTCACAAGTGCTGGATTTAAAAGTTTGTGCTACCAACACCTGTCAAGAATAGTTTCATTAGAAAATTAACAGCAAAACTGAAAGCTCTAGAACAAAATGAAGCAAACTCACCATGGAGGAGTAGATGCCAGTAAATAATCTAATTGAGGGCTGAAATCAATAATGTAGAAACTAGGCAACCAATACAAAGAATCAATGTAACGAAAGGTTTTTCGATAAAGTCAACAAAATAGATAAACCTTTATCCAACTAACCAAAAAGCAGAAAGGGAACATGCAAATTAACAGAATCAGAAATGAAAAGGGGGACATAACAGTAGACACCGAGGAAATCTGGAGAATCTTCAGTTAATACTTTGAAAATCTGTATTCTACAATATTTGAAAATTTAATGGAAATGAACAATTTTCTGGAGAGACATTATTTACTGAAATTAAGTAAAGAACAGATAAGCAAATGAAATAGACCTATAATCCTTTATGAAATAAAAGCAGTCATCAAAAGTCTTCCAACCCAAAACATCCCAATTCCAGATACCTTCAGTGCAAAATTCTACCAGAAATACAAAGAACAGAAAAACTCCTCAAAATGATTCACACAATAGAAGCAGAAGGATCATTGCCAAACTCTTTTTAAGAGGCTACAATTACTTTAGTACCCAACCCACACAAAGATATAACTAAGAAAGAGAACTACAGACCAATCTCCCTCATAAACATTAATGTAAAAATACTCAATACAATACTAGCAAATCAAATCCAAGAACACATCAGAGACCTCATCCACCATGACCAAGTAGGCTTCATCCCAGGAATTCAGGGATGGTTCAAGATAAGAAAATCTATCAATATAATCCAGCATATAAATAAACTGAAAGAGAAAAGCACATGATCACTTCACTAGATGATGAAAATGTCTTTGACAAAATTCAACATCCCATCATGATAAAGGTCTTGGAGACATCAGGGATAACAGGAACATAAACATACCTAAACATAAATAAAGCAATATACAGCAAAAAAACCAACATCAAACTAAATGGAGAAAACAATATGAGATTTCTCTAAAACAACACAAGGCTGTCCAATCACTCCACAGCTCTTCAATTTTGTACTGAAGTTCTAGCTAGATCAATAAGAAAACATAAGAGATCAAGGGGGTACAAACTGGAAAGGAAGAAGTCCAACTTACAATGTTTGCAGAGGACATGACAGTTTACATAAGCGACCTGAAAAACACTCCCCAGGAACTCCACAGCTGATTAAAAACCTTCAGCAATGTGCCAGAATACAATATTAACTAAAAAAAACAACAAAAACATACAAACAAACAATAAAACAGTAGGCCTACTGTATATAGACAATAAAGGGGCTGTGGAAGAAATCAGAGAAACATTACCCTTTACAATAGCCACAAACTACATAAAATATCTTGAGGTAAAGCTAACCAAACAAGTGAAATGTTATGGCAGGTTTCCCGCTGGCTGGCGCTGGTTCTGCCGCCATGGTCCCACAACCACGTGTGCCCCAAATAACACTCAGAGACTCTGTATTTGATACAATCCTGTTGGCCAGTTACCATTATTGTTAATGGGCTAGCTCTGTCTTAATCATTAACCCATTTCTACTTATCTAAGTATTTCCACGTGGTCGTCTTATCGGGGAGCTGCGCAGCAGGCTTCCTGCTTCTTCCCGGGCTACATCTCGACTCCTACTCTACTACTTTCTCTTTCCTCCTTCTGGGCGCCTAGCCCCGCCTATCTTGTTTCCTATTGGCCACAGGGCTTTATTAACCAGTATGAGAAACATATATACAGAATAACATCTCCCATCATCTCCTCTTTTCTGTCTAAAGTAAAAGAAGGGGTTTAACCTTAACATAGAAAAATATATCATACAACAGTTATCAAATAAGAATCATAGTAAACAATATTTAGTCCATTAACACTTTGTAAGGCTTAAAGAAAATATCATCTATCCTATCTTTGTGAGTCTAAAGTCCTATATGTAACTTATCTTTAATCCTAACTAAGGGAAACTATAACCAAAACTATCTGTCTTCAACTCCTTCAAAGACCACAGAAGGATCTGGCGGGACACGGAGAGAGGAGCATCCAGTTTTAACTGCTGTGTTCATCTGTCTGTGTTGTGAGTTGTTTCTCCCTTAATAAACATCTATTCGACCTATTTGTTTATCCTGACCCTTATTGAACCGCAATATCTGGTGTCAGAAGCGGGATTGAGAACTTTCACTTAAAACTTAACAAATGCTTAAAAAATAGTTTTTAGAAACAAAGGAACAGCCGGCTCTGGTGGCGCAGGCCTGTAGGATGTGCTGAAGAGGGAGAGGCAGGTGGAGTCAAGATGTAGCCCAGGAAGGAAGATGCCTGCCACGCGGCTCCCCGATAAGACGACCACGTGGAAATACTTAGATAAGTAGAAATGGGTTAGTAATTAAGACAGAGCTAGCCCATAAACAATAATGGTAACTGGCCAACAGGATTGTATCAAATTCAGAGTCTCTGAGTGTTATTTGGGGCTGGTGTGGCTATGGGCCCAGACTGGCGGCAGGCGGAGGCGGGCTAGCAGGCTGGAGCTGGCGGGAACAACCTGCTGTAACAGTGAAAGACCTATATAGCAAGAACTTTGCATCTTTAAAGAAAGAAATTAAATAAGATTCCAGAAAATGGAAAGATCTCCCATGCTTTTGGATAGGTAGGATCAACATAGTAAAAATGGCAATCTTGCCAAAAGCCATCTATAGTTTCAATGCAAACCCCATTAAAATCCCAGCACAATTTTTCACTGGCCTTGAAAAAACCATACTCAAATTTATATGGAAAAACAAAAGACCCAAGATAGTCAAAACAACCCTGTGCTATAAAGGAACTTGTGGAGGCATCACCATCCCTGACTTCAACCTCTATTATAGAGCTATTGGCCTGAAAACAGATTGGTATTGGCACAATAATAGACAGGAAGTCCAATGGAACTGAATTGGAAACCTTGCTATTAACTCACACACCTATGAACACATGATTTTTTTGGACAAAGAAGGTAAAATTTTATAATGAAAAAGAAAGCATCTTCAACAAATGGTGCTGGCATAAATGGATGTTGACTTGTAGAGAGCTGCAATTATATCCATATCTATCACCAAATGGATCAAAGACCTCAACATAAATCCAGCCATACTGAACCTCTTGGAACAGAAAGTGGGAGGAACACTTGAAAGTATTGGTACAAGAGACTTTTCCCTGATAATGACATTGATGACTATATTTTATGCCATCCTAGGTCTGTTATCTAGTAACTGATGGAAGCAGAAGCAGACACCCACAGCTAATCATTGAGTTGACCTGTGTAATCCAGTTGAAGAGAGTGAGGAGTGGTGAGCAAAGGGGTCAAGCCTAGGCTGCAGAAACCTACAAAAACTGCTGACCTGAACAAGGGGACCCTCATGGACTCCAGTCTCACAGCTGGGAAACTAGCATACTACCCATTGAGACTCTCTGAATGTGGGTATTGGATAGTAGGTCTGAGCAGTCTATGGGACCCCAGGTAATGTATTAGTTTTATCCCTATTATAGGAATAGATTTTGGGAACCCATTCCAAATCGCGGTATACTCCCTCAACTTGACACATGGCTGGGGTCTGGCTAGGCCTTGCTCCAAATGATATAACAGACATTAAAGACTATCTATGGAAGTCTGCTACCTGGGTAGCTAAAAGAGGATAGGATGGGTGTCAGTGGGGTGAAACAGGGAGGACAGGAAAGTGTAGTAACTGGGATTGACATGTAAAACAAGCTTTTTTGAAATGTAAACAAAAATATTAAATTTATTACATATAATATATGATCATTTGCTGTTGCAAAGTAAGATGACTATATATAATGATGCTTATGTATAAACAGTAAATGTATACACATATATATGTACATGTATGTATATATATATGTATATATGAATTAAAGAAGAAGAGGCCATAAATTTGAGAATGATTCAGAACACTTGGGAAGAGTTGGAGGAGATCAGAAAGCAGATGAAATTGTGTCAATACAGGTTTCATGAAGGAAACTTACAAAAACTTTTAAATAAAATTTTAAAATGTCCATTAGTACAGAACTCCTATCATAGAATCTGGAGATAAGCATGGGGTTTCCCTAAGTTTCATGGTGATTTACATATGCCACTAGTATACAGAATCAATATATTTCAAGCAGAAGAGTGTAAGTTATATAGTTAAAAAGTACTTTTAAAACATTCCATATTTGATTATGTATGAGCTGTGACATCTTTCTGAACTTAACTTTCTTTATCTGTAAAATACAAATCATACCATGCCTACTCATTGGTATTTGCTGAAAAGAACAGAGAATCCGCTGCTTGGACTTGTCACAGCTATTTGTACAGACTGTCTCAATAAAAGTTTTGTGTATATGTAACTTGAAATTTTAATCTCTGAACTACAAAATGCCTATCTATAATCCAGAACAAACGGAGAAGATAATTTAATTTGGGAGAGCAAATGACAAGGATGACATCATAATAAAGAAGGGCACCCATTTCAAGAAGGACAGTGAAACTTCTCTGTTGCCAAGCTCCAAGGAGTTGTATATCCTGACTTCATTAAACGAAGACTGGTAAAAAGACAGCTTTTCAGTCTGTTGCCTGGTACAAGTAATTCATTGATAAAGTCATCAGCACCATAATACAGAAAAGTGGAAGCACATTTGTGTGGCATCAAGCCTATTCCTCACGTCTTCCCAAAATTCACTGCACAGATGGTGAAACAAATTATCGTTGGAAAGGTCACCCATTTCCACATCAAGAAGATGGAAATACTCTCTGATAGCCATAAATCCACAGCCCTCACAATTTACAGACCTAATTTACTTCCTTGCACCATTAAAGAGTTAGGATGGTACTGCACTCACTAGTAAGCACCTATGAAGGAATGCAGGGATAGCACTGGTGTGTGGGTAGAATCCTTACAAATTACACACCTTATGGCATCATCAGAATTATGCTGCTGGCTTCTCTGAGACCTTTGGAGTTTGTGGAAATGATAGAACATGGGTACACAGAAGTATCACTTCCACATCATTCAAATGTGTACAGGCAGTGGCAATGGGCAAATACATCCCCATTAAGATATTACTACCTGGGAAAGAGATACAGAGCTCTAGCTGAACACATCTGGGCACTGACTTGGTCTGCTGACACATTACCTCATTCATCTGGAGCATTAATGAGTTAGCCTTTAAGTTGTTATCCCATAACCTCCATTTCAGCAAAGGCTGCAGATTCAGTGAACAAAATGACTCATTTTAGCCTATGCGGTAGTGATGCCCCAAGATAATTAAATCTGGGGACAGTGTTCTTCAGTCTGTGCAGTCAGCCCATCAAGCCACGACTGAAGCTCATAAACTGGCTCAAATAACACCTAATGTACTACAATTTAACTTGGAAAAAAAGGATAATATCACTGCTTAAAATGACTGTGAAATTCTGCACAACCAAGCAATACAATTAAGTGAATTTGTCCACAAGGGAGGTGTCTATAAAGCCTGCTATTCAAACAAGTTTCTTGCCTTAAAAATCAATAGTTTTAGCCTTTGAAACATAATAACTGATATTTCCTACAAATCCTGTTAATGAGCCTGCACTAAGAAAGATTAAAGCTGGTTTTGCATTTCAAATGAAAGATTATGTGCATAATGCATGATCATACAAGTGCATGATCATACAAGTGCAGACGTGTTTCCATAGGGCGTAGGAACTGAGTATATGTAGAGTTTCTAATATCATCATTGATTTCACATTCCCAGTTCCTAGTACAATGACAAACATGTGACAAGTGTTTATTAAACAGTCATTGAATGAACAAATAAAAGAATCAATTTGGAAATGATACTTTCACAACCCAACTTGGTTTGATAAAAGTGGAAAAGCATAGGACAAGGTAATTAGCCACCACAGAGATTCCAGCATTCAGCAACTTTATTGATCCTATAAAAGCTAATTAAATAAATCCTTGGTGTTTAAAAGTGATCTATAGTTTATAATCTAACTAAGTGGTTGGATAAACAAGGTGATCTGACAGAACATAAAACGAAATGTGTTCTTACTCTCATCTATATTGACCATTGTGCACATGATCCTAGATTCCCTACACTTGGGGGAATAATCAATATTTTAATTTTGGCTAAGATTTGTAAAATGAACAAGAATGAACTTTAAATAAAAAGTTATAAGACAATATATCTCACAGTCAATTTTATTCTTCCACTTGTTTCCAAAACATTCCAGTGGAAAGTGCAAGTCCCCAAACTCTGTTGTTATGAGTCAGAGAAAAATAATCCGTCAGTGATGGCTCTGCTTACTGCTACAGCCACCTTGGATGTCATAGCTGCTCAGCCTCTGGGCTTCTTTTTCTGGCCACCTCAGGAGACCAGTCAAGAAGGCACAAACTTTTGTTATATTAATGATTCTGCCAATTACAGAGTAATGGCCAAGTCCCTAGAGAGAAATGGGGAAGGATTATCACTTGGACCTTAGTTCCAGAGGCTTTCCTGTTGTGACACATGGACTTTTCTGTGCGTGCCAAGGGAACATCTGGAAAAAACCAGCAAAGCCAGCCTGGAGCACTCTGAATAAGAGCAGAAACAGCAAATGACTAGTGGATGCTGGGGATTTCTAGGGACTTTCAAAGAAGAAACTTGGTTTTGATAAAGGACAAGAATGCTTATAGATAAGAGACCCAATATCCTGCATTCCAAGTTATTCCCATCATCTTCTGCTTAGGCCATAGTTCCGATTGCAGGCAGTAGTCTATGTAGACACAAGCACATTGCTTTGTGTTTCTGACCATTAGCAAGCATCTGTTTACACACTACATGTCTGTATAACTGACTCCATACTGTACAGATTTCAGGTTTTAATGTCACCTTGATGGGAGATGTTATTCTGTATATATGTTTCTCATACTGGTTAATAAAGCCCTGTGGCCAATAGAAAACTAGATAGGCGGGGCTCCCCGATAAGACGACCACGTGGAAATACTTAGATAAGTAGAAATGGGTTAATAATTAAGACAGAGCTAGCCCATAAACAGTAATGGTAATTGGCCAACAGGATTGTATCAAATATAGAGTCTCCTGCTTGTTATTGGGGCCGGCACGCCAGACCAGTTGCGGGCAGGCTGGCCTGGAAACATACACACTACAAACCTCTTCAGAGACATCTGCTGCCATACTGCATGGGGTTGGACCTCTAAGCCTAAGACATTGTCCATTAACCTTTTCTACTTTTGTATAATTAACTCCCTTACTATTTACGACACTTACTCAACTTAATTTATTCATTTTTAGTATTTCTTTTATGTTTTCAAGATTATAATGTTATTACACCATTTTCCCTTACCTCTCTCCAGTGCCTCCTATATATCCTTTCTTGCTTTCTTTCAGATTCATGGGCTCCTTTTCTTCATTAGTGTGTGTGAGTGTGTGTGTGAGTGTGTGTGTGTGTGTGTGTGTGTGTGTGTGTGTGTGTATGTGTGCGTGCGCGCAAGCGCACACATGCACGAATTGCCAAACATATTAGTTCTACAACACGCTCAGTCAGTACACCCTTACTTGTATTTGTGTCTTCAGAGCTGACCATTTGGCATTAGATAAGCTGTTGGTATGCTCTTCTCTGAGGAAGATTATTTCTCCTGCTCTCAGCTTTCCTTGGTAGCTCATTGTTGAGGCATCCCCCACACTTTCCACATTAGCATGTCTATTGGTGCTGTCCATGTAAAACACTGAGTTTTGTTTGTTGTTCATCTCTTCCTTTCAACTAGAAAGAGTAGGGATGAAGTCAATCTTATTCACTGTTTTGTCCTAGTGCCTGTCAACACTGTCTCAAACGCTCTAAGGACTTCATGAACATTTGAGTAAATGTTTGTATGACTAAGGAAAATGTGCCTAACACTTTGAAGCTTACAAAATTAAGAGAAACTAATTAACATTAGCATGATGAAAGGATAGATTTGTGGATAGCTGGATAAAAACTTGAGCAGTTCCCAACTGTGTGAGATCATATTTAGAAAAAGCAATGTGAATACTATACTAGCATTATCACATAACGAATTTGTTTTTGTTTCTGACTTTTAATTTTTAAGTTGTTTTGTTTAGTATACAAAATAATAGGGTACATTGTGAAATTATTCTTTCATCTGTCTGTCTGTCTTTCTGTCTATCTGTATCTCATCATACTTTGCTGTTAGTCTTTTTGTACTGTCCTCTGTACTCGCCTACCCGTCGCCAGCAAGGAAGACGCGACTCTGGGAAGATCTTCATGCAGGATCCTTGAAACATGTTTCCTCTGACCCGCGGGAGACCGGGGGACCCCTGCATAGGCTTAAATACCCTTGCGCTAACCAACCCCAGTGAGCTACGTGGACCCTGCAGATAGGCTACTCTAATGCAGAAGCAGACAGGCTGAACAGACTTAACCAAATAAGGGCTTGTTTATGCCAGAGAGTGTTCACCCTTGGGGAGGTGGAAGGCAGAAGCCAGCGCCATCTTTATGGCATGGCACTTCACAGCTATATACAGTCCTCAACAATTCTTGGTTCCCTTTCTTCCTGCAAATAGTGCATCTTTTTTCTTTCATTAGAACAATATTTTAGGGGATAGTGGTATGGATTGAACTCAGAGCCTTCTCTATGCTAGCCAAGTACTTTCCCACTAAACTGAGCTACACCCACAGCTCAGCAACCTGTGTTTGATATAGACACAACTATGAAAATTTCAGTGGGAAATTGGATTTTGCCAGGTCTCAGTTGTCTGGTTTGTGAAATGTCAATTATAATAGTAATTACTCTTTCCAGTTGTTAGAAGATCAAATAAAATGGCTTATTAAAATTGGACAGTGTTGAACTAAGTGCTGTGTTCACAGCAGCTGTTACTGTACTAAGGATAATATTTCAGTTTTAAACAACTGGTACTAAACACCACTGAACTTTCTGTTCCCACCAGTGGCTGTCACGGGGACTTTAATGCAGTAGACATCCAAAATAGGCAGACGCAAGCTCGAGGTAGACAAAAACACACTGGCTATTTAGCTCAAGTGTTGCAAGAAATTTTTTCAAGGCTTTGTGTCAGAGCTAAGAAGGAAGAGACCAATGTGAAACACAAGGGGAGCTGAAGGTGTCACAGACCCCAGAGCTAGCCATTTACCAATTGCCATAGAAAACATTTTGGTTGATTTGGTTATCCCAGTTCATGATGTCTAACAGTATCCACTCCAACTATACTTACAATTTATAAAGGATTTTTTCTTGAGGCTTTCAACCGATCTCTGCAGCAAGCATGTGAGATAAAAAGGGAAAATGTTCTTATTTTACAGATGAAGATCCTATGATTCAAAAAGGATTTACTATAGGCTACAGAGCTCAGAGCGTATGCATCAGGATGGGAACTCAAATATCCTGAGTCCAAATCCCTTCGTATAAATCCTCTGTGCAAAGCTCTAGTTTGTCCTTCAGTAGCCTGCTTTGTAACACAGAAATGTAATATCAAAATACAGTCAGACATTGGCAGACTCACTGATTAAAAGACAGTGTAGACATGGCTTTGTGTTGAATTTAATGTAGCTATTTCTCAAGCAATTGGGTGTGTATGTCATCATATGTGCTTATCAGTTAGGCAAGTGACACATCCCCATGTGATTGGAGTAGAAGGATTGTGTACATTCTAAAGAAGATTAGAGGTTAGGATTCCCTATTGGAAAGGATCTCAAGGATACAGATCTAAGTTTATGAACATCTGTGTGAAATTTTGGATCATTCTGAGGCCTCGGTAAGTACATTTCTCCACCTAAAGTTATACTCAAATATAAAGCATATTATATAAATAAATTATTTTTGTTCATATATAGTAAGTATACTAAATAAGGAGATACAGCATGAAATTTGATATAGATATACATTATACAATTGTCTATCTACTTTCTGAAACAACATTTCTTCACAATAAGAACATTCCAAACTCTTTACTTTCAACACATGCAGTGCACTGTTGTTAACATTTAGCCTACTGTTCCATAAAACATGAAAGTCTATTTATTTATCTTATCTGTATAAATTTATACCCATTGATCAATTTCTTTTTTATTGATTTTTCTTATTTTACATATTGATCCTAGTTCCTTCTCCCTCTCTTTTTCCCTCCCTCTCTCCAACCCTCCTATTTCCTCTGACCACCCTCCCATCCCATTACCCCCATCCGTCCCCTACTCTACATGTAGGGTGATGCCTTCCAGGAGGGGTCAACAAAATCTGTCAAGTCATTTGGAGTAGAGACTTGCCCCTCTTTCTTGCCTTTAAGATAAGGGAGTATCCCTCCATGGGGAATGTGCTCCCAAAGTCCTTTTGTGCACCAGGGATACATCCTGGTTCCACTGTCAGAAGCTCAGACCCAGTTAGAAGGGTCCCAGTTAGAAGGCCTGGGCAGTCTAAGGGACGTCTGACAGTAGAACCATTGATCAATTTCTACCAGCTCATTCATCCTTCCCCTTCCCAGACATTTCTCTATTCTCAATTTCCGTGGGAGTAACACTTTTCAGCTTCTACACTTGAAATCATGTAGTATTTATCTTTCTGTATCAGATTGGCTTTTCATTTAGCATGATGATTTAATGTATATTTTTGCATGTTACCAGATTTCAATTTCTTTGTAGCTGAATAGTATATAGCTATGATGTTTGTTTTTCTGCCCATTTCCTGGTTAGGTATTGTGAGCAGTATCAGAATAAAATGATTGTATAGATGTCTCTTGGACATGCTGATTTCATTTCCTTTAGATACATACTTTTATTTGACATGTAGTTAAATGAAGCTACTCTCATGCTTTATACAGCCTAAGCACAGAACACATACAAAATACAGTGATTAATAACTGGAGAATAATAAAAAAGAGATTCTTACTAGGGTATGGTCATAAAAATATAAAAGAACACTTGAGTATGATTTGAACACAGATTCAGTGTGGTTAAAAGTTACCATATACCAGACTCTGTGATAGATACTTCATGTGAATTATTTTATTTTGTCTTCCTGTATATTGATGATGTGTGACAACCTTAATATGTTCATATTACTCCTGTGTCCTGTCCCCATCGAGAGTGCTCTTGGAGCTCTGATACACCCCCACCCACCCCCACCAATTGCCTGCCCTCCCCCTACCCTCTTCCCTACCCTGCCCACTGTCCCACCTCTCTGGTTGAGCACTGAGACAGAGCCAACAATCCAGCCACCTTCGGGGAAATTGACCTGCCTATCCAAGCGGGACCACCTGTAATTTCCACCTGCCTGGTATCTGGCCCCCACTGCCAGTCTTCTACTAGAGTTATGGGCCCCTCCCAGAGTTCCCACTTCACCAGAAACCAAGGGTAAATCTGGACAAATATATTCACAATACCACTGCCAATAACAAATCTAAAGCATACAAGCATTAACAATCAATGGTCCTTACTCTCCCTCAACATTAATGGTCTTAACTCATCTATAAAAAGACATGGGCTAACAGAGTGGATATGAAGACAGAATTCATCCTTCTGCTGCATACAAGAAACACATCTACGCTTCAAAGATAGACATTACCTCAGGGTAAAGGGCTGGGAAAAGATCTTCCAATCAAATGGACCCAAGAAGCAAGCAGGTGTGGCTATCCTAATATCTAACAAGTTAGACTTTAAACCAAAATTAATCAAAAGCGATAAAGATTCATATTCATTGCAGGAGAAATTCCTCAACAAAAAGTCTTGATTCTGAACATCTATGCCCAAAATACAAAGGCACCCACATTAGTAAAAGAAACGCTACTAAAACTCAAAGCTCACATAAAACCTCACACAGGTACAGTGGGAGACTTCAACACCCCACTCTCAACGTTAGACAGGACTACCAATCAGTAACTCAATAAAGAAACAAAAGAATTAACAGAAGTTATGTCTGAACTGGGTTTAACAGACATCTATACAACATTCCATCCAAACACAAAAGAATATACCTTCTTCTCTGCTCCACATGGAACCTTCTCTAAAATCAACCACATACTAGGTGGCATAGCAAACCTCAACAGATACAAAAGAATTGGAATAATTCCCTGTATCTTATCAGACCACTATGCTTTAAAATTGGAATCCAACAACAACACAAATGGCAGAAACCTTACAAACTCATGGAAACTGAACAATGTGCAATTGCACCACACCTGGGTCAAAGAAGAAATAAAGAAATAAATTAAGGACTTCCTAAAATTCAACGAAATTTAAATTTCTAAAATTGTTCCCCATCTGATAAATTTTGTCTCAAATTTATAATAAATTCAGTCTCATAAGGCCTGTTTTACAAGCAGAGGGGTTACTGCTTGTAGTCTTATAGTAAGTCTAATTAGGCTACTAAATGAATCTATCACCTATTGTATTTACACCAGACAGAGTTATGAAAAGAGATAAAATGTAGAAAGCTATAGTCATCATCTATTTATAGAAGATAGAAGATCCACCCAGTAGACAATCTAAATTAAAACCTTTTAGCGAATTGAGACTTCCTGACTGTCTTTAGTGTGTTAACAGCTGAATCAGACATCTTGCTTAATTTTTGTACATTATCTGTGAGATAGTTCTTATAGTTGTTTCCACTTTACAGATAAAAGAAGTAGTTGAAAAGGTAACCACGGCTATGCAGCTGGTAAAAGGTAAATAATCATAGATATTTTTTCTTTACTCAAAGAGCTTGTGTTCTTTTCCCTCCAATGTATCACTTTCTGAATTGCCACACCAAGTAAGATAAGGTATGAGTTTGCTGTTCAAGATGAGAAGGAAAATAGATTGGGCTTGTAAAAGGGTACCTAAAAGATGTAAATGGTTTGAAGAAAGTCTATAAAGATTGAAAAGTGGTAAACATGTGTAGGATAAATGAAACGATTGAAAGGACCTAGAGATCAAAGATTGTACAGCAAGTAGTAGAGGAGTAAAGGCCTGGTTGGTCTAGAGCAGTTTGTAAGTCCTGTTTGGAATTAAGATATTGCTGAAATGAGGAAATTGTTGGGAAGACTCATTGTCTGTCATAATCCGTTTATAGGTCTCATCATCTAAATAATCACCTTCTGCCATGTGCACCACGTGTAGGAAAGATTATTCTCCAATTTCCATAATTTGGATTTGATAGCTTTGAGCATGTGACTAAAAGGATTTGACCTTGTTTTCATCTACCGACTATACTCTTCATGTTGGCCAGATGATAGATAGATTGATTGGAGTTTTTGTTAACAACAGATAATTACTTCTCAAGTAAAAATTCATGCCAGTGCAAGCATGGATAACATCTATGCAAGCATGGATAACATCTATGCAAGTTTGGCCTACTGATGTCACTTCAAGTCCAAAGGCAGCCAGACCTTGAAACTGAAGTATGTCTAGCTTTATGAATGGAGGCCCTGATCCATCATGCCCATCAATTCCACAACCACTTCTTTTACTTACAAGGTCTCATTAGAATTTACAAAAATCTGAAGTTCTATTAAAGCAAAATAAAACAAGTTGTTTTCCAAATAAGAATGTGGACAGATCTTTATTACTATACGATTCTCACCATTTCAGAAATGGAGGTATTAGAAATGTAAAAATAAATACTATTTACTAAAAGTAAGTTAATACATACATGGATCTGAGGCCCATAAATATGGGATATACCTAATTATCAAACAAATGAAACATTTACAAATTTAGGCCATAATTTAGCTATAGTAATAAGGAATAAATCTCAAATTTAAAATGGGCAATATCATATTAACATTTCAATGAAAACAAAATAAAATATTAAGAAAGGCATTCATAAGCTCTCACCCAAAGTGAGAAATTACAACTTAATGGCACATACTATACTGTCATACTGTGGTCATTTATAAAAATGCCAAGACTTGGGAGATGGGAAACAATGCTTGTTGTACAAGCAAGAGGACCTGAGTGCAACCCCCTGAATCCACATAAAAGTCAGGTGTGGCATGTGGATGCATGCCAATGTAAATACATCTTTATAGAAGATAAAGACAGGAAGATCCTGGAACTTGCTGCTCAGCCAGTCTAGTCAAAGCAACAAGCCCTGCATTCATTGAGAGGTTGTCTAGTGGGAATAGTGTGGAGCCTGGCAGAGCAGGAAACTCAACATCATTCTGTGCCCTACATGTATGAATTGCATGCATATGAGAGCAATCTCCACCCCTCACTCTGTGTGTGTGTCTGCCTGTCTCTGTTCCTCTCCCTTCCTCCCTCCCTCCCTCCCCACTCTCCCCTCCTCACACACACAGCCTCCACTCCATTACATCCACCAAAAAACAAAACAACAAAAATGTTGTTACACATGCAATAATGTTAATACCTAAACATTTAACCCAAGAAATTAAAATAAAATGTTGCAACTCATATAACAGCAAAATAAAGGAACTAAATATTAAAACAGTAATTAATGAAATAAGAAAGATAAAATGTTAAAGAAAAGAATTTTAAAGGTTATTATTAATCCTTAAATGACTGTAATATGATAACATTGAATAATTTAAAAAGAATGAAGCCTTGCACAAACTATATTACCCATAAAATTGGGATAACACTGAAAAACATGTCAAGTTTTTAAAATATGTTACAAAATATGAATATTAACAATGAAAATAGATAGATGGTAATAGAAAATTAAAACCACCAAAACTTCATTAAAAGAAAGAATAAGCTACTAAATGCTGAAAAATTCAACCATAATACCTCTGGGTGAGCACAGATACTAGTTCCTATATAGATTTGTAAACAAATTTCATCAAAGTTCAAAAGAACAGGCTTGAAGATGTAACTCAGTGGTAGATCTTTTGCCTAACACGTGCAAGCTCCAGGCTCAACCTTCGGCACTGCCAAAGAAAATAAAAGATTTTAACAAAAACACCCTCAAAGAACAGTCAAGCTGCATATTATATAAAACACCCCAGTGAACCTAAAAAGGGAAGAAAACTGCCCAATCTATGTTGTAAGAGCTGTATCTAAAATTTTAAATACCATGAAAATAGAAGGTGGACTATTAGTGAGAAAGAAAGGGGTCAGCATAAGGGCAAACAAAAAAAAAGAGAGAGAGGCTATACTCTTATAAAAGTGTATTTCATACATGGGTAAAATGTCCTAATGCAAGACATTGTTTTATATGACTAATACACATGGCTATACTGTGATAACAAAATGAAATGAAATCACTGTAAAAATGATACACACTGGTTTCACATTTGATAAAGTCTTAAAGTCTTAATTAAAAATTTTCAAAGCTGTGTAGTAAAATCTGTGCTTCCACAGTGAATTGATTTTTAACAATGACAGTAAGAACACAAGTGGAGGGAAGGAATTCACTTCATAAAGAGTATTGGAAAACTGAATTTCTACATGCAGAGAAATGAAAATAGATTTCTTTCACAATGCTTTATTTAAAATTTAACATAGAATGAACCAAAGACTTATATGTAAAACCTAACGTAAACTACTTAATAGGGAGAATAACGGGAAATTTTCAGAAGATTTGGATGAGCAAAAGTTTTTTTTTTTTTGTATGTGACTCTGAAGCAACTTACAGCAGAGATTAACAAATATAATTATATCAGATTGAAAGACTGCTTCACAGCAAAGAAACAACAAAAACAGATTGAAGAAACAGCCTACACAACCAAAACTCTTACAAACTATACATTTGACAAGGGGTTAACATCAGGACTACATGAAGAACTCAATTGAACAACAAAAATGACTGGCTGACTCACTGAATGAATGAATGTAAGAATGAATGAATTGATGTAATGTGATTTTAAAAATGGAGAAGTGATCTAAATAATTAGGTGTTACTCAAGATGTGTGAATGCTCAACCAGTACATGGAACATGTTCAATATTATTAGTTGTATAGTAACGTCATTAAAAACCAAAATAAAATATTCTACTACTCCGGTTAAGATTGATATTATCAGAAAGACAAAAAATAACAAATGAGGGCAAGGATGAAGAAAAAGGAGAATATTCATATATTGTAACAATATAAATTAATATGCCCACTATGGATGTTAGTATAGAATAATCTCAAAAAAAGCAATAAATAACGGGGCTGGAGGTGTTTTGGTGGGTCAAGTGCTTGTTGGATTTAAGCTTGCGGACCTGGGTGAGAATGGTTTGAGATCTAGCATCTGTATAAAAATCAAGATTGATGGTAGTTGTAACTCCAGTGCTGGTTAATGGAAAATTCCAGAACATCTCTGGCCAATCATTTAAGACAAAACAATGAGAATAAGGCTCAGTGAGAGACTTTGACTCAAAAAATAAGGTAGAGGGTGACTGAAGAAGACAATTGATATTGGTCTCCATTTTCTATAGACACAGGCATAGGTCTCTCACACACATGTGCTAGGTTACTTGGCAAATGAATGTTGAACTTTGTAATATATCATAAATCTGATTTACAAAGTGACTGAAACATTTTGCACTACTGCCATGCATGAAAGATCTAGAAGCTGTTCGACGCTTTCAATAATGTTTAATATTGTCATTTGTCCCACATAGGCAGTAGATATTACTCTCTTTAAAGTCCTGTTTTCTGTTTGCATTCAACTTTTAGAAATATCTGTTTATATTGATTTTGATAAATATCCTATAATGACAATGCTGATGAATTCCTTTAATAGTTAAATGTGTTTGAGAATTCAATTTAAGCTTAACTGTGTAGTCCTTGAAGGACTATTTGAAATAGTCTACAAATGAGGCTAGCACGCAGCATTTAATTAATTAAATTAATCAAAATTTGAAGGAAATTTCTAATCTTTTCTGAACATTTGAAAATAGTTTTCTTTTCTACATTTTAGGATTAGGTATTAAATTTTAACTTATTCTGTCTTAAATCTATTGGTCTGTTTGGTTTGGTTTTTATTTGTTTATTTAGGAATTGACTTATTGAACAAGATACAACCCCAGTCAATTAAGTGTTAAAGGATTGATTCATTTGGCCACAGCAAGGGGCAAAACATTTATCCTTATATCCTTCTGTATGTAAGATATTTCTATAAAACAAAATAAGCAGACAAATGGTATGGTAAAGACATTTGAAACAAGTAACACATGAATATGGACTATACAAAGGATTACATCTATTAAAATAATCTAATTTAATTATATACAAAATATTCATGACCAATGCATAGAAATGATAACATTGGTGGCAGGTACATAGATGAAAACATGCTTATAGTCATTATTAATCAGAGAAATGCAGATTAGATTAGCATAGTGATACTACTCATTACTCATCAGATTGCCCCAAATACAAACATCTGCTAATATCATGTGCCAACAAGAGCACCAAACTGTTCTACATTACTTTGAAGAAGTTAGCAGGACTCAGTAAAACTAAAAATGTGTGTAAACTGCATCAGCAGTTTAACTCCTTGGTACCTGAAAGAAATAATAAAAACATATCCATTTTGATTGTTATAATGACTAAAATATATTAACACAAATATCCATTCTTTTCTGGTGCTATAAAATTTCCAGTTTGCAATTGATTTACTCTTTAAATGTGTAAGAATTTCTGACATCTTTGTTATTCTTTGCAGCAAAACCTCAAAACTGCCATTGGAGAAAAATGTTACAGGACTCTCATTATTTTGTTTTTAATTAATTATACATCCAGATCACAGTTTCCCCTCCCTCTTCTCCTCTCAATACCTCACCCACTTCCTCTCTATCCTCCTCCCACTCCCAGTTTTCTCTTCCATTTCTATTCTGAAAAAGTCAGGCCTCCAATGTATATCAACAAAACATGGCATATCAAGTTTTTGTAAGACTAAATATCTCTTCTTGTATTGGGCAAGGCAACCCAATATGAGTCCCAAAAGCCAGTATATACACAATTGTCATGTATATGCATGTACATGCAGTCCCATGCAGGCTACCTGGTTGCCTGTGAGGTTCAATGAGCCCAGGTTAGTTGATTCTGTGGGATTGTGTGTGTGTGTGTGTGTGTGTGTGTGTGTGTGTGTGTGTGTGTGTGTGTGTGTGTTGACCTTTCTGGCTCCTACAATTCTGCCTCCCTCTTTTCATCAGGATTCCCTGAGCTTTCCCTAATGCTTTGGTGTGGGTATCTACACCTGTTTCTATCAGTTGCTTCATGAAGACTCTTTGATGACAACTGGGCTAGGTACCAATATATGAATATAGCAGAATATCGTTTGGCATCATTACAATGACATTTTTATATTAGTCATGCTTTGTTCTGTCCTAGGTCCCTGAGCTATCCAGGCTCTGGATCCTGATATTCCCGGCAGTCAGGGGTGCGCTATTGTCATAGTGTGAGTCTGGGGCTAGAATAGTCATTGCTTTGCCATTCCCACAATCTTTGCCTACCTTATCCCAAAATATCCCACAGGCACAACAGATTTTAGGTCGAAGTTTATGCAGCTGGATTGGTGTCTTTATCCCTAAAATGATTGCAGAAGATACTTAGCTGGAGTCATCCTTGTAGAGTCCTAGGACTTTCTCTTGCATTGGGTTTCTATTTTACCCTGAAATGCACTCCTTTCCACTTGTCTATTTTAGTTCCTCTTTCCCCAACCTGATCCTTTCTGTTCTCATCCCCACCCACCCACCTCCGGCCACCCATAAAATTCATTCTATTTCCCCTTCCCAGGGAGATCTGACCATCCCCCTTGAGCCTTCCTTGTTCTTTAGCCTCTCTGAATCTATGAGTTGTAGTGTTATGAGTAGTTTTCCTGACAGACTAGTCCCACAGCTGTGCCAGCCACAAATAACACACTGAGATGCTGTATTAGATATAATGTTGCTGGCCTGTTACTAGCATTTCTTATTGGCTAGCTCTCTTAAATATTAACCCATTTGTATCAATCTAAGTATTTCCACGTGGTCTTATCTTACCAGAGTGAGAGTCTGGAGATCTTCTCCCTCATGTCTCTACTTGTAAAATCTCCTCCTACCTCTCTCCAAATCCTCCTTGTCTCCTAGTCCCACCTATCTTGTTTTCCTATTGGCCAACAGAGCTTTATTCATTAATCAATAAGTGAAACATATTTACAGAATGACATCTCCCATCATTGTAGCATGGTTATCTTTTATTTTACAGTTAATAACCACTTATAAGTGAGTACATACCATGTTTGTCTTTGTGGGTCTGAGTTATTGCACTCAGGACGATTTTTTCTAGTTCCATCTATTTGCCGACAAATTTCACGATTTCATTGTTTTTTTTTCCCTGCTGGGTAATACTCCATTGTGTAAATGTACCACATTTTCTTACCCATTCTTGGTTGCAGGACATCAAGGTTGTTTCCAGTTTCTAGCTATTATGAACAAAACTGTTATGAACATTGTTTAGCAAATGTATTTGTGGTTTGATGGAGCATCCTTTAGGTATATGCCAGAATAGTATCTCTTGCTCTTTTAACATATAAGCTATAAGGGAAATGGCAAACAACCCACAAGCATTCAGTTTAGTGTAGAATAGGTTCAGTTGACATCATCTTATTCTTGATACATGAAACTGCTGGGGGGGCAATAAATCTTAACTATTCCCTAAGAATACTATGGAAACTTTAAAATGAATGAGATTAGATCTTTGTATGTGTTCAGATACAGAAATATCTCCAAGATAAACTAAACTAAAAGTACCATAAAATCAGTAAGCATTGTGTAATCACTATTGTGAAAATAAAGAGAAAAAAGAATGTGTTCAGGATAGTTTAAGCACACAAAACTACAACATCTATAACAAACTTAGTCTTGTAGTTGCTTTTAGATGCGTGACTAGTAGGCTTGGGGACAGTGGGAGGCTTGCTTTTACTATGATAATTATGGTCTGTGTGCAAACTATGTATTGTTCATGAAATCTAGTTTTTGAAGAAAATACAGCTTTAAAAACATTGCCTCCTTTGATTTTTAGACTGGCATTCTTTGTTTATAGATTATGTGGCACTTACTGGGTTTTCTTTAATTAAACTTCCTGCTGAGCTTTAGGGAACCACAAGCTGGGCAGTAGAAGAAGGTGTCACTTTGGTGAGCTGTTTATCAGAAAGGTTTATATTTCCTTCAAGGCCAAGAGCTGTATCTAAAGCATCTGTGTGTTTCCCCACATATATATTAGAATTTTACATTTTATGAAAATTATGTGAATATCTGTGGGCTTTAATGTGTTCATTCATTCACTCAGGTAACATGTGTCATTAGAAAATCCCCTAACTGAGTCTTCTCTCCATAACAGACTGCTATTTATCCTCCACAGTCCAGTGATTTGTAATGGCATGTGTGATATTAAGAAGAAAGCCTTTTGTAAGTAAAGGTCAAAACAGACAAGAAGTCCTCCAAGATTTCTTCAGAGTTACTACCTCTCCACTAATTGATCCTCAAATTATATGCAAGGTTCCATTTGTGTTAATCATGTTGCAATTTCATTATCACATTTTCTTGTCTGCATGCCCATGCAGCAAGCTTTGCAGGCTTCCTCATGCACATTTGTACTCTCAGCATTTAGAGGATTTATAGTTACAGGGGACGTAACTTACTATTGCTTTAGTTCTTGCTCATGGTATGATGGCAATGATGTTCTGAGAAAACAAAGGCAATATCAGAGCTCTTGTTTTCTATAGTATTAATAGATACTTAAAGGATGGTTGCATAGGGGCTGGGCAGATGACTCAGCAAACATGAAAAGCTGAATGTAATCTTCAGGACCAATGTTAAAAAGCTAGCGATCATGTGGCATGCTTATAATCTCAGCATTGCAGAGAAATAGACTGGCTGGTCCTTAGGGCTCACTGGCTAGCCAACTTACTACAATATGTGAGCTCCAGGCCTATGAGATAGATTGCCTAAAACAAAATTTGGGTGGTATGGTGGGAATGATATTTGTGTTTTCTGGCCTCCAAACACTTTTGCACACAAACACTTGTATGCACATACACAAAGCATCAAAGAAACAGGAAACAGATTCACAGAAAGATTCTGCTTCACTTCCAAACTCTTTACTACATAGCCTGGGAAGCAGGGAAAGCATATAAACAAGTGCCAAGGAAATGTACCCAGGAGGTACGTGCAATCTGTCCAAGAATGGATCAATGACAAGGTAACAGGTTTGAAAAACTGCCTCTGACAGCTTGTGTAAGAGGACTTATAATTTGATTATAAAAACCAAACTATAACAGTTGTGATTCTATTAGTATGCAGAATTCACTTAAGTTTGTCTGAAGGTTTGAGTGAAGAGGAACTTTGATATTTTCAAGTAATAGTTGAGGATACAAAGGGTAAACTAGAGTTCTACTACCAGTTTGGAGGGTCAAAACCTCCTTGAACTTTAAGATAAAACTGTCTTCAAATTTTGTGATCAGCAACGTCATTTTAATCTATAAATATAATAGTAGAACCTATTACGGCATTTACTAGCTAATCCAGTGACTCCCCAACCAATACAGGGACTCCTGATACAACACTGCATTTGAGTCAAACAACAGCCTTATGAGGTCAGCAGGAGAGTCCAGAGTAAGAAAAACTGTGCTTATGAGATGTACGTGACACCAGATTGTTCAGACACAGAGATACCTGAGTTGAAAGCTTTGGTTTTCAGTCATTAGTTTCAGCACTGTTAGCATTGTGCCCTCCCCAGACTATTGGTTGGTACTTTCAACAGCTTCTGGAGTCTGACCTAGATGGATTGTGCATTTGACCTGTATGACATGTCACATACTCCAATATCCAATTTCACACCATTAGTTGGCAGTCACTGAATGAAAGTTCAGGATGTCACGAGAATCTAGCATCGATCTCTCAATTAAAAACCAAAGCTCCCCTGGGAGCCAAACTTAAAGATAATTGGTTTTCTTATTTGAACTCTATCTCCCAGGCTCTGCTTGCAGAAGGTTGTTGGAAAGTTGAAAAGGGAGATATATTGGTGAGTGCTTTGTTCATTCTAAACCTAAAGGAGGTCACTGCAGGGGCCAAAAATGTTTTGGTCACAACCACCTGAAAACTAAAAGTACCTTAAGCTGACACACTCCTTGATTATTCTTTTTGGAAGCCTTGTGATATTCAGGGAAGTCAGAGAGAAAATGATAATTGTTCAGGAGCAGAAAGAATGGTGGGAAGCTACGCTTCTTAAGGCACTGTGCAATCTCCTTAGAGAGTGTGGGATGCATCTGCCACCTTGGTGCTGGATCAGCTCCCAGTCGGACAACACAGTAATGTTACTGGGAATCAGCTACCTGATTTAGCATCTTACTATTCTCCTCCACCAAGTGTTTGGGACTCTGCAAAAATAGAGGAAGCAAGAAGACAAGTTTGAACAAAGCAAAGTGAACATCTTTGTCATGGGCTCATCATAGATATCTAAGGATGGATTAACTTTCCAAATCAAATGGAAGGAAAAGTATGAGGTAATTATCTTTATACTTACTATCCATATTTCAACTAACTGCATCTTTTCTGAAGGATTCCTCTTCTTCTTTCCCACCACAACCCAGAACCTCCAGTCATGAATTTTTATCATTCTAGTCCCTCCACCCATCTTGAAGTCACTTTTTCTCAAACACACATCCTCTTGCACGTCTTTCTTCTTTCTTTCTGTAGTGACATTATTTGCCAAGGAACTAGATTAAACTAGATTAAGACTCTTCTCATAAAGGAGAATATGAATAAAAAGGTTCCTGTTGTCTTCTCTTCTCCTTTCTATATCTAGATCCTCTCTGTCTGTCTGTCTGTCTGTCTGTCTGTCTGTCTGTCTTGGCCCATCCTTTGGCAACACACTCTATTTTATATTCTTTTTAAAATTTAACTTAAAAACATTCTTATCTTACATATCAATCCCAGTTTCTTCTACCACCTGTCCACCAAATCCCTCCACAATCTCCCCATCCCACCTCCATCCATTCCTCAGAGAGGGTGAGGCCTTCCATGAAGAATCATCAAATCTGTCACATCATTTGGGGCAGGACTTAGGTCCTCCCCATGTGTATCTTGGCTGAGAGGGTATGCCTCCAGGGAATGAAGTCCCAAATACCTTTCATGCCCAGGGATAAATACTGGTTCAACTGCCATTGACTCCATAGACTGCCCAAGACCCCCAACTGACACCCACTTTCAGAGAGCCTAGTTAGGTCTTATGCAGGTTCCCCTGCTGTCGGTATGGAGTCTGAAAGCTCCCACTTGCTCTGGTCAGCTGTTTATGTGGGTTTCTCCAGCCTGATCTTGACCCCTTTGTTCATCACTCCTCCCTCTCTACAACTGGATTCCAAGAGTTCCACTCAGTATTTAGCTGTGAATCTCTGCTTCCATCAGCTACTGGATGAAGGCTCTAGGATGGCATAAGAGGTAGTCATTAATCTCATTATAGGGGAAGGGCATTTAAGGTAGCCTCTCCACTACAGCTTAGATTTTTAGTTGGGGGTCATCCCTGTTCATTCCTGGGAATTTTCCTAGTACCAGGTTTCTCATTAAGTCCATAATGGCTCCCTTTATCAAGGTAACTCTTTCCTTGCTCTCCTTCTTTGTTCTTCCCCCAAATCGACCTTCCTGATGCCTCATGTTCTCCTTCCCCTATCCCTTCTGCCTTTCACGTTCTCCTCCCTCCTTCCCTGTCCCCTCATGCTCCCAAATTTACTCAGGGGCTCTGGTCACTTTCCATTTCTTGGGAGTCTATAAATGTCTTTCTTAGTGTCCTCCTTGTTTTCTAGCTTCTCTGAGTTTGTGAATTGTAGGCTGGTTATTCTACTCTTAGGCATATACCCAAAGGATGCACACTCTTCTTTATATTCCCGTTCCCACCCACTGCAGTCTGCTTGCTGTGCCTCACATTGTAGGTGTCATGACATCGCTTCACTAAAGACTCAACTTCCTCCTTGGAGTCTGACAGTTTCTTTGTTTCTCTCACTCCCATGACTCATTTTTAGAATCCTTTTCAGATCCCCCCCCCAAATCTGAGTGTTCGCCTGTCAATTCACTTTAACCCTCACTTCATTAAAAATCTTTCCAAATTCAATTCCCTATCTCTCCCCCCCCTTTTTTTTACACATTCTTCCTGGATGGCCTCTCTCCTGCCTGGTTTTCAGACATTGAACCATCATATGCCATTCTACTTGCCAAACCCTTTCCTTTCTAAAGCAGCCTTTTCTATTTGTTGTTGTCACGTCTCTGTTGTGGAAATTTATGGCAATATCCTACATTTGCTGCTCAGTTTAAAATGTTGCCAACCCCATATGCTTCCTATTATTCAGTTACCTGAGGAAAACTCCTGGCTTATAATATAATTAGCGTCTTATAAATTTACACTTACATCAATATACATATGATTAACTTTTTATCTCCAGGGGAAAGTGTTATAATTGAAATACCACTTTGCTGTGGTGTTGGTGGAACCATCATACATTTTTTCATCTCTAAGTCCAGTGAGGTAAATCAAAGACCTACTCCCAAATGCCTCATAAGATACTCAGAAGGATTAAAACTAGCAAAAGTTCTGAAAATTTTCCAAGGGCTGTGCTTGCATAGTACACATTAAAATGATTGCTTGAGGTATTGGAGGAAAATAAACAAGGAAATGAATGAATAAATGATTGGGTGGATGGTTAAATTAATAAATAAATAAATAAAGTATATTACAGTGGAAGAAATGAGAATTAGATATGAAAAGTTGGTGCCAGGCCCTGCTCTGTTTTTCAGTAAACCTCAGACCTTAAGAAACATATTTTAGACAGGTAATAGTGGGGCATGTTTTTAATCCCAGCACTTGGAAGGCAGAGGCAGGCAGATCTCAGAGTCTCTGAGTTCAAGACCAGCCTGGTATATGGAATGAGCTCCAGGACTGCTAGGACTACACAGAGAAATCTTGTCTCAGTAAAACGAAAGAGAGAGAGAGAGAGAGAGAGAGAGAGAGAGAGAGAGAGAGAGAGAGAGAGAGAGAGAGAGAGAAGATATTTTACTTGTTTGTACTCTCCCTGGCAGTGAGAAAATAGAGAATTTGTTCAAATGATAGGTTAAGAATCCGTTCCTCGTTAAGCATCCTGTGGCTTAATAATCCATAGTAGGAAGTGGATGACTTGCCATCTATAAGTATAATTGATTTTTTTAATAATTGCTCTGATTTTCTTGCTTTTCTTCCTTTTCATTATTTTAAAGCTGGCAGAGCTCCAAACTTGTTTTTAACCTCTCTGTTTCTTCTATCCTAGCAGGTAGGCATTGCCAAAGATCTTCTTAATGATATATTTTCATTTATGTTTTGAGAACGATACAGATGCAAAAATGCATTTTAATTATTCCAACCCCTTGGACTCCCCCAAAACATCCCAATCTCAATTTCAATTTCATTTATTATTACCACATGTTTCTGTGAAAGCTGCCCAAGTGCTAAACTTAATTGTTTAAGTGACATTCAGGTATGCACGGAGCATAATTCTGGAAGCCAGTCTTCTACAGAAACCATTTCATCTATCAAGGATCATAGATAAATGGACTTATTTTGGCTATCCAGTCTTAAACTCATTGCCTCAAATATCACATATCAGTATACTCTACACTGTCTAGGAGTCAGAATTTGTTTACTAGTATATAACATAGAATCTTCCTTTCTTCCAGGTCTGCATGCTTTACAGCTTCCCTTTGCCCTCAAGCCTCCCACATGCACTTCCTCACCCCTTACAGAATGACCTGTCATACTTTCCTGAAAGAATATGAACTACAAATGCAAACTCAGACCTCTCCCTAAGATTAAATGTAGCAATTTAACAGCAACTGTTTTTTGGGGGGGGTTTCTTGATTAGAAACAACAACAAAGTAAAGTTGTGGTTTTCTCTATAACAAGCTAACCTGCCCACTTGGGCTCTACACGCTATTCTCTTTCACTTTCTGAAAAATTCCTCTACCCCAGATTAGCTCTTCCTTAGTTTATGCGCCATCAACATCCTCTCTACAATGTGTCTTACCATTGTAGAAAATGTGCCTTAGCAGTGTAGAAAAAGTAGGTTGATGCTTACCTCTTTACAGTTACTAACCTATGACTGTCATTTATGCATGCAATCAGATTAAGAGACTAATCTTTTAGCCTCACAATCTTGCAATAACTTTAAGTATAATAATTTTCTTACAAGGTGACTCTTCTCATTCTATTTCCTCCTGGGTTTCAACCTCACCTCTCTGACTTCTCCTTTCCAATCTTCTCATCTTCATTCAAATCTTTTTGACCCAAATGTAAGAGAAAGTCAAATCCCAGTGTTAGGCATTCCTCTGTATTTTATAATCCTTTTCAGGGTCATGCCACTTAGTCCAATTTCCTTGAATACTATCCATATTCAGAGGACTTCTAAGTTTATATCCAAGCCTAGCTCTCACCTTTGGGTTCTATACAAATGTGGCTGTGTGCTCCTCTCTACACAGAATTCTCACACACATCTCAGACATACAAACTGAATGTGTGTTTCTCTGGAACTTTGCTTCCACACAAACTTCGCCATCTAAGTAAATGGTGCCATTTATTCAAACCAGAAACCCATGAGTCCTTTGTGATCATTCACCCTTTCTTTTCCTCACATTTCATGTTAGTAAATCTTATTTTTTCTACCTCCCAAACACATGAATTTGTCTGCTTTCTATCTTTTTGGCAATAAGATATTCTATTGGATCTTACACGGTCCACTGAATAGTATTTTAATTTGGTTACTCTATGAAGATCTCTTTCTAATTTATTTGTTACATAGCTTCCAGCATTTGAAATTACATAGGAGATAAAACTTAACTATTTAAATCCCTCCCATGAAGTCACACAGCACTTAAATATCCTCTTTTTAGGAGGGCCTGTAAGAAACAAAATGTTCTGCCATGCTCCTCCTTCTCCTCATCTTTCTCCTTCTCATCTTCTTCCTTCTCCACCTCATCAGCTTGCCCTGAATCTCCTCCCTCTTCTCTCCTCTCTCATTTCCATAGTTTAGTTTAGATTTCTAAAGACAGTTCTTTCCTGACTAAAGGACTAGTGCATTGTTTAGAATGTTCTCTTTATCCTCCCTTCCAATGCTTGCCTTACGATCTTAACTTCTTCCCATTTCCTAGGACTCATGGTTTTGTTATGTCTTGACCACAGCAGACAAAATATTCTTCTCTCTCACACACATGTATAGAGTATTTCATAAAGTCTTTTTACATGTCACCAGAATATTAATTTCAGAAAACCCAGAATATTCCTTATTAGCTAGACTTCTTCAGTATTTTATTCTAAGCAAATTTGGCTTAAAGTAGAGACATATTTTTGAATGTAGCCAGTGCCTGAAATGAAGCAGTAGTTATGTAAAATGTAATATATAAAATTAACACTGTATTTAGTAGATTGGAAAATGACTGTCAAAGGAGTGTAACTTGTCCCAATAGACACAGGTAATAAACGTGGTAGACTTGTGATATACATCCAGGAATATCTCTTTCTATTATTCTATACTGCTTCTCTATTGTCAATAGCTAACTCTTGCTCCACTATTCTTTATCTACTGATTTTGACGACTTGTTATGAAAATAAATTTTAAGGGCTAGGTGTCCTTTGTCATGGGGAAATACAATACACATACATCAATTGATATGGAATTTATAAAACAGAAAATATTAAAAAAAACTTTTATTTTACATGCAAATGACTAGGATTGTTGATGACTAAGAGCGCACCATCCACAGGAGTTATAAAGAAAGAAGGAAGGAAGAAATAGAAGAAAACAAAAAACAAAGTAAGATCTCCAACGATTGAACTTTGTGTCCCATTTTCCAAATAAATATTTGGAAGTGTGTATATCTATGGGCTGTAGTCAGATTCTAAATACCATAGGGCAATTTAAGCCTTGTATTAACTTTCTAACAGTTCCAGGAAGACTGTGCCCAAACACATTAGGTTTCAGAACCCTGAAGAAGCCAATTAGGCTTGTTATGGATAAACCTCTCAGCATTTTTATTTTTCCCAAAATAGCATTTGATCAATTGTTCTTTTTCAAATAGTTATCCATTTAGATGAAATCATGAGTGTCAGTGAAGAAGAAAATATGACTCAAATTTCAGAAATTGTCCTTTTGGGTTTTGGGGATCTCCATGGTCTTCAATTTCTTCTTTTTGGGATATTTCTGACTATTTATGTGATTACTCTCATGGGTAACTTTGTAATTCTCTTCGTGATATCAGCTGATTGCTCTCTTCACACACCCATGTATTTCTTTCTTGGTCACTTCTCCTTCCTAGAGATTAGCTACACCACAACCATTGAGCCCATAATGCTGAAGACATTATTATCGGCTCACGTGTCTATCTCCTTCCTTGCCTGTGCTTGTCAGTTTTATTTCTTTGCTTCCCTGGCGACGACTGAGTGCTTCTTCCTTGCTGTAATGTCTTATGATAGATACAGAGCCTGTGACCCACTCCACTACTCCAGTATCATGGACTTCTGGAATTGCTTTCAGCTAGCAGTGGCCTCTTGGTTGGCTGGATTTCTGGCCCCTATTCTGCTCATGATTCTCCTGTTTCGCTTAACATTCTGTTCTGCCAAAGAGATTAACCATTTCTTCTGTGATTTGAAGCCCATCATGAAACTGGCCTGCACTAATACTCAAGTAGCTGAAGTTACTTCTTTTATATGCACCTCTGTATTTGCCCTTGCTCCTTTCCTACTGACATTGGCTTCCTATATTCACATCATTTGCACCATTCTAAGGATTCCTTCTACCACAGGGAAGCAGAGGGCTTTCTCCACCTGTTCTTCCCACCTGACAGTGGTCAGCCTCTATTATGGTACTTTGGGCATTGTTTATGGCTTCCCATCAATACCTAGATATGAAGGTGTATTGAAGTTGCTCTCCCTTCTGTACACAGTGTTTACTCCTGCTGTCAATCCTATCATTTACAGCCTGAGGAACAAGGATGTGAAGACAGCTCTGAAAAAATTGGTACAATGACATACATACCTGGTCAAAGAAGGTTGGAGAATTGTACTGGCTCATAATGCATACTGTAAACTCCAACCAATTCAAGATGTCAATGGTATCTATATAGACAGTCTTGAAACAAGAATTTGAATGTGAGCCCATAGGTTGTCTAGCACTAAACTGGCTGCTTATATTAAGTGAGGCAAACTCAAAACCCTGAAGCATCCAAGACAATTTTCTTGAACAATGGAAGATAAAACTAGTTTGTTTTTCTTAAGAGAACATGGCATATATGACAGAAGAAGGAAAATCAATGGGATGTACTTGAAATCAGTCTTCCTCGTAAAAGTAACAATGAAAGTGAAAGAGATAAAAATATTCAAAAATTAAAATTATTTTCAGTTATTTATTTCAGGAGTATACACAAAAAAAGGATTTGAAGTAATGTGACCAGTTGATAAGAATTAAAGCAATGCATACATATGACTATAATATGTCCATAAATAAACAAGCAACAGTGGAGAACAAATCAGCTCTGTTTGCTTATATATACAGCTCCTTACAATTTGTCATATGCAATGTATAGAGTATGGTATAGAGTATGCAAAAAGGTAAACTAGTTTTGGTTGTTATGGTGCACACCTTTAACTCCAGGACTTGGAAGGTAGATGCATCTCTGTGAGTTCAACATCAGCTTGGTCTAATTAATGAGCTCAATGTCATCCAGGACTTCATACAGAGATCTCCCTGCCCCTGAAAAACAAAACAAAAGATAAATTTAAAATATTTTTACTCAATTGTAGGTATACAAAAAAGGCCATATGGAATTGGTGATACCTGGGCTCTCTTGGTTAAATTAATCATCTTTTGAGAAGGTATCTCTGGTTAATGACTCAGTGTAAATTATAGATAAATATGTTTAAAAAAACAATTTTAGAGACTACCATGGAAAGCTACTTGAACACAAGAAGACTTTTCTTTGAAAGACAAGTTACTGAGTATATTAGAACAAGGTCCTTGTCTCTTATCTGTGATGGTGCTTAACTGACAAAATTGTTAAAAATCAATGTAATTATAAACATCTAGTGTAAGTATAAACTTTGGGCAAAAAAACCTGTTTTTTGTGAACCTCTCTCTTGAATTTTTCATTCTGTTAGCTAAGCCACACACAGAACAACAGACTTAGCCTGCATCCAGTCAACTAAGCCAAGACAAGGAAAAATAAGTGCTGTCATTTCCTAATAAAAGGTCTGCTCTCTATTGAGGTGACCAATTCCTGATAATTTCGTTCTTGTATGATAGACTTGGGGAAGAGAAGTATGGTGAACAAAAGGAGAGACGAGTATTTCCACCTGGAAAAGTAAAGCCATTATTTCCATGACAGAGTAGCACCCATCTGCCAAGAAGAAGGCAACACATCCATTCAGCACAACAATTACAGCTAATTGGATTTCTTCTGTTTTAATACCTGAGCTGGGGCTCTATTGAGAACAGATAAAGAGATCTTTTAAAGGCAAGTCATTTTCTGCATATCACTTTATTCAAAGTACTTAAGGAGGCATATTATACACTATACTCTCCTGAAGCTCAAAATGGTACTCTGTGTAAATTTAGGGCCTTAAACCTTGCTGGAGATTATTGGAAAAAATCAAATTAGAATATGAAGGTAATGTCTTGAACAAGGGGAAATACATTTGCTCAGGTCACACTTTGGGCAATATGAAGCCAGGCATCTGGACAACAATGAAAATTTAGATAACTGTTCACTTTCAGAAGCACTGCATATAGCACATTTTCAGGCACCTAGTTGTTTCTTGCTATCTAGAAGAATTATAACATTCAACAATGCTTTAAAAAAGTATGTTTAAAAATTATACCAGTTGTTAACAATTAAGTAAGTAACTTAGCCTCTCTGATCTTCAAATCTGTCATATGGAAAATGGAGCAGAAAAACAGATGATAGCTCATGACAGGTATCTGACATATGTTAATTATTGTTTTAACAATAATTGCCAGTACCATTTGTGGATGACGTTGGTCCTTCTCTTGATATAGTAAAGTAGTATGGGTCAAGATGCTATATGAATTACTGTGAAGTCATTTAAATGCATATACTAGAAAAATTGGAGACAAGTTTCTGATGTATTCGTTTTGCTGAGGTCTTAGTTCACTATCATTGCTGGTGCAAAACCCAACATGCTCTGAACCAATGTGTTTCCCATCACATCAGCTCCTAATTGCTGCTCAAATGACATCACATTGCTCTACTTAACTAGTTCCATGGAAACCACGTTTTCTCCTCTCTTTATTAACTCATAGTTTCCTTCCATGGAAAGAAATAATCACCCTTCTGACATCAAGTAGTATTAAAGTAAATAAAGCCAGTGCTTATTAAAGAAGAGAGGCTAAGGGGCAAGGGACCTATTCAATAGTTACAAGTTTGGCCCCTACCTACCAGTCTGACCTTAACTTGTACCACTATTTTTCTTTATGTGTGTCCTGTTCACATCGGAACCTTATTTCTAGTTCTTGAATCTACAAATTCTCCCATGCCTTAGAATATTTGCATATGGTATTCCTTCTACTTAGATATTCTTTCCCAGGCCTGGATACAATTAGTGTCTGCCCCCCTGCCCCTTCTTTAAACTATCACCAACTGGATATTTCCTGGCTATGTCATCTAGATTGACTTCTCCACACATACCATCATATTCCACCACTTAGGATTGATTTCAGTGTCATTAAAATAATCACCTAGCAAACTTGGTCTCTATGAAATAATTTGTATATTCATATTTTTTCATGTATATCTCTTGGAACTTCTGTTCCTGTCCCAAAATAAGTTCTTAAAATATATTCAATCTCTACTTAATAAATGAATAGATTTAGTGGTTCTGATTTGGTAGTTGGGCAACTTAGTAGCGTCTAAAACATGTTCCTAAACTCATTAAATTTCTTAACATTGACAATTGTGATTAATGTTTTCTATTTTGAATCCAATCTGATTACAACTTGTAACAATATACCATGCCATGGGTACCAACATCTGATATTCTTGGTAGAGCAGTAGCATTGAGAACAGAGGGAGTGACTTCAACATTCAGGTCATAGAAAGTGGTATATATTTGGCCTTCTTGGCTGCAAACCTTCTTTCAGAGCACTAAAATTCCTTAAAGGAATTTTGAACACCCCAAGGTCCCCAGAATGGAGGCCACATGGAGAGACTATGAAGGGATTCTTTTTTCCCATTACTCTTTCTTATCATCTCATGTCCATGCTTATTAATTAATGGTCTCTGTGGAGATTTCCATATAAGATCAATAAGGTCCATCTCACATACATAAATCCTTTGATATGCTTTCTGTTGGGAAGTGGGATGCAATGGGAGGAATGCTTTTCACTAATTGAATATGACCAGGGCATTACTTGACAGGTACCAGCATGGACAGTCAAATATGTGAGTGCAGATGTCTCTAGATGACTCTTTATTTATTGTCAAGACCTGCCTAGTCATAAAACTTTCATCTATCTATCTATCTATCTATCTATCTATCTATCTATCTATCATCTATCTATCTATCTATCTATCTATCTATCTATCATCTATATATCTTTTTGGTTTTTCAAGACAGGGTTTCTCTGTGTAATAGCCCCTGTCTGTACTAGAACTCATAGAGATCCTCCTGCCTCTGCTTCATGAGTGCAGAGATTCAAGGCTAGCACCATCATAGCTTGGCATGCCCTGGTTTCTGATCCACAAGATCCATGAACATAAATCAGTTGTTGATTCTAATGTACTAATTTGGTAGGGGTGATTTTTATGAAGGAATGGTTACCTAAAGAGTAGCCATGAAATCCACAGTATTTCAGAGGCACAAAGTAAGGTCTGAAGTTTAAGCTCAGATAGAAAAAGGGATTCTTGATTGTCACCACATTTTTTAAAAAAAAATATGATTTACTATTTTATGCACTTAATTCAAACCTTGCTTCTCTGAAGCAAAGCTTCCCGAACCTCTTACCCAGAGAGAAGTGCATCTTTTATCCTAGCTGCTTCCACTATATGGAAAATACTCTGTATTGGTCCCCTTGTGCATATATTAACTTACATTCTCCTTCACATTCTAAAATATCTTGCATGCACTATTTGCACCTTCAGGGTCTTACAGTGAGTTCAGTGAATACATTTTCAGTGATGAAGTGAACATTCTTCATTTTAAATACTAAGTACTAGTTATGTCTGACCCTGCTTAGCTTCTGAGCTAAGACAATCTCAGGTACATTCAGTTGGCATGGCCATAGACAAAAATGGATATTTCTAATGATCATTTTCATTAGATCATTCTGGTCTGAATTTGGTCCCCTCTAAATGCCAGGCTTCAGTGTGTTCCAGGTCGGCACCAACCTCCTCTAACAAATATGGAATATAGATGAGGGTCTGAGCCATCTGTGCTGTTCTGTTTGATTTAAGGTCATCTGTGGCTTTGCCATCCAGATTTCACCACTAGCCTTTCATACATTCATTTCCTGCAGTTCTACTTCCTTCAGAAGTAAACACATGAAGAAACAGGCACAGTAATGAGGAAGCCAAGGTTACAGCTAAAAGCAACAATAGCCACAACAATAGAAATGCATCTAACGGTAAATGAAATTTTGCTTTGTTCCAGGCAATGTGGTAATATTTTATATACATGATTCCATGAAATCCTCACCAGTGGTCCTGCAAACTGGACACTGCTTTTTATTATCATTTTACAGATGAGGAAATTGAGGTTTAGAGAAGATAAATACCAAGATTTCACTGGGAGCAGATTATGAGGTACAGGGTATAGCTTATCTACTGACAGGTATTTCTATAGGTATCTTGGTTTCCTTGGACTTCTTTAGACCATCTATCTTTAATGGTAAAATCAAGGCAACCCAAGCTTGGAATTCATAAGCATTTCAATCCTTGCCTTTACCAAATTGAGGACAGGGGGAGTGAAGGTGACGTTGGAGCAGGATTGTCTTTTTAGTGGTATTCTATCCCCATGGAGACATCTGTGAAAGTGACTTAGTCATTTCATGGAATCAAGGATAGTAGGAGGAAGTGTGCATAATGAATTCAGTCATTTTTTCCCTTTATTTCCTGACGTATCTCCCATGGAGTTCTAAATATTGAGACTCAGAGTCATTTTATACCCCTGTTACCACCACTATCAAGGACCTTTCCTCTGGCCCCCCTGAAAGGATGGGTGTATCCTCAGAGGTTGACAAAAGACAGTGTTAGAACTATAGAAGAGGGACTTTTTGAGTGGCAGTTAGAAGTAGGTATTAGACAAAAAAGAAGCCCCAGGGATTTGTGCTCTACCAAACAAGTGCTGGGTGAAGGTGGTGATTAATGCCAGCTCATTCACAGCACTGCTGACGTGGATGCAGATGAAGAATACACTAAGGCTGACAAACTCAGGAAAGAAACTAAGAATTTGGTTTAACTGTTTGGAAGTAATTCTAATTACAGCATTTATATGAACTGTTTACAGTTTATGCCTAATTGCCATCCAGCACAATAACAATTATGCATATCATTAAATATGTGTCAGATTAATTTTGTTGTAAATTTTTAGAAAAGCAGCAAACCCTATGTGTGTATGCACTGTCTGTATAATTTGTTGCTGAGATTGCTCACAACTTAGGAATAAATGAGACAGAACATTGGCTGGGGGGCCGGGAGTGGCAAAGGTACAGACGCAGAGGCGGCTGCCTTGGGTTGAATATTTACTATGGGTAGTGCACAAAGTGGTTAATCAACAAATGCATAAATCCCAGCAGCTTAGCTTCACTGGAGCCCTGCAGGCAGCTCCACAATCTTTTATTCATTTCCTGTTGATTCTTTGGATGCATTCACACCCACAGCATGTCCCAAACCATTTTTAGTCTCCTTGGCCTCTCAACTTACTTCTTCTCTCTTGACGCTAGTTCAGTGAGTTAAGGGTGACTTCATCCCAGGCTTTAGGCAGTATAGCTGGCTAATAGTTTACCAGTATGGCTTCTACTTTTCTTTCAAGTCCCAGTTCTCCTTTCATGAAGGTCTTCAGAAGTAGTGGGGGGGGGGCTTTTCATTGTTCCCAGAGGCTGTTTACTTGCCTTTATTTTCTTAATAGAATTTTTTGTCATGCACATCCTGTAAATCTTTTTTGAGATTTCTTCTTGATATACACAGGACACAATGAGATTACACATACACACACACACACACACACACACACACACACACACACACACACAAGAGGGGGGAGGGAGAGAGAGAAGGTCTGCTGTTCTTTCAAGTATAAACATTTGCTCTTTTTTCCCTATTACCCTTGTACTTACTACACATCTTTCATATACAATTATATTCAAAATTCATTTAATGAAAGCCGATTCTGTGAATTTAAAAAGTGTCTCACGTCTTGCATTGAGGTACTCAATAGATACTCAAAGACCCTCCATCACAGATCCTCTCATAATGATTCTCTTGTAGAGGGATGAGAATAGCTGTCACTTTTCTTCTCTAGCATTACGTTGGAGACTCTGGAAAAGCAGAAAACAGGACAGTAAAAGGCATGTAACTTTGCTGTTAATCAAATTATCTTCCATTTCAAGGTCTGGCTATGACTAAGAGAACTATGACAACTGGTTTCCTCTTTCTGGGGCCCAATGACCTCATATGAAAAAATGAAGATATGATAAAGCTTATCTTAACAAGATTGCTATGAAGACAAATTCTTATGCAGATGAGAAGGGTCTGGCACACACAATAGTAATGATTCTTCCCAGGCAGAAATTTATAGGTGCTGTGGCTCACTCACACAGAATAATGTGTAAAATTTGCTATGATTTCAAGCCTTACTTATTCTCTAGATGGTGTCTTTTGCTCTTGGGTCTCTATCAGTAGTTTCCTTTCTATGAGACTTAATATTGCCTCTTAATAACAAATATTTTGTGACTCACCAATCCTTCACTATCTTCAAATGAAGTTCATAGATGATATGCCCTACCTACATACATAATTTAAATAAAATCAATTCAGTGACCTAACAGAAATATGAATGAGAAATGAAAGGAAAGTAATTTAAAATAAAATTATATATATTTCAATATAAAAATGCAAGGACACAACCACATCAGACAGCATAATGAAATACATGTTTATACAAACTTAAAATAAATAGGTTTATATGAAAAGATTGGGAGTAATTATACATAAGAAAAAGCATAAAAGTCAAAGAAACAGAAAACCAATAACATAAAATCTGCCATTACAGTAAGGCAAGAATCAAATAATTATCAACACATTTTTCTCATCTATATTATTAAAGCTCACTGAAAGATTCTAAATCATTGTGCTATGCAGGACAGATATTCATTATATAGTATCGTTTTGTATATTTTAGGGCAAGGAGTTATTGATTCCTGTGCTTTGAATGTCAGTAGCACCAACCAAGCATGGTGATAACTAAAATGTGTCCATAACTTTTCAGACATCTCCTACTGGACAATATCCACATTTTGAGGGTTGGCCCTCTAATTCATGTTCAGAAATAAAAAGGCTAATTTAACCAATATCATTATTATGATGTTCTAGGATGTGGGGCTCTCTATTATGTGGAGTTCTCTGTTTTTGTGTTGTTTCTGGTAGCAGTATTCTTGGGACTATGACACATGATCCTGACAGTGTCAGTAACCAACTATCTATAGAAGTATCTTGGCAGCAACCAAATTTTGTCTCATAATGTGTCAATGACTATCCCTTAAGTTTCTGTGACCCTCTAATGCCTTCCTTTCTAGTCATTGAACCACTGAGTCTATGACATCCAACTAAGAAATACGTATTCTAAAAAAATTTGTTTGGGAATGGAGAGATGGCTCAGCCATTAACAGCTAGGCTCACAACCAAAAAAAATTTTTTTAAAGTTACTTTGATGCTTAACTACCCAAGAAGTACATGTGAAAAAAAATAACGGTATGTAACATTATTGTTTCTTTGATGTTTAATGGACATTATTGAATTTAAATCATTTTGTGGGTATGTAATTTCCAAGTGTTTTGGCTGTATCTTTGTAATTCTCAATGAAAAAGTTGGAAATATTTTAAACAATCCCTTGTCAACACAGAACCCAAATGATGACTGAATCATAGCACACAAGATGCTGCCACAAGAATACCACAAGTCCAGTACCAGCCTAGGTCACAAAGAGAGTTCAAGGCAAGCATGGGATACATAGTCAGAATTTGACTGAAAAGATAAAAACAAAACTAAAAAAGTCATGAGCATTTTCAAAGCCTCAATTTCATCATTACTATTTTAGTTTGTCTTATCAAATATACATCCATTCATGCATCCTTCTTGTCATCTATCAATCTATTATATTTGTTGATATATTTCACAGTGAATTTCAAATGTTCATGGACACCTTAATCCTTCAGGACTTTTAAATTTTTTTAAAATAAATTTTAATTAAATCAGAAGCAATCTTATTTTACATAGCAATCCCAGTTCCAAATCCCTCCCATCCTTTCATGATCCACACTAATCTCCCCATATCACCCCATCACTTCTTGGGGAGTGTGCATTCCATGGGGGAAGTCTTCAGATTGTGTCACATCATTTGTGGCAGGGCTTAGGCCATCTCCAGTGTATCTAGACTTAGAGGGTATCCCTCCATTGTGAATGGGCTCCCAAAGACCATTTGTGCACTAGAAATAAATACTGTTTCCACTGCCAGAGGCCCCATAGACTGCCCAGGCCTCCTAACTAACACTCATGTTTAGGGGGCCTAATATGGTCCTATGCTAGTTCCCCAACTGTCATGCTGGAGTCTGTGGACTTCCACTTGTTCAGGTCAGCTGTTTATGTGGGTTTCTGCAGCCTGGTCTTGACCCCTTTGCTCATCACTCCTCCCTCTCTGCAAATGACTTCCTGGAGTTTGGTTCAGTGTTTAGCTGTGGGTGTCTCCTTCTGCTTCCATCAGCTACTGGATAAAGGCTCTAGGTTGGCATATAGATAGTCATCAATCTCATTATTGGGGAAGGGCATTTAAGGTAGCCTGTCCACTGTTGCATGAATTGTTAGGTGGGGTCATCCTTGTAGATTCCTGGGAATTTCCCTAGTGCCAGGTTTCTCTTTAAGCCCATAATGGCTCCCTCTATCAAGGTATCTCCTTGCTTGCTCTTCTCTATTCTTCCCCCTACTCAATCTTCCTGGTCTCTCATGTTCTACCCTTCCTCTTCTCCCCTTCTCTTTCATCTATTCCCCTCTGCCACGCTCCCAATTTGTTCAGCTTTTGTCCTTTTCCTATTCTCTGGAGACCATGTATGTCTCTCTTAGGGTCCTCCTTGCTTTCTAACTTGTCTGGTGGTGTGTATTGTAGGCTGTTAATCATTTGCTCTATGTCTAATATCCATGTGTGAGTGAGTACATAGCATGTTTGTCTTTCTGCCACTGAGTTACCTCACACAGGAAGGTTTCTTCTAGTTCCCATCCATTTCCCTGAAATTTTCAGGATTTTAAATGAATTATAATTGTTCTTAAGCAATTTCTTACATGTACACAACACATATTGGCCACTCTCAGTCCTGATTTCCCTACCATCCCTGTCCATGCCCTCCTTCCCACAAATTTCTCTCTCATGTTCAATTCATGACTCTTAATTCCATATTGTGACCCACTGAGTTTAACCAGAGCCATTTGTGTGATGATGGGTCTGGAGATATTCATTATATAGGCTCAGGACTGGGCATACAACTAAAATCAGACATTCCCTATATCCCAGGTTCTATCTGTTTTATGTAGTTCAGTGGTAAATCCTAAATTCCCATGATCACAGTAGTCTTGCATGTTCAAATTTTGATAGATCCAGTCTTCCGTGGTCCCAGTGCTGGTAGCCACAGTTGTGTGGTGTTGATTGCAGTGGTCATACTGGATCCAGATGATGACATTTTGCAACTTTTCTCCCTGTACTTTCTGCCCCCTTTTAACAGTATTTCCTGCGGCTTAGAGGTAGTAGTGTGTCTTGCTTATGACTGAGTGCAAAGATGTCATTTATTCCCAACATCATGGGCAGCCATGAGACTCTACATTCACCATAAGAAGAGGCTTTTGTCTATGGAAATAACCGTAAATGTTTTCAGAATAGTTTGATGCTGTGTAAGTTTCAGTAAACATCAGTAATAAATTTCCCACCTGGGTCTACTTCCTTTCCAGACATGGGCTGTTGTTAGCTTGCCTTACAATCCAGGCATGGGTTTCCCCCTACCTTTTCCTACCCCATAATGTGGGCCTCAAATACAGTTAGGGGATAATTGACTCCTATAGCAGTCAAGCCACTACTACAGAGGTGGTCATTCTTTTCCTAGCAGGTGTAGTTAGTTCCTAGTGTTCACAGCTTGGTAAGACAAGTGATAGCTTTTCTCCCTTAGCACCCTCCAGTGCTATGAATGCTAGCCAGAAAGGAGGAAGTTGTCCAGTCAGTCCTAGCCAGCTTTCTCTAAACCTGAAAACCTAGGTGAATGGTGTGTTCTCAGCTATGAGCTTATCCTCAAAATCTGGTGAACAACTAAGAGGATTGGTAAGGCTATTGTGGAAGCCTTTGGGGACTTCCTGACCAATTCCTGTGACAGTATATTAGAGCTGGGCCTGGGAATCATGTTGATTGTGACTCAGAACTGCTTCTAGGGCCAGTGTCATCCAGTCATACAGGGCAACTCTCTTTGATGCCTCTTTTATAGTTCTATTTTTATTTGAGTTATGAGCCAATAGGCTTCCATACTGCTTCTTTATACTCCTACTCATTTGGTCACTCATCCACATCAACACCCTGTGCCTCCCTATCAGTAATTAGAGTTGAATAATTGGTAACAGATTTTCTTCTGATGAAAAAAATTGCGTAAAACTAAATGAAAAAGCCTTAAGTCCATATTCATTAAATTTTGACAAATTCACAAATATATATGAAACATTTCAGAATACAGAAAATTACTAGTAACCCAGAATTCTGCCATTTACCAATCCAGTCAATCCTTGCCATATCTTTTTTCTATGCTTTCCCACAAATTTAAATATGCATATATACAAGTATATATACATGTGTGTGTTTCTGGATATTAGTAAGCACCCAAAATAATGCTTTTACTTTCATACATGCTGTTTCATATTCAAAAGTAGATGATTCCTAATTGTTGTGATATTCAGTTTTATGGCTCTACAAATTTTTTATTATATTGATAGAAACCTAGGATGCTTCCAATTTTTCCTGTTGTGATTTAAACTTCAATGAATATTTGTGACCAGATTTTATGTAGATATATGCTTTATAATTTATTTTTACTAAATATGTAGGAGTTTAATTGCTCTATCAGAATAATTTAGATCTAGGAGAAACTGCTGGGATGTTTTCCAAAGTCATAGTACCATTTTACACTACCACCCAAATGTAGGAAAATTCTGATTGCTCCATTTCCTTGCCCACATTTAATGTTGACATTTTTCTTCATTTTTGCTGTCTAGGTGGGTGTCTGTTGATATCGCCTTGTAGTTTTAATTTGCTTTTCTATGATGCCTAATGATGTTGAGTACTTTTTCATGCATTCTAGCCTTTCCTATATTTACCCTCGCACTGTCTATCAAAGCCTTTTTTCCTTTTAAATATTTTGAAATAATTTTATATTTAAGAAATTGTTGTATGAATATTATAATGTTACTATTTAAATATTATATATATGTTGCTATAATGTTAGAACATTGTGCAACTATGATACATGCATTTATTAAAAGTTAGCATATTGGCATATTGCTGCTGACTGGTAGAAGTCCATTATAAGCTTAACAATTTTCTGTACCAATATCAAATTTAGGATGCTATGCTGTATTTCCTTGTCCAATCTGTGATAGTTCTTCAGTCTTTAATTTTGATTCGCCATGCTGACGTTCTTAAAGTGGGGTATTGTAGGCTATTTCTCAATTTGGGTTTATCTAATGTTTTGTCAGTCCATGTGTTAAGGAGGAGAATGGTGCAAGGTGCCTATTCAGCACATCACGGTAGGAGCACTTGACATTGGTCTATCAGTGATGATGTTAATCTTAACCACTTGGCCAAGGTGGTACCTTTTAGGTTTTCCACAAGAAAACTAGTCTTCCCTAGTAGCATAAATCTTCAGTACTTACACAATACTCACTTGATTAGACTTTATTCTCTTCTATTAAGGCTATCTCACATTCAAAGGAAAGAGAACTAAATCCCATGTAGCATATGGAGCAGTAACAAAAATGCAAACATATCATAAAACAATCACCAAATAATATTTGAAGTAGCTAGAAATATCTCATTTTCATTAAAGTTTTATCTGCTGATTTCAGCATTGACCAGTGGATCTTGCCTTCGTAAAGAATACTGCCTTGTTGGTTTACTTTTATTCTCGCTTTTCTACTTTTATTAATTGGAAGTATTCTATGAAAAAGACTTATTCTCCACTTTCCATTTATTTATTAAATTGTCTATGTGAGTGTGGATGTTAGTATCTTTGGCTAATGGAACACAACCAAAATTATTTAGTTAGGTGTTGTACATTGTCCTGCCTTTATGGACTCTCACAGATTGGGCCATGTACTATTTTTACATGGCCGTCTTATTTGTGGTTGCTTTTAAAAAATAGTTTTTGTCAATGTAACATTATCCATGTATTGCATTTTCCCTATCTTAGTTAGGGTCTCTATTGCCTTGATGAAACACCATGATCAAAAGGCAGGTTGGAGATGAAAGGCTTATACTTCAACATTACTGTCCATCCTTCTGTCTTAGGGTTTCTATTGTTATGAAAAGACACTGTGACCAGAAGAACTCTTACGAATTAAAACTTTTAATAGGGGTGACAGGCTTACAGTTTCAGAGGTTCAGTCCTTATCATCATGATGGGGAACATGGCAGCATGGTGGCGGATATGGTTCTGGAGCTGAGAGTCCTACATCTTGCAGGTAACAGGAAGTCAACCGACACAATGGGTGTTATCTGAAGCATAGGAAGCCTCATAGTCTACCCACACAGTGACATACTTCCTTCAACAGCACCATACCCACTCCAACAAAGCCTCAGCTTCTTGTGAGATTATAGGGGCCAATTACATTCAAACTACCACAGTTCCTGATTCTTTCTTAGAAGCATCCATTGTTTAAGGGCTCATAACTGTTTTTAATGAAAAGTAATATTTAGAAACTGTGGTGGTTTGAAGGAGATTGTTCCCCAAAGGCTGGTATGATTCAATGTCTGGTCTCCAGGTAGTAGAAATGCTTAAGAAGGACTAGGAGGCACGGCCTTGTTGTGGGTTTGCCACTGCAGGTGAGTTTTAAGGTTTCAAAAGCCCATGACAGGCCCAGTCTCTCTCTGAAGATCAAGATGTAGCTCTCAGCTACTTCTCCAGCATCAACCCTTCCTGCCTGCTGCTATATTACCCACCATGATAATCCTGGACTCACCTTCTTGAGCTGTAAGCAAGCACCCAATTAAATACTTTTTTTGTATAAGTTGTCTTGATCACAGTATCTCTTCACAATAGAATGGTAACTCAGACAGAAACCAAGGTGTCAACCTGGGTGTGCTTGTTGCTGACAAGGTGTTAATGCGTCTAGATCTTCTTGGTGGGTAAAGCCAGGAATGTAATGTATATGAAGGCATATTTTATGTTGTATTGATCTGTATATGTATTAGAATGGATGTACATTGATACCTCTAATGTAAATCCAGAACAAATGGTCTACTGTATCATTTTTCCTGTAGTACTTAGAAAAATAGACTCCAAAAGCTACTTATATCCTGGTCCCAGAAAGCAATGATGTCCCACTTCATTGAAAAGAGAATTAGAGTTTTTAGTCCAATGGTTGTAAGGCAAAAATGTTATTCGCGGTTATCTAAGTGGGCTCATTGCCTCACAATGCCCATAAAGATCTAGTGTACATAAAGAGAGTAGAAGGTAGACATAGGAGATAAAACATTACTGGCTTTCCTGGAGAAAGAATGACATAAAGCCAAAGAACACAAATGGCTTCTAGAAGCAAGAAAGAAAAGTAGGCAGGTTATCTTCTCTAACAGTCAGGAAGGAAGCAGCAATGCTGACATAATCATTTTTACCCCTTAAGATTATATGGAAATTTTATCTACAGAGCTATATGAAAATAAATTTGTGTTATTTTTAAGTCACTTATTTTATAGTAATTTATTATGGCAGCAATGGAAAACTATATATTCTCCTGTCTTAATTGTTAATTATTTCTCTGGTAGAGAAACCTTGCTCTTACTATTAATCCAATCCTATTTTTCAATTCCAGCAAATATGTAACTAAGTATCTGAATTGCTAAATTGTGTACCCTTGTAAGAAAGAGATTTATCTGTAATATAGTGCTTGTGTGAAGTTCTGTTTTTCTTAGGACACACCAAATAACCACAATTACCAAGCCATCTGCTTCTCTTTTCACTTCATGAAATAAGGCTATATCATATCTACAAAAGTTAGATATGTTTCCATACTCTTTATTCCATCACAAATACTGAGGTATCCTAGATTTTTTTAAGTTTATACAGTAAGACACTCTCTGTTATGTATGGTACTATATAGGCTTTGACAAAAATGTGATTTTTTTTCATAGCATGGTGCCACACACAGTTCTATCATCTGAAAATGTCCATATATAGTCCCTTTGTAATAATCTCTTTTTTCTCCTCAAACTTCTAGAACCATAGATCTGCCTTCTATATGTTGGTTTTGCTTTTCCAAACTACGTGATATGTAATTTGATACAATATAATTCCTTGTTATTTTCCTGCTTTCAGTAAGGCAAAATGGACCCAAGGCTATCCATTATTGCAAAACCAACCATCTGTCCCTTTTGATTAGTAAATAATACTCTACATAGTCTCTGTATCATTTACCTATTGGACACTCTCTAGATTGCTTCCAATTTGGAGACTAATAAGACTATTTTAACCCATAATGTACATTTTTTTGTGCTAATACGTTTTCAACTCACTCAGGTATATACATAAGGGTTAGGAAGCAGAGTCATCCAGCAATTCTATGTTCAATTTTATAGGAAACAAGAAAGCTGCTTCCTCAGCTGGCTATGCAGCTTCATGCATTTAAATTGTTTTAGAGTTTTATTATTGCAGTTGTATGTGTTCCTTTGATATTCTGAGTAGTAATCTTGTCAGATATTAATTTTACAAATATTTTCTCTTACCATAAGACTTTTTGACTGATGTCTCCAGTGAGAAAGAGATTTAATATTTCATGTAATGTATCTTATCAGTTTTATATTGCCACTGTTTTCTGTGCCTTGTACACAAACCCCTCGTCTATAGGTTTATAAGAGATATTCACCAATGTTTTCTTTTAAACTGCATGGTTTAACCTTTTTATTTGTGTCTATGACACATCTGGAATTAAATTTATATACCTTATGATAAAAGGTTTGAGAATTATTATTTTCACATTATTTTCATATGTAGAATTTTCATATTTACTGTCTTATTTATCTTCATTAATATGCAATTATCTTAGAGCTGTCTGTAAAAGGAGATCAAAAAGGCAAACAAAACAAAATAAAAATATTTTCCTTTCCTTGTAAAATTGCTTTAGTACCTATGTAAAAAATTAAACAAGTGTCTAAAGATCAGGTTTATTTTTGAATTTCTATTTCCAATAATACATCTGTCATTACTTGGCAGACTATCACAGTCTTGACCTTAATATTAATTTTATATCAACTGAAGTACTTCCTTCAATGATGTTCTTTTTAAGCATTGTTTTGATTTCTGGTCTTTTGAATGCTGTAAATTTTTCTTAGAATTAGTTTGTCAATTTATATATTTAAAAGTCTGCTTACATTTGACTGTGGTTGTAAGTTAAATTTGGAATCAGGAATAAAGCTGGGAAAATAATTTTTCTTCTTCCTCCTAAACTAAAAACACAGTATGTTCATCTCATTTATTTCTCTTTTTCTTAGATTTTTTTTCATGAGAATGTATATATTTTCCTTGCCTGTTTTTGTTAAATTTATTTCTTTTTAACTATTTCAGGCTATTATAAATAAACTTACTTTTGAAATTCACTTTCCAAAGTACGTATGTGATAGATTAAAATGTGGCTTGTTTTGATAATCTTCTTGTTTTACAGCATTGATAAAACAAAATAGAGAATGTAGCATCAGTCACATGCACATAGGTGAACCATTTTTCTTTTAGTTTGCATATTTGAATAAAACAATGGGTTTTATTGTGACAGTTTTGTATATGTAGACACTGTGCTTCATTTGTATTGCACTATTTCACTGTTTTGTGCCAGTGACCGCATGGTTTGGCCTCTTTTCTCTTCCAAATAGTCTCATTTCTACTTCAATTTTTTCCATTTATTTTTATTTTTCCTGTGTATATATGTGTGCATGTGGAGACTGGAAGTTAACATTGGTTGTCTTCCTCTTTATCTACCTTTTTAAAAAATAGATGTATTAGAGTTAATTTTATTGTATTTACATTTAAACTTAGGTTTTAATTTTATTTGAACATTTCATACATGATTACTGTATTTGAGAAAGTGTTTTTAACTGACTGGTGAGATTAACGATCCAGCTGTATTGGGCTAGACGACTATTGGGCATGCTTCGGCGTGGTATTATCTTTATGTTGTCAGAAAACCCATCCACTGTGGGTAGCACCATTCCCTGGGCTAATATTCTGAATTATGTAAAAAGGACAAAGTGAGGTGAGCACAAGCATTTGTCATTGCATGCTTTCTTAGTATAGATACAATATGAACAGCCAGAGACTTATTCTTAACCACTATGCCTTTTATGCCAGTTTCCATGTCATTCTCAACATGATACATTATATCCTTCTAAAAGTATAAACCAAAGAAATCCTTTCCCCATAGGAAAATCAATGGATACAAGAAAACCATTAAAGCAAGTTACATTGGTGTAAGTAGGTATCTGTACCCATTAAAATTAACCTTAACCAAAATATCACACATTGTCATGAAATTAACTGAGAACAGATCATGGATATAATCACAAAATAGGAAAAATATTCAGGATAAAGAGCAAGCAAAATTGCTTAAAAAAAATTGACAGCAAAATGGCACACATAAGTACTGATAAACTGCCCATCACCAAATTTTAAGAAATCTACCTCTTAAATTCAATTTTTATTAATTTTCTATTTAAATTAAAAACAATATTATTTTATATACCAATCCCAGTACCCTCTCCTGTCCTTTCACTCCCCTCATCATCTCACCATTCCACCCCAATCCACTGCTCAGGGAGAGTGAGACCTCCCTTGGGGGATCATCAAAAGTCAGTCAAATCATTTGGGGCAGAACCTAGGCCCTCCCCTGTGTGTCTAGGCTGAGATAGTGTCCCTCCATAAGGAACGGGCTCTAAAAAAAGCCAGTTCTTGAAGTACGAATAAATAAATTTTTTTAAAAATTTAACCTCACTAATTAAAATGAAGGAACACAAGCTACAGATATGAGGAAGCCATTTTCAAATTACATATCATTTCAAGGGAGTATTTGTATCTATAATATTTTCAAGCAGTAAAGTGAATCTATATAATTCTAAAATTTACAAAAGCCATGAACTGATATTTTGTCAAAGAAGATAAATCACAAGCAAATACTTGAAATTATTTCAAATAGCAATAGACAATGGAAATATAAATTAAAACCACTATGAGATGTACAAATCCAGAATATTTGGAATAGAAAGTAGTGATAATTCCAGTTGATTTTGAGAGTGCAAAAACAAAAAACAAAAACCCTGGACCCTCATACAATGGAAAAGAGAGTGCAAATGGGCTGAACAATTCCATCAAACAAGCACTTTCTTAAAGAACTAAACATGCAACTACCAAATAACTAGTTCAGTATTTGGAGGCATTTATCTCCTAGAAAAAAGTTATGCTCATGCAAAAAGCTAAACATCAATGTAACAACTCTTTTTATAACAAAGCAAAGAATAGAAACAATCCAAATATTCTTTAATAGACATCATATGGGATACTAGATGTGTATAATGACTTGGATAAATATCCATACTTTTAACCATAGTGAAATAAGTCAATCATGAAAGTAGTATGTCTTTTGCTTTCATTTACATAACACTATTAAATGACAGAGTTATAATAATAAAAAAGCATAGTCCGCGTTTGGCAGGTGTTAAAAGTGCCACCACTCCAGCCAGGGAACCAATTTAGTCTAACAGCAGATCTTCAGCTCTCCATTTCATCCTCCAAATTCGACCCTCCAGTCTCCTTTTCAGCTCCTTAGCAGACCACCTGCTGTGCTCGCCTTCCTTTCTGACCCCCACCTCCATCCAGTAAATTCTGATGTTCTCCAAACTTTCTCTCAGCTCATCCTGTCATTCCAGCCAACTTCAGCAGCTTTCTATTGAAACCCTCCAGCCAAGCCTGCCAGAGAAACAAGTGGGTGAGCAAATCAGGCAGATGTAATGTTCAGATCTTCACTCTCACTCTTCTCCTCCCGATCCAATGCCCCAATCTTATCCCCAGTTCTGTAGACAACCATGAGCTATGACTGATTCTTATTGTCTGTGTTATTCTCAGGGGGTTAAGCAAATTCTGGTTCCACGCTTGTGTCCCCACCTCCTGTGAACACCCTTAGCTCCCTTTCCCAGCTTATCTCCATTCCTAAATTACAGCCATCAATATCTAAAGTCACATTTTACTTGGAACTCCCAGTGGCCATGCCTATCAGGATTCCAGGGGAACTACCTACCAGGCAGCACACAGCTATCACACATTCCTATGGACCAGAAACTAAGGAACAAAGCACCAACCCAACATAGACAAAGCCAGATATAAGCACCTAGAATTACAATCTTCACAAACCTACATGAATAAATGTCAGCATAAAAATAAAATCAATAACATCCAGGACAATATGTCTCCAGTATTGCCCAGCAATACTACCACAGGAGGCCCTAAATACTGCAATATAACTGAAGAACAAGACAAAGATCTTAAAATAGCCTTTATAAATATAATAGAGGTCTTTAATGAGGACTGAATCTATAAATCTCAAGAAGTTGAAGAAAATTAATAAAGAAATTCAAAGCCTAGAAATGGAAATAGAATAAAAAAACACCCAAATTATAGAAATGATAAATTTTAGAAACTTTAACAAGAACCTCAGAGATAAGCATTACCGATGGAATACAAGAGATGAGAGAGAGAATTCCAGGCGCTGAAGAGATCATAGAAGAAATGGATGCCTCTGTCAAAGAAAATGTTAAATCTTCAAAAAATCCAGACACAAAACATGTGTACATGATTAAAAGACCAAACTTAAGAATAATAGGTATAGGATGGAAGGGAAATTGTGGCTAGGATAAAATACATGAGATAATAATTTAAAAAAAAAGAAAAGAAAAAGAAAAAGAGTAATAGGTACAGAAGAAGAATTCCAGCTCAATGACTCAGAAAATATTTTCAAGGAATTTATAGAAGAAAACTTGCCTAAAATAAAAGAGATGTCTATAAAAGTATAAGAAGCATACGAATAACCAAATACATTGGACAAATAAACAAAGTCCCCTTAGCACATAATAATCAAAACATAAGGGCACCCATGTTCATACAACAAACACTACTATAGCACTACTATAGTTTAAATCACATATTGGCCCTCAGACACTGACATTAGGAGACTTCAATAACCCACTTTCACCAACAGACAAGTCTCAGCCAATCAAAAAGTAAACAGAGAAATTATGGACCTCACTGATGTGTTAAACCTAACAGACCTAACATATTGACAGAATACTTCACCCAAGCACAACAAATATACTTTCTTCTCAGCACCTCACGGAATTCTCTCCAAAACTTACTACATACTCTGTCACAAAGTAAATGTCTACAGATATAAGGAAATCCAAAAAAAAAAAAAAAAAAAAACCAACCTGCATCCTATCAGACCACCAAGGATTAAAGCTAGACATCAACAACAGAAATAGCAGAAAGCCTACAAATTCATGGAAACTGAGCAGCTCTCTACTGAATGAAGTGAATATACAATGTACCCAAGCATATAAAACACAGTGAAGGCAATTCTAAGAGGTAAGTTCATAGCATTAAGTGCCTGTAAAACTAATAACTTGACAACACCATTGTAAGCTCTAGCAAAAAAAAAAAAAGACATCATACACAAAATGAGTATATGGCAAGAAATAATCAAACTCAGGCCTGAAATAAATGAAATGGAAACAAAATTACAAATAATAATTATAACAAAGAGTTGGTTCTTTAAAAAAATCAATAAGCTTGAAAAACCTGTATCCATAAGTCTACAGAATGGGAAAAGATCTTCACCATCCCCACACCTGACACCAGACTAATTTCTAAAATAGATGAAGAATTCAAGAAACTAGGCATCAACAAACCAAATGATCCAATTAGAAAATGGAGTAAAGATCCAAAGAGAGAATTCTCAAAAGAGGAATCTTAGATGGCCAAGAAACACTTAAAGCAATGTTCAGACATCCTTACCCACTAGTGAAATGAAAATGAAAACAACTCTGAAATTCCATTTCACACCTGTCAGAATAGCTAAGATCAAAAACATAAGTGACAGTTCATGATGGAGAGGATGTCGATCTAGGGTAACACTCCCCCATTGTTAATGGGAGTACAAAATTGTATGGCTACTTTGGAAATCAGAAAATTGGAAAGAGATAAACATCAAAACCCAGCTATACCACTCTTGGGCATATGCCCAAAGGATGCACTTTCATACAATAAAGACATATATTCACCTATGTTCATAGCATCATTATCTGTAATAGCCAGAACCTAGAAGTGACCTAAATTCCTCTCCACTGAAGAATGAATGGAGAACATGTGGTACATTTACACAATGGAGTACTACTCAGTGGAAGAAAACAATGGCATCTTGAAATTCACAGGCAAATGGATGGAACTAGAAACCGTCCTGAGTGAGGTAACTCAGACGTAAAAAGACAAACATGGTATGTGTTCACTAATATATGCATAATTGACATAGAGCAAAGGATTACCAGCATACAATCCACAACCCCATAGAAGCTGGGAAACAAGGAAAACCCTAACAGTGACATGCATGATCCCCTGGAGAAGGTGAAAGGGACAAGAGCTCCTGAGCAAATTAAGAGCCTGGGGGAGGGGGTGGGGAATAGGAGAAAGAGGAGGGGAGAAGGGAGGGGAGGAGAACATGAGGAATCAGGAAGATCAAGTGGAGGGAAGAGTAGAGGAGAGCAAGGAAAGAGGTACCTTAATAGAGCAAGTCATTATAGGTTTAAAGAGAAATCCGGTATTAGGAAAATGTTCAGGGATCCACAAGAATGACCCTGACTAAGAATGAATCAAAGCAACAGTGGAGAGGTTATCTTAAATGCCTTTCCCATATACTAAGACTGATGACTACCTTAAATGCCATCATAGCTTCTTCTTCCAGTAGCTGATGGAATCAGAAGAGAATCACAACCAAGCACTGAGCCAAACTCCTGAAATCCAGTTGCAAAGAGGGAGGTGTGATGAACAAAGGTGTCAAGACCAGGTTGGGGAAAGCTACAGAAACAGTTGACTTGAGCAAGTGTAAGTCCATGAACCCCAGTCTGACAGCTGGTGAACCAGCATAAGACTGAACCAGGCTTCTTCATGGGTGCCAGTTGGGAGACCTGGGCAGTATATGGAGCAGTGGAACCAATATTTATCCCTAGTGCACCAATGGGAGCCCATTCCCTTTGGAGGGGTACTCTCTCAGCCTAGATACATGAGGGAGAGACTAGGCCATGCCCCAAATAATGTGTCAGATTTTAATGATCTCTCATGGGAGGTCTCACCATCCCTGGGGTGTGGATGGGGCGTAGAATGCTGCGTTGGTGGAGAGCATGGGAAAGTGCGAGGAAGAGGGAGCTGGGATTGGTATGTAAAGTAGGTTTGTTTGTAATTTAAATAAACATTTATTTTAAAAAGTATTTTTATTATTAATTATTTTTATTATTTTACATATTGATCCCAGTTACCTTTCCCTCCCTTCTTTGCTCTCTCCCATGCCCCCTGACGACCCTCCCAACCCATCCCACACACACACACACACACACACACACACACACACACACACACACACACACACACACACACATGCTACACAGGGTGATACCTCCCAGGAGGGATCAATAAAATCTGTCAATTCATTCCAAATGACTTGGGACTAGGCCCTCCCTCCTGTCTCTAGGTTGAGGGAGTATCTTTTCATGGGGAATGTGCTCCCAAAGTCCTTTTGTGCACCAGGGATACATCCTGGTTCCACTCTCAGAGATCCCTTAGACTGCCCAGGCCTTCTAACTGACATCCATGTTTAGGGGGTCTGGGTCAGTCCAATGTTGATTTCCCAGCTATCAGTCTGGGGGTCCATTAGCTCCTGCCTTTTCGTGTTACCTGCCTCTGTGTGTTTCTTTAGCCTGGTCTTGTCCCCATTTTCTTATCACTTCTCCCTCTCTGCATCTGGATTCCAGTTCGGCTCAGTGTTTAGCTGTAGGTGTCTGCTTCTGTTTCCATCAGCTACTAGATGAGGGCTCTATGATGGTGGATAAGTTATTCATCAATCTCATCAGAGAAGGGCATTTATGGTAGCCTTTCCACTGTTGCTCAAATTGTTAGTTGTGGTCAGCCCTGTAGGAATCTGGACATTTCTGTAGAGTTAGTTTTCTCTTCAAACCTGCAATGGCTCCCTCTTTTATGGCGTCTCTCTCTCTCTTTTTCTCTCATTTGTTTAAAAAATTTCTAAGTAAATATATATACATATATATGTATATATATATATATATATATATATTATAAAAAAACACAAGGGAGGAAGAGTAGTTGAGAAAAGGAAAAGAACCAGCAGGAATTTGAGGGTGACAAGAAAGGAGTAGGAAATAAATATGTTCACAATAAATTATATATGTATAAAATGCCAAGGCAAAGCCTGTTATTATCTATAATTAGTATATTTCAATAATAATTCTAAAATGCACTGATACATATTTAATTAAGTATTGTGTAAATCAAAATATAATTACCCAATTTCCTCCTTACCCTTTCCTCCTTCCAGCTCTTCCCATGTACCTCCCTCCTTGCATACACTCAAATTCATGATCTCTTTTTCTGATTCATTCTTTTAATTATTATGTATAAATGCTGTAACTTTATGTATGTATATGTGCCACATACGTGTCCCTGGTACTAGCAAAAGTCAGAAGGCAGCTTTGTATCCCCTGTAACAGGACTTAGGGATGATCTCGAGCTTTGGGAATCAAACTTGGCTCAGCTACAAGAGCAACAAGTGCTCTGAACCACTGAGCCATCTCTGCAACAGTTTCTTTTTCTTGGTTATTGTTACATACAGGAATAACTGCATACATATATAAATACAGCCTTCTGAGTCTGCTTAATGTTACCTGTATTATATGACTTCAAGTCTAACCACTTCTCATTGAAAACAACCAATTAGGTGGCATAGCCTCCTGGAAGAATGTTTCCCTACTTTGGACATTCCTTGTTTGCAGTAGCTCTTTATCTAAAGGAAGGTTTCTGGCTTTGTTGCTGTTGTTTTGTTTTGCTCTATGTTAACCACAAAGCCGCTACTATCTGTAAAGATTTCCTTTTTGACTAGGTATATCATGTGAATAGAATCATATATATGAACATTGTTTTAACATATTGTTATTAAGGATTCTCACATAAGACCACATATAAGTAGGTCACAGTTTAATGTACATAAAGTATTCCAATGTACATATAAGCTGCATTCACTTAGTGCATTCACCTGTAGACAGACACTTTGGATGTTGCCATTTGAGTATTATTGTGAATAATAAGATCATAAAGTTTGTATCTTTAGACATGTGCTTTTATTTATTCCCAGGAGCTTCCTATTAATAAATTATTTCAGTCACATGAGCTTAACTTAGTAGAAACTGCAAGACCACTTGCAAGGCAGGTGCATCATTTTGTGTCTTCATCAGCAATGCATGAGAGACTTAATTTTCCACATCTTTACCCACGATCTGTATAGTCTGCCTTTTTAATACATTTCAAATAGTATCTATTGGTGTTGCATCGTGATCAATTTGCATTTATATAATGAGTAACTATATTTAGTATCTCTTCTTGTGTAGTAGCCAGTTGTTTATTTTCTTTAATGAAAAATCTAAATCTTTGACCAAAGTTTTGTTATTTGTAATCTTAATATTATTAAAACAGTTCATATAATCTAAATTGAAATGTTTTAGTAGATATATGATTTACAAATACTGTCTTCTAGGCCATATTTGTTTTTTAAATTTTATTAATGATGTTCAAATGTTCGTTTTAATGAAATAAAGCTTACAGTTTCTTTCAATTATGGATCATGTCTTTGGTTTTATAGCTAAGAAATCATTTTCTGAACCAAACAATATAGATTTTCTTTTATACTTTCCCATGGAGCATTTTGTGGTTTTTACTTCTTAAATTTTGTTTAGTGTGCACTCTGAAGTTAATATTGATGTATAAATCTATTGTGTGGTGGATCAAACCTATAATTATAAGACTCAAGGGGTTGTGGCAGGAGAACTGATGTGAGTTCAAGTGCAGAGTTGCCTACATAATAAATTCCAGTCTAGTTTGGGAAGAAGACCCTGTCTCCAAAACTGTGTGTGATATAAAGTAAGTATAAAAAACAAAGGTGGTTGTTTAAGGAAATATTTTTTTAGATTTTGTTTCATTTGTATTTGAATATGTAATTCTCTTAAAAACAGGTTTTGGAAATTTTAACATTTTCCTTGTCAAGTTATCTTGGAATCTTTGTTGAGACAATAAAAGTAAATTTGTTTCCTGAATATTCTTGTTTTCACTGAGTTGCATGCCTTTCTTTATGCCACTAACATACATTTGATGACTGTGGCTAAATAGTATATTTTAATATTACATTATAGAATTCTTCCAACTTTGTTCTTTCACAAAATCCCATTGGGTAGTCTAGGTCCTTTTATTTTCTTATGAACTTTTATGGTCAATTGGACAATTTGCACCAAAATGCCTCTTGAAAATTTAATAAAATTATTTTTAATATTTTTAACTGTGCATATTTGTGCAGGAAAGATGTGCATGTGTCAGTAGCTAGAAAAGGGGGATAAAACATTGGGGCATAGTTAATTATCATTGTTTACATTAAAATATAATTCCATAATTCCCTCCTTGTACTTTCCTCCCTCCAGCTCTTCCCATGCTGCTCAATCCTTGTGTTCTCTCAAATTCTATCCCCCAGAAATGGAGCTCCAGGTGGTTGTGACCTGCCTGACATGGGTACTAGGAATGGAACTTGGGTCCTCTGAGGGAGCAGTATTCTTTGTTAAATAATTGGTTATCTCTCCAACCATCTTTCACAAAAATTGTATTAAAAACAATGTTTCCAATATTTAAAAATGGCATGTATTCATTGTACATAATAGTAGATTTTACAGTTGTGATATATTGTTTTTGATTAAATAAAGCCACTGTAGATCAAAATGCACAGCTGGCCACAGCCATAAAGCCAGGTGATGGTGATACATACTTTTAATTCCATCAGCCACACTAGTTAGCAATAGAAGCTGGGCAGTGGTAGCACAAATCTTTAATCCCAGAACTCAGGAGACAAAGTCGGATGAATCTGTATGAGTTCAAGGCCACCAGAGTTACATTAGAGTGAATCAGTGTAAACGAGAAAGAGCTCACACAAAGGAGATCTTAGCACTTGGAATCCCATGCCTTTAATTCTAGCTCTAGAGAGGTATATAATATAGGAACAGGGCATTAAGTATTCAGTCTCAGAGATTTAGCCTCCAGCTACACTGAAGACAGGGCAGCCCTTCCAGCCTGACATAGAAGTAAGAGCTACTGGCAAGATGCTTTGCTTGTCTGATCTTCGGCTTGATTGAACCCCAATAACAGTCTCTGGGTTTTATTATTCATGTTACCTATAGGGACATTTTTATAGAAGTATATAATGTATTTTCACAGTGTTCTGCCCCATCTCCTTATCTCTCCCTCTTCCATCCCTCCAGCTCTTTTGTAACCTTTGTTTTTCCAAAAAGTTTTGCCTCCTACTTCTTCATACATACACACATGATTTATATGTCTATATAAAATCTAAGATTTACAGATGAGAGAAATTGTGTGGTATTTATCTTAATTTGTTTAGCATCATTATCCCTGATCGCATCAAATTTAACTTCATTCTTTATGATTGAACAACATTTCACCGTGTTTGTACACAGCACTTTCTTTATCTATTCCTCCTGGACAGGTGGATGGGAAGGTCCTGTAACTTGTCAGTTGTGAGTAGTGTTGCAATAAAGCTTGACTAACAAGTGCCACTGCTGTGCAGTGCTGCTGACTTGGAGTCTTGAGGTAAATAGACAGGAGTTGTAGGGCTATGTCATTTGTTGCAGCTATCCCTTCCTTCCTTTCTTTCTTTCTTTCTTTCTTTCTTTCTTTCTTTCTTTCTTTCTTTCTTTCACCTCCATACTGATTTCAATAGTGAATGTGTCAGATTACATTCCTACAAGCAGTATATAAGGCTTGACTTTTCTTTGTGTTTTGTTGTTGCTGTGGTGTTTTTTGTTTCGTTTTGTTTTGTTTTCCAGACAAGGTTTCTCTCTGTAGCCATAGCTATCCTGGAAATAACTACGTTGACCAGACTGCCCTTGAACTCACAGAGATCCACTTGTCTCTGCCTCCCAAGTGCTGGGGTTAAAAGCATGAACCATTATACCTGGCTTTTTCTGTGCATGTTTACCAGCATTTATTGTAATTGGGGGGAGTTGCTAAGATTTTTCCCCCTGATTAGAAATTTTCATTGCATTCCCATTACAAGAATCAGGAAAAATCTGATTTAGTGATTCTGAAGGGGAGAATAAAAAATAAGCCAAATTAAAGAATAACATAAGAAAGGATAAGATGTATCTAATTTCAATTCTCAAACACATGAAACAGTCCTTCTGATGCCCTGCTTGGAGCCTGCTGTGGCCTGGGGCCTGCCTGCCCACAAAGAAGTCTATCCAGGCAGACTGGACTATCCAGACTCTGCCAGTGTCCTGGTCAGACCTCCACTCATGGAAAGTACCAACGCTCTGGGGCCCTAGTCAGAGCCTCCTGAATACTGGGGACTGTGTACAGGGTAACCTGTCCCAGTGGACCAGTCCATCTGGAGTCTGCCAGCTCCTGAATCCCATCTCCACCCACTGGAAGAGGAGAGCCATCAGAGTATCGGACCTGCTTTCACCCTCCAGAAAAAAAAACTTGGTCTCATTCCCACCAGGACAGGGAGGGACCCCACTGGTACACAGTGGAAAAAGTGATGGGTACACAACAGTATTAGAATAGAAAGATCAGTATGATGCCCCCACAGTCTAGGGACTCACACCCTCAAGAGTTGAATATCCCAACACAGATAAACCAGAAGAGAACTACCCTAAAAATCTTCATGAAGATGACAGAGACCATAAAAGAAAAAATAAAAAATCTTTTAAAGAAATGGGAGAAAACCAAACCAAAAAAAATTTGCAGGAAATCAAATCTCTTAAAGAAAGCAAGGAAAGCAAAGAAAAATCAATCAAACAGATGAAGGAAACAATTCAAACAGTTCAAGACCTGAAAACTGAAATAGAGACAATAAAGAAAATACAAACTGAGGGAATTCTGGGAACAGAAACACTCGGTAAATAATCAGGAACTCCAGATGCAAGTATAACCAACAGAATACAAGAGATAGAAGAGAGACTCTCAGGCATTGAAGATACACTAAGAGAAATAGATTCATAAACCAAAGAAAATCTTACATCCAACAAGTCCTTTACAGAAAATATCCAGGAAATATGGGATACCTTGGAAAGGCCAAACCTAAGAATAATAGGCATAGAAGAAGGTGAAGAAATCCAACTCAAAGGTGCAGAAAATATAACATAGAAGAAAACTTTTCCAGCCTAAAGAAAGACATGCCAAGAAAGTACAAGAAGCTTACAGAACACCAAATAGAGTGGACCACAAAAAAGTCCCTTCACCACATAATATTCAAAATACCAAACATACAAAATGAAGAAAGAATATTAAGAGCAGCAAAGGAAAAAGGCCAAGTAACAAATAAAGGCAACTCTATCAGAAATACACCTGACTTCTCCATGGAAACACTGAAGGCCAGAAATTCCTGAATAGATATTCTACAAACACTAAGAGACCACGAATGACAATCCACACTACTATACCATGCAAAGCTTTAAATCACTATAGATGGAGAAACCAAAATATTCCATGGCAAAACTAGATTTAAACAATACTTATCATCTAATCCAGCCCTACAGAAATTCTGGAAGGAAAACTCCAACCTAAGGAAGTCAACTGCACCAACAAAAACATAGGCAATAGATAATCCCACTTTACCAATGGCCAAAAGAAAAATGGGGGAAATACACACATAATACCAGTAACAACAACACATCCAAAACAAACAAGAATTAACAACCAATGGTCACTAATATTCCTCAATACTAATGGTCTTAAGTCGCCTATAGAAAGACAGAATGGATAGGAAGACAGAATCCATCCTTCTGCTACATACAAGAAACACACCACAACTTCAAGAACAGACATTACCTCAGAGTTAAGAGATGGGAAATGACTTTCCAATCAAATGGACCCAATAAACAAGTGGGTATAGCAATACTTATACCTAACAAATTAGACTTTAAAACTAAAATAAATCAAAAGAGATGAAGAAGGTCATTTCTTATTCATCACAGGAGAAATCCATCAAGTTGAAGTCTCAATTCTGAACATCTATGGTCCCAAATACAAAGGCACCCACATTCGTAAAAGAAACATTACTAAAACTCAGATTGTACATACAACCTCACACACTTATAGTGGGAGATTTCAACACCCCATTCTCAACACATGACAGGACCACCAGAGAGAAGCTTAACAGAGACAAAGGAACTAACAGAAGCTATGACCCAAATGGGTTTAACAGATATTTATACACCATTCCATCCAAAAGACAAAAGAATACACATCCTTTTCAGTGCCACATGGAACCTTCTCTAAAATTGACCACATACTCAACAATATAGCAAAACTCAATAGGTACAAAAAATAGGAATAACTCCCTGTATCTTATCAGGCAATAATGCTTTAAAGTTAGAATTCAAAAACAACACATATTGCAGAAACCCTAAAAACTCATGGAAATTGAATAATGTGCAAATGCATCATTCCTGGGTCAAGGAAGAAACAAGGACTTCCTAGAATTCAATGGGAAGGAAGACACAACATACCCAAACTTATGGGACACTTCAAAAGCAATACTAAGAGGAAAGTTCATTGTAATAAGGGTCCACATGAAAAACTGAAGAATAGTTTCATTAGAGAATTAATGGCACAACTGAAAGCTCCAGAACAAAAAATAGCAAACTCACCATGAAGGAGTAGATGCCAGGAAATAATCAAATTGAGGGTTGAAATCAATAAAGTAGAATCTAGGAAAGCAATACAATCAATGTAACAAAGAGTGTGTTCTTTCAGAAAATCAACCAGATAGATAAACCTTTATCCAAACTAACCAAAAGACAGAGAGAGAACATGCCAATTAACAAGATCAGTAATGAAAAGGGGGACATAACAACAGACACTGGGGGAAATCCAGATAATCTTTAGGTTATACTTAGAAAATCTGTACTCCACTAAATTTAAAAATTTAATGAAAATGGACAATTTTCTGGATAGCTTACCAAAATTAAATCAAGAACAGATAAGCCATTTAAATAGAACTATAACCCCTAATGAAACAGCCTTCAAAATTCTCCAAACCAGAAAAGCCCAGGGTGTGATGGTTTCAGTTCAGAAGTTCAAAGAAGAGCTAATACCAATACTTCCCAAAGTGTTCCACACAATAGAAGCAGAAGGATCATTGCCAAATTCTTTTTACAATGCTACAATTACCTTAGTACCCAAGCCACACAAAGAAAAAGCTAAGAATGAGATACAGACCAATATCCCTCATGAACATTGATGCGAAATTACTCAATAAAATACTGACAAATCGACCTGGCAGTGGTGGTGCACAACTTTAATCCCAGCTCTCAGGAGGCAGAGGCACGTGGATTTCTGTGAGTTCGAGACCAGCATGGTCTACAAGAGCTAGTTCCAGAATAGCCTCCAAAGCCATAGAGAAACGCTGTCTCATATATGGATTTTAGACATAGAACAAGGATCACCAGCCTATAGTTCACACCACCATAGAAACTAGGATACAAGGAGAATTCTAAGAGATTCATATAAGGTTCCTCACAGAAGGGAAAAGGAACAAGATCTCCAGAGCACATGGGGAGTGGGGGTGGGGGACAGTGAGTGGAGAGGAAACTAGGAGAAAGAGAAGGGGAGGAGAGGAAAGCACATGAGACTAGGAAGATTGAGTGGGGGGGAATACACGGGGGGAGAGAGAGAGAGAGAGAGAGAGAGAGAGAGAGAGAGAGAGAGAGAGAGATACCATAAAAGAGGGAGCCATTATATGTTTGAAGAGAAAAGTGACTCTAGAGAAATGTCCAGAGACCTACAAGACTGACCCAAATAACAATTTGAGCAACAGTAGAAAGGCTACCATGAATGCCCTTCCCTGATAATGAGATTGATAACTAACTTCTCTGCAATTGTAGAGCCCTCATCTAGTAGCTGATGGAAACAGAAGCAGACACCCACAGCTAAACACTCAGCCAAACTGGAATCCAGATGCAGAGAGGAATGACAGGACCAGGCTACAGAAACACATAGAGACAGCTGACCTGAACCAGGAGGAACTAATGGGCCCCCAGACTGATAGCTGGGAATCCAACATTGGACCAACTTACACCCCCTGAACATGGGCCTCAGTTAGAAGGCCTGGGTAGTCTAAGAGACCTCTGACAGTGGAACCAGGATGTATCCCTGGTGCACAAAAGGACTTTGGGAGCACATTCCCCAAGGAGGGATACTCCCTTAACCTAGAGGCAGGAGGGAGGGCCTAATCCCTACTCCAAATGACTTGACAGATTTTGTTGATCCCTCCTGGAAGGCACCACAGTCCCTGTGGAGTGTGGGGGGAATGGGATGGGAGGGTGGTATGGGGTCATCAGAATGAGCTAGAAGGGGAGGCACTGAGGAAGGGAGAGGAAACAGGGATGGATATATAAAATAAGAAAAATAAACTTTAAGAAATGTGGTAGATTTGCACAGTAGAGTACTACTCATCAGGAAAACAAAAGAAAACAAAACAAACAAACAAATAAAAACAAAAACAATGGAATCTTGAAATTCGCAGGCAAATAGATGGAACTGGAAGAAACCACTCTGAGTGAGGTAACCCAGTTGCAGAAAGACAAACGCAGTACGTATCCACTCATATATGCTTTTCAGACATATAGCAAAGGATTACCAGCCTAAAATCCACACTGCCACAAAATAAGCAATAGCAAATAAGGAGGACCCTAAGAGAGATGTGCATAGTACCCCAGAAAAGGCGAAAGGGATAAGAGCTCCCAAGCAAATTGGGAGCATGGAGGGAGGGGAGAGGAATTCTGGGGGAAGAGGAGGGGAGAAGTGGGCATGAGGGAGTAGGAAGATTGAGTTAGGGAAAGAATAGATGAGAACAAGAAAAGAGATCCAATAACGCATGGAGCCATTACAGTTTTAAAGAGAAATGTGGCACTATGGAAATGTCCAGAGACCTACAAGTATGACCTTAACTAACAATCTAAGCAATAGTGGAGAGGCTACCTTAAATGCCCTTCCCTATAATGAGCTTGATGACTGTCTTATATGCCATCCTAGAGCCTTCACCTAGTAGGTGATGGAAGCAGAAGGAAACACTGACAGCTAAACACTGAACTGAACTCTTGGAATCCAGTTGCAGACAGAGAGGAATAATGAGCAAAGGTGTCAAGACCAGGCTGGAGAAACCCATAGAAACTGCTGATCTCAACAAGGGGGAGCTCATGGACACCAGTCTGATGGCTGGGAAACCAGCACAGGACTGACCCAGATTCATTAAATGTGGTGTTAATTTGTGAGTACTGGGCAGTCTATGGAGCCTCTGTAGTTTATCAGTATTTATCCCTAGTATATGAATGGAATTTGGGAGCCCATCCCACATAGAAGGATACTGTCTCAGCCTAGACACATGTGGAGGCTCCAAATGATATGACAGACTTTAAGGATTCCCCATGGAAGGCCTCATCCTCCCCTGGGAACAGAAAGCGAATGGGATGGGAGTTGGTAGGGGGAATTAGGGAGGCCGGGGTGGGGTGTGAGAACTGGGATTGACATGTAAACAAGCTTGTTTCAAATTTAAATAAAAATATTTTTAAAATGGATAAAAAACAATAAAAATGTTTCATCTTAATGGTCTAGGGTATTTTACAATTAGTGGCATATACCTCCAACTACAGATCCAGGAACACCCACACAATATCAAGCAAGTTAAATGCCAAGTGAACACCACACCAACCCAAGAATATTGAGTTTTCAAAATCAAATACAAAATCTTGAGTGAGTATGATTTGGAGGAATGAAAAGCCATAAGGTAGTAAGAGTTAAGATAGACTTACTAGAAAACAAGAGAGTTAAGTAGGATTTTATATCGTCCCAGAAATAGTATCAACATAGAACTATGCCTCCAGTGGAAAACTACTCCATTGATGGAAACGAAAGTAGTCAGGAATGCCTTTGAGTGGCCTTTCAAGATTACAGATGGGCTTCCATATAAACTTAGACAGAACCCTCTGTTACCGAAGATGCTAAAGTTGCAGGTGAAACATTATGAATGAGGAAATTTTTGGTTTATGCATCACTGTTTGAGGCCTTGAGTTTGATCCTCAGCATCATAAAATCATTTACCTTATTTCATCTGGTATTTAATTTTTATTCAAATAGTCAATACTCTATTTAATTCTGATAATCAGCCAATAACAGTTAAGCTGAGGTTCTATATTAGTATGTTCAAACTGCCATAACAAAAGTAGTACAACTCTGAGGCTAGAAATGTCAAGATCAGGATCCTAGCATGGGTGGAGCTCTTTCCTTAGCAAGTGGACTGCTGTCTTTTTTGTGTATTCTTCCCAGTAGTCAGAGAATGAGATCTCTTGTGCCTCTTCTTATAAGGTCACTAATCCTGTGAGGTCAGGGTTTGTCCATATGACCTCATTCAATCTTAATTGCTGTCAAGAAGTCCCTATCTTCAAATACAACTACAGGGAGGGCTAGAGACTCAACCATATGGACTTTAGAGGGACCCAGTCTTTAAGTCAGTCCTTAGCAAATTTCAAGGTAAGTATGGCAAAAGAATCACTGTTAAATGTACAAATTTTATGCACCAGACAAAAAAGCCCAGGTTGGCTTTCTCAGAGAGTGATACACTGTATTAATTTTTAACTTTAAAATGTTATCAAAGAATTAGTAAGAGAGAAGACTTAACCTGCACTTTCACATTTTTGTTTGGATCTTACAAGTTATAGTTTATAATAGACTACAAAGCTTAAAGTCAGAACTCATTTTTCAATATGTATTTAAAATTAGTCATAGAGAAAATTTTATCACACTAACTTTTGGACAGAAGTTTGTGTCCTGTCTGGTCTCACATCTGTTGCATCCCAAATAAACACACAGAAGCTTCTATTAATTATAAACTATTTGGCTAATAGGCTTCTTATTAGCTAGCTCTCTCTCTTAATTATTAACCCATTTCTATTAATATATGTATTTTCACGTGGTCTTGGATTACCTGTGATGGCCGAGCCACTTTCTTCCTTGGCAGCTACATGTTGTATCTCCCATGATTCACTGTTTCTCTTCCCGGCATTCTCCTAGTCTGGTCAGCCCACCTATACTTCTTGCCTGACTACATCCTGCCTGTCCATTTTGACCAAAACAGTTTTATTAATCTACCAATAAAAGAAACATGTTCACAGCATACAGAATGATATTCCCCACCACGAACTTGTATTTGCATAAATTCTCTGTATTGGAACTATTCTTTATCACTTATCATCTTCAAAAGTGGGTGTAATCCATAGCCTATCCCATGCTTAACACTAGATAAATCCTCTAAATTCCTATAAAGTTCCAAAATGGAATCCTTCCCTTAGTATCCCTGTCATATATAAAAGACACTATTTCACAGTATACCTCCTGGACATTGTGTTCTTCCAATATTTCCAGCCCCTCTGCTGCAATATTCTGTAAGCCTTAGATGTCAGAATTGCAGAGATTGTACCATAGATGTATCAATAGTGGTTGAGCACTTCAAGGTCAGTTCTATGCACTTTGGCTAGCAATAAGATTTTAGAAATATGCTCACCTAAACAAGGTTTTCACGGTGATGTAAGTTGATATGCTAATGTGGTTGGGGGAACTCTCACAAAGCCTAGCTGAAGTTGAAGATCTCCAGGTAATTAATGGCTACTGAGAGAGTGAACATGAGTGTTCAATAGAGAGGTGCCCCCAACAGGTGACCCAGTCCCAAGTGGTCATCCATAAACACCCAAATAAGCCACAGTAAATGGATCCAGTAGATTGTATTTATATATACTTATGTGAACACATGCACACACACAAATGAAGAAGAGGTCATGAATTTAAGAGGGAGGGGGTAGCAGGAGAAGACATAGAAGAGTTGGAAAGGGTGGGGATTATATAAATACAGTAGTCATGTATGAAATTCTCAGAATCAAACATTTGCTGTTTGTCTTTCTAGGTCTGACTTACATCCCTCAATAGATTTTTCTATTTACATCTATTTTCCTGAAAGTTTCTTGATTTCATTTTTCTTTACAGCTGAATAATATGCCATTGTGTATATGTATCACACTTTCATTATCCATTCATCAGTTGAAGGACATTTGGGTTATATACATTTCTTAGCTATTGTGAATAGAATGGCTATAAATATGGTTGAGCAGCTATCTACAGAGCTGAATGTTGAATCCTTTGAGGTGTTGGGAAGAGAACAGAGGGTGAATATAACCAAAATGGATGGTATGAAATTCTAAAAAATAATAAAGATATTATATTATCAAAATAAAAATTAAATGTTATAAATGAAAGAATCCTGTCCTCAAGGATTTCTATTCTCCTTAGGAAGACTATAAGAAAACGAAAGATTGGAGAACTTGACAAGTCCATAGAATTTCACATAAGGGAAGTTGATTGGTTAAGTGCCCAAAGTCTAAGCTGTTATGTCTAATACCTAACTTTTATTCATCCCATTCTCTTTTTGTGTCTGTTTCTTTTTAATATGATTCTTTATTGATTTGGGGGAAATTTCATATCATGTACCCGATCCCACTCAAGTCCCAGTCCCACCATATCTACCCCTCACCCCTGCAGCAACCCTCCCAAAGAACATCCCAAAATTGGTTTAAAACAAACAAACAACAAGAACCACCTCAATCCTCTGTCTTTCCAATACCTCTCTATTCATCCTGGTGGCACTGGGAACTGTCGTTGTGTCAGGTAGAACACCCCTATCCATCCAGGCAGCCCCACCAGAGAAATATTCATTGAAAAGAGTCATTGATCTGGTTCAAGGCCTCTCACATACTGTCATAACTGGACATTCACCAAAACTCCTCTCAGATATCCTGTTGTTTCCCGAGCCATTGGGTCCCTTGGTTATTGTTCCCCAGGACCAGTCCCTTCAAGATCCTACATGTCATAGATGATGTACATGTTAGGGTGAGTCAACCCAAGGCCCAGGATATGGGTCTAGGTGGTAGCAGAGTTGGACAGTCCTGGCCGCTGTGCTTGCACCCCTCAAGTGAAGGGCAAAGCCAGTATACTAGGCCCATGCCACTTGTGTATGATCTCTTGCACCTGTGGTGATGGTTGGACCATCTCTTTGAGTGCAGGGAGTCACTCTCCCATGCAGGAGGGGGTAGGGGGAAGGGCAAGGTGAGCAGTCTTGCTGCAGTGTCCAGCAAGGGGCAGGGCCTGCTATAACAGGGCCTGTACAGAGCATAGCAGCTCAGCATGGCCCTCGGGTTCCAAAATGCATGACTCCTATGACCTCCTGTGGTAACATGGACATTATCACAGGCCCCAGCTGCAGTGGAGACATGGAAACAGACACGGCCCTTGAAAGCAGCTCAGGTCTAGATAGACCTCACCATTGCCCTGGTATCTGCACAGGCTACCCAGATCAGCAGGCCCTTGGTTGGGTCTCTGTTCCAATGAATTATGCCTTAGGTTCCTCAAGCAGATACTTGGAAATCATCCTTGATAATACTATATTCCTTCCATAAAAGGAATTTGATTCAAGATGAGAGGTGACATTCTTCTATTCAAATCTATTCATTGGTGCTTTCTTGCCCTAAAATAAATTTCATGTTCCTTAATATAGTACTGAAAGACTGAAAGTACTTGGTAGTCTGGCATAAGCCTTCCCATATCCATCATGTGCTTCTTTTATGCTTTATGTGTCTGACATTCTTGAATCATTTTAAATCTTGCATCTCCTTCTCACGATTTTGCTCACTGGCAGAGCCTTCTCTATCATTGTTCATTTCATGAGGTATATCATTTTCCTTTTTCTGAAGAGTTATAACATACCTTACAAATTTCCACCTCCATGTTATTGCCTCCAAGAAACCATTGCCAGCAATCTATTCTCCAAGTTGAAGCCAGATTCGTTTCCTATGCTACACCAATAGCTTGTAATTTCCTTCCATTGTTTGGCCTTTTCTGAAGCCCTTCCCCTCGTATTAACTGCCTGTCTGCTTGATATATGAAGACAGGAAAATTTTGTCAAATTTATTCATGTGTGTTGAGTTGTCAGTAATTTTCACTTGGCATAGCAGGCACACAATGAATACTTGTTAGATGACCAAAGATAAGCGTGCCAGAAAATGGAAGGAATTAGTGTTAGCATAGGCAAATAGAAATAAAATGGTTATGTGTATGCTACAGGAGTGAGTACAAGAGAATGGCATGCTGAATGCGGTGTGTGGAGCTGCCTGATTGGAATGTACAGGGTATTTCTAAGAATGTAGGCAGTTAAGGTTGGAGATGCAGAACAGGGCTGAGCATAAAGGACCTTGAATGCCAGTGTGATTAATTTTAATGTGACAAACAAGGCAATTAGGAATTCTGTGAACATGAAAGCATCTTTAAACCTGTGCTTCAGGCCACAGATACCTTATTTTCACATAGTGCTCCTCTTAGAGTAAAAATATAAAGGAGAAAGGGCAGAATTGCTGTCGGCAGTTTGAGTTTGGGCAATTTTTTTGGTTGTTGTTCTTTGTCAACGGGATCGAGGTATAATTTGGAATTCACCAGCTTGCCAGTGGTGGCACACATCTTTATTCCTAACACTCTGGAGTCAGAGGCAGGGGAATCTCTGGAGTCAGAGGCAGGGAATCTCTGTGATTTTTGAGGCCAGCCTGCTCTACAAATCGAGTTCCCAACAGGCAGGGAACACAGAGAAAGCCTGTCTAGAAAAACAAAAACAAGACAACAAAAAATGAATTCACCAGTTGTAAGCATACAGTTCTATAAGTGTGTCTCTATAAGCCTGCAGCCATCTTCACATCATTTAGGAAAACAATGCAAAAGTGAAATTGGGAAAGATATAGCATTTGGTATCTGGCTTCGCTCAGCAGTGATTTTTGTTGTTATTGTTTTGTTCTTTTAGCATGATATGATTCTCTGTTTATTTTCTTTCTGTTACATTCACTTTTCGTTATAATGAAGAGGTAAACAAAATACACCTTACAAAATAGGCCTGATAATACAATTAACAATGGTGAAGAAAGCTTTATGTGCTGCACAGAAAAAAATTGATACTAATTGGCTTTACTTTACAAAAGAATGGGTTTCCACTACTAAAATCACCCCAGTTCTTTTTTATTCTGAATATTTTTCTCTTTTGTTTTAAAATTAGATTATCAAGCCAGGCTTAGTGACATATGCCTATAACTGTGGCACTCGAGATGTTGAGACAGGAGATGGCTGTGAGTTCAAGGCCAGCTGGAGCTACACAATGAGCACCAGGCCAGCAAGGACTACATAGCAAGATCCTGTCTCCAAACAAATAAAATGGAAATTACAACAAAATGGAATATATGAAACTAAAAAAAAAGAATGGGTTTTACCATGGCATTTCATAAATGGAATTTTATAAAGACATGTACATTCTTATATTTTGCTCATGTTCACCCTCTATTATTTTCTCATGTGCCCACCATTATTGTGTTCTTCTAGTCATAAGGCCCACTTCTGCATTCATGTCATATCTATGCATATATGATTAATATAGATTACACATATAAATAAAAACATGTGATATTTCTTTCTTCTCCTTACATGAAGCTTCTTATTCCTCTTCCTTTCAGCCCCCTTTCTATTCCCAAATGGTTCTCCCTCTACTTTCACATAATAATACTGAGATCCTTTGGTATCAAATGTGTCTGTATTCTTCCAGAGCTCACCCCAATCTCCCTTTTACTTTTTTTGTGCTAAATAGTGTTCTGTAGTTTGGATGCAACACAAGTTGTCTACTCACCAGCTGACAGGCATTTGGGTTATTTCCAGTTTAAATCTATTATGAATAAAGTTACTGTGAACGTTTAAATAGCAGTGGTGGTGTGCTTGGCCCCTCAACCCAGAGCAAAGGTACCTGGCAATAAATCAATGTGTCCTGGGAGAGACTACTGGACTAAGAACACATCAAGTCTCCCTCTCCCCTCCTCCTCATTAAAGTCTGGTTCACCAGCACTGCTGATGTTATTAGCGGTCAAAAGTCGAAACAAAAATGTTTGATTTCTCACTGCTCTGAAGAGTTTTCTAAGAGCAAATGCATTGTAGTCATTCAGTTGTTAGCATTGTCTATTTTCCTGCTTAAAGTTATTTTAATATATTTCTGTGCTTCTTTTTGCTCTTATTTTTTTTATTTCTCTCCCTGTCTTTCTTTTTCATTCACCTCGCCCTTTCTATTTTCTCTCCATGTTTCTCTTTCCTATCATTTGTTATGTTCTAGCAAAAAAAGTTATACTTACAAAACGTTTAAATCAAAGATGAGGCCAGTTTTCGTGAGCAGTTTCAACAAGCATTTTACATCCTGACAAAGTCTTTGTTTTCCTTGTTTTAACAGAGAGGATACTAAGCATTGAGCTACCTTTCTATTCCATGAGCTCACAATGGTCAATTACACCTAATTTCCTATAGTGATTCGGAGAATTTCAGCCGGATAGAGCTTTTAAGATTTTTCTTTAAAGTGCACAGTTGTTGATTCCCAGGCTGCATACCACTGCCAATCCTTCCTGCCCCCATTACAACTTCTATGTTTGGACAAATTGGAGTCATTAGTGTTTAATCATTCAGATGCTGGTGCTCTGGGTTCAAACTTTTGTATTAACAAATTCCTCTTTTCTTTTCATTCTTAAGTAGGAACCTGGTATTTAAGCATCCTAGACTAGTGTTACAGGTGCATTTTCAGCCCACCCATGAGGAGCAATGCGCAAATTCCTGTGTCGAAAGCCAGCAAGCATTAGGGAGACTAAGGGAGTTCATTTTGTAGCTTTATTAGAATTGCTTCTTTTGTACCTAGGTCATTTTTCCACAAGGCTTCAGCTTAAGGGTCTGTGCTGCTTAATTCATATTCTGTTTCCTTTCCCAGGGACATGAAGCCCTTCTTGAAAAGACAATGTGAAGTGGGGTGGGGGTGGGTACTTTCTGTACTTCAGTCTTTAGGGCCGCATATGAGGAAGTGCATAAACAAGAATGAAAGGAAAGGATTTTTGTGTGTGTGTATGTATGTGTATGTGCATGTGTGTGTGTGTAGGGGGTAATCATGATGTTCAGGATATGCAAGGGAATAATGACCACATCAAAGTGCACTACTAGAACATCACTGTTTTGGTAAATTGTTTTAGAGAAGAAAGAGATAGGAGTCACAAGAGGGAGAGGAGATTATGTGGGAGGGGGTGATGACAGATGTGATGGCAAAGTTGAATTCAAAGACAATTTTTGCTTTCCTTTTCTCCTTGTGTATTCTTATTTGCAGGGTGAGTCAGCCCAGATTTCTCCGTGTGGTTTTCAGATGCATCAGCAACCTGCTCTTTTCCTTCTAGATGCATGGTAGCTTGTCACAGCTACCCAGATGTTCCCCCCTCACATGGTGCTATTTCATGGAATGCTTCAAGTGCAAGTGTGCCAAGCACAGACATGAGCTCTGCTATCATTCCCTTGTTTCCGACTCTATCTTTTTACTGATGCAGATGAAGATGGATTTAGTTTTCTGTGCAGCCACAACACACAACTGAATAATATGGTGCTTGCAGTCCCTAAAAAGCACTAAATCTTTTTTATTTGCATTGCTACTTAGCCACACCTCATCCTCTTGTTGGACATCTGCTTGTTTCCGACAAAAATACAAGATTTTCACATTCGTGTTCCATATTAATGAACATTGAAAACGATTTGTGATGCATTATTAGGTGTATTTCTGATGTTACTGAAAACTGTCATAATTTTGTAGTCAAAATTGTCCCAGTTTGTTTTGTTTTCATACTGGAAATGAGATGCTTTTTCTTCATTATAATGAAAATGCAGATGATTAAGAATTCAAAAGCATTTCTATTTTCATAACCAATCTTTAAAATGTAAATGTTCTCAAACCCAGTCTGTTGATAAATTATGGATTTAAATTATTTGTTTTGCTCTCTGTTTTTCCAACTGTTTTCCAACTGGTGGTTGGAAAACAGTAGGAGATGCTTAAAATGTCCTCAACCTCCTAAAATGGTGTAATGCTGCAAAAAATAACCATAGTCCCTCAGTATTAGGCATTGAACAACATCACACAAACTTCTTTCGTTTTTTGAATCTACACATCTAGTGTTTAAACAGTATCAAACAAGCATCATATTTGTTGTGTAAATGAAATGTACTAATGTACTTTAGAAAAATTTCACATTTTCTTAGTGTTTATGTGTACTTTTTGTGATTTTAACCTTGGAAAATGTACAAATTATTTTGAGTCAAAATTAAAATTATATTAAATGAACCCAACCAAACCTTATCAACTTGTGATGAACACAAGGATTTGAAAAAGTATCTCTGTTGTTTTCCATTTCAATGATTACTGAAGGCATCAAGTTACAAGGTAATGGATTTATAAAATCATAGAATGCTCTTTTTATTTTAAGAAAAATATGTATATTGTTAACTTTTGTTTCTCTCCCCAAACTCTGAGTAAATACAAATACTCACCCAAACTTTTCCTGGGTAGGATATATAAATAGTGTATTTCTAGTTTTTTTTCATTTGTTCCTAGTCCTTTATAACTACTGAGAATATTATTCAATAGCATCTCTCAGATATATTTTAAGTTATTAAGTCTATTGTACATTATCATGGCTATATTATATGTGGGTTATCAATATTCAGTTCAAAACAATCATTTCCTCACAACAGATTTTTTCTTCAGTTGAATGCTATGTAACAAGCTGGATGTGAAAGGAAGGAAAGAAGGAAGGAAGGAAGGAAGGGAGGGAGGGAGGAAGGGAGGGATGGATGGATGGAGGGAGGGAGGAAGGAAGGAAGGAAGGAAAGAAGGAAGGAAGAAAAAGGAAGGGAGAAAGGGAGAAAGAAAGAAAAAGATCACCAGCTCCATAAACTCAGATTCTATTTAACAGCATTGTGGGAAGGACAAATGAGCAAAAGGAGAAAAACAATGGTAGCATTTGTAGATGAGGAATTATAATAAAAAGAATAACAGTCATCAGGTCTGACCTAATGAACATTAAACAGTAGAACTAAAAGCAATTTTTAAAAACCTTCATAACTACCTTCCACTTTTTTTGGTTACCATGGAAACTTTTCTTTTCATAAAAGGCTCAATATTTGATTTAATTGTACACATTAGTGCAACTATTCTCTCCATCTCATTCCCCAAAATCCCTGAAACAACATCATGTTTACCCAAACATCTGAACCAATTAACTAACCAGCTAGTTAGCTCAGTAAAAGTGTAAAAATCACATAAGGACTTGACCATTTCAAGATGGCACTGGGAACCTACACAGAAATTAGCCCTTGGGTTAACACAGTGACTTGTGAAAACAGGGTATTATTTCTTTTGATAACATTGGCAACCCTAGGAAAGATGTGAATATCAATAACAACAGGTGTATATGAAGGCTAGAATTTTTACTGCAGTGAGTGACTATGGACTATTGCGATATGCTATAATATATGTACATATTTACTTACATGTATACTAATTATGAGCTGTTTTTGTTTTCTATTGCTTTACTAGTTTGGTGTTTTAATTTTAAATAAATTTGTAAAGAAAATGTAAAATTATTATAAAATAGACAAGATAGTTTTATCTTAACATTTAAATGCTGTCTCTTACCGTGTGTGTGTGTGTGTGTGTGTGTGTGTGTGTGTATGAGAGAGAGAGAAAGATAACATATATTCCTTTTCATAGTTTGAGAGTTTCATACATTAATTTCATGTCCTCTGATGAAACCCACATATTACTTCCGCCCTACAGCTATTGTCATATCTCATCACATTCCTCTCCAAACTATATGTATTTCTTTCTGAGTCCACTGAATCCACTTAGTGATACAACATGTGTGTGGGTATAAGAACAGGCACTGGAACATGGGTAGCTTGTCAAGCACCATGTCTGAAGAAGAAAACTGACTTTCCTACAACAGCCATCAATTGCCAACATCTCAGCTAGAAGTTAGTAGTATTTCACAATAATATATGTTTGAGCCATTTAAACAAAATTGAAAATACAATATCCATATCACCCCTAAAGACTGAAAATATCATGTACATAACAAATAATTCTGATTTTTAAAAATCTTCCCTAAAATATGATGTACCTTACATATTTTTCCTTATTCTTGAGAATGTCCATATGTTTAAAATATTACCCATCTTTTTTGGAGGGTTATTGAGGCAGGGTTTCTCTGTATGGCTTTGGAGCCTGTCGTGCAACTAGCTCTGTAGACTAGGCTGGCCTCGAACGCACAGAGGGCTGAATACATCTGAATCCTGAGTGCTGGGATTAAAGGATTGCACCACCAATGCCTGTCTATGACCCATCTTTTTAACAGTACTTTGCTAAATTAGAAATTTTTTGTCAGCATACAGGAATGAATGAAGAAAAATAATTACATATCATGTAAGAAATAGACATAACTATTCTGTGGTTTTTCTTTGAAGTTTATTTCTAGGACAACTTTAATGGGCTAGTAATACCTTTTAAGGATGTTGCAACAACTTTCAACTGGGTCATAAAATAATACTTAAAATCAGCATGTAATAGTTCAATTTTAGAAAAGTTTTTCAGTTTCAAGAAGTCCCATTTATTGTCCATCTCAGTGACTGTTCTACTGGAGTTATTTTCAGGGAGCAGTCTCCTGTACCAATTCGTTCAAGGGTACCTCCCACTTTTTCTTCTAAGAGGTTTAGTATGGCTGGATTTATGTTGAGGTCTTTGATTCATTTGGACTTGAATTTTGTGCATGGTGATAGACATGGGTCTATCTGCAGTCTTCTACACACCATCATCCAGTTGTGCCAGCACCATTTGTTGAAGATGCTTTCCTCCTTCCATTGTATACTTTTAGCTGTTTTGTCAAAAATCTGGTGTCCGTAGGTGTGTGTGTTAATATCAGGAACTTTTATTCGATTCCATTGGTCTACCTGTCTATTTTTGTGCCAATACCAAGCTGTTTTCAGGACGTTAGCTCTATAGTAGAGCTTGAAGTCAGAGATGGTGATGCTTCCTGAAGTTCCTTTATTGTACAGGGTTGTTTTGGCTACCTGAGTCTTTTTTTTTTTCCATATAAAGTTGAGCATTGTCCTTTAAGGTCTGTGAAGAATTGTGCTGGGATTTTGATGGGGATTGCATTGAATCTGTAGATTGTTTTTGTCAAGATTGCCATTTTTACTATTTTGATTCTGCCTATCCAAGAGCATTGAAGCTCTTTCTTTTTCTGGTATCTTCTTTAATTTCTTTCTTTAAAGACTCAAATTTCTTATTATACAGGTCTTTCACTTGTTTGCTTAGAGTAACCCCAAGATACTTTATGTTGTTTGTGGCTATTGTAAAGAGTGATGTTTCTCAAATTTCTTTCTCAGACCATTTATAGTCTGTATACATTAGGGCTACTGATTTTTTGAGTTAACCTTGTATCCTGCCACTTTGCTGAAGGTGTTTATCAGCTGTAGGAGTTCCCTGGTAGAGTTTGTTGGGTCAGCTACGTAAACTCTCATATCATCTGAAAATAGTGACAGTTTGATTTCTTTCTTTCCAATTTATATCCCCTTGATCTCCTTTTGCTGTCTTACTGCTCTACCTAGAACTTCAAGTGCAATATTGAAGAGATATGGAGAGAGTGGCCAGCCTTGTCTTGTTTCTGATTTTAGAGGAATCACCTTAAGATTCTCTCCATTCAGTTAGATGTTGGCTGTTTGTTTACTTCATATTGCTTTAATTATGTTTAGGTATGTTCCTGTTATCCCTGATCTCTCCAAGACCTTTACCATGAAGGGGTATTGGATTTTGTCAAAGGCTTTTTCAGCATCTAGTGAGATGATTATATGGTTTTTCTTTGTCAGTTTGTTTATATGCTGAATTACATTGATGGTTTTCATATGTTGAACCATTCCTGTATTCCTGGGATGAAGCCTACTTGGTCATGGTGAATGAAGTCTCTGATGTGTTCTTGGATTTGATTTGCCAGTATTTTATTAAGCATTTTGCATCAATGTTCATGAGGGATATTCGTTTGTAGTTCTCTTTCTTGGTTGTGTCTTTGTGTTGCTTGGGTACCAAGACAATTGTAGCCTCATGAAAAAGAGTTTGGCAATGACCCTTCTGCCTGTATTCTGTGGAACACTTTGGGGAGCATTGGTATTAGCTGTTCTTTGAATTTCTGGTAGAATTTTGAACTGAAATCATGTGGCCCTGGGCCTTTTTTTCATTGGAGACTTTTAATGATTGCTTCTATTTCATTAGCAGTTATAGGTCTATTTAAATGGATTATTTGTTCTTGATTTAATTTTGTTAAGTGATATCTATACAGAAAACTGTCCACTTCCTTTAAATTTTCCAATTCTGTGGAGTGTAGGTTTTCAAAGTATGAACTGAAGATTCTCTGGATTTCCTTTGTGTCTGTTGTTATGTCTCCCTATTCATTTATGGTTTTGTTAATTTGCATGTTCTCTCTTTCTGCCTTTTGGTTAGTTTGCATAAAGGTTTGTCTATCTTCTTCAAATTCTTGAGAAACCAACTCTTTGTTGTGTTGAGTTTTTGTACTTTTCCTAGTTTCTACTTTATTGATTTCATCCCTCAAATTGATTATTTGTTGGCATCTACTCCTCCTTGGCGATTTTGCTTCTTTTGTTCTAGAACTTTCAGTTGGGCTGTTACTTCTCTAGTGTGGCTATTCTCCAGTTTCTTTGTGTGGGCACTTAGTTCTATGAACTTTCCTCTCAGCACTGCTTTCAAAGTATTTCATACATTTTGGTATGCTGTGTTTTCATTTTCATTGAATTCTAGGAAGTCTTTAATTTATTTCTTTATTTTTTCCTTGACCCAGAAATGGTGCAATTGTGCATTGTTCAATATTCATGTGTTTGTAGGGTTTCTGCTATTTGTGTTGTTGTTGAATTCCAACTTTAAAGCACCGTGTTCTGATAAAATACAGGGAGTTATTCCAATATTTTTACCTATTGTGGTTTGCTATATTGACAAGTATGTGGTCGATTTTAGAGAAGGTTCCATGTGATGCTGAGGAAGTACAAAGAATTCTTTAGTGTTTGGATGGAATGTTGTAGAAATGTCTGTTAAACCCAATTGGGTCATACCTTCTGATAGTTCGTTTTTTTTTTTTTAAGCTTCTGTCTAGTGGACCTGTCTAGTGTTGAGAGTGGGGTGTTGAAATCTCCCACTATAAGTGTGCGTTTTATGTGCAATTTGAGTTTTAGTATATTTTTTCACAAATTTGGATGCCTTTGTATTTGGGACATAGATGTTCAGAATTGAGAATTCATCTTGATGGATTTCTCCTGTGATGAATAAGGATTGACCTTCTTCATTTCTTTTGATTGATTTTAGTTTAAAATCTAATTTGTTAGATATCAAGATTGCTACACCTGTTTGTTTCTTTGGTCCATTTGATTGGAAAATCTTTTCCCAACTGTTTTTTTCTTGTTTTAAAAAATTAATTTTATTTTATATTTTATTCTTATTTTACATATTGATCCCAATTCCCTCTCCCTCCCATCCCCCTACCCCACCCTGTCCCACTCCCCATCTACTCTCCAGGGAGGGTGAGACCTTCTAAAAGAGATCATCAAAATCTGTCAAGTCATTTTGGGTAGGGCCTAGGCCCTCCCTCATGTCTCCAGGCTAAGTGAGCATCCCTACATGGGGAATGTGCTCCCAAAGTCCCTTTGTGCACCACGGATATATCCTGGTTCCACTGTCAGAGGTCCCATAGACTGCTAAGGCCTCCTAACTGAGACCCACATTCAGGGATTCTGGGTCGGTTCTATGCTGGTGTTCCACTTTCCCCAACTCTTAACTCTGAGGCAATGTCAGTCTTTGAAGTTGAGTTGTGTGTCTTGTATGCTGCAGAAGGATGGATTCTGCCTTCATATCCACTCTGTTAGCTTGTGCCCTTTTATAGGCAAGTTAAGACCATTAATATTGAGGGATGTGTTGGTGGTGGTAGTATTTTCTGTGGATTTCCCTCATTTTTTCTTTTGGCTGATGGTAAAGTGGGATTATCTATTGCCTATATTTTTGTGGGTATAGTTGACTTCCTTGGGTTGGTGTCTTCCTTCCAGAACTTTCTGTAGGGCTGGAATAGTTGATATGAATTGCTTAAATCTGGTTTTGTCATGGAGTATATTGGCTTCTCCATCTATAATGATTGAAATTTTTGCTGGGTATCGTAGTCTGGGCTAGCATCCATGTTCCCTTAGTGTTAGTACACTATGTGCCCAGGACCTTTTGTTCTTCAGTGTTTTCGTGGAGAAGTCAGGTTTAATTCTGAATGCTTTGCCTTTATATGTTACTTTGCCATTTTCTTTTGTTGCCCTTAACATTCTTTTTTCTGTATGTATGGTGTTTTGATTATTTTGTGACAGGGTACGTTTTTGTGGTCAACTCTATTTGTTGTTTGTTCTGTAAGCTTCTTGTACTTTCAGTGGCATGTCATTCTTTAGGTTGGAAAGTTTCTTGTGTGATTTTGTTGAATGTGTTTTCTGCATCTTTGAGGTGAGTTTCTTCAACTTTTTCTATACCTACCTATTATTTTACTTAGGTTTGGTCTTTTCACAGTGTCCCATATTTCCTAGATATTTTGTGTCAGGGATTTGTTGGACTTAAGTTCTTCTTTGGTCTATGAATCTACTTCTAGTGTATCTTCAACGCCTGAGATTTTCCCTTCCATCTCTTGTATTCTGTTGGATATGCTTCCATCTGTAGTTCCTGATTGTTTACCTAACTTTTCTGTTTCCACCATTCCCTTAGACTGTGTTTTTATTGTCTCTATTTCAGATTTCAAAACTTTCACTGTTTGAATTGTTTCTTGCAATTTTTGGTTTGTCTTTTCCTCCAAGTCTTGAAATTTTTTTTATTTTTCCTCCATCTCTTTAAGGGATTTTCTCATTGCCTCTTTGAGGGTCTCTATCATTGTCATAAAGGTATTTTTAGGATCATTTTTTTCTGCTTCATCTGTGTTGAGATGTTCAGCTCTTGCTGGTGTGAAATCCTTACAATCTGGTGGCATCATGTTGATCTTTCTGTTTTGGCTGTGTTGTTATGTTGTTGTCTACACATCCCTTCTTCCAGTGAGTACTGGTAAATTTGTTCCCTCTCCTGGTGTGTATGGGACCACAGTTCTCTTCTGGTGGGTGCAAGCAATTCCAAAACTCTGATGGCTCTAGTTTTCCAGGGGCTGGAGGCGGGACTAAGATGTTGGCAGACTTTGGATTGGTTGTCTGTGTCCAGTTCCCAAGCCTCAGGAGGCACCAAGCAGCAATTTTTTACAAAAGAAGAACACAGTTGTTAGCTTAGACTGAAATGCAGTGATAGTTTTGACTGTCTTCCTCCTTTTTCTCTATCTTGCTCATTTTCACCCCCAACAATTCCAGATGTAGTGGTGCCTGGCATTGCCATCTCTTTGTTATTTCATATTTATTCATTAACTTACTTGAAATAACAGACACTGAACCACAACACAGGTTTGGGAATCAGGTGATCCAGAGTGGACTGCAGATCTCCCTCTGCTTACCTAGTGTGATCTTGGCAATTTTCTTAACTTCTCTGAACCTTTCTTTTCCCATTTTTTTGGGGGGGGTGGAGAACAAAATGGATGGTAACAATGATCAAAAACTTTTCTTTGCCTTTTTACTTTTCTACTGCTGTGATGAGATATCACGATCAAAATAACATAGAATACAAAGGTTTGTTGGTGCTTACAGTTCCAGAAGATTAACTTCCTTGACTATCATGACAGTGATCATGGAAGCAGGCAGGCATGTATGATGCTGGCTAGAGCATCCTGAGGTGCAATCATGAGGCTTTGGAACCTTAAGTCCCATCCTTAGTGACATACTTTCCACAAGACGACCACACTTTGTAATTGTTTCCAAACAGTTCCACCAACCAGGGACCAAGCATTAAACCATAATGAGCCTATGGAGGCTACTTTAATTCAAACCATTATGGTTTTCAAACAGTTCTGACAATGCTATGCCACACTTAATCACTGTGAAGGTAACTGTAAAATGCTAAACAATAAGGGCCTGGAAAATGTTAAGCTTTTAATAAATACTTAATCTTAGCACTATTTGTATATTAGGAACAGAAGACACATAAATGGGTCTCCCTCTGTTTTTCTTGAAGAACTAAGCATGTACTGTTTACAGCTGCCATAATAATTTAGCATAAGTAATATTAGGCTTTCAGTGATCCCCTCAGCTGGAAAGACTTTTATTGCCTTTTACTAAATTCCCATGACCAGTTTATTTTACTTTTCTTATCAAATATTAGTACACCGTACTTTGTATTTTTATGTGTTTAAATGTCATTACTCATTTCCAGAAGGGCAGTGCCATTTATTAATGTTTTATTTGCCAATATGTTCATGGGTGGGATTTATACCTATGTGTGTTCCCTTTTTTATATTCTTTCTTGATTTTATTTCACTAAATATTTGAGGGTTCTTTATTTGTGGTGGTTTAATAAAGTTTGATTAAATGAATGAGCAGCAGTCAAGCATTTGAATCCAAAAAAGCATATAATATTAAGAATGCCATGTTTTTTTTAAAAAGCAATAAAATTTAAACTCTGTTAGTTTAATTACAAGTCATAAGAATAAATGCCCACTTCATTTGGAGCCCGTGCTAAGTTCCACTTGGTAACTTCTTGGAGCCATCTTACAGCTATTTCAAGTGGGATTCTTTCATGGTGCACATATTTTTAAAATATTGTCATGCTGTGCCCAGGATAGTTACAGAACTTCCACAGCAAGTGCTCCTTGTTGAAATCCATGGTTATTAATAATGACAAGTCATTTAGATACTTTAATTAGTGTTGAGCACTATTTCCATTAGTTAATATGTATTTTTAACATCATAGTGCCTAACAACAATCACAGTGTAGATTTCCTTGGCACTACAATCTCCCCACTTGATTGTGTCACCATGAATTTTGCAGAATCTAATTTTAAAATTACCAGAAAATTTTCTGTACATTAAGAACACATAGCTAATCAAAAGGCAGTTTAATGCCTTGAATAAAACTTTTCTTCTACTACTTTTAAAATGTGTAGCTGGAATGCCATGTATTTCCCCCCTACATTTTTCTTTTTCTTGTCTACTGGATTTGTGATGAAGGGATTGAAGGAAAGAAATGATGATACAGCCAATCAAAAGTCTATTGAGAGTCATGCATCTTGGTCAATATTAAACATTATAAACACTTTAAATTGCCATAGTATGCAGCAAAATTTAGTTCTATTTCTTTAGTAATGGAACTCAGTACCGTCTTCTATTAAAACATTAGATGACATACTTATACTGATTTTAAAATATGCATTGACTGATAGGTGAGGGTTTTCCATTTTCTTTACTGATGTATCCCAAAAACAAGAAAGCAAAGTATTGTCCAATAAATATAATTTTGTAAATGCACAGGTGAATCAGTACTGTTTGCGTAAGATCTCCAAGCACCAAAACACTGTAAGCACTGAAGACTATTTTTAATTGTTTTGAATGTAGTGGTACCCAGCAGCTGTTCTAATTTTTATTAGGCAAATCCCATCAGATTCTTAGACCAATTTTCCATAACAATTCTGAGTATTTCTGAGAATTCATATGAGAATCTGATGAAATCACCTTTTGCATTTGCATTTACAAAAACTAATTTTGTTTTTCTTCGCCCCAGAACACTATTTCCTCTCTAAAATATGCTCCTATGAACCCCATTAAAAGTTATCTGTTTGGATACATTGGGGTATAAGACCCCAACTTTTGAATTACCAGACCTCTGCAAAGAACCAAAATTTTCATAAGTGAGTGTTTAATTATGTGAAAGCCAAAGTGCAAATTTCTCCATCTCCAGTTTTTGTTTTCCTTTGAAAGAGAAACCTGAACTATGAGCAGCTTGAATTAGAGAGACAGGTGGATCGTCAGCTTAGAAAGTGGCCTCTGAGCCCTGTCTCTAAGGATCTGTGACCAGGATAGCATAACTAACGTCAGGACCAGTATTAGAAGTTGGAAAAGAACATTTTCTTCTTGGTTAAAAATCCTGCTCAGAGATCTAGATTATGATCTGGCTCTTTAATTTGACGAAATTTTAAAATTTTACTTAAAAATGCTTTATGAAACACATATCCCTTAATGTCCTGCCTGGCTTTAGCCTGTATCCTCATTCTTATTTCCAGGCACTTTCTTTGTATTCCGCATGCCTCATACTTTCTAAAGTCATAAATTGTATGGTAGAATGTCCAGGAGACATCAAATGGGTAAGGAAGATGTTTCAGAGCAGGGAACTTATGGATCCCTTTCTCATGCCCAGTAATAAGGATACTTGAGTCTGGGGGATTTGAATGAAATGTTGTCTTCAGTGCTGTCAATCAGAAATAAATGCTTCTTCTTCATGCTTCAGTTGTGTCTTGTATGAAACTGTTTGTCAAAGCTTACCATGCATTCTATTCTTCTTAGCAGTTAATGTGGATAAATCTCTCCCTGTAGCACAAGGTTTGTGACTTCTGTTGTCCTGGATGATTGCATCAGGATCTTATACCTACTGAGTGCACATTGTTCCACTGAGCCACATTCCCAGGCTTGGTTCATAATTTTGAACACTGTGTTTATTTCCCCATCTGTATACAATCCATGAATATGATCCAGCTAAATTTTTTTCTCTCAAGAAGATCATGCTGTGAGACTTGTGTTTGTATAGATGACCATTGGAGATCAATTTAAGTTTTACCCTTTCTGTCATTGTCCTGCCTACACCCTTCACCAAAAGAAATGCCAGATACCACAGTAAAGAGATAGATGTAGCATGACTGAGTTATAGCAAACACAGTTCTATATTCAGACTTAGCTCACAGTTATTGAATACTCATTTCAATGATGAGGAGATGGAGACTCAAATAACTTTCCATTGCTTGCCAAATGTCACACGATTGCACAGTTAGTAAGAAGTTCTGCCAGGGCTGAAATTCAAACCCTCTGACACAAAGTCAAGATCCCTTTCAACAAATGCTGGAACACTTGGGTGAGTTCTGCTCACTCTCTATAATTCTAATGCTTCTAGTTGTTTCATTGAATAATTCTGTGTATTTCAGTTAAGCAAAAGCAGAGCATTATGAATATATAAGGCTCAGTTTATATACTTATTTGTTTTTTATGTCTATTTATTTGTATGACTATAATATTTTTCTCTCTTACTGCATTAGTGCATTCAGCTATTTAGTGTATTTATTTTTGTGAGTGTGAACTAATTTCTTTTTTAAATTTTTTACACATTTATTTTTAATCTTCCATATAGAGTTGTAAAGTTCCAACCCTGATGATGCTATTTGAAGAAAACATAGAGATTAAGTAAATCTTCATTTTCTGCAAGATGTCCTAGGATTGCAGCTTAAAATGGGTCTTGCATTCCAATTGAAAACCGTCAACCCTTGAGCAGAAGACTGAAGGCACAGCTAGGTGCAAAACAAAGTTGCTAAGCTCCAAGCCCTGGAAGCCTAGGCTACAATAGGAAAAGAAATAAAATTCAAACAATCTAAGTTTAAAAATGGAATGGTGTAAACAAGTATAGGAGGAAAGATTATGATGCCACGAAGGGATACTGAACCTCAGAGGGTCACAGAGCTATAGTTTTCACAGAGAAGCAACAGACAGAATTCAGAGGAAGATTCAGCATTTCAGAAATGATTAATCACCATAAAGCCAGTGGACATTTTCAAAAGTAAACAGGAAAGCTCATCAAAGAATATTGCAAGACACCGATGAATGAATGACTTAACCCAAGAGAGAAAAAACTGCTTCAAAACAGCACCAAAGGGATAAATTGTACAGATGAGGACAAAATTGAGGATCAGCTTTTAAAAGAGAATGCCAAAAATTAATATTCATTAAAAATTCCCAAATTAAACACAATTTTAACTCATACATCTCAAACCAAGTCTTGTAACTGTCCAAATCTTAAACTTAAAAAGAAAGGGAATCCTCAGCATCTTGTTTAGAAGTAAAGAAGGGATTTTCAACACAAAAATGGTAGGGGTCACAGCTGATTGTATTGTAGGAATGTTGAGAGATGGTGAGTTGGAGAAAATTCTCCAGCCAAAAATTTAGGTATAAAACTCCAAATGAACCGTCCAGTTCAGCCAACTGTCCAATTTGATGCTAGAAATGTCTAGAGATACTCAAAGTTACTTGAAGGCATTTTTTAAAGTAAAAAAGTCTCAAATCACTGACTTTTCTGAAAGCAGCTCAAGCCCAAGGAGACAGTGCACCAGAAGCTAAGTGAATACATTTGCCTGTAAAGCCACATGTTTTTAATAAATTTTAGATATTATCAAGGTTAATTATATTTTACTTAAGGTGATTGGGAGAAATAATGTAATAATGTGCAATATGTACATTTACGAATTTTACATTTTACTCAATTTCAGTTAGTGGCTATTGTTTTGTGTTTTTACCTGTATCAGTACACAGATGTGTGCATAGATATGTATACATGTACAAGGAATTAAAGAGGAAAACTGATAATTTTCTGGGAGAAAACTGGACATTGAAATGTTTTTAAATTGTTAATTTGAATTTATATTACAATTTAGAAATCTCTATTTAGCTTCAATTACATAAATGGTTAGCTATACAATAAAATAAGAAAAAAAAACCCTTACTGTTGACTTCTACATTTTCCTCTGGAGAAGTGATTAGAAGTAAATAGAAAAACCCAGTTGTACATTCCTAAGTGGCATCCCATCCCCTTCTCATTCCCTAACCACCTTCATGAAAATACTTATCATTTTGACACACTGGATGCAAGGGTAACTCTGGCGTAAAAAAGGGCTCCCCTGGCAACAGTATTACTAAGAATCATGCTGTGTGGCTGCCCAGAGTGGGGTAGGGGGCTCTTTGTCTTCTGGATCATTAACTTCACCTAAGCCAGGAAAAGGCAGCTATGAAAATACTTCCAGCTCAGCGTTAAAACCCATCTGTATTTTATTTCTATCATTGCACCAACACTCTCCCACCCCTGATGTACTCAGACTCAGAGGCACACTATTCCTCAAATACACAGAAAGGCATCGGATGTTGCCTGGAGGTTATGATGTGGAGAATGGTAAGTGGATCAAGCAGAACCTTGTGACCCTGTGATACTGAGTACAACCAAATATCATTTGTTCTGTGCCCCCTTTGAATAAATTGCTTTTTCAGTTATGGACATTTTATTTACTGTTAAACCTTCAGCTTGGTGCATGGTATGCACTACCTAGTGGTCTCATCTAATGCCACGTGCCTTGTAACGAGGTCTTGGGTTAGACAAGTTTCAGTCTGGGGTCATCGCTGGCATTTTATTTATTCTATAAGGGTTTTTTTGCATAGTCCTGGAAACATCCTCAGTTACAGCTTCCTCTGCCTCCTCTGTGCCTTAAACTTTACCCTTAATAATGGGAATATTTGACAAAGGATATGTTGAAACCTTAGCCCTGTTAGTCTACCCCAACAAGCTTGCCACTGTAGTTCACTTTCTGCCGTTTCAAAGTCTAACACTTCACCCAACCTTACTGTTGGAGTCTACCTTTTGTGACTAGGTGACCTGCTCTTCTGAAATTTCCTCCTGATGGTCTCATCTATACTGCACTTCTCCGCTGAAGACATTATGATAGCTCTGATTGTCTGAGGGGTTGGGAGGGAGGTGGCTAAAATATATTTTCAACCTTTGAATATGAAGGAATTCCACTGACCTTACACATTCTTCAGGTGCCTTACCACACAATGAAATGGAGTAGAAAGAGAGAATCACAATGTTCCTAACTCTCCTGGAAGTGTGTGAGACCTATCATTATTAGGGGGAGATGGTGGAAAGGTCTTGTTTGAAAGTGGATTTTGCTGTCCTAAAACATAAACTTGGTAAAAGCGGATTTTAAAATATTTTAAAACTTTCTCAGGGTGGGATGGGGTAGGGTCTGTGCTCTGATATGCAGCGCTTGCATCTTCATTGTTTAAAATCCTCTGACCAGGACACATTTAAAGCTATCAACACCAGGCCACTGAGTGCAGAGTTGAGATAAGATGGACACATTTGGGGTTCACGGGTGTATCCCTGGGAAGAATAATTAGTTAAAAAAAGAAAAGAAAAGAAAGAAAAAGAAAAGAAAAAGAAACAGCAATAAAAGGACGTCATCACCTTATCCAAAACTTGATCATACAGAATCCCTGCAAAGCCAGCCTATGACTCTTTATGATTACTTTTTGCTCCTTAAAGCTCATCTATTGATTCTTGTTCACCCCTCAGTACCACTGTGTGGAAGTCTCTTTTCTTTGGTCTAGCCCGCAGTCTCTGTAATGCAGAAATAGCATCTCTCAAGTCTGCCTCTGCACACAATACTTCCTACTTTAACATATCTAAGTTGTGCTCAATACAGTCTGGTATTTTGCAGATACCTTGGAATCCCTAGGCACTCCTAAGAAAGGACTCTGAAGTTCTACACACAGACCTCTCTTCTTGTCCCAGTGCTCAAGGTCTGGAAGTGAGGAGTGTGGGTCAAAATTACTTTCTAGTTTCACCACTTCTGAGAAGAAAAACTGTGTGGGAGCTCCCATGCTAGCCTATCAGATCTAAGCAATGCGGAGAGCAAGAGGATGCCCAGACATTAGCCACCAGATTAGTCTGTCTCAAAATAATCCCTGAAATCTAAAATAATCTCTGAAAGAATCATTTAACAACTGCTAATTCCAGAGTAATAAAACAGGGGAAAAGAAGTGCTGAGCTTCTTGGGGAAAGAGAAACAGAGGGAAGGAAAGAGGGAAAGAAGAAAAAGGACATGTGTATTATATATAGAGAGAGGAGGGAGGGAGGAAAGGAGGGAGAGAAGGCAGAGAGAGACAGAGAGACAGACAGAGAGAGAGTGTGAGAGAGAGAGAGAGAGAGAGAGAGAGAGAGAGAGAGAGAGAGAGAGAGAGAGAGAGAGAGAGTTTCACAAAACCATAGATTAGATTCCTGCTGGAAAATGTCCAGCATAGTCAATGTTAAGGTAACTCCAACTTACTGGAGTCCTACCTTCCCACCCCTCAGACCCTATTGGCTTCTCCTGCTAGCTTTGTAATGCTGGGCCACTTGAGGTTTCTTCAGGGAGGTCAGCCAGAGAATGCTTCTCTTTCTGCATGCTGCATGGTTCAAAACCTATGAGGTAGCCTAGAGACGGAGTTTCTGGCATCTCAATTGCCAGCCGTAGTCTGAATGAGGGGCTTCTATGAAGCCTGAATAATAAGCGTTTTCAAGACTCCATAGTGTCCCAGAGCAAAAGGCTATAATGAGTGGTATTCTCATCCATGCAGCTCCAGATCTTCTCAGGCTTCCACAGCCAGATGGGGTGATTCTGTGCTCTAGATTCAGGGTGCTGGTCCAAGAGTACAAGCTTCTGCCTGGGGGCTTGCAGAGAGCTGGGGAACAACACATTACTTTCTACCCACATTAACAGTTTATTTGATTGGTGGTTTTATAAGTTACACCAAACTTTTCCAACTGTGTATTTAAAAAAATTCCAGGTTGTTTTTTGTCACTCTAGTTGTTTGATGCAGAAGTAACACAAGGTGATGGTTGAGAATGTGGAACTTGGTATACAGTCTGCCTTGCTTTGAATTCTAGCTCTGGTACTGAATTTTAAACTGTTTGCTTACTATCTGTGCTTTCAGTTTCCAAAATGGGGTTGTTAATGACAGTTCATTCCTTATGGGAATTAATTGAGTTAAAACTGATACACTCAGTGCCCAGTGCTATCATAGTATTTGAAAACTGTATATGGTAGTGCTGGGTGTGGTTGGCCCAGGCTTTTTAATTTCAGCACTTGTGAGGCAGATCAGCTCAGATCACTGTGAGTTCCAGGCCAAAATAGTCTACACAGTGATTTCCAAGCCAGCCAAGGATTATGATCTCCAAAAAGTATTAATATGGTGCTTCCATTCTCACAGATAGTAATGATCATTACCATGCTCCAAACAACACATTTTTTCTCTTCAACTGTTCAAAACCCTTGTTCTTTGTCTGCCCTGCAAAAATTCCTACTTGCACTTCTCAGAGCACCCCTAGCAGGCCCGACTTGCTGCTCTTCTCAGTTGCGATGCACTCAGATTCTCAACACTTCTCTGTCACTTCCTTCTTACTCCCTATCATGAGTTATGTTTAGGCTTCAGACCCTTTGAGAGAAACCTCTTTCTGGACCTGCACATGTCCAATTAAAGGCTGCTTGCTATGTCCCTATTCCTAGGTATGGTTTGACAGGGGTGAGTATTCAGTCCTACACGAAATCTTATATGGTAGAGAGTTTGATTATTATCTTCCCCTTTCAGATAAGAAAACTGATGCTCAGAGAGGTTAAATAATGTGTCCAGAAATACATATTTATATGGCTAATCATTCCACAACAATATACAGTTTGAAATTCCAAGTAGGATCTCAGAACCCGCAACTGTTATCACCTGCTGCCAAAGCTATGTTATTCAAATGGCTTCATTAAACGCAGTGTCTTTTTTTTTCCTCATGGTTTCTTTTTTAATTAAACCAATTTCCATTAGATTATCTGACATATCTTACTAAGGTAAAATGCGCATGAAGGAAACATCGGCTATTTCTTATCAATTGTTCAGTGAGCCCATTGTCTGCCATACTTTAATCTCATTACATATAATATGTCAACAGCTATAGTGTCTTACCATACAATATCATTTTTTTAAAAATTCCTTCAGGAGGGCCACGTGGATGGCTCAGTGGGTAAAATTTCTTTCTGCATAAGTCGAATGACTTGACTACAGTTCCCAGAACACATATTAAAAGCTATATGGGTGGTATAAGTTTGTAATTCTAGTACTCCTACAGTGAGATGAGAGGTGGGAACAGGAGAATTATCCAGAAGCTTGAATGCTAGCTGGTCTGGAATAAGCTGTGCTGTGATGGAAACAAAAATAGAGAGTCTGCTTCAACAATTTGGAAGTTGCAAACAGACTCCTGAAATCCCCCAACCTCCCCCAAATGTTCTGTGACAAGTGCCATACCATAGTAGCTCTCCATTTCTGTCTCTCATTCATTCATTCATACACAAAATAAAGTTTAAAAAACCTTTTGTAGTCAATAACATTTTCAAAACACTGCTCTATAGCCTCAAAACCACACTTCCCTAAGGCAGTTAAGGAGGGCTTTGCAGAGCACCAACAGCAGTAGACATGGCAATGGCCACAGATAGTACTTGTTGACAATTTAGTGTTGGCCGGGTGTGTGGCCCTTCAAGATTTACTTGAGTGACCCTTTAAAGCCCTGCGAAGCAGGCTCTGCTAGTTCACTTAAAACACAGTGGAAGTGAGCCTCAGAGAATTGAACTCACTTGCTTGGGATCACTCATACAGCTATTAAATGTAGAATCTGAACTGAAATCAGAAAGTGAATGTCTTTAAAGCTGGGCTTTTATCGAAAACTGGACTTTGAAGACTGTCCAAGTTCCTAACCCACCGAAGGGGCCAGTTTCCTCACCAATAATATTACTTATTGCTGTGAAGGTTAGAAATGCCCAGGGCCAGGGCCAAAACTGCACACAGTAGGCGTTTCAAATGTTGTGTAGACATTTATGAATGCAGTTAAGGAACAGAGGAAGCCCTGAGAAACGCTTTGAAAGCACCAGGGAGCTGGAGAGGTGGATCTACAGCTTCAGCTGTCTTGGGCGCTGGCCCTCTCCCCTCCAGGATATGGTGACCAGATGAAGCTCTGAGCGACAGGCAGGGGGCAGGGGCCTGACTCCAGCTCTGGCAACCTCTGCAGGGAGTAGGCAGAGAGGCGGGAGCTGGGAGGGGCTTTCCAATCCTGGTCGTCAGAGGACTGCAGGTGCTAGGCAGAGTTGCTGTAGGTGGGTTGGGGAGCCTAGCGAGGGAGGGGAGGAGGCTGGGGCGGGATGGCGGGTGGGTTGGGGAGAGGAGGCGGGGCTCGGGGCCCGAGAGGCAGTCCTTAGACAGCTCTTCCCATGCCTGGCAGTTTGCTGCATCTGGAGGAGCTCTCTGGAGAATCTCCAGCCTCGGAGCGGGCCTTCAACTACCGTAAGTACCTGCAAATGAGCGCATAGTCCAGTGGCTGAAGATTAATTACTGGCCACAAAATCCTAAATAAAACCCCGAAAGAGTCCCCCTGCTGTGATTAATTGCCGTGTATCAAACTGCTCCCCAGTCTTTTCCCCAACCCCTTCATCCCTGCCTTTCTCCTTCTGTCCCCCGATTTCAGCCCCGCCTCGATGAGAACGTCTGGGCAATGTGGATATCTCCTCTTTCCTTTCTCAGTCTTCCCTCCAAACCTTAAGCAGAGCGTGTACCAGCACCCTGCGGAGCCCAACCCCTTTGATTTCTGGAGCCCTTAAAGCTATGAAGGGGACCAGCCATTAGATATTACGGATATATCACCCCCGAAAGCACTGCGGCGCTGCCTAATGGTGGGGAAAGTGGTTGGGGTAGAGTACAGGGGGACGTTAAAAAACAGCCTCAACTGCCTAAGTTGGGGGTGGGGTGAAAGGGCAAAATGGGCGTGGCCAAGCTTGAATCTCAGTGTTGTTCCCAAGTTCCTTGGGCATAAGAATTATCATCTTGGCTTAAGTGACAAGGTACCTTTTCTTTTTTTCTCCTCCTCCTCCTTCTCCTCCTTCTTCTTTTTTTTAATCTCCAAATGATTGAGGAGTGGGTAACCATGCTGAAAAATCCAGCTTGTCTGACTCACTCCAATTACCAAGAGGCAAGACCCTGATGTTCATGTGGTAAGGCTAGATTCTCAGATGGCATTTCCTGGGTGCAATCCCAGATTGAACACTCCCCTTGGCGAAGAACCTAGCTTTCCCCCACTAGATTCTGGCCCAGTGCCTCAAGGGGAAACAGTGCAACAGGATGGTATCCATGCTTTGGCCTGGCACTGAGAAAACTGGGGACAAGAGGTTCTAGCCATTGACATACGACGAATCTCATTAGAGTCCTATGCCAAACGTATACCCCTCTTTGAAAAATTAGACAAAATACACCTGTTTACATGAAATGTACACAGCATGTCTGGCACTATATACAGGTTTCCTGTAATCCAAAACAACAATGCTAAGTACATATTGTTTCCCCACTTAACATAAGAAAAATTCAGGCCAGTAAATTACGCATTCTTCAACACAAATAAATGAAACACAGGGCCCAGCTCTTCTAACTCTCAGTGTCAGTTTGTTGTGTCCCACATTGGTGTTTTGAAAATGTATCTCTGTGCTCCTCCATTTTGTTCACTGTAAGTGCTAGAGAATATTAGAGGCTGTCAGTCTACAGGAAGTTCAGAGAAACAAATTCATTCTCTTTCTCTCTTGCTGTATGTCGCTAACTATACCTCACTCCACTGAGCTAAGGTCAAACAGCTGAGGTCAAGCAGGGGTTCATCCTATGAGTAGAGATTTCATGGAGGAGAATTTCCCTAAGTTGGTGCTGTGAGGATACACTTTCCCTTGGCAAAAGGTTGCCTTGCAACAAGAGGGGAAAAGATCTACCTCATCTATATGGAGCACATATGGTTGGCAGTGACTTCTGGGAAAATGAGAAGACTGAACTCAAATATCGTTGCAGTGTTCCTTAAAATTCAAACAATTCCATTTTCTTCATAGGTAGTGAACAGAAACTAAGGGAAAGTTCTAGAAAGGGATAATTTACACTTTTATTAACTACCTTGGAGGTAGCTGGATTCACCAAACCTACTCAAAATAGGATATTAAGAGTGGGGTTAAGTGACAAGCACTCCTCAGAAGGAGCATTCTTTGTGTTGAAATGGGGGAGGTGATGGAAGAGGAAGATGGGTTGAGGGCAGGTGCTGCCTTTGCACAGTTGAATGTCAGTCTTGGAGTTTAACACGGACTTTAATTTTTATTTCATATTTTGACTTTCAGCAAATTATGGATTGTTTCTAAACTCCATTTGCCTGCACAGCAGAATGGGGGCAGCAATAATTCCTTCTTTACTATGTTGTTGGATGACTCAGCCGTGTGTGTGTATGTGTGTGTGTGTGTGTGTGTGTGTGTGGTGCATGCATGTGTTCAGGCAGGTATCAAACTAAAGCACATTAAAAGGCGAGTCTTAGCATGGTCCACTTTCCCACTCAATAGGGTTTCTTCAGGCTAGATTGAGGTCATCTTCTGTGCCTTTGAAATCTCAGGGACAAATAAACATTTCAACAAAAATAATGTCTTGAATCCCAGGAAAGGAGTGGAGAGGTGGGGAAGTGAAGAATGGGATCAAGGCGAGGAAAACAACAAGTGGCCTTATTAACAAGCTAGGCTCCTAGGAACCAGTGCAATGTGAGCTTGTCCAGAGTAATGCAGTAATCTCGCCTCAGCTTGAAAGAGCAGAACTAGTCCCTGAGCAAGACAATTTCTTCTTTTAGATTCTCCTATCTTTTAAGAAACAAAGCCTTCAAGACTCGGAGTGCGCACCCTGCACCAGAGGCCCTGGACAGGCCAGAGCAGGGGGCCATGATGCTTCGGACCTTCACTCTATTGCTCTGTTGCATTTGTAAGTACAAGGAAGGGGTGAGAAGCAAGTGGCCCTCTTAAGAGAAGCTCTTGTGAGCAGGCTCCTTAGGTAGGCAGGGGAAATTATTGAGGTTGGAGGGCAACATGGAAACCAGAGTGTCTCCTTTATCATTTTCTCTTTCCAGGGCTCAGCCTGGGTATGACCTCAATGGGTAAGTGCCTTCCTGCCTGAGATACTAAGGAATTGGTCTGTCTGCAAGGCCTTAAGAGATGCAAGCCAGGTTGGGTTGCTTGGAAATCAGGGCCTCTTCCATCATGACTAGCTCTCCCAAGACCTGTGAAGGGCTTTATCTCTCTTTAGAAGTCAACTTGTTCCCCTGTTCATTAGGATTCCTTGAACAAATACCTTAGCATCTCTGTCCCTTACACGAGCAGACTCTCTCACTCCCACAGGAAGGCAAAAGTCAACATCTGGGTGGGTTAGAGACAATTTTCCAGCATGCTGTGGGGCACTTTGTGGGAGGGAGAGGACTGACTGCTGCTATCTTTGTGGCTTTGGGAAATAACAGCAGTGGAGCCTCAACCAGAGCTTTGGATAGAATCCAACTACCCCCATGCCCCTTGGGAGAACATCACACTTTGGTGCAGAAGCCCCTCTCGGGTATCCAGCAAGTTCCTACTGCTTAAGGATAATACACAGATGACCTGGATTCGTCCTTCTTACAAGACCTTCCAAGTTCCATTCTTCATAGGTGCCCTTACTGAGTCCAATGCAGGTCTTTATCGATGCTGCTACTGGAAGGAGAAAGGCTGGTCGAAGCCCAGTAGAATTCTAGAGTTAGAAGCACCAGGTAAGATGACAAACTAGATACTTAAGAATACCTTCCCACCCTTGGAACTCAAAATAACCATCCCAGAAAAGGCTTAGTTGAAAAGTGCCTATTTTGTATCAGGCAATGCATGCAGAGGATGCAGCTCTTGAAGGATGGGGAAAAGAAGAGTTGTTGTGGGAAGGCTCATCTAAAGCCAAAGTCTCCTGTTATGGAGTCAAGTCAGCACTCTTCTTGTTCTAACTCACATCAGTTCATTCTTCCTTTACAGGCCAACTTCCTAAACCCATCTTCTGGATCCAGGCAGAGACTCCCCCTCTTCCTGGATGCAGTGTTAACATCCTTTGCCATGGATGGCTTCAGGATTTGGTATTTATGTTGTTTAAAGAGGGGAACACAGAGCCTGTAGAATACCAAGTCCCAACTGGGACAATGGCCATATTCTCCATTGACAACTTGGCACCTGAGAATGAAGGGGTTTATATCTGCCGCACTCGTATCCAGATGCTCCCCAATCTTTGGTCAGAGCCCAGCAACCCCCTGAAGCTGGTGGTGGCAGGTGGGTGTGGCCATGGCTGCTGGTATCTGACAATTGTTATCCCTGGGATCATGGCTGGTTGATCAAACGTTTTTGAGATTACTGCCTCAGCCAGTTTCTAAGCCCTGCAAGGCTGATGTAGTCATTTAACATTTTTCTGAGCTCCAAATTAGAATCACATGTACTTTAAAGCAGGTAACCCTGTGACCTGTCTGTGAGCCTAGCCAGCTATTTAGCAGCTTGATCTTATCACAGGTTTATTGTTCTTTACTTGCAGGTTATCATTCATTTACTCATTCATCCAATATTTATTGAGCACCTAATATGTGCCAGGCATTGCCAGTGCAGTCTTCAAATTGATTCCTTAAAAGTTCAAGTGTATTTATAATGATTATATTTAAGTGTGTGAAATAGAATGAATCATTATTTTTGTTAATGAAAAATAAACAAAACAAAGAGTGATAGTTTATATTTTAGAAATGGCTTGAACGATTACTTTGTTCCATATCAATAGAGCCAGTAGAGGCAGTACCACGCTCCAAACACAAAAGGCAATGCGTCCAGAGTTCCAAATACTAGTCTCACACTACAGCTTCAATTCCTCTATCTGGTGCCCTGGATGATTCCAGATGAAATTGTCTACATTTATGCAATTTCTACAGCAAACAATATAGATCCAGATAAATACTGATGTTACAGAAGTACCCTGATTTCTAGTTACACCTGTGACACTACTTCCCGGTGTGGTGTTGAGCAAGTCATGTCACTTCTCTGTGCTGTGGTTTTCTCCATTCTAACACAGGATAACAATATCTGTCCAATCTATTGTATAATGCCACTCTGTGCTTCAATTTCATGATCTGCAAAATTAGTATAAGAATGATGCCTACCTCACAGGGTTGTTGTGAGGGTTTGCCTAAATAACATGTACAGTGCCTGGCATATAAGTTCTCAATAAATGGAAGATAATAATTTTATTAATATAGCTTTTTCTTGAGGATCAAGATACAAAAGACCATTTAACTGGTGTATATGGATGCTTGTTGTACACATTCCCTTCCAAAATAGATCCCACTGATGCATACTTCTGTAACTAGTGTTCACCAGTATTCCCCACCTGTCTATTAGTATTATGCTGTCAGGGACTTAACATCCTTTATACTCAATACCCCTAGACCAGCATGATTCATGACACATCCAAAAAGCTTCCATAAGTATATGGCAAGGCTAATCTACTTCCATAGTGGATGAATTGGTGTACCTGGGATTTAGGTGGGAGATAAGATGGAGTCACATAGAGCTGATGTTTAATAGTACAGCCATGTTGGTAAAGCCGTCCACAGAAATATTACCAGATCTCATTGGCTTACTGAGTTATTGTCCCAAATCTCCATATTGGCCTCCTCCAGCCTCATGTTTTGAGTGTTGGAGTAGAATCTTAAGGTGAGGTGAATCTGTTCAGATGTTCTCATTAATATTTCAGCGGAAGTTTTGCTCTACAAGATGGAATCAAAATCATTTTCAGAGGTGTGGATTTTCTGTCTATGGCAAGAACTATATTTTTTTATTTCAGAGACCCAAAGATGCAGGGTAATATGAATGGAGACAGTCCCCTGGAGGCAAGCACCTATACGTGGCTGAGCTCACAGTGGCTCTCATGGAGTCAGATGAGAGGGAAAAACTACAAGTGAACTTACCCTTGATTACATACACAAGGAGGCATAAACCTAAGGAAAGAGAAGGAAGGAAGATTACATTCCAGTTACCACTTTTTTCTGAAGAAACTAGGAGAATAAAAATAGACTAGGGCAGAATTGGCTAAACTGTAACTTAAGGGTCTCTTCCCTTTCTAGGTCTCTACCCCAAACCAACTCTGACAGCCCATCCTGGGCCCATCCTGGCACCCGGAGAAAGCCTGAGTCTCAGGTGCCAAGGGCCAATATATGGAATGACCTTTACTTTAATGAGGTTGGAAGACTTGAAGAATTCTGTTTACCACAAGAAACCAATAAAAAATGAGGCATATTTCTACTTCCGAGCTTTGAAGATCCAGGATACAGGGCACTATCTCTGTTTTTACTATGATGCATCATACAGAGGCTCACTGCTTAGTGATATCCTGAAAGTCTGGGTGACTGGTAAGACAGGGGGATGCTATGGAACAGCTCACAGAGTTTCCTCTGATTCCCTCTCCCAACTTGGACCTAGTCACTTGGCCAGGGCTAACAGTGGGGGGAAGGTGCAGAATCTGTTCAGTTTAGTGGGGGGTTCGCAAAGTGCACACTGGAAGACAAAGGAGGAAATTAGTCCTAAGTTTTGGAAGGAGGGGAAAATTCTACCATTGGCTATTTATATTTTGGGTCTTGTCCTAGACGCTTTCCCCAAGACCTGGCTACTTGTTCAGCCCAGTCCTGTGGTTCAAATGGGTCAAAATATAAGCCTGAGATGTCAAGGACCAATGGATGGAGTGGGGCTTGCACTCCACAAGAAGGGAGAAGAAAGACCCCTTCAACTTCTGGATGCCACCAGCAACACTGGCAACAAATCGTTCTTACTCAAGAATGTGACCTACAAAGATGCTGGCATCTATAGTTGCCAGTATTTTCTTCCCTGGAACACGTCCATTAAGATGGCAACACATAACACTGTGGAGCTGATGGTTGTAGGCAAGTGATCCCAACTGGCTTTAATGTTATTGTCACTTGTTTGTTTGTATTGTTATTGCTATGCTCTAAGGGGGTCCTAGTGGCTCTTGTACTTTCCTAAAGTTATGAGCTAAAAAGAAAACACTAGGAGGGTAGTATAGGAATTTTTACATCCTTCAGGGATCTTCTCTCCCAGGATTTACCTTAAGCCTTACCTCTCAGCATGACCCAGCCCTACTGTGACTCATGAAAAAAATTATTTTCCTTCAAACCAGGGAGATCTTACAGGTATGAGGTTTTCCTGGTTGGAAGTAGGAACCAGTAGTCTTTAGAGAACCAAGGAGAGGGGGGAAGAACTCTAAACACACAAGGCTTGATGCTACTGATCAAATGTAAGTGCAAAAAAAGAGAAGCCCAAATGGAGACCTCAAAAACATCTGGCAGGAGAGAGGGTGCTGAGCTCAATGTCACTTCTAACTGTGGTCTCTGGATTGGTTTCAGATAAGCCCCCCAAACCCTCCCTTTCAGCTTGGCCCAGTTCCGTGTTCAAAGTAGGAAAGACCATCACCCTTCAGTGCCGAGTATCTCATCCAGTACTTGAATTTTCTTTGGAATGGGAAGAAAGAACAACATTCCAAAAATTATCAGTAGATGGAGACTTCATGATCACTAACATTGAAGGGCAAGGCACAGGGACCTACAGTTGCAGCTATCGTATTGAAGAACACCCTAACATCTGGTCACATCGCAGTGAGCCTCTGAAGTTGGTGGGGCCAGCAGGTGAGATGATAACTTCTCATAGGCATATTCTTCCATATCCTGATATCCTAAAGTAGTTCCCAGATTGATATGGGAAGGAGAGTGAGGGAATGGAAGTCAGGACCCATGTGTCTAGATACGCTTCTCTTGGGTATTCTACAATAATTTAAAGAAGTGAGCAGAACATTCAGAAGAACACATCTACCTCAAGCTTCAAAATAGAAGCTTTCTCAATAACCAGCTCCCTTCCCCACACTTAATTTGTCTGTCTGGTCAGTGAAATCCCCATCAAGGCTTTTGTTTCTGGTCTTCTCTGGTCACAGGCCTGATCACCTGGAACTCCATTCTGAATGAAGCGTTCAGGATGTCCTTATTTGTACAGCTTGTTTCCTTGCTGTCGCTAATGCTGTGGATACGGTGGAAATGTCGGAGATTTAGATTCAGGTAACTGTCTTTTCCGTGCCTGCTGTTTCCCTAGCTAGCTGACTGTATGCTCTCCTAGTCTCCAGAATGGGCCACTGCCCAGTTGCAGGAAGCCACAGGGACACACTCTTCGGTTTCTCTTCAGCCTCTAGGCTTACAGGTGGAGACATTCTCATTCTATGCGTTTCTCCTTCACCTCCCAGAGGGGTCATTTCCTAAGTCAGAAGTGGAGGTAATGATAGTTTCCAGGATCTCCAGAAATAATCCAAAGCATGTCTCCTGTTCGCTATACCTCCTGCAGTGCCCAAATCTCCTCTTAAACAACTCTGTCCACAAGACATCGTACATGTCTTCCCCATTGATATGATGTGAACATATTCTCCTGTAAGAATCTCTTCTGTCTTCCAAGTTATATAATTCCCATCTCACTATTTCTACTTTACCCCCCCCCCACTTTCGAGGACTAGAATGAATATTTTGGTCAATTCAACATTCCTTAGAAATCAGCTTTTTGCTTACTCTAGCCTCTGTGCAGAGTATCCTTAGAATACGGTTTTAACCTGGGTGGGCATTTGATAAGACAACAGATGGAACCTGAGGATCGGACTCTTCCCTCTGGCCTGAAAATAGACCAAAAGATTCTCCTGTCATTTGATTTTCCAGTGGCCTGTGAACCATTGATCTCTCGTCCTCAACTCCCATGGTTTTCTAAGGCTATTCCAGTCAGCAATGAAAAGAGAAATGACAGATCTTAACCAGTGGCCTTGCCACCTGAATTTTTTGCCCACTTTCCTCCACCCTCTGCTTTTGGGTATACAAGGATATATACATCTCTGTGTGTCTGAGAAATTTAATACACAATGGATGATTGCTATGACTATGCATGTCTGTGTTTTCAGCTGAGATCTGAGGGATAGAGTGCCAGCACAAAACTGAGGAGCCACCTGTGTTTTCTGGAAAAACACAACAAAACAAAAAATAAAGTAAAATACACCCTTGGAGTTTTCAAACAGTTTCAGTGAGATCAAATTTTGTTATTCTATAGGTCCTACCCTACATTTCATATGCTAACCTCCCAGGATTAAGAGGATGTAGTTTCATGTGTCCCACACCACTCTAAGACCATTGCATCAAAGAATAAGATTGGAATCCAGATTGCATAGACCGGAGCTTGAAAAGTTGGTTTTCCTGACTAGGAAAAGGCTGAGAATGGTCACTGTTTCCTAAGGAGAAACTGTCAGTTGAAGTTTGTCTTTATACCTCCTTATTTTACAGGAGGCAGAGCCCAAAGGCAATGCTACACATTTGTAGTCACAATCTAGGTAGTGGGAGAGCGATCCCACTCTCTGACAGGCTTAGCTCCACACTGACAGGCAGTCTTCTGGTAATTCATCAGGGCTGCCTAGGCAACCCTTCCATAACAAGGGCACGTGAGACAGGTCAGTCTGAAGACCAATCCTGCCATAGGAACAACTGCTTCCAAACTTAAACTTGATGACTGAGAAACACTCAGGGTTGCGCTTTCCACCCCCACACCCCACCACCCAGAGCTGCTGAGCTCCAGGGGTTCTGTGAAGTGGAGATACAAATGCACTTCCCCTGTCTGACAGGCGGGCCATGGGAAGCTGACAAAAAAAAAAAAAAAGAACTTAACTGGGGGAGGGGCAGGGACGAGGGGCTTGTAGCTTGTAGGTCAGGAAAGTGCAAGGGATTTGTAGGTGGTTAGGCCCTCAAGAAGAAAAGTCATCAGTGTCAGAAAAGATTATACGCCATTACCCTGGCTATGCCCAGTCCCTATTGGGTAGTGAATAAGCCAATGACATAAATTGCCGCCCCCTTCTCTCCTCCCTCCCCCTAATCCCAGAAACTCCTCTCATCTCTTTTCTGGTCTCCCCAGAGAAGCCTGGTTGTTGGGAACAGCTCAAGGGGTCGCCATGCTCTTCATACTCATGGCCCTTCTATGCTGTGGTGAGTACAAAGTGTTGGGCCCTGAGCCTGGCAGCAGGCTGAGGGGGCAGCCTTGGTGAGGAGTGGCCAGAGTCTGACAAGGGTTTCTTTCACAGGACTGTGCAATGGGGCACTGGTAGAAGAGATTGGTGAGTTTTTTCCTGCTCCAGTCTGGGACATTCCTCTCTGGAGATCCGAAATAACTACAGAGTGTCAGTGTCAGTGCCCAGGGAGTGACTGGTTGGGAGGGAAGGACAGCCGGCAATGGGTACTTGTTAAAGCTACTGGCAAAATTCAGCCTCCAACTCTATCTTCTGCCTGTAAAAAAAAAAAAATCTCCTTTGGGCTCCTGCAGTTTTGTGAGGCTCGGCTGAGACATCAGCTTCCCCCCTTCCCCAGCAGAGAGAAGCAAGATAGGAAAGAAAAGACTTTGATTGAAAGGGGAGGGAAGGGGGATCTGTGTAGGGGCTTCAAGAGAAAAGAAAGGAGGGAGGGGGAATACGAGGAGGATGGCTTCATTAACTCTGCTGTTTCTAGAAATAATCATGCCAACTCCTAAGCCTGAACTGTGGGCAGAAACGAACTTACCTCTGACCCCGTGGGAGAACTTAACCCTCTGGTGCAGAAGCCCTTCTGGCTCAACTAAGGAGTTTGTGTTACTGAAGGACGGGACCGGGTGGATTGCAACTCGCCCGGCCTCGGAGCAGGTCCGGGCTGCCTTCCCCCTTGGCGCCCTGACCCACAGCCACACCGGGAGTTACCATTGCCACTCATGGGAGGAGATGGCTGTGTCGGAGCCTAGTGAAGCACTTGAACTAGTAGGAACAGGTAAGGGGAGGCAGAGGATCCTCCCGGAAGGATCCCTAGTGTCCCTGGGATCTCTGTGCTGCTGGGAGGAGGAGGGTGGGAGGGGGGTGGTGAAAAGAAGAGTGAGGGGAAAGGAACTAGCCAGCATGCATTTCGTTGTTTGTAGAGAAAGTAATTCTGAGCGTCCCATCTCGGGCACTTTCAAACTTTTGATTCCCTTGCCATCCTATTTTGTTTTCTAGACATCCTTCCCAAACCTGTCATTTCGGCTTCCCTCCCAATCCGGGGCCGGGAACTGCAGATCCGATGCAAAGGATGGCTGGAAGGTTTGGGGTTTGCTCTGTTTAAGTTGGGAGAGCAGGAACCTGTCCAGCAACTTGGTGCTGTTGGAAGAGAAGCCTTCTTTACAATTCAAAGAATGGGGGATAAAGAGGAAGGCAATTACAGCTGCCGCACACACACTGAAAAGCAGCCCTACAAGTGGTCTGAACCCAGTGAGCCCCTGGAGCTTGTCATAAAAGGTACAACTGAAAAGGGTGTGTGAGAGAGGCGGGTGGAAAGTGCCTGGGGGACACTTCTATCTCCACCACAAACTTTGCTGCTGGTACTAGGAGCCTGTGTCCAATCTTAGAGCCAGGCAGGCGTGGCGCTGGGAGTGCCAGAGCCTCTGGCTGCACGTTATTAATAGCCATAATTGTTATTAATAGCTTGGGTTTGTGGAGGGTGATTAATTTTTCTGATTATTTTCCCATTGATGACCTCATTTAGCTGTACAGAAAATCTTGAAGAGAGGTGAAGTAGGTACTATTTCCTTCTCTTATCCAGATGGGCAAACTGAGGCTCAGAGATGTGACTAATAGAGTCCCAAGGAAAAGTTTACCCCTTCAAGAGCCTCCCTTGCCTGTTCCAGTGACAGTGAAGATTCAGATTCCTCTAGGGGCAAAGAGGGACTGGATGGGGGATGCCTGTAAAAACAAAAAACAAAAACACCCATTTGTTTATGAAAATGCATACACAGGACAGTTTTCCCAAACCAATGCTTCCTGTATTCCTCTCCTGTTTTCTTGATTTGGTTTTGCAATGTTTATTTTTCTCTTCTAGAGATGTACCCCAAGCCTTTCTTCAAGACATGGGCCAGTCCTGTGGTCACTCCTGGTGCCCGAGTGACTTTCAATTGCTCCACCTCTCATGAACACATGAGCTTTATTCTTTACAAGGATGATAATGAAATTGCATCCAGTGACCCAGCCTGGGGAACCTCAGGGTTCAGTGCAGCTCACTTTCTGATCATTTCAGTGGGCATTGGTGATGGAGGAAACTATAGCTGCCGTTATTATGACTTTTCCATCTGGTCTGAGCCCAGCGACCCTGTGGAGCTCATTGTGACAGGTTAGGGAGGGGAAAAGGCTTTGTGGAAGTAGTATTGCCCCAGGAGAGCAATTGGGGGGGGGGCTACCAGTGGGAGGGGAAGAAATGTCTTCTCTAAAGAACACAGAGAATGTTTCTTGGGATAGTGCTCAGCACATAATGAACTATCCATGGAGGACAGCGGCTCATGCTGTCATCACAAGGAGAAAAGACAAAGGAGTGGGGGAGGGCAGAAATTCGCCCCTGAAGAAAGAAGTGAGGTAGATAGGGGTGGCTAATCCAAGAACTAAGCTCAAACTTCCTGTATTCTGAGATAGTCCTTTTAGGCTTGGCCTTGAGCTTTGAGTTCTATATCTGCTTTTTCCTGAGCTCAGCTGTCAGGGATTGGTGCGCTGGATGGCCCTCAGAGAATAGGAGAAAACCTTGAAATGTCAGGTGCATGTTAGACAGCCATTACAAATGATCATTTCAAAGGGTGCTTAACCTCATAGGAAAGTGTTTACATTATACACATATCAGACACTCCAAGTCTGAGTACGTGGAGTCTCAGTTACATAAATAGTCTCAGCTCCAAAGACATATTCATGTATTAAAATATAAGTGGGAAAATAGTTATATTTGAGCTGGTAAAATTATGATTTCTTCATTAGTTTTTTATTACATTTTCTAATTTTCTACAATAAACATATATCATCTCTTATAACAATATTATAAAAGCTATTTGCAAAATGTGGGGAGCAGTCTTATATTATGATCTTTTTCCTTTTAGAATTCTACCCTCAACCCACTCTCCTGGCACAGCCAGGCCCTGTGGTACTTCCTGGGAAGAATGTGACACTGCGCTGCCAAGGAATTTTCCAGGGCATGAGGTTTGCCCTCTTACAAGAGGGTACCCATGCTCCCTTACAGTTCCAGAGTTCTTCAGGGATTTCTGTTGACTTCCTCCTCCACACAGTTGGAGCAGAGGATTCTGGGAACTACAGCTGTATCTACTATGAGACAACCATGTCCAACAGGGGTTCATATCATAGTATGCCCCTTATGATCTGGGTAACTGGTAAGGATAAACAAAACAAGGGATTGGGATAGATAGGGCCAATTGGAGTAGTGACTAGTGCGGATGGGAGGGATGTTAGTCTCTTCTAGGAAACCATGGAGGAGATTCAAGGAAAAGCAATCATCATGGTGAAAGGGTGGTAAAGGTGTGTACTTACACCATATTCATCATTGTTCTCTTTTTAGACACATTCCCCAGACCATGGTTGTCTGCTGAGCCAAGTTCTGTGGTCACTATGGGACAGAATGTTACTCTCTGGTGCCAAGGACCAGTCCGTGGAGTTGGGTACATTTTGCACAAAGAAGGAGAAGCCACTGCAATGCAGCTTTGGGGGTCCACCAGCAATGAAGGCTCATTCCCTATCACCAATATATCTGGTGCTAGCATAGGTCGTTATAGCTGCTGTTACCACCCTGACTGGATCAGCCCTATCAAGATACAGCCTAGCAACACTCTGGAACTCATAGTCACGGGTAAGGGGATGAGTCTGGAGTGGGCATTCTAGTGTAGAAAGGATCAGATTGAGTGGTTCATGGGAGACTAGACGAGGTCATGGAGGAATGGACTCTAAAATGGCTTCTCTCTGACCAGCAGTTAATTTCTTACAGGTTTACTTCCTAAGCCCAGCCTGTTGGTCCAACCTGGTCCCATGGTAGCCCCTGGAGAAAACATAACTCTTCAATGTCAAGGGGAACTGCCAGATTCAACATTTGTCCTTTTGAAGGAGGGGACTCAACAGCCCTTAGAGCAACAGAGGCCAAGTGGGTACCGAGCTGACTTCTGGATGCCAGTGGTGAGGGATCAAGATTCTGGTGTCTACAGCTGTGTTTATTATCTGGATTCTGCTCCTCTTGCGGCTTCAAATCATAGCAACTCTCTAGAGATCTGGGTGACGGGTAAGGTTTGGAAACTCAGTAAACATTTAGATTTTGTAGTTTTGGGCTTTTCAAAGGTTAAGAATGATAGATACGAGAGATGGCTGGGTTCAGGGCCACTTATTTTAACTCGGTGTTCTTGTTTTGGTTGCAGATAAGCCCCCTAAACCCTCTCTGTCAGCCTGGCCCAGCACCGTGTTCAAGCTAGGGAAGGACATCACCCTTCAGTGCCGAGGACCCCTACCAGGAGTTGAATTTGTGCTGGAACATGATGGAGAAGAAGCACCCCAACAGTTCTCAGAGGATGGAGACTTTGTCATCAACAACGTGGAAGGGAAAGGCATTGGAAACTACAGCTGCAGCTACCGTCTGCAGGCCTACCCTGACATCTGGTCTGAGCCCAGTGATGCCCTGGAGCTGGTTGGAGCAGCAGGTGAGTAGATAATCTCTCCATGAAAGCTCCTGTCATGATGCTTTTGAAACCTCAAGGACAGCCTCCACAGAGATAGGTCAATTCAGGAGACCAGGAAGGGCATGAAGCTGGAGCTCTCAAATATATCATAGCTTTTGTAAAGATGAGGAGAAGGTAGGAGTTCAAGTGCACTCAGACACTGCATAGATTCATATAAGGCCTCCCTCCCTGCCAGAAAGGAGGTCTGAGTGCCTCAGCATATGCATGTCAACTGATCGTTCCTTTGACAGCTCAGTGCATGGCTTGCATGCTAACTCTGAGGAGGTAAGAGTGAGAGGACAACAAAATATTGAAAGGAACATTGATATGCTAAGCTCTGAATCTATTTATTTATACACCGCAGGGCCTGTTGCTCAAGAGTGCACTGTGGGTAACATTGTCCGAAGTACCCTGATTGTGGTGGTTGTGGTAGCCTTGGGGATAGTGCTAGCTGTAGAGTGGAAGAAGTGGCCTCGACTTCGAACTAGGTAAATACTCATCTCAACTCAATTCCAGAAATGGAGTGCTGCCGGAAAATCCGTGACCCAGTTATTTTCCTTGTATCTGAGCTCCACCCTACAATCTGTTTACAGGATCTGTACCCCCCCCATTATTTTTCTATTTTTTTCTTTACACAGGGGCTCTGAGACTGATGGAAGAGACCAGACCATAGTCCTTGAAGAGTGTAACCAAGAGGAAGAACCAGGCTCCACCACCAATTCTCCTTCGCGTGCCTCTCAGGGAGTCTCGGTGGAAATGACTGTCCCGATATAATTACCCTCCCCCTTATAAGAGCTTTCCTCCCCTGTTTTTTTTTTTTTACCTGCAGAGGCCTGGAAATCCACCTTGGTTACCCTGGAATTCAGCAGCATTTACAACTACTTCTTGACCTCTAACCACCTGAGTTGGATCTAGAGAAGTCTTGGAGTGGCAAGCCTACTAGGTCAAGCTGTTTCCCTTACCCCTATAACTCCCCACTGTACTGATTTCCTGGTGCATGCCATTCTATTAAAAATGTATTCTTCTGAATAAAGAGAATATTCACTATTTAACTGCAAAATACGTGGTAGTGGTCTTCTTCTTTGAAATTATTTTTTATTAATAATTTAAAATTTTACTTGTCGATCCCAGTTTCCTCTCCCTCCCTCCCACCCTGTTTCACACTTAAAACTGAGCAGAAATGATAAGAAGACATGGGGCTGTTACTAACAGAGAAAGGAGTTCGAGGATTTGGTGGAGGTGGGTAGGCAGGCTCCCAAATAACACTTTGTAACTTAATTTTATATACTGGCATTTAACACAGTGTTCTTCTGCCCCTCCATCCTATTCCTGAATGTCAGTGTTCTATTCAAGCTAAACACGAGAAGACCAAATACGGATGTTACACTAGTTATTTTCCATCATGTTACTTTTAGGCCTATAGGCTGTCTAGCAGCCGGTCTTCCCTTTAATATTGGCAAAGTATTTCTTGTGACACTTATTAGCAACCATGGAGTATTAACTAAATAGTGATTATTAAGAATGAATAAACTGATATTTCACCCTCTGTAAAGGGAGTTCAGTTTCACCAAAGGTATGGGTCTCTAGTGGCAGAATTTCTACAAGTGAGGAAACAGCATGTGTGGTTTTAGCAGGGAACCTCTTAGCGTCCACTCCCAAGACTCATACTTAAACTGGCTCTTATTTTTAAACTATGATTCCTTTTTTTCCTGCATCAATGTACACTTTGCTTCATTGCCGGGAATTTACTACACATTAGACATGTTTGGTTGGGGAGGGTGGGTTACCTAATTCCTTGAACCTTATTTAAGACCTTAGAAGAATTGCTTTGTGGGTCCTAGAAGAGGTCATGACCCCTGCACACATCATCCTAAAGTTGCTTGCCCCCATACTGTACTGTTTAATTCTAAGCAAACACTGTTCAATAGAACAATACACAAGGGTTGAGCCCACGGTGAGTTATTTAACCCTGGGTACAATAAAGTTTAGAAAGTAACTCATATATCCTTGCATTAGGAAGCTTATTTATTCCAGAAGTTAATGAAAAAGAATGCATCCTATTTCCCTTAATCCTTAAGAATGAAACATGCTGAGTATTACAGACTAATTTGTATTAAGCTCTGTTAAATGTAGAAGTACAAAGTCCCACTCTGATTTCCATTTGATGAGATTCTATTAGTGCTTACACTAATTTCTTATAGTGTTTCTAAAAATTGCATTTGAAAAGTGCTTTTATATTTGAATCCAGCCAAACCTAATTGTTGCTTTGTGCTGAACATTACTCTCTGCCCTCAAACTCTGCATCCTGAACTCTCAGTCAAGCTGTGCCTTTTGAACACTGGAAGGAGGTCTGTCCTTAGTCCTTGGATTTTGGATTAAAAAAAAAATCCTTTGATGGGGCCCAGTTATGTTTTCTGATCATTGGATATTTCAAAGTGTATGTTGTCAAGGTTAGTGACAGAGCTGTACATGTTATCAAGAGATCATCTGATTGTTCTAGTTGTTGAGAGAGAGAGAGGTGAGGGGAGAGGGAGAGAGGATAGGAGGGAGGGAACGAGAGAGGGAAGGAGGGAGGAGGAAAGGAGGAGGAAGAAAACCTCCCAGAGACATGGACTGAAATTTAGAGATGCCTCCAAGTTAGAAAAGCAGGGCCTAAATAAGACAAACATGCCAGAGACTCTTGTGAAATGTAAACACTGAACCTGGGGTCCCTGTGTTACCAAGGTTCAAAGAGAGATACTCATGTGCAATCAGGAAAAAGCCCTAGAAACCTTGCCCTGAGAAACAAACCGTGAGAAATATTGTGACAATGGACTCTCAGTTGGCTTCCTTAAAACACTCTCGCACACTGTTCTTTCACTCAGAGAACCCAGTTCTGCAAGAATTAGAAGGGAGAAAATAGTTGTCATTTAACTGTGAAATACTTAAAGACAAAGAGTCGCTCTGGAATTTAACTTTGCTACTCCCTGTCAAAGCTATGTCAATGAATTAAACATCTATTTATAATGCAGAAGTCGTCACAAACTATCTCAATGAATTAAATATCTATTTATAATGCCAATGTAGCTTGTTTCTGACAATTCTCCTCATGGTCTGTTTTTTTCAACCTGGTTGCCATGGGAATCAGTCCCTTTACCCCTGGCTGGCCTCTAATCATCACCCAGCATCAGGTAATTTCTGGGAAGTGGAATCTCAATTAGGGAACGAACCTTTACAGGATTATTTGTCTCTCCAAAGAGAAAATCCAAATGCTCGTCCAAGTTTGAGAAAATAAAAGTAAGAACCTGTTGATCACTGAGTTCATACACCTTTGGCTCTAACATCCTAAAAGTGTGAAGATAGTCCAATACAGGATCTCTCCTTTATAGTCACACTGATATGTAGACACATAGTCTGTTCTTGCACACCTCCAGGGAAATGGAGCTCACTCCAACATGAGACAGCTTGAGAATTTCCAATTGGTTTATGGGCCCTCTATCTTCCTGTGTGTATCCCTTTCATACCTATTGGTCCTAATTTTAACTCAAATCCACAACAGTCCTCCAAAGTTTAGAAAATGGGAGATGTCTGAGTCCAATTAATTTCCATCTTCGGTAGTGTCAGAGTTCAGTCAACTTCCATTTAGAAACGTATTTGTGCTATTAGTTCTCAATTATCTAGGCTCCAGATATGACAGAGTTTATGTCTACTTCACTTTTGCTCGACTCAACCAGAGCAGCACTTGAAAACATTTGATATATCTGTGTATTCTACAAATATATGTTGGCTGTTTTCTATACAGCACACATTGTCATGGGCATTGGATACAATTCTGAGTGAAATAGATAATCCCTGCCTATCTGGTGTTGGAAGCAAATAATAATTTTTATTAGTAGTAAGGTATATGGAATATTAGGTAGTAATAAGTGCTGCAGTGAAAAACCAAGCAAAAAAGAAACCTCAAGATTATTTTGTAGGAAGCTCGCTGCAATTTTTAAAAAACGGCTGGGAAAATTTTCAGGAGACTGTATCATTTAAGTTATGGTTTAAAGGACACAAAAGCACAATTAGTACAAATTTCTTGGCAAAAATGTGTTCTGCTCAGAGATAAACACGGGTGCAAAAGCCCTGAAATGGGAGAACCGCCTCATTTTGTCTAGTTGTGGGTGTGATCATGTGGCTAGAGCAAAGTAAGGATGAGTATAGAAGCAAGTCTGAGAGGCAATGGGAATGCAGCCAAGAAAGACCTTGGACTCTCTATAAGGACTTTGACTTCCACTCTGAATGAAACAGGAAGCCACTGGAGTTATATTTAAATAGAACCATCTAGCCTTCTCTGTGGAGGGCACCAGGGTGGGAACAGAGAGAGCTCCAAGGAGGCTATGGCGATGATCCAGGAAAGAGGGGCTGTTTTAGACTAGGATGCTAGCACAAGAGGCAGCGAGGAATAGCCGAATTATTGATTTGTTTTTTGAAAGCCTCAACAGGAGTTGCTTATAAATTGGGTGTGGGTATGTTCTGTAAATATTTCTTAGTTGGAATACAGAAATGTTCCATAGGCTGCCTCCATGCTTCTGTCCCTGGATCATTTTCATCACATCCTCAAGAGACTTTCCCAAGGCCTCCCAAACCAGGACACCACTTTAGAACAGTCTGTCAATGTGTTTTTCATGGTCCATCCATTGTCAACAGAGCATGGTCTCTCGTGTCTGCAGCAGCCCAAGGTGCACAAGGGCTAAGGGACAAATACTTAAATGATTACTCTCTGGGATATCTGCTCACCGTTCCCACCAACTAAAATTGCATTAATTCTTGGTAGGTAGTTCACACTGTTGGCTCATACAAATTCCATGGTCAGCTACACTCACAGGTTCTTTTTTCCACACAAGCTCTTGACAGCTCAATTATTTCTTATCCCTTTCTCATGAACACGACATGGTTGGCAATTGAGCTTTTAACTAAAATCTTAAGAGCTGGTGTTTACTCCTGTGATGTCTGGATTTGTGAACCCTACTTTACAAAAAAAATCATATATTATCATTTCATGAGTCCTTTTCTAGATATCTACATAATCTGATTCATCTACCCCTAACAGCTACCTAGCATGAAGCTCCTTGCTATCCCTAATCATATGTAATCAGGAAGCAGAGCTGCTAAGTTAAGAATTTCAGCCAATCAGCTCATAACCAAGGATGGAGCTGGAAATTAAATTGAATTTCGTCTTTGACTGGACATGGGAGGAAGACTTCTGAATTTGAGATGGTGTTCCAAGCAAACTGTAACTGAGAAATGAAAACTCACCCTGAATGTGGGTGATACCATTTCATGATCTGTGGGACCCAAGGCAAATAAAAAGAATAATAAAAAAATCATAGCTGAGGAATGACATTCCTCCTTCTCTGTCTCTTGGTTTACTGAGGCTTTTTAGAAACTAATACAAATGTTATCAATGCCGTGAACATCACCATGTCTTTCCTACCATGATGATTGTAGCCTCAAACCAGGATCCAGGGGAAACCAGCCCTTCCTTAAGTTGCCTCTTATCAAGTATTTTGTTACAGTCACAAGAAAGGCAAACTAATACAACCTGTTTCCCAAATCATATTTCCCCATACTGAACTTCAGATAGCATGGTACCCAGAAGAGAATGAGGGTACAGAATTTTCTAGATTGACCACCTCCCCCACCATGTTATTTTATTTATTTTCTTAAGCTGGACTCATATTCTCTTGGCATGAAAGGTTCTATTTAGTGCTTTACATTTATTGAGCATTTTGATCCTTACAAGATATCTTTGAGGTAGTCCCTCTCATCATTCACATTTCTGACACAGAAAGAAACAGATGCACACTGGAATTAGGCAAGTGAGTAGCTCAGCTAGCAAGTGTTAGGGACAGAATTTGGACCCAGGCAGTCTGGCTCCACACTTCATGCTTGTAATCACTGAGCTATGCTGTCTCAGGTTTCTGTGAGCTCCTGACCTTGCACTCTCAAGGGAAGGAAGGGCCTCAGCCCAATTCACTGTCCACTGCCAGTGCAAACCCTGCAGCCTTCCTGTGAGAACGCACACGCCTTCCCTGCCCCATTTCCTTTCTTTCTCAGCAGAGGCTGGCCTCTAAGTTTTACAGAGGAACCCTTTCACAGGTTACCAAACTTAATCTTGATCTTTGTATTTCCCTTCCAGGACTTCATGCTTCTCTACTCTGCTGCAAATGAAAGCCTTCCGATTCTCCTTTCTGGAGGAATAAAGTGATGCTATAACTGTGGGGAGTAAACGTGATGTGACAAAACCATTTTCTGAAAAGCCCAGGAAAGGCAAAGCCGTGTTAGGTGGCAATAGGCCTCAGTAAGAAACGTTCTCTGATGCCTCTCCCTGCTGTCAGCAGTGCCCCTTTAGCCAGAGCTATCATACTCTGTGGCAAATGAACTCTATGGAATTCTGGCTCAAGTTGTGTTTTCAACTGATTGTGGTCAGGATGTGTGGGATATTGAAAAAACATAGCTGATTTATTGATCTACCACAGGTTAATTTTGTTGTAAAGTCCATGTTGCCTTTTTAAATTATAATTTTAAATTAGCATACAAAGCATTAGGTATTGGCATGATATTTTCAAATATAGTTTCTTGTTGATCTCTTTCACATCCTTTCTCTTCCACCCTCCCTCCCACATTGTTCCCTTCTGCCCCCAATAACCTTCTTCCATTTTCATGTCACATGTGTTCTGTGGCCCTCCTACCATCCTCAACACGTCTATTCCCTTACTCATGGTGCCCTGGCTCCAGGTTCTGTTTTGGGTGACCAAGACACTGTATGTGTCTCATGTAATGCCATCTACAATCTATACACTTATTTTATGCCTGTGGGGGAAAATACCTCTCATTTCTTCAAAAGGACATCGTTGTTTCTTAAGAAAAATCCAAGAACAATCTATGTGAAATGATCATCCAGTGCAGTGGTCCTCAACCTTCTTAATGCTGCAAAACTTTTAATATAGTTCCTCATGTCATGGTGACTTGACTCCCAACCATAAAATTATTTTCATTGTTACCTCATAACTGTAACTTTACTACTTTTAGGAATTGTAGTGCAATTATCTGATGTGCAGGATATCTGATATGCAACCCCTTTAAAAGGACCCACAGATTGAGAGCCGCTGATTTAACAGAATGTTCAATAGGAGTCAGAATTCATTTTGAACGTGAGATAAGTCCTTATAAAGGCTGTCAGCTGTTAGTGAACTTGTTATGACTAGGTAAATAGTATGAACAGTCACCTCTTCCTTACTATGGTCAGGGGAATGGAAGAGATGAGAGAAGAAGGGTCAGCAAGTGTTGTAACACAGAAACCAGAAGCCAGAGTGGGACATTTCCAATTCAAAGTACCACACACGGAGAGACTTGAAAGACTCAAGAGGGCTCAGAGATGATACAGCACACAGATGGTCTACAGAATACCTAAAGAGCGTTTAAGACAACTCTGCTTGACCCCTTCTGCAGAAGGAGTGAGCAGACTTATTATCTATAGGTGTGGTTGCTCCTTTAGGTATCAAGAAGCTATGAAGGGGAGGACATTCTTGTAAGGGCTATGGATTCCACACTCATTGGCTGATAGAACATGTGTAACATGAATTTTTTTCTCCAGTCTTTGATTTTCTAAGTCAACTTTCCTCAAATACAACAAGAGGAGAACAATGCTTAGATATACTTTCATCAATTTTAGAATTTATTTTTCATTGATTTTTAAAATGGTCAATTCTGATACAATGTACTTTATAGTTCTATTAATTTAGCCCCATGGTTTCAACTGATGTTTAATAATAATACTCTACTTACTCATACGAAGTAGGGTTAAATAAAATTTCAAGTTAGCTGGAAACACCACGCCTTTTGTTGCAGTCTTCCATTCACTCTGAGATTGTACAGTTAATTTCAGAGCTAAAGTACACACCTTCTTCTTTTCTCCAACCACATTAAAATAGGAGTAGTACCTCTTTGTTGATGTTTATTCCTATAGCTTTGTGCTTATACTTACACCCGACCTTGATCAACAATACACCTTTATCCATATATTGTCCTGGTTTACTGTACTAACTCCACCCCTTCTGTATATGATCATTCAACAAAGTAATCAGTCAGTTATCCATATTATCAACTACTTCTGGTTTTCCTAACCTGAAAAGGCATTGTAGAAGTGTTTTCACAGACATTGGAAGTCCCGGTAAATGATTTTTTGTGGTTTCCAAAAGGAAACAAATCCAGTCTGGTATAACTGCTTCTTAATGAACCTGTGCTGCTCCCTGTTGATTAGCACATCTCCTTTCAATGGCTCAGAAATAATCTTCTTAATAATCCAGTTTAGAAGTTTCCTGGAGATCTATGTCAAACTGACCAGGTGAGCATTTGAAGACTTTCCTTCCTTTATAGAGAAAAGCACAGCTTTATTTGGGCTGATGGTGTCTTTCTGTTAACCTCCAAGTTCTGAAAGAGCTTACCAGATAGACAAACAACAAAAGCAAAACAACAACAACAACAACAACAACAAAACCCCAGCAATACTAGGTGGTATGCTATATCTCCATCGTTTTCTTTGAAGTGGGAAGATTCACCTTTGTTAGTCCCATGCAGAAACCCTACAACTAAGGTTGCAAAGTTCATGTGACATATTAAAAAATTCTAGAAGGCCAATTAGGCAGGATGGTTGATGATACAAAAGTATTGCTTCTGTTGTGTACTTTACAGAGTTCAGACATCAACTAGATTGGAATCTCTGGATCTTTAATGTGTTTGTGCATGTTGTGCATGGCTAGGGCTCTGTTTCACTAGATCTGAGGTTGGACCCGAACCTTGACATTTCTCACAGGGGATGTCTGTGCTGTTGCTGCACAGACCTTGATTTGTGTAACAACATTCTAGATTAGTGATTAGAGAACCTTGCTTACACACAAGATTCCTTTCAAGAACGTTTAAAAAGTTCCAGGAAAGACTATCCTCAGATGAAATATATCAGAATGTCAGTCCTTGGCATCTTACAGTTTCTCTGTTTATTTCCATACACACCTAAGTTTGAGAACACTCATCTAACACTAGTCAGAATTTTGTCTTTGGCTATTGGCTACTTTTCACACAAGGTATGGGGAAGAGTTTCCATGTGCTGGGAGTGTGTGGTGGTACACATTTGTAATCTCAGCTCTTAGAATGTAGAAGCAGAAGTAGGATCAGCAGTTCAAATTTATCTTTGACTATATAGTGTGTTTGAGTCCAACCTGGGATACATGAGACCCTGTTTCAAAAACAAAAACTAAAAGAATACACAAACACAAACTTGGGCATGAAACCCTAATTAGACTCAATGGGTCACAGAAATAAATACATGAAAATAAAGAAGTGACTTGTTGAGAACTAAAGTTCATACAAATGTATGAAATTCTAAAACAATAAATTTTGAAAAGTTCAAAACAAATCAAAATCCCCTTGTCCTTCCTACTGATGAGGCGCAGGTCCCCGCTTGTGGCTGGCCAATGTTTGGCCATGTTTTCCTGCAAACTGCTGTTAAACAAATTGGACGTGCTTTAACATGCTCCATTTCAATGTTAATTTTTAGGGTTAATGGCTTTCCTCGTTGTGTGTGCTGTACTAATTGAAGGGTGGAAGGGTGGCATGTGTGGGAAGAAGGACATGGAAGTTTATTATTTTCCCTGTGGGTCATTTTATATAACATAATCTCTTGTAGAAATGGCCAGGTTTTAGTTTAGTTCAGGCATCCATGGACCTCAACATCATATTTGTCTTTTTAACAGTATAACCATAAACATAGAACAAAATAGATAGATTTCATTTCTTGATAGTAGGACAAGGACAGGTGCTGAACTAGTCACAGCAAGTGAAAGAATGTGAGATGCAGAACATAAACCCAAGGACTGAAAGCAAATCATTCTAAGGTAGATTCTCCCCCCCCAAAAAAAGTCTCCTTTCACAAAGCTTAGTGATCTGCACCAAGGGAGAAGAGCCTTGTCACAGAGAGCAATCATTGGATTTGATAGAACTCAAAATTTCTCAATTGAGCAATCCTGACAGAACCCTTCTGCCTGGTAACCAAGCAAAGAGATGAAGCATATCGGTGTGCAGGCAGAGTGTGTGAAGGGCAAGAGTTTGGCCGTCATCCTAGCCAGGGGCATACCAGAGGGAAAGCAGCCAAGGAAGGCGAAGCTCAAAGAGGAACAAAGAGCAGACTGGATGGTGGCAGGTCTCAAAAAAGTTCTAGGCAAGATTCCTCTCTGGGCAGCAATTCTTGCTGGCGCCAGACTGGACAGTTCTTTGGGACAGCATGGAAAATGGCCACATTGAAGCCTACTGATGGGGTCATCATTATTATGTTACCAACCAGGCTATCACAGGAAAGAGTTAACTTTCCACACTGGATTTGAAAATGAAAGCTCTGGAAAGAGAATTAGCAGTTCCTCCATAGTTTTACAGTGTAGGCACTGTCAGAATATTTCTCAGTAATTCATCCCCTTCTGGAGAATTTCCAAAGACAGAAGCAAATGAGACAGTATTTATCGTCCCCTCCTTCAAAACCTAGCTTGGCCCCCTTACTCTCTTCACCCAGTTCAGTGGATGCCTCACTTTTCACCTGTTTCAGACAGTAGAGTGATCACAGGTGCCAATTACCAATTAAATATGGTAGAACTAAAAGACCAAACAAAGAAAAAACTAGAAGAAAGGATTTTTTCACAATAGGGAACAAAAGGACAGAATATTTGACATTCTACTCTATAACATACATACATGTGTCATCACTCAATATGTACAATTTCCATGTTTTGCATATACATGAAGTATACAACTTCCAAAAATAAACAGCACAAAACGTTTTCAAATTCCTTGAATCACTTGGTAACTCAGTTAAAGGGCTAAAAATAGGTCTTAGTCTACCAGCTGCTTGACTCCCTTCCTTCTTCTGTGGGTCTTGGATTGCCGGAGTTGTCTGGGAAGCTGCCCCACTTGTCCTCTTCTGAAAGGCACATATCCACAATGCTTTCCTGTCTTCCTGTCTGATGAAAAGCAATTGGCAGGCCCCTTTGAGAAGTAAGGTAAAGAAAAAGTCAGTTTTAGGGTGTGGGGGAAAGCTCCAGGTATGAATCATCTACTTTGCCACTTATCAGTTGTATGTTTAGACAGCTTGTTAAAATTACCTCAAAAGAAATCTTTTCTTTATGTAAAAGTAGAATGGAGAATGATAGCATCCATTTCAGATCCTGGCTCTTGATTTTTGGATAAGTATCTTTGGACATCCAGTGCCTAGCACACAGCATGTAATCAATAAATGGTAGTATTCATTATCTTCCCTACAGACTTCCTTATTAAAGACCATAGAGAAAATCAACGGACAAAGTTGGATGAAACAAAGTTACAATAAATTTAAAAGGGAAATGTAAGGAAAAATTATAAATATCAAAACCTGAGATAATGACTGAAGCATGAATAGAAGTAACCTTGAGCTGTCTCTGCCCTAGGCTTGCTCAACTTCAAGGGTTTGCTTTTAATTTATCTGTAGACTATAACCCGGGGTACATATTAAAGTCTCTGGCCTCAAAGTCACGCAAGCCTGTGACCTTGCACAAACCCCCCAGTTTGTCACAGTTCGGTATCCTCATCTGCACAAAGAGGAAAATAAAAGTACCTGATTCATGGGGGAGTAAAAATGCAGTGGGCTTAATTCAGTGTGAGGGAAAAGCAGTAACATTTAGCTTTCTTGTGTTCATACTGCCTTAGAATTGCTGACTCTGTCGTTTGTTATCTCCATACACATTTAAGGTCTCTCCTCACCCTCTCTTCACACCTGGGTAGTACTATGCTTTCTGGAAAAATTTGTTATCTCCATACACATTTAAGGTCTCTCCTCACCCTCTCTTCACACCTGGGTAGTACTATGCTTTCTGGAAAAATTTGTTATCTCCATACACATTTAAGGTCTCTCCTCACCCTCTCTTCACACCTGGGTAGTACTATGCTTTCTGGAAAAATTTGAGCTGAATTATTTGCTACCAGCAATTTAATTAATTTCAATCACACCACCAAAGAAGGAAGGTGCAGAAGAAACCGATCCAAATCGATAGGAGACCTTTGGGATTTGGTTAACATAAAAAGGAATACAAGATGGGAGAAGACATCGGAAACCTTTGCACTTGAGTTTCTTGGCCCCACTCTTGAACATGCTATAAGCAGGACAGCTCCTGCTGGGAGAAAAGGTGTGTCAACTCTGCTGCTCCCCCTAGTGGTAGGGCCTAGAGAGAATCACTTAGAAACAAGAAAAGGAATGGTGGTGGTGGTAATAGTAGTGGGGATAACATGCCTGTCTTCAGGCCCTCCATAATAATTAATGACAGTGTGTACAATCTTCCACTAATGTCAGGGAAGAAATGATGATGATGATGATGATGATGATGATGATGATGATGATGATGATGATGATGATACTTGATGGGCTCTCCTAAGAAGTGGTCCAAATTTACCAGAAGACTCATGGATAAGAATGGCTAAGGATAATTCCACTAATATACCTAAGGCTTACAAATCATTACTGGGTTTATAAGAACAGGGGATAAACATGATTATAAAACCTTATATTTATTAATGGCTCTCTATACATTGTGCTCTGTGCTAACCACTTAACATGTATTTTCCTCAGAACCGTATAAGGGCCATGCAGCTTAGTAAGATTAAGTAACTTGCCCTCAGGCACAGAGCTAGAAAGTGGGAAAGCCAGGATGTACACACAGTTGATCTGATTCTAACGTCTATGCACTTTCCCTTGCACTGTGTGGAGACAATGGAAAGGGAGCAGACCTAGCTGGATAGGACACCTGTTTGCCTCTCAGTCCTTCAGCAACAAATACCTGCAGGATTCTGCACACAACAGATTGGTTACCATGGGAGCCACCTGCTCTCCCCAGCCTCTTATTACCAGTTTTGGACCAAAGGTCTTCTGGAAAATAGAATCCTCCATCACCTCCAGTTGGGTAGCAGGTTCCCTACTGAGCAGAACAGTCTGGTACCCAGACAACCAGGTGTGTCATCTTCTCATAAATGTGTGAATTGAGAGACATGAGGGAAATTCCTACTCCCTAATTACTAATGCTTGAAATTGGACCTTTGGAACATTCTGTCTTCTATTAAAATGTAAATACCTCTTTTGATTCATTTACACCACAGTGTGAATCCTTCAGTTCATCATTTTCAAGAAAACTAGTCTCTACAAATTTAGTCTAGTGTAGTTATTGCAAGCAAAGCATTTCATATTCTGCAACTCTTAATGCCATCTTTAACTTCACTTATTCCCACTATCCATCTGAACATCCCCACCACTTCCCAGCTCAAAGAAATTCTTTTGTTGTTTTTGTTTTGTGACAAGATCCCTTTTTTTGCTCAGATTTATCTGGAATTCTCAGGTTAGTCTTAAGATCACAAAATCCCCCCGCCCCTGCCTCAGCCACCTACACACTTGGATTATTGCATATGTGTCTTAGAGCAGTTCTTTAAAAAGGGATTTATTTATTGTTATTTTTGTATGCCTGTGTGAATTTGTGTTTACCACGTGTGTGTAGGAGGAGCCTGAGGAGGTCAGAAGAAGGCATCAGATCCCCTAGAACTGCTGTTTTAGATAGTTTTGAGCCATATGATGTGGGTGTTAGAAGCAGAACACACTATTAACCACTGAACCTTTCTCCAGTCATCAGAGCAGTTCTAGATGCACTGCACTGTACTTGCTATACCCTTTTTCTATTAATTATTAGTTATCAGTCCAAATTCCATGCCCTTAATCATGAATGCCTTATAGTTGGCTTAGGTGACTCTTCTTTGTGCTGTTAGTAAAGTCTATGGTATTTGTCTGGTTTTTGTATTTGTATAATGGTGCATATACCATACCCATTCTGTGTAATACAGGTCCTATGAGTTCTGTTTTCCATGCAGGGGGTCAGTAGTAATAAAGGCACATGACTAAATTATGCAGATTGAACAATATCAAGAAGTATCAAGGAGGGCACATTGGTATTCTTTTCCACTGCAGTTTTAATCTCAAAAGGATGGTGAACAGTTTGGTTTTTTTTCCAGAGCAGTTGTTTTGTACATATTTAAAAATATATGTCTATGTTTTGTCTTGGCACAAATAAAGCAGTGCTGTTTTATATCTTGTTTTATGTTTCTATGTATCTTGCAGGTCTGCCTGTATCAATAACCATCCATCCATCCATCCATCCATCCATCCATCCATCCATCTATCTATCTATCTATCTATCTATCTATCTATCTAATTTGTTATGTAACATACCTAGAGTAGATGCATCCTGACTTCTTTCCTTTTCTAGTGCACTTTTTGGTTCATTTCTGGTGTTTAGGTTCACTGCTACTCTTAGTTTTCTCTACTATTAGAAACAATGAACATCATGCTACAACTTTATATTCATGTAAGTATGACTAAGATCAGTTCTTCAAGCTAAGATAGCTGGGTTGAAGGACAAGGATATTCACAATCAAAAGGTGTAGCTTCTATTTGAATTCCAACCAACTGCACCATAGGGCCACTTAGTTGCTATTCTCCCAGGAACTGTTTGCTTTAAAAAACCCCAAAACAAACACACAAAACAAAAACAAACACCAAACTTTCTCACATGTAAATTTTGAGAGGTGAAAATTTGTTACTCTTCTGATTTGTCTTAAGCAATTATGCACAAGTGTGAGTAGGATTTTATTTATTTTGTAATTTAATATTTTTCTTAATTTACATAATGATCCAAGTTCCCCCCTCCCTCCATCCTCTAATGCCCCCAATTGACTCCCTCATCCTATCTCCCATTTACTCCACAGGGAGGGTGAGGCCTTCCATGAGGGATCATCAAAATCTGCCAAGTCTTTTGGTGTAGAGACTAGGCCCTCCATTGTGTGTCTAGGCTAAGGGATCATCCATCCATGGGGAATGAGCTCCAAAGTCTGTTTGAAGTCTGTTTGTACACTAGGGATACATCTTGGTTCCACTGTCAGAGGTTGCATAGACTGCCCAGTCCTCCTAACTAATACCCACATTCAGGGGACCTGGGTTGGTCCTATGCTGGTTTCCCAGCTATCAGACTGGGTTGCATGAGCTCCACCTGGTTCAGGTTAGCTGATTCTGTGGGTTTCTCCTTCCTCTCTGCAACTGTATTCCAAGAGTTCAGCTCAGTGTTTAGCTGTGGGTGTCTGCCTCTGTTTCCATCTGTGGGTTTCTCCAGCCTGGTCTTGACCACTTTGCTCATTACTTCTCCCTCTCTGCAACTGTATTCCAAGAGTTCTGCTCAGTGTTTAGCTCTGGGTGTCTGCCTCTATTTCTATCAGCTACTGGATGAAGGATCTAGGATGGCATATAAGGTAGCCATCAATCTCATTATCAGGGAAGGACATTTAAGGTAGTCTTTAGTAGGATTTTTATGTTAACCTGGCATTAATATTTCAAGTTAAAATTCTTACCCAATTTTCAGTAGTTTTTCTCCCCTTAGTGATTTGTGAATTTTTTTTTATATTTCTTTAAAGTATCCTGCCATCATGTAAGCATCACATGTCTCTTTCTTTGTTACTTTCCTTTAGATGTGCGCACTTACTATCACTATAGAGAAATGTATAGATGCAATGAAATGTGTCAGTATTTTCCTTTATCCTATGTGAGTTTTGTGCCATCCTTGGTTTGAAGAGTCACCTTCATATTATACAATCACTGTGTTTTCCCCTTTAGAATATGTAAATTATTAATTTGTGCAAGGGATCAGGAACAGATCTTGGTATTTCATCTGAACATCTATACAGTCATCTAACCATCTTAATTTTTTTTTAACATTCTCTTCTGTTATACCTTAAGAATTATTGCAATCTGATATCTAACACTGTACGTGGCTCATAATGGTGCTTACTCGAGACATGTAGAATCAATACCAGACAAAAACTGTTTTAACTTCCTCTGTGAATAAGACCTGCTTACATGTAATTAATACACTATATGTGCCACATTTTGCTAAGTTTACTGCTTTCGCAGTGGGAGCCTCTTCTCATCAGCTACTGCTTAGTACCTATAACCTCTTATCCAAGCTACATGATTACAAAGACCAGGTAGATGTGATGATTGTCTAATTAAATATTGCCCTGCATGATGAAATGAAACAGAATAAATCTCTATCTGGCCAAGAAGCCCCCTACTCCATAATTACTAGTGCCTGAGATTTTATCTTTAAGACTTTATGTCCTTTATTAAAATGCAAATATTCTCTTGATCTATTTTTTTATTATTTTGCTTCACTCACATCACAGTGCATATTTTTGCTGTCTGGTTCAATGCAAAACATCGCACACACATACACACACACACACAACACAGCACAACACAACACAGCACAACACACATACACAAGTCTGTAAAAACAAGTTTTGAGATGAGGATAGAAACAAGGAGAAGCCATCATCAAGGAGCATTATAAGCATCACTGAGTGGCAGGACAACAGGAGAGGTGCATAGAGAAGGTCAATTCCAACTCATGTTGTAACAATGGTACTTTAATGTACCAAGCTATTTAATCACACAATTCATCATCCTGCTCACCTCTCTCTGAACCTCAGCAATCTAAACTCTCTAGGCTTATTGGGCCTGTTTGTCAGAGACTATTTCTATTAGATAAGTTCACATAAGTCATTAGGGCTAATTTCATGTAAGTGTTTCTGAGAATTTTAGCTTAAAAGAGTATTTAGACATTATAATTTTCCTTGGAGGAGCATAATAGCTTATTCTAGTGTCCAACATGCCTTCTGATCCCCTGTTGACCTGAAATTTGACGTCTGCCTGGGTAAAAATGCTTTGAGGAAGAAAGAGGCAAAAGAAAAATGTCAAGATGAACTTCAGAATGCTTTTGATTTGGGGATATAAGACATGCACTGTGAACTCTGAAAATTTAGTCAAGCTAGAAAAATATCTCACAAATTTTAAGGATCTTAAATAGGTAAACTTGAAAGCCTGTTCAGCTTCTGGGCAAGAACATTTTGAGGCTTGTCTTCAATGAGCACTAGGGGTTAGGAAAGTCATTTTCCAAAACATTCTTCATATGCCCTGGTCACTTCAGCCATCAGACACTGATTTTCATTTCCTAGTTTGTATGAAAAATGGACTATAAAAGTCTGTGCATGAACCTCTTGTTTATTGTTAATCTATCCCTGGAGTCAAAGGGAATCAAATAATTAATGGACTCTGAAATTAAGGGAATGTGTTTATTAAAAGTGTAAATTCAATGGAAGTTGCCATAGTTAAATTAGTAGCCATCTATCCATAGCTCACTGAGAGTTAGTGTGATAGTCTTCTGTACAGAACCTCTGTGAGCAGTGCGCAAAATAACAAGAAATAAAAATGACAGAACAGAAAGTAAACAGGGTCCTGAATCCTTGACTATGGGGCTGGTTTATAGCCCTGTCTACAAAGACCCCCAGATAAGAAATGGCAACACTACCAAAAATGTTCAGTTTTCCTCAAATTCATCTGAAATCTGATCCCAGGATTTAAACCTTCTAAATCATGTATTAACCAAACAGAGAAGGTAGGAGGAAAAAGAGAAGGAAGAAATCAAGATGAAGGGGAGATACTGAGATTAATAAATTACCTTTACTGAGCATGTAATTTTGTATACATTGTAAGCATTGTAAATAATTAAAACCTAACAATAACTCTAGTAAAGATCTAATTCTTCTTTTAATTTAAAATGGAAGGAAATTGGGACTCATTAAATTTAGTAACCTTCCCAATATTAGTTAGCATAACATCAAGGCTGGGTCAATAATGCTATTGCCTTGGATGCACATAAATCCCAACTCTGAGCCTGTTTCTCAGTCACAGTTACCCTTTTGTGCTTTGGTATTACTGTCTGAGTACTGCTCCTCTATATCCTTTGAGGACAACTCTGAACTTTATTTTACCATTTTCCTCCTCACTTGACTGATACAGATCAAGTGAAAGAAGGTACGAACACATCTCTTGCAAGGCAGGCACTTTCTCACTTATTTTTCTCTCTTAACCTACTGATCCCCATTTGACAGATTGGAAAACTGGGGCCAAGATGAGTTGACAATGTGTTTCAGACAAGTCATAACTTAGATGTGGGTCTGCTGACTCTGGAGTTTGAAAGAACACACAAGACATAAATAATTTAAACTGTTATGGACATTTGACTACTTAAAGGAGACTTCCATTTATTCAAAGGACAACTTACTGACTAAGATTGGAAGTCTCATGTAAAAGGAAAAGTCAGATGAGACATAGGCTCTAAGATAACATGCCATGACCAAGGATTCTTTTCACATGAATCTGAGCAGATGCTTGTTTATTAACTCTCCCTCTCCCTACCTAACATGAGCAAATACAGCATTAGCAAGGCTAGGGCTGCCACTCAGGTGCTGATTCCCTGGCTGGGTCATGCTGCAAATTATGGCAGATATCCAGAAAGTCAAGCTCAGTTTTTTTTCCATGGTTTATTCATTCCATAAAGATGGGAACTTCAAGACACATTTGAAGAATTAAACAGAATAGCATAGAATTGGCAAAGATGTCATGGAAGAACAGGTGTGCCCTGGAGGAATACTGGGAAGTAATACCATTGACCCCGCATCCAATGATGGGGATTGCCATGGTGCAATACCCTTTCCCTTGTCACCCTAACACTGATGAGTCATTAAGTTCTTTATTTCTAATTTCAATAAATTAAAAGAAGAGCTCAGGCTTTCTAATACAGAAAATTATATTTATCCAGTCACTTAATGGAAAATGCATCATTGAAGCTCTGCAGTGCCTAAGTACTCGGAGCACTGTAGATTAATTTTATTAAGTTGTTTTGCCTTCAGGATACCAAGCATCTACTCTCAGTTTTATTAGATGAGAACCCATCAGGCGTGCATGTTAATTTTATACTGAACGTGAAATTTTCAGATGCAAATCACCTCTCCTTTTCCTTTAATGAAGCTGCTCTTATGCTCCAAAGGACTCCCTCCACTGTTCTCACTCAAACCATTCCCTCATCAGTACCGCATTCAACATGATCTGGCTCCAGAAAAAAAAAAGTTTTTTGCCTTCTCATAAAAAAGCCCTGACTGATCTCCACTATTAGAACTGTAGAAAGAATGGAAAATGTATTTTATAAGTTTTAATTTTAAAGTGAATTAGGAACTAGGATTTCTCTCCTGTCTCTAGGTTAAGGGGGTATCCCTCCATGGGGGAAGTGTCTGCAAGGTCCTTTTGTGCACGAGGAATAGATCCAGTTTCTGCTGTCTGAGGTCCCCCAGAATGCTCAGTCCTTCTAGCTGAGACCCATATTCAGGGGATCTGAGGCAGTCCGATGCGGTGTTCCTAGCCATCACTCTGGGGGGGGGCATTAGCTCCTCCTTGTTCAGGTCAGTTGTCTTGGTGTGTTTCTGCAACCTGGTCTTGTCCCCTCTCTCTGAATCTGGATTCTAGTTCGACTCAGTGTTTAGTTATGGGTGTTTGCTTCTGTTTCAAATAGGTACTAGATGAGGGCTCCATGATGGTGGATAATTTAGTTAATAATCTCACTATCAGGGAAGGGCATTTATGGTAGACTTTTCACGGTTGCTCAAATTGTCAGTTGGAGTCAGTCTTATGGGTCTCTAGACCTTTCCTTAGGTTCAGTTTTCTCTTCAAACCAATAATGGCTCCCTCTTTTATGTTCTCTCTCTCTCTCTCTCTCTCTCTCTCTCTCTCTCTCTCTCTCTCTCTCTCTCTCTCTCTCTCTCTCTCTCTCTCTCTCCTGTCTTCTATTCCTACCCTGACTCAATCTACCTAGTCGCATGTGCTTTCCTCTCCTCTTCTCTTTCTCTTAGTTCTCTCTCCATTCACTGCACACCCATTTCCCATGTGCTCTGGGGGACTTGTCCCTACCCCTTTTTGTGAGGAACCATATATGAATCTCTCAGAATACACCTTGTAACCCAGTTCGTCTGGTGATGTGCATTATAGGCTGGTGATCCTTTGCTCTAGGTCTAAAATCCATATATGAGCAAGTACATACCCTGTTCCTCTTTTGTGACTGGGTTACTTCATTCAGCATGGTTTCTTCAAGTTCCATCCACTTGCCTGTGAATTTCAAGATTCCATTATTCTTTTCTGCAGAGTAGTATTCCATTGTGCAGATGTGCCACATCTTGTTTTTCCATTCTTCAGTTTAGGGCATCTAGGTTGCTTCCAGGTTCTTGCTACTACAAATAATGCTGCTATAAACATAGTTGAGCACCCATCTTTGTTGCATGGATGTGGGTCATTTGGGTATATACCTAAGAGTGGAATTGCTGGGTCCTGTGATAAACTAATTTTCATTTTCCTGAGGAACTGCCATACTGATCTTCAAAATGTCTGTATGAGTTTGCACTCCCACCAGAAGTGGAGGAGTGTTCCCCTTTCTCCACATCCTCTCCAGCATAAGTTGTCATTGGTGTTTCTAATTTTAGCCATTCTGGCAGGAGTAAGATGGTATCCTAAAGTTGTTTTGATTTGCATTTCCCTGGTAGCTAAGGATGTTTTTGAGCCTCTTTGATTTCCTCTAATGTGAATTATTTCTTCAAATCTGTACCTCATTTTTAAAATAGGGTTATTTGGTTTATTGTTGACTAGTTTCTTGAGTTCTTTGTATATTTTGGAGATCAGCCCTTTTTCAGATGTAGGACTGGTTAAAAAAAATTCCCAGTCTGTGGGCTACCATTTGGTCTTGTCCACTGTGTCTTTTGCCTTACAGAAGCTTCTAAGTTTGAGAAGGTCCCACTTATTAATTATTGATCTCAGTGTCTGTGCTACTGGAGTTATGTTCATGAAGCAGTCTCCTATATCAATTTGTCCAATGGTACCTCCTAGTTTTTCTTGTAAGAAGTTCAGTGTGGTTGGATTTATGTTGAGGTCTTTGATCCATTTGAACTTGAGTTTTGTGCATGACAGTAGGCATGGGTTTATCTGCAGTCCTCTACACCATCATCCACTTGTGCCAGCATCATCTGTTGAAGATGTTTTCTTCCCCCATTGTACTCTTTTAGCTGTTTTGTCAAAAAAAAACAGGTGTTCATCGGTGTGTGGATTAATATCAGGATTTTTCAATTTGACTCCATTGGTCTACCTGTCTATTTTTGTGCCAGTACTAGGCTGTTTTCAGAGCTATAGCTCTGTAGTAGAGCTTAAAGTCAGGGATGATGATGCCTCCTGAAGTTCTTTTATTGTACAGGGTTGTTTTGGCTATCCTGGGTCTTCTGTTTTTCTATACAAAGTTGATTATTATCCTTTCAAGGTCAGTGAAGAACTTGTGCTGGGATTTTAATGGGGATTGCATTGAATCTGTAGATTGCTTTTGGCAAGATTGCCGTTTTTACTATATTTATCCTTTCTATCCAAAAGCATGGGAGATCTTTCCATTTTCTTGTATCTTCTTTAATTTCTTTCTTTAAAGCCACTAAGTTCGTATTGTATAGGTCTTTCACATGTTTGGTAAGCGTTACTCCAAGATACTTTATATTGTTTGTGGCTATTATAAAGGGTGATGTTTCTCTGATTTCTTTCTCAGCCTCTTTGTCGTCTGAATAAAGTAGGGCTACTGATTTTTTTGAGTTTATCTTGTATCCTGCTCGTTTTCTGAAGTTGTTTATCAGCTGTAGGAGTTCCCTGGTAGAGTTTATTGGGTCACTTATGTAAACAATCATATCTGCAAATAGAGAAAGTTTGACTTCTTTGACTAGACAGATTTACATGACCCAATCTGGATAGCATAGCCCTACATGTGGAATGGGGTGGGGGGATGGGAGGGGAGGGTGGCCAGAGTGCATGTCACAGGGGGAAGAGGGTAAGAGGGAGCAAGGGAGGGAGGGAGGGAGGGATGGAGGGTGGGAGAGAGGGAGGGGGGGAGGGAGGGAGGGGAAACTGGGATCGACATGTAAAAATTTTAAATTATATTGTTAATAAAAAAATAAATTTTAATTTTAAAAAGGCCTTTTAGAAATTCCTTATAAAGAGAAGCTTCAACAGTAGTTTTTTAAACAAATGATTTATTTTTGAGATTATAATTGAATCATTTCCTTTTTCCCTTTCCTCCCTTCAAATCTTCTCATATCTCCCACATTTCCCTATTTTCCCTCTTTCAATTTCATTCCCTCTTTTTCCTGCAATTGTTACACACATACACACACACACACACATACACACACACACACACACACACACACATTCACAAATACGTAATTTCAACTTGCTCAATCTGTGTAATATTACTTGTATGTGTGCTTTCAGGGTTGACCATTTAGTATTGGATAACCAATTGCTCTTTGCTTCCCTGGGGAAGACCAAGTCCCCCACTCTCAGCATTCCTTACTCCTCACTTGCCTGTAGTTCTTTGTGTGGTCTTGAGGCCTCAGGGGTTTTGCTATGTTCACATTAGCATGCCTATTGGTGCCTTCCTTGTTCAGCTCATGTTAGGCAGCTGTGTTGGTGAGGCTTTATGGGTTTAACTTCTAATATTACTAGGAGACACGATCTCACAAAAAAAATCCCCAATCCCTTGGCTCTTACACTCTTTCCATACCCCATTCTGCCAAACTCCTTGAGCCTTAGGTGTAGGAGTATCCATTTTGATTCATCTCCACATCTCTGCATTTTGATTGGTTGTGGTGTTCTGTTATGGTCTCTGTTGCTGCAATGATTACTTTCCTTCATGTTGGATATAGTTAGGGATCATGCTGGAAAATGTACCATAGGTTTCTTAAATCAATGTTTTGTGAAAACAATCTGCATACAAAGCTGTGAAATAATTCTTTGCACTGAGGCACGTGCATATGTTCATACCAAAAAAAAATCTTTAAAAGTGAACAAATGTGACTACAGCTCACTTATAGAGGTCTGCTATAATCATCACTTATGATGCCCAGTTCATCTCTCATGAATATTCAGCAATAGATGTTAAATTTTGTACACAGTTTAACTGTTTATATTAAGCTCTTCCTTGGAAGTGATTTCTGAGTTTTGGGTGCTTCACTAGTTGGAAGAAAGGAAGTGTGGTGATAATTGTCTTAATTCTTTTTTTAAAAACATTTATTTATTTTATGCTGGAAATAATTATATATGCCTTTTTTAAAAAATGAAAACAAACGTTTATAAACAATATTTGGGAATTTGGGCGCGGTTCTTTCCAACCTGCTTCATGCTGGTAGGGGGCGCTGTCATGGGGGAATCCTAAGAAGATGCAGAAATCCTGGCTGTAGTGGTCTGCAAGGCTGCATTGCCCCATAGACTTTGCTTCAGGGGGACTTGCTTGATCAAACCACATTAGTCTGGAAGGGATGCAAAGCTTTTCATTTTCTGTGGAAACAAAATTAGAAATCCTTTTCCCCAGTAACTTGTCCTTAGGCTTAAATTTTGAATTCAATATACATATATTGCATTCATTCCTTCTTCTTTTAAAAAATTATAATATAATTTAAAAATTTTACATGTGGACACTAGTTTCCTCTCTCTTCCTCCCTCCAACCCTCCCTCCCTCCTTCCATTCCTCCTTCCCTTCCTCCCTCTTACCCTCTTTCCCCTGTGACATCCACCCTAGCCACCCTCCCCTCCCATCCCCCTACCCCCATTCCACTTGTAGGGCTATGCTATCCAGGTTGGGTCATGTAAGTCTGTCAAGTCATTTGAAGTAGGAACTATAACTTCTCTCCTGTTTCTAGGTTAAGGGGGTATCCCTCCATGGGAGATGTGTCTGCAAGTTCCTTTTGTGCACCAGAAATAGATCCTGTTTCTACTGTCTGAGGTCCCTCAGACTGCTCAGTCCTTCAAGCTGAGACCCATATTCAGGGTGTCTGAGTCAGTCCCTTGCTGGGTTCCTAGCCATCAGTCTGGGAGGCTCAAGCTCCTCCTTGTTCAGGTCAGCTGTCTTTGTGAGTTTCTACAAACTGGTCTTCTCCCCTCTCTCTGCATCTGGATTCTAGTTCAACTCACTGTTTGGTTATGGGTGTTTGCTTCTGTTTCCAACAGGTACTAGATGAGGGCTCCATGATGGTGGATACTTTAGTTGATGATCTCATTATCATCATTGCTCGAATTATTAGTTCGAGTAGGTCTTGTAGTTCTCTAGACCTTTCTTTAGGATCACTTTTCTCTTCAAACCAATAATGGCTCCCTCTTTTATGCCCCCCTCACCCTGACTCAACCTATCTATCCACACGTGTTTTCCTCTCCTCTTCTCTTTCTCCTAGTTCTCTCTCCATTCACTGCACACCCATTTCCCATGTGCTCTGGGGTACTTGTCCCTTTCCCCTTTTGTAAGGGACCATATATGAATCTCTCAGAATACACATTGTATCCCAATTCATCTGGTGGTGTGCATTATAGGCTGGTGATCCTTTGCTCTAGGTCTAAAATCTATATATGAGCGAGAACATACCCTGTTCCTCTTTTTTGTGACTGGGTTACCTCATTCAGGATGGTTTCTTCAAGTTCTATCCACTTGCCTGCAAATTTCATGATTCCATTATTCTTTTCTGCAGAGTAGTATTCCATTGTGTAGATGTGCCACATCTTGTTTACCCATTCTTCAGTTGAGGGGCATCTATGTTGCTTCCAGATTCTTGCTATAACAATAATGCTGCTATGAACATATTTGAGCACATGTCTTTGTTGCATGGATGTGGATCATTTGGGTATATACCTAAGAGTTAAATTGCTGGGTCCTGTGGTAAGCTAATTCCCATTTTCCTGAGCAACTGCCATACTGATCTCCAAATTGGCTGTACAAGTTTGCACTCCCACCAGCAGTGAAGGAGTGTTTCCCTTTCACCACATCCTCTCCAGCATAAGTTGTCATTGGTGTTTCTAATTTTAGCCATTCTGGCAGGAGTAAAATGGTATCTCAAATTTGTTTTGATTTGCATTTCCCTGATAACTAAGGATGGATGTTGAACATTTTCATAAGTGTCTTTCAGCCTCTTTGATTTCTATTATTGAGAATTATTTCTTCAATTCTGTACCCCATTTTTTAATAGGGCTATTTGGTTGACTAGTTTCTTGAGTTCTTTGTATATTTTGGAGATCAGCCCTTTGTCTGATGTAGGAAGTCCAAATGGATCAAAGACCTCAACATAAATCCAGCCACACTGAACCTCTTCGAAGAGAAAGTAGGAGGTACCCTTGAACAAATTGGTATAGGAGACCACTTCCTGAGCATAACTCCAGTAGCACAGACACTGCGATCAACAATTAAATGGGACTTCCTCAAACTTAGAAGCTTCTGTAAGGCAAAGGGCACAGGTGACAAGACCAAAAGGCAGCCCACAGACTGAGAAAAAATTGTCCTAATTCTATAGGCTGTCACTAAAGGTAGACTAGACTTCAATATCTGGTTTCTTTCTCACCATAGGTTCCCATAAACATCAGGCAAATATAATTGAAATCAAGCCATTCACAATAAAATGAAAGTAAGAAGTGTAGCTACATATTATAAATCTTGAGTAGTCCTTTTGAGCCACAGGTGGAGAGTTAATGGAGAAAAACAAAACCTAAAGCATGCATAGAAGAGGAGGGATAAAGAAGCTGGGCATGACTCCAGATGATTGCCAAGCCAGAGACAAGTAAGTAAAATATATGTCCCAGGGGGTTTTGGGAGCAATCCTTTTTCTTATGGCACTCCATTTTGAGCAGTTGAGTGGTTTTATATCTCAATTCTCTGCCTAAGTCTATTAGGAAGATAGCAGTATAAGTGGTCCCCCCCCACCCCATACTAGAGTAATTATTATGAATGCTTGTGCTAGAAAAGCATGACATGGACATTGCAATGGCTGCCCACACCCAGGGGAAACAGGAAGCATTGATGCTCAGAAGTTAACTATTCAAACATTCTACTCAGCAGCTTGTCATGCCTTTTCTTAAATTCTTGATGAGTGTGGGCTGTGACAAAAAGAAATGACATTTATAAGCAAATGGAGGATCTGTCAATCCAAACTGAACAATAAGCAAAAATCAGCAGACATTTAGTAGAAACCGGTACTGTCAATTAGAGACTCCAAATTTAAGAATCAGAACTAATGCCCCCCAAAATAGATTAAATATATTAAAGTGAACAAAGGGAAATGAAGAGATAATGTTGAAGAACGATAAAAGTCTTTAAATATAAACAACATAATAATTGCTAGGAAAAATAGCTTAATTTCCCCAACACAAAATAATGCTATATAATCTGAGGTGACCATTATGCATTATATTATTTATGAGTTGGAATAACATTGTATGATATAAATATGTACAATGACTACAAATCAAATAAAAATAAGAAATATATTTAAAAGATGCTGATACTTAGGGCATATCATAATGGAATTCCATAAAGTAAATTTGTGAAAATTTCAAAAAAATTGGCAGGCAACATATACAGAAATAAGAAACAATCTAGTATCAGAATGTACATCCACAATGCCCAGTATTAGAAAATGGTAATTATCTTCAAATTTGTAGGAGAATAATTATGAAGCAAGAATATTATAGTAAGGAAGGCTAAAATTTAAGTATTATGGGAAAAATTGTTGAAGAATGAAGACATTTTTTCAGACATGCGAAGAAAGTACTCTCATGAACTGCAGTTTATCTTTGAATGAATTACTGGGAGACTGTATTTTAACAAAATGAAAAATCAATCCAAAGGTCTGATTTAGAGTAAAAGGAACTATAGTCAGAAATCAGTAAAAGTTGTAAGCAAACCTAAATTGTTGTTATACAAACAATATGGAATTTGTTAAGTCACAGAATGATAAAATGGAGAATTATGTGACTTGGGAGAAAAGAAAAAGGGAAGGAAAATGTCACTATGGTTATGATTCTTTTCCACAATGAGAAACTAAAAAATCATAAATTTTAAGAATCATGGGCAGTAAACGTTAGAAACTTTTTATAAACTAAGGTAACCACTAGAATGTGGGATATATTCTTCTCTAAACAATATTACAGAACAGAAAGATAATGTAGAGAAACACTACCATAATTTGCATAGAAAGAAAAATGAATCATGCTAGAAAGGTAAGACAAAAGAACAGAGATGATCATAAACCAATAACCATCATAACAGATTAATTTTCCCAATAAAAATCAGATCATCTCAGATTGGACAAGTATGGAAGCTCTAACCATGTCCATTTCAATAGGCACAATGGAAGAAAATGAACTGAGAAAAATACAGGAAGAAAATACCACTTAAAATGAAGTAGGTATAACAATGTAAGTATCACGAATAATAAAACTGAAAAAAATTATAAAAGGCCACAAGAAGAATGCTGTATTGTATTAATCCATTAGAAGGCTATGCCAATCATGAATGTATTTATAAATGTACAGCTTTGAAGGAAATATGAATAAGAAAACAAGAACTTATCAGTCGACAACACTAATGGGAAACTTCCATATTGTTTATTCAGAAATCAAGGAACAAATTAAGTAAAAATTAGTGACATAATTAAAGGTAATTTAGAAAGTACAGTTTATTTACTACTATATATATATATCCATATATATATATATATATATATATATATATATGGATATGGATATAGCTAATAAACATCCATGTAGGATATCCTCAAAATTTGATGTTGTGTCTAAAGTTACATAAAATTCTCAATAAATTCAGAATAGTATAAAATTTAATTCTACATGCCCTGAATCCATACAATTAATTTATTTAAGTTATAAGAGTAAGATATTTTAATTAACTTTTATGTATATTTAAAAGTTGCTTCTTTATGACTGAAAAAAATGAAAACTGAAATAGAAAATTAATGAGAGATGAATGTACATAAATCACTGTTCAGCAAAACCTATAGAACACAAACAAATTAGCAACCAAAATAATATAACTTAAAGAAATAAATGAGAAAACCCAAAATGCCAGTAAAAGAACTAGGTTGATTCTGAATAAAAACTAAAAGCATAATCTTAAGACATTTTGACAAACATTAAATAAAAGGGAAGTATTAATCTACAAACCTGAAACAATTATTTTTGAAAGGCCACTCAAAACAAGCAAACCTTTGTGGAGATCTGCAAGAAAAACAGATGTTTGTACAAATGAACAATGAGTGGAAAAGTAGAAATATATACATATATATATATATTCTTTTTAAAATGATGTTAAATTTATCTATATACAATGTTAAGAAAATATAAATGTTAAGTAATTAATGAGTTCTCTTCTGGATGGCATTAATTGTTAAAATCATCTCAAGAATGCCTCACCTGTTCAGTGATCAGGAAAGCAGACATAGGTCTACTCCTTAGAAAAAGGCACAGGACCCCAAAGTTCAGAAGGACACATTCTATCATTTCTTCAGGGAACAAAGCATTCTTTTGTTCTATAAAATATAGGACAAACATCCTCAACTCACACTACACGTCTAGCAAGATTTTATGTCAAAAATTAGACAAACATAGAAGGAAAAAGAAAATTATGTGGCCAACATTGCCTATGAAGATACATGCAGAATGTTAAATAGAATATTAGCAATTCAAATCCAGCAATGTATTAAAAGAAAAATGCACCATGAGTAATGACCACTAAGGATTTTCCCATAAAATAAAAATGGCTTATATTAGGGGACTTATTAATGCAATTCATGACATTAACAAAGTGGCAGATAAAAATTACATAATCACATCAATAAATGCCCCAAATTATTTCATGAACATTTATATTCTCAATATGACACATGCCATTCTACAGAGCTTATTTGAATATAAATATAACATTGCTATTTTCATTCAGGAGATTGAAGTTACAGTCGAAACACATTATTTCTCAAGTTTTGTTTTTCCTTGTTGATTGTGCCTCATCAACAATCACAGACTGATACCTCAAGTTAATTAATTAGAAGAATTTTAAATATTTCCCTTTCTTTGGTCCTCTTTTTGTTATATTTTGGATTCAAATCTTTCCCATCTCATAGTTTATTTGATGCTTTATTACCATATTTTCTTTGGTTCCTCTGGGAAATTAAATACAACGCAGGCATGTTGACATTCTTAAACCTTTAAAACTCTGATTAAATTACCACTTCAATGTATATAATAATTAATTTAAAACCATGCTAAAATAATCACTTCCTAAAGAGAGTCCATGTCAGTGTCAATATAATTATACTATTCAAAACTGTCTGGAGTGAGCCCCTGAAACTTGCTGTTCAGTTGAATATTTCAAAATATTAATGAACAGTTAATATTGACATAATTAGCATCCCTACCAGTAATGAATGCTTTAAGTAAATACTGAAGTAATCAAATATCCTTAATCGGTTACATATGTCTATCATAAAAATAAAGCAAACATTACATTCAATGATGAAACAGAACTTCTGTAAAAGTTAAAAACAAAAAATGTCAATAATTTTTGCTCTTATTTGATATTATACTGGAAACCCAAATCAATTCAATAAGCAAATATAAATAAATAAAACATATAAACATTATGAATGACTAGAGAAAATTATTGATATTTACCCTGAAAACTCAGAATAAACCAATAGAAATCCACTATATCTATTTAAAAATTTTATTTTTAATCCATAGAGTCACACAGTGTCAGGCACATGGGAATTGTTTGTCATGAGTAAAATAACTAACCAATTTAAAATGTTACAGAAGATTTCATTAATAATAGGAAAAAGTACTTAAGAAGAAATATAATAAAACATCTAGATCTCAAATAACTCTTACAGGCCAAAATAAAAATATCTATTTAAGACATTCTAAGCAATATCTTAAAATAATAATTTATGACCTAATGTATATAATACCTATACATAGAATTAATTACTATTGCAAAAATGTCATTAATGGTCAAAGTACTATGTAAATTAAATATATTTATAATCTAACTACAGGTAATAATGTTTATAGATTTTGAAATGGATTCTAAACTAAATCAGGAATAGAAATGACAGAAATAGGCCTGACAAAAGAAAAAAATTTATTTTATCATATATCAAGATATATCAGAAAGCTACAGTTATTCCAATAATTGTGTACCAACACAAGAGAAGTCAAAGAGATTAATGAAACAGAATGTAAGGCCCTAGAGTTGTGAAAATCAGTGGAAATTTAGTATATGTAAAAGATGCATCTGAAATAAGTGGTGAGAGAATGAACTTTTTAATATACATGTCAGGACACTTGAAAATTAGAAAAGATTTGTATAAGTGTGTTACATAAAGAGACATAAAGGCAGAGATAGGCTGAAGCAAAACTAAAGATCATACTTTACAAAAAAACAAAACAAAATTCCCAATATATAAAAGTCATTAAAAATATCACAAAACCAAGGACTGGAGAGAAACCTTGGCATTTAAGAGCACATACTCTGTCTGTAGACGACCAGAATTCAGCACCCTGTCAGGTATTTTGGCTCACAGACACCTGTAAACTCAGCTGCAAGGTATCCAACACTCCTGGCCTCAGCCTGCACCTACACTCACTTGCACAGACATATTTAAGTACATACATTTGATTTTTGAAAAAGCAAATGCACTAATTTATAAGCAGAATATATATAGCAGAATAAATTTAAAGAACAGAAGAAAAAGTTTTATTTTCAAAGATGGATTCTTTCTGTTGCCTTGGCTGTCCTACAACTCACTCTGTAGACCAGGTTGACCTCAAATTCAGAGATCTATGTGCCTCTGCCTTCAGAGTGCTGGGATTAAAGACATGCACCAACACATCCCAGCAGAAAAATATTCTTAACCAAGTTATCAAACAAAAACCAAAATAAAATTTAGACAAGATTAAGAGTCTTTAACTTCTGCACAATATTCACCAGAAAGGAAGAAAATGAGATTGAAGTATACAATTACAATTACAATTGAGATATTAATTTAATATGTGGAATTTAAAGTATCCATTTAATATATGGAATTATACTAATATAAAAGTATAAATAATTTTATAGCAATAAGAATATATACTATATTTTCTTTATTAATATATAATATCAAAATATAAACATTTAGCCTTAAAAGCAACTAGAGAGAATTGTGTTACCCTTAAGACTTGCAGCTAAAAATATATCACCTTCTCAAATGTACATAAAGTTGTAAAACCATTAATGGACATGCAATTGGCACTAGAAGTTTAGAAAAAAGTTTTATATTCTAAAACTGAAGTATTAAAATGTAAAATTTCCAACTCAATTGATGGCATGTACAGTTTAAAAGAATGAGACAAATTTATATGTAACTGACATGAAAAATATGCCCAAGACATGATATTGAATTACAAAATCAACTTAATGTGTCAGTAAGTTGTTTCAGCGGATACAGGTGCTTTGTCACCAAATCTGATGACCTGTGTTTGATCTTAGGACTAGAATAGTAGAAGGAAAGAACCTGACTTACACACACATACACACACACACACACACACACACACACACACACACACACACACACGCACATGCACAGAGAGAGAGAGAAGGGGGAGGGGGGAGAGAGCAAATAAATAAGTGCAATAAAATGTAAAAATAAACATACAAAAATAGTTTGAAATTTTTATTTTAATATAAGCATATAAAACAAACACACAGCCATGCATACATATATTTATGTTCCTAGACACAAAGTAATCATCTAGCAAACATACTTTCTACCTTGGAATTGATGTGAATTTGGGGGCTAAATGAATTTGGTACTTTAACAAATAATTATTACAATGAGAAAAGATGCACATCTTATTTGTGGAAACTGAATATAAAATAAAAAAGAAGAAAAATCTGAAGGGACTAGAAGGGCAAGTAAGGATTATGCTGTGATGCCCACATTTTATAAATAGGAAATCTGAACTTAAGAGAAACTGTGTACTTCAAGGTCACATATTTAATTAGTGACAGAACTAGAATTGGAGTCCAAGCTTCTGGTCTCCCAGGCCAGGGAGTGCCACGTAGGAATTTATCTCCATTATATCTGAAATCTCACTTGTTCTCTCCAACAATAAGAATCATTTTGTGATGTTACCGGATTGTTATTTGTGAATTATTAGATCAGTACCTCCTTTGTAAATGCTATATACACCAAAATATAACCTTCTGCCCCTTGTAGAATGGAACACAACAAAATATCATTTTCTCAAACACCTATTACCCTTAATAGAAATTACCTTGGTAATCACGATACTGAGCATTTTCTCTGTAACAGTCATGGGGGAAACAATTCACAATAGACCTCATCTAATGTCTCATGGTACTGAATGATTACTTTTAATAAATATGTTTCTGTTAGGCTTTACTGTTTATTTGTCTCCAAAGCCCTCTGTAAAAATTCTGAAAATATTTTCAATTATACTTTCTGAAAACTCCCTTAGTTTCTGAAACTTAGTCTGTAATCACTGAAATTCTAGATTCTTCCTTGGATCAACATTGAACTCTCTACAACAGGACTTCAACATAGCCATTTCATTAACTTTTTTCTCCTACCAATCAATTCTTGCTTCTCATCACTAAATATGATATAATATTGGTAAAATGTGCATTTCTCCATGGATTAAAATGTTGTACCATCCATTCATCTATTTCTATTCTAAAGGACTGTGTGATACCTCAGGAAAAGGCATAGCTTTTAGAACAAGATTAAGATTAATTAAGTTTAATTAATCTTAGGTTTTCTTTTTTTTCTTTTCTTGTATTTATTTATTTATTTTCTTATTTTACATAGCCATCCCAGTTCCCTCTCCCTCTCTCTCTCCCTCCCTCCCATGGCCCCCGGCCACCCTCCCATCCTATCCCCCCCCCCACTACACAGGGACAACAATGCCTTCCAGGAAGGGTCAACAAAATCTGTCAAGTCATTTGTAGTAGGGTCTAGGCTCTCCCTCCTGTATCTAGGTTAAGGGAGTATCCCTCCATGGGGAATATGCTCCCAAAGTCCTTTTGTGCACCAGGGATACATCCTGGTTCCACTGTCAGAGGTCCCTTAGACTGCCCAGGCCTTATAACTGAGGCTCAAGAAACTCGTCACCCAAACACCAAATAACCCTATTTAAAAAATGAGGTACAAAACTGAAGAATTCTCAATAGAGGAAATCAAAAAGGCTGAAAGACACTTAAGAAAGAAAGTGGTCAACGTCCTTAGGTATCAGAGAAATGCAAATCAAAACTACTCTTAGGTTTTCATGCAATTGTATTCAATTTTTTTTCAGGAATTTCAACTTTTTCATCTTTAAAATGACAATTAATGCACCTCCCTTTTCCAGAGATTTTTAGTATAGGAGGTTTTTAAGCAGTGTCTGCAGAATGATAAGCCTTTATTCTTATCATGTATCAATCAGCAAACTCCTTCTCACATCCACTTTATCCTCAAACGTACAAAAGCCCACATGGTCCCCTACAAATCTGTACTGATATAAGAGCTTGCCTGCTTACACATGAGGGGAAGCTGAGTGGTTTCTATATTAACAAATCAGAATCAGGCCATTAGCCAGAACACCATAATAATACCTTTCCTATGTTCATACCACCAAAATGGTGGCACACTTCAAATCTCAACTTCATCTTGTGTGAGTTAAAACTGTTTAATGGCTATGTTCAACGAAATAAGACATGATTATGAAAAAATACACTTCTAGAAGCTGGGCGAAATCTCACAAGTCACATCACACACCTATGACAGAGGTGGAATTTGTCACAGGAAGCAAAAATCCCCCTCTATTCCAAGATAATAACTGGAAGCCAAATTTCTTGAAGCTTAAATTTTCCCATTCAAATGGTAAGTATATAAGACATAGAATTTGGGAGGCCTGTGTTTCAGTCTTTGAAAAATAAATTGATTATGGGCATAGGAAGTTGAAAGGGGACTTAGGTCTCTAAATTGAGTTGCTCCTTTTTATTAAAATGCAAATATCTTACAAAGGGCAGGTACAGCATTCACTTGTTTCCATCCATTCATGCCACAATGTGAATTTCTATATCAAACCTGTTCTAAGAAAAACAACCAGAGAAAAACCAGTGTTCAGAGAAGGAGTTTAGAGGAAAACAGAGGTCACCATAATGAGCCTAGGTGCCCATCCTGGGAAGAAGGACATAGGAAGAAGTCTACTTAGAGGAGCACTTAGTGGTAATTTTCTGAGGCAGGGACATTTATTTACAAAAGAAGTTAATAAAAATGCATGCACTAACTTTTTCATGTACCGAGGAAATCTAAGGCCTCTATTCTATTTGGATATGTTTAGATGGGACTGTTTTTGTTAGAGGGGCCCACATTAGTCAGTTGCTAGCTAATTTCCTAGAATATTTCCCAGAATTTCAATGAGAAAGGGCATTTGAGCATTATATTTTTTTCCTGAAAGACTCCAAATGATGATTCATATGATGAACATACCTTCCGGTCTTCCACCTAAAACAACTCTATTTTTAAAATAAAATTGTGACAGAGTATTTGCTACTCTGGAGGGCAAATAATGGTTCATGTAGAGGGGATTAGTACAGGAAGACAGGAAATGTAGAAATGTGGATTCCTACAAAAATAAATCCCTTACAACTTGCCTTGCTCCCAACTGTGATCAAAGTTTACATGCTACAAACCACCTCTTGTGTTTCCATTATCTAGTGAAGTCTCTGAATCCGTTTCTAGACTATAAGCCACAACAGCATAGGGACTATGACTTCACCATCACTGGATTTTCAAATTTGCATAGTTCTTAGTAGCCAAGAGACAATCAAGTGAAACAAAGCATTGAATGTGCAAATGAAGGAATGAACGTATAACCATAAAGCCAGCAAGAGAGGAGAGATGTGGTTCAGGTTCTCTAAAGCCTAGGATAAGAATGGGATGTTCTGTAATAGGATACAGAAGGAATTACCTGTCTTTACATTTAATGAAAGCAGGCCACAAGCTCTGAGGTAAAGGACTACTGCAAAGCCCCTAAGATTATAGCAATCAGAATGACTTTTCAGTGATGTTTCTTCTACTCTCCTGCACCTATTAATGAAGCCAAAACTAACATATTTTCCTAGAAGGATGTGACTAAGACCTTACACATGTCTATCAGAGTAGAGGCAAAGACCAAATGGATTTGGAACCAGAAGACTTGGAATTCAAATCATGATTATCACACAAACAGAACTATAATTTTATATTGCATATCCATGAATGTTGTGAGTTCCATCATCGTTATCAGGATGAAATGATTAAAACTCTACTGGGTTAGTTTATAGAATCAGTGTGTCAGTGGTAAGGAAGAGCAGAGAATAGAGATTTAGGAAATACTACTACAATTTTCCCCCATTCTTGGCCTTGGTACAGTTGACCCAAATAAGAAACCACCTCAGGCCTTTGAGAAACCAGACAGACATTTCATCAACTATAGCATGCCAGATGTTAGCGAAATCTTTGAGAGGGTGTGTTAGAAGAAGAATTAAGGGGATAGGTTCCATGAAAATACCTGTGGAAAGAAAAAAACCAGAGACTTCATAGTATTCATGAATGGAGAGAAGAGGGATGGAAGAGAGTGAGCTTGGAAAGTGGTCAGAAAAGGCAGTCAGAAATTCCTCATAGTAAGGAAAAAAGTGACAATTAGTTTTAAATTGCACTCTTATTCTCAGGGAGCTGTCATGCAACAGGGCTATATATATTCCTAAGAGAAAGAAAATAAAGTTTTTACCCATATTGATCTCACAAATACATTTTATATCTTGCTTAGCCTCTCTCAGCAAAAGCATTGCCTCTCACTGCTTCTCTCAGGTCTATGGCGGAGTACCATGATGGCTTTCAAGGATCGCAAGAAGACAAGATATTTTGAGGAGGAGAAAGAAAGGTGTAGAAAGCATACTGTATTCATCATCACCCAAACTCAGCATGGACCAAAGCATGATTGCAAGAGTTTTCAAAGAACCTCCTATTGCCTTTCAGTGTCAATATTACTTTAAAGAAAGTTGAAGGGAGAAAGGAATAATATAATGAAGAAATGACCTTTAGAATCTCAATGGTTTGTACTAGTATCTCTGATCACAGAGCTACTCTAATTGTATACCTGCCTATCTTACATTCATTTCTCACTCCGTCATGTTCTTAGAATGCAAAAACCCACTATAATGTCTTCCCTTTGGGAGTTCATATTCTTTATCAAAGCTTCCCCTTCAGAGGTCTCCTTTGGGTCTTTGATAGCCACATGGTTGCCATGGAAACCTGCCCCTCATTTGCCTCTAATCACCTGTTCTGGAAGGATAAAGCTTCAACTCCCATTTCTATTAGATGAGATCACATCAATCAGTTACACTAATTTCCTACAGTGTTTCTGAGAATTTCAGATAGAAATAGCTTTGGTGTTTGGTGAAAATAAGTTAGAAGTTGATCCACAGATTGTATGCCATCACCACTTCTGACTGCCCCTGTGAATGCCTGCACCTGTGAAATCTGGTCTCATATTCTTGAGGCCAATCAAACAGTGGTTATAAAATTTTAACACTCTCAAGCAGATTTAATCCACTAGATGTCAAAGCTGAAGCTTCCGTGCTACTGTCAAACTACTAGTAGTTTTTTTTTTGAAGACAGATATTAGAACATCAAACATCCTCAATTAAGAGTATAGGTAAACTATTAGCACAAAAAGATGATGAAGTTCTAGCCATGTAGAGTAGAACTAGGCTAGAGCCCCTTTGTATCACATCATATGATATTAGGTACAAGAAAAGTGCCTGCTCCTGATGTCCTTGACTTGATATGAAAAGAAGATGGGAAGTCCAGTTTTTCTTTTGAACTTTTCATCCATTACTGAGAGCTGGGCCCGCTGTGACAGTAGAATTGTTGTATCCAGAGATGTAGGCTGAGTTACAAATCACTCCTCCATCTTCAGTGACATCTCCCAGCTTTCCAGCCCAGGTTACATGGGCTCCATGATGGAATGAATACACACAGTACTTCTCACTGATCTGTCCCTACCTACTCCTTCAATTTTTCTCATGCCAAACACATGCCTGCATAGTGCAAATAACTCTTACTGCTGACTGCAGATGATTAATTCAAAGACCATTATGCTCCTCCACCCCCACTTGCCTGTGCTTCTCCATACAGAGCATTGTGCCCTGGCACAAAACCTCTTGTAAACACTTAATACAGACAATAAAGCAGCACATTTGCATTTTCAATTCAGAGAGAAATTGGGTTAAGGGAACTTCAATGCCTGAATCATGGACAAAGAATAGGAACAGAGTCAAGGACAAGGTTTTCAGAGGGCTGCCAGAATCAGTGGCTACAGAAGGTTGGACTCAGGAGACACGAAGCACCAAATATACAAGAAGGATTGTAGAGGGAGCTTGAATTACCTTAGCTCTAATTTGTAATGTGTTTATGAATCAGAATTCTATTTCTCAGCACCCAAAGAACAGTGACACTCTACCCCCATTGGGTCATCTCATAAGGACATAAGAAAGATGAAGAGGAAGACAGACCCATGAGAGCTATAGAGAAGTTTGTAGTAAAAAAAAAACTTAGAGATACTGCAGTACAGTGAATTTTATTAGTGAGCATTATCTCTCTTGCTTTCAGAAAATAACAAATGGCCTTAATAGCTTTAGGCATCGTTACCAACAAAATATATACTGCGACTTCCTTATAACATTTTTCACTATAGAACAAAACAAGGCAGGTCCATCATGGACTCCATTAAAGGAGCTTTAGTTACTGAAATATCAAAAGCATCTTGCCATTAGATGTTCCCAAGGCAAGAAACCTGGAGAAAGTGTTATTGCGATGCCATGGGTAATAAAAGCATCTAACAAAATGTAGTATTTTTTTTTTCTTTTGCAGCAAAGATTCCATTGGCTTTCAGTAGCACATACACTAGCTGAGACCCCTCATGGCCAATAGCTACAGATGTGAAGGACAAAGATTAGTGCATCTTGAGATAAGATAGATTGTTTCACCCTATTAAATTTAGGGAAAGACAGTTGAGTAATTTGATAGGCCTACAAAAAATATCCATGCATCAAACTGCTAATTTATTTTGTTTTTTTTTTAAGAATTGAGGGACTTTACAATGGGCTAATCCTTGGTACAATTTGGCTGAAATCTGTTACTAAGAAATAAAAGCAATGCAAAAGGAAGATGAAGGCAAATCAAATGCACTGAACCCTCCCTTGCCCCATCATGCTTCTATGATGTTAAAACAATTAATCCTACAATTTTGAGTGGAGTTTCCTAGCAACCAAGGTGAAAGTCAAAAGATTATGTTTGTACTTGTTATAATACCATTTATTCTGGTCTTCATACTGATTTCTGAGAGATATGACCCATTTACCTCATAATCAATTAAAAATTGCCACAGGAAGGCACAACTGAACTGTTCCAGAGGGTTAAAAGAACTTATAAAGTCAAATATTCCTTGGGTCCTGTAATTGAAGGCTCAGTGTACTTATGTGGAACCATCAAATCAGTAGTCTTTATAGACAGCCCATGCATAATTACACCTTTACTTTCTACTTGAGGACCTCCAGGTCCCAAAGCTTCTTAATCTTCCAAATCAGTAACCTTGCTGAGATTTGTTTTCTACATGTTCCTGATTTTTTTGTATCTCTCATATCCTTGCTTAGCTCCAACATTTCTGCTAGAAAACACCTCAGCCCAATTCAGCTTGTAACTTTTCAGTGCCATCATCACTGCATAGGGATTTCCCAGACATTGTTCAGGTCTTGGTACATGGATCAGTAGTCCTTCCTTCCTGAAGTATAGCTTGCCATGCTCTCCCAGTTTGGAGTAAGCTGGTAGTTACCTTGGCTTCCCCAGCATGCCATTATTCTACACTCTCCTCTAGTAAATTCAAACTCCTGCATCTGGAGGTTTATGTCAACCTCTGGCTTGGACAGACAAGGGGGTATTTGTCATTGTTCTCATCATCTGGCAGAAGACAGAAACACATTCACGAAGACAAACCAAATTTTTCCTGGTGTCAATCTTGAAGAAGAATAGGTCATGAGTTTTCTATAAGGAGGATCATTGAGCAGTAAAATAGATGATTCCTGGAACATAACAAAATATGGAGAGCAAGCTGCTAACTCTACAAAGAATGTCAGTTCACCACTCTGCATCTGGTGTTCAGAAATCAAACCCTCACTGAGCTTATGATGTTTGCTATTGATGATACCCCAAGACCATGGGAATTTTGTCTGAGGCACATACCCTAAACTCCCATTCCAATGGGTCCTTCTATAGTTTTCATAACCATAGGTTCCCAAATTCCCATTCTATACTCCCCTCAACAGGCCTTTAGCCCAACCCTTCCAACTGCAATGAAAGCTGTACCACAAGGTAAACATCATTGTGTAAGTGTGCAAACTCATCTGAGGGTCTCCATACATTGCACAGAAATATCAAAAGCCAATGAATAAAAAGGAAGTAATCAAGTGATGGCCCTGTAACTCATGGTTACCTTGTTTAACACCTATGCCAAGTGCCAGAAAACCCTAAGACTGTTCCATTGGGAAAGGTTTCCTCTGGCCTGGGCTGGGGTAATATAGGGGCTTCTCCTAGAGAATCCTTCTGCTTTTCTCCATTCTGTATTCGTTACCATGAGTAACCACACTTCCCAACAAGCAAGAAGAGCCTGACTGGCAGCAAGGGTGATTGTGAGGAATATTGTATATGAAATAGAGAAGGAGAGTAGCATTCTAGCCATCTTCCTTTGTCTCTAAAGCTACTGTGTCAACTTGATTCAACTTCCTTCTGCCACAGGGAAAAAACAAAAACTTCTAATTAAGAGAGAAAACAAAGAAGGTAAACATGTTGAAAGCAAGATTTTCATTCCCTCTAAGTTCTAATTTTTTTTCACCTCTCGTTGTATTCAAACAAAGAGATTTAATCCATACTCCACACTTGGTTTTATTTCCATAACATTCAAGTTTATAGAACTCTTCTGACTGCAACCCAAGCTTGTAACATGTCCTCATTAACTTTTTCCTTAGGTTATAATTTATCTACTCCAGAAGTAAAGGACAGAGTTCCAACTTTAAGTATATAATTACATTCTTGGATGCTGTGATGAATGTCCAAATTTATAGATGTTACCTTATATGACAAAAGAGACCTTGCAGATGAGATTATGGTAATGACTTTGAGGGGGAGTTTACTTTGTGTTATTTGAGTGGGACTTAAATGTAATCACAAGGGTCTTCTAAGAGTATAACAAGGAAGATGTAGATACAGAGCAGACAATATGACAGAAACAAGAAGGAACTTGAAGTTACTATCCTTGAAAATCCAAGATATTGTCTTGAATAAAGGAATATGTAGAAATAAAGCTCTAGAAGCCTGATTGGGCAGCTCTGCCCTCTGTAGAGAGGATGGTCCTGTTGACACTTGCACATAAACCTATAGAACTATTTTTAGATTTTTGGTCTCTAGAACTAAAAGAAAAAGAAGTGGTAGTTGCTCTGAATCACAAATGTGATGGCAACTTGTTATTTCATCAACAGTTCAATAAAAACCAGAATTTCTATTCTCCTTCTCTCATGGAATTAACCCATCATACTCTGTGTCCCACGACTAAAATTTCCCCTGAACAATGATCAGATATGGGATTATCTCAGATGAGAGAGATAGTGTAAGCAAATCCTGGGGCAAAGGGAAACTGTTGGTGTTATAGGAGGATAAACAGAGCTTGTTGAATGGGGAAAGAAGATGTGTCTGTAAGGGAGAAGATGTCTGAAAAGAATAACCTCATTTGAAGAAGTTGGCTTAGACCTAAGGAAAAGTTTGAGGTACCGACCATCATATGAACTGAGGAAATGCTTCTCTGTTGCTCTTATTAATTAAAAAAAATCAAACCCTCAAACGAACAAACCAAACCCATACAAATTTTAAGTGGATAGTTTTAGCAACTTAAAGACTAAATTAAAAACCAAGCTGTGAAATGTATCTATTTCATTCCATCAGTATAGTGGGAATTATTATAGCCATTTAATGAGGTTGTTTGAGAGAACTAAATTATTTTGAGATGTGGGCAGATATTTTAGTTAGTACCACTGGCCTCCTTATCCTCAGAGAGCTTCTCTTATGCACTGTTACCTATTGTTTATTTCCTCTTTCTTGTTTCATTTGTCTTAGATGCAGGTAAGAGTTCTCTCATCTACTACTACTAGACACTGTATAATCTGGCATATGGTCCTGGGCCTACTTTGAGAACTGTAAAACAGTGAACTGAGAACAGAGGTTCAGAATCTAGAACTGGCTATGAGAAAAGGCAATCAGGTATAGCTGCAGGTTAACATGGCAACTAATTCTCTTGTTTTATCCTAAGATAGGCCACTTGGGAGAGGAACAAAGTAAGGCGTAGAATATTATAGACTTTGTTCTACAATATTCTACTTTTGCACTGAGATAATAATAAGCAAAAGTCTCTATACACAACTTGGATTCTCCAAGACTGTCCAGTCTTCTAGCGATTTATTCTGGTTAGGCTTTCCCTTCCCAGAATTGCTTTTATTAAAGACTAATAACTATAAATCAGGATAGAGGTTCTTTGGAGAGGAAATACCAGTACCTGTGGTTTAGAGTTGCTATGGTATTCTGGTATGAAGAAAAACTATAATATGTGGTAGTTGCTACAAATATTTTAATATCTCTTATAAGAAAAAGAAATACAAGAGTTAGTGAGATGGCTCAGCAGGTAAGAACATTCATTGCTCTTTCAGATGACTACCAGAGAAGCTCAGATACAAGGAGGAACCTAAGAGATTCATAAAGGTCCCTCACAGAAAAGGAAAGGAACAAGATCTCCTGAGCATATTGGGACTGAAGGGTGGCAGTGAGTAGAGAGGGAGTTGGGAGAAATAGAAGGAGAGGAGAGGAGAACATGTGGGACCAGAAAGATTGAGTCTGGGGACAAATAGACAAGAGCAAAAAAAGAGATACCATAATAGAGGGAGTCATTATAGGTTTGAAGAGAAAACTGACTCCAGAGACCTACAGAAATGACCCCAACAAACAATGTGAGCAACAATGGAAAGGCTACCTTAAATTCCCTTCCCCTATAATAAGATTGATAACTAACTTATATGACATCCTGGAACCTTCATGTAGTAGCTGATGGAAACAGAAGCAGACACCCACAGCTGAACACTGAGCCAAACTCCTGGAATCCAGTTGCAGAGAGGGAGGAGTGATGAGCAAATGGGGCAAGACTAGGCTGCAGAAACCCACAGAGTCAGCTGACCTGAACAAGGAGGAGCTAATGGACCCCAGACTGATATCTGGGAAAACAGCATTTGACCAACTCAGACCCTCTGAACATGGGTCTCAGTTAGAAGGCCTGGGCAGTCTAAGGGACCTCTGTCAGTGGAACCAGGATGTATCCTGGTGCACAAAAGGACTTTGGAAGCACATTCCCCATAAAGGGATACTCCCTTCACCTGATTTTGATGACCCCTCCTGGAAGGCCTCATCCTCTCTGGGGAGTGGGTGGGGAATGGGTTGGGAGGGAGGGCCTGGGGCATGTGAGGGAGAGGGAGCTGGGATCAATATGTAAAGTAAGAAAAAAGATAGGTAGATAGAGAGGAAGGAAGGAAGGAAGGAAGGAAGGAAGGAAGGAACTAACGAAGAAAAAACATAGGCTTTTCTCAACTGAGACAAATCAGTTCCTGGCAGCACCAATTAATTCAAGAGGCTGATGGGCATTGAAGAAGCTCCATAGGGAGTTTGCCTTCAATGTGGAAAGACTATCCATTTGGGGGAGAAACTTGTTGCCTGGACTGCTTGACTGTATGCTGTATAAACTGGACAAGCAGGTCCCATAGGAAAGTTATTGCTGAACTTGCCAAAACAAGATAGGATATTCCTTTAGGGTTCCTGTCTGCCAGACATTCTGTAGGACACAGAAGAAAGCAACCGATGAACTTTGCCAGTATAGGACAAAAACAGATCGTCAAATTTGCTGCTTCATTGAAAAGTCTGCCAGACTCAATGAGCCTATATATAGGCTGAAGATACACATATGTTATTTTTAAAAACACTTATGTATATAAATATGCACAGACAATAACAATTAAAGAAACAAAGGCCTATAAGGAGAGCAGAAAGTGGTATATGGAAGGTTTTTGGAGTAAGGAAAGGAAAAGGTGAAATGTTGTAATGATACTGTAATCTCAAAAGTAAAACAAATTTAAAAAGAGAAATACCAGCATAGGAGAGACCTCCAAGAGTGATTGAATCATCCAGAGTTACAGACATCAAAATCCTGACCCAACTATGCCCACCAGGAGAGTAGTATAGAAAGAGAGAGAGAGAGAGAGAGAGAGAGAGAGAGAGAGAGAGAGAGATTTTCCAACTGCAGCCACTGGGAGAAGCAATGAAAATATAGCAATACAAGGAAACACCCAACAATAGGAAGACAAGCATGACACTACCAGAATCTAGGGACTCTACACAAACTAGACCTTAACACACCAAGGGAGATGAAGCAGAAGGGAGTGACTTAAAAAATAACTTCATAAAAAATGATAGAGGCCCTCAAAGACGATATGAGAAAATCCCTTGAAGACATGGAAGAAAAAACAAACAAAAAATAAGCAGAAATAAAGGATAAGAGCAAGCAAAATATGCAAGAAATGAACAAATCTCTTAAATAAACTAAGGAAAGCAAAGAAGAAGCAATAAAACAGATGAAGAAAACAATTCAAACAGTTCAAGACCTGAAAACTAAAATAGAGACAATAAAGAAAACACAAACTGCAGGAATGCTGAAAACAGAAACATTGGGTAAAAGATCAAGAATTACAGATGGAAACATAACAAACAGAATACAAAAGATTGAAGAAAGAATCTCAGGCGCTGAAGATAAACTAGTGGAAATGGATTCACTGAGCAAAGATAATCTTAAATCCCACAAATCCTTAACACAAAACATCCAGGAAACATGGGACACTGTGAAAAGGCCAAACCTAAGAATAATAGGCATAGAAGAAGGCAAAGAAGCCCAGCTCAAAGGTGCATAAAACATATTCAGCAAAATCATTGAAGAAAACTTTCCCAATCTGAAGAGGACATGCCTTTGAAAGTACAATAAGCATACTGAAAACCAAATAGACTGGACCAAAGAAAAAAGAACCCTCAAAACATAATAATCAAAACACCTAACATACAGAATAAAGAATGAATGTTATGAGCAGTGAAAGAAAAAGGCCAGGTAACATATAAAGGAAGATAGATCTATTAAAATTATACCTGATTTTTCCATTGAAACTCTTAATGCCAGAAGGTCCTGGTTAGAAGTTCTATATGTATTAAAAGTCCATATATGCCAGCCCAGGCTACCATACCCACCAAAATGCTGAAATATTATAGACCAAAAAAACCAAAATACTAAATGATAAAGCCATATTTTCACAATACATATCCATAAATCCTGCCCTACAGAAAGTTCTGGAAGGAAAACTCCAACACAAGAAGTTAACTACACTCACCAAGACATAGGCAATAGATAATTTCACTTCACTAGAACCCAAAAGAAAAAGTGGGGAAAATATACTCAAAATACTACCGACAACAACAAAATCTAAAACAAACAAGAATTAACAATCAATGATCCTTTTTTCCCCTCAACATTAATGGTCTTAACTTGCCTATAAAAAGACTCAGGATAACAGAATGTCTAGGAAGACAGAATCCATACTTCTGCTGCATACAAGAAACACATCTAAGCTTCAAAGACAGACATTACCTCAGGGTAAAGGGTTGGGAAAGATCTTCCAATCAAATGGACCCAAGAAGCAAGCAGTTGTAGCTATGCCAATATCTAACATGTTAGACTTCAAACCAAAATCAATCAAAAGAGATAAAGAAGGTTATTTCATATTCATCATAGAAGAAATTCATCAGCACAAAGTCTCTATGTAAATATGCCTCAATTACAAAGGCACCCACATTTGTAAAAGAAATGCTACTAAAACTCAAAGATCACTTAAAACCACATACACTCATAGTGGGAGACTCCAACACCCCACTCTCACCACTAGATAGGACCACCAGACAAAAACCTAACAAAGAAATAAAAGAACTAACAGAAGTTATGTCCAAATTGGGTTTAACAGACATCTATAGAACATTCCATCCAAACACAAAAGAATGTACCTTCTTCTTAGCAGCACATGGGACCTTTCTCTAAAAGTGACCACATACTAGGCAGCATAACAAACCTCAACAGATACAAAATATTGGAATAGCCTCCTGCACCTTATCAGACCACTATGTTTTAAAGTTGGAATTCAACAACACAAATTGCAGAAACCCTACAAACTAATAGAAATAGAACATTGCGCAATTGCAATTGTGCATTCCTGGGTCAAGGAAGAAATAAAGAAAGAAATTAAAGATTTCCTAGAATTCAATTAGAATTAAGACACAACTTACCTGAATCTATGGAATACTTTGAAAGGAGTGCTATGAGGAAAGTTTATTGGTCTAAGTGCCCATATGAAGAAAACGGAGGATAGTCACATTACAGAATTAATAGCACAGATGAAAGCCCTAGAATAAAAAGAAGCGAAGTTACCCAGGATGCCAGGAAATAATCAATTTGAGGGCTGAAATCAATAAAGTAGAAACCAGGAAAACAATACAAAAAATCAATGCAACAAAGAGTTGGTTTTTTGAGAAAATCAACAAGATAGACAACACTTTATCCAAACTAACCAAAATGCAGATAGAACATGCGAATTAACAAAATCAGAAATGAAAAGGGGGACATAATACTGGACACTGAGGAAATCAAGACAATTTTCAGGTCATAATTTGAAAACTTGTACTCCACAAAGTTTGAAAACTGAAAGGAAATGGGCAAATTTCTGGATAGCGATCATTTACCAAAATTAAATCAAGAACAGATAACCAACTTAAATAGACCTGTAACACTTAATGAAATAGAAGCAGTCATCAAAAGCCTCCCAACTGATGAAAGTCCAGGGCCAGATGGATTCAGTGCAGAATTCTACCAGAAATTCAAAGAAGAGCTAATACCAATACTCCTCAAATTCTTCAACACAATAGAAGCAGAAAGTTTATTACCAAACACTTTTTATGAGACCACATTTACTTTGGTACCCAAGCCACACAAAGACACAACAAAGAAAGAAAATTACAGACCAATATCCCTCATGAACATTGATTCAAAAATACTCAATAAAATATTGGCAAATTGTATCAAAGAATACATCAGAGATATCATCCACCATGATCAAGTAAGCATCGTCCCTGGGTTGCAAGAATGGTTCAACATACAAAAATCTATCAGAGTGACCCACCATATGAACAAACTGAGAAAGAAAAACCACATGATCATCTCCCTAGATGCTGAAAAATCCTTTGCAAAATTCAACACCCATTCATAATAAAGGTCTTGGAGAGATCAAGGATAACAGGAACATATCTAAACATAATAAAAGCAATATACAGTCAACCCATAGCCACACATCAGACTGAATGGGGAGAAGCTTAATGTAATTACTCTAAAATCAGGAACAAGACAAGACTGGTTGCTCTCAGTTTCTCTTCAATTGCCTTAAAGTTCTAGCTAGGGCAATAAATACAACAAAAGGAGATCAAGTGGATATAAATTGAAAAGTCAAACTGTCACTATTTGCAGACGATATGATAGTTTACATAAGCAACCCAAAAATACTCTACCAAGTAACTCCTACAGCTGATAAACACCTTCAGCAAACTAGCAGGATACAAGATAAACTCAAAAAAAAATCAGTAGCCCTGCTATAAACAGATAATAAAGGGGCTGAGAAAGAAATCAGAGAAACATCCCCCTTTACAATAGCCACAAACAACATAAAGAATCTTGGGGTAATGCTTACCCAACAAGTTAAGGACCTATATAGTAAGAACTTTGTGTCTTTAAAGAAAGAAATTAAAGAAGATACCAGAAAATGGAAAGCTCTCCCATGATCTTGGATAGGTAGGATAAACATAGTAAAAATGACCATCTTGGCAAAAGCAATCTACAAATTCAATGCAATCCCCATCAAAATCCCAGCACAATTCTTCACTGACCTTGAAAGGATAATAATCAACTTTATATGGAAAAACAAAAGACCCAGGATAACCAAAACAACCCTATATAATAAAGGAACTCCAGGAGGCATCACTATCCCCAACTTCAAGCACTATTATAGAGCTAACGTCCTGAATACAGCTTGGTATTGGCACAAAAATAGACAGGTAGGCCAATGGAATCAAATAAAAAATCCTGATATTAATCCACACACCTACAAACACCAGATTTTTGACAAAACAGCTAAAAGTATACAATGGAAGGAGGAAAGCATCTTTAACAAATGGTGTTGGTGCAACTGGATGATGGTGTGTACAAGACTGTAGAAGACAAAACTCAAGTCCAAATGGATCAAGACCTCAATGTAAATCTAGCCATACTGAACCTCTTAGAAGAGAAAGTGGGAGGGGGCCTTGAACAAATTGGTACAAGAGATCGCTTCCTGAACATAACACCAGTAGCACAGACACTGAGTTCAACAATTAATAAATGGGAATCCTTGAATTGAAAAGCTTCTGTAAGGCAAAGTACACAATCAACAAGACAAAAACAGCAGCTCACAGAATGGGAAAAGATCTTCACTAACCCCACATCTGAGAGACGGCTGATCTCCAAAATATACAAAGAACTCCAAGAAGTTAGTCACCAAAACACCAAATAATTCAGTTAAAAAAGTGGGGTACAGAACTAAATAGAGAATTCTCAATTGAGGAATCTAGAGTGGATTTAAGAATACACTTAAGAAATTGTTCGGAATCCTTAGCCATCAGGGAAATGCAAGTCAAAACAACCCTGAGATAACATTTTACTCCTGTCAGAATAGCTAATATCAAAAACATTAAGGACAGTTTATGCTGAAGAGATGTGGAGAAGAGGGTACATTCCTCTACTATTCTTCTAGTGACAAATGTAGCACACTTAGTGCTCATTATTTAATTCTTACCTCACTGAAATGATATTTTCTCCATCACCACATCTAGTTCGTCAAGCTTTTCTTTTCACTCACACTTTGCCTTTCTTAATTTGAGTGCTTTATACAGTATCCTACACCCAGACTAAGGCACTGCAATAGCCTCTTAATTGCTTCTACTCAATTCTCTCTCCCATCCACTCTCTGCACTGCTGACAGATAAATCTTTCTAAAGTACCTCTTTGACTGCCAGTTCACTGCCTTAAGTTTTCCTCTTGCTTAATAGATACAGCCTTCACTCTTTTGGCCCCTCAGAAAGATGCTCTACAGTATGGCTGCAGTTCCCTTTCCCATTATTTCTCATTCCCCCTATACATATTTCCTGTACTTCAGACATACTGAGCTTTCACACACATCATGCGCTGACTTGCAAATAGTATAGTGGTTAATTGTATGCATGAACCACTCTTCACAAACAAAGGCCCAGTGTAGAAACCAATCTCTGATATTTCATAGATGTGTAACATTGAACTTTACCTAGTCTCTCTAGTTTTAGATTCTTCATCTATAAAATTAAGGTAATGGGATCTGGTCTTTGTGGTCTTTAGTAGGTTAGTGCTTCATGGACTGCTTAATGTGTGGTATCTAGCACATATATAACAGAATGTCTTTCTATCTATAAAATCAAGGTAATGAGATCTGGTATTTGTGATCTTTAGTAGGTTAGTGCTTCCTAGACTGCTTAATATGTGGCATCTAGCACATATAAAACAGAGTAGTGTCTTTCTATCTCTCTGAACAATTCATTTTACCTGTTTTGAATGCCCTCTTGGATAATACATACTGCAGTCTTTTACACCTGGAATTCTACTCTAGAAAACTTTTTCTCCTGCCCGCAATTCTCGTACTTTGCATTGGCCATCCCAGCTTTGTATAAAACCCATTTTCTTGTAGGACACACTCAATGTTCCTTTGTACTCACCTAATTTCTAATATGCCTGTGTTTCCCACAGTGCCTTCCATGGTACAAAACAGGTACTTGGCAAATGTAAGTCATCTGAGTAGTTTGAGACTACATGTTCAAGTAGAACAAATGGAGGGGGCTCAGAGTTTGGCCAACCCCAACTGTGGAGAGTTTAAACTTGCTAGTGGTGGAACTAACTCTCTCCTCTTTCCCTCTTTCTTCTCTTGCCTCATACACCCACACATCTTCTTTTCCAGCATGTGCTTTACCCTACTCCATGATCTTTAGTTTTGCTAGTGCACACCATGGCCATTATTTAATCCTGCTGATGGCCCTTGAGAGGAAAGAGGTTCCTATGACAACCTCAGATCTTGTTCCTTTGTCCTTTCCACTTATGCTTTGATGAAAACCACCCTCCTACCTACTACAAATTCTTACAAGAGGGGTTTATTAAACTTATGATCCAATTCACCATCTAGAATCTGTGATAAAAATACAGAGCAGGAAATTAGACTCCTTTATGTAACGGTACTTACCAGCCTGCCCAGATCCCAGCACCACTCTATAGCAATAGCATTCTTCAACAAAGATTGCCTAGTCCAAACTTTGCTTTTAGTCTACCAGCAAACTTTGAGAGCCAATCATCCAATTTTCAAAATGTCTTTCCTTGGCAGCTCTTAAGTCCTGTGAAGGACAAAGCTATGTCCATGTAAGATCATTTCTAAGCTTGATTGGTGTCCTCTGAATTTTCCATTGTTCAGTAAATCTTGTGAGTAATGGTCAACTTTTTGCCCCCAGGAAATGTGCTGCCTAGTAAATAAATCTATGGATTTTTAATATTACTTGCCTCTTGACACAAAATTGTGCTTCTCTCAAAGTCCTAATTTCTGTATCATTCTAACATTCCATGTACTTTCCTTTGTAGTGAATGAAGTTGGTGGCATTTTCCCCAAGTTTTCATCAAAGAAACATAATACATGTAGAGAAGAGTTACTTTTTTATTGAATATCTATTTAATATGGACTTTGTATATATGGCACTACCATTTAAACTGCATGGTAACCCAATGATACCACATATTGTCTGAATTTTGAGCATGAAAAGATGTTATCCATTGAACTTAAGAAATTTGTACAAAGGCCATCCATTTATTAAGAGGATGAGTTGGAATTTGAGGGGTTATTTCTGATGCTACAGTATGAGCTGTCTCCACTCTTCTACCACCACTGTGCAAATCAATATCTGTTTTCCAGAAAAACATCCTTCCTCTTGACACTTAAATGATGGAAATGTGGCCTCCTAATAGACTCAACATATTTCAGAACACTCTGTCCAATTGTCCAGTCTCTTCCAATTCAAGTCTTATATACAGACAGCACTTTTGAGAACTTAAACCCATCATCTAGATTTCCTACCATGTAGCCAGCTCCAGATTTAATTTTTTATCCTAAAAAATAAAGATACAGGGAAGTCCTAAAACGTACCTGTTGATATGTCAGGGAATATTCTAGCAACAATGAAAACATATTGACTCCTAGTGCCTCCCTTAGAGAAAGATAACTGTATTGAAGGGAAAAAAGAAGTGTGATTTTTGAAGGTATCTCAATATTAAGGACATAATAGTGTCCCTGATTCTATCTGAAACCCAAAGAAATCATATTCTCACATTGAAAGAATCTCATGATTGTGAATAATGGTCAATTTAAATAACAAGTGTGACTCACTTTATGAGAAATTTAAATACTTAAACTTACAAAACAGAATCAGAATAGCAGTAATTTTACAATTTTACTTCTCAAAAATTTCCTACAAGACAAGAAAGGTAAATGAGGGAGGAGATGATCTGGGGAAGAGGGAAGATGGGTATGTGTTGGGGGAACTGGGAGGCCTGGAGGGAGGAGAAACTGTGGCTAGGATGTAACATAAGAAATAGATAAATAAACAAAATCTTTCTGAATGCATTTGACATTGGGATAGTTTTACCAAAGCTTAAAATAATACACTTTTAGTGAAATATTCAATACCTAATTCAAACAGTGCCTATGGTAAGATGTTGTACATCTAGCAAGTATCCAGTAAATATTTCTGTCTGAGTAATGCAGTTATATTTCTCTTGAGGGTTCGATAACTTGAATTAACAGCTTTGAAAAGGTTGTCAAAGATGTAGAGTATTTTAATGAATAGTCACAAGTCATTTAAAATCATCAATATTGATTTATATGCTGTATGCTCAGTTCTCTTGAAGAAATTAAGAATGACCCTTAAAATGTGGCTTACAGTTGGCCCCTCTGAATTCACCAAGTTCAGAATTCAAAGTTTGGTGAAATATTTGCAGGTGCAAGATGATCTACCATTTTATTTAACTTTCCAAGTTAAGTGGGGAAATTTTACCCCTGGGAAACAGGCTTAAGGGAAATTGATTTTCATGAGCACAACATATTAAGCGAATAGGCAGGATCTGAATCCCTAATGGGAGGACATTTCAGCAGGATATTAATTTGAGCCATTGGAGCAGTAGCTAGACTCAGAATGCCCCCAGTGGAGCCTGGTTCTATGTTAGAATGAATCATCTGGATGAGGAGGTCATGGTGACCAGTCTTTCAAAAAGGAGGAAAAGAAGACATTGAAAGGTAAGAAACATATATCAAGGTTTCTGACAACAGGGATGTAGAAGAGTCCTAGCACCTGTTACTGAAAATAAGACATTCATTTCTTGCACTAGTTATATGAAGGAAATCAGGAGAAATCAAAGTGAGAAAAGACACACATAACAATTCTGGAGTAATCACCCACACGCAGGTACACATTTATCAAAGTATAGCTCCTTACTTTCATTATTTTCAATAACTTATAGAAAATGCATATATGCCTATGAGGTCATTGTATTATTATTCCTATTCTTTATTTTAGACATTAAAAATTGCCACAGGAAGGCATTAAGTTACTTGCTCAACAACACACAAATAGCATGCTTTGGAACCAAAACTCAGACTAAGATCTGCCTGTCATGAAAACTTATGTACTTAACTACTGATTCCCTGTGTCACAACAAATCCTCTAGCACAGTGGTTCTCAACCTGTGGGTTGTGACCCCTTTGGGGATCAGATGACCCTTTCACAGGCATTATCTGAGATCATTGGAAGACATAAATATGCATATTACAATTCATAACAATAATAAAATTACAGTTATGAAGTAACAATGGAATCATTTTATGGTTGGGGATCATCATAACTCTAGGAACTGTATTAAAAGGTCATAGTATTAGGATGGTTGAGAGCTACTTCCATAACACATAGTGTCAGTGTGGCAGCTTCTTAACATTTCTCACAGAGGGATAGAAATCTAGGACCAGGAAAAGTCAAATAAAAAGCTTTGAGTAGCAATGTCTAGAACCCTCAAATGCTACAGAGTAGAGAAAGCAGGAGAAAAGAACTAAGTTTTTCTCCATCACCTAAGCCAAATACCACAAGGAAATCTAAAAGATGCAAGAAAAATAGCCCTACTACTCAGTTATCTAAAATAACCAGTATGTGATCAGATAAGTATTGGAATGATGGGTTGAGATATTTCAGTACCCTGACATATACATCACTGGAATAAGTATAGGAAGTATATCAAATGCAGGGAAAGAGGGAAAAAAAAAACAATTTTTAAAAAAATATTGTTGGTTAAAAATCAGACTCATTAAAAGTTCTTTTTGACACTTTTTTTCTTTAAGATTACTACTGGATGTTCTCCGAATTTTATTGGTCTCAGATATTTTACTAGACATGATTCAAATTTTATATCATTTAGATAATTTAGACATATTTAGCTTAGGTTTTATGAAATCATGTAAACTCCCTACATTTTACATGTAATATTTTGATAGTTGCAACCAAAAGTAAAAGCATGTTTTTACAATATTTTTATTGAAAATAGATGTTTTTCACACTATATTGTAACTACAGTTTCCTCTCTTCCTACCGCTGTATTTTACCAAAAATACCAAGATAAATCTTGCCATTTTCATGCTACAGATATGCCACATGACACATCAGATATCATTTGGTCCAAGACATTTCCTAGCCAGTTTCATTGTCTGTCATTTTGACAAATGGAATAGAGCAGGAAAAATATTTGGCAACAAAATATATAGTTGAATTACAAATATCTGTCACCAAGTCTTAATAATGCTGATCTCCCAGTCTGTTTCTAGATCCCAATAATGTTAGTCTAAAGTATCTTAGCATTCTCTGGCTCTATGTCTCTAGGTGCAAAAATACAAATAACAGAATTGTTCCTGTGGACACAAGGGGTTTTATAGCATTAATGTGCAATTCCTTTAAAAATTGAACTGTCTATAATATTTTACAAGTTGTTTTCAAAGGAAAACAAGAACTCTTTCTCCAAAATGTTCTTCTGTGTGGTACAAACTTGAGTTATTCAAGAAAAACATTTGGTTTTGGGAGTTAAACAAAGCAACCAACTTCCCTCTGTAATAGGGAAGCTAGTGCACTACCAGTTAATTGTGCTTGCAAAGATTCTGTCTGTAGCTAACTCTCCTCCTCTTCTCTCTTGCTGGTGTCCCTGTAGGGGAGAGGTTAATATGTATTTGGAACAAAAGCTGACCTAAATAGTGAGGATTAAACTGCAAAGGTGAACTTCTCTACTTGCCAGTGCTACCCTGATGTCTATTATCAAACAAATTGCCCCAATACAACCCATTGACACTTTGAGTAGAATATAGATCTAGCAACTCTTCAGGCCTATATTCTATCTTAGTATGTAGAAGTGGGGTTTGGAGGAAGGAAGAAACTTGTACCTAACTGGTACAGACAAAAGCACCTGTAAATGTTCCTTTCATTAACCAACCTTCAGTTATTCTTCAAATTCCACCTCATCTCCATTTCCAAAATGGTCTTCTGGATTGATCCTAGATGTAATACCTTTGGGCTTCACATAGTCATTAATTCCTTACTGAAGATTCTGCCTTTGTTTTTATGATTGTACTAATACAACATTGCTACATGGTGGTAGATGTGAATTTGGGGAGTTTTATATGGTCATCCAAACAGCTTTACCTTTTGATGATTATAATGCCATGGAAATATTAATACTGAGATGAATCTTGATTAAGGAAAATACCAAGGTAAGGGGTCCAGGAGACATTGTTAATCAGCTTTCCTACACAAATAGAAGCTAAGAACAACACTGTTTTCCATTGCATTTACTTAACAGTTCTATAAAGAAAGTTGAACCCACTGTCCCTACTTAGTAATTCAGAAATAATGATACACTTAAATCATTCTACTAATTGTAGATATTTCAGAACATCTGACCATCATGTTTTTTTATTCATTCTTAATGGTCATAAATGTAAATGAATATGAAGGGGAGAGAAAGCATTCTGACCCCAAGGTGATCACTGAAAATTGTTTCTTGACTGAATTCATTCCAATGACATCTACAGCTTTCATGCAAGAGCAAAATGAATCAAAACACAACTTTTTTGAAAAAAAATCCCAGATAATTGGAAGTTCTATGTAATTGGATCAATTTTAATGATGGTTGGAGGTGGGTGCTCACATTCAAGGTATTTTTGACAATCCCTGTCAAATTGAGCTCTCTTGGACATCATGTGCAACATTGCTCTTGATATTCAATTGCTAACCCTGGACTTTGAGCAATTTCCGCAGGGCAAGTAAAGGTTATACTGACCTACTCATTCTCTTCCCTGGTTGTTTTTGGAAATAAGGGCAATAATTTGTGATGCATTTGCTTAAGAGCTTGTTTTTAGTCACACTAAGAGCCCTAGCTCTTAGAGCTAGAGCTCTGTCTATTACTCAGTGAGTGACCTATATGAGGGTAGAAACTGTCATCTCAGAAATGGATCATAAACCTGTAGACTTAATGGAGTAGGGGAGAGAAAGAATGAAAGAGAGGGAAGGATGGAAAGAGAGAGGAGGAACAGTTGAGAGACAACAAGAGATACTGGGAGCGGGGAGAAAATTCTTTCACCCAGCTGATTTTCCTATCTTGGGAAAGACATGTTTATCCACACACTTGCTGAAGATAGATCTCGAGTCACACCCTAATATCCTTCTTGTACTTTATGCCTGCTCTTAATTTATTTGCAATACATTTTCTTTATAAATTAACCTTTTATTAAAACACATTTAAAGAAATGCAAGGATATCTTGATGATACTTTATAAACGCCCTAAAGTTGGCTCAACTTACCCCAGTCCAGCCTGTGTTTACCTACCATTTCTTGCTTGGACTAGCAAATCAGCTTTCTTTCCTATTTCCCTACTCCCATGCTGATTCTTTCATTTCTGACTATTCCTTACACACATGATATAAGCATAAAAACACAATGTTCGCCTCAGTTGTATGTTCTTTAATCATAGCACAAAGGCTATGTCACCTTTTCCTGCACATTATGCTTTGTATCAAGGTCCTATGTGTCTCCCTCAAAACACTTATCAGAGTAACAGCTTTACATCTAATTGTCAGAATTTTGTCGGTTTGATGCAGTTGTTCATAAATGGTGGGTCACCATTTATTCTAAAAACATCTGTCTACAAAAATATCTACATTATGATTCATAACAGTAGCAAAATTACAGTTGTGATATACTAATAAATGTATGAGGAACTGTATTAAAGGATTGCAGCAATGGGGAGGTTGAGAACCACTTGGAGTATGCCTACTTTTACTACTAAATTATAACATTGATAAACACTGGTGCCATGTACTCTTTGTTTATGGTTTCATCCCTTGTGTCTACCCGCCCAATAATATGAGACACAGTTGTGTCCAAAGATGTGTTGTGAGAAAAATCAAACAGTGAAGACGTCTAAGCTTCTCTTTGGCATCTATATTAATATCTCTTCAATTCAATAAAATAGTGGATTTAGGGAGTCTATGAGCCTTTTTGAATTTGGACACACCAAAGAAAATGCTTGTAAGCCAAAGGGGGAAAAATCAAGTTTATTTCATTACTAATTAATGAGACTTGGGATTGAATGATAAAAATCTAATGATGTTAATGCTGATTCTGAATGCAGGCTGGCAGTCTCTGAAGAAAAAGTAAAACGGTAAGAGGACACTGCAGTTTAATTCCCCAATTAGGAAGCAGCTGTCACCTCCAGGGACAACCTTAGCTGCTGATTGATTTTCTTTATACACTGTCCTATGTTCCTCTAATATAGGTGTTCCTTAACACAATCCTAATACACTAACATTTGGATTGGTGCAAAGGATAAATTAAGACAAATTTCTTCCTATTTCAGAAGCATTCTAAATAAGAGTCTTTTGAAATAATCAGCTTGTTGAGTACCATAGAGCAAAGATTTCACATGCAAAACTGTGATTTATCTGTAACCTTTTCAGGAAACATAGTCATTACATAAAACAAAACAGAAAAGATGGCTGCTCCCCATTTCCCAGTCATAGAGTGATCTTTCAACTTTGAACACTGATGTAACCAGGCCCCTACCTCTGGTTTCATACCTTCTCCTCATTTGTGCCATAGCACAGACTAATATTTAATCCTATCACAGACCCGAACTAAGATCAGACACCCACTTCGCAAATATGCTCCTCTGAGCATCACAACAGGGCAAGTGGGAAAGGGGAAGCTGTATCGATGACTCACTGCTAACCCATCCCTGCTGCTGGTGGGGGGGCGGGGGAAGAAACCTCTTAAATGCACATCCTACTGCTTGTGAGTCATGAATGTCATTTTCATTTATGAAGGATGGAACATTATTTCTCTCTAACATTTCAAGTGAATAATTTTACATACATTTCCCCCCAATTTCCATAGGAATTTGATGCCGTAGAAAGAATCAGCTACACAGGCACAGAGCCTGGCAGAAACTTATTTTTCTTGCAGGTAATTTAAGATCAATAAGTCTGATTTCCCCTCCTCCATCCAATGATGTTAGTGAAATCCACTCTGATTTGGAGGTGGGGAAGTTCAGCAGGAAAGAGTTGTCTGCCTTACTGTTATTTTAAGAATTGGAACTCCCATTGCTATTGAGTCTTACATAGTGCTTCAGAAATTCAGGTAATACCAGGTTGAGGGAAGCTGCAAACATTATGGCCTAGTAGCTTGGGGTTCTTGTAAGATTCCTAAACGTGGGAGCAGAGGTTTTCTCTGACGTTTTTTTTTCTCCTACTGGGTTTTCCTTTCCAGCCTTGATTTAACAGTGCATACCTGGTCATTTTTTTTTTTGTCTTCCTGAGTCTGATTTATTTTGCTTAACCTATGAATCGCACCCCATTTTTTTTTCCCTGCAAGTGACATGAATGCATTCTCCCCCCGGCATACTTCAGTTTATATTGACATTTGATTAATATCATTACAAAAGTAACATAGTTTACAGTACAGCATTGTCCAAATCACATTAGAAAAGTATTTTTTCCTTAGTACATAAGAAAATGTTATTGTAGCTTGCTAAGCCATGTCTGGTGGATGTTCCTGGGAGGCCTGCTCTTTTCTATGGGGAGTCAGAGAGGGGTGACTCTGGTGGAGAGGAGAGGAGAGGAGAGGAGAGGAGAGGAGAGGAGAGGAGAGAGAGAGGAGAGGAGAGGAGAGGAGAGGAGAGGAGAGGAGAGGAGAGGAGAGGAGAGGAGACTGGGGGAGTGGAAGGAGGACAAACTAAAGACAGGATGTAATATATGAAAAAAGTAATAAGGTGTTTTAAGATGCATATTGTATCTGGTAATAAAACTACATATCAACAGAAAAATCACCATGAAAAGAAAAACATGGGTTTCAAGTACTTTAAATTCTTTCCTGTGGTCTTTAGTAATATATATCAATATTTACTATATTTTAAAAATCAACCAGTAATGTTGAAATTGGTTATATTATTATAAAAATAAGATGTAACAAATGAGGTAGAGGACAAAAGAGAAGCTTCTGCTCAATGTGACTATTATATAGTGTTTGATTCCTGTTGTGAGACTCTCAAGGGTAGATTCATCACCAGTTATGTCAAAGAAAAAAGTGGGAGAAAAACATTGGAGTCACTTTTTCTTTTTCTTTTTTATTATAAAGCTGTTGGTCTGTTACTAGCATTTATTATTATTATTATTATTATTTATTTATTTTTCTTATTTTCCATGTCAATCCCAGTTCCCTCTCCATCCCTCCCTTCCTTCCTCTCTTTCTCCCCCTCCCTCCCTACCTCTCTCCATCTCAAGGCACCCTTAACTTGGATCCCCTTCCAAACATTATGGTTTGAATAAGAAATGTCGCCCATAAACTTGTGTTTCAACAGTGAGTTCCTAGCCCATGGCACTGTGTGGGGGAAGTTTTAGAAGTGGAGTCCCATGGGAGAAAGCGAGCACTTTAAGCATACCTTCAATTTTATGATGTAGCCCTTGGTTCCTGTTGCATTTCTGCTTCCTTATCCACTGAAATGTGAGAAGGAGAGGTATCCCAGCCACATGTCCGTGCCACCATAGAGTAGCCTGCTGCTGTGATTTCTTCAACACAAATGACTGCATCCTTCAAACTGTGAGCCAAAATAAACCTCTCCTCTTTTTTGGTCACTTGTTGTCAATTATTTCATCAAAGCAAGAAGAAAACAATGGAGCAAAGCAGCTACTAGGTAAGCATGCTTAGCAGAAGTGCAAAGTATCTTCTAGGGAAGAAGAGAGAGCACTTCAGTTTATGTGCTGGACAGTATTTCTGGTGCTCTTGCTCCCTTCCAGTAGTGTTTGATCTTTTACCAGTTGCTTATAGTTCTCCTCAGATCTTGAGCCTGAATCTCATAGACATGGGTAATCTGACCATGATCAAAGAATTTGTCCTTCTGGGATTTGGAAGCCTCCATGGATCACAGTTTTTCCTTTTTGGAACATTTCTTGGAATCTATATAATGACCTTACTGGGGAATATTCTCATTCTTACAGTAACTTCCAGTGACCGCAGCCTCCAAACTCCCATGTACTTCTTCCTGTCCAATTTCTCCTTTCTTGAGATCTGGTATACAACCTCGATTGCTCCTAAGATGCTGAAGACCCTTCTTTCTGGTCCAGAGGCAATTTCTTTTGCAGGATGTGTGGCTCAGTTTTATTTCTTTGGCTCCATGGCAGTAGTTGAGTGCTTTCTCTTGGCAGCCATGTCATATGACCGATACCTTGCTATCTGCAGCCCACTTTGGTACCCATCTGTCATGAACCTCCACACATGTATCATGCTTGCAGGTGGATCTTGGGTGGGTGGATTTATAACTCCAGTTGTCACTGTCACTATGACTTTCCAGCTGCAGTTCTGTGCATCCAATGAGATTGATCATTTCTTTTGTGACCTTGCCCCTGTGCTGAATCTAGCTTGTTCTGATCCCAGGGATGTAGAAAAAGCAACTTTCCTCATGGCTGCCTTTGTCACCATGGTGCCCTTCCTGCTTACTGTCACCTCCTATATAAACATTGTGGTTGCTGTCCTCAGGATACCATCAGCTGCAGGAAAACAACGAGCCTTTTCCACATGTTCCTCCCACCTCATCGTGGTCACTCTGTACTATGGAACTCTAGGAACAGTGTATGCTATTCCCAAGGCTACTCAGGCCACTGCTCTAAACAAAGTCTTCTCACTGCTCTACACTGTGGTGACCCCCATGATCAACCCCATTGTGTACAGCCTGAGAAACAAGGATGTTAAAAGGGCAGTGCAGAGACTCCTGAGTGAGTGGAAGCATGCCATGAAGATCTCATGACTTTCCCCATCCCCAGAGCCATCCGCCCTGCAGCTTACACTTCTCTAAAGGAGTCAGATACTTGATTGACAACTTAGCATTTCAAACAACTACTGTTCCCTTCTTCCAGGAAATTACTAGCATGGGAGAGAAACTCTCCCTCCAGTTTCTACAGGCTAATGATTTAGGTGAATGCCTAAAGAGAGAGAGTAAATCTATCAAGACAGATGGAACTCCACCAGGCTATGCAATCACATATTGGGTCCTCTTAAGAGGAAATTAGAAACACCAAACTTGGTCATTCATAAGAACTGAGATACAAAATCAACTTATGTGCCTATCAACTGATAGAAAAGAAAATATAATATTCACTCACACACATGTATACACATATTCATGTATAACACACATACACACACACACATACACACACACTAATTTTCATTTAGCCTTAAGAAAGCTGAACTTAAGTTATTCACAAGAAAATAAATGGAGGAGTTGGCTGGAACTCATCATGTATGTAAAATGAACAAGACTCAGAAAGATAACACTTTTTTTCCCACATATGGATTCTAACTTTTAAAATGACATAAAACTAGGGAAAAGGCAGGGCTCAAAGGGAACAGGGGTGAGAGAGCAAGGAATAAAGATGCTCAAATTGCCTTATATATACAAACATATGTAGATGTAGATGTCATAATGAAATCTGTTATTGTATACAATTTTTTATGTCAACCATTAAAAATACCCAGATTGCAACAACAGCTTCATTCCATAAAAATGTCTTCCTTCCTCACTTTCTTTTTCTGTGTTTGAGAGAAGTTGATAGAATTATCTGTTAGTATTAAGTTTTCTCAGTTACATTACCTATCCATGTCTGTATGTATCCACATACAAATGCTTCCAAGAATCTCTTCCCAATTCTCATATATACACAGTCATGGTGTTATATCAATTGTTCTTCATCCTCCATGACTTCCTATGATCTTCCCTTAGCTTCTGCCTAGCAAGACCATTAACTGTATCTCACCTTGAATTATGTTCATACTCCACCTGTTGTATCTCATTTTATCTTGTTTCTTTAGGTTATCTGCCCTATTACTGATGAAAACCATCTCTAAAATGCTAGAGCAACTATTGACTAGTTGACAGTTAATCAAATCCCTCAAAGACTGGAGCACTATTGCCTTTATGCTTTTAAAATAAATAAAATAGCCAGATAGTGGCCTCCCATGCTTCTAATCCCAGAACTCGGGAGGCAAAGCTGATGGATCTGTGAGAGTTCGAGGCAAGCCTGATCTACAGAGAGAGTTCCAGGACAGCCTCCATAGCTACAGAGAAACCTTGTCTCTAAAAATAATAATAAATAAAATTTAAAAATATGTTTTAATTGAAATAGAATTACATCACGTTTCCTCCTCCCCTTCCTCCTTTCAGCCAATGCTCCTGATACCTTCCCTTGAACTCCAGCCATATCCTACCCCTATTCTCAAGATGATAGCTCATTTTTCTTTATTTTCGTTACATACACACATGCATATGTATGCATATGTATGTATATATACAAATACATATAAAAACATCATGCAAATTCCATTGTTATTAATGGTGTATATATTGTTTAAAGGCTGACAATGTGTGTTCATTGTACAACCAAAGCTACTGCATCTATGGCTAAGGGATAAATCCTTATTTTTCTTAATTTCTCCTAGTATGGCATTCCACACAGAACAGTTACAATTAATCACTTGTTGATTGTGTCAGTCGATGACTAGTCAAAACAATGGATGTATGGTAGCTAAAGTGAAGTAAGTCTCCTTTTTTCTGTGTACACTGCCTAGAATTTTTCTATCTTTTCTCTGCACTCCATTCCTTGGTGTCATACCCACCCCCACTTCTTCCCACAGGCACCTCCAAGTGAATAATCTCAACCTTGTCCCTTGTTGTCCCCTTATGAATCCTTCCCATAGTATACTGATGGATCATTTTAGAGTCCAAATCTAAACCTGTCTTTCCTTTGCTTAATACCCATCATGGTTCCTCAGTGTCCTGGGGATGGAAGTAAAGCTTGTCAGTTGTGCCTACAGCTGACTCTCAAGTTTACTCAATAACCCTTTCTCCCCATTTTGTACTACAGCCACACCAAACTTTCAAAACAGACTCAAAGGCAAGAAGTATCCACACTTGCCATATCTCCCCTACAGTATCTAAAACCAGAGTTAGAAAACAATGTAATTGTTCCAATAGGGTCTCTTCAGTTGAAGAGCAATGTATTTTATCTCCTACCTATTTTTGCCACTTGTTTCCAATTTTGGTGTCTGGCCTATGAAACCCTCTGGCTTGAGGAGAAGGTAATGTTGACAGGCTACCAGTGACATGTGTATATGTGTGGTTTGAACCTAATTCCTGATGCTACCTCTAGGAACACCAGAGGCACAGATAGCTATCCCCAAAACTTCCACTTACAAAATGAGTCCAAGAATGCCAAGCAGTTTGGGAAACACTTTCCCAGCTGGTTCTTCCTACTCCTTTCCCGACCACCCACAGAGCTCCCTGTTGTATAGGGCCTAATTGTCTCTAATCTAGTTTTAACGTCTTGTAATTACCCTCAATTATGAAATAGAGCCTGCAGAACACACTCCTTGTGGTTAAAACCTGGATCTAGAGTAGAAGTGTAATTACTGTTCAGCCTCTCAAGGGTTCTGCCTTCTGCTCAGAAGCACAGTAGAAATGCCTCATCTGCTCCAGCCGAATGTTTCTGAATATACTTGAAGAATTTGTTTAGTGTGCTGGCCATTAGGAAGGATTAAAAATATCTACTGCCCCCATATCAACTAAACCTATAAATCTTTAGCAGCTTCACTTTGCCCTTAGGAAAAATCCTAAATATTCTATGGAAGTGAACAGCAGACACCTGTAACGAGATCCCCAAACAGGTAGCCTACTGACTTCTCACTCAGAGCCCAAGAATTTATAATTCTAGACAAAACTCTCAGCTTTTTCCTCCTTCTTGCTCTTCAAAGTCCTGTCTCCCTAGTGTGAGTCTCAAACCCATTTGCCTCCTTGGAAGTTTCATACATTATATTTTGTCTCCTTCCTTGTCGTTTTCTTTTCTTTACTTTTTGCTCTTGCTTTCCTTTTAAAAATGAGATATGGTATCTTGTGGTCCATATTGGTCTTAAACTCATTGCAATGCTCATTCCTGTATCACCAAAGTGCTAGGATTATAAGTGTGCTCTATCACATCCAGCTCCATGCTTCTCTTAATTTGGACAATCAATTGGGTGCCACCCAATAATACATACATACATACATATTTCCCTTAGAGCACTCTGATTTTTCACTACAAATTTTCACAACCACAATTATATAATATATATAAACATACATGCATATCTTCTACCTGCATCATATATTTCACAAGGCATGATTCATGTCAGTCAGTTCTATTTGACTTCTATAACTCCCTCATCAAGCACAACGCTTACCAGGGAACAAATTGTTCAATAAATATTTGTTAACAAAAGAACAAAAAAATCTAAAATCATTTCATTTGTTTGATAAAGCATTATGCTGCTCTCACTAAAACTATGAATAGTTAATTTCCTGGTGAGTCAATTCCATCCACGCTGTTTGCTACACCACAGTGTACTCTAGGATCCATGGCCAATCACTTTACAAATATATGCAATTCTGTATAGAACTGGAAGACAGCATATGGTTCAAGATAGCCTATTCCTAATATTAAGAAGCATATCAAAGTGTGGGTCCTGCTCCCAGTGGCACTACAGCTCCTCTGCCGTACCCAAAATGCAACTCTTTTCTATTACTGAGCTCTGTTTGATGCACTTGCCATACAATGTGAAGAGTTTGATATTCTCTATTTAGTGAAACATTATGTTAATGATTGGACAGAGTAATTAATAACAAATAAGATTAAATTTTCATGCCTCTGTACAAGCCAATGAGAAATTATCCCCCATTAACCTGATCAGTACAAACTGTCATACTAAATTAGAAGAACTACATCACCAATTTGTACCTTAACCCTCATTGTTTGAGTCAGATGATTTGTTGGTACTTTAGCATCTGTTCAGAGAAGAAAAAGAAGAGAACTAGAATAAGCAAACCTATAATAAGAAGAGGTAAAATGGGCCTCAGGTTTGCTCTTGTGAAAAATGCCAATAATACCTATATGCTTATAATGCAAACTTGGTCATATCACATCTCTGTATAAAGCTGTTTATATAGGACAGGCAGAAGCAGAATTGCTTTCAAGAGAGTGGTGGTGGCCAGATTCATGTAAAAGACTGTTACTGTGTTTCAAAACAGTATAAACAGAGAAAGCACTTCAAAGACATAGCCATGAGGTAATCTGGCCTCTCAGGAAGAGAAACATGATAAGAGTTAGGTAGGTGTCTTGCACTCTACCAAATGGATTGCAGTACACACTTGAATTGTAGTGCAAACACAAAAATACAGGTAACTCATATGCAGTACATCTCTGTATATTATCCAAGACTAGACAATGATAACTTCTTCCCCAATTTCTTTTTTTAAAGCTCTGTGGGCTTCTCAAGTTCATTTCTCAGTTCTATCTTCATCCATAGTCAAAAATCATTGCCAGTAAATATGAATAAACATACAAATGGAATGTAGGGATACAGTATTACTTCTTAAAATTCTTTTTGCTGCCCAATGTTTGCTTTAACATGCCTTATATAGATTATGTGTCACAGCCACCAGATTTTATGTACTCAAATGAGAATAACTCAGGACCATACCTCTAGTGACACTGAAATACCAATTGAAGGACCAAGTAAGAGAAATGGTTCTAGATCAAACTCATAAGATATTAAATAATGGAATGATAAAGTCAGTAAACATGAATTTCTAATATTCTGAGCTATATTTGTCCCAAGAGCTGAGGACATATCTGAAACATCAAGGATTATTAGGTGGTGTCTCTCAAAACCAAAATATCAAAAGTTATGTCAAACTTTGGAGTGAAGAATTCAATCATACAATTCCTTCAGTGCCCCAGAATGTTTGTTCTACTAGCTGCCCTTCTTGTTTCTGAAGGGACAATATCAATAAATCAACAAGTAAATAATAGCAGTAAAAGAACCCAAGTCCATTATCTTCATCTTTTTTTGAATTCTGTACCTATTTTGAGGTCTCTGGCATGCTGCTGTTTATCTCTTAAGAGTCTAGAATGTTAACACCTTAGATAAGCCATTTGTCAACCTGGTTACAATTCCGTTCCAAAACACATTGCTTTGATGAACTTCCACTGAAAATTCAAAACAAATGTCATGTCGTCCCTATTTTCATCCATCAATCAAATTGCATTGGCATCTTTACCAAAAGTTCACTTGTATTTTGGGTTTCTTCCAAAGAAAAGTCACCTTCTTAAACCAAATTTTGTTAATCTATCAACATTTTTACAGGTGGAAGGCATGAAGATTATCAATGTAGAAAGTATCTGACATTTTGAATATTCCCATCATTCTTGTGGAGTACTAGATTACCAACTGACATATTATCATGGATACTGTGACTGTCACTACATCTTTTGGAGCCATCTCATTTCTTGCTCTCCATAGTGCCCATCCCCTAGTCAGCAACTCTTAGCATGTAAAGTATCTTACTTGCAAGTTCATTTTATACAATATTTGGTAGTGATCTTTTGCTGCAAGCAATAGTCATCATTTTCATTTTCTGGCAATGACATCAAAGAACAAGCATTTTGATGACAATGCCAGATAGTATCAAACTGGTTAGTAGATTTTGAAGGATTTGTTCCTGAGAGTTTAAAGCATGTTGCCAATTTGGCCTTGGACATGGTTCCAGACATTGAGTAACAACTTCCCTTTGGGCAGCATAAACGTAACCTCAAGGATGATTATTTTAGAAATTAGGACACTGGTGTCATTCTTTCGCATTCATGTATTTTGTAATCAAAGCTTGGACTAACTAAAGGTCACTGACACACAGGCTTGAAGAATAGGTAAGTAGGGATTGGGGCAGGGGGTTTACTCCAATTCTCAAGTACCAGTTAGAGGATTCTATAAGTATGTTTTTTATCCTATGTCTTGAGTTATTGAAACACTTGATTTTGGTTACTATGTTTGACTCTGGAGTTAGTGCTGAATTTGAAACATAAATCTGAGCATTTGCTGCTAACTTGGTCAAGTGTATTACTTGCTGTCACTGAGCTGCTGTTTCCCTATCTATATGATGAAATAATATCAACCTCAAAGGAGTTGATGAAATGGCACATAAAACAATTTGCATGGCACATGGCACATTCTGTGCACATACTATTAATTGTTTGAACAACTAGTCAGAATTAGCAAAGTCAAAGTGTCTTTCAAAACTGTAATATAACATGTACATGAATATTGACTATTGTTATTCAAATGTTTCTCTCTTAGAGTTAATGTCAAAATGAGGATTCCATTTCAGCCACCATCGAAGGAGAGAATGGGATTCTCCCAGGTTCAGGGGATGTATTTCTGTTTCCTTGAGACAATAATACAAACCAGTCACTCCTGAATTGATGGTAATATATATATGCCCTCCGCACTAACAAAGACTTGATAGTCTCTTATCTTCAGCTGCCATTACTACTGATCAAGGCTTCCATTAATTCACTACATATGTGCATACCAGGATGGAATCTATTCAGGTGAACTTCTCAAGGAAATGATTTATTGAGGTATTGCTATTCTCTGCTGTGGCTTCCAAATGTAAATAATTAATTTTATAAATAATTATTTAAGTTAATGTAAAATATTAATTTTATTTAATGTAATCTTTGTTAGTAAATATAAAAGTATATCAATATTTCAGATGTAAATAAAATCTATTCTAATACTCTCCATTATTTATATAAGGTAGTAATTTACCAATCAAACTCTTTATTTTGTAGATGATAACTTGGAAAACTCTAACTAAATCTTGGTATACAAATGAGGTGTACTGACTCATATATGGATTTTAGACATAGAGCAAAGGATCACCAGCCTATAATTCACACTGCCAGAGAAACAATGATACAAGGAGGAATCTAAGAGATTCATATAAGGTCCCTCACAGAAGGGGAAAGGGACAAGATCTCCTGAGCATATGGGGTGTGAGGGGAAGTGAATGGAGAGGGAGCTAGGAGAAAGCGAAGGGGAGGAGACGAAAGCACGTTTAACTAGGAAGATTGAGTCAGGGAGGAATAGATGAGAGGAGAGAGAGAGAGAGAGAGAGAGAGAGAGAGAGAGAGAGAGAGAGAGAGAGAGAGCATAAAAGAGGGAGTCATTATAGGTTTGAAGAGAAAACTGAACCTAGAGAAATGCCCAGAGACCTACAAGATTGACCCCAACTAACAATTTGAGCAACAGTGGAAAGGCTACCATAAATGCCCTTCCCTGATAATGAGAATGATGTCTAACTTACTCACCATTATGGAGCCCTCATCTAGTAGCTGATAGAAACACAAGCAGACACCCACAGCTAAACACTCAGTGGAACTGGAATCCAGATGAAGAGAGGGAGGACAAGACCAGCCTACAGAAACACACAGACAGCTGACCTGAACAAGGGGGAGCTTGGGCCTCCTAGACTGATGGCTAGGAACCCAGCAAGGGACTGACTCAGACCCCCTGAATATGGGTCTCAGCTAGAAGGACTGAGCAGTCTAAGGGACCCCAGACAGTAGAACCAGGATGTATTACTGGTGCACAAAAGGACCTTGCGGACACATCCCCCATGGAAGGATACTCCCTTTACCTAGAGACAGGAAAGAAGTCCTTGTCCCTACTTCAAATGGCTTGACAGATTTCCATGACCCCACCTGGATAGCATAGACCTACATGTGGAATGGGGGTGGTGGGATGGGATGGGAGGGTGGTCAGGGTGCATGTGAGGGTGGAGAGAGGGAAGGAGGGAGAGAGGGAGGGATGGAGAGGAAACTGGGATCGACATGTAAAATAAAAAAAATTAATAATAATGGTAATAAAGTAAATAGGCCAGGACCCTTTAGTGGGTGATTAAAGAATGTGGAACCTCTCATGAGAGTTCCTTTAGGATAGCTCTATATTTCAGTGAAATCTAGTGATTGCTGTCCATAATGGTGACTTAAAAAAATCAACCTAAGAAGACTAAATTGTGTCAAGAAAATTAACATGAAAAGATGAGACCTAGCTTAAACATTTTCAGCAATGAACTTCAATGATGAGTCTTTTATATGGGGCATACACTTGAAAACACATCTTTTGCTGACCACTGCCAAATAGACAGCTATTACAGTATCTTCCAACCAAGGTGTGTTACACTTTGAATAGCAGATAAAGGTTCTTGATGAGCAGAGAGGGTAGGGGGAAGGGAGTGGGAGGGAGGGAGAGAGGGAGGGAGGGAGAGAGGGAGGGAGAGGGATAAAGGAGAGAGTTTTTAGTGAAATGCTTTTAAAGTTTTTCTTCTGTTCTGACATGGCACTCTTGTAAATATCACTAGTCCAGGCAGTAACTAAATTATTTCCATTTCCAACATTAAGTTAACAAGATAGCTGTTTCTCTCTCTCTCTCTCTCTCTCTCTCTCTCTCTCTCTCTCTCTCTCTCTCTCTCTCTCTCTCTCTGTGTGTGTGTGTGTGTGTGTGTGTGTGTGTGTGTCTGTGCGTGCACACAAATGTGCACACACAGGGGTTCCAAAGAATGGAATATGAAGCTCCAAGGGGTTTATTAAGGCCACATTTACACAAAGACTATGCTCGGGGCTGGCCACGGCCAGCCATTGTAACAGAGAACCTTCTGGAAGGATTGGTTTCCAACAAGAAAAGAAGGTATTGGTGAAGCAAAGTTATTTTTCCAGGTTTCTAATGAAGTCAGAGTATTTTCTCTCACCTTGTTATTAATAATAAACAACTTGAAGTAGGGGTGATACAAAATAATGACCTCCAAAGGACCTCTTAATAAAGTCAGTCTAATTTATATATGCATTTCTAGTATTTTGAGTTGGTCACCAGTTTTCCTCTTCAGGGGCCCTGTTTACCATTTTTAACATGTATTCCATGGGTCAAACATGGCTCCCTTAGAGACTACTCAGATTATCTTCTTCTGCCTTCCTGGGCAGCCCAACAACCGTATTAAATCAGCCTGTGGTTTTAGTCAGAGCTGCCACCTGCTCTTTGGCCCATTTAGGTCAAAATTATTTGCTTGAAACTGACCTAATGACCCTGATTAGACTCAGTTAAGCACTAGTCCTAGCAGAACCAGGAGTAGAAACAGGGTGACAAGGTTAGACTACAGGGCTTTGCGTGGTGTGAACCAATCTCCATTGGGAACAGTAGAAACCAAGATGCCAGAGAGTCTGAATGAAGTGAGGACTGCCAGTTTGGGGTACAAGAAGTTTATGTAGCACCTTTAAAGGCCTTGGCCTACTGGGAAAAATCAAGTGTAAAGGTAAAATATAAACCAAGGTGAGTTTCATGAATAAGAGGAAGTGTAAAAGGAAAATATGGAGTGTGCTGTATTATCACTCTAAAGTGAGCCAAAATGTCTTAATGTCATCTCTAAGAACATGGCATGTAGTCATTTACTGAAGGCAGCCTATTTGCTAACCACTTCCCTCAACACACACTAAACATATCTCATCAGTCTGAAGAACACCGCTGCTTCTCTTCAAGAGTTTGTGTATGAAAACACACTAAGTAAAAAGTTCTTGTTCACAGTAGATGCAAGAGAAAGCTTCTTAGAGAAATTAAGATGCAGCAGTAAACACTAAAGAGGAGAATGAGGATTTAAATGGCACCCACTTGGTTTTATGAAAAAGAAAAATATTTCATTTGGAATAGAAGGCTCTTCATGAAGGCTCTTAAGCATCTTGGGTCTCTGTTTTCATCACCATGGACTGTACATTATACATACGCTCACATTAGATTAAGGGAAGCACTTTTCATATGCATATTCTCTTTCACTTTCAAGCTATTATAGGTGGTGATCACCTTCTGGGGAATGCTCTCCCCAGGCAAATTCAATTCGTTCATCTTGATTTGGCTCAGACAACATCCCCTTTGGGAAGGCTTCCTTTACCATGACCACTGTTCCCCAGCGTGGTTAGACTGTCTGAATTCATATTTTGGGCTTATTCTAACCAAGTGGGTGACTTAAGCAACAGGACTTTACTTTCTCTAAGTCTTGGTGACTGAAAGTCTGACATTAACCCAAGGTGGCAAAATTTGCTGGATGATTTGCTCCTGCCTTCTGGTAGATTTCTGACAATCTTTGACATTCTTTAGCACGTATATGTATCCCCATGATTTATACCTTTATGATCATGTGGTATTCTTTTGAATGTCTATCCCTATGTTCAATAATCTCCTTTTATCTGAGTCTTGGTCATAATGAATTAGGGGAATTAGGAACCATCCTCATGAACTCAGTTTACCTTGATAACCTCAGTGAAGATAACAACAGTTGTATTTGAAGTACTGGACATTAGGACTTGAACATAACTTCATTTGGGAGGCGTACAACTCAATTTATAATAATGTCTGTTCTTCACTGCTTCCATAGATCCTTGTCATTCTTATGGCATTAATCAACCTAATTATAATTGTCTCTTTGATGACCCATCTGTCCCATCAAGCAGAAATCATGATTTATGCATTGTTGTATCCCTAGCACTTAAAACAAAACCAAGAACACTGTAGACATTCAGTACATATTTGCCACAATGTAATGCTACCGCTTTTATCAGAGGCCAGTATTTTTCACATGTACTCTGGACCTTGGACCTTCATGGCTTTTCAGGGACCATGTCCTTATGGTATCGTGTTTCTTCAACTTTTCATTCTTTAATAGTACTCAACTTTTCATTCTTTAATAGTACTCAACACCAGAAGGAGTTTTTCTCTCCACAGGTATTTATTGTTGCTTTATCACATGTATCCTTGTTTCATCCTTAACCCCAAATCTCAAGACTTATAAAGTCATTTACCAAAAATTATAAAAACACTTTAAAAGAAATAGGAATGAAATATTTTCTACTTATACCATAAAAGTAACATCTCCCCATTAAGTTTCCTGCTGTAGTTCTGCCTATACTTATTTCTTTTCAGGGTCAAATTTATCCAAAAAAATAACTACATATGATGTCTTCCTTTTTGCTATTCATTTGTGCCACTCCAGTGCAGCTTCACAAGCATCATTAAGAACTTATTTCCTGAAATATTCAATGATGTCCAGGTATTACATAGAATAAACACTTGTTTGTGGGTACCTTATTCCTCTGTTAAATAGCCTTCCTTCACCATAATTTATCAGGTTATTCTTATTTAAGTATGTTCTTCTGAGTTCGTGATTTGCTTCCTACCTCTCTATCTTACCCTCATCTGCTGGATATTCTTTAACTACAGGATGTCTATGTGATGGAGTTTCCATGATACTATTCTGGGTTCTCTTCTCCTTGTAATTGTTTCTGTGCATGATTGCACCCACTTTCATGCTTTTAAATGCCACCTACATGCAGATGACTTCTAAATTTATATTTTTTTGAACTATCTCTCCAGATTTCCAAATCAGTATATGTAATTACCTACTTGACATCCACCACCAAATCAGAACATTTCTGTGTAAAACGTGATGTATCATTTCTCCTTTCCCACAAACCTGGCCTTACTCTAGCATCTACATCTCAATGAGTAGTGTAAGAATTATTCAATTCACAAGCACTAAAAAGGAAATTATTATTGATATTTCTTCCATGTGAATCATCAATAAACCCCATCAATTCCATTTTTTAATATATCAAATGCAGTTCAATGTTCATCTCTGCTAGTATTCACTATCATAATTCCTGACAAATAATAGTGATTTGTTCTAATTAGTTTAACAACACCTATTAGCTCTTTACTGCTGTCAACACTTTTTTCTTCTACCAGCATCCAGTCAGATCTAAAATCATTAAGTAGGTCATGTTATTCTACTAGTAACTATTCAAGAATTACAATCTCACAGTGAAGTTCAGTGAAGTTCTGGATTAAACTATTGCTTTCCAGTCTTAGCTCTGATACTCTCTCCCTTGACCACTACTTTGTAACCATACTTGTCTTTTTTTCTGTTCCCAGAATACTGTAAAGTCTTCACTACTCCGACTTTGTTGTTACTGTCTCTACCCATTGTCCCAGATCATCTTTAAGAAAACTATTTTTCATACAATATATTTTGATCATGTTTTCCCCTCCCCAAATTCCTCCCCAATCTTCCTCTCCTCTCTAGCCACCCAACATTATGTTCTCTCTCTCTCTCTCTCTCTCTCTCTCTCTCTCTCTCTCTCTCTCTCTCTCTTTCTCTCTCTCTCTCTCCCTCCCTCCCTCCCTCCATCTCCAGTCTTAAACTTACTCTTTTCCTAGATCATTCCTATTTGACTTTGACTCCCTTTCTAGATGCTATATCTTCAGAGAATCCTTGTCTGATAGTTTCAACATGACCCAAATAAATTACCCTTGTTATGTGCCTTCAGAGTATCCTGAACTCTTCTTTAACAGTACTTATGACCATACTAATCCACTGAGGGATGATATAGGTGATTCCTGAAATCACAAAATAATAATAGTATAAATAGTTTAATAAGAGTAGAAAAACACTTAGCAATTAACTTTAAAAAACACCCAGGGTTTCCTATAGGGCAAGCATTCTTTTGGGGATAGAAGACTGTAGTAAAATTCATAGTGCTATAAGTATACCTAGCAAGGCAAACTTGGGCATGCTTCAGTAAAAAGATCCTGGGCTGAAGAGTAAATTCAATAAATATTTTTGTTATATAAATGAATATAGACACTATGATCATTCCTTTATTTTGTTCTTTTGAACTTCTTTTTTATTTACATTAAAAACAATCTTATTTTATATAACAATCCCAGTTTTTTCTCCCTCTAGTCCTCCCATTTCCCCTACCAATCTCCCATCCCACTTTCATCCACTTCTCAGGGAGGGTAAAGTCTCCCATAGGGTATCATCAAAATGTTTCACATCATTTGGGGCAGGTCCTAGGCCTCCATAGGGAATGGGTTCCCAAAGTCCATTTGTGCTCCATGGATAAATACTGGCTCCACTGCCAGAGGTCCTATGGATTTCCCTGGTCTTCCAAATCACACCCATGTTCAGGGGGTCTAGTTTGGACCTAGACAGGTTCCCCAGCTGTTGGACTGATGTTCATGCACTGCCACTTGCTCAGGTCAGCTGTTTCTGTGGGTTTCCTCAGCATGGTCTTGACCCTTTGTTCACCACTCCTCCCTCTCTACATCTGGATTCCTGGAGCTCAGTCCTTAGCTGTGGATCTTTGCTTCTGCTTTCATCAACTACTGGATGAAGGATCCAGGATGGCATGTAAGGTTGCCATCAATCTCATTATAGCAGAAGGACATTTAAGGTAGCCTCTACACTACTGCTAGATTGTTAGTTGGGTCATCCTTGTGGATCCCTGAAAAAATTCCTAGTGCCAGATTTCTCTTTAAACCTATAATGACTCCCTTTATTCAGGTATCTCTTTTATTGTTCTCTTTCTCTATTTTTCTCTCACCTTGATCTTCCTGATCCCTCATGTTCTCTTTGGCACACTGGGACTTCCATAGCAATAGGAGAACATCATTTGGCTCTGCAATATGATAAATGAAAAAATACAGGCAAATCTTTCTGAAGAAGATGATGATAAATCCAAGCAAAATGTTGAAAATATTATCTAGGTATACAACAATGATATAGTAAATTGTAATATTCAGCTTAATAGGAGATGAGAGTAGAGGAGGCGGGAATGATGTCATGGAAATCATTGAGTTACAAGCTGAGGAGCTTGTATTCCGTACTATATAAATGCCATGTCTACTATGCAAAGTGCAACTTCAAGTGACTCTGTCTCTGTCTGTAAAGAATTTACAATCTCACGGAAAGACAGAACTTAGGCACAACAATGTGCACAGCAGCAATTCTACACATCAAAAAAGAAGAATATATTCCTTTTCTAGGGGAAAGCATAATGTAAAGTCAGCCATAAAGGGTTACATGGGTAGGTAAAGCTCATGTGCCTTTTTCTTTGTCCCACTAACATGTTGGGTCTTTCTATTAGGTTGTCTCAGAATAATTAATTAATTTTAAAATTAAGGCAAACAGGAGCCCCAGGACTTCACTTTGAGACTTCATGGTTTGTTCTTTCAGGATCTACATAGTCTACAATGTTATCACATAAATTTTGAACATTTTGACACCATGGCTATTAAAAAATATTTTTGAGCTTGGAAACTGTCTACACTGTTCATTATTCTCTCTTTAGCACATAGAACAATTCATGGATAATTTTAGGCTTTCAATAAATATTTTGATTGAATAAATGAATCCATATTTTCTCCCTTTTCTGAGCAGAATACTCTTTTTAATTTTTCTACTCCCTTGAAATGTGTAGCTTTATAATGCCATTTGACAAGATTATGTAACTAGTAACAAAGACAAAAGAAATAGAAAACATTTATTTATGAGTCCAGTATGGAAAACTCGGGTATATGTCAGTAAAGAAAAAAATCCTGGAAGGAGAATGGAAATGCAGTGGGTAGCTATAAAAGTTAAAGGAAAACAATCAGGAAAAGAAATGTGCTTGCAGCAATCCACAAGACTGGAATATTGCTGCAAGTTCTTAAGGCACATTTCTGGTAGGCTAACTTTCCTATTACCAGGTGATACATAAACTACAGGAGAAGAAAAAGTCATCAGTGCTCCTACCTATCTCTGGATGCCATGAGCTATAATAATGACCTGGCTGTCAACATATACCCACCAATGCAATAGTAGGACTATTACAGGGGAAACCAGCTACTCTCTAATTGGATTTGAGGTTTGTTCTACAGGAATAAATTCATTCCCGATAACATACACACAGTCAGGAACTCATGCTTGGGAAATTCATAGGCCTTAGTGAAGAATCAACTGAAGTTGTCATGTTAAATGAATATGGTATCAAAGTTCCTTCTCAATGCTTATGTTTACATGCATAAATTTACATGCAAAATACATGCTTTCAGCCTCCCTTTTTTGCAGTAGATGATGAATAATTCAGAGACTCACAAAATTCAATAAACGGAGAATAAGAGACCATTAAATGTTGCACCTTAAATGGAATACCATATCACCTTCTCCAAACTCAGGGAACATCATAAAAAGAAAAGGTCGAAAGAATATAAAAGCCAGAGCTTGGGGACAAGTGCAACAAGACAGTGTCTTTAGGGATATACTCATTAACTCTGAGCATTTGTGGTTACTTACACAAAATAGAGATCAAGGGGATACAGATTGGAGAGGAAAAAGTCAAACTTTCATTATTTGTGGATGATATGATAGTTAATATAAGTGACCTGGAAACCTCTACCAGGGAACTCCTACAACTGATAAACACCTTCAGGAAAGCAGCAGGATACAAGATTAATTTTAAAAAATCAGTAGCCTTAATAACAAAAGATGATAAAGGGGCTGAGAAAGAAATCAGAGAAGCATCAACTTTTACAATAGCCACAAACAACATAAAATATCTTGGGGGTAATGCTAACCAAACAAGTGAAAGACCTTGTGTCTTTAAAGAAAGAAATTAAAGAAGACACCAGAAAATGGAAAGATCCCCCATGATCTTGGATAGGTAGAATAAACATAGTTAAAATGGCAATCTTGACAAAAGCAATCTACAGATTCAATGCAATCCCCATGAACATCCCAGCACAATTCTTTTCAGACCTTGAAAGAGCAATACTCAACTTTATATGGAAACACAAAAGACCCAGAATAGCCAAAACAACCCTGTACAATAAAGGAACTTCTGGAGTCATCACCATCCCTGACTTCAAGCTCTATTATAGAGCTATAGTCCTGAAAACACCTTCACATTGGCCCAAAAGTAGACAGGAATACCAATGGAATCAAACTGAAAACCCTGATATTAACCCACACACCTACGAACACATGATTTTTGACAAAGCAACTAAAATTATGCAATGGGAGAAAGCATCTTCAACAAATGGTGCAGGCATAGCTGGATGCTGACCTGTAGAAAACTGTAGATAGATCCATATTTATTGCTATGTACAAAATGTAAGTCCAAATGGATCAAAGACCTCAACATAAACCTAGCCACACTGAACCTGTTAGAAGAGAAAGTGAGAGGGAACCTTGAATGAATTGGTACAGGAGACCTCTTCCTGAACATAACTCCAGTAGCACAGACACTGAGGTCAACAATTAATACATGGGACCTCCTTAAATTGAAAAGCTTCTGTAAGGCAAAGGACACAGTCAACAAGACAAAAACGGCAGCCCACAGAATGGGAAAAGATATTCACCAACCCCACATCTGGCAGTGGGCTGATCTCCAAAATATACAAAGAACTCAAGTAGCTAGTTACCAAAACACCAAATAATCCATTGAAAATTGGGGTACAGAGCTAAGTAGAGAATTCTCAATGAATGAAATAAAAAAGGCTGAAAGACACTTAAGAACGTGCTCAACATCCTTAGTCATCAGGGAAATGCAAATCAAAACAACTCTGAGATATCATCTTACTCCTGTCAGAATGGCAAAAAAAAAAAAAAAATCCAAATACAGTTTATGTTAGAGAGGATGTGGAGAAAGGGGCACATTCCTCCACTGCTGGACACTTTGGAAATCAGTATGGCGGTTCCTCAGGAAAATGGGAATCCATCTATGACAAGATCTAGTAACTCCACTCTTAATCATATACCCAAGAGATACCTATCCATACAAGAAGGGCGTCTGTTCAACTAAGTTCATAGTAGCATTATTTGTAATAGCCAGAATCTGGGAGCAACCTAAATGCCCCTCAACTGAAGAATGGATGGAGAAAATGTGTACATCTGCACAATGGAATACTACTCAGGTGTAAAAGCAATGGAATCATGAAATTCACAGGCGAATGAATGGAACTTGAAGAAACCATCCTGAGTGAGGTGACCCAGTCACAAAAAGACAAACACAGTATGTACTCACTTATATCTGGTTTATAGTCATAGAGCAAAGGATTACTAGCCTACAATCCACATCACCAGTAAATCTACGAAACAAAGATGACCATAAGAGAGATATACATTGTCTCCTGGAGAATCAGAAAGGGAAAAGATCTCCCAAGCAAATTGTGAGCATGGGGGATGAGGGGACAGGGAGTTAGGAGGAAGAAGAGGGCAGAAGTGGGCATGAGGGAGCAGGTAGATTTAGTCAGGGAAAAATAGAGAAGAGCAAGAAAAGAGATACCATGGTAGAGGTAGGCATTATAGGTTTTAAGAGAAATCTGGCAGTAGGGAAATATCCACAGACTTACGAGAATGACACCAACTAACAATCTAAGCAATAGTGGAGAAGCTACCTTAAATGCCCTTTCCTGATAATGACTTTTATGACTAACTTATATGCCAACCTAGAGCCTTTACTTAGTAGCCAATGGAAGCAGAAGCAGACACCTACAGCTAAACACTGGGCCAAAGTCATGGAATCCAGTTGCAAACATGGAGGAGTGATGAACAAAGGGGTCAAGGCCAAGCTGGAGAAACCCACAGAAACTACTGACCTGAACAATGGGGAGCTCATAGACTCCAGTCTGATAGCTAGGAAACCAGAATAGGATTGACCCAGATTCCCTGAATGTAGTGTTGCTTGGGAGGACTGGACGGTTTATGGGGCCTCTGGTAGGGGATCCGTATGTATCCCTATGTTACAAATGGACTTTGGGAGCTCATCCCACATAGAGGAATACTTCCTCAGCCTAGACACTTGGGAGAGGTCCTAGGCCCTGCTCCAAATGATATGACAGACTTTGAAGATCCCCCCTGGAAGACCTCACCTTCCCTGGGAAGCAGAAAAGGGATGGGATGGGGGTTGGTTGTGGGAAGTGGGGAGGACAGAAGGGTGCGGGAACTGGGATTGATGTGAAAAACAAGCTTGTTTCTAATTAAAATAAAAATTATATAAAAATAAGAAAAAAAGAATCTATATTAAATGTTAAAAAAAATCAAGTCAGCCACAGCTCCAACATAAAGCAGGGGGGCTCATACAGTCCCACATATCACTGGGAAGCTATGATCAGTTAATGGATGCTGGGAGAGAAGTATTATTTTCATTTTAAAACTATATTATTATTTATTTGATGGGGGATGTCTTTCTGTACATATGTTTCTCTTATTAGTTGATTAATAAAGCACTGATTGGCCAGTAGCCAGGTAGAAAGCATAAGCGGGGTTACCAGACCAGGAGGACGCTTGAGAGAGATGAAGGAGAGAAAGGCATCCAAGAGATGCCATGCTGCTGAAGGAGTAACATGCTGGATTACAGGTAAGCAACAGCCTCGTGGCAATACATAGATTACTAGAAATGGGTTAATAAGACAGAGCTAGCCAATAAAAAGCATGAGCTATCAGCCAAACATTTATAATTAATAATAAGTCTCCATGTGTTTATTTTGGGCTGAATGGCTGTGGAATCAGACAGAACTGAAACCTACATCTTCATTTATTTTTTAAATTTTTGTATGCATTTATACAACATATTTAGATCACAGCCATGTATCATCACCTTCCTCCAACTCTACCTATTTCTCTCCATTCTTTCTTCCTCTCAACTTATTGTCATCATGTTTTTTATTGACAATCTTGTAAGTTCAAGTAGTGTTGTTTTCATATGCATGTGGGACAGGGGCATGGGAAACCTACTAGGAGCCATGTGTCAAAAAGAAAGTGGCTCTCCCTCCTTCACAAACCACCCACTATCAATAGCTCCTCTACCAAGAGTGGAGCCTTGGGATCCTCTCCCAAATTCATGCTGAAATTTTGAGGGGCTTAATATTATGCAAATTTTGTGCAGGTAACCACAAGTGTTGTGAATTGATGTGTGCAACATCCATGCCATGATCTGAACTCACCATTTCACAGTTCTCTTCCTCATCAGCCAGCTCTTAAATTCTTTCTTCCCACTCTTCTATGTGTTCTCTAAGCCATGGAGGGGTGTGACACAGATGTCCTAACTGTGACTGAATACTCCCAGTTTCTTATCCCCCATAAAGAGCAATATATCTGTTCATTAACCACTACCCACTTCAAAAAAGTTTCTCTGCCCAAGGTTGGAAGCAACACAAACGTACAGTCATAGCTTTTATATTTTGAAAACACTTCCACAGCATGACTATTTAGGTAACAACAATAGGCCTCTCCAAGGCCTATGATATCTCCATTTATGAACTTTCTATGAGGTTTACTGTGCCAAACATGAGAATCATACTGTGGAATGAACCTTATGTCCAGTCAGAAACCAGCTAGTTATCCCCATAATTACATGTCACCAATGGTCTCATGCAGCTCTAGACATTATATGCTACAATACCAACCTGTCTTGCCAGATGTATCAACAGGTGTGTCATTTTCTTCAGTGGTGTAGCCATCAATAAGCTGCCAGTAAACATTTCTCCATTGATACCCATGCAAGCAAATATAGTTAAACCCACTGGGCAATAAACAAACAAACAATAAAGCAGGGTACTTTTGGGGAAGAAGAGCTTCAAGAGGAAAAAGAAAGGGATGAGACCATGAAATTTGCAGACAAACAAATAGACTAGAAAAAAATCATCTTGAGTGAGGGAACCCAGATCCAGGAAGACAAACATGTTATATGCTCACTTAAAGTGGATATTAGATGTACAGCAAAGGATAACCAGGCTACAGCCCACAGTTCCAGAGAAACTAGGTAACAATGAGGACCTTAAGAGAGACATGCATGAATCACCCTAGGAAGGGGAAATAGATGATATGTCCTGAGAAAACTAGGGGCATGGATGGGGATGGGAACATGAAGGATCAGAGTGGTCCAGTTGGGGGTGAGATGGAGGGGGAGAGTATTGAAAGAGATATCTTGATAGAGGGATCTATTATGAGGTTTGGGAGAAGCCTGGTGTCAGGGAAAATCTCAGAAGCCCACAAGGATGAGCCCAGCTAAGGCTCCTAGCTATAGTGGAGAGAGTGCCTGAACTGGCCTTCCCCTGCAATCAGATTTGTGTCTGCCTTAATTGTCGTCATAGAGCGTTCATACAACAAATGATAGAAGCAAATGCAGAAATCTACAGCCAACCACTAGGCTGAGCCCTGGGAGTTCAGTTGAAGAGATGGAGGAGGGATTATGTGAGCAAGAGAGGTCAAGATAATGATGGGGAAACCCACAGACACAGGTGATCTGAGCTTGTGGGAGCTTACAAACTCTGGAGGGACATCTAGAGAGCCAGCATGGGACTGATCTAGGCCCTCTGCATGTGGGTCAGAGATATGTAGCTTGGTCTATGGGGCCCCTAGCAGTAGGGCCAGGCCCTATCCCTGGCACATGAGCTGTCTCTTTAGGACCTACTCCCTATGGTGGGATACCTTGCCCAACCTTGATATAAAGGAGAGGAGCTTTGTCCTGCCTCAGCTTGATATGTCAGGCTTTGTTGACTGCCATGGGAGGCCTTACCCCTTCTGAGTGGAGACAGAGGAAGGGTGAATGGAGGGGGTAGCAAGTAGGTAGTAGAAAGTAACATGAGAAGAGGAGGGAGGGAAAATAGTGGTTAATATGGAAAATAAATAAACTTTTTAAATTTTTTAAAAATTTAAAAATCAGGGGGAAAAGGGAAAAAGAATCAGAGAGGTGTATAAGGTTGAATATGGCTAATATTCAGTGTATACACATACTAAATTTTCCACAAATAAAAAAATTCAAAAAAACAGTATAGCCTCAATAGAAACGAAATAAGAACTGTCACTTTTTCAATTTTATTAACATTTTTAATTGTACATATTAATTGGTTTAATGTTACATTTCAATGATTAGTAATGAAACAAATAAAACCCAGATTTTGCTTCCCAGGTTGTGCTCTGGGTAACATCAATTACATATTATCTACCTTTCTATGCATTCCTTCCTTGAGCAGTGTACATATGCTCAAGGAAAACTAGATTTTTCAAAGTATATTGGGAAAAATTCTTCCATAAAATAGTGATTCGGAGACTTAGCAAGTATTTGGAGTTACAATAATAATAATCTATTATATTATGTTGGTCTCACTAAGACTTCCTGGGTGATTGGAAGATTGATTTTACTTCAGATTACTATCATTTCAATTGTTTAAGTAAAGTTAAGATTATATCATCAAATTCTTAATATTTTTCAGAGCCTCCTTGACATCGTTGTTTTTGAGGCTATAAATAAGAGGGTTACACAGCGAATTGACAACAGTATAGAACAAGGAGAACAATTAAGAGCCGAACCTGGCCAGCCAAGGGCACAGCATACACCAAGATTAAAGTCCCATAAAACAAAGTCATGACTACTAGATGAGAAGAAGAAGAGGAGAATGCCTTTTGCTTGCCAGTAATGGAAGGTATATGCAAGACCACAGAAAGAATCTTCCAGTAGGAGGCTAAAGTGAGGCCAAAGGGGACTAAGGTTACCAAGGATGCTAGACTCATGCAGACTAAGTTAACAAGATCGGGATCAGAGCAGGAGAGCTCCTGCAGAGGTTTCAAGTCACAGAAGAAATGGTCAATCTAATTGCCTCTGCAGAAAGTCAAGCTAGATAGCATAGCAGCCTGGAAGACAGCTGCAACTGAGAAGCCACAAAGCCATGAGGCAACTGTGAGCCCCACAGTTAGAGTTCCATGTAACAGTGCTGAATAGTGCTAGGGCCAACAGACAGCCAAATACTGGTCATATGACATTACTGCCAGGAGATAACACTCAGTACTTCCTATGGCCCCAAAGAAGTAAACCTGAATTATACAACTACCATGGAGATTGCCCTATCTTCCTTCAGTAAGTCCACCAGCATCTGGGGTACAATGTTAGACCTCCAGGCATGAAAGTTTCGCTAGAAAGAAGTACATTGGAGTCTGGAGTCTTCGTTGGGTGCATACCAACACCACAAGAAGAAGGTTGCTAGAAACTGTGACTACATAGACAATAGCAAATACCAGGAAGTGCAAGGGGCTCAGTCCCTTAAGGTCTCCAAACCCTACTAGAGAAAAACTCAGTTACCACCATGGGGGTATTTTCTGGTCCCACTGCAGGCATATGTTCCTGAGACAGTATTAGCTTCTCCATACCAGTATGTCAGATCCCTCTATCACTTAGATTCCTCATCTGATCCATGTCTACACTAACTGGGCTGATTCTTTGACTCTAGTTCTCATCAAAGCCAATTAACATAGCCTTTGGGAAACTGTTTCTAGAAATCAACTGGTTTCTCATTTGAGCAGAGTATGAAACAAGAATAAGGAGTCCAAATAGAAAGAAGAGCTTAATGAAAATCTATTCCCCACTCCAAAGAAAAAACATTATGCTATGATCATGTTAACACCTCTAAATCTAAAATTGCAAGCTAATACTCTCAACTTCACATTCAAAGAAGATACATAGAGACCATGTTTAGAATCTGTTGTTCTCACAGAAGAAATTTACAAGGAAAATACTTGTTAGTTTTGACAATTCCAAGAAATGGTGACCATCACAGTAGATCATATTTGTGGCCTTCTTGAGTAAAGCATGGAACAAGGGGTGAAATGCCATGACAGTTGCAGAGAAACATTCTATCGATGCTGTAGGACCATCCATGTTTGTTTACAAGCGCCATCCCTGGAGCAGTTGCTCGAGAGAGTATGATGTAGAAAACTAGGTATATACCCTAAAGGAGAATATGGATTTTTTTTATTTTTCCCCAACATAATATTTTTATTAATTATTTGGAAATTTCATAAAATGTAACTCTATTACTCACTTTCAGTTCCAAGGATTTTTATCTTTAGCTATTGCCTCACAAAATGCTTGGATTTGTGCTTGGGAAGCAAGTATGGAAGATGACACTTTAAACTATCACTTAGATTCATATTACACACATATTAAAACAAGAACAGGCATGCACATACATTTTGATGCATTCACATATTCAAAGAGAATAGGCACATATGTAATCTTTGTTCTTACTTCAAATTTGGCTTTATGAAGTCAGTCAATTGAAATATTGCTCCACAAGACTTGCCTGACATTTGAAAAAATGACTATGGGTTTGGTCATGAGATCTAAATAAACAGGCTTCCCATATGTATCAGCAATAATAGAAAAGGAAGTAATATTTTTCCCTCAACCTGGTTATTGATCTGGTTGGCAAGCCAGTGTTGGTATAATGGTGAAGCAACATTACCTGGATCACATTACATGCTCTCAGTGTACTGGCTCTGTAACAGCAGCCAATTTACTTTACCTCTCTTGAGCATCAGTTGCCTCATTTGAGCAGGAACGTGATTGGAGGAATATCTGACACATTAGCAATGCTAAATACGCATTGAAGATTTTTGTTTGCATGGAGAAAGTATTGAGAAAACATCCCCAGAGAAAGATTAACTATTACTAATCACTACATAGTGGAAATTTAAAAAGCAATAAAATTAATAGAAGAAAAATTGTATGTTTTGTGAGCAGGTACCACAGCACATGTGTGCAGATCAAGGGACAATTTGTGGAAGTCTGTTCTCTCCCTCTACCACGTGAGGCCTAGGAATCAAAATCAGGTCATTGTGCTTACCTACAAGGGCCCTAATTCACTGAGCCATCTCACAGATCCTATTACTACTTCTTAACTATTAGCTATCACCACTTAATTTTAACACTTAATTTAACCTCCATGTATTTTCAAATGCTATTATTATAAACTTATGTAACTATGTAAGGCTTTGATGAGATCGTGTATATATAGTACCTGCCATTTAGAAAACATGCAACATATAATGTCATAACAATACTAACAATTTTTCTGAATCATCGAATGAACATGCAGCAGAGTGGATATGCACAGTCCTGTTTGACTCCAATAGGCTTGGTCTTTCCACTATACAATTAGACATAGTGCCTACTATAATTTACAAGTGTGTTTATCTGAGTATGTCTTCTATGTTTTTGTGCAAAAGGGTTTTAGAAAATTTTTCTCTAAAAGAGTTAAAAGGCAAGCTCTCCACAGTGCTCTTGTACCTTTTAGCCAGGCTTCCTCCATATCCATTCTGTACCAGTTCCCTACCACACACAAGCTGAGGGCACCCACACTGCTCTCTTTGTTCTTTTGGTTCCTGTTCTGGTCCAGCTCCTGACCCTTGGTTCAACCTCCTTTTTTAGGAGGAACTCAGGGTTTTCATTGGATGTTCTCAGCACTGGCTCCTGCCTCCTCCTCAAAAGCTTTGGCTGAGTATCATTCTCCATGGTTTTTTCAAAAGTGAGGCCATCATTAACCATTCTTTTAGCAACAAATCTCTACCCAATTCTGCTGCCACCTTCCCTTCTTCATGAACTCTTTCTTTGCTTGTATTAATTATCACCCACATCATATAATATTAATACATTAAACTTAATTCTAATAATTTGCTTTTCTAAAGCATGATCTGTGAAAGCAGGGATGTCTCTCTTTTATTCACTAATGAATCCTCATTTCTTAGAATGTTGCCTAGCAGAGAGAAGACACAATGAATACTTCCTTTATAATTTGATGATAGCGTATGATAGGATGAATAAGACTTTGTCTCTTGAGCAAAATAGAACTGTGTTCATATCTCAACACCATTCCCACATGGGACTCTGGAACACAGGTGTGTTCAGTGTGCCTCTGTGCCCTCATATATTAACTAGAAAGCTTCACAGGACCTCTTATATATCTTTAAATGTACGTTTTGAACAAAGTAAATAGATTTCATTACGATTTTTGTTGTTAGTAACTTCATCCTTTCCATTTGTTTCTCATCTGTAGCATAGCCCAATATTTTGTGTTCTTCGTAGAGACAATTCAGTCAATAGGTAGGAGTCTACATACACGGTGATGGTCCCATAAGACTATAGTATCTAATAATGCTATGACCATCTCAGTTTATGTGAACATACATTATAATATAACATAATGGTGGGCTCACCCAGAATTGTAATAACCAGCAGAAAAAAATTCCACATTCTTAAGTAGCATGACTTCAAGTTTATTCACACTAGATTTGGGTTCATTTAAGACTCAATGAGTAGACAGATCCAAATACCTCTGAGAAGGTTCCAAAAGCTCATTTTCTTCATGTACTCAACTACTCCCCTCTTATATAGAAAGGGAAATTAAATCAAAGTGTACAGACTTTCCTTCATTCACACAACTAAAATACCATACTTGATAGAATATAATTATTTTTACATTCTTAACAAGCTGGATAAGCAATCTTCAAACTTGTCTTTACATGGCTGGAATGTTGGGAAATATTTGTCTATATAAGGGGTTGTCACAACCTGGAAGTGTACTACTATTGTCATCTTGGAATAGATGCCAAGCATCTTGCTCAGGCATCTACAGTGCACGCAAAACAATCTGAAATATAAATGGTGTTGCTTTAAAGGCACCTTGCCCTACAAGTACACAGACATAGAGAATGTCCAATTTTTCATATAGAAGTTACTGGATAATCAATGTGCTATTAATGTGACTGAGGTTGAGGAATTATTCTAGCTCTATTTCTGGCCTCATCTTTCACATTCCTTCATCCAAATGTGCAAAAGAAAGGTCTACCTATCAGCTTACTTGAATTTTAGTAAGACTGTCAACATTTTTCTCTCTGAGATTACAAAGCATGGAAGAGAGTAGTTAAGACATAGAACCTGGGGTATTGTCCCAGTTTCCAATTAATAATTTGCCACATAGTAGCTGAGCAGCTACTTATATAGTTATTTAACAATTTGGGGCTTCTGGCAACAGCAGGTTTTATTGAAACTACATTTTAGAAATATGATTTTGTTAATAATCATGCAAAAATTATCAAGAGAAAAATTTCAAGTGTAAAAATATGTTTGGCATTATGATAAAATGCTGTAGGCAAAGTGGGCATGAGTATGCCTTTCAGAAATAAAGACAAAGGTTGGTGGTAAATACCTGACTATTATGAATTTGTCCATTTATATTTTAATACCCGATGGTGTGTGATAAACCATGATCATACCCAGGTGGAGGCTGCTGAAGATGTTCAAAGAATGATGCAAGAGTTTAATTTTAAACTGTCAATATTTACAAGGTTAGAGAAAGTATACAGTGTGTACATCTATTTGAACTCAGGCTGAAAAGAATTTCCAGATGTCAATTTTAAAATGTGCAGGGACAGGGGCTGAGTAAAGTACAAAGTTGAAAGAGCCAGGCTACTGCTGAATCCCCTCTGTGTCCTTTCCTGCTCGATGGGAAAAAAACAGAAAGAGGGAAAAAAACCTAGTCACATAGAGATGTGATTAAAATGCAGCAGTAAGTCTTACTGCACAAGACTGTCTCTCTCCAGCCCCCACTCATCCTGCCAGCTAGCTTCTAAGTGTTTTTTTCCCTCTTCAAGAAGTTCTTCATGCTCCCCCAGCCTTTCTTTCAAACCAATACCTATTTTTCCCCTTTTATCAAATAATGACTCTCTTAGTCATCGCTGCAGGTTTCCTGGACTTGTACAACCTGCTTATGACTCAACCTGCTTTTAGCAAGTGGGCCTCTAGATACAATCCACAATTATTAGGCAGAACTTTGAAAAATACATTTATAAGAAAAGGAGTTTTGAAACAGAGCTGTAGGGTGGCATATGTATGTGCCGAGCACATGCCTGTGCACACATAGGATATGCATTTATGAAGGAGTTCTTTTCCCATGCTGGGAGGACTGTTGGAAAAGTGGACAAGTCAATCAAGCAAATTAATATTATTATTTCTCATTTTTGATGGCAAATTGTGAATCTAGTGTGTAGTTCAGTTGCCAAAGGATGGAATTTAAGATGCTTGTGCAAATACACACACACACAAAGAGAGACAGAGACAGAGATAGAAACAGAGAGACAGAGACAGAGAGACAGAGGCAGAGGCAGAGTTGAGAATATGGTAGTATGAAAAGAAGGGTAGCCTTGATGTCATTCACCAGCCTGATCCTATATTCATACTTATGCCAGGAAACACAAGCTTAAAATAGAAATGGCAAGCAACAAAATGGTTCACATGCACCCATACTGGTATTCAAAGAATAGCACTACCCTGAGTTCTGGATTGGTAAATATCAACCAGTGCCCTAGATGTCTGACCCTGAACTTGATCCTTTCCTGTCAAGAAAAAACTTAGATATACCTTGAACCAAGGGAAGAGATCTTCCCTTAAGTTCTTCCCCCGGACCAATGTACAGATAGTGATTTTACATTCCTGATGATCCCTTAGTAACTGTGTGGCCTTAGTGATAATCTTGATCTCTCTGAGATACAGTTTCTTTATCACTAAATAAAAATAATGCTATCTTCCTTAACTCATGTACAAAATGAATGATGAGCCTTAAATGAGGTATCATTGCAATGTAATTTAAAGTACTATACCAAATACATTAGTCATAAGTTATTAATGTTAATATTTCCTTTTCATTTATTTATTATTCTGTGTGGGATGTACACTTGCCATGGCATGTGAGTGGTAGTTAGAATAACTTGAATTCTGGGGCTTGAATTAAAACCATCAGGTTCTACAAGAAGCTTTACCTAGTCAGCCATTTCCTGAAAAAGAGGACCTATTTTGGGTGTGATAAGCTGTAATTATTGGAAATAAGTCAAAGTTAGAATCCCTTTAAATCCTGCCTACTTTTATGGTCTGCTCACTTGATTTTGTGCAACTTGAACCTGCATCTTTTTGATATAGCCTTTGCACTTATTGAAATAAGCTAGTGTGGTCCTATTCACACACAAATACCAATCAGCTGAGAAGCCCTTTTTTTTCAATCAAACTTTTTTATTTAAATTAGAAACAATCTTATTTTCCATACCAATCCTAGTTCCCTCTCCCTCTCATTCCCCCACACCCCCCCACAGACACCCATCACATCTCTCTTCTGCTCCATAGAATGGGTGAGGCCTTCTATAGGGGATTATCAAAGTCTGTCACATGATTTAAGACAGGGCCTAGGCCCTCCCCAATGTGTCTATGCTGAGAGAATATCCCTCTATGGGGAACAGGCTCCCAAAATCCATTGTACACTAGAGATAAATACTGTTCCACTACCAGAGGCCCCATAGACTGTCCAGGTCTCATAATTTACACCCACATTCAGGGAGCCTGGTTCTGTGCTATGCTAGTTTCCCAGCTATCAGACTGAAGTCCATGAGCTATTCCTGTGAGTTTCTCCAACCTGGTCTTGACCTCTTTGCTCATCACTCCTCCCTCTCTATCCTAAATGTCCTTCCCCTCTATTGAGATTGATGACTATCTTATATGCCATCCTAGAGCCTTCATGTAGTACCTGATGGAAACAGAAGCAGACACCCACAGCTAAACACTGAGCTGAACTCCTGGAATCCAGTTGTGGTAAGAAGCACTTTTAAACGGTGAAAAACTACAACAGCAGTGGGCATATGTTCTGTTCTCAGCATTATTGTTTGCATAACTGATATCTATATTGCCCCACTTGGAAGTTGTTAACTCATGAAAATCAAATTTATTGAGTCAGGAAAAGTGAAAGAAAATGTTTGGATTTGCTCTTGTATTCCCAGTGCTAGTCAACACTTAATGCCCTTTTGATGTGCTCATGAATAAGTGGCTGAAAATCCATCAGAGATGCTGATTTCCCACATCCTGACCCGTGGTACACACCTATGAAGCTCAGGACCAAGACTTATGATTCCAGCCTATATTGACAGAGCTTTATTTCTCCTTTCTTATAAACCCTCAGTGGGCGCTAGGGAAATGGCTTAGTAGTTAAGAGCATTTATTGCTCTTCCAGAGTACTGCAGTTCAATTCTCAGCACCCACATGGCATCTCACATCTGTCTGTAACTCCAGTTGCAGGGGTTCTGACACCTTCACACAGACAAACATGCAGGCAAAGTACCAGTGCATATAAAATAAAAATAAATTATTAAAAAGGTAAACAAGCAGGAGCCATTGTTGGCAACCAATGGCATTGTGTGTATTTCTTTTTTTGTTCTCTCCATGTCTTCATCTATCTCTCTCTGTCCCTGTTTATCTTTCTTTCTCTCTGTCTGTCTGTCTCTCCCTCCCTCCTGCTCCGCCCTCCTTTTTTTGGTCAAGGATTGAGGTTAGAAGGAATTCTAATTTCTCTTTTAGACAAATTGGTGAATTGAGTGCATATGTGCTTATTCAGTGCTACTATTTCAATTCTAAATTCATAATAAATAACCTTCTTAAATGAAGGGGGAAAGAATACATTCTTCAAAGTCAAAGAAATGAACACATGATGTATATTTCCAGACTCATGTTTGGAAATAGTTTGTGTATCTCCTTTCTCGATTTTTGTAGTTTTGTTTGCTATTTATTCTTTGTGATACTGCTTCTTGTCTGCTTGCTTGTTTTAATTAAGCACACCACAGTATTGGTGAGCAGAGCACACAGGAGAGTTCTTGAGATGTTTATGCTGCAAGGCTCTGTCACAGGTGCCTAGGATCCAGTTCACTGTGTATGTCAATCTGTTCTTCTACGGCCTAAAAACAAATCTCTCCCTTTGCAAAAATCTTAAACATTTGAAGTCAAAGAAAACTAAGAAATCTGACTAGTATGGGATTTTATCTATATGATAGAGGAACAGTAACATTATAAATTGCCAACCCCTTGGCAATAGGAGTGGGGTTATGTTGTTAGCTAATACTGAGACATTCTGCATATCAGTAACTATTCTAAAGACAGATAGTATTTAGGAGGAAAGGAAAGAAGCAAGGAATGAAGAGATGGAGGGAGGAAAGGGAGGAAGGGAGGGTGAGGGAGGGAGGGACAGAGGGACAAAGAAAGGGTAAGAGGGAAGGAACTTCTAAGTAAACTACCTAAAATGTAAGATACTTAGAATTCTAAGGTCCATAAGTGACCGCTAGTATTTGTACATTCACACAGTTTATGTGGAGAATTCAGCATTCCGTTTTGAATAAAGATCTCTTTGGCTCTCTCTGACTCCAATATTTACTTCCAGTTGAGTCACAGGCACACCCTGGTATGTAAGGCATAGGAAGTTTCCAGACTTCACATTCAAGTTTGTTATTCTCACCTGAGCCATCAGCATGCTCTCCAGGAAATTTGCCTGAATTAATTTAGTCTCCAGAGCAGCCAAACAAATGATTAGTTTTCAAAAGAAAAAGAATTCAATCAACTTAGATATATTCCCTTCTCCCTGCTTCCTTGAATATGCATGATACATAGATAAATCTCTTTCTATAATAGCCTCTCTGGTTTATTTCAGGATAGAGGAAAAGTTGTTGAAAATTTTCTATTAGTCAAGGCTCAACAAAACAAGAAAGCTTAATATACTGTGTCTGGTGGTGAAAACAACTGAAATAGATTCTACCACAATTCAAATTAGGAAAATTGTCAAGGGCTTTCCTGCATTCAAATTGCATTCGGCCCCATTTTCTATACTGTCTACAGCTGACACTTTGATCATGGTAACAAAACATAAGAGTGGTTGCTGTATGTTCTATGTGTCTGAAAGAGTCTTAGTGCAAAATACATTTTCTATAGTAACTCAGGAAATATTGATAAAGATCTTCTGAGATTTTTTATTTTGGATTTTATGAGACAGGAATTCTCTGTAACTTTGGAGCCTGTCCTGGTACTTGCATTGTAGACCAGGCTGGCCTTGAACTAACAGAGATCCACCTGCCTCTGCCTCCCAGTGCTGGGATTAAAAGTGTGAGTCATCATCACCAGGCTCTGAGATGATTTTTAAGTGGGAGATAAGTGAAGATATTTCCAGTTCTTCTTTCAGAGATCTGGAATTTCTAGTGAGACTCCACACACAATTCTTTTATAATTCTGCAATCCTTTTTCATAATTTTTCAATGTAGGTGTCACTTCATAGTGGAAGTCATAATGATGGTAACAGGAATGTAAGATGTTAACATCTGTTGCACACTCCCTTCTTTGTGAACCTTGTGATAAAGTCTTTGGTCATTGACTTATTCAGAAATTATTTTATATTACAGATAATTCTATCAAATAAGTATGTTTCAAATGGTGAAACTAAAGGAAAGTTAAGCAATATATCCTAAGGTCAGATTTATTTTAGATGAATTTTGCTTCATAAATTTACTTCACTCTCTGACTCACTCTGAAGAATCTAACACATAAATTAGTCATGGTAAAGGGTAACGTGGGAAGCTAAGTATTAGGCCAGATTCAAGTCAGAAGAGCTCAGCCTCCACCAACCTGTAGTTCTACAAACATATACCCCAAACTTTCTTCCATTTATGATGAGTAAAAAGTGATACTTTTAAATGCTAAGCAAGCAAAGCATGCTATTAATATGTAAAACTATTGTTGGCAAGAAAATTGTTCTCCAGTTGTTACATTTTGAAATATCAAATTAATGTAACCATCATTCACAATATTAAGGCAGGAATTAGTCTAATACTTTATGACTCTAACTTGTCAAATTATTAAAATGAAGATAATTTTGATAATGAGCTAGATGTCCAGACTGCCATTCTAAATTAGCAACAATGTAAGATTAGTGCTTCATCCTTTAAAATATTCACATAGTTCATGCAAAAGCATGGTTGTTGACAAGATAATAATTGGCTTAATTAAGGAAAATAAAAGAAATGAAACAAACATTTATTGAGCACCTGCATTTTATTGTATTAGGTTTATCCACGTATATCATCTCATTATGATAATAATACACAGTTCATGTGATTGCTCTGAGGACTAATTTAGCCCATGTACATGAACACACCCACCAGAGGCAGAGAAAGGTCACGAACACTATGGATCGCAGACCATGTTCCAAGTCCTATCCTGTCGATTTTTTCCCTTTAATCCTCACAACATTGTTGAACACTTGGCTTTGTAATCTACATTTTATACCTAAAAAAAACTAAGGACCAGGCAATATTTTAAAGACTCAGAGAGTTAACTGAACCTACATCCATTGTTTTTCATTTAATTAAAGGATAGAAAAAGCCTTTAAAAATGTGTGTGTGTGTGTGTGTGTGTGTGTGTGTGTGTGTGTGTGTGTGCATTAGTGTGTATAACTACAGATTCTTACTTACCAAGAAGATGTATGAAAGTCAGTGAATCACCCCAGTTTTAAGACCTCACATTGCACTTTGAATCAGTCTTTTTGTTGAAACAGAATCTCTTTGTTGTTTGCCATTGTAAACCCTAGATTAGATTTACAAATTCTTATTTTTAAAGCCTGGATTTCTCCAAAATATTGTGCCACTTCCAGAAGACAAATTATTTCCCCCTAAATACAATGTTACTTAGTTTGTAACATAGGAATTGGCTCCCAGCACTGGAGCTTTATATTAGGTGGATTGGCCTCATTAACTTAGTAGAAAAAATGTATTCTGTCCCCTATAGCCTGGAGGAAAGAAAGGATGTCTCAGAGAAGGGAAGATACAGAAACAGATAAACATAGAGAAAGACACATACATACAGGTATTTAACAGTTTATCTCACCTTAGAGGTGGAAAGAACCAAAAAAATACCATCAAATTTGGCTTTTGTCCTTCAATAGTTTTAAACCACCTGCTTCATCTCAAACCAAAATACGCTGATGGCTTCCTAAACTCAACATTGCTATGTGCACAATGCAGGTACCAGACCAAAATGAGGCATCCTACATCCAAACCCATTTTCATCCCTTCTGTTAATCACAGAAAAAACACTAAAGGGACTTGATTCAAAAGTCACAAAGTTGCCTCCATAATCAGTTCTGCCATTCATTCCCCTGTTCATCCCCACTTATGCGAAGACCATACACCTGTTAGCAGACAATGCCTAGCCTACTTCCTTCCTTAGGACAGTTGTCACTCTCATTTCTGGCTGTAGCTACTCCTCTGTTCTTCACTCTTGATTAGGTTCCTAATATTCTACCAGACAAAGAGATGCTTTTCTGAATGCTATCCTGATTGTAGAGACTTACCTTTCCTTTTATTAGAAAGTAGTCCATTGTCATTTATCTGTACTATGTAAGGAGAATAAGCTGAAATTTAGGGGTTACAAGAAATCTAAGCCTGTCAACCCAAGTAATACCCTAGGGCTTGGTTAGTCCAAAAGAAATATGTAATGTTAATGAGGCCTAGATGGAGGATTTGAGTTCTTTGGGACTACTTGTAACACCATGTAGGGAAATCTGTGCCACATCTGAAATCTCTATGTACTCGCTTCATAAACACTGCCCCTGGGTCACAAGGATGAACTAAGCCAAAGATTAGGAGAGCTTTAAGCTCACTAAGCCAGTTCATCCTATAATGCACCAAATCCAGTTATAGTCACCATATCCAGAAGGACATGTGGAATCCTCGATAAGTCTCGGCAATTACTTTATCCTTCAGAGTTGCTGTTTTATCATATTTTTAAAGGTTAATAAGCTGGGTGGAGAGTTGTTGAAGCACGAGGCAGAGAAACTTGTTGAACAAGTAAGTTCTGGAAGGCATTGTACTCAGCAATTCATATATATGTTCACTTCACACCCCCTAATCTCCAAGTTGTGAATTGTTATTGAAATAATAATGTACAATATAAGTAAGTGTCTTGCTCACTGCACACTTAATAAATGTCACCACCCATACTTTCCAAATTGCAAGATGTGAATCCCACATTCTCCTTAGTGCCTAATAATTCACTCTAAAGAGGACTATAGCAATCATTTTTAGAACTAATATACTGTTGAGATAGGAGAAACCTTAGATATTGCTTAGATATAATACTTCAATAAGTAAAAACAGAAACTTACTTGTAAGTCATTCTACAGAGAGAACAGCAAAACATCATCCTTCCAAGGTGCTATTATAAACTGCAGCCATGAAGGACCCGGATTCTGCTCTTCACTTTTATTAATGCAGGCATAGCCATGGTTTTCCTGAGCCAGCCTCCAAAGAGGCATAAGAACACACACACACACACACACACACACACACACACACACACACACACACACACACACACACACACACACGGGAACGATGGTGCTTTGTTTCTGGATCTGTTCTCTGTTGAGTTTGAGAGTCTACTACTCTTCCCTAGAAGCTGCCTTGCAATTTGTACCCAAAATCACTGCCAGGCATAGCTTCCCACAGTTCTTTACCTAATAGTAAAGCCCAGCAAGGAAGAAAACTCCCATGAATAACAAGCACTATTATGACATTACTAAAGAAGTATAGTTTCTACCTGCCTTCCAAATACTCATCTATAACCATTTGATTATTTAATCACATCAAAAATACCTCACCTCTGAATAGTATTACAGTGGGAATTAGCATTAAGTTTGAAGCAATACAAACCTTTAGACCATAGCAGGCAACTTTACATCCAATTAAATGTAAAATAGAGATCACAGATAGATTTAAGAACTCATATCCTAAATTAATTCTGCCTCAAACCCCACTCAGAGTTAGACTGGAGCTGGTAGCAGTTTAAATTATGATGCGCTGATTTGCTTCACCTTCTGTAGCAACATCATTACATGTGACATACCTTTATGTTGAGGTCTTAACACTATAGATATGGTATCATAATTCCTTTGGTCCCTTAATCATTCCCCTTAAGTTATCCAAGCAGATTTAGTAACCATCTCCATTTTGCTGAGGAAGTCTATAGGGGGATGGTAATAAGTTTCAGACCCACGAGGTTAACTAATGTCAGGGAAAGTTCTTGAACCTGATTTGCATTAAGTTCGTTGCCAGCATTTTAAAAATCACACCAATGCCACCATGGGACACATCCACCCACAGTGAGGCTCTATTCTGACTTCACCCTTTCCAAGTAATATTCCAGGACTTTTCTCTCCCTTGCTGCAGACACACTTAACTTTGCTTGTACTCTCTTTCTTTACTGTGAGCCACTTTCTGTGCCCAAATATAAAGATACTATTCCCTCCTTTGATCTTCAATATCTTATCAGAAATCTTTCAACCAATAAATGGTAGATCTAAGAGTGCAACTCAGAACATCTGAGCTTTAATAACCTCCTCTATTTGAAAAATTTCACTGTTAGGAGTTTATTTGTTAAATTAATCTGCTAATGGACTAATAATCACACAAACATCAATTAAAGGAATCTGTAAAATCTGTATTTGTTTTGTTGTTTCAGTCAGTGTGACACAAGGATAACTTACCACTGTTTTCCTAGCTAAATTATATTGATAGGACATTGGGCACCCAATATATGCGCATAGATATGAGCACAAATATAATGGTATGTAACAAACAAACTGTTGCACAGTTAAATGCTCACTTGTTAATTGCAAACATTTAATAAACTGCATAAAATGGTAAGAGGGCATTACTAAGGAAGATATCATGTTGGCTTCAATTGTCTAAGAATAAATAAAAGTTGGGATTGACTGGTAGGAAGGATTTGGGAATTGATAAGAGAAAGCCTGGGCCTTCTGTTTATGGAAGTTAGTACACATAGAGACAAATGAGGGTTTTAGTACTCCATGTGTGGGAACAATTAAAAGATAGTCATCATTCCAGAAGGTAATGGTTATAGAATTATTTGAAATAACATGTTAGTTTGGCATTGTAGAAACGAGCAATTCCTATTTACCCAGATGCTATTTTCTATGCATCTATATGGGATGCTCGTGAAAAAGGTGAGTGTTGGGGCTTCCTTGAGAGTCTCCTCAGAGTCCTGTAACATCAAAGCTTTATGAAGCTGGTTGTGAAGGAGTCAGGAAAACTCACTTCTGAAGCCTAGAGCAAGGGGGAAGAGAAGAAACAGAAATTATCTATCTCTGAAAGAAAGCTATTTTGTATCTGGTGTGATGTAACAATCCACTACTCTTAGGGGAGAGAATATAAGCCAAAACTTTCTCTCATAGCAGGAAGGACAGCCTACAAATATATCAAATACAAATTTGCAGCTACTGAACAAGGGACAGGACATTCCCATTTCAAGCAAGGACATTTGTGTCCCAGATCAAGCAGAGAAAGAGAGCAGAGTTTTGTTGCCACAATTAACACTGCCAGGAATATCAGGAGGATCCATTTCTGAAACACAGGGCTTGCCTCTGACTGAGATTGGAACATGGGAACAGAGAATATGCCATGTTCCTATGAGCTGCCTAGTATAAAATAACAGGCCACATTTTTATTGCTAGAAGAAAAACAAGAGCACAGAAAGAGACGTCTCTTTGTTGCTCGTGTATGCAAGGGCAGCCAAAAGAGGAAGGGGAAAACAAAACAAAACAAAAAACCTCCAGAATTACGATTCCCACTCATCTAAGTATTTGGTAGCAAGAGATTGCTGCTAGAGGAACTCAAAACTTGTGATATACTGATGGTAAAGGTAGCATGAATCACAGTACCTGCTCATAAAATGAGTGGACTGAATCAATTTTGCAAGTAAATGGCTTTACAGAAAAAAGGACAGGGCCATTGGAAGACATGGCTTCTATTTACCCTTGTCTTAGCTGTGCATGTGAAATATATTTGTAACCAATTAAAAAAATTAAAAACTAAATCAAAGGCAAGGAAAAATAATTCATTGTTAAGAAATAATACACCTGCAAAAACTTGATTCAGAATTGATGCATATAATGGACCAAGGAGACAGGGATTTTAAGGGAAGTACAATTAGTGTCATAAAGGCTCGATGAAAAAAATGGAATAACATATACGACAAGATGGAGAACTGCAGCACAGTAATCAAAGCAATATGAAAGAGTAAAATGGGATGATCTGAAATGGTAGCATATGCATTAACAGTGATATTGGAATGAAAATGCACAGATGAAGGTCTTCTCTTTAATATATGGAAAGAGGTAAAGAAAGGACTGGTTAACTACACAATAGGTCACTATAACGTATTTAAACTATAGTACAAAATAGAGAAAAGTAAAATATGTATCAAAAATATGTGAGTCATCTTATTTCTGACTTAAATACAAGCAATTCAATTTTCAGAAAATTAGGACAGTAAGATTATTCAAAAACGTGTTTCACACTTATTTTTCCAAAATAATAAGACTTATAACACAAATCTAAGAAGCTCAGAGCAAGAAACTGTGTATACACACGCACGCGCACACACACACACACACACACACACACACACACACACACACGATAAAACACTAAAAACAAAGCATGGATGTTCAACAGACAGACTTTATGCAGTGGATCAAAGATTGGAAATATTTGTGATTTATCCTCAGAAACTATGCAATCCAACAGATGGTTGGATGGCATCTTTAAAGTATTCTAAAATTATCTGTCAAGCCAGAAACTATACCTACTAAAGTAAAGAATGAATGAAGAGTTTCTCACACAAAGGTTAAAGTAATTTATAGATAATTTACTCTCAGCAGAACTGTGCTACAATAAATATTATTTTTTCAGATAGAAAGAACAATATAACATGGGACAGAAAGTTGAAAGAGATGAAGAGAGCCAGAAATGACACAAATACCCGTAAATAAAAGGTATCTTCCAAATACCTTTCATCTTTATAAATGATACTCAAAAGCTTTGAAAAAAAGTAGAGAAATATGATGAGTTACATAACATGTATCTAAATAAATATAGTTCAAGAGACATTGGGATTAAAAATCCATTGTTGAAATGTGTTTAATTTAATTAATTGTATATGTGTTCTCTCTCTCTCTCTCTCTCTCTCTCTCTCTTTCTCTCTCTCTCTGTGTGTGTGTGTGTGTGTGTGTATGTATGTACATGTGTTCATATGAGTGCACATATGTGTGAGGAGCTATGGAGGTCAATCATGGCTATGATACTCAGGAAAGCCATCCACCACTTTTGAGATTAGGTCTCTCATTGGCCTGGAGCTCACCAAATAGGTTAAACTGGAAGGTCAGCCACAAGCATCTATCTGTTTCTCTCCAGCAGTAGAAATATAAGCATGTGCTACTACACATACATTTTTACTTGGATTTTGGGGATACAACTCAGGCCCTAGTTCTTGCAAAGCAACTACTTCACTGATTGAGTTATCTTCCCAGACACTTACTGAACTTTTTCCATTAATTTACAATGTATACTTAGTTTTCTTTGGTGGTGTTTTTTTTGATATTATAGAATAATTTCAACATCTCTTCCTTTTCTTCTCTCCCTCCCCATGCAATCAAATTCATGACCTCTTTTTTTCAATAATTGTTATTGCATGCACATGTATATATGCACAGGTCTTGTACATGTTGACACAAGTATCAAGAGCTCATATGTGCAAATACCCCACTATGCACACAAAATAAAACCTGTTTCCTTGTAATTTTCCATTGCTTCTGGATCTTAGAATGTTTTGACTGCCTCTTTTGCAATCATTCCCTAGCATTGAGATGAAGAATAATATATATACATTTAGGACTGAGCACACCAAGATCATATTCTCTACATCTTAACCAGATGTGGGTTTCTGTCTTAATTTCTACCAATTACGAAAAATAACCTTCCTTGATGACATTTAAGAAATGCACTGATATTTTATCAATAAGGAGTTTATATTATGTCTGCTTAACAGAATAATAGTACTTGGTGCTCTTCTACAGCTTATGACATGTCTACCCACAGGTTCTTGGCCTTGATAATGGTTACAACTATGGATTCTATCTTGTGAAGCAGGCCTTAAATCCAATCAGTAAATGGTGGGATTTAGACATTTATGCCACTATTGTGTCGATATGAATACTTCACTAGGCTAAGTTATTGCAATTTACAAAGCAAAGAACTTCTACAAAGGTCACATATAGACAAATAGTAAAAGTCTTTAAATGGAGTTGCCCGAAAACAAGGAAGTAGTACCCCTACTGTAAATAAGCAAACAAATAAAAAGCCTAATTGGCTACCTTTATTGGAGTTTATGGACAGTGAAGTACCATAGACCATCAAATATTACCAAGCTATTGCTATTGCTCAGTTACCCTTTAGAATTTTGTGGCCAGAGCCTATTGGTGAAGACAAATTGTCATATCCAGTTGTTAATGCTATTAACTACAATTAAGCCTGACAAGAATATGGCCACTGGCAACAGTGGCATGAATGTTATGAGACTAACCAACTACTTACTAATTAAATTTAAAACCTGCTTCACAGGATGTAACTCATTATTGGTACTGTTAACTAGTCCCCAAACACATGGTTGTTAGGTCATAGTCCCTAGAGGAGAATTAGTGTTATTATTCTGCCGAATGAACCTAGTAATAAAGTGTTTGTAAACTTTTACCTTATTGAAAAAAAATTGAGAATTTAATTTAAAAGTATTGGATTTTCATCATTTTCCTCCCCCTACCCTCCAACTCCTCCTATACGCCTCCCACTCTCGATCCCAAATTCTTAATTTCTTTTAAAGTTATTATTGATTTACCCAGTAATTTCACAGCCAATATTACATAAAATGAATAAAACTGCACAGCATTTTCACTAAAATTAACAAATCAAGGATGTCCACTTTCTCCATTTCTGTTCAATAATGTGGAATCTTAGCTACATCAATAAGACAAGCAAAGGAAAGAATTTAAAGTCCTTGTTATATTCCCTCTGTGTTCTCTTTTAAGTTCTTTGAGAGTATTGTATTTTATGATTGTCTCCTCTCAACTTATCCCAGCTTCATCCCTTTCTTACCCATCTAAATTTGTGTCATATGTTTTAAAATTCCTTCAATAGCAATTTGTGCTTCCCAAATATTTTTGGATGTATGGTCTTCTACTGGAATGTAGTCAACTTGACAGGGGTTATATTCTTAGAGAAAGTTGTTTTTCCCTCTCCTAGAAGCTAATAATTTCCAAGGGTACCACAAGGGTGGTGTTTTCTATCCAACTCCTGTCTTCATACTGGGATTTTATATGGAATAAGCTTATGTTTTTGATTTCCTTGCTTTCTTAAAGAGATTTTTTCATTTATTGCATTTTTGGTTTGATTTTCTTCCGTTTCTTTAAGATATTTTCTCATATGCTCTTTGAAGTCCTCTATCATTTTCATGAAGTTGTTTTTAAGGTCATTCTCTTCTGCTTCATCTGTGTTGGTACATTCAGGTGTTGCTGGCATAGAATCCCTAAAGTCTGGAAGTCTTTCTCTTCTTTCAGTGGGCAGAGGTGGGGTCTTTTCTCCCTCTCCTGGTGGGTATGGGTTCAAGAATCTATCCTCTCCTCTCTCCCGGAGGGTGCAGGGTCAAGTCAGGAATGGCAGCCGATGCTGGATGCTTTGTTTTCCTCCAGGTCTCTCTCTCTCTCTCTCTCTCTCTCTCTCTCTCTCTCTCTCTCTCTCTCTCTCTCTCTCTGTCTCCTCTCTCTCTCTCCTAGTGAGTGGAGGGACAAGACAGGAATGGCTCCAAAGCCAACACTGGATGATTTGTCCTGCCTCTAGGTCCCTCTGGGGGATTCAGTGGCAGGAAAGGTCTGGAGGCCACAGGTCAGAGAACTTGAAGAGGGAGAGGTGTGCTGGAGAAGCTCTCCCCAGCACCCACCAGCTAATCACCTCTCTACCAGAAGGTGGAGGGGCAAGACAGGAATGGCTGCTGATGCTGAATGCTTTGTTCTGCCTCCAGATGCCTCTGGGGGATTCAGTGGCAGGACAATACACAATTTTTAAAAGTTCGACATCTCTAGTCATCAGGGAAATGTAAATTAAAAACTACCTTGAGATTTCATCTTACTCCAGCCGTAATGGTTTAGAAAGAAAAAGATGACAACAAATATTTGCTTTGGATGCCAGGAGAAACACTTATTAAGGGCTTGTGGGTTTGTAAACTGGAGCTGTCACTATGGAAATCAGCGTGGGGGTTCCTCAAATGCTGGTAATATATCCTTGCATGATCAAATTTAGTGAATGAAAATAATCCAACCTTATTATCTAATAACTGTCAGTTAGAAGTCTGGCTTGGTTCTCTCTGGGCCAAAATCAAGGTGTTGGCAGAATTGTTTTCCTCTCTGGAAATTCTAGGAGAGATTTCATTTGCTTACATTTCCCAATCTGTAAGCAGCTTTCTGTATTCATTCCTGGATGCATTACTCCTTTCTATCTTCAGAGTTGGCAATAGCTGGATGTGCATTTCTCCTGTCACATCTTTCTGATACTGAATGTTCTTCTGTTCCTTTTAAAGGTCTTGTAGTTGTATTTAAGTGCCACTGGATAACCCAAAATCATCTTTCTGTATTTAAAACCAACTAAATATGGGCTGCAAATTATATTAAAACAGTAATTCTTTTTCAAAAATCTGTCACTCTATATATTGAGCATATATATGTGTGCATGTATGATGTATATAATAACAGTAGTAATAATATAATAATATGTCATATCATTATTATTACCATTATTATATTACTCACTTTAGACACAGAAAGCTCTTTGGGACCATTATTTTGCTATCATAAGCATGTGATATTTCCTCTCTTTACACTGCTGGATTCAGTTTGCTAATATTTGGTTAAAGTGTTCTGCAGCTGTATTCACAAGAAATGTTGTGTGTTTAATAAGCTGTGATGCCTTTTTTGAGTTTTGATATCAGGACAATTTTGGTATATCAGTGTATATATTTTCCAGTGATTCTTACGACTATATTTCTTGGGGAATCTGTTCATAATTGATGAGATTTTTCTGTCCAAAGAATGCTTGGAAAACTTGTATAAGAGAATTTGTGACTGATAGTTTTGTTGTTCCTATTTGCTTGAATGTTTCAAGATATAAATTTAGTTTCAGTAGTAGATATAGAACCATCCAGGTTGTTGGTTGATTAATTGAATTTTCAGATTACCCATGATACTATCATTTCATTATTTGTCTATTTCATGTAAATGATCAAGTTTGTTGGCACAAATTATTGAAAATAATTCCTTTTTGTCTTTCAAAATTCTCTACAGTTTGGAATAATTCCCTTTTTCCCATTCTAACATTACTAAATCCTGTCTTCTTTTCTTTCTTCTTTAACCAAAACTCAGGATTGAATTTTATAAGTGTTATTGTTCTGATCCCAGGAGTAGGATTTGTTTTATTGATTTTTATTGCTTTTTCTCTGCTATTGACTTGCATTCTCTGCACTTTCTGAATCTCTTTTGGCATTGGAATCTTATTTGGCTCTATTTCTCTCCTTTCTCAAGCTAGAAGTTCAGATAACTGATTTGAAAGCTTTTATCTTTCCAAGTATAAGGCTACTCTGTAAATTTTTCTCTAAGCAGGTTTTAAATGTTCTTCATTATTTTATAGTATTTCTTTGCATTTTAACTCAAAATAATTTTATATTTCCTTTGTTATTTTCAAAAATAATATTTTATCAGTTCTTTGAAAATTTCATTCAGTGTATCAAATTTTATTATATCTACTCCTTACAAAATCATCACAGAACTATCCCTGTCTCCCTACCTACCAAATTTCACATCCTTTCCTTTTAAAGACAAGCAAGCATTGATCCAAAAAGTATCTTTCATAGTGCTGGGAGTTTTTATATAAACTGCCAGAGGATAAAGATAATAATCAGTCTTATTCATCTATGAGTCCTGTGAGCTACAATAACAACTGCCCTATCAATAACATGCAACATGCAATAGTTGCATGAAAATTATGGGATTAACCAAACACTTTTTGAATAGATTTAAGGCCAATTTCATGTGTCCTACTTCTGGCACTGTTACTGGGACCAAGAACCTGTGGTTAGATATGTCATTAGCTCTGGGGGAAAGCCTACTATTATTAGTCTGCTAAATGGACACAGAATTAAAATTATTCCTAATAATTTATTTCTGCTTATTTCTTAATAATCATCAGAGAAGCTTCTTCTTGAAATATGTTATGATACACAGATACCCACAACTTGTCAAAGTACAGAGAATAAGAAATTGCATAATGCTAAGCCCTAAGTTGGACACCTATATCACATCCATCTCCTCTAAAACCTTGGAGATAATCATGAAAGTGGGGCAGAAATATTGTCAGATACAAAGGTGGTGGATGACTACAAGGAAATAGTGCTTTCTAGACACAGAAGGACAATTGCATATATGGACTCACTGCGATTGTGATAGCATGAAAAAAAAAAACCTGCACAAGCTCAAGCCAGACAAAATTCCAACATGGATCAAGAAGTTCAGCATTAGTTGAGCTATTGAGAAATTGAGATAGTAGAAGCCATTAAAAAGAATTTTCCCATTGCTTACATTTAACTTCTGCATCAGCTACCTCATGCCTAAGTATCAATCAAAAAAATGCAAACAGCCAGGCAGTGGTTATGCAAGCCTTTAATCTCAGCACTTGGAAGGAGATGTAGGCAGATCTCTGTGAGTTCGAGGCCAGCACGGTCTACTGAGCAAGTTCCATGACAGCCTTCAAAGCTACAGAGAAACTTTGACTCTAAACCGCCCCTCCAAAAGAAAAGAATATATATCTACAAACATCTGTATAGAAATCCCCATAGAAGTCCTCTCTTACCCTCTGTTACGTGCACGTTTTTCCCTGCCACTGGTCTGGTCCCACTCTTTGTTCCTCCCTGCTGGCCACCCAGTCCCACCACCATGCGAGCCCCAATAACAAGCTGAGACTCTGTATTTGAGTTGGCCAGTTACTATTATTGTTTATGGGCTAGCTCTGTCTTAATTATTAACCCATTTCTACTTATCTAAGTATTTGCACGTGGTCATCTTATCTGAGCTCGGCGGGCTGGCATCTTGCTTTCTCCAAACTCTACATGCTGACTCCGCCTCACTACTTCCTCTTTCTTCCTTGTCTCCTAGCCCTGCCTATCTTGCTTTCCCATTGGCCAAACAGTGCTTTATTCATTAACCAGTATGAGAAACATATTTACAGAATAACATCTCCCATCAACCCTCTCTTTCCAGCTGCATCCCTGGGGCAGACAGGAAAAACCCTATCTCCCTCTTCTCTTCTGTCCTCTCTGTTTCTATGCTCTATGTCTTTGTGTCCCTTACCTCTTTTCTCTTTCCTTCCCCCATTTCCCTTTTTAATAAAACTTCTCACTTAAAAAAAGAAAACCTTATAAATTTACTCAAAAAGGCTAACAAAGCAGAATAACACCAAATTTCCATTAACTAATGGGTGGATAATAAAACGGTGGCATATCTATATGGCCAAAAATGTATTACTAATGAATCAAACAAATTAGTTGGTAAATCTAAAAAGCATTGTGCTGTGCAGAAGTTGACAAATATATCTATATAATCTATATTTCAGTTATATACCTTACAAAAAAAAGGAGGAAATCAGGTAAGTTATTAAGTGTTGGGGTGTGTGTTGAATGGATGGGTGGCCTTGATTCCAAAGGAACACATGGAAGGTTTTGGGATGATGCAAATTGATATAAATATTCCATATAGCCAACCATGAAATGGTGAAAAATTATTTTTAAAGGTTGTTGAACATAAAAAATGAGACATGTAAGCAGCAGGAGTACTATAAGTAAAGAGAAAGAGAATCAGGATGGGAAAAAAGGAGAAATAAGGTGAACAAAGTAAATGATGAACATGTTTGAAAATAACCACAGTGAAATATCTTATTTCACATAGTTTATATACACTAATAAAAGCTAAAATGGAAAAAAATAGAAAGGAAATGCAAATCTGAACATGTTAAAAGGATCAATTTTACATTATATGAAATAGAATTGACTTTCAAAAGGTACAACAAAAATAAAAATGAAAAGTAATTTGTGGATCTTGAGCATGAAAGTGATAGGATAAAATAGGCACTATAGAGAGATTACATAATTACAGAACAGAGTAGAGACGTAAAACTTTGTTAGACCATTTAGAAGGTATTGAATGGCCCCGGTTAATGGGTGATGGGAGGCAACAAAAGATACCTTGAATGTTTGAAGAGAGGGCTTCAAAATATCCACAAAGAAAGAAGCTGTTGAGTTGTAAAGATCATCATTGTTATTATTGGGCCATTGCACATTGGCTATATGGAGTGAAATCTCACACAGCACTCCAAAAATAAATATAATTATATGTCAGTTAGGCAAAGTTAAAAAGCCATTGTTTCACAGGAAGTTTGAACTTCATCTGTGTGACTTCTAAGAGTAACTATAAGTGATTATAACTTGGTTGATATGTACCGCAGCTCTGTGTTAATAGCATTCATGATTTTTAGTATTTATACAGGCTGCCAAGATTGAAGAGCAGAGGATCAGATATGGGAGATTTTTAAAAGTTTATTCTTCTCGAAGGCCAGCCTGGCCTACAGAGCAAGTTCCAGGTCAGGCTCCAAAGTAATACAGAGGAAAACCTGTCTTGAAGGAAAAAAAGTTTGTTCTTCACTCATAAAATACACCCCAATCACAGTTTCCCTTCCCCCATTCTACCTAGCCACCTCCACCTCTCCTGTCCCTCAGATCCACTGCTTCTTCATTTTCTTTCAGAAAAAAGCAGCTCCGCAGGGGTGTCAATGGAACACAGCATAACAAGTTACAATAAGACTATGCCCATACCCTCATATCAGGACTGGATGAGAGGGATACAGACCCTAAACCAGCCATCATCTGTAACCAGACAAGACATGGAAGATTTTAACCTTTATTTGGCTCCACCCAAAAACTTCCCTCATTTTCTTCTGAGGATCCCATCATGCTCTATCTCCTCTTTTGCGAGGTAGTCTCAAATTATCCAGAGAATTTGAAGAGATTTTCTTCTGAAAATTGTCTGGTCTTTAGAACCTGAGATAAACGCAGGTGGTAGCATTCACTTGTGTGAAAGAAATAAGAACTTAACAGCCATACTTGAAGTCAACCCACTGCAGTCAACTCAATCTGCATCAAGAGATGAAGGGTGCAGTGCAAAGTGTCGAGCCCTAAACATTAGCTAAGCTGAAGGCTTTCATTCTTCAATACAGGAAAATCTCTTCTCCATGCTCCATTCTACATTCAGGTCAAGCTATACGTCCTCAGATCTAGTCTAACTAGCAAAAAGTCTGCAGAAACAAACAAGGAAATCATTCCTTCCTTCAAATTGTACTAGCTTTATGAAGTAGTTACAGTTTTTTCTTTCCTTGGTGGCTTCGAATGAACGTTTTCCACCTCCCCTACATCCATTTTTAGAATTATCTCTTGGGAAGTGATTATATCAGTGTTCACAAGAGAGAATGTCCTGTCTTCTACCTATTAACTTTTTCTATGCCGTCAACATAGACATTTGGACACAACTCATCTCGATTCCAGGATTTCAAATAACATTTGGTGTTTAATATAAAAATAATTATAAAATCATAAAGCATTAAGTATGCCCTATAAGTGTCTCTTATCCCTCTGGAAATACTAGAAGCTGCTCTATGAACCCTGACATCATACTGGTACAGGAGACCACTTCCTGAACATAACACCAATAACACAGACACTGAGATCAACAATTAATAAATGGGACCTCCTCAAACTGAGACTCTTCTGTAAGGCAAAGGACATAGTAGACTAGACCAAATGGCAGCCCACAGGCTGGGAAAAGATCTTCACCAATCCCACATCTGACAGTGGGTTATCTCCAAATTATACAAAGAACTCAAGAAACTATTCACAAAACACCAAATAACCCTATTAAAAGTGGAGTACAGAACTTAGTGGAGAAATCTCACTAGAGGTATCCTAAATAGATGAAAGACACTTAAGAAAGTACTCAATATCCTTAGTCATCAGGGAAATGCAAATCAAAAAGACTCTGAGATACCATCTTACCCCTATCAGAATGAATAAAATTAGACACACCAATGACAGCTTATCCTGGAGAGGGTGTGGAGAAAGGGGAATACTCCTCCACTGCTGGTGGGAGTGCAAACTTGTACAGCCATTTTGTAGAGCAGTATGGCAGTTTCTCAGGAAAATGAGAATCAGTCTACCACAGGACCTGGCAATCCCCTCTTAGGCATATACCTAAATGATCCACATCCATGCAACAAAGACATCTGTTCAACTATGTTCATAGCAGCATTATTTGTAATAGCAGGAACCTGGAAACAACCTAGATGCCCCTCAACTGAAGAATGAATAAAGATGTGGCACATTTACACAATGGAATACTACTCAGCTTAATAAACAATGCAATCTTGAAATTCACAAGCAAATAGATGAAACTTGAAGAAAAAATCCTGAGTGAGGTAACCCAGTCACAAAAAGTGGACATGGTATGTACTCACTTGTATATGGATTTTAGACCTAGAGCTAAGGGTCACCAGCCTATAATACACACCACCAGTGAAACTAGGATTAAATGAGGAACCTAAGAGATTCATATAAGGTCCCTCACAGAAGGGGAAAGGAATAAGATCTCCTGAGCATTTTGTGGGGGTGGAGTCAGTGAGTGGAGAGGAAGTTAGGAGAAAGTGAATTGGAAGAGAGGAGAACATGTGGGCCTAGGAAGATTGAGTCGGGGGATGAATAGACAAGAGAAAATATAAAAGAGATACCATAATAGAGGGAGCCATTATAGGTTGGAAGAGAAATCTGACTATAATGAAATATTCACAGACCTTCTAGGATGACCCTAACTAACAATCTGAGCAACAGTGGAAAGGCTACCTTAAATGCCTCTCCCTGATTATGAGGTTGATAACTGTCTTATATGCCATCATAGAGCCCTCATCTAGTAGCTGGTGGAAACAGAATCAGACACCCACAGCTAAGCACTGAGCCAAACTCCTGGAATCCAGATGCAGAGAGGGAGATGTGATAAGAAAAGGGGTCAAGACCAGGCTACAGAAACCCACAGAGAGAGCTGACCTGAACAAGGAGGAGCTCATGGACCCTCAGTCTGATATTTGGGAAACCAGTATTGTATCAACTCAGACCCCCTGATCATGGTTCTCAGTTAGAAGGCCTGGGAAGTCTAAGGGACCTATGACATGGAGTAAGGATGTATCTATTGTGCATGAAAGGACTTTGAGAGCACATTCCTCATGTAGGGATACTCCCTTAGCCTAGAGGCAAAAGGGAGTTTTTAGTCTCTACTCCAAATGACTTGACAGATTATGATGATCCCTCCTGGAAGGCATCACCCTCTCTGTGGAGGGGGGTGTGATGGTATGGGTGGGGTTCAGGGGGCATGGGAGGGAGGCAGAAGGAACTGGGATTGATATGTAAAATAGTGAAAATTGTGTGTGTGTGTGTGTGTGTGAGTTTGTGTGTGTGTGTGAGTGTGTGTGTGTGTGATTGTGTGTGTGTGTGTGAGTGTGTGTGAGTGTGTGTGTGTGAGTTTGTGTGTGTGTGTGAGTGTGTGTGTGTGAGTTTGTGTGTGTGTGAGTGTGTGTGTGTGAGTGTGTGTGAGTGTGTGTGTGTGTGTGTGTGTGTGTGTGTGTGTGTGTGTGTGTAGCACTTTGCCACTGTATCCACTTAACAAAACAATAGTATATTTCCTACTTGGGCCTATGACCTTCCCTGTTACAAGCTTTCATCTACCTTTACAATAACCAGCATGATTTCCTTCTGTGAAAGAAGAAAAAAAATATAATCTGAAAGTGATTGTTTACTGCCATACAGTCATACTAATACATTGTGACTGGCAGTTTATTATTGTAGCTAACGGAATTCTTAGTTGAGGAAGACCACTGATGCTTCTTCACTTCTAGTAGTCAGCATAACAGTTTTGCACTAGTTTTGTAAAAATCTAGCCATAAGGACGGAAATTTCTAGCTCAAGTATGGCAACAGAGTAATCTAGCTCTTCAGTAATAATCTAGTTGTCCAGCAATAGAGTAATCTAGTTCTTCATCGATAGAGTAATCCAATTCTTTAACAATAATGTCATTCTGGTGAGCAGCCAAGAGCAGTAAGTAGAGGCTTATTCTTTAGGGAACACCTTAGGATCTCCCTAAATAACAAATAGTGCTGAGATATCTCACTTCTCTCAATGAGGTTTTTGTTAAATAGCTTGTAATTTCTGGAAGCAGCCTGTCTCTCTTTAAACTCTTTCCTTCAATTACATTTTTAACTAGCTCACAAAATTGTAGGCTTTCATACCGGTTTTTTACACATCCTTTATTTTGGTTAACCGTGTCTTCCAGCCCCCTCGTCTCCTTTTAACCCTTTCTGCCGTCAGCACTCCCCTTTTGTCTACTTTCATTTCACATGTTTTCTAATATTAATCTTCATGGAGGCCTCATCTCCTTTCACATATCCCAATTCTAGCTTTCCAGCCTCTAAAGGCACTCCAAGGTAAAATCCCAAATCCAAAAATTCAAAGCTAAGTTCCAATATGAATAAGACTGTGTGGCTTTTGTTTTTCTGGGCATGGGTCACTTTACTCAATATATTATTCAGCTCCATGTATTTTTCTGAAATTTCACTTTTCCTTGATGTTTGTTTTTGCTTCTTTTCAATTGCTATGGTAAGATACCATGGACACAGCATCTAATAGAAGAAAGGGCTTATATGTTTGAAAGATGCATCTATGGCCATCATTGTGGTGAATGCGGCAGCAGGTAAGTCATTATGGTGCTAGAGCCATAGCTGAGAGCTTTCATCCTTATCCATAACTGAAACTCTAACTTGGAATAATGTGGGCTTTTGAAATCTCAAATCCTGACTCTCATTGATGTGCCTCCTCAAAAAAGACCATGCATCCTCATCCTTTCCAAATAGTTCCACCTACTGGTATTCAAGTATTCAAATATATAGGCTTAGGATGATCAAAATTTAAAATATCATATTCCTGAACAAAGTATTTTTTTACATATACCATATTTTCATTATCCATTCACCAGCTTGAGAACATTAGGCTGTTATGATTTCCTAGCTATTGTGAAAAGAGCAGAAATAAACATGGCTCAGCCAGTATTTAAGGAGTATGAAGTCTTTCAGACATATGCTAAGAAATGGTATAGCTGTCATATGGTAGAGCTACATTTTGATAATTCTACATATTAATGTCTATACTGTCTACTCTAGTTTGCAGTCTTGCTAATAGAGAATGAGGTTTCCCTTTCCCCCATTATCTCTAGGATTTATTGTTGGTTGTTTTGTTGATCCTAGCCATTCTAACTTGGGCAAAATGAAATCTCAAAATAATTTTAATCAGCATTCCCCTAATCACTATGAAGGTCAGACACTTTTTGCGATATTTTGAGCTACTTCTTAACCAGTTTTAGTTCCTTCAAGAATTTTCTATTCATATCCATAGACTATTTGGGGGGATTTTGTATATGAGAACTATATTTATATCATAATCTCCCATTTTTTCCCTCTCTTCCCTCCAATTCTTCCCATATTCTTCTCACTCCATCTCAAATTCATTATCTTTTTCTCTAATAACAATTGGTGTGTGTGTGTGTGTGTGTGTGTGTGTGTGTGTGTGTATGTGTGTGTGTGTACACAATCTGCTGAGATCATTTATTATTGGTTGTAAGAGGGATGACATTCTAGGATTGGCTACCATATTAGGGTCTTGTCCTTAAAGAAGACTTGCTTTGATTTTCCCTCTCCCAGCAAACATTAATGTCTGTACCTCTGCTAGGGAGTGAAGCCTTAAAAGAATTCCCACATCCACATTGTCATGATAATTGGTGTTGTCAGTTTTTAAGTCTTCTTTAGGCAATCACATCTTTGAGAGTTCCTAGGTGTAGCTTCTCTCTCATACAGGAAAGAAACTATCTTGCAGCAGACATCCTGTCCCAGTCCTCAGGGTCTTACAATATTTCTCTTCTCTCTTCTATGATGTTGTATTGCAGATGGACCTAAAAGACCTGGGTACCACAGTCAGGTGTTCTCTGCATTTTGATCCACTGTAGATTTGTAGAATGATCTCTGTCTGCTGCTATAAGAAGCTTCTTTGGTGAGATGTAAGCGCTACATTTATCTGTGTGTATAAGGATACATATCTGGAATCTAGTTAGACATTATCCTGGCTTATTGAAGTAGCAGTTGTAAGTTCTGTTCTAGGGTTTGTGGCTTCTCAAGCCATGGATAGTAGATGATATTTACAGCTTTAAGTGTGAATTCTTCCTACTGAGCAGTCCTAAAGTCAAATTAGATTATTTTTGGCTACCCCCTGGTTACAAGTGACAATGTTGAACCTTGTAGAATATCTTGCCATTCTGGCCATTGTTGTGACTCATGGGCATTACAGCTAAGTAGAACTATCAGTTACTTTTCTCCCTTAGCAACTTTCATGGTTACTTCCAGTACTATTCAGGCTAATCCTCAGAGAAGAGACATCCAAGTCTGTGTAAAGTGTGTGTTGTCTTTAGCAATAGAGACACAACCAAGGGCATCAGCAACAGCTTATATTTGTGCCAGAGACTATTTAGGACACCCCTGACCAACAACTCAAAAGGTTACCTATTTCTGCCACTGGAGTTGTGCTAGACAATCCATGGTTCATGGGGGGAGCACCGAGTGGCATACCACTAGGTGGCAAAACTTCACACACAGACACACAGACCCCCCACACACACACACATTCTTATACACTTTTGAAAGTGTGTATTTTTAAGTAAACATAAAATAATATGATTCCCTATGGTTTTTTGTTCTCAACAATTTGTTTTGGGGCTCTTTGTATATTCTGGATATTAACCCTTTATTAGATGTATAGTTGGCAAAGATTCTCTGCTACTCTGTGGCCTTTCCAATTGTTTCATTTGCTGCACAAAGACTTTCTGTTTTCTGAGATCCCATTTTTCACTCTTTGCATCTAATCCTGAGCAAATGAAGTCCTATTCAGATAGTTTGTTCCTTCGCCTTTGTTTTATAGGGTACTGTATTGAATATTTAAATTGCTTTGGTAGAATAATCACTTTCAAAATAGTAATTCTACCAATTCTTTGGCCTGAGGGGCCTTTTTTCCTTATTAGAAAAACATTTAATTGAAGGGGCTCAATTACAGTTTCAGTCTATTATCATCATGACAGGGGGCATGGAAACAGGCAGGCGGGCATGGTGCTAGAGGAATAACTGAGAGTCCTACATCTTGCAGGCAACAGGAAGACACTGGGCAGTATCCTGAGCATAGGAAACCTCAAAGTCCACACCCACAGTGACACTCGTCCCCCAACAAAGCCATACCCAAGCCAAAAAAGCTACACCAACTAATAGTGCCACTCTCTATGATATTATGGGGGATAAGTGATCATGCTGTCATATTCCTCAAGGAAAAAAACTAGGAACTGTGTAGCTTTGGCTGGCTCAGAAATTTATATAAACCAAGCCAAGCAGTCCTTAAATTTAAAGAGACCCTCCTGTCATTGTTTCCAGAGGACATTAAATACATGTGCTGTACCAGGCCTTTTCTTTTAGGCCACCAACCAGCTCCCAAATCATGACACAGAGACTTATTAGTTTAGGCTTATTCCTGGATAGCTCTTTTAACTTAAATTAACCTGTTTCCCTCTATCTACCTTTAACCTCAGGCTTTTTACTTTCTTCCTTTTTTCCGTATATCTTACTTTTACTGCTTCTTGTGTCTGATGGCAGTTGTCCTTCTTCTTGCTCCTTCTATCTCCCTTGTTCTCACCTCTTACTTCTCTCATTCTTCCTTTCTTCTCTTCTTGAGCCTAGATTTCTCCTCCTATTTCTTTTCTCTCCCAGCCAGCCCTACCTATCCTTTCTCTGTCCAGATATTGGTCATCCAGCTTTTTATTAGACCAGCCAGGTGTCTTAGGAAGGCAACACATTTTTACATAACTAAACATACATCTTTGCTTTGTTAAACACAATGCAGCATAAACAAAAGTAACACCTTTATACAGCTAAAGTAATATTCAGCAGCATAAACTAATATAATACATCTTTCCCTAGATATAATAATATTCTATAACAATGTGGCACCTCACCCTGACTAGGACTATCTTTTAGAAGCAAAATGAGGCTTAGAAGGGAAGCTGTGCTACCATGAATTCTTCTGTGGACATAAGGCAGTAGAGTGGAGAATACAGGGGAACACAGGCATGCACAGGCACATCTCTAAAAACATGGTACAGAACATGTAGAGGATCCATCCCTATCACCGCTCTTACAAGATCCCCAATCTGGATTCAATGAAGTAGCTTTTCAGTACTTACAGAGCATACGCCCCAAGATTTTAAGCCTGATCAATCAGCAGAGCTAGTAATACCAGATTTGTATGTTTGGCTAATGTCAACCTGACCCACCAGGTCACACAGATCAGGACTTACGGTTGAAACCACAGTATGGGGGAGGAGAGAGTTGTTGAGATGGTTGATGGACATCTTGTGATGTTTAAGGCAAAGCTTTCACTACAAAGACACCACCAGTGCAGAGACTGTAAGTGAAGCTGTAGATTCAGGAAAGTTGCTTGCTAATTTTATCCAAAACTTGGGTACATCCTTGCTTGACACCATCCGCCATTACACTACTTGCTTTCATGAATCCTTCATCCTACTTTATTCAGTGCCTTGCTAAACCACTTCGGATGGAGTTTTATACAGTTGTCCACTACCACTATTAAGACTGACTCAGTGAAGTATCAGTGAAAAGCTGGATCTTGAAACACCTGCAGCCTTGTCAAGCACCTTTTCAACAGTCTGTGGTGGCTCAGAAACCGAGGCCTCTGACTTTCTTTTTTAAAATATATATATTCATTGTTTTTTCTTATTGTACGTATCAATCCCAGTTCCTTTCCCTCCCTCTCATACTCCTTTGACCTCCCTCCTGCCTCATTCCACACCAACTTCACAGGGAGGGTGATCCTACCAGGAGGGATCAACAAAATCTGTCAAGTCATTTGGAGTAGGGCCTAGGCCCTCCCTCCTGTCTTTAGGCTAAGGGAGTATCCCTCCATGGGAAATGTGCTCCCAAGCCCTTTCGTGGACCAGGGATACATCCTGGTTCTACTGTCAGGGGTTTCTTAGACTGCCCAGGCCCTGAGAGGTCTTTTCATCTTCTCATATATCCCTGATAGCTTTCCTTGGTGACATGAAAATATACATGGCATAAGTGTTTCAGTTCCTAGGTTAGTTTTACTTGTCGGTATTGTTAGATGCAATTGAGAATGGGAGTCTGTGCATGATTGCTTTCACAGCATGTTTGCTATTGGTATATAAAGTGTTTCTAGATCTTGATACAAATTTAAATTTATCTAATTAGGTGATCAGTGAGTTTCCAAGTGGACTTTCTTCCTAGCTTTATTCAGTAACAATGGATACTATTGCATGTTGATTCTAGAATTTGGCATACAGTAAGAACAGAGAAACAGGAACATACCAGAGGTAAGCAGGATAATGACTTTCTGAGGGATACACACACGCACACACACACACACACACACGCACACGCACACGCACACACACACACACACATACACACACAGTTGAGATCAGTGAACATTTCCCAAGACCTTTTCTATAGCTATCAGCATGTCCTTGCTCGTCCGGTATTGGTGACTCAGCACTGTACTTCCACCCTCTTGTTTTCTCAGTACCCGGCAGGCATGCAAGATCAATAATGTTTGCAGAATCGATTTCAGTTACAAATCCACTTTTCTACCCTTATATCATTCCCTCTGTATATGTGTCTCTCTCTCTTCACAACCTACTTCCTGTTCCATTCATACATTCACTCAGTGTCTACTCACTGCTTACGTACTGCTTACATACTGTCTATGCTCGCCTCTGACAAGTACTCTAATAATGAAAATGAACTTCCCATTTTATCCAGTCTCTAGCACTCTGAGTCAGTCTCAGTTTCTGCCTCTCTGTCTTTCTCTCATGTTTGTTATGTTGTACTGTGACTTCAGTTCCCCCTTTCTCTTTTATTTTCTATATATCCATTTGACCAACCCTAGTCACTGAAGAGCTCACTGCAAGTTTGCTCAGCCCACTCCTGAATTCCTGTGTTTTTTATTTTCTTTCCATCTGATTCACTTACTCTTCAGAGACAATGCCATTACTAGGGAAGTTGGCACAGACCTCTCAACAACAGACCCAGTAAAGAGCAGGTCTAGCTGGTTTCATGTGTATCAAGTTGAACCTCCCTAAAATACTTCCTAAAGGTTATCTGTCAACTTTCTAGGATATCAAGAGATCCACGCCCCAGGCATTTATTGCTTGCTTAATTATCCCTATTTAGAATTCTCTAGGGCCTGTAAGAAACGCTCAAATTAATTTTTTTCTGCATCTTCACTCAAGCAAAGTTTGTAGGCACTCATTTTTTTTGGTAAATATGTCCAATGCAATACCTCTTTTATGTCTCAAAATAGCCTCTCCTTAAATCATCAATACTATTCTCGTTTACCAATGAAGAAAATTAAGTCCAGAGAGCTGGTATTGCTATTCAAAAGTCCTACCATCAATAAGCAGCATCTTAGTCCCAGAATGAGCATCTCTCCATGTTAAGTCTTCTCTCCTCCAAACCTCACTTATCAATAGACAATTCTAAAGTTAGGTGTTGAATACACACTGGTTAATGTCTCAAGAATTATTATCATCTTGAAAATAAATACTCAGACATCTTTCATTTACAACTTCCAGTGTGGCATCACTTCTTGGATGCCTTATAAGGACCTCAAACTCAATTGCCTCAAACTAAACCCAACATGTCCTACATTCCTCTACTCCAGGTCACCCTTTCCTGCTCATGACCTCTTCACTACTTAATGAGCATCACTTTCTTAGCTGTCTGAACTAGAATAACGACCAGAAGTCTTCTTATGCCCTTTCTTTTCCTGCCAAGTCTCAAAAGCCCATGCCTGATAATTTTATTCTCATAGTGACTTGCCAAGCCTTCATTTAAAGGAAATTCCTCATTAACCATTTGTTATAAGTCAATTTTGTTTTCCCCTTATAAGTAATCTAAATATTCAACATTGAAGTACCTTAGATATCATCTTTGGACGAATTTGCTGTCCTCTTATCTCATCCAGTTTCATACCGTATTGTTAAATACCATAATTACTGTATCAACTCCTCAGTTCTTATCTCTAAATGAAACATCTCACCTAACCTGCACAAACAGACATGCATCCAACCGACTATTTGAGCACTTTATTTATTTATTTACTTATTTATTTATTTGTTTGTTTGTTTGTTTATTTATTTATTTATGTATTTTGCTATAGCAAATACAAGAGAAAGCAACTTCAGTTAGGGATTAATTTGGCTTACAGTTTGAAGATGCAGTTCTTTATGGCATGAAAAGCATGATCAAAAGAAAGGGTCTGTGGTGATAGGAACATGAGGCAGCCAGTCATATTTTGTCAGGAAGCAGAGAGTGGGATAAATACGTCAGCTTGGCTAGATTTCTGCTTTTTATTCAGTCTGTTCATGTTAAGAGCAGGTCTTCTGGCCTCAGTTAAATTTTTCTGGGAAACTTTCCCACAGACAAGCATCAGGGCCTGCAATCTAGGTCACTTCAAATCCAGTAAAATTGGCAATGAAGGGAGTCATCACAGGCACATACATGTGGATGTCTAATAAAACTATTGAACTTATACTCTAAACAAGATTCCAGTTGTCCCATAAATCTTGAGCCTTCTTCGGGCTCATGACCCCTGTAGAGGAAGGGGGCAGCTCAGTTACTCTTGTTGATCAAGGGTTAGTGATTTTAGGACACAGCTAAGTGTGTTCCTGTCACAGGGTGCTCTAAGTTGTCATTTGCTGCAATGGAAATGTTCTTCTACTGCCTATGTATTTGATATACTCTTTGATTTCACTACATTGTCTGCTTGCTTGACATTTTAGCAGAAAGAACATCTCTTATCACTCCTAGAACATTTTCCCATATCACCCTGCCACTTTTTTCTTAAACAACATTTAACACCAAATATTCATTTGTTGATTTGTTTATGTGCTATCCCAGTCACCTAGAATGTAAGTGCCTTGAGGATGGGAAATTTATTTTGTTACATTTTCATATTGAGAGGACCTTATAGCACAAAGAACACAAGTATGCAGACCACTTACAAAATTAAAAGTTAGTGAAAATGAATAAAAAAAATACTGTGAATTTTTAACCTCCCGGACACCTGTGCCTTTCTTCTGCCTAGACTGCCTTTTTCCTACTTGTAGAAATTTAACAATTCTCCTAAATTCCAGCTCAACTATTACTACTTCTGCAAAGTTCCATTCAACTTGTCTCAGCATGACACAATTATTCTTTCTCTTCTATTTTGATCTAACTCAGTCATATTATTCTTTGCATTACTCTTTATATTCTGCCTTGTGTTGTACTGAGCAGATCCCATGACTTAATATTGAGTTCCTAAAACTATGGAATTCCCTGAAGTGTCTAGCATGGTATCTGGAACATTGTTAAATTGAATGGAAGAGAACTAAATGCTTATTATCAAAGTAGACAACTCCAATTAAGGATAATTAGCCTTGAGAATGGCAGTGTTACCAGCAACCGAATTAATGAACTCTAATTGCTCTTCCCAGACATGGACATTAGCTGGCATGTAGCTTCGGGCTATAGCATGTATGGATCTTCTTGTTCTTAACTGGTCTGTAACCTGTCCTGGTTATGGCAATGCTTTCTGTGCCCCAATCACTTGATGGTAGTTGTAAGCAACAAGTAAACCATAGTAATTCACATGCCTTTCTTGTCACCCACAAGGTGGGAGTTCCTAGAGTGCTACAGTGACTTTTTTTGCTGGAAACTGCTTGGAGTGAAAGAATAATGTTACCTTAATCACATTAGGAGATATTTAAAGTGATCATTGCTTCTGTATCAAACTGGCGCCACACCAGGGTAGCAAGTTACTACCAAAGGAAGAGTCTGCCCAGGATAAACATCACATCTTCCTAAAATATGAGGCAATATTAAAGTAATGATATTACAGCTATCAGCTTTGTATTTCTACAATGTGGCTCAACAATCAATAGAAACTAGAGTAACAATCTCTATGAATCTCAATTGGTAACATAGTGAACACCTACACTGATATCTGTTGTGGTTTGAATATGAATGACACCCATCAGCTTACATATTTGAATGCTTGGTCAACAGGAAGTGGTACTATTTGAAAGTATTACAAGCTGTGGCCTTGTTGAAGTAGGAGTGGCCTTGTTAGGGGAAGTGTGTCACTGGGGGTAGGCTTCGAGGTTTCAAGGACCCAAGCCAGGCCCTCTTTCTCTCTCCTCCTGCTGCCAGTGGATCCAGATGTAGAACTCACAAGTTCTCCAGTGCCATGTCTGCCTGTGTGCCACCATGTTTCCTGCCATGATAATAGAATAATCCTCTGAAACTGCAAACCACCCCAATTAAATGCTTTCTTTTATAGAAGTTGCTGTACTTACGGTGTCTTCACAGCAATAGAATACTGACTAAGGAAATATTTTTTCCCAAGCCTTTTCAAAAAACTCAGAGCTCCCTATGGCCCCATGTGATTAATATATATATACTTGAATACCTAACAGGAAATAAATGTAAAGTCTTCTGAAACAAGCAAAAAAAACCCACCAGCAACAAAAAACCACACACACACACACACACACACACACACACACACACAAATCTTTCTTAATCTTTGGCTTTGCAAGCATACACCTTCTTAACCTGACCACAACTTCATTATTTCCTTGACCAGGTTGAAAAATAAAAAGAAAAACTAAAACAAACCTTAAGTATCCTTTGGTCTGGATTGGACCCACAGTCTGGTAATAGAAAGTGTTATATTAAGCTTCATTCAATGTAATTTCAATATTAAAAACAATCTTACCACCTCTACCATCATCATTGTAGTCTAAACCAGAATCTTCCAATTATATTGCTTAAATAGCTCCTAAATGGCTTCCCTGCTTATATGCTTGCCAATTATTTATCAGTACTTTCTCAATAGAAATAAAAATTATTTTAAATTTACATATATAGTACATATTGTATATTTTATACTTTCATGTATATGGAAGTCTTCCATTCAAACATTACTTTGGGTTACAAACATGGTCACTGTGGCATGTAACAGTTAATTTTATGTGTCAATTTGAAACCTTAAAAATTGATTGAGCTAAGGGATGATCAGATGGCTGCTTAACGTATTGTTTATGGCTGTGTCTTTGAGAGTACTTCTGGAAGTTATTAGCATCTAACTTGGTAGACTAAGTAAAGATGTCAACCTTTCTGATTCATTAAGGGCCAGAACAGAAGAAGAAAAGAAAAGGGATGTATGAATTAAGTTCTTATTTGAGCTTGGAAATCATCTTGCTTTGTTCTCATTCATGTATCAACATATTGTTCCCAAGACTTCCTAAGAAAAAATGAATTACAGCATTGACAATTTGTGGGACATCTCAACTTACATAATCATCTGAGCCAACTCCAATAATTCATATAGACATACATATATACACATAAATATATATTCCTATCAATTCTGTTTCTCTGGACAATTCTAACTAATATAAAGTATAATACATGTAGCATTTGTGAGATAACCATCACTATATCACTCCAAAAAGAAAACTTCATAGTTTTTAAGCAATCTCTCCTCAGTCCTTCCTCTACTCAGTCCATGCCAATTACCAATATCATTGCTGCCTCCACAGATTTTTCTGTTTTGTACATTCCATATAAATTGAACCATATGGTATATTCAATTTTATTACTAGCTCTTTTTCACTTGAAATATTGTTTCCAAGGTTCATCCATGTTTCAGCACTCTTAAAATATTCAGGGATATACTCCACTGCATTTTGTGCCTGATGAATGCTTTATCATTATATGGATATGTCACATCTTGTTTCTCTAGTTATCCATTGTTACTCAGTTGAGCTGTTTCTTCATTTCTGTTCTCATAGAACCCAAAGCTAAAACCTGACATCAAGCAAGATTATTTTCTTGTAAGGCATCAGTAGCTATTGTCTATGTTTCCATATAATCTTTTGTGCATATTCATAGTGGATTGGTGGTAATCTGTATGACCCCATTTTAAATTAATGATTTTTTTAGTTTCTCATTTGCAAATATAGTCACATGCTGAGAAACTGAAAGTTAGGGCTTAATATATAAATGATCGAGAGCTGCTTTCTATTTTTCCTTAGAATTGTCCTCTGTAACAAGAAAAATAAATGACCCAGAGGCAGATATTGTGGTTCAAACTTCAAACTGAATATCAGAAAAGCAAAGCCGATGGCCACTAGCTTCTTACCTCTACCTCAGGCTGAATAAGCTGATCCTGTCTTCATGAGCTCTCATCAAGCCTCAGATTGTGTAACTTCTCCTCAGAATGGCTGGAGAATGAATGCCTCCTACTGAATACTAAAGACCCTGCTTCTATATTTTGTACTCCTCTAGTTCTCAAATTAATGGTGTGTAATCTGTTATTCTTTTAGACAGATTCAATCTTGTGTATCCCTCAGTGGCCTTGAACTCAGAGAAATCCATCCTCCTGTTAATTCTGAGTTCTAGGATTAAAGGTGTGTACCACTACCTCCTAGCTTCTGGATTATTGGATTAAAGGTATGTGTCTGGCTTGTGGATGCCTTTGTTTTCTGAATTCTCAGGCAAGATTTACCAAAACATAAATAAAAAAACACCCAGTTTTCTATCAAATAAACTGCATAATTTACTCACATATTGCATTCACCACTGTCTTTTACCTCTACCAATGTAGTTAAGTTAGCTATGTCCATTTTTGAGCAATAACATATTCTTAGTGCCTAGAACAGTGCCCAGAACACAATGGGCCCTTAGCAGAGAGATATACATTGATGAATATTTTTCTTCATCTTAGGAGCTTCTGAGAACTGGGACATCTCAGAGTATGCAAACAAACTATCTCCCTCATCAGCCAGGCCTTTCATCATGATTGAGAATTGCATCTCCTCCTGACTAGGCTGTGATTCTTCTCTCATTAAATAGCAAGAGTAGTGTTTGCTTTATATGAAATTACTCATTGTAAGTCCAATGCTAAAAGAAAAAATCAATGCCCAGTGAATAAATTCTCTTTAATGTGAGTCATGTTAACAAAATTGGAGATTTATGATCCAAGCACCTACCCTCCCTGCTTTGGTATTGGGCTTCTGATGATAATTTGACTCATTTGTCTCTTACAAATTTAGAAAGACTGCTGAGCTGAGGAACTTTCTTATGCAGTGTAAAAAGGACTGGAGAAAATGTACTCTAGCCCTCAATTTGTGCCTAATTCCTGTGAAATTTAGATATACTACATACCCTCTGAAGGACTCTGAAGGACTGGCTTTCCTCATACACAAAATGGGAAGGTGGAAAACTGCTTTTCAGTTTCCTCAATCTTATTGGATGCCACCTTCATTTGCCTTGGTGCCAAATCTTTAAAGTAACCTACATTCCTTTCTTTAATTCACCCTTTCAATCAAATCTATGCATAAGTTCTGTCCTGCCACGCCCATTCTATCTTCTCATACTCTTTTCTATCAGACCTGTACTCACTATACTGTCTTTACTTTGCTAGGAGACAATTTAATCTCTAGCAGGAACTACTGGTGTTATAGATTGTCTATGCACCCATCCAAGTTTTTTAAATATTGTGCTTAATACTTTTATGTCAACTTAATACAAGCTAGAGTTATCTGAAAAGAAGGAACTCCAATTGATAAAATGACTCTATCATATCTAGATGTAGGGCAGTTTTAAAAATCAGGGATTGATGGGGAATGGCCAGACCATTGTGAGTGGTGCCATCCCTGGGCTGGTAGTACTGTGTTCTATAAGAAAGCAGGCTGTGAAAGCCATGATGAGAAAGTCAGTAAGCAGCACCCATCCATGGCTTCTGTATGGGCTCCTGCCATCAGATTCTAGCCCTCCTTGAGTTTTTGTTCTGATTTCTTTCAGTGATGACAATGATGTTGAAGTATAAACCAAATAATTCCTTTCCTCCCCAAGTTGTTTTGGTTGTGGTATTCATTACAGCAATAGTAACCCTAAGAGGAAGGTCATATCCTGAGTTGTCAGTATGGCTTAATGGGTAAAAGAAACTTCACATAAGATACTGGATACTTGAGTTGTTTCTTTTTTTTTCCTTTTTTATTTAAATTTGTAATAAGGTTGTTTTACATGTCAATCCCAGTTCCCTCACCCTCCCACCCTCCCTATCACCCCCCACAAAACCCCAGCCCATCCCCTTTCTGGTCCCCAGGGAGTGTGAGGACTTCCAAGGGGAGTTTTGAAAGTCTATCATATAATTTTGGGCAGGGTCTAGGCTCTGCCCCATGTGTTTAGGCTGAGAAAGTATCCATCTATGGGGGATGGGTTCCCAAAGTCTATTCGTATACTCAGGACAAATACTTATCCATTACTAGAGGCTCCATAGACTGACCAATCCTCCTAACTAACACCCACTTTCGGGGGTTCTAGGTCACCTCCTATACTGGTTTCCCAGCTATCAGACTGATGTTCATAATCTCCCTCTTTTTCAGGTCAGCTGATTATGTGGGTTTCTCCAGCCTGGTCTTGATCCATCTGCTCATCAGTCTTCCCTCTCTGTAACTGGATTCCAGGAAATTGGCTCAGTGTTTAGCTGTGGATATCTGCTTCTGCTTCCATCAGCTACTGGATGAAGGTTCTGGGATGGCATATAAGGTAGTCATCAATCTCATTATCCTGGAAGGGTATTAAAGGTTGCCTCTCGACTAGGGCTTAAATTGTTACTTGGGTTCATCCTTGTAGATCTCTAGATATATCCCTAGTGACAGATTTCCCCATAAAACTATAATGGCTCCCTCTATTATGGTATCATTTTTCTTGTTTTCTATTCTTTCCCTGTCTCATTCTTCCTGTTCCCTCATGCCCACCTCTCCCGTCCTCTTATCCCCTCCTTGTCCTTCTAATTCTCTCTCCCATTACTCCATGCTCCCAATATCTTGGGAGATCTTGTCCCTTTCCCCTTCTCCAGAGGACAATGTTTGTCTCTTTTAGGGTTGTACTGGTTTCCTAGCTTTTCTGGTGTTGTGAATTATAGGCTGGTAAACTTCGATCTATGTCTAAAATCCATATATGAGTGAGGATATACCATCTTAGTCTTTTGTGACTGGGTTGCTTCACTCCGGATGGTTTCTTCTAGTTCCATCCATTCTCCTGTGAATTTCAGGTCTCCACTTTGTTTTTCCACCGAGTAGTACTCTATTATGTAAATGTACCACATTTTCTCCATCTATTCTTCAGGTGAGGGGCATCTAGGTTGCTCCTAGGTTCTGGCTATTACAAATAATGCTACTATGAATATAGTTGAACAGATGTGTTTGTTGTATGAATGTGCATCTTTTGGGTGTATGCCTGAGTGGAATTACTGGATCTTGAGGTAGACTAATTCGCATTTTCCTGAGCAACCACCAAACTGATTGCCGAAGTGGCTGCATGAGTCTGTACTCACACCAGAAGAGCAGGAGTGTACCCCTTTTTCCATATCTGCTCAGCATAACCTGTCATTGATGTTTCTGATTGTAGCTATTCTGACAGGAGTAAGATAGTATCTCAGAGTTGCTTTGATTTGCAACTCCCCGATGGCTAAGGATATTAAGCAGGTTTTTTATGTATTATTTTTTCTTATTTTACATTTGATCCCAGTTCTCTCTCCCTCCCTCCCATGCCCTACCCCCCCACAAGTCCCATTTCATGCCCTATCCACAAGGAGGGTGAAGCCTTCCAAAAGGGATCATAAAAATCTGTCAAGTCATTTAGAGTAAGGTCTAGGCCTTCCCTCCTGTCTCTAGGCTAAGGGAGTATCCCTCCATGGGGAATGCGCTGCCAAAAGTCTTTTCTTGCACCAGGGATACATCCTGGTTCCATTGCCAGAGGTCCCTTAGACTGCCTTGGCCTTCTAACTGAGACCCATGTTCAGGGGTCTGAGACTGTGCAATGCTGGTTTCCCAGCTATCAGTCTGGGGGTTCATGAGCTCCCCCTTGTTCAGATCAGCTATCTCTGTGGCTTTCTGTAGCATCGTCTTGACCACCCTCTCTGCATTTGGATTCCAGTTCAGCTCAGTGTTTAGCTGTGGGTGTCTGCTTTTGTTTCCATCAGACACTAGATGAGGGCTCTATGATGGCATATAAGTTATTTATCAATCTCATTATCAGGGAAAAGGAATTGCTGGATCTTGTGACAGACTGATTCCCATTTTCCTGAGGAACTGCCATACCTGGAAGCAACCTAAATGCCCCTCAACTGAAGAATGGATGGAGAAAATGTGGTACATTTACACAATGGAGTACTACTCAGTGGAAAAAAAACAATGCTATCTTGAAATTTGCAAGCAAATGGATGGAACTAGAAGAACCCATCCTGAGTGAGGTAACCCAGTCACAAAAATACAAAGATGGTACTTACTCACTCATATATGGATTTTAGACATAGAGCAAAGGATCACCAGCCTATAGTTCACACTGCTAGTGAAGCTAGGAAAAACGGAGGACCCTAAGAAGCAGAAAGGGACAAAAACTCCCAAGCAAATTGGGAGCATGGAGTGAGGGGACAGTGTTTGGAAAAAGAGGAGGGAAGAAGAGGTGGAGAGAGGAGATTATGAGGGAGCAAAAGATTGAGTTAGGGGAATACTAGAGGAGAGCAAGAAAAAAGATCCCATAATAAAGGGAGCCATTATAATTTTAAAGAGAAACCTGGCACTATGGATATGTCCAGAGACCTCCAAGGATGACCCTAACTAACAATCTAAGCAATACTAGAGAGACTACCTTAAATGCCCTTTCCAGATAATAAGATGGATGACTACCTTATATGCCATCCTAGAGCCTTCATCCAGTAGCTGATAGAAGCAGAAGCAGACACCCACAGCTAAACACTGAGCCAAACTCGTGGAATCAAGTTGCAGAGAGGGAAAAGTGATGAGCAAAGGGGTCAAGACCAGGCTGCAGAAACCCACAGAAACAACTGATCTGAACAAGAGGGTGATCATGTACCCAGTCTGATATTTGGGAAACCAACATAGGAACAACCCAGACCCCCTGAAATTGGGTGTTAGTTAGGAGGACTGGGTAGTCTATGGGGCATCTGGTAGTGGATAACGATTTATCCCTAGTTACGAATGGACTTTGGGAGCCCATCCCACATAGAGGGATACTCCCTCAGCCTAGACACATTGAGGAGTGCCTAGGCCCTGCTCCAAATGATGTGACAGACTTCGAAGAACCCCCATGAAAGACCTTACCCTCCCTAGGGAGCAAAGGGGGAATGGGATAGGAGTTGGGAGCATGACAGGAGAGAGGGGAGAGGGAGGGAACTGGGATTGACATGTAAAACAATCTTGTTGCAAATTTAAATAAAAGAATAAAAGAAGAGAGATTTACTTAGATAACAGTTTGAGGGGCTCATAGTGCAATATCATAAATATGCATTGACTTTCTCTTTGGTAGTTACCCTTGTGACTACACAAAATCATGGAAGATGGTATCACCATGGAAATGTTTATGAGACGGATTGATTACACCATGGAGAGAAGCCAAAGAGAAATTGAAGAGGAACTAGCCTTGCTCTTTTTGAAACAACTTGCATTAAAACAAACAACAACAGCAAAAAACTTGGCCAGGTGGTGGCACATGCCTTTAATAATCTCAGCACTTGAGAGGCAGAGGCAGGCAGATCTCTGTGAGTTCGAGGCCAGCCTAGTATACAATGCTACACAAAGAAACCCTGACTCAAAAAATAAAAATAAAAACAAAAACAAAAATACAAAACAACTAAGTCAGGGTCTCATGAAGACTACCTTATACCCTACTAAGTAGGAAGTCTCCAGTGATTCCCATTATGTTATACTTCTTAAAGGTCCTACCATTTCTTAAGATTGTCACACTGAAAACCAAATTTTAACAAGTACACCTTTGGCAGACACTCATGTGTCATGTTGAGAACTTAGATTCTCATTGAAGTCCAAGAAAAACACTAGGGTAAAATGAGGAAAAGCAGGACTCATCTTTTTGTTTTGTTTTATTTTTAATAAACATCTATAAAATGCTAGATAATAGAGTTTATGTTTCCTGTGCTGCTTAATTTTCCATTTCTTCTACAGAAACTGTGTGTGTGTATGTGTGTGTGCGCGCGTGTGCCCGTGCACGTGCGTGCGTGTGTGCCCGTGCCCGTGCTCGTGCACTCATGTGCGCACATTTATGTCTCACATGCTTGAGGAGAATAGGAAATATGTATCAAATTAGGACTAAATTAAATACCCTATATATTTATGCATTCAGTATCAATATTTCTTGCCTCACAATCTTGGCTAACCTGATTGACCCTGAATTTATTGGATAGCTTGTTTTCTGAATGATCAAAGAACTCCAAACTGATGCTGCCTTTTTTTATTTTTGCTTGATTTAAATGTCAGCTTGTCTACAGGAATGCCAACGCTTGATACTATCAAAGACTCATAGAAGAAATCTACAAGCAATATCTGGTAATGGACAAGTAATGTCTTTAGGACTGCATTTCCAATTGTTTTCTCAAATGAAATTCCCACACAAGGCAAATGTTCACATAATGAACATACTGAGTGTTCTGACGATCATGACTTGTGGAATAAGATCCTTTCTCTAAGAAGACATGGTTCACCTCCAGAATTTCTGACTTGCTTGGATTCCACAAACATTCAGCAACAACTGGTATTTTATGCTTGTTTCCTCTGTCCTGAGTATGCTCTCTTTGTATCTTATCCTAACAAACCTCAATGGTATATTGATCCTTCACTCAAGATAATCTTTTGTGAGACTTTCCCTGACTTTCAGGAAGCTGAATAGCTTCTTCCCTTCCAGTACAATGTCACTGAATTCCGAATTATTTTAAAATCACCTTTCAAACTAATTGTGATCATTGAACCTACCATATTTCAAGTTCTTCAAGGGGCATCACCCTATCTTACTCAACCTTTTGTCTAATCCCAACTCCTAATCTCACTTTTATTTGAACTGGTTGCAGTATAGTTACTTAACAAATGAGGAATTTGTAATAAATGTGAGACAAACTGAAGGATACTAGGTATCAAGTGACAGGCCACAAAAACAGGAATATGGGATAAAATGAATTAAATTTCTCAATAGGCCCTCTATATGCTAATCTTGGTCGTCATCTTATCCACATCTGGGCATGCTTGTGAGAATTTGCTTGATTGAATTGTTGAGGTAGGAAGAACACCCTAATCCTGAGCCACACCTTCTTGTGACCTCCTGAATAAAAGAATATAGAAGAAGGAAGCTTTTTTGCTTTTTGTATGCTTGCCTTCATTCTCGTTCCCAAAAATAACAGAATAGTTGCTGAAGAATTTCTTCACTAGCTTTGTAACCCACTTCTTTGGGATTTCAACATAGAAATCCAGCTGAAACATCCCACTTCATGGACTTAACAATTACCAGGTTCTTGGTCTGTCTGTCGGGAGACAGCCATTATTGTAGTAATTGTAGTAGCTGGACCACCGCCCATAAATCACTCTACTAAATCGCCATTTAGTATCTATTTATTCTCTTATTTGTGTTCCTATAGAGTACCCTGACTAATACACCCTATAAAATGGAAATCAAGTCCCTCCACTAGGAAACAAGGGTCAAATATTCACAAACCATAAAAGTATTCTATCAGCCACCACTAAATTATTCCTTCTCCTAGGCTTTGGAATAATGGTCAAGTTCCATATTTGCTTTATTTCATATCATTCAGATTCCCATTTTCATATTCTGTTTTAGGCCACAGTTATTGGTTCTCTGAAAATAGAACCAATCAGACTGAACATAGTCGGAAATGCTTTATTTGCTGGCTACCAAGTGGATACACCAGTCTGGATCCTTTCTTGTTATATTCTGAGACCATTACCGTGAATGTAGAATCAGTTCTGAGGTGAAGACCTCCATGAATGTAGATATGTCCACTTAGTTCAGTGGCACCCTCTTCCCAGGATCATTATCTACTCAGTTGTATTGAATATGGACACACTGATTCTACCTACTCAAGATGATCAAAGCCAATTAGACTTGCAAATATTGTCATTCGTTCTATTTGTTGTACCAGTGGAACAAGACACCTAAGCTTACCAAGAGGCAGCTGTAGCTTTTAGTAGGAATCTTACAGTGTCCCCTAGTGGAAGAATTCACCCTAGAGCAACCACAACCTCTACAAGGCAGAGATGAATGTCTTCAAGCAATGATGATGGAAGCTACTTCTAATTCCACCACTTTCACACAGATCTGTACATTCTACCCATTAGAGATAAACTACCATATAATAACTTTTGGCTCAGTATACATGTTCTCTCTCGAAGAGTTAAAACCGTCAGTCACAGGCATCTCCAGCATATTACCTTATATGCTCATCTGCTTTTTGTTTAGGTTTTGTTTTTTGGTTTTGTTTTGTTTTGTTTTTGTTTTTTGAGATCATGCTGACACTCCATTAGCTTGGTATCTTCTTATACAGGTGGCATGTTATAGAGCCAGTGGCTCTACATTTCTGTGAACCCATTATTATGGCTCTTTTTCAGTTAAGTGAACCCATTAATACAAGGGGTATTTTGCAGAACCTCATAGTGGTCAATCAGAATTTCTTTGAAAATGCAGATTGCAGAGTTGGCTGATGCATTACAAACAGAAAATTGCAAATCCATATCCTTGATTCAAATAAATTCTTGTTATAATAAATCACTGTCCATTCAGAGTCAGGACATAATTAAGCATCAAGTGGCTAGTTTGTCTCTTCAAGGACATATTGAAAGTTTGGCACTAATCTCTGGTAAGAAAAGATGAGAAAAACGTTCATTCAAAGTGTGAAATGATAGCAGCTAATCAGTCTTGATAAAAGGAAAACTACTTCATTGGTCTAGTGCACAGCCTCTATCTGTGATACCATGATTACTCAATTAACAGGTGATGAGCAAAAGCTCATGTGACAAATGCAGAAGCTGACAGAACTCTATGGAACACACTGAAGTACTGACTTGTTCTTGATTGCTTATTCAGTGATTAGTCTCTCACAAATATTACTGTGAAGTGTGCAGATCCTTACTCTGTACAACTTACAACAGAAGTGAAGAAGCATCAATCCATGTATGTTTTCTTTGGCCTCCCAATACTGCTTTTCTCTACACCTTGACTAACAGGTTAAATGATTGCTCACTGTCCTATATGTCCATATGTATGACTCTAAGTTCTTATGCTTTCACCTTTTCTCTTACCTTTGAATGGGACATAGTACCACTGTTGGCTCATGTTAACACATTAATTTGACTCCTTTTCTTTTTCTGTCATATGGTCGGCTGGAATCTGCAATGAGAACACGTACATGAGCTGAAAGAGAGAGGCCTTAATGCAAACAAGAAAACTGGTTCATTAGTTCATGTAACTTATTCATGTCCTCTGGAAAAACTTAGATCTAATTCCAACTATGCTACTTTTGTCATAGTAAGAACTGCTGATGTGGCTGACCTATATCGCTACCTGGTAAATCTGATGGAACATAGTTATAGATAGAAAGCCCGCTTGCCTAGATAACTGACTCCTCTGAACAATTAGTCTCTACCACAGACTAATAGCACATATGGAACTTAGTTTTTATTGTTTTCCCCTTTTAAAAATTTATATTTCTACTTTTGATATTTGAAGCTATTTAGATTGTTAAAATTAAAGCTTTTGTGTACTTGTGAATCATATGCGTACTGTAACTACTTACAAATGTACATATCGATCACATATTTTGGTAAAGTTAAGAACAGTTTTGCACAAGATATCAAAGTCTATAGGATACAATGTCAGAAGTCCTAAGAGAGAAGTATATAACTCTAATTACCAACATCAAGAAAACAGAGAGATATGAAGTCAATGGTTTATTGATATACCTTTAAGAATTATGTTTCATGCTCTTTATAGCAGCCCATATCTGCAATCTCAACATCTGAGAGATGAGTCAGTAGAATCATGTACTCAAGATATAACTGGATACTCAACAATTGGAGGAGGGGTATATATGTGCATGAGCCCAGAAGACAACTCTGGATGTCTGTCATTTCTCAGGCACTATTCACTTGGTGTTTGTTGTTGTTGTTGTTGTTTTCTGTTTTTGAGATTGTATTTCTCACTGGCCAGGACCTGTTAGGTAGGCTAGAATGGCTGACCAAAGTGCACCCAAAGGATCTGCCTGTCTTTATCTCTCTAGGACTATAAGTAGGCACCACTATTCCTAGATTTTTCTTTTAGTGTGGTTTCTGAAGACTGAATGCAGGTCCTCATGCTTGTAATACAAGCACTTTCTTACTGAGCTATTCTCCCAGTGAAAGAAGATCGTTTTCTATGGTACTTCACTGTAGTAGTGTACTAAAGTTTGGGCTCTTCTTAACACAGAAGAAATGCTTTTATTATCAGCGTTTTCATATTTTTCATATTGAATTAACTTTATTTTAAAGTATTTTTGTTTCATTTTTGCAGTTTTGAATATATATGAATTATACTCACTCTTGCCCCTGTACCCATCTCTTCTCCCCTACTTCATCTGCTGAAAGCCTTCTATCAAATGAATCCCCTTCTTACTTTCCTGTCTCACCTATGTATATGTAAGACCCACTTGATTTAAACATTGTTGCCTGCTTAAGCATGGAAGGCAGGTCATTTATAGGAGCATGGGCAACTTGTCAGCAGTTATATCACTGAAGAAAGGGACATTCCTCCCCTCATGGACACATGGCCATTCCATGATGAAATGTTAATGTGCCCAGTCTTCTTCAAATGACCACAGATTCAGTGTGTTCACAAGTACATCAGTCATGTCATGTGTGTCCAAGATATGGAGTGTTGTAGCAATTCTTATTGTCACGTAGTATACATTCAGCAGAAAGAAGAGTTTTTAGAAGAAGAAAATGATTGAAAATAATGAGATGCACTAAACAGTCTACTATAAACTTTATTACTTTATTATAGCTAACCTATTTCAGTACTACCATTTTGTTTTTCTCATTTACAAAAATAATGAAAAGGAACATAATGCAGAATAATTTTATATGAATTAAAATCATATTATTTCTTCATCTCATATAAATTTTATAAATCATATGATTTATTATTTCATGTATAATGATGCTTAACAAATGATTAACCTTTAAATTATACTGATTTCTTTTGTAGATTTTTATTGTGAAATTGTCACATGGTCAGTGATATGACTGTGCTCTCCATGCTACATGACAATCATAAAGCATACATTTGTATAAATTTAATACAGATGCATTCTCTTCATTTTAATCAGAAAAAAATCACCATTTAACATTTCATTAAACATGCATCTATATTTTTTGCAGGTCACTGTCTACAATAGATCCCCAAGTCAGGCATTTCACACTAGTCCAAACTCTCAAAATTTACAAAGAAGTTTTAAGTGGATGATTGTGAGAAGACTTAAGAATACTACAGTAAGTTCATAGTATAAAAGAACTTTGCCCCATATGAACAAAATAGCTTTACCGTTTGCTTTGAATATTCATGGTTATATACCTACACCCTGCACACACAAAAGTATATCATATTTTTGTTTAAAATAATATACTTAGGGTATTACATAAAGCAAATAATTATATAATAATGGGTAACATAATATCTCAACTTATATATGTTATACATAGAATATATATAGTATATGTTTATATTTATATGTATGGTATGGTGTTAAAATCAGAATAAAATGCCCTTTATTTATTCATTCATTCATTCATTCATTCATTCATTCATTCAGTTGGTGGATTCCAGACATTGAACTCAAGTCTTTAGGCTTAGCAGCAATCATCTTTACCCACTAATCTATCTCACTGGCCCAACATGAAAACGTTTAGCATTTTTATCCCAGTTTTTTTAATGTACATACATTATCGTTGCTGATAGAGCAACAGCACACCAGTATTTCTTTCTCTTAACTGTAACTGTCTACTGATCAACTTTTTCTATCCCTCCTTAGTTCCTCAAGTTTCTTTAATAATGGAATATACTTGTCTGCTACATACAGTATAGATTTGTTCCCAAATCCTTTTGGTTTGGTTCATCAGTGAGTTTATATATATTTGTTTCTATTGCAAATACCTCTAAATCCTTAGAATCTACCAAGTTATCTGTCCCATGCATTAATGCCATTTGTATTACAGCCTACACATTCTTAAATGACCTTTTTAGTTTATAGACACATAAGGAACGTAAACAACTTAATAGGGGGGAAAAGCCAAATAATCCAATTTTAATTTTTCTTTGTGTGTTGTGTAGCTGGTGATTGTTGCATGAATAATAAAAACCCAGAGACAGATATTGGGATACTAGCTGAAGATCTGAAAAGCAAAGCAGCCAAGCTACAGAGTTTTTACCTCTACCAAGGATCCTGTCCTCCACATGGGTGGAGACTAATTCCCAGGTCTGAGACACTGCTTCTGAATTATATTCCTTTCTAGTGCTTGGAATAAAGGCGTGCACCACCAATGCCCAGCTTCTGTGGCTAACTAATATGGCTGCTATGATTAAAGATGTATATCACCAAGGTCTGGCCTCTGTGGTTATGGCTAGCTTTGCATTCTGGGTTCCAGGCAAGCTTTATTAGGTCATAAACGATATATCACCACATGATAATGGCCATGCTAGTGGTAATGTGTCTATAGATCAGAGAACAACTTTAAGCAATTGGTTCTCTCTTTCCACTACATGAGTTCTGGGGACTGATTCAGATCATTTAGTTTGGCTGCAAGTACCTTACCTTGCTGAGCTATTTTCTGTACCCCTAAATAATCAATTTAAAAGTGAGCAAATAACCTTCATTGTTTCCAAAGAAAAGGACACAAATCAGAGAGGATCAATAGTATTAACCATCAAGAAAAAGCAAATCAAAATCATTATCTATACTCATCACAGTTAGAAAGACTGTTGTTTACAAATTCATCAACAATCTCTGATGAGGATACAGAGAAGGAAAAATCCTTAAGCACTGATGGCGGGAATGTAAATAGGTACAGTAATTACTGATAGTAGTATGGATTTTCTGCAAGAGATACAAAGTAGAATACCATATGATCTAGCAACCCTAAACTTGTGTATATATCCAGAGGAAATAAATGAGAATGCCAAGCATACACTTGCATTCCCATGTTTATTGCAACAATAGTTACAGTATAACAGATACAGAATCAACCTAAATGTTTATTAACACATGAGTGAACTAAAATTACAATGCATACACATAGTGAAAGATTATTTCACTGGATAAATGATAAAATCCTGTGATTAGAGACAACATAGGAAATTTGGAGGGCATTATACAAAGGTTTAATAAAATGCATGGAGAGGTAAATGCTGCTAAACCTTTCATATGTGGAATCTAAAATGATTGATCTCATAGAAATACAGAGAATGATGGCTATCAGAGTTTGGCAAATGTAGGTGGCAATTGGGGAATAGGGGAAGGTTGGCCAGTGGGTATAAATTATCAATTAAAAAGAAAGAATGCAATCTGGTATGGGTTAATACAGTAGAGTAATTATAGGTAATAATAATGCTTGCTTTGAGATAGCTAAAAGAGAAGATGCTAAATGCTTTGGTATATGAAAATGATATTAAAAGTGACAAATAATTCTAATTGTTCTAAATTGATTATTTACAATTCATACACTTATCGAGAAATTACATTGTATCCCATAAACATGTTTAATTGCTTTATCAAATAAAACATTTAAAATTATTACACCCTCTCTAACTGGAAAATTTCAAAGTTAGCTTATGGATACCTCATAAAAACCTGGCAGTATATGAGTCTTCAAAATCCTATGCAAACTACCAAGCACTGTGCTAATTTCTTAGTACTTAGTACTTAGTAAAGTTGCAATAATATGCACTTTAGATAGCATGCTGACATATTTAATTTTTTGCCACTACTTTCAAATTACATTTTATCTCCCCATATAGTCAGCCAACCATGTCCCCTGGAAGAGCTTTTAAAAATATTTATTTATCATATATGCAGTGTTTGTTCTGCCTGCATGTAACAGACCAGATGGGGACACCAGATCATGGATGGTTATAAGCCACCATGTGGTTGCTGGGAATTGAACTCAGATACATTTGCTATCCTTTGGAACTAATTAATCTAGAATTTTTGGCTCTTTTTTGCTAGAAAGTCAACGAAATTTATGCTATTGACATAGTGGTCCAGCATGAGACCAGGTAGAAATTATAAACTGTCACAGTCCCTTTGGACTATATTATATTAAAGACCTGCACCAAGACCATGACTATAGAGCCAATAGTCCACTCAATAAATGGCAACTGAAACTGAAAGAAACTGAAAGGGCAATTTTCAAATTAAGAAGCACCAATAGTCAATAAATACATGAAGAAATGTCAATATCCTTTAATCCACCAGGAAACACAAATCAAACTACATTGATTGATCATCTAATTCCAGTAAGAATGGCTATTATCAAAAAAGCAAGCAACAAATGCAGGCAAAGATTTAGGGACTAGGAAAGAATCTTATTCATGGCTAGCGGGAACATAAATTACACAAGTCACTATAGAAATTGGTAAAAATATTTCCTTAAACTAAAAATAAAGCTTCTATATTACATGGTATAACACTATTGGGTATAAACAAAAAAAAACAAGATCAGCATGCAACAGAGAGCCTATTAACACCATAATAGCTACATCATGTTATCTGCCTAGGATTTAAGAAAGGTGGCATACATGCAACTATGTGTGTACTCTGGAGTTTTGTTCAACAGGGAATAAGAATGAAATTGTGGCAATTATAGGGATATAGATGGATGTATGTCATCATGTGAATTAAGTTAGTCTCACAAAGACAAACATCTTGAAGGACATGAAAATAAAAAGGTAACTACTATAGGTGTGGAAAAGAAGGGCCAAACAGGAAGGGGGTAATTAAGAGTCATATACAGTGTTAATGTGACAAAAGTATATTATATGCTTTTATAAAAATGTTAAAATGAAACATATTACTTTGTACAACTAACGTACCCTTTTTCGAGGGACATGAGTTTATATTGCTACTCACCTTGATGTGAATGTATTTCATATATACAACTATTGCCTAGTATGCAGAAGAACCTGAGTTCAATTCCTAGCACCAGAAAAAAGAACTGTTAGGTGGTACTTTCTTATTTATTCACTCATTAGTGATTACCAAAGGTTCTAGCAAGACATAATTTCTTACCTTTATCTACCCCTTCATGCCTATGAGAAAAAGTCTAATAATACGGTAAGTGTAAGGGAGCAGAAAGGGGATGGGATAGGTGTTGGGGGGACAGGGGAGGAAGGGAAGGTGTGGATTGACATGTAAAACAAGCTTGTTTCAAATTTAAATTAAAAATATAAAAATAACCTATCAAAAAGATATTATTATAAAATAATAAGTATAATAACCCACCAAAATATTCAAACACTCACTGCTAGAACAAACTTCACACCCAAATCAGAAAAGGAACAAAAATCATCTAAAGAGATCTAGTTGAGGCACTGATGCTGTCTATTACAAATGGTGAGGAGTGAATAGGGAAATGGTGGGAGGCTATGGTAGTATGGAATGAAGAGGGAACTGGGACTGGTATATAAAATAGACTGTTTTTTACTTAAATAAAAATTAATTAAAAAACAACCTCCTGAATCCAATTGGTGCAGCCATATGCACAGGTGTGTGAAGCTATCCATTGGGATGTAGGCAATAAACATATATATGTATATGTATATGTATATGTATATGTATATGTATATGTATATGTATATGTATATTTCAATATGGAAAGGACAAGTCTTTTGAATAGCTGAGTAGATATTTCACCAAAGAAGATATTTCAGGACAGACAACCATATTAGAGTCTGAACATCATTTATCATCAGAAAAATGACATTTAAACCACAAAGACACATGAGAGAGTGGCTGGAATTCAGTAATAGGGGCATCAGCAGAGCTTACTGGTGAGTAATTCAAAGGCTCTTAGTATTACAGGTGAGAATTAGAAAATAGTACAGGGAATTGGGAGCTATCTGTGAGGAACATAGCAAGATGGATGCCCTAAGAAGTTTTTGGGTTTTGTTTTGTTTTGTTTTGTTGTTTGTTTGTTTTTTGGTTCAGGAATGAACAGGAAAGTACTGAAGAAGCTAAAATTTGCAGAGTACCTACATAAAAGGTGGAGTTGAGAAAATTAAATTTGGATAGCAGAACAAGTAACTGAAATTCTTGAATTTGAAGATGATGTAATTGTGTTTCTATTCAACAGGTGGAAGTGAAGAATCTAGGTTCTAAGTGATGCACATCAATCTGAGTGGCTTTTGGAAGGGAAAAAATGCTAGAGAATTAACCAGAGAACTGTTGGCCTGCTGTAACTGCAGAAGAAAACAGAGCCATCAGAAGAAATAAAATAGGAAAAACTTGGGTACAAAAACATGACATCTCTTAAAAGGCAAGGTGAAGATAAAGGTGTAAGGAAATTTAAAAAGGCAGCTGCAGAGAGGGTAGTCCTCCATACCAGAGAAAACAATCTTCCACGTCAGGAGAGAATAAGCAATCCCTCTTCTTCTCACCAGTATAGAACTAAGAGTAGGAGGACAAAACACCAGAGATTCCAGAATCTTCTGTGAATATAGAAGAATTTTCATACAAGAAAGGACCACGCCTAATAGAAATGAAAAGGCCCTGGTAGTGGAACCAGGACTTACCCTAGGTACCTAAAGTGGAGTTTTGGAGCCCATGACCTATGATGCGATATATTTCCCAGCCTGATTTGGGGAAAGGGGCTTGGTCCTGCCTCAAGTTGATATTCCAGACTTTGTTGACTCTGAAAGGGATGACTTATACATTCTGAGGATTAGATGAGGAGTGGAATGGGAGGGGGAAGGTGGAAGAAGAAGGGTGGAAGAGGAACTGAGGTTGAAATGCAAAAATAATAAAAAGACAAAAATGAATACTAAGATTTAATTTCAGTAGTGATAAATGGTAATATATGATGAAGAAAACGAATAGGACAGAGAGAGGATAAAAAAAGTTGTGTTTGGTGAAAGTGTTGTGAACTTCATTATTCTTTGGGAAGCCACTATTTTCTTTTTACACTCATTCTATTAAGTAACATAAGGACATTTCACAGATTTTATATAGTAATAGTAAAACCTAATGGATTTTTATAGGCTTTGAGTATAAAATAATCTCATAAAAATTATGATTATTGTTTCAACAAAAATTTATAGGAATGGGATTATGGACTTGTTAGTCTGTAACATTGACCAATACAAAATAAATGTTTTCAACGTGAAAAAAAAGAATCGTGTTGGAATTGTAACGGGGATTGCATTGAATCAGTAGATAGCTTTTGGTAAGATGGCCATTTTCACTATATTAATCCTACTGATCCATGAATATGGGAGGGCTTTCCATCTTCTGATATTTTCTTGAATTTCTTTCTTTCTAGATTTGAAGTTCTTTTTATGCAGGTCTTTCACTTGCGTGGTTAGAGTTACCCCAGGATACTCTGTATTACATGTGGCTATTGTGAAGGGTTTTGTTTCATTAATTTTTTTCTAATCCCTTATATCATTTGTAGTTAATCTTGTATCCAGTCACTTCACTCAAGTTGTTTCTCATAGAATTTTTGGGCTGCATATATATATACTATCATATCAGCTGCAAATAGCAATACTTTGACTGCTTCCTTTCAAATTTGTGTCCCCTTGATCTCCTTTTGTTGTCTTCTTGCTATAGCTAGAACTTCAAGTAGTATGTTGGATAGATATGGAAAGAACAAGGGAACATTTTTTCAAAAACCCCAAATCCTCTTACTATGAAAAAGAATACCTTTTCCCAAGAATACCGTATTTTCCTGCAAGGAAGACAAGTAATTTGACTCAAAAGACTTTCATTCTATCAAGAGAAAAATAATCAGCACTTATGAACAATAGTGATACAAACAATTTAAAAAGACATCAATTTGTGAAAGCAAAATGGATCATCTGGCATTCTTGAGACTACCCTGTTGTATAAAGCCACCCCAGATACTCAGTTACTCTAAGCTGAAACATTTAAAAGACAAGAAGACAAATCATTATCCTTTGACAATATAGCCATGCCAAGCTACAAAGTTGTTGAAATGACTTAAAAGGCATCTTTAACTTTCCAAGATTATGTCAGCTCTTAACTATGCTTTTCTTTCTGTTTATACTTTTAGCACATTGGACAATGGCAGGATCTGAAATTGGTCTTACATGTCACTGTTACAGAACTGCATCTGGAATAAACTATTCATTCAGATCTTAATTGAGATGAAATGAAATAGAAGTTGTCGGACAAATAAGTAGATGATGTTGGGCTACATGATGTTAATATGTAATCTATTGTATGTTTTAAAACCTTTAATATAATAAATGAGTATTTTGATTATCCAAGAAGAAAAATTTTGCTGATTTTCTTTGTTATTATTACTGTAGAATATAACAAATATTCTGCAGATCACCAATTAGGAAGCATTGTCTTAAAATTTTACCTTTGAAAAGTCCCAGTAAAAATTGTGTGTATGACATCTTGGTAAAAATAATATGTTATTTCCTAGTATCCACTTTCGTATTTGGTGGAAAATATATTTCATGAGTAAATATAACATCAGAAATATGCATTATACTTATGAAGCTCACAGTCTATCGGTACGATTTAAAACAAGAAATGAAACTGCAGTCTTACTATGATAAGTGTTTAAATAATTGTATAAGATCATGCTATCTTGAACAAGGATTGTAGGGGTAAAAATTAAAGGAAATGTTTAACAATTCTGTGTACATCATCTATCTGCTCACTCATTCCTATGGTAACTTAATTTTGATCAACACAAATTCCACACATACCAGTAAGAAATTCATGGATAGAAAGCACCATATGATCACACTACTTGCTTAAGATGATTAATACTGATAAGATTTTTAGCAAAAGAGTGAAGATGTATGAACACTTAATTGCTATTTTTGCAGTCAAACAACATTTAAGAAAGTCTAGTATGTAACCAGTTCAATGTTGAGTTCTGAAAAGATGAAGCATTTGGAATTCATGTTGATACTGAGTTTCTTCAGCATTTACATGTGGTTGGATATTTCAGACATGGGAAATGTAAGTGAAACAAATTATTAGACACTGAGATCAACAATTAATAAATGTGTCCCACTAAAACTGAGAAGCTTCCTTAAAGAAGCTCACTGCAAAGGACACAGTCAACAAGACAAAACGGTATACCACAGACTGGGAAAAGAACTTCACCAACCACACATCTGACAGGGGGCTCATTTCCAAAATATCCAAAGGACTCAAGAAGCTAATAAAACACCAAATAAAACAATTAAAACAGAACTAAATAGAGAATTCTCAATAGAGGAATCTAAAATGGCTGAAAGACCCTGAATAAAGAGCTCAACATTGTTAGCATTCAGAAAAAATGCAAATCAAAACAACTCTGAGATATCATCTTACTCCTGTCAGAATGGCTAAAATCAAAAACAACAATGAGTTTATGCTGAAGAAGTTGTGGAGAAAGGGAAACATTCCTCCACTCCTGGTGAGAGTGCAAACTCCTACAGCCACTTTGGAAATCAGTATTGCTGTTCCTCAGGAAAATGAGAATAAATCTACCACAAGACCCAGCAATTCCACTCTTAGGCATATACCCAAAAGACACATTCATACAACAAGGACGTTTGTTCAACTATGTTCATAACAGCATTATTTGTAATAGCCAGAACCTGGAAGCAACCTACATGCCCCTCAACTGAAGAATGGATAAAGAAAATGTGATACATTTGGACAATGGCATACTACTCAGCAAAAAAAAATGGAATTTTGAAATTTGCAAGCAAATGGATGGAACTAGAAGAAACCATCCTGAGTGAGGTAACCCCATCATAAAAATAGGAACATGACATGTACTCCCCCATATATGGATTTTAGACGTAGAGCAAAGGATTACCAGCCTGTAATTCACACTGCCAGAGAAACTAGGGTACAAGGAAGAATATAAGAGATTCATACAAGGTCCCCCAGAGAAGGGGAAAGGGAAAAGATCTCCTGAGCATATTGGGGGGTGGGTGTGGAAGAGAGAAGCAGGAAAAAGAGAAGGGGAGAAGAAGAGGGGAGAGGAGGACATGAGAGAGCAGGAAGATTGAGTCTGGGGAAGAATAGAGAAGAGCAAGAAAAGAGGTACCATAATACAGGGAGCCATTATAGATTTAAGGAGAAATCTGGCACTAGGGAAATTCCCAGGAATCTACAAGGATGACTCCAACTAATAACCTAGGCAACAGTGGAAAGGCTATCATAAATGCCCTTCCCCGATAATGAGATTGATGAGTAACTTATCTACCATCATGGAGCCTTCATCCAGTAGCTAATGCAGAGAAGGAGAAGTGATGAGCAAAGGGGTCAAGACCAGGCTGCAGAAACCCACAGAGACAGCTGACCTGAACGAGGAGATCATGAACATCAGACTAATAGCTGGGAATCCAGCATAGGACTGACCCAGACTCCCTGAACAAGGGCCTCAGTTTGGAGGCCTGTGCAGTCTAAGGGACCTTTGGCAATGTAATCAAGATGTATCTCTAGTGTATGAAAGGACTTTGGGACTATTCCACATGAAGGTATACTCCCTTAGCCTAGAAATGTGGGGAGCACCTAAGCCCTACCCCAAATAACTTGACAGATTTTGATGATCCCTCATGGAAGGCCTTACCCTTCCTGGTAAATGGATTGGAGATGGGATGGGGGGCATCTGTGGGAAGCATGAGAGGCTGGGAGGGAGAGGGAACTGGGATCGATATGTAAAAAAAAGAAAAAATACTTAATAAAAAAGAAAGTATATGTAAGAAACCCTAATGGTCAAATACATAAAAAAGAAATTCAATTATTTAGTATTTTCATAAAGAAAACTAAGAATTAGCATTCAAGAAAAAATAATAAAATTAAATATGGGATAAAAAATAAAGATATCCTCATTTAATTAAAAATCCACCATAGCTTTGATTCCAAATTGGCAAAGATATTTCAGGAAAGAAAAATTATGGACAGTGTCTCCTGTGGACAAAGTGCCAAAAGGAATGAAATACCATTTCAAATATAGCAATAAAAATAGAACCTATCACAATTAGTTGATATTCATTTCAAGCATTCATGGGTGGCTTATCATTCAAAAATCATTTAATGTGAACAAAGTTAAAATGAGAAAAATCACATGGAGAACCTTAATAGAATTAAAAATGTCATTTGGAAAATTTCAAAACTTCTTTATAATAAAACCTTTTAGCTATCTATAAATGGAAAGAAACTTACTCATTCTAAGAAAACAAATAACAAAAAAAATTTAGCAAACTACATCACATTCAATCATGAAAATGACCATGACATTTCAACATGACTAGTACTTTAAATGATTACTTCAATTACCACTTCAGAACAAATATATACTGCAGGTCTTAAGAGTATAAAAAATTAAATACAAAAGCATTAGAAAAGTTGAAATAATTCTTCTATCTGCAGACATGATGATTGTATACCTAATTATCCAAAGAAATTTATGACAAAGTAATATTAGAAGTGGATTTAAAACATCAAAATACAACATTATTTTATTTCAGAAAATTCAAATTGGAAAATATTTAATGACAAATGTGCACTTATCTAGGTATAGTCATAATTTTTAGCATTATCTGGGGATGTCTATTGGTGTACTTTTTCAGGTATGATTAACATCTGTAATCAAATAACCTTAAATAAAGAAGTACATTCTTGATACACTGCTGTGCAGTGTAGGTAATTCATATGTACTTAGTTAAATCATTAAGAAATTTATTTTGCCTGTGGACTTTATCATTAACTTATGTTCAAGATTTTCAGTACACTTGTTATACTGTTTCAGACTTTCCTAGGCCCTCATATTTACATATACCAAGCTATTTATAATCACGGATAGATGAGTACATGGATGCAGATAGACAGACAGGTGATTAGACAGATACATATAATACATATACACATTATTATAATTCTGGCTTATATCAGTCTCTCTAAACACAAAATCAAATGTCTAAAATAACTTTGGTAAAAATCATGAATGTTTTTATGTAGATAATTATCATTATTTGATAAAATAAAATAACCAGAGAGACAATTGATAAAATGTAAATTTTCTAATCGCTGTAAAAGCTGCCCTGATTAGTAGATAATCAGCCAAATCCAAATACAGATATCAAGAAAAACTTAGAGAATTAGCAGATGGTCCCAGAATTCACAAAGTGTTACAAAAGGAATTTTATAAGTATTTTGTATACCAGAAGCAATCAGGAGGGGTTTGATGCTAAATTAAAAATTCCTATTATAAAGAAATAACAATTAACAACATGTAAGATTTGAGAAAGGGTAAGATAATTAATTAATGAAACAAAATTAAAAGTCCAAGATCAAGCTAATAAATATAGAGTCATTTTATTTATAGTAAGGAGTCTCTACAGTACTTTGGAGAGACATTTTCTTCAATAAATAGTTCTGGGTCAAGTGAATATATTTATGGAAAATTATCCATTGTTGGGGAGACTTTCACAATAGTAATGGCGAGCATAGATAACATTCTCTCCAGCAAAATAGCCATTACACTTTTATAAAATGTTTTAAAGTGGTTACAGTATCTGGAAATTTCCCCAAGAACCCAAAGAAAAAGACACCTAATCAAAATGTAAGTTAAATCCTGGTGAGGAAAATGAGGTTTTCAGAATTGGACCCTTGACTTGTTTATATCCCAGACACTACACCATTGTGGTGTAAACTCTATTATAGTAATTTGAAGTTAATAAGATGGGTCTTTCCATCATCACCTAATCCCCAGCCTTGGGTCACAGTTTCACTGTGGAAGTGGGGGGCAACCAATATTGTTCATCATGCTAATTTACATACTACAATAGTTCTATTCTGAGTGCTACAAATGACCATTCATCTTTCCCTCTTTCAAACAGTAAGGTCTCTATAGCCATAGTACACCAAACTCACTTTCTTGGCCTTTCCAGAATTGTAAAGGTGATACACTAAGAAGGTAGAGAAAAACAGGTGCTAACTTCAATACTCACAGCTCAGTTCCTAGATTTGGAAGGCTAATATTAAGGGAAACAAAATTTCTTATGCCCTCCACAGGGTTAAAAAAAAAAAGTGAGCCATGGGAACACAGGACTCCACAACCCTGAAGAGTTTCTCTTTAGCCAGGTCCCCCAGGCATTTAGTACCAAATAAACACACAGAGGCTTATAGTAATTGTAAAGTGTTTGGTTGATGGCTCAGGCTTCTTATTGGCTAGCTCTCTCTAATTATTAACCCATTTCTATTAGAGTATGTATTGTCATGAGGCTGTAGCTTACCAGTAATGCTCTGGAATGTTACTCCTTTGGAGCCTATGTGACATCTCTCTCTCTCTCTCCTTCTCTCTCTCTCTCTCTCTCTCGCTCTCTCTCTCTCTCTTTCTCTCTCTCTCTCTCTCTCTCTCTCTCTCTCTCTCTCTCTCTCTCTCTCTCTCTCTCTCTCTCTCTGTTACTCTTCCCAGCATTATTCATCTGCCTGGTTACTGGACAATCAGCATTTATTCATCAATCAGTAAGAGAAACATATGAACATATATTCACAACATAAAGAAGGACATCCCTCATCATCTCTTCTTTTCTGCCTAAATAAAAAAGGTTTTATCTTTAGCACAGTAAAATTATATATGACAAAACAGTTATCAAGCAGCAATTTTAATTATAATATTTAGTCCATTAACATTTGGCAAAATGTAAAGAAAATATTCTACCATCTATCCTATTTTTGCTAGTCTGAAGTTTTATGTGTAACATATCTGGTGCCCAATGTGGGTCATGAACTTACCACCCTGGGATTAAGAGTCCCAGTGGTCTGAGTAATAAATACTCCATTGTATAAATGTACCACATTTTCCTTATCCACTCTTTGGTTGAGGGCCATCTAAATTGCTTCCAGATTCTGGCTGTTGTGAATAATGCTGCTATGAACAATGTTGAGCAAATATGGTATGAGTGTCCTTCGGGTATATTGTTGGTTCTTGAGGTAGACTGATTTCCAATTTTCTTAGAAACTGCCATAATAATTTCCAAAGTGGCTGAGTTTTCACACCCACTAGCAGTGGAGGAGTGCACCCATTGTTCCACATCCTCTCCAGCATAAGCTGCCCTCAATATTTTGATATTAGCCATTCTGACAGGTGTAAGAAGTGATCTCAGAGTCATTTTGATTTGTATTTCCCTGGTGGCTAAGGATGTTGAGCACTTCCTTAAATGTCTTTTGTCCATTTGAGATTCTTTCAATGAGAATTCTGTTTAGTTTTGTAACCCATTTTTAAATTTGAAAATTTTGTATTTTGATGTCTAGTTCTTGAGTTCTTTATATACTTTTGAGATCAGATGTATGTTAGATTGGGGGCTGCCATTTTGTCTTATTTACCATGTCCTTTGCCTTACAAGAAGCTTTTCAATTTCAGAAGGTCCCATTTATAGATTGTTTCACTCAGTATCTGTGCTACTGGTTTTATATTTATGAAGTGGTTTTCTATGCCAATGTGTTCAAGGTTACTTCCCACTTTTTCCTTTATAAGATTCAGTGTAGCTAGATTTATGTTAAGGTTCTTGATCCAATTAGATTTGAGGTTTGTTTTTGTTTTTTCGTTTTATTTTTTCCCCAGTTGTCACACCACACCCTCTCATTCTCCACTGTTTTCCTCACCAATCCCCATCCCATCCCCATTCCTGCTCCCCAGGGAAGGTGAAGCCCCAGGGCAGATAATCAAAGTCTGCATATCATTTGGAGCAAGGCCCAGGAGTTCCCCCATGTGTCTAGGCTGAGGGAGTATCTCTCTATGTGGAATGGGCTCCTAAAGTCCATTCTTATACTAGGGATAAATACTGATCCATTATCAGAGGCCCCATAGACTTTCTAGTCCTCTTAAATATAGATTTAAATTTTGTGCATGACAATAGATGTGGATCTATTTGCAATCTTCTACATGTTGACATTCAGTTATGCCAGCACCATTTGTTAAAGATAGTTTTCTTTTTCCATTGTATCATTTTGGTTTCTTTGTCAAAAATTGGGTCTTCACAGGTGTGTTGGTTAATGTCAGGGTCTTTGATTCCATTTCATTGATCCACCTGTGTAGACAGAATTTTCTGTCTTGCCTGGTCCTGCAGCCATTCAGTCCCAAATACACACACAAAGGCTTATATTAATTATAAAATGTTTGGCCTATTGTTAAGACTTATTAAAATATCTTACAACTTAAGTTAACTCATAATTGTTATCTATGTTTCACTACATGGCTTAGTACCTTTTCTCCGTGTGGCATTATTATTTTTCTTCCTCTATGTCTGGCTGGCACCTGTGTCTCTACCTTTCCTCTTTCCAGAATTCTTCTAGTCTGGTAGCTTCTCCTATACTTCTTGTCTGGATACTGGCCAATCAGAGTTTTATTAAACCAGTACCTGTGACAAATCTTTAAAGTGAACAAGATATTATCCCACATCACACCTATCTGTTTTTATGCCAATACCAAGTTGTTTTTATTACTATAGCTTTAGTGTCGAATTTGAAGTCTGGAATGATAATGCCTCTGGAAGTTCCTTTATTGTACAGGATTGTTTTAGTTATTCTTGGTTTTTGGTTTTTCCATGTGAAGTTGAATATTGTTCATTCAAGGTTTATTGGCATTTTGATAGGGATTGCATTGAATCTGCAAGTTGCTTTTGGTAGGATTGCCATTTTATCCTGATTTATCATGTCTAAGAATATTGTAGATCATTCCATTTTTTGAAATCTTCTCCACTTTCTTTAGGGACTTAAAATACTTGTCATACAGGCCTTTCACTTGTTTGGTTATAGTTAGTTGAGCTGGAAAAATGGTTCAGCTATTAAAGGCTAGGCTCACAACCAAAAATATAAAAGTTAGTGTTTCTCTTGCTGTGATTACAGCACGACTAAAATGGTCACATTTTGAAAAACTAGAGATGAGGGGTTCAATATACGAATTTTCAGGGTACAGAATTCAAACATAACTGCTACTTACAGTATTAGTTTGCAATTTTTTGTAAAAACTGGACATGTAACTATAATGTAATCAACAGTTTCCTTTCTGGGCTTTTAGTTCAGAAATAAAAACATATGCCTATTCAAAAGCCAGTACACATGTTCATAGCTGGTTCATTCATATTAGCCAAAACCTGGAATTAGTCCAGATGATCTTCAACAGGTAGATGGATAAAAAAAAAAACCAGTGCAATATAATCATCAATAAAAGGGCTACCAATAACTTACAAATTTCCATTTCTGTAAGGTTATAAAAGTAGTAAACCATTTAGGAAATAGTTTTAAAGGGAATAGCAGGACAGAGGCAAATGTGGCCACAATGATGATGTGTATCTTGTCACTGAACTTATATACATTACTTATATATTTATATACATTATATTCATAGAATAATGTATAAATTATATACATTATATTCATATAAATAGCACACACGATACACACATGAAGATAAATACAATGAAGCTGCAGAGATATGAACAGTTTGAATAAATGGAACACCAGTCAATTTACCAACTTAACATAAAAATAGAGAAAAATGTGATTGTGCATCAAAGAATTCAGTAAATTCAAATTTTATTCAGATTTAAGTAGGAAATGTAAAAGAACTGTCTTGACATGATAAATGGAATCTATCAAGACTCTACAGGTCACATCATGTGAAGGGGAGCATTTTCATTGTTTTGGTGGTAAGTACTAAGGTTAGAACCCAGAGCTCTGTGGTTATTAGGCTAAACTCACCAAACTATTCTTGCTTCACTAACTAGTTGAAAAATACAATTAAATAGACTTTAACAATTTGTATTAGTGTTTTTAAAATAGTTCAATAGACAAAAAAATAAAGTCCAAAAATAGGGAAAAAAATAATGATGAGGTGTCTGTACATATAGAAAATCCTAAGGAATCTGTACAATAAAGTAGAAATTAAGAAATAACTAGACATATTAAGTGAATTTTAAATGGAGTGAGCATGAGCTTCAAGATTAATACATGAGCTATAAAACAATAATTTTCAAAAATTATGAAAGTAAATTACAATGTCATATACAATGATATAGATATCATCTAATACTTAGTAATATGCTTAATACAAACACATAAGATTTTTATACTAAAACCACATTGGTGAGGGAAAATAAGGAAACTGAAAACAAATCAAAAGACAAAACTTTATCAACAATTTTGCGGTTCAACTAATATTAAAAATTTTTTCTTTTCCCCAAACTAATCTGTTGATAAAATGTAGTTATAGCAATTTGTTCAAGGGTACCTCCTACTTTCTCTTCTAATAGGTTCAGTGTGGCTGGATTTATGTTCAGGTATTTGATCCATTTGGAATTGAGTTTTGTGCATGGCTATAGACATGGGTCTGTCTGCAGTCTTCTACATATCATCATCCAATTGTACCAGCACCATTCATTGAAAATGCTGTTTTGTCGAAAATCAGGTGTTCATAGGTGTGTGAGTTAATATCAGGATTTTTGATTCAATTCCATTGGTCTACCTGTCTATTTTTGTGCCAATACCAGGCTGTTTTCAGAACTATAGCTCTGTAGTAAAGCTTAAAGTCAGGGATGGTGATGCCTCCTGAAGTTCTTTTATTGTACAGGGTTGTTTTGGCTATCATGGGTCTTTTGTTTCTCCATATAAAGTTGATTATTATCCTTTCAAGGTCAATGCTGGGATTTTAATGGGTTGTATCTGTAGATTGCTTTTGGCAAGATTGCCATTTTTACTATATTTATCCTTCCTATCCAAGAGCATGGGAGATCTTTCCATTTTCTGGTATCTTTTTTAATTTCTTTCTTTAAAGCCACAAAGTTCTTATTGTGTAGATTTTTCACATGTTTGGTAAGCATTACCCCATGATACTTTATGTTGTTTGTGGCAATTATAAAGGGTGATGTTTCTCTGATTTCTTTCTCAGCCTCTTTGTCATCTGAATAAAGAAGGGCTACTGGTTTTTTTGAGTTTATCTTGTATCCTGCTAGTTTGCTGAAGGTGTTTATCAGCTGTAGGAGTTCCCTGGTAGAGTTTATTGGGTCGCTTATATAAACTATCATTATATCTGCAAATAGAGACAGTTTGACTTCTTCCTTTCCAATTTGGATCCCCTTGATCTCCTTTTGTTGTCTTATAGCTTTAGCTAGAACTTCAAGTACAATACTGAAGAGATATGGAGAGAGAGGACAGCCTTGTCTTTTTCCTGATTATAGAAGAATTGCCTTAAGCTTCTCTCCATTCAGTTTGATGTTGGCTGTTGGTTTCCTGTATATTGCTCTTATTATGTTTAGGTATGTTCCTGTTATCCTTGCTCTCTCCAAGACCTTTATCATCTAGGGAGATGATCATATGGTTTTTCTTTTTCAATTTGTTTATATAATGGATCATGTTGATAGATTTTCATATGTTAAATCATCCCTGCAACCCAGGGATGAAGCCTACTTGGTCATGGCAGATGATTTCTCTGATGTATTCTTGGATTCGGTTTGCCAGTATTTTATTGAGTGTTTTTGCATCAATGTTCATCAAGGAGGAGCTAATGGGCCCCGCAGACTGATAGCTTGGAACCCAGCATGGGACTGACTCAGACACCCTGAATGCCTCAGCTAGAAGGACTGAGCAGTCTAAGGAACCTCAGACAGTAGAACCAGGATGTACAAAACCTGTAGAACCTGGTACACAAAAGGACCTTGCGGACACATCTTCCATGGAGGGATACTCCCTTAACCTACAGACAGGAGAGAAGTCCTAGTCCTTACTTCAAATGACTTGACAGATTTACATGACCCAATCTGGGTAGCATAGCCCTACATGTTGAATTGGGGTGGAGGGATGGGAGGGGAGGGTGGTCAGGGTGCATGTGAGGGGCGAAAGAGTGTAAGAGGGAAGGAAAGGGGAGGGAGGAAAAAAGGGAGGGAGAGGAAACTGGGATCGACATGTAAAATTTTTAAATTATATTATTAATAAAAAATATAGTTATAGTCAAATGTTATTGGATGTTGTTAAATAAATTAATAAACAATATAGATAGGAAGATAAAGAAAGGAATGAGAAATACCATATTCTAAATGCAACATAGCCATAATAATCATGAAATCACAACAGTTGTGCCTATTGACACTGGGCCAAAACAAAGTCAGCCAACACAATAGTCACTTGTGGATGGGGAAGGGGCTTTCAGAGGTCCATCACTTCAAAGGATGTGGAGGCATAGTATACAATTAGGTATCCACTGGTGTGCCCACCAGACTGCAATAAATATTACCAAACCTGTGCCATGCAGATTTTCTTGTTTCAATGCAATGGGACATAAAACAAAACTAAAATTCACAAAGATGGGGAAATCATTTCTATGGTGATCTATTGTATATGATTGAATAAAGCCACTGGAGATCAAAATGCAAAGCTAGTCACAGCCATAGAGCCAGGCAGTGGTCATACACACATTTAATCCCAGGACTCAGGAGACAGAGACAGATGGAGCTCTGTTAGCTCAAGGCCTCATTGAGCTATACAATATTAATCCAGTCTTAAAAAAAAACAGCTCACACAAAGGTGATCTCAGTAGTTGGGATCATATACCTTTAATCCTAGAACTCGGGAGGCAGAAATAGATGGATCTCTGTGAGTCCAAGTCCATCCTTGGCTATATAATACTCAATCAGAGCTCATGCTTTTATTCCCAAGATTTAAGATGTATGAAAAGAAGAAACAAAGGTTCTCATTTGAGATTTGTTTCCAGACAGGGAAAGCATAGAATTGCAGTCTGAGGCTTGGCAGGGAGCATGGCAGTCAATATTGCACGCTCAGGATTGTGAGGACAGGACAGCCCTATCAGCTTGACATAGAGGAAATAGCTGGTGGTTGATTGTTTTACTTCTGTGATCTTCAGCCTGATGTTTGAATCACAATATCTGCCTTTGGGTTTGTATTATGCATACTCCATATTTGTAAGGAAGAAGCACTTCTGACAAGGGGGTGAGGATGATATGAGGGTGTGAGGAAGAGTGGTCAGAATGTACTATACATATAAATGAAATTGTCAAAGAAAATATATTAATACAAGTTTTAAAAAGGAAATTGAGAAGTCACAACAAAATCTTAGAGTGGGTATTGTTGGATGGTTCCATTCACCAAGTTTTAAATATTTCTATAAAATTATAGAAAATATGAATCTTACAAAAAACACATTTAAAAGAGCAAGGTGAAGCAGACTTAAATTTGCAAACTTTACAACTAGAGCTTGTGGGGGAAAGTATTTAAAAAAACAGGTTCATGCACATTAATTCAGAAAAGTCTATAGACAGAAGACCAAAGAAATAACAGCAACATTTGTTAGATGGTGTGTCAGTTTCTATTAAGTGGAAACATTTCTGCTCATTAAAATACATCAGCTCCTAAAATGTAATGCTCTTCCAACTGTGAAGAGTAATGTGTTTCTCTCCATGAAACATAAACTAAAATCCTATAACACCTCTTCAGATATAGGGTAACAAAAATGAATGATTGTGAGTTCAGAGAAAAGAAAATCTAGTAAGGTAATTAATTCATTGAAGAGGCCATGAACAAGGCCCCAATGGCCTGCTTAAAACACCAAGTCATACACCTTATGTAAAACTGGGGGCACTCTTGGGGCCAGAGAGATGGAATTGAGTTTCAGCATCCCCTTGACAGTTCACAACCATTAACAACTCCAGTTCCAGGAGTTCTAATACCCTCTGCTTACATCCATGGGCACCAGATGTGTACATGTTACTCACATAATATATACACATAAAACACTTATACACATAAAATAAAAATTAAATTTAAAAAATGAGCCTCTAAAGGAATCATGCATTAAAAAATAGTTTGAAGTATTAATGACTCATAGTGTTCTAATTCCTAGGGCTGGAGCAAATGGCTCAGCAGTTAGGAGCACTTGGTACACCTCCAGAACTCAGGTTTAGTTTCCAGCTCCATCCAGGAGTACTGATGCCTCCTTCTGTCTCCTATAGGCACCTGAACATACCTGATGCATATACTGACAAGCAGATACACACAATGCACATATATAAAAATTTAAAGGACAAATTCCAAATCCATTAAAAATATATTCATAAATCTCAGTGATGGTAAGACATCATTTATGGATGTAGCTTCTGACATTTCTGAGACAAACAATCTCAAAGTATACCCCCTTGTCCTATGGCTCATTCAATTTTTGACCTCTTCTGCAATGTTCCCTGAGGCTTAGGTGCAGGAGTGTTTTGTAGATGTGCTACACCCATATAGTCTCAACAACATGACTACCAAAAAGGGTAACAACAATAGGCATGCAAAAGTGAATTCCATGAGGCCTTGACCCAACACCAAAGAACCACAGACAACTAAGGAATGCAGAGAGTAGAAGAAATGCTTGCCTCAGATAATATTATACCAATTGGTTAATCCAATACCAATGGCCAGCCCTGAAAACATACATACAAATAACATTATACAGATTGAGCAGATTATATGTAGGAATAATAGTTAATAAAGAAAGATGCCATGAATTCTAAAGAGAGCGAGGACAGGTATCTGGGATAAGATATTTGGAAGTAGGAGAAACAAAGAAGGGGTGTTGTAACTAAATTATAATTTCAAAAATAAAAATGCCTCAATGAAACCCATCAAAAATGAAAAGCAAACAGTGATTTGTAATAATAAAACTACTGAAAAGGTAATCATAGAGAACAAATTATAAATTTATAAATTCATCTATAGGAACTGATAATATAACCATGAGGGGGAGGATAAAAATGGCCTTTTGTTATGGCAGGTTTGGCGCCAATCTGTAGCATGTATGTTTCGGCCAGCCCGCCAGCCCGCCAGTCTGGGCCCACAGCTGCACCAGCCCCAAATAACACTCAGAGACTCTGTATTTGATACAATCCTGTTGGCCAGTTACCATTATTGTTAATGGGCTAGCTCTGTCTTAATTATTAACCCATTTCTACTTATCTAAGTATTTCCACGTGGTCGTCTTATCCAGGAGCCTCGGCGGGCGTCCTCCTTCCTCCCAGGCTACATCTCGACTCCTCCCTACTACTTCCTCTTTCCTCCTCCTGGTCTCCTAGCCCCGCCTATCTAGTTTTCTATTGGCCACAGAGCTTTATTAACCAGTATGAGAAACATATATACAGAATAACATCTCCCATCAGCCTTTGAAATATACTTAACAACATATCCAGAAGTTGTATAAAGTACAAAGAGAAAATAACAACCTTAAAGAAGAATTCAATATCCAATGAAAATATCACTCAGTGACTAAGACAGAATAGAGACATTTTCACACAAAATAAATGTAAGAGTATTTATTCTCAGCTTACTTACACTACAAGAAACATCAGAGAAAGTTATTTTTTGCTTTTTTGCTTGAAGGAAAACATTTAATGCCATAATAAAGTAGTTTTTCAAACTTACAAAAATAACTAAATATTAAAATATTGAACAGTAAAGCATAAATTGAAAGAGATATTAAAATAAACTTATTTTACTAATATTTCTTTTGCCTATTGTATGTGAACTGACCGTAAATAAAGCTACTGGGAAACCAAAATCTATATGGAAAGCACTGGAAATGAAGAGCACTGACAATGCCTTGTTTGTTTTCTCTGAAGATAATCACTTGTTTAACTCAAAATTCATAATAGTAACTTGGAAATAATTTTGCATATGAATAAATAATCACTTGACAATGAGTGCAAATAACAATGAGAATGACACTCCGTTCTTTAAGTTCATGGTATTATGTACAGACTGGTAAATTAACAATGCCTATTGTAAATCTAAGACTACCACTTGAAATATTTTTCAAAAGATAGATTATGCCCTTCATAATGGATCACACCTTTAAACACAGCAGTTGGGAAATTGAGATATCATTAGTTCAAGGTCAGTCTGACCTACATAATAATTTCCAGTCCAGCCTGGCCTATACTGTGAGCTCCAGTCTCAATATGTGCATATTATATCTCCTAACAAGCCAGTTTCAATTGTAAGACATACTCATATTTGCAAAAGCTTAAAAACAAAAATAAAGGAAACAACATGATTGAAGAGAAAAGAAACAGTAGCAGCCATATTGATAACTGCATTAAATGTAAATAAGCTAAGCATAGCAAGAGAGGCCTAACATCATTAGCCCAATTAAACAATCAATGTAATTTTATGCTGTTTGTTAAAAATGCCCCTCAGGTAGTAGACAAAGTGAAATGGCAAAAGAAAGTGTCAGCTCGAATGAAATAAGGAATCTGGACTAGCTCTTTTGAAATCATAAAAAATTGCATGTCACTAAAACAGTTACACAAAGCATAAAGGTTTACTAAGGAGGAAAATTGCAATTCTCTTGGCAATTTCAACACTGCTGTCAGTAACTGATGGAAAATGTAGACAGAAAGCCAGTAATGTTATAGAAGATTTGGACAATATCAACCACTTTACTTTAATTGAAATTACAGAACACTGCAACCTTCAACTGTTGAACATGGTTTCAAATGCATATGAAACATTTCCAACTACAGACCACATGTTGAGTAAATTTTAAGTGGCCTTCATACATTTGTAAATTTTTAAAGAGTGGAACACAGTGTGTTATCTAATTATAATGGACTTAAATTAGAAATTAATTGCAGACTAATAACTTTTAAACGCCTGAATATTTGGAAAATAAAACTCAAGTATCTCAGGAAGTGAAGAAAGAAACCATAGGGGAAATTGGGAAGTCTTTTGAATACTGACAATAAAATACAGCATATCAAAATTTGTGGACTGAAACGTAAGGAGATCTTGAAGAGAAACATATTGCTGTAAGTGCTTAAAATGGAAAGAAATATTTACAAACAATTACTTTGACTTCCAAACTGTAAGACTAAGATAAAAAGAGTAATTTAAGCCCAGAATGAGTAAAAAGTAAGAAAACTATAAAAATAAAATTGGAAATCAATGAGATATAAAATTAACAGCCAATAAAAATCAACAATGTCAAAACAGAACTGCATAGTTGTTTCTTTGACATTATTAATGAAACAGATAAAATGCTTATAAGACCAGTTGAGTGGAAACAAACAACAACACGAATTGCAGATATCAATACTAAATAAGATGAGAATGAATTTGGACAGCACAGACAATACGCAGAAAATAAAAATGACTCTATTCCAATATATTCAGCAACTGAGATGAATAGGTCCAATTGTTTAAAGACGAGAGTTTCTTAATTATTACAAAAGAAATAAAAATATCAAGGGGCCCAAATGCTCTTGAGTATTTGAATTTGTAACCAAATCCTATCCTAATTTCATAAAGAAAATGTCAAGCCTTCATACCTTTAAGGTTGTATTGTCAAAATTAAAAGAATGAAGAATACCAAGTTTACACAAGTTTATTCAGGAAAGTAAACAGAGAGAAATGCTCCACAATTCTCATTAAACAAATGCCAGATAATATATAACTGATATAGGCATAATTATTTTCATAAATGTAATGAAAAGAAATGTTAACACGATGTTGAAATTTCAATTAAAATGAGTTTATTCTGAGAATACAAAAGTTATTTAAAACATGAAAAACTAATACAATTGAATATATTTATATAATTATAAACATGGTTGTTTTAATCTCAATAAATACAAAAAAATACGTGAAGAGTAAAATCTTTAAAAGAATTTCAGAAAGCTAGAAATTGAATGTTCTCAACTAATGAGAATTTTTTTAGTTACAACATTCTATTGATGAGCATTAAAATCTTCCAACAGTGGGGAATAACCTAGTAATATTTTCTTTTACTACTATAATGAATATCTTGATCTTACTATACAGTATAATAAGTCGATAATAAATACATAATTAAAGGCGTACATGCTGTAAATAAAGAAGTAAACCACTCACTTGCAGGCAATTATGCAAAATTTCTAGGGGCGTGTGTGTGTGAGAGAGTGTGTATGCTGCATGTATGTTTAATGTTTCTGTGGTGTGTATCTGTGTGTAGAGGCCACAAATCAGCTCATGTGTTTTTCTCTGTCACCCTGACCCCAGACTTGAGAAATTTCTTACTGAACCTGGAGATCACCAACTAGGTGAAAATAGATGAGTGGTAGGCCTTTGAGATTCCTCCTGTTACTCACTTGCCATTACACGCATATAACACCATGACCAGCTTTTACATAGGTGCTAAACGGTCTGAACTCAGGCATTCATATACGCATTGCAGGAACTTTATCAACTGAGTGCTTTCTAGTATGAAACCTATAATCTTTTCTTTTATTATTAATTTCCTTTTATTTTTATTTTACATATCGATCCCAGTTCCCTCTCCCTCCCTCTTTCCCTCCCTCCCTCCCTCTTTCCCTGTCTCCCACCCTCACATGCACCCCGACTACCCTCCCCCCCACTCCACATGTAGAGTGATGCCCTCCAGGAGGGGTTATCTAAATTTCTCAAGTCATTTGGAATAGGGACTAGGACTTCTCTCCTGTCTCTTGGTTAAGTGAGTATCCCTCCATGGGGGATGTGCCCACAAAGTCCTTTTGTGCACCAGGACTACATCCTGGTTCCTCTGTCTGAGGTCCCTTAAAGTGCTCAGTCCTTCTAACTGAGACCCATGTTCAGGGGTCTGAGTCAGTCCAATGCTGGATTCCCAGCTATCAGTCTGGGGTCACCATTAGCTCCTCCTTGTTCAGGTAAGATGTCTCTATGTTTCTGCAGCCTGGTCTTGTCCTCCCTCTCTGCATCTGGATTCCAGTTCTGTTCAGTGTTTAGTCGTGGGTGTCTGTTTCTGTTTCCATCAGCTACTAGATGAGGGCTCCATGATGGTGGATAAGTTAGTCATTGATCTCATTATCAGGGAAGGGCTTTATGGTAGCTTTGACACTGTTGCTCAAATTGTTAGTTGGGGTCAGTCTTGTAGGTCTCTGGACATTTCTCTAGAGTCAGTTTTCTCTTCAAACCTATAATGGCTCCCTCTTTTGTTCTCTCTCTCTCTCTCTCTCTCTCTCTCTCTCTCTCTCTCTCTCTCTCTCTCTCTCTCTCTCTCTCTCTCTCTCCTCATCTGTTCCTCCCCTGACTCAATCTCCCTAGTCCCACTTCCTAGTCTCTCTTCACTCACTGTCCCCCCACTCCCAATATGCTCAGGAGATCTTGTTCCTTCCCCCTTCTGTGAGGGACCTTATATGAATCTCTTAGAATCCTCCTTGTATCCTAGTTCCTCTGGCGGTGTGAATTATAGGCTGGTGATCCTTTGCTCTAGGTCTAAAATCCATAGATGAACGAGTAGATTCCATGTTCCTCTCTTTGTGACTGGGTTACATCATTCAGGATGGTTTCTTCAAGTTCCATCCACTTGCCTGCGAATAACAAATAAACTTAAGAAAGCCAAAGGATATAATATCAATGGTCAAAGATAAAATATGTTTCTATATGTTAAAAATATACAACTAGAATTCCAAAAGTATCAATAAATATTACGTATGTAGGATTAATTTTTCTCTTTTTATTTACATTAGAAACAATCTTATTTTATATATCAATCCCAGTTCCCTCTCCCTCCCATTCTCCAATGCCCCCACCGACCCCCATCCCATCCCTCTTCTGCTTCATAGAAAGGGTGAGGCCTTCTATGGGGGATTATCAAAGTCTGTCACATTATTTGGGGCAGGCAGGGCCTAGGCCCTTCCCCAGTGTGTCTAAGCTGAAAGAGTATCCCTCTATGAGGAATGGACTCCCTATGTCCATTCATACACTATGTATAAATGCTGTTCCATTACCAGGGTCACCATAGACTGCCCAGTCCTCCTAACTGACACCCACATGTAGGGGACCCAGTTCCATCCTAAAGTATTAACTATTGTAATTTAAAATAAAAAATTAGGCCTTTAAAGATATATTTCAGTCCACATGAAATATTCAGTAATAAGATATCAACTTATACCATTAAAATAGTATAATTCATAGAACACTGATATAAATGACTGCATATTTTTAAGTATAAAAATATTTTTAAATTTTTACAGGAAGCAAAGAATTTGGAATAGTAAACAAATCATTTTTTAAAAGGGCAAGGTTGAATATATGAGACATGATTTCAAGGCTACAGTCAGGAAGACTTTATAGTATTATTTTTACCATAGACATATAGGTGAATAGAATCAAATAGAGACGAAAATAGATTTATTCATATATGGCCAATTAGTTATCTAATTTGTAACAAAACTTCTCAGGAAGTATGATGAAGAAAAACTCATCCTTTAATCATATGGTGCTGGAAATAACAGATGTCCATAGGAAATCAATAGTTAGTCACACTACTTACCATACTTGTGAGCCAACAGTCTTTTTGCCAAGAATGTCCTAATTAAATGAAAGTGAATGACCACATAGATAAGTATACATAAATGTGTATAAAATTCAGTTTACAATAAACTGAAACAAAGAATACATTTAAAAAATTAACTGATTAATTATTACACAAATTATAGAAAATATATAATTACAATTAGAAGTAATGCTGTACAATGAAATAACATTTGGCAAATAAGAAGGAACAAAACATTGATACAGCCAATCAAAAATAGTGAACATCAAAAGCAGTATGCTAAACAAAACAAAAACTATACTGACACAAAACAAAGATATACTGTCAACTTCCAATTGAGTGGAATTATAGAACTATAAAAAGAAAGAATCTATACTGATGGAGAGCATATAATTAGATGTAGTAAAGATTTAAATCTACAGGTACATGATGAAAAGCGGGGGTAATGATAATTCTCTGTATCATGGTAATTAAACAAATGAACTAATTATTGGCATCAAACTGGACACATAAATTGAACTTGTTTTAATCTGTATAGCTTATAATTCAATAAGTATGATTTTGAAAAATATATACTTAAATGATAGGAAGATACTGGAAATCTCATACAGTGTCTGAGGGATGCAAAATGACATAAATCTTAAGAATTATTGGGCAGTTTCTCAAAAAATTATAAAGTTACTATGTGCTACAACTAGCTCACTCCTAAATATACACTTGAATGAAACCTGCATGAGAAATAACATGTTCATAATAGACATACTAACAATAGAAAAAATACAGTGACTCTCAATTAATGATTAGAAATACACAAATAGAAAATTTTCTGGAACAAAGCAAGACAAAATAAGATCAAGGATGCTACTATAAAAAAATTACATGGTCCACAATTTTGAGATTCTGTAATTCTCTGAAAGTTAAACAATCCAGAGTGTTAGTTCCCACTTAAATTTTGTGCTCTATCTCCCCTTTTTCCTCACTCTATTGTCAACCCTGAATGATAAGTCTTATGATCCTGAGTTAAGCAGATTTCTTAACAATGATATCGAAAGAAAGATTCACAGAACTTTAAACTACACAGTGCATAATTTAAAGTCTAGTAGACTTTTTAGAAATTTTTCAATTGTACTCCTAAAAACACACATAAGAATAAAAGTTGAATTCCAAACTCAAAAGAATTATTCATCCCTGTGGAGTGAGAGGGGTAATGGGATGGGAGGGTGGTTGAGGAGCATGGGAAGAAGGGAAGGAGGGACAGAGGGAGGGAGGAAGGGAGGGAGAGGAAACTGGAATCAATATGTAAAATAAGAAAAAAAATTTAAAAAAAACAAATAAAAAATAATTTTTCAGATTGTATAAAAATAAATGACATTCTATTTAAATTGCCAGATGAAATAAAGCAAAAGATTTGGACAGATATATTATCAAAGAGTAAAAGAAAATACGAAAAAATGCTTAGCATAATTATTTTCTAGTTTTAGTGCAAATCCAACATGGAATAGCCATACTATGAAATATCAGTCAGTGTTAAAAAGCAATGAAGTTCCGATTCAACAAGGAGGGATTTATAAAATATGCTGAATGGAATGAAATTACTCACAAAAGGTCACATACCACGTGATTTTACTATGAAAAAAATACTTAAAAGGCACTAGTAGAAACAAAGTTTGGTGGTTACATCGACTTGGGAGTTGGGAAGAATGGAAAGACATAGCTAAAAAGTCCATGGAATCTTTTGGGGATGATGACAGTGTTAATAGTTTAAATTATAGGAATGCAAGTCTTCACATATTCTAAAACTTGAAGTATAAATTCTAAACATAAAAGTATATTATAGAAATTATCTTGTATTTTTTAAAAATATTCCCCAAGGGAGAAAAACCATAAGCACCTTTCCTTACAAGTTCTTCTATAGTAGGTATAACTATAAACCCTACAAATAAGTGATAAATTAAATGATAACTTTGAAAGATTGCAAAGGGTGTACCAGTTTTAGACACTCCCCACCATGACTAGAAAAAACAACACGGAAACAGACATCTATGAGCTCCTATTCAACAGAAATCTGTGATCCAATCCTTCCATTTCTTAGCTGGAAGCTTAGCAATAGAAAATGGACCACCATAGCCTTTTTACTCCTCTAGAACACATGTGTGCCACACAGAGTGGATGAGACACAGGACTGTAAATCAATAACAGCAATATCAATGAAAGTATGAATACTGAGGAAATATTTGCAAACGTAAGTAAAAATTTAAATAAGCCTTGGGTAAATGAAAATATCTCATAGGTAATAAAATGGTATCAATAGAATAAAAATAAAAGGACAGTAAAACAAAATGAATGTTTCATTATACCAGCAACCCTAAACTAAAAATATGCAGCATAAAATACCCATTAAGAAAAGACAAGGAGAAAATAACAAAATTTTTATCAAAAGGAAGAAACTAAACTGGATCTAAGCAGAAAGAAGAAATAATAAAGAAAGCTGTAGAAATAATGAAAATATAAAGAGTAGGACAACAGAAAGCAAAATAAAACACTGTATTTTAAACAATGATAAATGTGAAAAATCTTTAACAAAATGTAAAACATAAAAAGAGAAAATAAACCTAATATTGATGTTATTAATGAAAGATACTGTATCACAGGAGGCCCCATGGGCATTCACAGGCTAATAAGATGAAACTAAGAAAAAAATATAGCTATAAACTCTCAAACTTGAAAAATAACTCATTCTTTGCAAACCAACAAACTAAATAAAATTAAATGGATCATCTGAATAGTTCTATCATCATTAAGTTAATTAGATTTCTTATTTCAAGATGCCCTCAAAAGAAAACTATACTCTCAGGTCATTTCACTGGAAACTTTTTCAAAATGTATAAAGAATGAAAATCAACTCTTCAGAGCAGGGATTAACAATGCCTAACTTATATTATGAGACCAACATTGTCTTGATTCCAAAATCAAATAGAAATAGTAGCAAAATAAAATTCAGAACTCAGATTCACATTGATACATGCACAATATCTCTTTAAATTAACACTGTAAAACTATCAATGTAAAAAATGAACTTCAGTGCCAAAACCAAGTAGACTCTATTCTATAAGAAATCTGGACAAAAACATATGAATCAAACAATGCTATTTACCATATGACCATATCAACAGAAGCATTTAATACATTTGACAAAATGTATCTTTACAATAAAAATATTAAGAAACAAGATTATGATTTCAATGTAATAAAGTTCATCTACAAACACATCTAACACCACGATTAATGACAAAAGACTGAATATTTTTTCCTCCAAGAATGAAAAAAATGTAAGTATGTCTTTTCTCAACATTCATACTCAATATAATATGCTTGATTTTCTTTGGGTCACCAACCAGTCCAAAATAAGGAAACAGAGACTTATTATCAATTTTTATTTTAATTTTTTTATTCATTTTATATACCAAGCATAGTTTCTCCTCCCTTCTTCCTGATCCCCTCTCACTTCAAACCTAACCTCATCCATTCCTCAAAGAGAGCAAGGCCTCCCATGGAGAGTCAACAAAACCTGGTGCATCAAGTTGAGGCAGGACCAAGCCCCTCCCCCTGCATCAAGGCTGAACAAGGTATCCCACCACAGGAATGCAGATCCTGGTACCACTGCCAGCACTCCCCACCCACAAACTCCCCACCCAATCCACACAATTGTCACCCACATGCAGAGAACCTAGTTTGATCCCATACAAGCTCTCCAGCTGTTGATGAGCTCCCATGAGCTATCTCCATGGGTTTCCCATCATGATCTTGATCCCTCCTTGCTCATGTAGTCCCTCCTTCCTCTCTTTGACTGGAACTGAGGAGCTCGCCCCAGTGCTTGGCTGTAGATCTTTGCATCAGTTACTGGATGAAGGCTCTATGATGACAATTAGGGTAGTCACCAATCTGATTACAGAAAAAACCCAATTCAGGCACTCTCTCCACTTCTTGCTAGAAGTCATTGTGGATTCCTGGGAAATTCCCTAGCACCAGGGTTCTCCCTAAACCCATAATGGCTCCCTATATCAAGATATTCCTTTCGCTGATCTCCTTCTTCATCTTGCCCCAACTCAACTGTGCCTTTCCCTCATGAAAAGCTCCAAGGCAAAACATAGATGAATAGAAACAGGTTAAACAAAGTGAGAGAGTTAATTACCTGTTTGTATTCATCTATGCTTGCCTTGGGCTTTACACCTTTCTTTCCTTCTGTATGTCCTACTTTTTCTGCTTCCCCTGAGTTTGGCTGGCTGACCCCCATTGTCTTCCTGGCATATCTTTTTCTTTCTTCCCCTGAGCCTAAATTCCTCCTCCTACTTATCGTCCCTCCCTGGAAGTCCAAGCTATATCTCCTACTTTGCTATTGGCCATCCAGCTTTGTATTAGACCTATCATGCACCTTAGGCAGGCAAGGTAAATAGCAACATATCTTTTCATAATTAAATGCAGCATAAACAAATATAACACATCTGTACATAGTTAAAGAATGAGATACATCTTTACACAATTAAACAAATACTCCCCAACAATAATATTGGTAAATTTCATAACTGTAATTAAGTATGGATAATAAATAAAATTCATACAAAATGAAAAGGTTATTTAAAACTGTAACTGTTTATAGTTGACATGATTGTCTTCATGAAAAATACTAAGTAATTTATAAAAACTATCTTCTTTGAAGTAAGTTAGAAAATGTTATAGAACACAATATCAACATGCTAAAAATGAAAATGAGAAGATAACTTTTAAAAATGTGGGCTGTAAGATAGCTCAGTCTGTAAGGCACTTGCTGCCAAAGATAATGACCTTAGTTCAACCTTAAGAGACCAAATGGTAGAAGGAGAAAAGTGACTGCCGCAAGTTGTCTCCAATGTGTCCACACACATACATACACACATAATATAGATAGTTGAGCTTTTTAAATTATGTACTTGGTTTGCATATCAATGGCAGTGTACTTGCCTAACAAGTGTGAAATCTTGGGATTGGTTCTCAGCATCCCTACCTCCCATACCCCCTGACTCCCCTCCATCCCATCTCATTATTCCCCTCCACTCCACATGTAGGGTGATGCCTTCCAGGAGGAATCATCTAAATCTGTCAAGTCATTTGGAGTAGGGTCTAGGCCCTTCCTCCTGCCTCTAGGCTAAGGGAGTATCCCTCCATGGGGAATGTGCTCCCAAAGTCCATTCGTGCACCAAGGATACGTCCTGGTTCCACTGTCAGAGGTCCCTTACACTGCCCAGGCATTCTGATTGAGACCCATGTTCAAGGGGTCTGAGTTGGTTCAATGTTGGTTTTCAAGCTATCAGTCTGGGGGTCCATGACGTCCCCCTTGTGGTGGTCAACTGTCTCTGTCGATTTCTGTAGAATGATCTTGCCCCCATTTTCTTATCATTCCTGCCTCTCTGCAACTGCAATCTAGGAGTCCAGCTCAGGGTTTACCTATGGGTGTCTGCTTCTGTTTCCATCAGCTCTTAGATGAGGGCTCTATGATGGCAGATAAGTTAGTCATCAATCTCATTACAGGGAAGGGCATTTAAGGTAGCCTTTCCACTGATGCTCAGATTGTTAGTTGGGGTCATCCTTGCAGGTCTCTGGACATTTCCCTAGATTCAGTTTTCTCTTCAAACCTATAATGGCTTTCTCTATTATGGTATCTCTGTCTCCTCTCTCTCTCTTTCTCTCTCTCTCTCTCTCTCTCTCTCTCTCTCTCTCTCTCTCTCTCTCTGTTTTCCTCTATTCCTCCTCTGACTCAATCTTCCTAGTCGCACATGCTCTCCTCTCCCCCCTTCTCTTTATCCTAACTCCCTCTCCACTCACTGCCCCCATTTGTAATATGCTCAGGAGATCTTGTCCCTTTCCCCTCTGTGAGGGACCTTGTATGAATCTCTTAGGTTCCTCCTTGTATCCTAGTTTCTCTGGTGGTATGAATTATAGGCTGGTGATCCTTTGCTCTTTGTCTAAAATATATGAGTGAGTACATACCATGTTCCTCACTCAGGATGGTTTCTTCAAGTTTCATCCATTATTAACCCATTTCTATTAATCTATATGTATATTTACCTAGTCTTGGCTTAACAATGATGCTGGGTCTCTTCCTTCCTCGGTAGATACATGGGATCTCCCTCAGGACTCTCTCTCCTTTCCTCTTCCCAGCATTTTTCTAGGATGGTAGTCCCACCTATACTTCCTGTTTGGCTACAACCTACCTGTCCATTGGACGAAAGAGCTTTATTCATCAACCAATAAGAGAAATATATAGTCTTAGCATAGAGAAGTACATCCCCTACCAATCACTATTCTGAAATATAATGAAAACATTCTGCACAATTCATCTACTTTTTCAGATTTCTTAAGCCATTACCAATAATTCTCCAAAATGTCTGGTACGCTCTAGGCTTCCTGTCTTACATAAAAGAATAGTGCTCCAACAATGGACAAAGTTTTACTTATTTGTTGTTTTGGAGACTTTAGAGTTGTTGTTAAGACAGAATCTTAGTCTGTCGCCCAGACTGACCTCTTATGTAACCTACAGAAGACTTGAATTTTCGGTAAACCTCCTACCTCCACCTTCAAAGTACTGAGATTATAGGAATGATCCACCCATCACACCTGACTCAAGGGTGAGAATTTAAAAAAAAAAAGTGATTAGAAACATTTTCATCCAAGGAAAGGAATTGGGGACAGAATAGAAGAATCTCTCAATATAAAAACACTTTGGAAAAGATCACATCTCAGAGGTACAGGCCCATTAAAAACAGATTTAATAAGAAGATTATAAATTGCCTCCTGCAAGAATGAGAAGGAGCAATAAGGGGTGAATAGATATTATAAACATACACAAACCTATAATGGCTCCCTCTATTATGGTATCTCTTTTCTTGCTCTCTTCTAGTATTCCTCTGACTCAGTCTTCCTGCTCCCTCATGTTCTCCTCTTCCATCCTCTTCTCCCCATCTCTTTCTCTTAACTTCCTCTCTGTTCCCCACCTGCTCCCAATTTTCTCAGGAGATCTTGTCCCTTTCGCCTCCTCCAGGGGACCCTGTATGTGTCTCTTAGGGTCTTCCTTGTTTCCTAGTTTCTCTGGCAGTGTGAATTGTAGGCTGGTGATTCTTTGCTCTAAGTCTAAAATCCATATATGAGTGAGTATATACCATGTTTGTCTTATACATACACAAAAATGTCATGATAAAACCCCAATCCTTTATGTGATTAAGATAGACTAATTAAAAATTTAATCCCTCCTCCTCACACCTTAATTAACAAACCTGGCTCCAGTATATTAGTGGATTACAGCTGAAAGATCTGCAAGATACAGACTATCCTTCACAGGAAAACTTAGCAAAGAGCAACATCAATGGTGGAAATAACAAGACTAATAGAAAAAGTGGAAGTCCAAAGCACCTATACTTATGGAAGGAATTAAATACAGCCCAATTCCTGGTGAAATGAACATGGATTCTCAATTAGAGGCTTAGTTACCTTAATACCTAATAACAAATATGTTTTGAGTTTTCAAAAAACAATTCAAAGTACACCAAAAGGCAAGAAAAACCACAATCTGAAGAAACAATATAAGCCTCAAAACAAGACTCCTATGTACCATTAATTTTAGACTTTTCAGAGGGAAATTTTAAAATAAGTGTATTATAGAATTTAATGAAAAAGTAAAGAAAGTGTAGGAGTAGATGAGCAATGTAATCAGAGTGATGGGAATTCAAAGCAAGAATTTTTAAATGCTCTTTAAAATGAAAAACACTGAAGAGAAAATGAAGAATACTTTTAACGGGTTCATTAGTAGAATCAATAGAGCTCAGGAACTGATAAGCAATCATAGAGGTACGTCCATAGATATTTCCCAAACCTAAGTGCAAAGAGAAAAAAAATGAAAAGCTCGGAACATCAACAACTGTGAGAAATCTCCATATGATGGAATGTATATAAATGATTATCAAACAGATAAGAAAGAATGAAGAAGAAATATAGGAAATACTCATTGAAGGTAACATTTAAATATCAATGTTAGACACCGAGCTGTGAATCTAGTAATCTCTCAATACAGTAAGCAAATCAAATATTTGAAACATCATATAAATATATCATATTCAAGAAAAGCTACAATAATGATAGAACTTTCGAGGCCAGGAGTGAAACTACTTTACCTTTAAAGGGACACAAATAGAAATCACAGTAGCCTTCTTATGAGAAGTTGTGAAAGACAGGGAAGAAAGACCCGCCAACACTGAATTCAATACTCAATAAAATTAGCTTTCCAAAGGGAAGGAAAGAAAGAGTACTTTAGATGAAACCAAGAAACATTTTGTTCCAGAAGTATCTTAATAATATAAGAAATATGCTAAGATTTCCTAATATAGAAGAAAAATAATACAGTTAAAAAATGCAATCTCCCCCCTATTTTAGAAGAATGCTGGGCCAGTTTTATTATCCTTAGATGATCTAAATTTTAAATTATCTTGCTTTTTCTTTTTAAGTTATTGTTTCCGAATTTTATACTTACAGTGTTTTTATTTAATATTATTTTCCTATTTTACATATCAATTCCAGATCCCTATCCCTTACACAATCCCATGCCCTCCACAGACCACCCCCCATTCAACCACCCATTCACTTACCAGGGAGGGTGAGGCCTTCCGTGAGGGATCATCAAAATCTGTCAAATCAATTGGAGTAGGGCCTAGGTCTTCCCCCTTGTCTCTAGGCTAAGGGAGTATCCCTCCATGGGGAATGTGCTTCTAAAGTCCTTTTGTGTACCAGGAATACACCCTGGTTCCACTGTCAGAGGCTTCATGGACTGCCCAGGACTCTAAATTGAGACCCAAGTTCAGGACATCTGAGTCAGTCCTATGCTAGTTTCCAAGTTATCATTCTGAAGTCCTTGAGCACCCCTTGTTCAGATCAGCTGATACTGTGGGTTTCTCCAGCATGTCCTTGACCCATTTGCTCATCAATTCTCCCTCTCTGCAACTGGATTCCAGGAATTCAGCTCAGTGTTTAGCTGTGAGTGTCTTCTGCTTCCATCAGCTACTGGATGAAGGCTCTAGGATGGCATATAAGGCAGGCATCAATCTCATTATAGAGGAAGAGTATTTAAGGTAGCCTCTCCCCTATTGTTTAGATTGTTAGTTGGTGTCATCCTTGGAGGTCTGTAGACATTTCCCTAGTGTCAGATTTCTCTTTAAACCTATAATGGCTCCCTCTATTATGGTATCTCTTTTCTTGCTCTCCTCTATTCTTCCCCCAACTCAATCTTCCTGCACCCTCATGTTCTCCTCTTCCCCCCTTCTCTTTCTCCTAACTCCCTCTGCCCTCTACATCCCACTCCCAATTTCTCAGAAGATCATATCCCTTTTCCTTTCTCTGTTAGGGTCTTCCTTGTTTGTAGGTTGGTGATCATTTGCTCTATCTCTAAAATCCATATATAATTGAGTACATACCATGTTTGTCTTTTTATGACTAAGATACATTACTGAGGATGGTTTTTTCTAGTTCCATCTATTTGCCTGCAAATTTCAAGATTTCATTTGGGGTTTGTTCCCGCTGAGTAGTATTCCATTGTGTAAATGTATCACATTTTCTTTATCCATTCTTTAGTTGAGGGGCATCTAGGTTGCTTCCAGGTTCTGGCTATTACAAATAATGCTGCTATGAACATAGTTGAACAGATATCTTTGTTGCATTAATGTGCATCTTTTGGGGGTATGCCTAAGAGTGGAATTGTTGGATCTTGTGGTAGACTGATTCCCATTTTCCTGAGGAACTGTCATACGGATCTACAAAGTGGCTGTGCAAGTTTATACTCCCATCAGCAGAGGTGGAGTGTTCCCCTTTCTCCACATCCTCTTCAGTATAAACTGCCATTGGTGTTTTTGATTTTAGCCATTCTGACAGGAGTAAGAGGGTATCTCAGAATTGTTTTGGTTTGCATTTCCCTGATGCCTAAGGATGTTGAGCACTTTCTTAAGTGTCTTTCAGCCACTTAATCTCTATTGAGATTTCTTTATTTAGTTCTATACCACACCTTTTAATTGCATTATTTGGTGTTTTGGTAACTAGATTTTTGAGTTCTTTGTGTATTGTGAAGATCTGCCCTCCTTCAGATGTGAGGTTGGTGAATATCTTTGCCTATTCTGTAGGCTGATGTTTTGTCTTGTTGACTTTGTCCTTTGCCTTAAAGAAGCTTCTAAGTTTGAGGAGGTCCCATTTATTAATTGTGGATCTCAGTGTCTGTACTACCAGTATTATGCTCAGGAAGCAGTCTCCTATACCAATTTGATCAAGGGTACCTTACACTTTCTCTTTCAGTGTGGCTGGATTTATTTTGAGATCTCTGATCCATTTAGACATATGTTTTGTGCATGGCAATAGATATGAATCTATCTGCAGTCTTCTACATGCCAGCATCCAGTTATGCCAGCACCATTTGTTGAAGAAGCTTTCTATTTTCCATTGTATAACTTTAGCTGCTTTGTCAAAAATCAGGTGTTTGTAGGTGTGTGGGTCAATAGCAGGGTTTTCAATTCAATTCCATTGGTCTTCCTGTCTATTTCTGTGCCAATAACAAGTTGTTTTTAGGACTATAGCTCTATAATAGAATGTGTAAAATCAGGGATGCTAATGCCTCCAGAAGTTCCTTTACTGGACAGTGTTGTTTTGGCTGTCTTGGGTCTTTTGTTTTTTCAAATAAAGTTGAGTATTGTCTTTCAGGGTTTGTGAAAATCTGTGGTGACATTTTGATGGGGATTGCATTGAATTTGTAGATTGCTTTTGGTTAAATTGTCATTTTTAATATGTTGATCCTATTTATCCAAGGGCATACGGCATCTTTCATTTTCTGGTATCTTCTTTAATTTCCTTCTTGAAAGACTCAAAGTTCTTGATATACAGGTCTTTCCCTTGTTTGGTTAGGATTATCCCAAGATTTTTTATTAGCTCTTCTTTGTTTGTGGTATTGTAAAAGGTGATGTTTTTCTGAATTCTTTCTCAGCGCCTTTGTCGTCTGTATATAGTAGGGCTACTGATTTTTTTTTTTTTAGTTAATCTTGTGTTCTGCCACTTTGCTGAAAGTGTGTATCAGCTGTAGGAGTTCCTTGGTAGAGTTTTTGTGTCACTTATGTAAATTATCATATCATCTGCAAATAATTAAAGGCTGACATCTTTATTTCCAATTTGTATCCACTTGATCTCCTTTTCTTGTCTAATTGCTCTAGCTAGAAGCTCAAGTACAATTTTGAAGAGATGTGAACAGAGTGGACAACCTTCTCTTGTTTATAATTTTAGAGGAATCATGTTGAGTTTCTTTCCACAGAGTTTGATGTTGGCTGTTGGTTTTTTACCTATTGCTTTTCTTATGTTTATGTATATTCCTGTCATCTCTGATCTCTCCAATAACTTAATCATGATGCGGTATTGGATTTTGTCAAAGGCTTTTTCAGCATCTAGTGAGATGATCATGTGGATGTTCTTTTTCAGTTTGTTTATATGGTGGGTTACATTGGTGGATTTTCATATGTTGAACCATTTCTGAATCTCTAGACATGGTGGATGGTTTCTCTGATGTGTTCTTCCATTCAATTTGCAAATATTTTATTGAGTATTTTTACATAAATGGTCATTAGGGAGATTGGTCTGTAGTTCTGTTTCTTAGTTGTGTCTTTGTGTGGCTTGGATACCAAGGTAATTGCAGCCTCATAAACAAGTTTGTCAATTAACCTTTTGCATATATTGTGTGGAAGAATTTGAGAAGTATTGGTGTTAGCTCTTCTTTGAATTTTTGGTAGATTTCTGCACTGAAACTATCTGGCCCTGGGGTTTTTTGTTTGTTTTGTTTGTTTGTTTGTTTGTTTGTTGTTGGGTTTTTTTTGGTTGGTTGGGAGACTTTTGATGACTGCTTTTATTTCATTACTGTTAAATTAAGCTCATCTGCTCTTGATTTAATTTTGGTGATAGCTATCCAGAAAATTATCCATTTTCTTTAAAATTTCAAATATTGTAGAGTACAGGTTTTCCAAGTGTGACCTGGACAGTCTCTGGATTTTCTCAGTGTCCTTTGTTATGTCCCCCTTTTCATTTCTGATTTTGCTAATTTGAATATTCCTTCTCTGCTTCTGGTTTGTTTGGATAAAGGTTTGTCTATTTTGTTGATTTTCTCGAAGAATCAACTCTTTGTTGCATTTATTTTTTTGTATTGTTTCCCTGGTTTCCACTTTGATTTCGGCCCTCAATTTGATTGTTCCCTGGTGTCTACTCCTCTGGGGTGAGTTTGCTTCTTTTAGTTTTAGAGATTCCAGTTGTGCTGTTAATTCTCTAGTGTGGCTATTCTCCAGTTTGTTCATGTGGCCACTTGGTGCTATGATCTTTCCTCTCAGTACTGCTTTCAAAGTATCCCATGAGTTTGGGTATGTTGTGTCTACATTCTCATTGAATTCTAAGAAGTCTTTAATTTCTTTATTTTTAAATTTAATTTCTTTATTTCTTCTTTGACCCAGAAATGGTGCAATTGTGCATTGTTCAGTTTCCATGAGTTTGTAGCATTTCTGTAATTTGTGTTGTTGTTGAATTCTAAATTTAAAGCATGGTGGTCTGATAAGATACAGGTGTTCTTCCAATTTTTTGTATCTGTAGGCATTTGCTATGTTATTGAGTATGTGGTCAATTTCAGAAAAGGTCCCATGTGTTTGGATGGAATGTTTTATAGATGTCTTTTAAAACCAATTGGGTCATAACTTCTGTTAGTTAGTTATTTTCATTCTTTGTTAAGTTTCTGCCTGGTGGCCTGTCTAGTGTTGAGAGTTGGGTGTTGAAGTCTCCCACTATAAGTTTATGAATTTATGTGGAATTTGAGTTTTAGTAATGTTTCTTTTACTGACATGGGTGCCTTTGTATTTGGGAAATAGATGTTCAGAATTCAGACTTCATCCTGATGGATTTTTACTCTGATGAATATGAAATGACCTTCCTCATCTCTTTTGATTGATTTTAGATTGAAATCTAATTTGTTAGATATTAGGATTGCTGCACCCACTTGTTTCTTGTGTCCATTTGGTTGGAAAATCTTTTCTCAACCCTTTACTCTGAGGTCGCATCTGTCCTTAAACTTGACATGTGTTTCTTGTATGCAGCAGAAAGATGGATTCGGTCTTCATATCCATTCTGTTAGCCTGTGTATTTTTATAGGCAATTTAAGACCATCAATCTTGAGTGAAATTAAGGACCATTGATTGTTAATTCTTGTTTGTTTTAGATTTGTTGGTAGTGGTATTGTGTGTAGATTTACCCTGCTTTTTCTTTTGGCTTCTGGTAAAGTGGGATTATCTATTGCCTATGTTTTTGTGAGTGTAGTTAACTTCCTTGTGTTGGAATTTTACTTCCAGAACTTTCTATAGGGCTGGATTGTGTATATCCTGAATCCTTATAGATAAGTGAAATAAAAAAAATATTGTGTTAATGGACTGAAGGGAAGTATTTGAAATACACTGTTGTGAAGTACCTTCACTAGAATAACCAATAATCCTATTTCAGGTAGACCTAAATTAATTAAAATACATGCAGTGAAGTTTAGTACAATCTCTGAATAATTTTGAAATATGTATGCATAATTGATAATCTAATGGAAGAGCTAAAATGGAATCATGTAAAATGCTCAATTAAGATCAGAGGGTGCAGAAAATTACCTCTTACAACAAATAGAAAATATAAATCTAGTCAACTTTAATATAAATACAGCAACAATATTTCTAATGTCCCTGATCAAAATGCATCACTAAAGCCCAATAAGAACTGAATAGTGTTTAAAAAATAAATTCTGCTAGAAAAGATAAGTTTAGTTAAAAGAGAAAGATATTAGGAAAGTTATATTACATTAGCACTAGCACTGTCATAGTTAAACAAGACTAACTCTAGAACAGGGAAAATCATTAGTGATAAAGAAAGATTAAGAAGACAGAAAATCAGTAAGGATAAAGATTATCTCAATAGCACTTTTAGTGAACTTGGACTATTAGACATTTATTAAATCTAACCCCCACAGCAGAATTCACATTCTTCTCAAATATGCATGGAACATTAATCAAGATAAACTGTATTTGGGGTCATAAAACAAAGATGTACTTCTATAGATGAATGGATAAACTGTGGTACATCTAGGCAAAAGAATATGATTCAGTGTTAAGAGGAAATGAGCCATCAAGCCATGAAAAGACCTGATGGAAATGATATTACTAAGTGGAAGAAACCCTTCCAGAAAGGGCTTGTACTGTGTGTTTTAAACATTAAGGTTTTCTGACAAACTATGAAGATCATAAAAAGAAAAGCATCAAAGCATCAATGGAGGAACACAAAGCAAGCAAGGCTATGAATGTATCCTAGATAACACCATCATGAAGGATGTATGTTATTTGTTAAATACTAGTCCAAACCCACAAAATGTGTAATGCCAAGAATAAAGTCTAATGTAAACAATAGTCTTTGAATGGTAGTGATGGGCCCACATAATTCATCACTTGCAACAAATATACCACCCTGGTAGGGAGTATTGATAATGGGGACATGTGATAAAAAGGTATGTCAGAAATATCTGTAAATTATATCAATTTTACTATGAACTTCTGAGTAATCTAAAAATTATTTTTTAAATAAAAACAACTTACCAATTTAAAATAATTGAAATCCCACAAAATATATACTTAGATGGTGATGAAAGTAAAGTAAAAGCCCATAACAAAAAGATATCTTAAAATCACAAATATTTGTAACATATGGGCCAATAAACACATCTAAACATAACTTTTAAATAGTTTTAATTAAGAAAAAGGAAAATTCTATTTATAAAAATTTGTGGCAAACAACAAAAGAATGCTAAAGGAAAACAGACAGCACTAAATACATATATACTAGAAAACTGTGACATTCTAACATGAACAGTGCAAGCTTCTACCCGAGGAAACTGTAAAATGAATAACTAAAGCAATTAAAAGAAATTAAATAATTTTGAAAAATCAAATCAGAGGGGAACTAAGAAGTTTAAAAGGGTGGGTGTGGAGAAGCAGGGGAAATAGAATGGCATGAAAAGGGGGTGCTATTTGAGGGAAGGGGACCAAGAAGAGGGGGAAAAGTGTGGCTGGGGGAGGGTAGTATATGGTAATAAATAATAACAACATACATAGATGTATGCATTTCAGAACATCATAATGAAACCCATTATTTTGCATAGTAACTCAAAATTAATTTTAATAGTTGAGTACAAACTGACAGTAATAGTAGGAAAGTAATAGAGAAAAATCAATTAAAACAAAAGCAATTCATTTTCATTATATTTATTGCAATTTTGAAAGTTTTTATTACAATATAGAGTGTATTGTAATCATATGCCTCTCCCACTATTCTCTCTCATCCCTCTCCCCCTTTCTTCTTCCTGACTAGTCCTCCTTCTGTTCCCTTTTTCTGTTTTTCCTGCTGTTATAGAAGTCTGATGAAGGTAGCCAAAGTTTCTGCGTGTTTGTGGTTAGAACAGCAATGTGATATCTGGAACATGGCATTTCATATAGCTCTTCTCCAATCTCCAACCAATTTCATTTTTTCATTGTCTACATTCACTATGAATGGTTCAGTGTTACATAGCACACACATTTCCTATAAGTATATATTGTACATGGAGAATATTCTCCCTTTCTTCCTCCTTTTCAATTCTCCCTCCCATTACTTCTCTTTGTTACCTTAGACAGTTTGCTTCCACTTCCATGTCATATATGCATACATAATTTAATGTATATATGAAATCTAGGAACCACAAATGAGAGAAGACACATATTTGTCTTTCAGAAACTGTACTGATTCACTTATGAACATTTCCTACAAACAACATAACTTTGTTCTTCATGACAAAACAAAAAAATTGTGTCTATATCAAGTTTTCTTTATCCATTCCTCTACTGTTAGACATCTAGGTTAGTCGCATAACTCAGCTAATTGTACAATTAGTCTGTCACATCTCTCTCTCTCTCTCTCTCTCTCTCTCTCTCTCTCTCTCTCTCTCTCTCTCTCTCTCACACACACACACACACACACACTACTGAGTCCATTTAGTGTTGTGCATATGCATATATACGTGTGTTTAGGGATGATTGTTTAAGGTTGATTGTTTATCAGGGTTCCTGTAGATGGAAATATTATTCTTCCTCACTTAGAGGCCACTGGATATTGTGGCTTTTTTATCTAGGGATAAGTCTTTGACAAATTTCCTCCACCTACCTTGGCTTGTCAACTGATGTGTCATTCTGTTGGTCTTGTGATGGAAGATGTTATTCTGTAAATATATTTCTCATACTGGTTAATTAATAAAGCCTATGGCCAATAGAAAACAAGATAGGTGGGGCTAGGAGACCAGGAGGAGGAAAGAGGAAGTAGTTGGGAGAGGCCAAGATGGAGACCTAGGAGATAGAAAATGCCAGTGGCGGCTCCCGGATAAGATGAGCCACATGGAAATAATTAGATAAGTAGAAATGGGTTAATAATTAAAACAGAGCTAGCCCATTAACAATGACAGTCATTGGACAACAGGATTGTATCAAATACAGAGTCTCTGCGTGTTATTTGTGGCCGGCACACCAGACCCAGACTGGAGGGCTGGCGGGCTGGCAGGCTGGCGAGCAGGCGAGCTGGTGAGCTGGCAGAAACATCCATGCTACAGTCTTGTTTCTACAACCATATTGCTGAGGTTTCATGGTTGTAGCATCTCTGTAAAATATCTAGAAGACACTATCCAGCAGGAGATATCCTGGTCTTTCTGGCTCTTACACACTTTCTCATCCCTCTTCCATGATTTCTCCTGAACCTTAGGTTTAGTCGTGGATGATAGATGTATCAATTGGGACTGCCGGTCTTCTATGGTCACTTGTTCTCTGTGTATTGACCAATTGTATATTTCTGTAATGGTCTCTGGGGCAAAAAGAAGCTACTTGATGAGGGGTGAGAGCCACACTATAAGTGTTTAGCACTGAACCTAACTCCTAGAATCTAGTCGTAGAGAGAGATGAGTGATGAGCAAAGAGGTCAAGACCGGGCTGGAGAAACCTACAGAAACTGCTGGCCTGAGCAAGTGGGAGCTCATGGACCCTAGACTGATAGCTGGAAAATCAGCATTGGACCGACACAGACCTCCTGATCGTGGGTCACAGTTACAAGGCCTGGACAGTCTAAGGGACCTTAGACAGTGAAACCAGGATGTATCCCTGGTGCACAAAAGGACTTTGGGAGGATACTCCCTTGGAGGGATACTCTCCCAGCCTAAATACACAGGCAAGAGCTTAGATCCTGCCCCAAATGATGTGACAGACTTTGATGATCCCCCAAGGGAGGCCTCACCCTCCCTGAGGAGTGGATGGGGGTGGAATGAGGGGAGTGGGAGGACACAAGGGAGAGGAAACTGGGATTGGTATGTGAAATAAGATTTTTAATTTAAATAAACATTAATTAAAATGTAAGTATTTAGAATGCAAGAAGAAATTATACTCATTTGGAAGATGACAGCAGTAGGGTCACCTCTAGAGTCTGTGATATTTCTGGCCTCAAGTACTTGGCTAGGCATGAATTCTCTCCCACTGAGAAGACATGAAGTCCAATAAGATGGCTGTTGGTTACTCCCAAGATAAAATGCCACTAATAAGCAGTTAGAAATATCTTACTAGGTTGGTCATTGCTGTGGTTTGAAGGATTTACAGCTGGGTAGGGGTTTTGATTGATTTTCTCTCTTGAGCTTGCATAGCACCTTCTGACAGTATACGAGCTATTCCTCAGAGAAGAGGGTTCTGCGTCAGAACAAGACCTATTCTTCCAAGTCCTATTCCTGAAGTTTGTGGTATTTCCAGCAGCAGAGTTTTACCTTCAAGTTCTAGGATGCACTAGGGGCAACAGTAATAACCTATATTGTTTATGGAGCTTCAATAAATAATTTAAAAGAAGATTTGTCATACCTGGCCCAGGAGTTATTTTAGATAGTCTGTCTCTTAGGGAGAGATTATCCCTTTATGTGGCATAAAGCACAACTCCATTATAAAGAGTAAGGTTATAAAATAATGTGTTTCCCTCAGGTTTTCTCACCCTTAGTGCTATTTACAGTCCTTCCTCTCTCCCTCTGTATTACCCTTGCTCTCCCATTTCCACCTAAAGTCCTCCCCATTTCCCCCATCCATTACATCCTCTAAATCTTTGAAGATAATAATATTGAAAATCCCATAACCAAGCTCACCAACAATAAGATTATATATCCAAATTTCCAATGTCAGAAATGATGGGAGATGTCATTCTTTAAATACGTTTCTCTTATTGGTTAATGAATAAAGCACTGTTGGCCAATAGAAAAGCAAGATAGGTGGGACTAGGAGACATGGGGATCCTAAGAAGAGCAGGATCCCCATGACTTGGCTATAGTCTGCAAGGCTGCTTTGTCCCAACTGTTTTGAATGTTGGATCACCTGGGACACTGTTTCAGGGGGTCTGGCTTGATCAAACCACATTAGGCTGGAAGGAATCCACAGCTTTTTCATTTTCTGTGGAAACAAAAATAGAAATCCTTTTCCCCAGTAACCTGTCCTTAGACTTAAATTTTAAAGTCAAGGCATTTTTAAAATATATAAATTGAATTAACCAAGCTCACCAACAATAAGATTATATATCCAAATTTCCAATGTCAGAAATAAAACAGAAGTTACCCATTGCTGATTTCACGTTTAGTAAAAGAATAATACATGAACAGAGAAATAAAACCTGTAATTGCACACTTTATAACTTTGGTTAAAATTAAAGAGACAAATTACTAAAACTCGAAGAAAAGAAATATTGCCTGAATAGAAAGAAATGGTCCAAAATTCCTTATACATGTTAAGTCAGTCATCTAAAATCTTCTGACAATTATTTATTGGTCTCTCTTAGTTTCACCTATGAGTTCTTTCAAATACTTAAAGAATGATAACTGTACATTTGCCATAATCATTTCCCAGAAAACAGAAGCAGAGAGAACACTATAGTATGAGGCTAGAATTACCATCACACCAAAATCAGAGTAGAATATTATAAGAAAGGAGACTGCAAAAAAAGTATTTTATGAAAATAAACTAAAAATTTGCCAACAAAATCAAATTATACATAAGACTGTATAAAGATAATTAGACATAGTTAACAAGTGGGATTAACCTTGCATTAGCAAGGCTAGCTCAATACTTGAAAAGGGGCTATTATAATCCTTCACATTCAAAGCTAAAGTAGAAAAATTATATGGTTACATAAACAAAAATTCTCTTGAGAAAACTAAACTCCTACTCATGGTCAAATCCATAAACTAGGAGTAGAGGGAAAGTCATTCAACATGATAAAAAAATCATGAAGAAAAACTACAACCAGCATCATTTTTAAAAGAGTTAAACTACATGATTTCCCCCTAAAATAATCATTGTTTATATAGGAAACTACAAGAAATCTAACAAAAAAGAATTCAAAAAAGAGAGAAAAAAATGAAAGAAAAGTTTCCTTGAACAATCTAGCATTTCAAATGTACAGAATAGACAGTCAATATACAGAAATCCATTCCTTTCACGTATATCCTCAATGAACAACTAGAATTTTTAAAAAGTACAATACTACTTCTAATAGTAGTAAAAAGCATGTGTGTGTGTGTGTGTGTGTGTGTGTGTGTGTGTGTATTGTACAGAAGAAATTGAAAATACTGATCAAATAAACCAAAGAATATAAGAACATATAAATAAATAAGTTTATAAATTCAAAATTCAATATTGTAAATACCAATTCTTCCCAACTTTATCTACCTATTCATGCTATGCCAAGCAAGCCAGCCAATACCCCAGCTGTTTTGCTTATCAACAAATATACTAGTATTTCAAATACACATAATAGAATGTCAACATACAGCAATTCACTACTTTCTTGTGTATTTTGTCAATGAACAATTGGAATTTCTTTAAAAGTGTGATCCATTTATATGGATTATAATTAAGTATTAAATGTGAATGATGCTTATAAATGCAATTTGTACACTTATTTATTCTAAAATGTAAATGAATATTGAAGTGACAAAGACAATGCTGAAGAATAAAGTCAGACAACTCACACTGCTCAATATTAAACATAGTCTAAAGTAAAAATGAGCAACATAATATGTGGTTGATACAACAACAGGCACAGTACAATGATGTAAAAATGAAAGCCTCTGATAATGGATCAGTATTTATCACTAGTATGGGAAAGAACTTTGGGAGCCCATTCCACATAGAAGGATACTCTCTCAGCCTAGACACAATGAAGTGACAGACTTCAAAGATCCCCCATAGAAGGACTCAGCCTCCCTGGGGAGCAGAAAAGGGATGGGATGGAAGAACAGGGGAGGATGGTAGGGTGTGGGAACTGGGATTGACATGTAAAACAAGCTTGTTTCAAATTTAAATTATTTAAAACCTCCAAAAGACTCAACTAACTGATTTTGTCAAATGCGCAAAAGCAATTTGATAAAATACACTCTTTCACCAAATATTGCTGGAGTAAAAATCCATATGAACAAATGTTTACCTACATGAAGAGCATATAAGTGGCACATAAACTCACAGAACAGTGTCCAAAATCTTTCAGTATTAAGTAAATTCAAATAAATTGAAACTACAATAATTTATCACAGCACAATTATCAGAGTGGGTAAAGTAATCAAATGCTGAAAATCCACAGAGCAATTGTATCTCTCATATGTTGCTAGTGGGAATAGATAGTCATGTATTAGCTCTGAAAAACAGTTGCCTGGCTGCTTATAGATCTAGGGCCTACAGTTGTACATCTGAACGTTTATTCCAGAGAAATGAAAACACATTATTTCCCCAAATCTCTATATGTCCTCAATGTCTTTCTGTTGCTATGATAAACACAACTACAAACAACTTAAAGAAAGAATGGCTTTATTTCAGCTTACAGGTTACACATCATCATCTAGGAAAGCAACGCATAGGCTCAAAGCAGAAACCTGGAGGCAGAAACCATGGATGAGTGTTTCTTATTGTTTCACCCTTCCTTACTCACCTACATTTTTTAATGTAGCCCAAACCAAACTTCTTAGGATAGCACTGTCTACAGAGGGCTTGGCCCTCCTACATTAATTTGCAATCCAGAAAATCCCCTATGGGAAGTGATGCTGGTAGTGACTGACCTTTATTGTATCTGAGTTTTATTGATTTCAACACCTTAGCTATAATATTGCAATCTAGGTTTTCAAGGTGTTACTGCTGTAAGAAATTAGTAGACGATGCAAAGAACCTGTCTGCATTGGTTCCCATTTTCTCCCATTTCATTCTTGAGAACGCATCGTATTATCATCTATCTGATAGACCTGAACTCTTGATTTTCTCCTGCTACTTTCTGAGTGCTAGGAGTACAGCATGTGATTTGATGCCTGGTTGCAACATTTATTCCTTTTTCAATAATTTATTTATTTTGTATACAAGTGTTTTGCTTGCATGTGAATGCCTGATGTCCCAGGAGATCAGAAGAGAGCATCAGGTCTCCTGTAGCTAGAGTTACACTGGGTGTGAGCCACTGTGTTGGTGCGAGGAATTGCATCTTGGTCCTCTGGAAGAGCAACAAGTGTTCTTAATCTCTGAGCCATCTCTCAAGCTCCTCAACATTGAGTCTTAAAACTGAAAGTTCATCTACAATTAAATCAAAATAAAAATGTTTAATTAAAATTAAATGCTTATTAAATATAATCATAAGCTATTGGTGGTTGCCTCTTCCACAATTATGTCATTGAAGTTTTGGAAACAGATGTCTAATTAGCAGAGAGTGAACAATAGTGAGAAGTAAGAAAAATACTGAATAAATTGTTCCATCCAGCTGTTGTAGGGCATTTCCCTCCGAACTGTAACATTCCCTCCAAAGAATAAACTGAAACTTTTATGCTAGGGAGAGGAGGCTCATGGTTCTCGGGAGGTAAACAAAAGATCATATGCTCAGGAGAACAGAAACTTAAAACTATTATTTCTATATCTATTTTTCATAAAATATATTTTGATCATGTTTTTACCTCCCCCACACTTAAAATATTCTTGACCCCCTACCCTTGCCCAGCCAGCAGGATAAAGAGGATTAAACAGTTGCTGGAGATGGAGATTGTGAACAGGCAAACCAGGGAAAGGAAGGATATTAGTATGTTGAGCTATGTTCAAACTGCATAGAGAGCTCTAAAGTCACATTGTCACCTGTGTTGAGGTGAACTTTTTAGTAATGTAGCTGCCTTTATGTTATTCCCATTCCTGGTATGTAACCCCTCAAGAATATTCCTGTTAGTAACTGCAACCATTAAAACTCATTTGTTCATCAAATCGGATATTGGTACAGTCTGTACTTTGGTACACCCTTTGGTGTACCAAGGGTTGGATTGAGTAAACATGTTATGTTACACCTCCTGGGGGAAGGGGAGAGGGATCCCTCACAACACCACATTAACAGATGTATGGCACTTGGTATAGTGATGAAAGATTAAAGACACAGTTACTGCAAATGGGAGATAACCTTGGGCCAAGTAAATACCTTGTGATAAGGAAAGATTCACATAAGTGAACTAATAAAACTATCAGCGAGATAATGGGGATATCAGTGAGAGAAGAAGAATGCACACTTGAGGAAAAGAAGTTCAAATGGCATCAGTTTCCTTTAAGAAATAAGAATTTATTTTTGGTTGTGAGCCTAGCCTTTAATGGCTGAGCCATATCTCCAGCCAGAGAAATTAGGATACAAAGAAGATTCTAAGAGATTCATTTAAGGTCCCTCACAGAAAGGGACAAGATCTCCTGAGCATATTGGCAGTAGGGGTGGGGGGCAGTGAGTGGAGAGGGAACCAGGAGAAAGAGAAGGAGCAGAGAGGAAAGCACGTGGGACTAGGAAGATTGAGTACGGGGAGGAATAGATGAGAGGAGAGAGAGAGAGAGAGAGAGAGAGAGAGAGAGAGAGAGAGAGAGAGAGAGAGAGAGAGAGAGAGAGAACAAAAGAGGGAGCCATTCTAGGTTTGAAGAGAAAACTGACTCTAGAGAAATGTCCAGAGACCAAAAGACTGACCCCAACTAACAATTTGAGCAACAGTGGAAAGGCTACCATAAATGTCCTTCTCTCATGAGATTGATGACTAATTTATTCCACCATCATGGAGCCCTTATCTAGTAGCTGCTGGAAACAGAAACAGACACCCACAAGTAAACGCTGAGCCGAATTGGAATCCAGATGCATTGAGGGAGGACAAGACCAGGCTACAGAAAGCCACAGAGACAGCTGACCTGAACAAGGAGGAGCTTATAGACCCCAAACTGATTGCTGGGAATCCAGCACTGGACCAACTCAGACTCCCTGAACATGTGTCTCAGTTAGAAGGCCTGGGCAGTCTCAGGGACCTCTGACAGTGGAACCAGGATGCATACCTGATGCACAAAAGGACTTTGGGAGCATATTCCCCATGGAGGGATACTCCCTTAACCTAGAGGCAGGAGGGAGGGCCTAGTCCCTACTCCAAATGACTTGATAGATTTAGATGACCCCTCCTGGAAATCATCACCCTACATGTGGAGTGGGGGAGATGGGAGGGGAGGGTGTTCCAGGGAACTGAGGGTTTGGGATTGATATGTAAAAAAAAAATTTAAAGAAATAAGAATTTATGCCGCTGTATAGTATAGCAGTCTTGCAGTGAACTTGCAACTTGGGTGTGCAGATGGAAGTGGAGAGAGGGAAGCTTGAGGTGTGGCTCTCCTTTCTGGTGGGTCAGTGGATCTGATAGGAAGGACAGAGAAGCAGTCTGGTGGTTCTGTATTTTTCTGTGTAATTGTTCCCCAATAAACACCCATTTATCATTTATCTTGGGTCTAGTGAAAAATTACATACTTGCCTTCAGTATGGTGCATGGTTAGCATACACTGAAAGAGGTTCTTATTCGAAGTGAGTGATGATGAAACCAGTAAAAATAAGAAAGTAAGGGGAGAAAGGCAATGATGGGCCACGTGAAGAATAGCTTTCATTGGTGGAAATACCAATATCTCACGTGTTGTTCCCCCCTCCCACAATGTTCAAGATTGGTGTGGTCTTATGTTTAGAGGGACCTAAAGCTGTGGATAAATAATACTGATGTGGCATTTGGAAGACCATGGTATGAAAATGTACTCACTGTTAAATCAATTCGCCCTAGGATCCTGATTGGATTGGAAATAAGTGAAAGAGGGACACTGGACCCCTGGACTGAGCAGGATGGTGAGTGTCCACATCTCAGACCTCCCTCCTAAGCAAGGAAGCCTGTGGAAGCAGAAGCTGGTTCTATTGTATCAGACATGCAATAAAGAGAAAGAGGGTGAGGACCTCAGGATGGAGTGAGGTGTAAGGGCCAATAACATTTCACCACTTTAGCAGTAACTGTACAGAGGTAGTTTTGCTGACTCACTCCTATGTGGAAGTGATAGGCCAAAGACTCTAGCTAGGCTCAGGAAGTTCCACTAGGTTTTGTGTCCAGGTCATTTTAGGCTGAACAGGACTCCCCATTCCAGACCAAGAGCAAATGTTGAGAGATTCAAACATTGTTGGAAGATTTGGGTCTCAGAGGTATTGGAGCTCAGCTCATTAGAGGTACACATAACTTGGGATGGTTGGAATGCTGAAATCTGTAGACTGGAGAAGTCAGGGTGTATGGGCATTGTCTGTAATGCCACTCAGACTGAGAACAGGACTTGAAACATCAAGGAAAGTCTGTGAACTGGCCTTTGGAATAAGGTTTACAAAAATGACTACATAGATGTCAACACAGCCACAGATTCTCAGTTGGTAGTGTGATAGTGGAAGAACATGAGAAACCTTCATTTTAGGGAATCTGGAAAGTGAAGGGATTATGTTGAAAGGATTTGATTTGATTTTTCATTAATTACCTAGGTATTTTTACTGTTGTTGGGGGGGTTTCTTTATTTGAGTGAGCAGAAATTCAAGTAAACACTATGTGGGTCCTATGTTACTATCTTCACCCCTAGAAATTGTGGAATTGCATTCAGAAACTCTTCTGAGTCTTATCCCCAGACTTCTGGCCTTGGGCAAGACAGCCTTGCTATGACAATTAACATAGCAGAAAGGTTGGGATAAATGAGTATTAATATCTGTACCACCCACATACAAATACAAGAATCTGTTAGAGATAGCATAATTTTTTAGTCCAACAGTTTATTCTTTGTGGAGAGCAAAGACATATTTGGAAATAAAAACCTGAAGCTTAGTCACTGAAATTGTGAACTCTGACCTCCCCATCCATGTGACCTGGCCAATAGTATCTAGTATTTAACCAACCCAGGTTTGAAAGCAGGATACTTGTCTACAAATGAGCTGTGTATTTAGGCAGATTATTTAACTTCTCTATGCTACAGTTTTATGAAGATGGCAATAACATGTATCTCCTAGAATTAGTGTGACTATTAAGTTAAATAAATGCATGTAAACCTTGTAATGATACCAAATATTTTGGAATAATTCCACATGAATTAACTGTCATTGTAATTATTACAGTTATTATTATAGGAGAAACCTGTTACATGTCTGTTGTCTATAAACCTCTATCATCATCCTCTCCTATTATTCCATGTTGCCTCCTTCTCTTTGTCCCTATCATCCTTCCCCTTACACATCCCCTCCACTTTATTCTCCATCACTCCCCCATTATCTCATGTCATACTCTCCTCTTAACTCCCAAGTGTCCTTCCTTCTTATCCCTTGCCATCTTCTGTACTTTATTCTCCATTACCCTTCCTTCTTACCTCATATCATCCACTCCTCATTTATCTCTCCCCTTGATCCCATACCAACACCTACTCTTTATTCAGGATCTTCTCCCTCTTTTTCTCATGTCATACCCTCATATTTACTCTACATCATTTTTGTTTCTTATCTCCTGTCATGTTTTCCTCTTTATTCTCCATGATCTCCCCCTTTAATTTCATTTTATCTTCTCTTCTTTATTCTTCATTACCCTTCCTCATCTGCCCTTCTCTATTGCATTATTCTTCTCTATTATCCCATGCAATCCCTTCCTCTTTATCCACAATCACACCTCCCCCTTGCCCTACATCCTCTCTCCCTTATCATATATCACCCTCTCTTCTTTATTCCCTATCATGTTTCTCTTATGCCATTACCTCCTATTTTTTATTCCTGATTACCCCCTTGCCCCATGTCATCTCATCTTATCTTCCATCACACCTCCATCTTACCTTGTATCATCCTGTCTTCTTCATCCACCATCATCCCTCCCCTTTATCTCATACCACCTCCACTTTGTTCCCCATCATCCTTACCCCTTACCCTTTATCATTCCCTCCTCCTCATAAACTATTGTCTATTCCCTTTATCTCATGCTATCTTCTGATTTTTATTCCTCATCACCTCATAATCCCATGTCATCCTCTCTTCTTTGGTCTCCATCACTCCTCCCTTCTTAGCCCATATCAAGCCAGTTTCTTTATCCATCATCTTCCCACTTAAAGCCATGTCACATATTCTTTATTCTCCATCACCCTTCCACCTTATCCTACACAATTCCCTTATCTCCATAATCTATTCCCTTTATCCCATGTTGTACCCTCCCTATGCCACATCACCCCCTTAACCCATTTCATTCCTTCTTCTTTATCCACCATCTTTTCCTTTTATCTCATGCCATAGCCTCTTTATGTACAATCACCCTTTTCCCTTATCCTCTAATTCCCTCCACTTTATTTCCCATCTTTCTTCCATTTTTATTTCCCATTATTCTTCTCTTTTATGTCCCTCTTTCTTATTCCTGATCACCCCTTTATCCAATTTCTTCCCATCTTCATTATTTTTTATCCTCTTTCCTCATATCATCCCCTATTCTTTATTCACTATCATCCACCCACTTTATCTCATGTCATTCTTCCTCTTTACTCTCCATTATGTTTTCCCTTTATCCCATGCCATCCTCTCCTTTTTATCCACAATCACCCCTTCAATTTATACCATGCCATCCACTCATTTTTATTCCATGTCACCCCCTTTATGCAGTGTTATCCCCCTTCTTTATTCTCCACCACCTCTCTGAGTCCTTATCTCATACCATCCCCTCTTCTTTATTTGCCATCATCTCTCCCCTTTATTTTGTACCATCTCCTCTTTATTCCCCATCACCTTCTCCCTTACCCCATATCATTCCCTCTTTTTAATCCATCATCTCTCCCTTTATTTCATGCCATACCTTCTTTATCCCCCATCACTCTTTACCATATCATCTTCTCGTCTTCATTACCCATCACCCCTTCTTCTGATGTCATATCATCCACTCCTACTTTTTTAACCCCACCCCCTCTGCCTTTTATATTATCTCGTCTCTTTCATTTCCTATCAACCTTTATTTCTCTTCTCTATCTTATTTTCCCCTTTAGATCATCACTCAGAGTTCCCAACACACCCCTAAAATTCTAAGTGAGAAAAATCACACTGAACACCATGAGTATGCTGCTGTCACAATACAGATGTTTATTAATGATGAAATGCCAGAGAAGTTTTAACAATCACAAATCTTCGAGCTCTGTGGTTGTTACCCATTGGATGATCAGTTTCTATCCCTCAATACAATACATTCTTCATTCTAAGGACCTTAACAGTTGTTAACCCTAAATATCAGTTATAATTTGGATGTCATACATAACCCATATCTGTGTTTTACCAGAGCAAGTCCCGCAAATTTGTACCGTCCTGCATAGAGGAAGTACAGAGACGATAGGTAAGAGAGTTTGTAATCAGGTGACATTAACTACTTGGAACTATGTGTCTGTGCCTAACTAGTTGTTTTACTGACAAGGAGGGCATGAACACCCGCTGTCTTTAAAACTGGTCCAGGACTAAAATCTAATTTTTTTCCTCTAAATTTTGACCCCAGAAAAGCTAGTTAGGCTTACACTTGAGGTTTCCCTGTTGGCGTGTCCTGAGCAAAACTGCACAGAATTTTGGGAGTGGCTGTTTGACGAGCCATTGGTCTAAATAATTTGAGGGGGAGAAAAAAATCCTGAGGCGGTGGAATTGCTGCGGGGACACGGCTATGAGTTGGTGTGACACAATTTAGCATTAATTGTTTGTCAGCTGTCTGTAGGCTGACCTAACGTTCTAACATGCCTCTTGAGGGCCTTTCCAGTGAGCTCTCGGGAGGAAGGGAGGAAAGTCAGGAAAAGCATGCAATCCCCTTGGGAGGGGGGAGGGAAAGCACCTCGAGATTTGTGAGCTTCTCTGGGACAGATGCTTACCACAAATGTAACATCAATTAAAGGAAGGGGCTGTAGTGAAAGAAAGCCTGGATCAGGGGTAAAAGAGAAGGCAAGGTAGCACCAGGGAGCCTGGGCATGACACAGAAACATCTCTGCTTTTACCTACTGAAGATACCAAGCATCCCCAGTAATGGGGCTGGCAGTGTATTTGGAATTCCCATCCTGACCCGAGCATCAGGTGGAACTCCTTCTTACCCTCAGGTCTTTGTCTTCAAGACTCCTGAATGTTTCCTGTGACATTCCAGGTCTACCCCCACCCTTTTCCCCTGTCCAGCATCTTATGGGGGGGGGACATCTAAGGAGAGAAGCCGATGCCAGATTTGCCCTCCTTCTTCTGGGGCACTTTCTCCTCCTTGGGGGGTTTACCCACTCCTTCCTCCTCATCACGGTAACCGGCAGTGCCAGTAGGCACAGTGGGCTCCTCAGTAGAACCTGGAAAATAGTAACAATGTTAACTTCTTATGTTTCTAGACTTCAAACTTTGCACACAACCTAAGGCACCAAGACCCAGTTTTGAGTTTCAAATACAATACAAGATATAAGACAGAGAAAGGAAAATCACCCCAATGTAACATGTAAAACTTCAACCTAATAGAATAACAAAGAGGTTTGAATCTAGGAGCATTGTGGAAGTTGGCTTAAGATTTGGGTAAGGAAACATAAAGAGTGAGGCAGATGCCCCACTTCTGAGGATTCTTCATAATTTGGGACTCCATGTCTTGCAGGAACTTCATTGGGACTTGTGACACTATGAAGAGCTGGAACTTCATCAAAACCAAGATCTTCAGAGTCTGAAACCTCATTAATTTCTAGATATTCTTCATGATCCGGGATCTCTTCTTCATTTGGTGGTTCATCATTTAGGGTTTCATGAGCTGATGGGATCTCTTCAAAATTGGGAATTTCTTCTGAATCTTGGGGTTCATCAGTATTTGGGGCATTTACATTATCTGGGACTTAATTAGTGTGTGGGGCTTTATCATTACCTGGGATTTCATCAGTGTCAGAGTCGGTATCCTCATTGTTTGGAATCACATCAAGGTAGGGAACCTCTGCAAGATCCAGATGGTCCTGGTCTTCAAAATCTGAATCTTCAAAGTCATAGTTCAGGTTCTGTCCATAGTTGAAGATATCCTGCACATCTGGGGCTCCTTCAGGATCTGGAACCACATCAAAACAAGGTAATTCTTCAAAGTTTGAGACTTCAGTGAGTAATGGGATTTCATCAAGTTCTAAAGTATACTCAAAGGAAGGTATACCATCAAAATCTAGAGTGTCTTTATCATCTTTACAAGCACCCTCCTCATTCTCACCATCATCTTCTTCATCAAGCTCTGGTAAGCCCTCAAGATGTGGGTCACAAATATCAAGGTAATATGGGATTTCAACACTTTGAACTTTCCCCCAAACTACAAAATGAAGAATTAAAATACTAATTCTTCATTTACAGACATATTATTCTCAGAGGATTCACCTCTCTTTCCCAAGGGGCTTATCTTCAGCTGGGACCCATTACTCTAGAAAGGCCTAGCTTTCTGCCAGGGGCTGACCCCTTCAGTAAGGGCCTGACCTTTAGCAGAGATCGAATCTCTAGTAGGAAACTAACCTTCATCAAAGGGCTGGCTCTGGGCACGGACAGCAGCCTCGGCTTCAGCAGAGTTTTCCACTGGATCAGAAAGTAGAGCATCCTCTTCCATCTTGATGCGAGCACTCCTAAATGGGAAGGAATTTTAAAAAGTTAGTAAGTTTGCCCCATATTTAATTAAAATCAAGATGGCATATCACTGTTAAGTCTTATAGTGTAACATAAACAATCCATAAAGTTGAAACTACACTCACTGGATCTTCCTCAGGTTCCGGCGTCTGATAAAATCCAGAGCTTCAGGGCTGGACTTCCACACACGCTTAGCTACCTGCCTCTGAATATGGGGTGGCACCTGGAGGTAAAAGTTGTAACCTTAATTGCATATCTCTTTTCATCTTTATTGGGTATTTGGCACTGAAGACACTGTGACCAGCAAACATGGGAGGAATTTCTAGAATAAGAGACTTGGTTATCCACATAGAACTCTCCCTTATCTTGTAAACAGAAGAGGAATGTGTGGAATAAGAATACTCAAAAATCCTGCTTACCTGGAAGAGGATATCCCAATTATCAATCATGGCACGAACCACGTTGACAGATGCAACATAGTGATCAATCCCCAGCTTTGTCTTCCTGGATTCTTTCTTGGCCAACTTTCCCTTCTTCAGGAGAGCAGTTCCAAACACCAAGGCCAAGTTGGTGGAAGTCATTCGATTACCTGGAATCTAGGTAAAGAAGTGTGATCAATCTTGAGGTAGTGCTAGAAGATGTACAAATAGATGTGTATCGTTTTTGTTTTTATTTTCTTTACCCACTTTACATCAAACTTGATTTCACTACCCTTTCCCATGAATTTTTACCACTTGTCCATCAGCGCCAATGGAGTCTTCGCAGTGCTCAGTGATTTTATGCAGTGCCTTCAGCAGACGTTCAAGGGTATCACTGTGGCAGGGTGGCATCAGGTAGACCAGCAGCTGCAGGGCAGAAACCTGATCCTGGGGCTTCAGAGCTAGAGGAAGGAAAATAGGACTGGTTCAGTGGGCTTGTCTTTGAAGTAGCCTGATAGCAAAGGAGACACATTTCTGCCTCATAGTTGCTTGTGGCTCTGGAGAAAGTACCCAGGCAACATGCTTTTGATTCCCTCCAAAACATCTGACTGAGATCAGGGTCTCTGAAAACAGGAAGTGCCCTTCTCAACCTCAACATTAAAATCAAATCTCTACAGAGCCTGGTTCATCATTGCCCTGAGAAGACACATCCAACAACTTCCAGAAGCTTAAAAGAAAATTCAAAGCAACAGATTTGTCAGGGAACAAGAGACACAGAAAGCAACCTGGAGGGGGCTTTATGGTTTTATTTTTAATTTTCATTAACAAATAATGACTGTGTATTCTGGAGAGGTATGTTTCATATTCTGATGTTCATTCTACCCTAGATTCATGAGGGTCTTATAGCCTGAGCTTTCTCATTACATTTGTGTAATGCTTCTTTTTCTTATACCAACAATGGAGGGCAGAAGACTCACTTGCAGTCAGGAGGAAGGACATGTACAGATCATCAGGCAGCAAAGAGTCCTTCATTTCACGGAAAAACTCCCTGAGGAGTTCGGCCACATCATTTACATTCACGCTGTCATCCAGCACAATATCCAGACCTTTCTCAAATAACTCCCGGAGCTAAAAAAGGGGGGGGGGAGAAAGTTGTGAAATGCCTGCCTCGCCCACAATATGGCTGGTCTTGGACAGCTCTTCAAGAAGTGACAGGCTTCAGTGAAGATATCTGATAATGTGGTATATCCAGGGGCCTATAAAGACTATCTTACTCCCCCCATCAATCACCCCATGTATATGAGGGAGTCCTTATTTCTTTCTTCCTTTTCTTACCTAAAGAACAAATATGTAATTGCATCCAGTTTACCTCAAGCACTTTGCGCAGAGAGTACTCAATGGTGAAAATCCCCACAGAGTTTAAGCCTGAAAGAAAAGATAAGAAATCCTAAGCATCTATGCCCCGTTTCCAAATTATGTTTTCCCCCTTTTCCCTTAGCAACTGCATTCCAACTTTCAGTGGTATCAGGGGGATGCTATTCAAGCCCTCCATCCTATAGCTTCTCTCTCTTTCCCTTTCTGGAACATTCTTCCTTTTCCCTTTACTTGCTACCTTCTTTGATTTAACCATTTTGGCTTCCTTACCATGCTTCTCAATGAATTTGCAGCAAGTCTCAACAATCTGAGGGACTTGTTTAGCAATTGGGTTGAGGCTCATCTTCCTTTTGGATCCCAAAAGTCGCTGCCCGATAGGAAATGAAGCTTGTGAAAGCTGCAGGGTCTGCAACAGCAGGGCCCCATTCTCCAGTTCATACAGGCTATCCATGGACACTGCACCCTGTGGAAAAATCCAGACTATCTTAAAATGGAGGAGAAGGAGCATCCATTGGGACCTTCCTAAGTGCTGAGTGACATTCAGAACCTGACAAGTCTCTCTGTGGTAAGACAAGCCCACCCCTTCTATTTCTGTTCAGTCCCTGCACCATAGGAACACAGGTCTTGATTCCTCTCCATAAAGGGACCCTGTCTGAAAGAAACCTCTGAGACTGAACTCACTCGACGACCACGGCGAGTGAACTCTCTGGGCAGGGTGGGCTCCTCCCTCCTGCGACTGAAAAAGCGCCTCACGCGTCCAAACATCCTTTGCACCACATTTCCCCGACGACGACGGCCAGAACCTGTAGCATCTTCATCCTGCATGGCAGCTTCCAGTTCGAGGTGCTTGCGGCGGGTAAGCTCATTCAACAGCACCTCTTCCAGGCGGATGCCAAAGGTCTTGAAAGATGCAGCTGAGAAAGAATTGCAAACGTCAAAGCCCCGTGGCACTTGTATTGGGGGAGGGGAGGCTACATGGGCTTACAGTATTACTCTTCCCAGCAATCATCAATAATCAACCCTGCCCCACCCCAGGCCTGCAGCGCCCCTCCGTGGAGATCGAGACCCTGCAATAGTTAGGTAAAAATGACTCAGTGTCACTCAACTACCCCGACGTGGCTTAAGGTTTCATCCCTGCCTATGTCTTGCCCGGGCTTGAGCACATTGAAGCAATGAGGGAGATTTCTTCTTGGGTTGATCTGTCTGGGGTCCACGGGGAAGCTAAGGCAGGTCTAAGAGGACCACCCCAAGAGCAAGCAGCTATTCCTCCATTTACTGATATTACCTTCTAGGGGGTTTCTGGGAGGGAGAGGGAGGAGTCTTTGGGGGCAATAGGCATCAACCAGAATCCAGTATCTAGGGACACACTACCAGAGGGGATTTAACCTTTTATTTCCCAAGGAAAAGACAAAAGCCCCCTCACCCCTTTCCTGTCCTCTCAGGATCAGAAGCCACTTCTCCAGGGTGTTTGGGCGGTCAGTGGGTAGTTCTATGAAAAGGAAAAAAAGAAAAAAACATACATTCACATTCATACAGGAAGTGATAACTAACTAAAACATGACAGTGAATTGATCTGCAGTGTGGGGAGGGGAGTGGGAGGCTGTCCATCCCAAGAAAAGTGTTTTTTTTCTACTTTCGCCCAGCCTCAGTTTCCCCTCCTGACAACAGGATTTGTCCTGCCTAGCACATTCTAGATTCCCAGAATTTAACCTAACCGGTTTAATGCGCCAGATGCATCTTGCTATGAACCAGTACTCAGCACAACACTTAAAACATAAAGTCAAAAGCTCAGAGGCGCTCTGATCATGCAACAGGCGAGGGGAGGGGCTCTGCCTGCAGCGCCACCACGGGTGAGGGTCGCCAAGTTACTGCGGAAGCGCTCACGCGGGGATTTGCCGCGCTCCTGGTGCTGCGGTGAGAGTATTGGCGACACCTGGCTGTTTCCCCGCTCCAAATCCCGCAGTGGTGACTGCCAGGGGGGTCTCCTAGCCTTTATGCTTCATCCAGTTCTGGCTGCGCCAGAGGTGCGCGCCTGGCGAATCTGGCTTCCACCCCTGCACTTCCCAGTCTTACGGGAGCGCCCCTCGAGTCTCGAACATCTCCCACCTCCCCTAAAGCCTGTAGCTAAATCTGTGCGCATACCCCGAGATCTCTGGGAGCGCTAGAACCGGGTCTTTTCCTGGTCCCCTGGCTTCCCCACAACTAGCAGAGCTGGGGTGCGCTCCGAGCGCACCGCCAACCCCCAAGCCCGCACCGCCCTCCGTCTCTTTGACCGGGTTGGCGCGTGTCTCTCTGCCTCTTTCCCACCATCTCTGTCTCTCTCCACAGTTCAGTCTCTTCCCGTCCCGGTCCTGTTTCAGAGTGTCCCTTTGAGCCTCAGTCACTCTTTGCCTGATTCTCCCACTACACCTGGTGAGCCCTGTTTCTTCACCTGCCCTCTGTCGTAGCGGGCTTACCATCCCCTCAAAAACCCAGGCTTCGACTCTACTCAACTAATCTTTTACCGCTTCTGAAATTCAACAAACAGTATTAAACTCCAGCTTCCTCCGTTCCGGGGGTGCCAGAAGACGGGTCCCGTTCTGAGACCATAAATGACCCCCCTCTCACAATCCAGGACCCCCAATCTACCCCATCCCGCCCGGGGGGGTCTACTCGCCCTAAGGCGAGGACCCACTCTCCGGGTATAGCTCACCCCTGTCCGGCTTGAATTCAGAGAGGAAATGTCTGGCCACGAGTTCGTGGTAAGCAGTCTCTTGCAGCTTCAGGCGCTCCAGCTCGGAGAGGCTGTGTATGGATACCATGTCCATCCTGCGGTCGGGGTTCTGTCCTGGGGCTCCTCCCAGGACGCTCACTAAAAAAATGAAGGCAGACAAGAACAGCAAAAAAAGCATGATTCTGGGACACTGTGTCCTTGCTGCCTTGAGAAAAGCATTGCAGCCACCCATTCTGGAGTCGGATGATTATCAAGGCTGCATCATCCAGTTGTCACTGGACCTAGTGAAGAGAACTATGGGGGGGAGGTAAAGAGGGAGGGAAAACTGGGAGGTGGCTTCACCCTCAAGCAGGGCTGTCTCTACTTGATTATTCAGGGGGAGAAGATGAAAAAAAAAAACAACTTGGGAAAAAAAAAACCCAGCTCTGAACAGTCAGTCCAGAAAAGAGAAAAAAACTAACAAAAAATGGAGAAAATTGTTTTTTTTTTTTTTAAATCATCAACCTTATATGTTAAGCATTCTGCTACAACAATAAGATACAATATTTTCTATTAATTAATTTGTGCACTGATAGTTTTTTTTTCCTTGATGATGCTCTTAGCTGTCTAGGTTAGGTAAAACAGAGGCATCTATCCAAGCTAGGAGTACAGTTAAATTTAACTCTTTCAGAAGACAAACTGGACACATGGATCTGAAGCCAAAATTTGTTCCCAGGTCTTTTCAGCTAGTAATTTCCCTTCTAGGAATCTATTCTAATGAAATCTTGCTACAGACAGGAAACATCATATACAAATGAGTCATTCAATAAAATATCTAGTCCCCAAATGAAATTAGTTATATAGATTATGTAATAAATAGTATCAAAAATGATGCAACCATTCAGTGATACCTACAGAGATTTTCAACAACAAATACAAACTACAAAAATTATGATCCCCATTATAGGAAGAAAAGCATGCTTAAAACACTGAAACAAGCACACTTAAATTCTAACAAGTAGTCTTTAGTGGTAGAATTCTGTCTGCTTTTACTTTCCCTCATTTATTAAGTCTGATTATGTTGTCTTTCTTGGGGGGGAGAGTCAGCTTTTATGAAAACAAACTCATCTCTAGACCATTTCTAATGAGACTCTGAACAGAATTAGTGATGACATGAAGTTTGTCTTAATGTAGTGACAAAAGTGTTTTATATGGCCTTTCTCCTTGGCTCTATCTGATACTGTGCTCAGGCTGCACATCCCTCAGTGGAGACCTCCCTGGACCCCACAGAGCATCTTTTATCACATCCTCTGTTACTCATTTGTTCTTTCGGCCACTTATTAAAAGAAAAAAATCTGCATTAATTGCCCACTTTAATACTGCTCTTTTCATAAAAGATTTAATAGAGTGCCGTGAAAAACATACACAGGTTAGCAACAGTTTATAAAGCCCTTTGCTACAGCAGCTGGCAAAGGTATAAACAAAGTACTGTGAAAACAGAAAGGAGAAAATATCTAAGTCTGCCTGGAGACAGGCTCAGGGAGAGGAGGAGGAAGACAGAGAGACAGAGACAGAGACAGAGACAGAGAGATAACAGCTTGTACAAAGGCAAAGAGATGGAAAAATGACATCTACTGAAAGCAATGTACAGAAGCAGGAAGAAGATAAATCATGAAAGACCCGATAATGCCATGTTTAAAAGGTAGACTTTTTTTTTCTCCAGGCAATAGGGTACTATTATAGGGTTTTAGGCAGGAAGTGACAGAGTCATAAATGTACCTTTGAAAAATCACAAAAGAGACATGAAAACCCTAGTATGAGTAGAGATGCAATGAATTTGTTACATGTATCGGAGATCCTGATTGGAAATGACAATATTTAGGGCAAAATTAATTTTAATGGAAAGGAAAAATTTAGGATAGCTTCCAAGCTCATAATTTGTGTGGATATGTTTATGGCAAGTTTCTGGCTGAAAAAATAATTAGGGACATGGGGAACTAAGACATTTGACAAAAGGAAGCAAACTCATCATTTTTCTAAGCTTTCCTCTCATATGGAGGTTTGCAAATATGTTCTATATATTATTTGGTGGGGGGCTTAAAATTCAAAGATCAGATAACATGGCTGTTGACAGAGAAGTCAGAAAAAGGTTTATCATACAGTGATCTAAATAAATGAGCTATGCTGTCTAGAAAGAAAATAAATATATTTTTCCTTGAGTTTTATCAACAAAATTCTTTTACCCACTTACCTTAATTGCAAGTCATAGATATCAGAAATGACTGCCAGATAACTGAGGTACAGCATATAAAGAATGAGGGCTGTTTCTGTGGCTTTTAGGTGAAACCAAGATGAAAGTCTGTTACGAGTAGGTTTTTTCTAAAGCTCTTTTAACTGCAAAGCACATACCCTGAACCCAAGGTGAACACCAAAGCTCGACCACCAAATAACAACCAAAAGTGACCATTTAATCCAAAGGCATATACATTTAAATGCAGTTCCAGACTGAACTTCCAGCAAACCCTACCCACCATAGCAAGCCTAAAATCTATCAGATGAGGGTCTCATCTTGACACACAGTCTAGCTTTGGCTTCAGATTTCTAACATCCCCCAGTCCCCCACCCCTTATCCAGTCCAAACATCTTAGTACCTCTCTTGGAGTTTCAGCTATTTCTTCTTGAGCTTACCAAAGCTGTTCACCCAAAGAGCAGACAGAGCTGGTTCTTTCCCCAAAAATACAGGATGAAAATAAATCCCTCCCCTCATCAAAAAAAAAGGTGAGAACAAACAGTGAAACCTCAAATCATCATCAGCCCGAATAGGAGAGGGGGGGGGAGCCTTGGAGAGATGAGTCAGCCTAGATGCTTACAATTCCAAAGGAAATCAAAGGCCTTACAATAAACCATTTTTCATTGCCTCCCTGCTTCAACATACAGGGCTGAACTTAACAATAGTCATAGGTTGCAGTACTGCCAACAAAATTGACTCCATCTTATGTACCTTCAACCCTCTCAGATCACCAAGACTATAGCAGAGCAAGGAAGACCAGAATGCCCCCAAAAGAAGCAAACAGGAAACACAGGGAGGGGATAAACAGGCTTTAGCATTAAGGGACAGGCACAAAGCAAGCTCTTTAGGTTTAACCAATCTACTTGTTCTCAATCCTGACTTGCCAAGCTGAACACAAAAGAAGGCTCACCACAGGGAGCAAAGTGCCTAGAGACCCCTCTTGCCACAATGTCTTCCCCTCCCCACTTCAGCATGCCATTTTTGAAATGGCTATGAGATTTAAAAGATAACCAAGGAGGAATGTGAAAGCAAAGAATCCAAGATATTTGTAAAAATAATTTGTTTACCCAAACACCTGTAGTGGGCAATAAAGCTAGAGCCCAAACTATTATTTCTTAGCTGTATAAACAATTGAATTCTGAGCCTTGGTAACCTGTTCTGTAAAATGGGGTAATGACATAGCTTCCATTTCCATAGTTACATCTTAAATGAATATTATGTGTGCAATAAGTAGCACTAGTGGTTTTTTTTTATTAAATAAACATGTAGTATCAAAGATTCTTTGCAGAGAGCCCAATCAGGCTGCAAAAAAGATGATTACCTGGAATAGGAACTTGTATTGATGCATTAATTAATCTACTCTGCTCAATTTCGACCAAGTTTGAATTCAATTAGCACAGATAAAGAGATCTGGGGATCTATTAAGAAAAGCTCTGTTTTCTTCAGTCTTCAACCACAACCATTTTTAATCATCTTACTCGAGTCAGAAAAATCTAACTGCATAATTAAATATTACAAATGCTGTTGTTAAGATTAGTAAAATACAGCTATGTTCCCAAATGTATTTTTCTTTCAAACCATCTAGTTTTACCATGTTATCAGCAAAAGAACATATAATATCATTTAGATCACTAAAAGAGTTCAGCAATTAGCAGATACCAAGTAAGAGAATCTGAACAAAGGGCAGAGGGACAAATTAAGTATTGAGCAGTGCAAATGGGGCAGGGGGAGCACCTTTGGGAGACATCAAGACTGTTCTCCATGTCCTGTTGAGTTGCATGGCACAGATGGGAAAACAAATTAATGTTGGAAAGGTGAACCACTTCAATATGGAGAGGACAGAAATGATCTCTGCTAACCATACATCCACAGCCTTCAAAACTTGGGGACCTAATTTACTCCATTGTTCCCATCAAATAGTTAGGATTGGTCCAGCTCTCACCAGTAAACATGAATGGGGAAAGAAACAGGGGCCACACTGATTATGTGGTCTGAATCTCTATTAATTAGGCAGCTTGTGGCATCATTAGGATTTTGTTCCAAGCCACTGAAAGCTCTTTGGAGTTTGAGAAATTGATAGTGCATGGGGCTGGGTGCCCAGAAGGTATTGCATCTACATCATTCAAATGTGTACAGGCAGTGACAATGGGTAAAGACATCCCCATTAATATATCACAACCTGGGAAAGAGATACAGAGCTCTAGCTGAACACATCTGGGCACCGACTTGGTCTGCTGACACATTACCTCATTCATCTGGAGCATTAATGAGTTAGCCTTTAAGTTGTTATCCCATAACCTCCATTTCAGCAAAGGCTGCAGATTCAGTGAACAAAATGACTCATTTTAGCCTATGCGGTAGTGATGCCCCAAGATAATTAAATCTGGGGACAGTGTTCTTCAGTCTGTGCAGTCAGCCCATCAAGCCACGACTGAAGCTCATAAACTGGAGATAGTATTGTTAAAACATCTCAAGGAAAACCTTAGCTATAAAACTCTGTTTCAAGCATAGTGTACCACGAAGACTGGAGTGAATCTTAGCTGTAACCTAGTCCAAAACCTCTTTTCTGCATTTCAGTAAACTGGGACTCAGAGACTGGACCTGAACCCATTTCTCATTCTCAGGGCATTTTTTTTCTACTATCCCATCCACCAGTCCTCTCAAGAGCTGCAAGATTTTTGCATTGCTAGATAATTAACTCTCAAGAATGCATACATAATCAAAGGCTAATTCCATAAAGCCAGAGGAAATCATATAGAAGGCAGACAGCTACCAGAAATCACAGCATCTTTTTACAATAAGTACATTCATCATTCCATAGAATATGGGATGCCCTTTTTAAATTTTATGGACTAAAGAAAGAACTCCAGTTCAGAATGGTGAAAGGCAATCTTTATGCTGTAAACATCCCAAAGGATAGTGTAAACAAGGCAATGCGACACCAAATGCAAAATGTAGATTTTCTTGCTATCATCTGCAGTATGTGTCAGGGTGCATAATAGTGCTGCCATCACAAGCTATGTCATCTTTTCCCCCTTTCAGTTGCTATTTCTATTAAATGATGGCAGAGGAGGCAAAAATAAGATGTTCTATCAATGGGTGGTTAAAAAAAATAATTAACGCTTAATTTGCCTTGTGCTTCTCATTTTCTCAAAAGCTTTCTAGACCCTGGCGCACAGTAGGTGTAAAGTGTTCCTTGAGTGAATTGTGAGATTATAAAATATAAGGATTTGCAAGAACATAAAACTCTTACAATTAAAAGAGCTATCCATGATTCATGAACAAATGAATCATGCCACTTTCTTTTCACAACAACCCCTGGAAAGGAGGTGGGTTGGGATTATCCCCTCTTTACAGACAACAACAAGCTAGAGTTCTTGAGAGTTTATGGCTTAACTCAAGTTATTCAAAATACCATGGGAGAAGTGGGAAGAAAGCCCCACCCCTGTGTGTGTGTGTGTGTGTGTGTGTGTGTGTGTGTGTGTCTGTCTGTCTGTCTGTGTGTCACCCACTCCCTCTTTCTGTCTCTCAGTCTCTGTGTGTCTCTCTGTCTCTCCACCCCATTTCTGTATGCTCTCTCTCTCTCTCTCTCTCTCTCTCTCTCTCTCTCTCTCTCTCTCTCTCTCTGCAAAAGTAAAATAAAAATAAAAACCCTTCAAGTCAACCTTGACAGGACTGATAGGTTGAAGTACTTCTATCCGGGATTGAGGGGGAGTCTCTGCATGCTGGAGAATACCCCTGACCCAGCTTTTAGAAGTGAAAATGAATACTCACCTACTACCAGCAACAAGCACACTTTCAGAGGGGAAAGGAAGGCTAGTTCTTCACTGGGTCTTCCTTGATGGGAGATGCAGGATATGGAGAGACTAGCTTGTGAAAGCAATGGAATACCACTATTGGTCTGGCCTGCTAAAGAGAAAGGGAGGGCTATCTACATGGAAGGCCCTAGCTCCAGCCCTTGGGATCTTACAGTCTTGGGACCTTATAGTTGAAGGTCACGTAAATGTCACATGACTAAGAGGGATCATCCATCCTTCCATGTTTCCCTTCACTAGTTTAAATCCATTTTTTTCTCCTTTGTTCCTTTAAGGACTGTTAACAATTGACTATATTTCTAGGACTACTGGCATTGGACAGACCCTCACTTAATTGTAGGCTTCCAGTACACACTCAGTAAATTCTAGCACATTCTTCCCAGATATTCATTCTGCCTCTGTCCTCCCCCTCCCTCTCTGTTCTTCTCACAAGCATCCACATACACACTTACTTCCCCACACACTTCTCTCCTGTTGACTATAATGGAGAGGGATAAGGATCAGTTAAATGGAACATCATGAAACATTTGCCTTTCCAGATCATATCTGTAGCTTCCACACAGCACACATGAGGGAAAAAAAAAACCACCAGTACAAGCAATCTGCCAGACCATCTGGGCAGAGGTCATGTCAAGGAAACCTGGACCTGGAGAATGAAGAAATCCTCACAGCCTAGGCTCAGGGTTTCTCCTTCATTTTTGTGCCCCCTTCCCACTCACTTTCCTTCCATTTGATTATATCTTTCTCAACGAGCATACAATTTTCTTCCCGTTTTCTTTTTCAAAATCCCGTTTGAATGACTGTCATAGAAAATTGGGTCTGTGGGAGATATTTCCCCCTGTAGTTTCCATGATCAGGAATGGCATTTTAAAACTACCTTCAAATAACCATATTTCTAAAATAGAAGGGTCAAACTACACATTCTCCCCCTCCAAAAAAGACCACGCTCTTCAAAAAGCCTCAGACCAAGAGTCAGGGGGACCTGCTTAGTGACTACCCAGCTGAGTGGCCTTGGGCAAGTCAATGTGCTTTGCCAAGCCCCCAAGCTCCCACAGTTTATCATTATCTTGTTTACCTAAACAGCAGTGCAGAGCCCTTGATTATTTTAGGTAAGGTCTTAATGAACTCCAGCACAGAGGGTCGCAGTGCTGATGTCATACCTCCTACTCAAAAAAGACCCCCCTCTATTCCTCAGTAGATTCATGGGGCCCATAGTGTAGAAGGTGGGGCTATTAAATTGGTTGCCTTCATTGTCTTATGCAAGCTGGGGCCCAGCTGCAGGATCTTGACCCAAGGTAGGGGGAAGGGGTCAGCACAAACTCTGTAGCCTGGAATCAGGGCGTCAAGGGGTTAGCCTCAGCCTGTGGCAGCCACTGAGCAGGGGGGCAAGGCCTTCAGACTGAATTGGGCTTCGCACCGCGTGTCCCACCCCTGTGCAGCTCTTGGGAGCGCTCAATCTGCAAAGTTAATCCAAGACCCACTGGCGCCAAAAACTACTCTCCACTGCCCCCTGCTACCCACCCAGTAAGAACTGAAAAAAAAAAAAAAATCCGTCTTTCCTCCAAACTCTTCCCTAGTGCCCTTACCGGAGAAGCCTGGCAACAGGTTCAACACTCTCTGCTCTCCTGTCCCTCCCACACATCGGACCCTCCAGAGAGAAGATCCTCGCCCCCCTCTCGCCACCCCACAGAGGGTCCCACTCGGAGCCCTGATGTCGAGCCCCTGCTCTACCTCTTGGCGACTCTGCTGGTCCGGCCAAGGAATAAGAGGCTCGGAGACCTGCTAGGCAGCCTGGCAATGCGCCGCTGCTAGTCCTGAGAGGAGCTGCAGGCGCTGGGAGCGCTCAGCTCTGCCACTCCGACTCCCCCACCCTGTGTACAGCTTTCCGCGGTGGGGTAGGGGCTGATTCATAGCAATTTTCCACACAGCAGCCAGCTCCGTGCCTTAGGCATACCTGTTTGCTGAATCCCCTGGGCTACTCCCACTGTTTTTTCACGTACCCCACAATCTTTTATCCTCTTATTTAAAATAATCGCAGCTTTAAAATTCAACCCTAAGGGTCCCCTGAGCTTTCCAAATCCGCCCCCCCCTTCCTGGTTATGTTTCACAGTCTCACATTCCAGATGAAGGAAAGGCAGAATTGGGGTTCAGAAGGTTAAGAAATGTACCCCCAAACACTGAGCTAATTAGTTACAGAGTGAAGGTGAGGGTCCACACCTCTTGGCATCCTGCTTGGTATAGTACATCTGTTCCCTTCTAACTTGGCTCCTATGAGCAGGGAACATCCTTTGTAAACTCTTTGCAGGCAAGGGTTACTTAAAGACCACCACCCACCACACCGTGCCTCACTTTGCAAACTCCATGTTTCCCACTCTTTTCCAAGGCCTCTCTGCTCTAAAAAGGTGAGTTTGTTCAAAGTTTAGTGAGTAAGAGAAGCAAACAGTAACTGACTTCACAAAGTCCTCCACCCACCTGGTTGGCAATGACCTCAGTAACCTCCCCTGCCCCATTACTATTATCTTCATTTCTTACTGTTTTTGCATGTCTAGGCACCTGGGGAAGCCATATGACCATACATATGAAATGTCTTCCCAAACTGCCCTCTTCTAATCTGTAGCTTACCAATCATACCTACAAATAAACATCATATCAAGCAACAACTTATTGACCATGAGTGTGTATCTCTAATATTCTCCTCTGATGCACCAAAAGAAATATGGTGCTCTAATGCAAGCCCTTATGAGAGGAGCTTCAATGCACAATGGTTTCCCCTTGCAACTAAATTTCTTGCTTTCTTGGGTCAAATCAATGGAGAATGGGAGAACATGGTTGCTACAAGGTAAAACATTAGAGGACGTGAGAGTCCAGAATGTTAAAGACTATGCATGAGCCCAGCAAGAAAGAAGAAGGGAGAAGCAGAATACAGGCAAAACAAAGAGGGATGAAAAGAGAAAGGGAAAGTTAGAGAACAGCTGCTCGTTCTGGGTATACATAGCTACAAAGACTGTTCAAGTAAGACATGAGACTCTGAAGAATTCAGACTAGAAGAAACACCCAGAAGCTCAATAGAAAATTTCTGTTCAGAAAGGAGGCAGGGAGGAGGGGGATGAGAGGGGATAAGTAGAGCACTGGAGAGAGGGAGAAAGAAAGGAAGGAAGAAAGAAAGAAAGAAAGAAAGAAAGAAAGCTTCTGCTTTGGGCTGCATGTGTGTGCTATTTGGGGTTCAAGTACCACCAGGATGATCCTGAGCTCTCCCCCTGCTCCCCCTTAAGATTAAATAAATCTTACCCCACTCAGAAGTATAATTGCAATGCTCAGGATGAGTTTGCTTTCCATTGAAGGAGAGGCTGTCTTCCTCTCTTGCTGGAAATAGGCTGGGTGCCTCCCCTTTATACATTCTAGAGCACCAGACCAGGAGATGGAGAAAAGGAGGGAGGGAGCACTTGAGGCTGGTCCAATTGTCCCTGGCATATTCATCCTCATTCTCATTTTCTCTCTCCCTGTCTCCCTCTCTAGAGTTTTCTGCAGCCCCTCCTTCTGGCCCTGGCAGCCTTGTCCCTTGTACTCACTGCAGCATCCTGCAGACAATTCCTCTCTTCCTTGTGATAAAGGGCTGATCGGGGTCATCTTTCTATTAGTGTTTGCTTTGGGTGTTACTGGGGACTTGTCTCAGGGTCTTGGGCAAGCTGTGTCAATATACCACCACTGAGCTACATTGCCTTTTAAGGTGAAAGTTTAAGTAGGCATGACAGAGAAAGACTAGTATTTGGGGAGGAGGGTATGTTATCAGAGATGGGTAAAAATTACCACTTAAGTAACCAGAAACATATTAGTGTTGGAAGGCAGCAGGGAGACATGATTTGAACCTGAATTCATAGGAAGCCAATTTAGACAGAGGACTGGAAACTTGCTGGCATAAATTGCAATGATTGCTGAGGTAACATAAATACACAGAGATGATCTGAGGTATGAAATAGCTCTAGCAGTGAATGTTACTAGGCCTGGCTTCAGGTGTCTCAATTGCAAAATAGGAGAACACGTGTTTACCCTCACATTATCTGCAAATACTGAGCACTTACCTTGGTACTGAATCCCAAGAGGAAAAAGAACTTGCCCATGATCACTAAACAGATAGTAGAATCTGATGTGAACCTATCTCTTTCTTCCTCACACATCCCTGGCCCTAGGATGAGCGCTTTACATTCTACTTTCTTCTCTTAAGAAGACTGCCAGGACTATCCTTGGGGATTTTGTGGAGGTAGAAGTAGGGAGGCCAGTTAGAAGTTGATTCTGTGCATATAGTCCGTCTATCATTTATTCTCAGCCTCAGGGGACTGAGGCTCAGGCTCCTGTCTGATCCCCCTTCTCATCACCATTCAGGTAATCACTCTGTGGTATCTTGGACTGATTCATTGCCACTTCAGCACCAACTCTGCTGCCCAACTCCTAGGTGGTGACTCACCCTTTGGCTGGCTAAGGCCTCTGCCCTCCAGGAAAGAGGCTTTCTCCTTAATTGATTGCAGAAGCCTCAGCTGCATTGAAAAAAAAAAAAACCCTTCCAGTCAGACTTAAAGATGAAGGGCTTTGAGGAGGAATTGAATAGCCCCTTGCCCAAAGTCACTGCCCTTTATCCCCTGAGTGCCTGTAGTGCCACTATTCCCTATTTCAGTCTCCCTTCTGTGCTCTTTATGAACTCCCAAGTCTGTGTTGCCCAGGGATTTCACCCAGGATGTGTCTCTTCCATATTACAGTTGGGCTGTGTTTCTAGCACTGTGTTAGGCACTGACAGAATATATTGAGAGACATCTCCAGCACCCAATGCGTGTTCACTACAAATTCACGAACATTAATGTACCATCTTGGTAAGGGGGAAGCATGCAAGAGAGGTAGGAAGTTCCTGTGATGGTGCAAGCTCAAAAACTGGAGCTGTGACCAGGAGTTTCTTATGGTTGGGGAGTGACATCACTAACTCATCCATGCAGGCATTTCTCTTCAACAAACAATACTGCTTAAGAAATTGAGTCAGCTGAAACCCTGCCCACTTATTTTGCCTTCTTGATCTGGCTTAGGGGCATCAGCTAGTGGCCAAGTTCCACAAAACTGTCCTTATTCCTGACCCCAAGCCCACATATCCTTATATTTTGTTTTATAAGTGTCCCGGAAGAGACATCTTTTATATGTCAATGCCCCAACTACGCTGCTTCTTAAGCCAGCGACTTGCCAATATAGTCATCTACAAAGTGACAGCATGATAATTTGAACCACTTGGAAACCCACACACTTTGCTTGGAGCTGGGTGTCGGGAAGGAAAGACTTTGTCTTCCCCCATTTCTCTTGCCCATGGTCCATCGCCACAGAAAGAGAACAACACAAACAAAAACAGGAGCCTAAGCAGTCCGTGGAAAACTGTGAAATGGCCCCTTAGCCTGCTTACAGCAGGATGGAACCTTGGAGTTTCCCAGGGAGGCTAAAGTGCAGGAAGTGTAAACCACCTTCAGTCTCTCTGCCGCCCCCTGCCGCTGGTGGTTCCAAATCCAAGGCTGCTGTGTGGAGAGAGCGCAGGGCTTGAGTGCTAAGAAAAAAGAAAAAGAGAGCTCTTTGGCTGAGTGAGAGCAAACACAGGGTCCTGCTAGTCTGCAAAAAGCCCTGCCAGACTTGCTGATGTAAAGGGGGAGGGGGTCGTTTACAGCTCCCTACTGTGTGTCCAGCGCGGAGTCAGTGGTTTCTAATTGCCACTGCCTTGTGTGTAGTAAATCTGTTGCTATGCAAAATAATGAGTTCTCCATTAACATTAGTCTTCGAGCTAGAAGCTAGGGGTTTCGCGAAAAAAGCTTCTATGCAAATCTCAACTCTTTACTTTTTGAAACCAATAAAGCCCCTCACTTTCAAATGTCCGCTCCTAGGGGTTAAAAAAAGAAGTAGCACACCCTGGGGGGAGGGGCAGAGGTCAAATAGATGGGACAGGGGGAGGGTACTCGGAGGAGGAGCCTCCAGCGGGGTCGACCACAATCTGAGTCAGGGTCCTCGCAGAGTGCTGGCGCCTGCTGGCGAAATCCCCGGACTTTCCTGTTTTCCTGGGTTTGGACTGGACCATACCTGGACCCAACTCACTGTCTTGGCCTGGGACAGAGGGGGGATCACCCTCAGGTCAAAGGGAAAAGAGCCTCTGTGCCCGCTCCGCCTTGCAAGCCCATCCTCCCTCCTTTCTTCCCCGCCTCCACTCCTCGCCCCCCTCTCTTCCGCCTTGAGAGGAGGGGGCGGGCTGTATGTGTATGTATGTATGCATGTGAGCATGTGTGCGCGCTCGGGTGCCGCACGTCTGTGTGTCTGTGTATGTGTTCGCGTATGGCCAGGCATATGTGTGCCAGAGGGGTGAGGTGCATGTTTTAACACAAGTGTTTGGTGTGGTGTCGTTGCTCTGTGATACGAGGAGGCATGTGTTTGTGTGTTCATGCTTGTAGGATGTATGATTCTGCCTGACTGTAGAGTGACTATGAGGGTGCGGTCTGGATATAGGTGTGTTCGATGTGTAATTTTACCGGGGTCTGTGTTTCTGCTGTGGTGAGTGTATGTAGATTAACAGTGTGTGTGCCTGCTGAAGCTTGTGTGCATATGTATATTTGGTGTGTGCTTACACTTAGATGGAGTATGTTAGTGTGGTTTTGCAGGCAGTGTTCATTGTGGTGTGTAGAGTGTGCATTTGGGAGCAAGGCACCTCTACAAGTGTACTGAAGTGGTTGGATTCAAAGGTTTGTGCATGTGAGGATTTTATGTGCATTTTAATTGATATGTTCATGTATGTGGTTTGAATGTGTGTCCAGTTTATATGCTTGCACAGAGGACTGAATTAGGTGTGTCTTGGAGGGAGATAATGGGAGTTTATGGGTGCAGTATGTAAAATCACAAGGTTATTAAAAAGAACCCCAGTGAGCTTTTGTATGTTGTGTGTGTGTGTGTGTGTGTGTGTGTGTGTGTGTGTGTCTGTGTGTGTCTGTGTGTGAACATTGCACCAAGATTGGGGCAAGGAAGAAAGTATGGACTGGCCACCCCAGCAGGGGCGCCCGCGGGCTTGATCTCCTCGGTGGAGGTCAGTTCTCCCATCTCCGTGACTACCAGGTCCGCTGAAGCAGGGTGTGAACTTACCTGCTGCTTAGAGAACGAAGAGGAGGGCTTCGCAGATTTGGCCAGGTAGGGTGCCTAATGCGCGGTGCAGGGGCTAGTGGGAGTAATCTGGAAAGAGTGTTGGTCACTGACCCATGTCACCACCACCCCACCAGGAGGTCCCAGTTTGTCTCCAGCTGAGCACACAACTATTTGTTCAAGGCCTGGCTGTTTCACACCTCTTTGACTTTGTGTGGGCAGATTGAGTTGCCTGGAAGCCCTTTCCCCTCTGGGCCTAATGATAAACTCCTACCTATTTGTTTTTTAAAGACTTAACTCAAGAATCACAAAACTTTCTCTGCTTTTTTTCCTACCCCTCCCATCCAGTTGAGGGCTCTCTCCTTTGAGCTATCATAATTGCAGTCTTCATACTTATGACAACGGTCATACATAACTGCATTTATTAGACCTTCCTTTCAAATGTGGGGCTGCTATAGAGATCACCTGGGACACAGGAGGAATGATAATACACACCATAATACTGTTTCCATTTATTAAGCACTTTCTGTGTACCAGGCATGCATGGTGCTAAGTGTCATTCTATGTATTGTGTCTTTCACTCCTCATAATGAGGCTGTGAGGTAGACAGAGGTATAATTATCACTATTTTACACTTCAGAACACAGGCTCAGAGTAGTTAATTCATTTCCCTAATGTCATGCAGATCATAGGAGTCAAAGCAGGAATTTGAACTCAGGTCTGTCCTGCTCCCTAAAATCATTCTGCTTTAGCAGGCAGCTTCAACAAAAGTACTCTGATTCCTGCTAGACAGTGAAGTCTTTATCAAACAGTATCATTTCCCAGGGTTTCTTTCTTTTCAGTTTACTGACAGTAGCAAGAATACTCAGCATAATTACTTTGTCTCTGAGACCGCTGAAGCCTCCTCTAATTGCACCTCACCCGCTCCTGTTCTGGGAGCTCTCCTTAGGCTGGTGCTGAAAGAAAACCAAGAATGAGGTTTTGTTTTTTGTTTTTTGGTTTTTGTTTTTTTGTTTTTTTTTTTTTTTTTTTTTTTTGTCTTTTCCGGTCATAGCATTGCAGAACTGAAAGTGAGGAAGAATGGAGGTGAGGGATAAGGACGGCATATGGGACTGTTTCATAGCTCCCCCAGACCTGTTCTTACAGCACCCCCAAGAGAACCTGCTTTGCAGCCAATTCCATGCATACCCACTCTCTCCATATCAAACTTCACTTAAAAAAACAAGTAGAAACCCCCAAATAATTACTGAATGGGACCTATTTTGTGTTATTCATGCCTGGGGGGGCACTGTGCTTGCCTAACGAGGCTCATGCTGCTCTGTTGCCTTCCAATCGGCTTCATCTGAGAAATTCTAATTAAAACAATACATTGCATTTGGGAGAACACATTTATGGGGGGCGTGGTGTCAGCCTAGTCACAGCCAAAGGATAGCTGGAAGCACTGGTTCCCAACTGAGCCCCCAGGGAACCATCCTGGACTGCTGCAAAGAGGTCAGGGGGTGGAGAGAGAGGGACAATTCAATGGTGGTGAGTCACTTTGCCACTTTTCAGGGGGGAAAGTGAGAAGCACGATTTAAATTGCCACTGTTATTATTGTGCCCTTTCAGCTGGCACAAATGAGCCTCGTCTATGGATGAAAAGCAGTAGGAACATCCATAAAGCTGACCCCCAGCTGGGCCTGGGTCAGCATCTCATGCTGGGTGGGGCGGGACAGGAAAAGCATTGTTTAAAGTATTAGGTACACAGAAAGGCTTCTTTTGGGGATAGAAAAAGACTAGCGGTGGAAGGTCTGAGATTCACAGGACAGAGTCCACCTGAAACCTTTGATTTTGCTACACTTAAATTTGTACAAGGAGCTCAGACAAATTTCTTCTCTCTCAGCAGATGGTCTTAGGCATTCACCCCATACAGGTCACTCTGGCCCTCCTACACTCCCCTTCTGAACATCTGCTTCATTTCTGCCTCTTCACTGCCAACCAGCTGTTTTCTCTCCTTTCTAGTAAGAAGACTCTCTTCCTGTGTCCAATTCCCAACAAACACACACACACACACACACACACACACACACACACACACACACACACACACACCACTGTCTGAATCCTGGTAATCCACTTGCATCCACGCAGACCTTTTGGCTCAGTGTTCATGCCTGTGAAATGGGAACACTCTGAAGAAGCTGAAGGTTCCAGGTTTGGGAGGTTTCTAAGATATAGTACTGGGCCAGAGGGTATTAACATACTTTGAAATACCCTTACCCAAGAGCCATGTAAATGATGAGATAAGATGTGGATGCCAGAACCACTCCCTCCACCATGAAAACACACACACACACACACACACACACACACACACACACACACACCACCACCACCACCACTACCACCACCACCACCACCACCACCAATTTCCTTAAAGAAATAGCTCCCATAAGTTTACCTATCTTTGGAGTTTGGGAAGTGTGTCCACACAGTATAAGGACCATATGAAGTATTGTAAAGATGAAAGTGCATTACTGCCTCTAGATTACTGCTCAACACAAACTGAGATTTGTTGCCTTCATCCTAAAAGAATAAGGTTCGACAGGTTCAAGGCAATAAATTGTGAATCTTACTTAAGAAATCTTACTTTCCCATGAAAATAACATCACTGAGTATCAGCTCTTTTGTCTTTTCTATGGGAGCTGAGAAAAATCGCAGACATTGGAGTAGGAGAGCATTGAAGTTGTATTGCAGCTAAGTCACACTTGCTCTGGGTCTTGGGGAGATTACTTCACTTCTCTAAGTCTCTGTTTCTCCCCTTGCAAAATGGTTGCCTTAGAATTGTTTAGATGATAAAAGGAGATGAACAATGTTCAAGATAAGTTTAGTTAACTCCCTTCTCCTTTTTCCCCTTTCTCTTGGGGCACAGAATAGCTCAATCAGGAGGTTCAGGGTGTGGTGCCGCTGACTAGGCTGACAATGTTTCTTATTACTGGTTTGTCTGACACTTTTGAAACAAGCCCCTCTTCTTTCAGGGTGATGTCTTGAGCAGCCTATTGCAGGTCCAGAAGAACTGGACCTCAATTCCAATTCTCACTCTGCAATTTCTCCTGGCAGTGTTAATGAGACCTGGGTTTGAGAGCTAATACCCCACAAAGGAGTGTCTGCAATATTCTCCTACATCTTCAGACATCCCCAACCCCAGCAGCCCCAGCCCCAATCTTGCCTCCTAAATATGTGTTATTGTACTAAAGAAAAAGGAGAGACTATTTCTTGCCAAGGTCTCCTTACGATATTTTCGTATTTTCTTCTCACCTCTGCCCTGGAGATCAAGAAATGTTCCTAAGTTCTAGCAAAATCCAAGGGTAAGAGGAAGATGGGGGGGGGGGATTTCTCTGAGAGATATGACCAAATCAAAATGAAGTTTCTATTGAGTACTTAAATATTTGTTCCCAGATAAAGGAAAACTAATTCTCCCCTTTGTCAAAAGTGGTGACATGGGACTAGACCCTATTCTGTGCCCCTTCCTCCCTGATGCCATTGCCTCCCTCTAGAGACCAAAGAAAGTTACTACAAGCTAAAGTGAGTTACACTTGAGCTGAATAAAGTGAGGTTAAGAGATGGGGGTGGGGAGTGGCCTGGGTGGGTATATTCTAGGGAGGGACCAAAACTACAAAAGATCAGAAAAGTACTGATATTCATTGGGGGCCAGAGCTCTGAGAATCCAGCCTTTTTATGTTATTTGTCTTTGAAAGATGTTTTAAATTCCACCCTCTCCTTTACCCTTTACTCACGTGTCCTACATATTCCCCTCCCTCACTGACCCTTGGCACCCATTTTGCAATATATTATTATATCAGCAGTTCTATATGCATCTGAGAAGGTCCTGGGGCCTCTGCTTTGAGAGAAAAAGTGAGAGGAATAACAAGCATCAGCCAAATCAGCAGTTTAGGATAAGCCCATAGAGTTTCATGGGTTTCCTTATTGAGCAGGGACCTACAGGTTGCTGTGTACTGTGTGCCCATGCGAGGAAACAGCGTGGTTTCTTAAGAGGTGTATCTGAGACATGGCAGGCTTTGCCAAGGCTCATCAAATATCCCATCTACCACTTCTGCGCATGCATGTGAGAACAAATGATACTGCCAGAAGGAAACAGAAATTGTTTCCTAGTGACTCACAGCCCCAGCCTTAAGGACACAGGTGGTGTTTGCACTGCATCTCCCCCATTGAAATGTGCACCTTTTTACAGAAAGGGACCTATAAGCCATCAGGTAGTTCAAACTCCAGAATTTGGATGCTGGGCAAGGCATCATCAGTGATATAATACTGACCATTTTGGAAATGTGTGCTGTATGTCAGCAGAGAATTTGGAGCTTTGGTAATTACCATCTCTTCTCCTTTCATTCAATTTTTTTAAGTTGGATCAAAATTTTTCCTCAGTCACTGTGTAAAAATGAGCAAATTACAGAACTTTACTGGCTTTTTCTTTAAACCAGGGAGAACAGTATCTTGAAGAGTTGTTCTGGAGGAGAAAAGATGTAGTTTATATAAAGTGCCTGGTTAGTAGTAAATATTTGGAGAAGAAACAACATATATATCTTTTGATACCTGAAGCATAAACATCATTTAAAATAATTTCATGTGCAACAATAATGACAAGTATTGCTGTAATTAATAACCCAAAATGTAGGCATGCCACTTTAAGAGAAGTGAAGTAGCAGGCTTATAACAACACTGTGGGATCAAGCCTGGGAGGCCCAGGACTCCAACCAGCTGTGCCTTTTTCTCACCCAGCAGTAGGGGACATTTCACAATCACTAGGAAGATAATGATCAGCTGATTTGATGTAGTCATTATATTAAAACAAAAAATACGAAGGGAAAAATGGTAAGATTGAACTATGTATAACAGAATTTGAGTTTAGTGTCTGAATTGATTGCATATCATAACTCTTTGGGCACTCTTTTTAAAATAACTTTTTAAAGCTTAAAGGATAATTTAAGGACAGGTTTTATGCATATTTAAGAAAAGAGTGAAAAACAATAAGCTCAAGTGCAATTTGACACCTGTACAAAATCTCCCAGTTTACCTTCTGGCCTTTCCCAAATGCACTTGTGACAGTTATGATCATGCCATTTTCCATGCTATTATATATTCTTCAGAGACCCCTTTTATGGTTGTATACTATCTATCAAGTAGGTATGTTGTTAGGTTTCTTTAGCTACTGTGCTATTGTTGGTCATTTAGGTTGTCTTACTAGCTAAGTGTGAAAACAAAGGAATGATGTTGATTTCACAATTGCCATAATCACCCTCAGGGACCTGGTGTCCTGCTCTCTCACTGTTCAATGTGCTTTCTGTCATTTGATATTTAAGCTTGATGAATGTCAGCTCTACTGCTAGAGGCCGGGGTACATTTGCAAATGGATTATTTCTGCCAGTTTTCATCACACAAATTCTGCATTTCATTCTCTTGGTAACTACTGTGGGTTGGACCTGGTAAGCATAGCTCTGGCCCCATACTTCTTTTCTCCTATGGGGAAATGTCTTGAGGTGTAAAGAAGTCATTCATAAAGGAGCTTTGGGAAGTGATGTCCCTGGTGAATTGCATATTTATCTGATCCCATAGCCATTTTGTCCTTGCTCTGGAAAATGATCTTGCTGTAGCCTACTTAGGCCTGGCCTCAGCAAATCGATTAGTTATCATCTCTAAGAAAAGATTAAATTTGTATGTGAAGTGAACCTCAGGGCCCCTCCAGTTTCAGAGTTCTGGCTGCTGTATGGAAGTTGAATCTTAAGCCATGAGTGAACTGAGAAGAGAATTTCAAATGTGTCAATGGTGATGTCCCTTTCCTTAAGAAAGAAAGGCCAATCTGTGCCCTCATGCATCCCAGGTCATAGTGATATCCTCCCCCAAAGGTCTTCACATTGACGCTGCGAACCTCAAAAGATTGCTCTGACAAAGGAACTATTTAGAATACCTCCCACATTCTGCTCAGTCATCTATCTCTCACACCTCTGATGTCTATAGATCTTTAAAAGGCATTTGGAACTAGAAGCCCAGGACAATTATAACACCATAGAATATCAATCGGTACTCCATTCCCAAAGTTACTCTTCATGTTGCAGTTTTTCCCAGTGGGAGTGCAACAGAGTATATACTTACCTGGTCAAATTTGTACCCTAACCTTTATTTCGTATTTCAAAGAGATGTTTGTGCTGTAAGTGAGATCATGCATGTAAAGTAGAGCTCAAAGGCCCAGTATTTAGGTAGCACTTTACATATATTAAATTAACTGTTAGTGTGTAGGTAATAGACCTGGTGTAGGCAGTGCTGAGCTATGGAAGCATTTGATGGACAGATCTCTCCAGTTGGAAATGCAGCAGCAAACAGAAAGTCTTGTACTTGTGTTTAAACCCTGACTAAACAAAGAATGACCACTGTGGAAAGAATTTTTTCCAATAAGTAAAAAAGTGTTTACTTATTGTTTACAGTAGCTTTTCTTGAAAATAATTGAAGTACGAATACTCTATCAACTGTGTAGAATTTGCATGGGATGTGTGGGTGGCACATGTGTGTATGATGTGGGTAGCATTGTGTCGTATGGGAATTAAGCAAGCTACGTATAGTGCATTTATGTTTTGCTCATGCTTTGTGTGGGAATATGCATGGATTTGGGATGTGTATGAATACACACATTTATGGCCGTGTACATGTGTGCTTTTGGTGCAGTGCAGGCTTCCAGAAGAGGCTAAGTCAGCCATTCAGGGCTATATTTACAAGGCACAGCTGGAAATCCTCTTTCGGTCTGGTCGTTGGCATTTATAACTTGGTGTGTGTTCCAAGAGGAGCAGCTAGTGGTGGGCCCTGCCAATATTAGACCACTGAAGACACTAAGGAGGTTAGAACAAGATGAGAACTGGACTAATTGGTAGATGGAGAGGGCTGCCACAAGTAGAGTCACAAGTAGAAATCCTCAGGACATAAATTACCATTTGATTATAATTGACCCTGTTGTTTTTTGATGTGCATGGAATTCCTTGAGTGATACTGACCTGCTCCGATAAGGAGCCTTCATAACCTTCATCTCATCAGAGTTATACAACAGCCTTCAAGAGTGTTCAAGACTTAAGGCCTTAAAAGGCATAAGACTCCATCTTCCTTTTCTCCTTCCCTCGTGCCCTCCTTCCTTCTTCATTCCCCCTCTTTCTACTATTTTCTCCTTCTCCCTTTCCCCCTCATCTTACTACAGCCCAGGCTGGCCTCAAACTTACTGCTTAGCCTAGGAGATCCTTAAACTCTCAATTCTCCTGCTTCAGTATTCTTAGTTCTGGCTTTAGCAGACTAACGCCACTATACACCCAGCTTCTTTTCTTTTTACTTTCCTTCCTTCCCTCTTTCTTTTCTATCTCCAGGATCGCACATGTTAAAGATATAGAAAAGAAAATCTTTAACCGTAAGTGTATCCAGGTCCTTTTTAAGCTCAGAGAGCTTATGACCTGTCAGAGTGTGTAGTTGAACTGGCTAAGCCGCTTCAGGCTCTTAGCAGGAAACTAGACTACTAGGATGGTTGTCAGCAGGGTGCAGGGTTGGCAAGAACTAAACTCAGATCTGATGAATTAAGTTTCTTTGGCCCCTCCTTTTGATGCCTCCCCTCCCTTGCCTGTGAGGGGGGGAGAAGAAAGAAGAGACAGCTCCAGGTTTGGTCTATGGCTGGTGACCAATGACGCATTTTCACCAATATAGATTTTGGAGTTGGAGACTGTGGAAAAACAGGTGGCCGTGGGGGCAGGTGGCATCGTGAAGGGGTGGAGCTTGTCAAAGGGAAGTGAAGGACATTGTGTATTGGGGGGGGGCGATTCCTAGGGAATCTCCAAAATAATACGTCATCTTCCTGAAACTTCGAAAAAGAAAAGAAAAAATCTGCTTTGTGGAAGGCATTTTTAGAAGGGTGAAATGGGACCCAGAACTAACACAGAAGCTGTGAAGTTTGCATATTTATGTCCTCCATTCCATGGGGGTGAGAGAACTAAGCACTGACCTCAATTACCCAAGTAGAGACCCCAGGCTTTCACGACTTAGCACCTTGGGGCAATGAGTAGTTAGCAGGGCTTGAACTGTCCCAGATTGACTGCTAACTCCGTGGATGACCTTGGGCAGGCCTTTCCCTTGTCTGGGCTTCAATGTCATCGTCTCTTAAATGGAGGGGTTCAATTAGACGGCTCAAAGGGGCCAGGGCTGCTATTCTTTAATTGAGATTGAGACAATAGGGACAAGGTTTAAGGCAAAAAGGAACCCCACCTCCAAGTCAAGGTCCCTGGGTTGTGGCTGCCCCGAAAAAGAAGGTCCTCCTGAGGCCTTTAGAGCCCTGGGTTGCGGGACGGCTTGCTGGCCAGCAGGCTCTGGCCCTCTGGGCTAAGCATAGAGCCAGCCACTCCTCCCCCCGCACTCGCCCTGTGTCCCGCCGAACCATTAGTGCGATTGCTCTGAGTTCCCGGCAAAGCTGGTGATTTATGCGGGTCCTCGACGGGGCAGTCCCTTGAGCCAAGAACAATTAGCTAAAAGCCAGCGGGAAAGGAGACAAGAGGGGGTGGGGAGCCAAGCCCTAGGGCACCCAGCCGGGGCTGCAGCCCCCGGCAGCCCCCAGCTGAGCACCCCAGCCCTGTGACAAGGTGGGCCCCACTCACCACGGCGGGGGCGGGGCTCAAAGGCCGATGCGAAAAGGCAGTCCAGCATCCACGCCATAACCAGTGCTGAGTGCCCGGCAGCCTCGCAGCTAACCTCCGTGCAGTCGCCCCGCAAGAGCTGCTCTAAGTAGCCCCCGGTAACCACGCCCTGAGCCGCACCCTGCACCCAGCTCTGAGAATCTTGGTCACCGGACACCTCAAGCATGTCACCAAGGGGGCAGGGCCTCATGGGAGGCCCCCTCCCGCCGGAGGGAAGGGCCTCTGGCCTTGCAGCCCCTTCCCCCCACGCCTAGGGAGGCCAAAACACAGATCCTGTCTAGAGAAGCTGTGACTCTGAGGACAGTACCCTGCCCCTACCCTCTGGGAGCTCACACTTTGAGAGGTAAAGCCATTTTAGCCCTGATGAGCCCCAAATCTGAGAAGGAGTGAAGGTCCTTCCTGAACCCCCAGTTGCCCTTGGTGGGACATTTAAAATCAGGCCTGTTTCCAGAAGCTCCGTTTGAGGACAACAAGGTGCACCTGTCCCAGGAAACCTCTGATCTGAGGGTGAGCCTTTATCCCAGCCCCTAGAAACCCCATGTTTTAGCGGAGGCCATCTCAGCTGTCAAGAAGCCCAGTCTCAGCGGAAAAGGAATTAGTACTGGCCCCCTAAACCCTGAATCTAAATGAGGCCTTAATCCTTGGGGACACTTCCCACTCTGTCTACCACTCCCCTCACCCATTTTAGGGGATCCTCACCTCAGCCAGTGTATCGCCAAATTCTATATGGAGTTTAAAGCACTGGTTGCCTGTAGAAGACCCAGAAAGTAAATAGGAAAGATGCTCCCCCTCCCGGAAGAATCTGAGAGGAAATTTATAGTCCTGGCCTTGAGATTTTCTCAGGAAAGGGAACAATGTTCTCCTGCCTGTGAAATTTTGTTTTAAAAAGTTTGATTCCTACCTGCCCTGATGTCAAGTATGCATAAATGTGGGGTGCCTTCAGTTGCTTCTTACAGCCACAGCTATGTTTTTGCCAGAGCCCTGGCATAGGAGGGGCACCAACATTTATTTTTAGAAAGAATTTGATATTTGATATTTCAGTGAGGGGTGGTACGGTATTAGATTTCTTTGCACTTCTCTTAAGGCTTTGTGTTTTTAATTTCATATACATATGTAAGGCATTGCTGCAGTGGGCTCAATGTTTGGGACTTTTGGTGGAGGTAAACCAGCTCTACCCCTCCCCAATCCTGAGGTAGATGTAGCCACTAGAGATGGACCATGTTGCAGAATACACTGAACAACAATTTCTCAAGCTGGTTTCTTTTTTCCCCATGAAGCCCAAAGATCCACATTAATTTCTACCCTGCTCTTCATTGCTAGATGTACAGATGTGTCACTGTACCCAGATTTTTCTCCACTGGGAAAATGGTGCTCTGTCAGTCAAAATGCAGGGAGAAGGTGTAAAGAAATCAGAAAAGTTCTATTCCAACAGCTCGTTTACGGGCCTGAAGAGGGGAAGCTACAATCATAAGTCCTTTGAGGAGAGTAGTTATTACATTTGCTTGGCTAACCACTGATACTAGTGTCAATGTGGCAAAAGGGGTGCATAAAATGGAAAAATCTTGTGGACTCAGCCATGCAATTCTTAGCAAAGTAGAATTGTAGTTAGAATTTAAAGGGCTTCAACTCCTTTTCCTTTCTTTCTGGAAAACATGGCACCCCTCATCCTTTGCACCATTTTCTAAACCATTTCCAATTTCCCATATATTTTCAAAGCAATCAAAGATAGCAAACATTCGCCATACCTGCACCTTTATCAAGTTCTGCTGTGCAAATACTAACTCACCCCAAGCCAAACAAGTCTGCTCCCTAGAAAAGTCCACCTTCAGGTTCTGGATATTGACCTGCCCTTCTCTCTGAGCTCTCACCCAGCACCAGTGTCTTTAATGGCCTCAACAGATTCCCACCTTTAAAAAAAAATCAACTGAAAGAAATTTTGTTTGACTCACTCATTACAAAAAGACTACCTGCCTACCTGTTCCTGTTGTAGGTCCTTACTAACTGAATGTCTTGTTTTCAGAATATTTCAAACTGGTCTAAAACCAGGAAGTAATCTTTCTCTATGGTCATTTCTTGTTTGTTTGCTTGTGTTTTGTTTTTCGTTTGTTTGTTGTTGTTTTTCAAGAAGTGTGATATGGTAAAGAAAAAGGAAAATGCCAGGATACTCACAAACCTACATGGGAAATCCAGCTGTGCTATGTATGCCCTATGTATGTAATCTTGACAGAGTAGTCGAACCTCTTGGTTTTTTTCACATGTAAAGTGTGGATGCTGATAGTTGTTATAGAGCTTCAGTAAACCAAAGTGTCTACACTTTTGAGGGGGAAAAGGGAAAAAAAGAAACATGGACTTCATGATTCTAAGAAGAAAAAAATAATACTTCACCTGAAAATGTTTATCTTTAAGTAAATTTCACATTATAGGGCAGTGTATTCATTCATCAATCTCCTAATTTATTTAACAAATATTTACCAAATATCCTCTAGGTGCCAGATACTTAGCCATGCAAATAATGCTGGTTCAGTGGATGAATTATTATGCAATTATTTTTAAATATAAAATTTGGAAGCTTATGTGATAATCTGAAAATACATTTATGATATTTTAAGTGAAAATTAGTCAGGATGCAAAATGTGTGAACATTGCAATCCAGACAATGCAAATAATTAATACATCTATATGCAGAAAAGAGAAGCCAAGAGGTAGCACACGAGAATCTTAATCATGATTGTATTTAGGCAATGCAATTACAGACTATTTTAACTCTTTTATTATTTTCATATTGTAGCATTTTCTAATGTTTCTTTAATAAATACAACATTCTCTAGAGCTAGAAAACCCTACTCATAAAATCACAAACAAATGATAATGTCTCTGCTCAACAAAGGACTAAGGCAGATATACTAATGACTTGGGACTGTAGTTTGGTGTTGTGCTAGTGGCATTGGTCACTTTGGTGACTGGAAAAAAACTGAAGAAGTTGGTTTGTGAGTAACATGAAATCTCCGTTCCTGTATGGGGCATATATCCAGCTAGAGCATCTTTCTTACTATACAGTAGTCCTTAGAAGCCCAATCAAGGTGTCGGGAGCCTACTGGTATGGACCTGCGACCCCTCATTCCCAGGTGAATTCTATTAAAGGCACACTTGTCATCTTTGTCCTTGTCCTGACAGTTCAAGGCCTAAAGCTTGACTATTATCTATCTCTTAAGTCTCCTATTGCATGAAATTATAATTAAGAGCCATGAACTCTGTTCCTAATGTACATCATAGTCTACTGTGAGCCCTTTAGCCAGAGTGAGGAAGTCATTCTAGTGACTTGTTGACCTTGCAAAGAAAAGCTGCAGACTTTTCTTCCCCCGAATGACAAAAGTACTTGTTACCCAGGCAAACAATGATTGATAATTCTAAGACTCAAAGGCCTTTAAAACTTGTCATTGCTCATTGTTTCTCAAGGTATGGTGTTTTGGGAAAGAGGCATCAATTGGAAGGTGCTATAACAATGCACACTCACTCCTTGTTCTTTCTCCGGTTCTGCTGAAAAAGAATTTCTGGCCTGGCATGGTGACACACACCTGTAATCCCAGCTACTCAAGAGATCAAAGCAGCATGCAATCACAAATTCCAGGCCAGTATAGATAGCTAAATGACACCTTATCTCCAATAAGTTTCTTAGCATGTGAAACACATTGTATTCAATCTCCAGGAAATCTTCCTTGCAAAACAAACAGACATATTCTGAGCGAAAGGACCAGAAAAAAAGTATTTTACAGGTTGCTCATTGCAATTTTTATGGTCACCAAAGCTGGAAAAAGTGTAATACCAAGGGAATATACCCATTCCTGCACACCCTCTACCACTCTCTTCCTATTGCATCTAAGAAAGAAAACTTGGGGTAGCCAGTTAGGGACTCTGATCACTTTAACGTCACTCCTTTTGGGGAAATGAATAAATATTACCACAAGAAATGGACAAACTTTTAAAATGTTACCTTTCTAGTCAGGGTGTATTCAAAATGAGCATACTTCACACAGCTCGTCTGTTTGAATTTTCTGAGAATCCTTGTATATTGATACCCTCTAGTCAGGTTTTTCATTTGAAAGTCCTATGTGTTGGGCTCTTTACATTAAGAAGGAGGGAGGTAAAGCGATATAGAAAGAGCAGAGTATTTTAAGTTATAACATCAAGGGTGAGGCTGAAATACCACACTACATGACCAGGTGAAATAACATGAGCATAGCAGCTTCCCTGAGCTTCTACGAGTGGAGGGTGAGTCTTCTTGCAACCACCATCCCAAATCCCACAGGAGAGACAACAAAGTCTACAGGCCTATGGAGGGCAGGGTAGATTAGCAACCCTGCTTCCCAGCACATCCTGTTTTGAGAAGATCTATCAGAATAAACATATGGCAATCATACATACTCAATAAAGGAAACCCCAGTACCAAGGACCTCAGGATTCTGCCTCCCTGTTTTTCTGCATGGGAAGTCTATCTGGGTTCATGGTTATACTACTCATGAAACCACAAGGGAATTTTGTGGGACTTGAGCCTCAGATGTTCTTCTCTTTCTTATCCACTAGGCAGACTTGTACAAGGAAAACTGGACCTTTCCCTCCAGCTCTTTAATAACATTCTAGGATATACTGCTTTCCATGGAATTTCTACCCGATTATTTTATTACTGCCTGACCAAGTCCTCTACGAAGCTGTGTAATATAGAAATGAACAGATTTGTTCTTGTGTTTTTAAGTTACAAACATGAGGTTAACTAAGTGACTAGTCCAAAGTCACCCAGGGGAAGATGAGCTGAGCCCAGTCTCCAGTTCTCTTATCCTCACCCCAGCCCTTCTTCACCAGTACTCCTTACTAGCTCCCAGGAGCTGTCTGTCAGTGTGCTGACACCACTCAAGAACATGCAAGTTTTATCCTGGCATCAGAAAGACAGAGCCACGATTACGTTTCAGTCCCCAAGGAGGCAGAGAAATTACTTTTAGTTGACAAGTGCATCTCCCACATACATACCCCTCTGGTTGAATGAAAAGATAAAAATCAAGTTAAAAATCTAAATGTTCGCTTAATTTTGTAAAGCATTTTGTTCTCTGAGTGAGGGGGTAGGCAGAATGAAAGAATTTCTCAACTCTGTAAGTTTCAACAGGGTGGGGCAGGGAGAATAGTACAAACTGGGGGGACATGGAAAATGTCACAAAGAAGAAAAAGTGGGGAGGTGAATTTTTTTGCCACAATCAATAAGAGCAAATGGCATTACATAAAAAGAACTAGATAGAACTACAGTGTATGCTTACACCCTTGAAAAACTATAAAAGATACAAACTACCAAGATTTTTTTCATCTAGAAAATTCTGTGGCTTTCAGTTACAAGTGTTTGGGGAATGAGCAAGAAAAGTGTCCACTTTAATGCATTAACAGAATCCTTCAGAACTGTGGCCAGAGAAGCCCCTGACCTTCACTAGCTCTGAAGCTCTTCTCTGCAAATCTGTGGCCCTTATGTGCTTAAGCAACTTACAAAGTGCTCTCGTCACATACAGCTTTGGGAAGTTTGGAAAGCTGGTGAAGGAGAGATCAACAAAACCCCTGATGTATAAATTAAGAAGCTAAAGATCAAGCAAGATAAATGACTTTGTTTCAGGTCACTGCCTTTTATTTTAAGCCTATATTTGGACCACTGTTTGTTTCTCCTTCTCTAGTGCCTGCCTTCCTTGAATAAGCTATTCATATGCAAACTGAAATCTATGTATTATATATGTACTGACTCTCCTTAGATTGTATATACCTCCAGTGTCATCTACTGGAGACATTCCCCTTTCTGAAAGTTCAAAATCCCTTAGGAAGCCTGGCAATCTTTCCAATTACGAATATCCTTATTCTTAGATTCATCCCCAAATGCGTAGGAGCAGAGTCTAAATGCAACATACTTCCCAATGAGGGTGAGTTGACAGTTGTTAATATGGTGGTATGCACAAGTATTTTTCAATTTCAATTTAACGTTGGTCTGATACACAGTTACACAGTTACACAGTTGTTGGTAGGATATATTAATACACACGGGCATTACAATATTTAAATCCCAGCCTCTGGTAACGATCACTTCACTTTGCTTTCAATTTCCATGAAATCAACATTTTAATGTTCTAAACAACTATATATTGTTCATTATTTCAACACAAAAATATTTGAAAATACAAAGCTGAGGGGGAACCTTCTCTTAGGCAGCTGCCTCACCAGCCAGTCTAAGTCTGAGTGCCAATGGCTCATTCCCCACCCACAGTACTCCATCAGGGTGGCCCAGCTCCAAAGGCAAAATTGGCTCAGCAGGAGGGAAAAGGCTAGATATAATATGTGAGGACTCTGTTCCTAGGTAAAACTTGAATATATTGTTAACAAGTGCTAAGTGACCATTTGGGAGAGAAAGATTTAGTGACAAGTTAGCAAAACTGAAGCCCTAGAGAAGGTAGTCCCAAAGAAATTCTAACTAGGGATGGATATTTCAAAACATAGGTGATTTTTTTTCAGTTTCAGAATTTATTAAGGCTGAAAGTGTCATTAGAGATAATCGAGTATAACCTTACACCACAGGGAGCATCACAGAAATCTAAAAAAGGGAAGTGACTTACCCAACTTCATCTAGCAATTTCGTAGATAAAATGAGACTAGAAGCCAGATGTCCAACCTTCTAGCCCAGGGCTCATTTTGTAACACCACACTGCCATCCCACCTTGAGTTCCTGAGTTCTGGAAAGGTCATCTCCCCACCTCAGGGCTTGCTCTCCTCAGGCAAGCATAGCAGTGGGGGGATTTGCAGGCAGCGACAGTCCCTGCTGCTGGGAGCAGAGCCAGGCGCCTGAAGATGGCACCTGTCACATCCCATTGGAATGAATGAGCTCCCTCTGAAACTGAGACGGGTCAGGCGGAATCTGGGAGCGGCACCTTGAGAAGAGTCAGGGCTTGCCTGTGTGGCTGGTGTACCATGGGCATTCATGACAGAGGAGGTCATGGCAAATGTCTTGAGCACTGTTTGCTGGGGTGTTTTCTACTCCTCTTGGACCCCAATGATTTATTGACTACTTTAGGGCCAGTCACTCTGGTTCATTGGTTTAACGTCCATTACCCTTCAGGGGCGGGGTGGCGAGCTGTCTGTCTGCTACTTCCCCAGATCTGACTGCTTACAAGATTGGTTCTTGGGATAGCTTAGCTGGACGCTCATATGCCTGTGGGATTAATGGCATTTGACTGTAGATCATGAGAAATCATATCAGTAACTTCCAGTGGGGTGGGTGGAGCAAGCAGGAGGAAGGGACATGAGAAGAAGGGAGAAGCATAAAAAGAGGAGGGAAGAGAATGAAGGAGCAAGAACGGGAGAAGAAAATGTAATGGAGGAATTGTTTTGCATACCAACCACTGACATTTCCGAGCCTGTAGCTTCTCTCACTTTTAATCATCCTCACCATTAATTGCCATTTGTCAATGCAAATAAGTCTTTCTCTACTATAATTCAATTCTGAGATAACCGAAGCCTTAAAGAGAGATGCAGAGCTTGCTAGCGAGGCATTTGGTCTCCTTTCCTCATGCCTCTGAATTCTGCGTACCACAGCAATTAGTATGTGAGCAAACTGGAGAACTGGTCCAATAAGAAAACAAAAGATGTTAAAGATCTTTTTTTTTAAAAAAAAATGTTATTTAATCTTCTTTGGATCTGGCACCAACTAAGGTCCCCTTACCCAAGTTCTGGTGCCTAGCACCCTCTCTTACTTTCAAGCATCAAAGGTTATAATTGCCCCACTCTTCTACCTTCCCAGAAGACTTGTTAGACAACAAAATAAGAAGCAAGATAGGGTGGTGTCATTGGAGAAGAACCTGCATAATACCAGGAAGCAGCCATGCTGGAGAAGAGCAGCTACAACTGGTCCAGATCAAACAGAGAGAAGACCACACACCATATCCAGCATGTTGTGTGTGTATGTCAAAGAGCTAGAGCTGGGTATGTATGACAATATCATTTTTATTTCCTTCAGTGGAGGATGCATTTGGCCTCTAGGCCCCTAATACCTTAACAAATGAGAGACACAGTTAAGTCATCTTCAAGTGACTGATTTTAAGTGGGCCTCCGGGGTGGAAATTCCAGAGATGGAGAAAGAAAGGACTATGTGGCATAAGCATGGAACATACACTGTAGGCTTCTGTGTCCACAGCGAGACATGCTTTGTGGTCTAGTATTTTGAGATTGGAACCACAGCTTGCTACCACCACCATAGGAAAATAGAGAGAGGCACCAAATTATCTTTCAAGTCACATTTTGTTGTCATCAAAACTGCTCTCTTTGTCATTGATGCTGAGACAGCCTATATGCCGTGGCTTCAGGGATGGGGATTTTGTGATCAGGACTAGGTTCAAGGACTAAAGAAGCAATCTATACTTTTGAACATTCATCCACATCCCATAGGAAGAAGGGAGCCTTTCTGTGTCCAGCCTTTAACGTGGATATTCTGAAACTCAACTTTCTTGATGCTGTCATCTCATCCATCAAGAAGGCTCTCACCTTCTTGTACTTTTAGCCTCCCCTCTCACAGACTCCTACCCTCTGCCTATATTATATCTCCACTCTCTTCATAAGGTACATCTTTTTCTGGCCTTTTAAAAGCTACTTCTAGGTCTATGAACATTTCATAATGCCTAGTCTCTGCTATCTACTCGTTATTTTGCCTCTTCATACTCTCCTGGAGCTATTGAAGGCCTATGTAGTTGCTTCCCAATTCTAGATGCTGTAACTCCTAGTCAGTTCTCAGTTCACTTGGCCATGTGGCACTGTTTTGCTACTCCGTGGTCCCTTCCTACTTAGAAAACTACAGTCTCTCTCTTCTCTTAGTATAATATGCCAGGTGTCACTTCTAAGAGTCCTTCTGCCTACCAACCATCCTGTTTCACACCTGTCTATTCATTTTCTCTTTTCCTGTAAGCTTTTTTTTTTTTTTTTCCATCCTACCCTTAAGAGTCAACATCTTTCTCTTCTCCTTAGTTTCTTCCAGGTCTTTTCCAGTCTTCTGTCAGCCTCAGTCCCAAATGCCCATAAAGTACTTTCCCAGCATTTCCTCATGCACTACCTCATACCCAGGAAGATGGCTTTTACCACTCCCCCACACACATACAACAATACTCTATTCTTCTTAGTGAAGATGTTTTTGTTTGTTGGTTTGTTTTTGGGAACCCAATCCAATATTCTTTTAGAAACACAATCTAAGAGGACATACCTCTATCTTAAAGTTGACTTGCTTCCCTGCAAAATACTTCATTGTGAATCTGTATTCATGAAAAAACAAAACAAAACCCTTTTCTCTTGTCTCTGAAGACACTGTAGATTTTCTCTTCCACCTCTACAACCTTCTCTGGTACTCTTAACGAATTATCCCTCAGAGTCTTATCCCAGGTGTTCTAATTTTATATAGAGAAACTCATCTCTCTGCTGACCCTTGTCTCTGTAGATCATTCTCAGTACCCGAAATAATGTACTAAATAGAGAAGGCAATTAATGTTCCCATAATTGATTAGCATTTTATAATTGTGTGTTATCTGATACATAACAAATGTTCCATAAAGGCTATTATTGAAGTTTTAAAGTTTACAAGAATTTTCTGTATATTTATTTGACACCATACTCATAATATCCCAGTGCAGGCTGTTTTGTCTTATTCCCATTTTTGCCAATGAAAGTGGTGAAATAAAGCAGGCATTTATTTTCAGTCCATTCTATGCCAAGTGTTTTAATACACATTTTAATTAAATTTCCAGAAAGCACTGTGAAGTAGGTGTTCTTAGCTACATTCTACAGATGGGAAAACTGAAACTCAGAAAGGAGTCCAAGATCACAGGGAGCATATAATTTGCCTCCTCTGCTATTTCATTGTTCTGTAAATTTGATCATAGCAAATCTAGTGAGTAATACTAAGGAGGCATAAAAAAGGTATTATAGAGTGATATTATAATTATTATTTACATATGTAATTTTTTGGTCTGCATTCCTATGAAATTTACTGTCAGGCATGTAATGAGCTGAAAGGAAAAATAAAACCTTTCTATTTCTAAATAATCCTTGCCTTTTCCTTGTATATTACAATTGTAGGAACCAATGATTGAGTGCTCCTAGTGCACCAAGCATTATGCTTAGAGCTTTAAATGTATGCTTTCATTTAATCATGAGCATAATCTTATGAGGTTGGGGCTATTATTTATGCCTCAATATATGCATAAGGTAATTGTACCACATAGGAGTTAAGTAACTTGTTCAAGGACTCCTTAGTTAGTTTGTAAAATACGTGAAATTTTAAGTCAAGTTGGTCTTAACTCAAAGTCAATGTTCTTTCAATGATATTTGGCTGCCTTTCTAAAAGTATAGTGAAATCAGGATCAAAATGACTATGTGACATCAAGTATATTTCTCCCCCCTCCCCCCGGTGCTCAAATCTCTTTGTTGAAAAGATTGCTTAGTATTGTCAATAATCTTTTAAGTCTATGCTCTATCTCCTCAGCCACATCATCAGACAGTTCTTACTAAATATGTGACAATTGATAAGCATGGGTCTCTCTTCACTTGAGAGAATTATTAATAAACTGTCATGCTTTGACAAAGCCCTTATCTCTAAAAAGATTTGAGCCCTTGGTGCTTAGGAGATGTATCAATTCCTCACATTCCTACAGCTTGAAGTCAGGAGCCACATTGACTGCCTCCTCACAGCATCCATTTTCCTGAAAGTCTCATAACATCAGAATCATTTCACTGAAGGCTAAATTATGTGTGTGACTTTGGGAGAGTGAGGTCCCTGAAAAGGGGGGGAAAGCTGTGAGTTGAGATTCCTAATGCAGATGGACAATGGGGATGTTTCTATCCACCTAAATGGTGTGTCAACTTCTAGCAGCCACATTCCATAAAATGAGCTCTAAGGATTGTGTCACTACTATTATTGGGAATATTAATAACCTTATATTTGGACATTGAAATTCCATTTACACAAAAGGCTCCTGCACAAGATAGGTTGTGCTCTCTTTCAATCCCCCCTTTTTTGGATTTAGCTAGCATTTCCCTCAAGCAGCATCCTCTCCAGTGTGGGGAAATGGGAACCAACCCAGGGAAACAGGGACAGCTAAGGCCAGAGAAGAATTTTAGATGACTGCAATTTAATGTCAGCAATTGATCCTGTTGCACATTTAGGATCTTAAACATAGTCAAGGTCTTAAATGCAGCCCCCCAGTCTCCTTCTTTCTCTTTGCCTGTTTTCAGAGCCCACAGAAGCCTTAGCTCCTGCCATCATCAGAATTCAGCCTTCCAATCCCTTCCCCCATAGATGGCTTCAGGGATGCTGTAGAAGCTGATCCATCACTTATCTCTTCCCCTCCTCCAGACCAGTTTTCTCATGCATTTGTATGAGTCTGCTTAGCATCCTGCAAAGACATGGGCAGTAGTAATAACCATATCTAACACTCATGGAGTTTTTACAATGAGCCAGGCACTACAATAAGCATTTTATGTGAATAATTTCTGTTTATCCCCAATAATAGTCCTATGAAAAAGGGTTATTAAAATCCCCACTTCATGGAGAAGGACATTCAGGTTTCGAGTGACTAAGCAACCTGCCAAAGCTAGCTAATAGAGTCAAGATTCAAACCTGCACATGTCCATAAACTACTAGCATACTGTCTTTTGACACTGGCTTCCTTTCTCATACATAAGCAGTAAGAGCCAAGGATTAGGAAGCCATGTAGTAGTCAAACGGGACAGTCTCAAGAAGTCAGAAAATAATTTTCTCATCATTTCTGCCAGTAGAGAGCTGGAGGACTCTAGGGAGTCACTTCAAGTCCCCTACTTTTGAATCTGCAAATAAGATCCAGTGTGTGAAATTCAAGAGAGATGTGCCAAGAAAGGTTAATCTCCTCCAAATTTGTAGAGCTTAAAAGCACCACACAAATGCAAAGTGTTTCTTATCATAATCCTTAACATTATTATTCCAGCCTATTCATCTACCAATGAACCTGGGATAGAGTCCTGGCTCTGTCCCTGGATTCTGGTGCCATTTAAGTGCCAAGACAAATGGTCTCGGGGAGTAGTGGGTGATCCATTATCCGGATATGGATTATTTCTCAGGAGTAAATCGTTAGCCCTGTCGGACTCTGATGAATTCTCCCACTGCACCTGGGGGCTCATCGCTCTGCAAGGAACGTGCAGAGAATGCAAGCTGTGACTAGAGTCCGGGTGTGGGGAATAAGCTTGGAGAGATTAGGTTCCTGGAGCAGCAACAATCCTATCCACCTGTGAGAAGATAGTTAATGAATTTACCCACGCACAGCTCAGCTCAGGGTATAAAGGAGTAATTCCTGGCACCTCTTGATGCTTAAAGTATGTTTGAGGAGATCAGGAGAATGACCTGCTTCTGCCTCTGCTGTGATAGGATTAAAGGTATGGGCCAAGGCTCGTCCATACCAGTTAAAATGTATAACTTTAAAATTGTATATTTAATGATTTTCAGGCATCTGTATGTTCAAAATTATTATTTACAAAAGGTTCAAAATTATATGTAAACCAGGAGGAGAAAAAACAAACAAACAAAATCATGCATGCCCAAGTCTCTGCTGTAGAGAAAGAAATCAGGCAGCTCAAAGGAACTGACTTCGAGAGCTCATTTCCCATAGATGAATACTCCCTTAGCCTAGAGACACAAGGGAGGGCCTAGGCCCTACCCCAAATGACTTGACAGATTTTGATGACCCTTCCTGGAAGGCCTCACCCTCCCTGTGAAGTGGGTGGGGGATGGAATGGGACGGGGGGGGGCGGGGGGCGGGAGGCTTGGGAGTGAGGGAGAGAGGGAGGGAACAGGGATTGATATGTAAAATAAGAAAAATTTAAATATTAATAATCTAACAAAGTATGTTTGAGGAGGAAGTAAAGCACAAAAGAGTCTGGCATTCTAAGATACTAGAAACTCCTCAAAGAGAGATGAGAGGAATGGACAGCAGAAAGAAAGAAAAGTAAAGGAATAGAGGAAGACACAGATAAAATAAAGAGCAGAGAGATGAGGCAAATAAAATGAAACACCACTGGAAAAAAAATGAAGAATAAAAGGTTTTTAGTGAAAGAAAATGCCAGAAAGTATGCTCAAGAGGAATAAAAAGGAAAAATTGTGGGAAAAAAGAACAGTCAACAGTCTCAGAAAGGAAGTGTGTGATGATAGTGGAGGGTGGGTAGAAAATGAATTGTATGAAAAAATATAAGTGTGGGGCGGGGAGCAAGCAGCATCAGAAGAAGAGAAAGGTGAGAAAGTAGAAAATAAGAAAAAGATAAATAGAAAAATAGAATTATCAAATATAAAGAGACAATAAAAAAGGCATGTAGATAAGACGGTAAAACAATAAATGAAGAAATCTGAGAAGTATGGAAAGAAGAAACGTCTGTAGAGGGCTGAGTTGTGACTCTGCTCCCTTGATTGCAAAGCACATTCAATTTCAATGTGATGCCCCAAACTGACCTTAAAAATGGTTAGATTTTCACTTTTGTTTAGAAGACTCATGCCTTTGTACAAGCTAGAGAGATAATTCAGCAGTTAAGAATACTTGCTGCTTTCACAGAGGACCCAGGTTCAGGTGTCACCACCCATATGGAAGTTCCCAAGCTTGTGCTCTGTCCTGGCCTCCACAAGCACCAGTCATGCACATGGACATGGTTCATATACATACAAGCAGGCAAATTATTCACACACGTAAAATTTTTAAAAAACCTTTAAAATATTTCATAAAATGCTCTCTGCCTTCTCTCTCTCTCTCTCTCTCTCTCTCTCTCTCTCTCTCTCTCTCTCTCTCTCTCTCTCTCTCTCCTCACTGTCTCTGTCTCTCCCTCTCCTGTCTTTTCCAGAAACTTTCATGTGCCTATTTGCCTCAGAATGAATAAGTTCCTTTAACAAATAGGCACATGAAAGACAGCAATCCAGATATATAGGTGCCAAAAGATGCAAGATATTTGTCCAAATCTGACCTCACAACAGACAAGCATCAACAAAGCCAGTCCAACCACAATGGTGGGCCCAAGCAGAAACTGAGACACTACTGCCAGAGATGACAGTGACTAGGGGAAAAAATGGCCACATGAAGTGATAGGCAGCCAGGGTAGGAGCAGGCTTAGCCTTAGCTCAACTCCTGCCTACTGCATTCAGGAAGTTTTCCAATGCCAGATACTGGCTCCTCTCTAGTTCCCTCAGAATTTTCCTTTGAGCTTTGTAACAGTTGGTAACAATGTGATTTATTTAAATAAACTCACTCCTGCTAACAGTCTGTTAGCTACTATGTCACCCTTCCTTGGGAACAGATGTCTTCCTCCCTCCCCCCCCCATGCCCCAATCCCCAGCTTGAATGACTATCCAAAAAGCCTCTTCAAGCATGGATGTAAATGGTAGAATTTCTAGTCCTATAGCTAAGACAGAATTGTAATCTGTCTTGACTTCTAGTTCAAGACTAGGGTTTTCTCCAGCATACATCACAGTCCTCTACAGTTTGTGTAAGATGAGGAGACCAAGATATGTGACCTATACCCCAGAAAAACTAACACTTAACTACCAAGTGTTCCTTGCTAAGAAAAGTCAGGGGTGAACAGGGCCAGGTGGATTCTAAGGGTGCTCCCAGCTCTGACATTCTAGGATTTTATGACTAAGAACTAACTCATTCAAATCCAAACCTACAATAGTTGTACAGAAGTTTATTGGATTTTCTGAACAAATATGGTGTCACTATCTGCCCCAATAAATATTTAGCCCTGGCCCCAGTTTATTGACTTTGTTCAATATCAATATTTCTTGGCATAGCTTCTGATACTGACTGGTAGACCCCTGACAATATGAAACATATAGCCTCCAGAGCCCCTTCCAGATAAGTCACAGATGGCTGTTCATGGGTCCATCTGGTGTGTACTGACATGCAGGCGGTATTACCCTTTCTGTCTTGGCTGGGCACTTGCAAGAGTGAGACAATCGCATTTTAGAGGGAAATAGTATTTTGTGGGTGGGTAGAATCAGGGCAGTCTTAGGGCTTAGAACTGCTGTGGTCTGCTGATTACACAGAGAACTAAAGTGAACGTCTCTACTTTGATGATGAGGAGCATCACTTAAAGATTCTGCCTCCTTAAGTATCACACATTAATTCATTCTGCAAAGAGTGTTTTCGCTGTGCCAACCTCTGTACTAGAGCTAGGAACAATAGCTTATCTGGGAATCAACGTTGTGGTATAGTGACGGGGAACAGTAGTTTAGGTAAAGCCACGTAATAGTAATGTTCCTTAACATCAACAAACTTAGGTCATGGAGAAATATTTATGAGAAGAAATAATTTGTTAAGACTATTACTGTTATATACATTTGTAATTTCCCACCCTAGGCAAAATAGTTGAATCAGAGACCTTTTTTAAAAAAGGTCTAGTATTCAAAAGTCATAAAGTCTTGTAATTAATTCAGGTGTAATCATTTGCTTTGTAAATACAGCTAAAAAAAAACCAAGTTAGTGGAATATGTTTTGTTTATCTTTTAGTTACCCAGTCTTGGTACAAGGCTTTATTTGTTGGTAATGTTTTGAGAACATTGTTTGAGAGAGTATCTGGACTTTTGCTAAAAGATAAGGAAACAAAAACTTTATTTGATGATGTCATGGCATTAATCCCATCATTCCCAAACAGCAAGTGTTTTGGGCACATTGTTAAACATTCATTCATTTCATGTATCCAACAGCCATATACCAAGCACCTTCCCTGACTCAAACACTTGATTAAGTGTGGAAACACTGAGAAGATTCAGATACACCTCTGCCTGTGAAAGACTTATGGACCAACACACAGCTTAAGGAATTTACAATGAGTGTTTGAAAAGAAATGTAGAAAAAAAAAAAGGAATTGAGAATTAAAACTGAATGATGAGGTACAAGAGTAACTAGAGAGTCTCTAGGAGACAAGGGAATCTTTGGTGGGGTAGGCTGAGGGAGGTATAAATGTTAACTCTATATACATTACATAGGGAATAATAAGAAGCAATCCTCATTTCTTCATGCCCTTCTTTGAAAACAGTAGAATGTGTTCTTAAGAGCCAGGGTGCAATACAGCAAACAGATAACTCTGTAGCTGAAGTTATCCCAGTAGCCTGTTTCACTTTTAACTGTTTCAATTTAGGATAAAATATACCCACTTGTTTTATAAAGCAAAGCAAAGAGAGCAAGACTCCTATCCTCTAATTCTCTTCCCTTGGAAATCTCTTCTTTTGCCTTTCTAACACCCCTACCTAAAAGAATTTTTTTCACAGAGGTGAGAGGATTCAGGTATTACTGTACACGAAGATGGCTTTCAAATTATTCACATTCCAAAGGAGCCATAATGATTTCCAAGATAATTGGTTGTAGAAATAAGTCTTTCTAAAAATTCAGCAATAGAATGTTCGTGATGCCACAGGATGATTCAGAGCATTTGGCCTTAATTACTTTGATTGTCCGCCAGGATTTAATATATGAATATTACATTGCGATCTTCAATTTAATTTCTTGTGTAAATGGATTGTGGCAGAATCCTGTAGTCCTGGAACTGGCACATAATTCAGCGTGGGAGACACTATCTTAACTCATCTCATTACTCAAGCCATTTGTTGTCCTTCAGGCTTTGACAGCCAGGAGATGGGAAAGTATCAGAGGTGATGCGATCTCTCAAGCTGGGTCCAGACAGACATGAGCCATCGTCTCTACCGATTACGTTGGTACACAGACACAGACAGCACTTTTCTTCAGAAGGAAAAAAACACTTCAGTCAATGTGCAGATGTGTGGCCTGGACTTTGTTAGCATAGTGAAGTGGGAAAAAAATCTATGATAATCATGCATGAGACCTTAGAGCTAGCCCTAGCTGGGATACCAAATTTGAAGCATAATCTTGGGCAAGTCCTTTAATTTCTCTGAGCTTCCAGTTTCTTATTAGTCAAGAGAAAACTATATGATCACCAAGTTGGTTTTTTTCCCCCAGAAGGAATGCTTTCTGGCAAATCTAAAGTTTTGGCATTATGACTGGACAAAGGCCATTGTTACTCGTGCCATGAATAATAATGTGCCCCTAAGAGGAGGCAAGATTTGAAAGAAGGGAGGAAGAGTCAGGAAACATAGATTGGAAGGGAGGAGAGTTGTAAGAAGGAAGGGGATATGGAGAAAACAGCTCTGCAGCCTTAGTTATGTATCTTCTTCCCCCCATGTCTGGGTGAGCTTGTAAAGGACTTAGCAAAATCAGCACCATTTGGGCTCAGGAAGACTGATGAAAATTAGAGGGGTGGAGATGAGACTCAACAAGTATTAACTGAGAAGCCACTGTGCTGGGAACTTACCTGTGATTGAGATGGGGGCTTGCTATCATACATTTATATCAAAGAATGTCCATATAAAATCTATAAAAAACTATTACGAATTAATAAGGAAAATGACAACATAGTAGAAGCAAGGAAGGCTTAAATAGGAACTGCGTGGAAGAGAATTTAGAAAAGTCCAATGAATATATGAAAAGATGCTCAACCTTATTAGTCACCAGAGAATTTCACATTAAAACCACAGTGAGATACCACTGTACACCCACCAGAATGATTAAAATTTCAAAATCTGAAAACAGTGTTGATAAGGATTTGGCACAATGAAAGGGTGTAAATTGGTGCACACTCTGGAAAACTGGCAACAGCTACCAAAATGGAACATGTGCATATGCTATGACTCAGTTATCCCACTCCTAGCAAACACAGGCACATGTGCACCGAAAGAAAAACAAAAATATTCAGAGTGATGTCAGTCCAAATAACTCTAAACTGGAAGTATCTAGCTTTCCATGTCTACTAGAATGGATAAATCAATAGTGACACAGTCACAAAAGGAATATTATACAAGACATAACAATAGAAGTTTCATGCCACAATATGGATGAATCTTACAAATAATAGTATTGATTTAAAAGTCCATATATCAAGAAGTACATGCAGAATGATTGCGTAAAGGGCAGTGACTAGCAAACACAATGTTTAAGGTTGTCAGGTATATGGCATTAAAAACAATAAAGCAGTTTGTGTAAAAATAATAGTTATTATCTTTTAGAAGGGATTAAAGGGATTCAGGTTAGGAAAGCAGGCATAATTTGGGAATGAGAAATGCTGATATTCTATTTCTGTTGTGATGGGTGAGGTAAGGCCTTGCTATGTAGCTCTAGACTGGCTGGACTTGAAGCCTAGGCTGTTCTTAAACTCATGGAGATTTCCAAATGCTGAGATTACAGACATACATGCACCATGATGACCAACAGTATTATTCGATTTTCCACGTGGGTAACAGATAACACTGGCCTTTCACTTAATAAACTGTACACCAATGATTTATGTTTCTTTTTTCTTTCTGTGTCGTATATTTTAAGAGAAAGCTTTAAAACAGAGGTCAAAGTCAAAGTCACCATTGTCTCAGGTCACTCATACTCTCACACTGCTCATCTTCTCACACTCCTGGTAATGGGATTTGAGGCTCTTTTTGTCTTTGTATCTGTCTACAGTGATATTTCATCTTTAAAGCTAATCTGAACCAAAGCTGTATCTAACAGCTGTCAGCCAACTGAAGTCAGTGGCGCCATGTATCTTCTATTGTTTAGAACGTTACTCATTTTCCATGATCCCCAATTATTCTGGCTCCATTGCAGCTCTGTCTCCCCCCCACCCCAACTCTATTATTCTGTTTGCAGTCTCCATGGCCTTGAGACTGATGGCTAAGGGACCAAACTAGGTTTCTTTTTCTGAACCTCAGCAAGCTCTCTTCTCTAAAGACTTCAGTGCCTACTTTTTGCACTCTGAAGCATCTTCTGGCCAACTTGACTAGAGTCTCTACCAATACCTCATTCTAAAATACTAAAGTGCCTTATGAAAAACTCTTAGAGCCAGATACATTTCAGAATTGTGACATTGAAGGGTGTTATCAAGATAAGCAACCACATTTGCATTTACAATATAATACATTTACCAGATAGTGACATAGCTCATATGACCAAACATATTCATATTTTTGTTAAGAAATACATGAATATTTATGCTAGGTAGAATGGAAACTCAATATTTTTACATGACAATCAGGATAAATCTTGGGGTAAGTTAAAACTGAAGTTTAGTGTCAAACTTTGTTGTTGTTTTCAGTTCTTTGTGTTTTTGTAAAAATTGAAATTAGCCAGGATTGTGAAATCCCAGCACTGTGAAAGCTGAGGCAGAAGGGTTGCCATAAGTTTAAGCCAGCCTGGCCTACCTAGCAAGTTACCAGCAAGTCTGGGCTACAAAGCAAGACCTTGTTTTTAAATATGGAAAAGACATAGAAATTGTAGTAAGAACCCCCTGTTTTCTTTTTATAAACAGATAAGCAGGAAGATAGTAATACAGATGGGTACAATGCATTCATTACATGTGATTGTCTTTCCAAATTAGTGAGAAATGCACATTAAACGAGGTTTTATAGCTCTAACTAAGAGTGCCCAGATCTAAGTAATGAAATTTAATTGCCGGCAAGAGGAGCAATATTGGAGAGATCCATCCCAAGTAAATCTACTACCAGATAATAAATGGCCTGTCATAGATCTTGTGGTATTCAATCAGTAGCCACTCATGAAAAAATACAGGTCTTTTTCCTGGCTGTGGGTAATGTAGGCCTAACTAGCAGAGGTATGTTGGCATTGCAGGTACTTGAGCCTATTCTGTTGGGTGCAGACTGAAAGAAAAGAGTAGGCTGCACGAAACACTTTCAGGTGCTCTTGTTCAAGTATTATTGTTCCTTCCAGGCTTTGCAAGCCTCCCTTCACAGCAGTATTCAGAGTTCAGTGAGTTCATGTTGATAGTTAACATAGAGGTATATATATTTGCTTCCAGCTCTCTGAAAATAGGAGTACTATGTTCTATTGTTCTGGCATGTTCCAGAGTCAAAGCAAAGCTTCCAAAAGAAATTGATAAGGGAATAGAGCATAAACCAAAGTTAAATTGTCATGCTTTCCCATTCAGAAGACACCAGCAAATCATGGTAAACCCCAGTAAGAGAAGATCACACAACTACTCTCAGAACAATGCCTGGAGAAGAAATCCAGTCAGGTAGACGCATTTTAGAAGTTAGAAAAATCAGGTTCAAAGCTTCTAGAAGGCATAAATGGTAAATCACAAGTTTGGAGCCTCCCACAACAGTGCCCGGGGTCTTCAACCATAAAATAAGAGAACAGGACATTCATGAGACCCACCACTTCTTTCTATTCTACTTTTGAGGCCCAACAAATCTGTTACTCCATTTAAAAATTGCACATATATATATTATTTTCCACAGACATAATGCATAGTCATTGTTAAAAATTTAAGCAGTCAGTTTATTATATGAAAGCCTAAACTCACTTATCATCCCGTTTCTTATACATTTCAGTGTATTTCCTCCTTGTTTGCTTTTGTTTTCACTCCTTTCATAAAATTTTGATCATAGAGTTTTGTGCTTTGAGTTATACTCGCAAGTATATTCAGGACATGTCTCATTTTAGCACTAAAGCTAGGGCAATTTGAATGTCCAGCAGCCACAGTGGTCATACTTACAATAGAATGTGTGCCCTGCATTTGTGGAATCTAGTCTGAGTAAGAAGACAAGACAGATAGATATACATGATCCAATAGGGAGAAATACAAAATGAGATATAATTGAATTTCATTTAGAAAGATTGACAGGAAAGACAGTGAGAATCCAAAAGCAGGAGAGATTGATATGGGTAGAAAGGAAGGCTTATGGACAAGCAAGGATTTACATTGTTCTTTAAAGGATAAACAGGGAGGCCGAGGAAAGGGAGAGGCATTGGTGAAATTGAACCAAAGGAAAGCTACATCAGAAAAGTGAATAAACCTTTTATCCTTTTTGTTGTTGATGATAGAAGTCTACCCATGGCCAGTTTGGGGCTCTTCAAAGGGCCATTTTCTGTATGATCAAGTAAAACCAGGTTTCTTACTTGTAGGGGATTTGGAAAATAGATGCATTGAAGATTGAATCAGTCATGTTAATAGAACAATAGCTTAGGCTCAGACCTTCTGCTATTTAGAATTGGCTTTTTGCTGCATACTGTACAGCGATAGCTCACAATTCATAATGTGAAGGGCAGGGTCCCCAATTGGCCAACTTCTTAGGTAGGTAGCTGGTTACATGACTCCAGAGCCTTGGTCACACTCAATTCACTACTGTGTCTTGGTAACCACAAGAACAGAGGGCCGGTAGGAAACAGGGCACAATCCCCCTTCTTCTACTGAAGACACAGTTAAAGATGGAGAAAAGTAAATAAGCCATATTTGTGACCTGAAGACCTCCCACAGTGTAACTAGAAATCCCTCAGGGGCAGAATGGTATGAATGAAAGTAGAAATACACATTAAATATGTACCTTGTGCATTTGTGATGCATCCAAAACATCCTTTCTTGTGTTGAGAAACCTACAACTAATCAGCTGTATGCCTTGGAGCAAATTACATTACCTCTCAGAGTTCACCTCAGTTCTCTTACCTATCTGTAAAATGGGAACTGTACCAAAGTTCCCCTTGGCACCTAAATCCTATGGACCTATGATTTTTTGGATCATCACTTCCTTTCAAATTCCTCTATGACAATGCAAATATCTCAGAGAAAAGGCTACATCTTACCCTGCGTTGTCAGTCACCACCATACCTGGAAATCGAAGTCCTTTAGGGAATGGGACCAGGAGAGCAAGCAGGCCCAGTCTGAGGGGAGAGACACAGAAAGGAGAAGTGGGTGGATTCTCAAGATGTCACCAGTTTAGCAGAGTGAGGATCTTGATACTTCCTCCTCTTTCTGCCTCTCCCCTGAGTGCCCAGAAGCAGGCTGTGCCTGGTTGCATGCATACGTAGGTGCCTGCTCAGCACAGGATGGCCTGGCTGCCAGGATACTATTCTAAGCCAATGAGAGAACTTTGAGGTGAACGATCTTGAGGCCAATCATAGGTGGACGTATCTCTTTAATGGCTAGAGAGATTTTTATCTTTGGCCCCTTTTCATTGGTTCAGGCTAACAGAAGTCTCTCTGGACTATCAGCCAATGCCAAGCCATAAGCCAACAGGAGTGGGTTTAGCTGTGGGATCTTGTTTGCATCTGGATCTGAAAGTAGCCTTGCCTCAAGGGCTATCTTGTCTCTCCACTGTCATCCCTGACTGAAAGCTTCTGCCAAGAACACAGGAGACATAAGCAGTTTGACCTAACTGAGGCAGCCTGAGAGGTAGGCATACTTGGGGGTCAGGAGCTGAGTGTGTTCCCAGCCCCTGCAGGTGAGTGAAGGCATATCAGCAAAGGAAAAATGCAGGGAGGTAGCACCGGTGGGAGTGAATACTGTTATGCCAAAAGCAGATCTTGACAGGTTACATTGTTACGACCTCCTTCCCACAAGTTATACATGTTCAAGGGGCCTATTCAAAACCCTATAGTGTCTTCTGTATTCTTACCCTGTGTGCCGACGGCCAGATGATTCCTCCTAAGAGAATGAAAGGTGTGCTAGTCCATGACTTAGAACATACATACACCATCTTAAGTTGCCCATAATACATAGTGATAGAAGTTGGTGTAGCCGGACAACAAAGACAGATTGAATTCATGGTCTTCTTTTCTAAAATCTTTGCTTAGTCTGGATACCTCTGATTATGCTTCCGGGAATGCTAGGTTTATGGGTTCCATGGTAAGTTAATTTATTGGAGTAATTTGCATCTCTGAGAACTGATAGTATCCTCAGTCCCATGCTAGACCAAACATGTAAGCTTGGCAGCTTTCTAAGCAATGTATATACATGAATCATGATAAGAGAGCATGAAAGGGGCCATGGAAAGCCTTCCATGTTTCTGGAGAGATTCATTCATTCAGGAAACATTTTTTGACTGGTTTCTGTGAGGCAGGCACCTTTCTAGATGCTGAGTGGACAGAAAATAACACATATAGACTTTTGGTAAGTGTTACCAGGCCAGAGCCAAGGAAAGTGTGTGTTTTGGGTCTTGGTGAGAGACCGACCATCTTTTATTCTTTTAGTGATTGATTGCCTTGTAGTAATAGAAGATTTTTAAATACCCCAGAAGTGATTTATGGTTAAAAACTTGTAAGTGCTCTGAAGATGCTCTCAGTTTAAACTGTTTCAGAAATGAATTTGCAACAAAAAGATTTTGGATGAGTCATTCCTTGGTTCTCTTCCTTGTAATAAGTTAGACACAAGAGAGTAAGGTCCTTTCCTAACTTAATAGACAGTATAAGAAAATTTAGTCCTTGGTAGGAATTTAACTAGCCACAGTCCTCCCTTATGGGCTTAGCCTCATTTAAAGTATTGTCTCTAGTTGTTTCTGAAATGCTTTGTCACTGAGTAAAGAGGGAGAAGTATTTGTGAATGGATGAAGAAGAAAGGGGACTTCCTTAGGAGTCTTCACATTTTCCCTCTCAGGCTGTGTGACCCTGCAATTAGTTGAAACTTATCCAAATAGATTATTTAGTTACTAATGAAAAGAAAAAATAGAAATAAGTCTAATTGGGGGCTTATAACTCTTGAGCACCAAAATTATTGCAGCACCATAAAGGGCCGGTAAAATTTCTAAGCAGCTATTTCCTAGGCTCAGGACACTGCATTTACAAGAGCATCTTTGCTCATTGCTCTTCCCCCCACCCTGTTTGTTTCAGGCATTTATATAGCTCAGATGTCCATCTTACTGGCCCCTGTTATTTTGAATGATGCAAGGTCAGGAAAAGTGAGAGCAATTTAGCACTGCACATCATTTCTTAAGTACACTTAATTGTAAAAGGCATCTAATCAATGTGAGTTCCCTGTCTGGACATGGTAGCTAAGAAAGGTAAACCAAAATAAGAAAGTTAAAAGGGGGACAGAAGGGGGCAGGATCAATGAATCCAATCAATGATCCATATTAATGTTTCCTATATGAGCATGCTGAATGGTAGCTCTCCAGGTGCCAAATGGCATCTGAGAAACATTACTCCATCCCCCAATTGACGTAATAATTAGATTGCATAAATGGTTCCTCTGTACTCACTGCCAGCCCAAGAGACAAATGTTATTGGTGCACCAATCAATCTTCCCCCATCTCAGCCCTCCTCATCAAACTTTCAACCTGCGTCAGCAATTATGCTCTGGAGGTTGAAAGCCACCCAAATAAGTGGAAACTGGCAAAGATGAAATTTAGGAGTGGGTTATACCAGGCAGCTTCCTAGCTGGGTGTGCAAAGTAAGGACCTTTGAATACACATATACAGATCTACAAGTGGACATACTACAAGGGGCCAAAGGAATTAAGGAAGACTAGTGGCTTCATCTGCAAGACTTTGCTTTTCTCTGTCTCTTCTCACTCTGAAGGCAAACAAAAGGGACTAGGTAGAGCATGGCAAGGGAATGCATTAAGCACTTGGTATAGGTCCCAAATAATGTCCCTCCCAAAACTATACGTTCATTCCCCAGAATCTGTAACTGTGGTGTTTTATGGGACATTGCAGATATAACTTATTCACGTATTTTGAGATGGGGAGATTCACTTGGATTGTCCAGCATAGTCCTAAATGCAGTTAAAAGTGCCCTACAAGAATGAGTCAGAGGGAAAATATAGGTGAAGGGGAAAAGATAGTGTGATTGTAAAGGCATAACTTAGAGTGATGTAGCCACAAACCAAGGCATTTCCACCACCACTAGAAGCTAGAAGAGGCAAAGAATGTATTCTCCCATGGACCCAAGAGGGAAGTTAATTTTGTTAATTCTCAAATAAATTTACATTCGATTTTTGGCTTTCAGGCTGAGATAATGTATGTCCATTGTGTTAAGCCACAAAGTTGGTAGGAAGTTTTGGTCACAGACCTATAAAGAACTAATACACTCTTCCATCACTATGTCTCTTGGCAAATGCAATGATAACTTCCTATCATTGCATAAATAGCATCAAATTCTTCTTTTAATTAACTTGGTAAATAAAAATCCACCCTGAAATTAAACAGACCAAAGTGTATGCATCTCAACAAGCTTTTACACAGTTGGAGTAGCCATTCTGAAGCAGTGAAATACAATCTAATGTGGAGTTCCACAACTTAAAATCTTTCTGTGGTCCAAACATGTGGTCTACCATACTGCAACACTGAATGCTAGGAACTCAAAGTTCACAAACATGTCAATATTTCTACAGTTTGCACAGCATTCTGTGGCAGTGTATCTAAGCTCCTGCTTTACCCTAGTCCTTTTGCATGAATTTATATATATAATTTCCTCCAGCCACCAGGCAGGCCTTGAAGGGACAGGAAAGGACACTGAGCAGGTAGAGAAATACAGTAAATATGTCTAAATTGAAACCACAATTGGGATCAAATCAAATCTCTTTTAGTAATAACACTAAGTAGGGCCTTTAGGAAAGCAAGTCATGGCAGAACTAACTTAATTTACTCTTCTGATAAGGTTACAAGGCTTGTAGATCAGGAGAATGCTGTAGACAGGACACATCTGGATTTTAACAAGACCTTTAACTCAGGCTCTTGTGATCCCTTTACAGATCAGGTGAAGAAATAAAGACTACAGGTGAGATGCCGAGCTAGCAGGTAGCTGGCAATAATGTGGATCATGGTCTCTGGAGATAGGTCATAGGTCTATGTATCAATTCCAATCAAGTCACCATTGTTTCCTATTGGTTCATGTGAAGATCAAGACAGAAGAATGCTGTCTAAGGGTGAGGCTGCTGGGAACCCAAAGGATCCAGCTAACAAATTGGAAGTGACAGTTAGGATCCAAAACAATCTCAATAGGTTGGAGCACTGATTGACCTCTGTGAAATGCAATAACCAATACCAGGACTTGGAAATTCACATGTACAAACACACGTTTATATACAGAGCAGCTGTCAGGGTACAGAAGGCAGAGGAGTCAGCAAGTGACAGCTTGATGAGTCAGAAGTACAGTGAGACTTGTGGCAGGGGAAAAAAAGCTAAATGAATATAACTCCCCAGAAAGAGAAGAAAGTAAACCACGCATCCACCTGCTCAGGTTGCATTCTTCAGATGACACAGAGTTTTAGCTCTAGAAAAGGTTATTATTAATTATTATTATTATTTTACTTATCTGATTTAAAAAATATCTTTTCCAATGACAGGCAGAGACAGGGAGGTCTTTTGTCTAAAGGAACAAACATTTAGTTAAACAAGAGGCTGAGGTTTTGGAGGTCTGATGCACGGCAGGGTGAGTGTAGTTAGTAATAGTGTAAAATTGCTGAAAGAGGTTTTACATGTTCTCAGAACATACGAAAATCAGTATGTGAGGTAACAGATATGTTAACGCACTTGAGTTAATCATTTGTAAATGTATATACACATCAGAACACCACACTGTACACTGGAAATATATACTGTTGATTTGTCAAATAGACCTTGGTAAAACTTGTATGGGAAAGAAATCCACCAAAGAATATGCATTAAAAGTCGGTGATCTCAATCCCTTTACCTCTTGTCCTGTTGAAAAAGTATGTCTTCCTCCACACATATTTTTTTCTAAGCAATTATTTATCATACAAAATCTTTTAACACATATTTTGTGTGTGTGTGTGTGTGTGTCTGTGTGCGTGTGTGCTGTTTATATATAAATAATATGTCATGGATATTTTTCAGTGTCAATGGTCATGAAAACCATGAAAGCATTTTCCATGTGCCAAGCACAAGTCTAAAAGTATTTCAGGTTATCCTATATCTGTAACTCACAATAACTCCATAAGATGAGCCCAACTATTCTTCACATTATAGGGACAAGAAAATGGGATACAGAGAACTTTCTCAAGACCACACACCTATTAGTTAATGCATGTTGGACTTGAATTTGGGACGCTCTGGTTCCATAGTACACACATTTAACATCTATACCAAGACCCCTCTCAGAACACTGAGTGCTACTTTGTGTTAAAATGACAACACAGAGATTTCTGGACTCAAGATCATTTCCTTATTGAAGGGTTTCTTAGACTTAATATGCTAATGTGTATTATGAATATCCCAAGAGAATAAAAAGCTATTTTTCTTCTCATTTCAACTCTGTCTTAATTTTTCCTTACTTAAAAAATTATACAGATAAGTTAATTTATCTCACTTGTTATCAAAGTAGCCAAAACCATAAATATAAATAAATACACACATACATAAACACATACATACATGCATATGTACATAATGTTATTGGTGGTAAATGTGCAAATTCCTAAAGAAAGCGCCATTGTTTCAGAATTGTTTCTACTATAATTATTAGAGTACACTGGTATGTGTAACATTGGGGAGAAAGTAAGTATATGTCACTGTATAATGTGAATTAATTAGAATAAAATAATTCTGAGAATTTCATACACTGAATTTAGAGCATTTTTACTCCCACGACTTCCATATCTATCCTCACTTTCCTACCCAACAACTTTCAGTTTTCTTTTTTTTTTTTAAGAGTCCATTTTGTGTTCCCCAACTATTATTGGAAGTGGTGCCTGCCCCACTTACAAAACGTCTCTCTACCCTTCCCAACAGTTGTCAAATACCAATAACTCCTCAGCTAGGTGTAAAACTTCATGCCCACATCCCATGCTCCTTGCTGGGATTTTGTTCATATGTGCAGCTGTTTGTTGTATCTGGGAAAACACCATTTCCTTGAAGTCATCCACCCCCTCTAGCTCTTAAAGTCTTTCTGTCCCCTCTTTTTAAAAGGTCCCTGAATCTTTGGGGGGAAGAGCATAACACAGATGTTTATGCTAGAGCTGGGAAGAAAAGAATTAAGCGAGTTTAGTAATAGTGGTCAGGATCACCAAAACTTCTACAATCAATGCATCTTTTTCTTTTTCATGTAAAATTTGAAGAACTGAAGCATTGAATACTATATCTGGGCATGAATCTAAATTGCTTGTGATGCCTTTCAAATGCAGATTCTCAAACCTCAACTAAAATGCTTCCAGTGTAAGGAGTTCACGTACTACTCATTGAGAATTACTATTGTCTGCTATGAGATTAATCTTTGATGCAAAAAGTGGGAATGAAAATAATGGGGAAAGTCCAGTTCTAGGCATGAATACATGGAAAAAAATATTTTTTTCTCTTTCTCTCTGTTGGCTACCTAGTAAGTATAACTATCTTCACTGCTCAATGAAATTCTTCCCTGGTTACCCAGTGGGCTAAGCTACCAGTGTTCACTGCACCATTGTATCTCCCTCAATAAAAAAACTGTCCCATCACCAAAAGTATAAACTCACCATAGGTTTAAAACAAAAAGCAGCTTCCAGGAAGTTCAGCCTATAAAAAATGGAACTTTTACAACTGGAACCTGTCCTCTGGCGATGATTAGTTTCTAATCCAAATAACAATTAAAGACCAAGAATTAGCCCAATATGGAAAACAACAATTAAGAAAGGGGAAGGGTTACCATTTGTTTGTTTGTTTGTTTGTTTGTTTGTTTTGTTTTCGCTGTTTTTGTTTTTTTCTCCCTGAGGCAGGGTTTCTCTGTGTTGCTTTGGAGCCTGTCCTGGAGCTTGCTCTGTAGACCAGGCTGGCCTCAAACTCACAGAGATCCGCTTGCCTCTGCCTCCTGGGTGCTGTGATTGAAAGTGTGTGCCACCAATGCCCAGCATGGGAAAGGGTTACCATTTTAAATAGCTTGACAATCCAGGATGACTTGTTCAGTCCCTCGTCATACTTAATAACATCAAATCCCAACACCCACACATGTTATTGTTTCAGAGTCACCTGTTAGTTTGAAACAAGAAATAGGACCAAGTAGGAAGGAGTAGGAGGGAGGGTCATAACCAGATTGCTCATACAAGTGCTCAGCAAGGAAATTGTACAAAATGTTGGTCTCTAGTGAGTGGAAAAGTGCCTTCTAGAAAAGGAGCTAAAGTTGCCTCTTACTAACTCAGTCTAGAGCTTTCTTGAGCTTCAGACTCTCCTCATCAATCACACGCTATGGTTTCCAAAGTCCCTTTGCCTTTAGAATCACAAAGTATCCTTACTTCAGCTATAAAAGACCAAAGGAACATTGCTAAGAATACATACAAATTGAAAGGCTATAGGAATTTGAGAAAACATTTACCTTCTCGTAGAGAAGAGACTTATACAGTTCACTCTGCAGAAGATGCTATATTACTATACATAATTTTATATCTATATCTGGTAATATCACATAGCTCAAATTTCACAGGAAAAAAAGGAATCTAAGAGGAAATATAGACCCAGTATTAAGTTATCCTTGGGAGATTGTATGTGAATAAAATGTGTTTCTATACTTAGGTTTTTCTCTCACTTCAGATATTGTATGATGGGTATCATTTATTGTAGTAAACAATAAAAACATAAAAGAAAAATAGAGATCAGCCCAAAAATTAAAGTCCCAACTTTATCTTTTGTATAAGCTGCTTTTCAGTCTGAGACTTGTTTTCCAAAACTGTCCTCATGGTCCTAAGACTGAGTGACAGAGGGTATTGGTGAATGTGAGTGAGAGCAGAGGGCAGGAAAGGCAGAGGTTGAGATGGAGATGCATTTCCAGTTTTATTTAATGTGGTCCTGTAAAGTATAGGTATTGTTTTCTGACCTTGGGGAGGGTGGCTATGAGAATACTTTGGAAGTTGTCAAGGGTTATTATGGAAATGACAAGAGTTATAATTAAGGATCCTGTTTTTCCTGCATATGCATGAATATATATGTACAGAAAACTTTCCCAAACTGCTTGAAAATCCATACTTAGTTTAAACTTTCTCTCCCTTTCCCTTTCATTATTTCCCTGGTGATGTTATTACTAACTTGATGCAAGGTATGTTCTCTGCATGTTACTAGCCAAGCTAACTACATCGGGCCACATTTTCTAAGCTCTTCTCCCCATAGATTGTTATGTCATTAACAAGTGTTATCTACATAACTCAAAGTCATATCCCGGGGCTGTGCAACAGTGAACACAGTGATTAAAAACAATCTGTCCAACAAGGACAGGATCTGAATTGTATTATTCTAAGCCAAATTAATTATCTCATTAATGGCAGTCCCTGACCTGTGTCCACTCTATTGCTGTAATAACATGTACACACCATATTTTTTGAATACTAGGCAGGAGGCAAAGTAGGGATGGAAACTGTTGTTTACAGAGCACAGAAAGGGTAAATGACAAGTCCTGGAGTCAAAAGACTGAACATAAAGTAAGATTAGTATGTCAAACCAAATAACTCGGCACCCAAACCATTCTTTTTATATTATACCAGGGCAGTTCCTCATCACTGGGTGTGTAAAAATGAAGTATGTGAAACTTATATACTTAACCATGGAGAAATATGTCATGCTGTACAGTTAAAGCTTCTTGGGACTAGAATAAGAAAACAAACACAATTGTGAGATTCAATTTAGACCCTAAGGACCAAAGATGGGAAGTCAGTCATTCTCTCTCTCTCTCTCTCTCTCTCTCTCTCTCTCTCTCTCTCTCTCTCTCTCTCTCTCTCTCTCTCTGTGTGTGTGTGTGTGTGTAAATGTATGAATAGTACTGGATTCTTTCAGAAACCACTTATGCTGTCCACTAACTCATCTATCCCATATACTATTATTGACTATTATTGACCATTGTGTGTGTGTGTGTAAATTACTGTTCTTAGTATGGTGAATATTATACAAGAAAGGGCAGGGCATATCACAAACCTTTTAAGAACCAATGTAGCCCAAGAGAAAAACTAGAAACAAACATGACTTACCCTGAATATATAGCAAAATAAGATTTAAGGCCTGAGGGAGCAAAATGCTTTGGTAGTCTAAAGGGAAGATTCTGATTTTTTGAAATGACTTCATGGTGTATGAGATCAATCTATGAAGACTCAAAAGAAATTAAAGAAATAGGACATCAGTTGGGTGGGGAGCTGCCAGGAACAGAGAGCAAGATGACGTAGGAACAGAAGGAAAACACCAGATACATTAGATGAGAGTCAGCAGATAATTTTATTTTGATGGTACTGGGATTGTATACAAGAAAGAAAAATAAGAAAAGATGAGAAGATATGCTTTGGGCTAGACTGTAAGAAAGATCTAATACTGTGGGCCCAGCCTCAGCTTAGGTCTTTCTAAGCAGCCAGCAGCAGTAGCTGCTCAGGGAAGCATTTGGAAAAGGCACAATGCATAGCTGTTTCTCCATGAAATGAGAAGATCAAAGAAAAGAAGGTGATGTCTACATGGGTTCCACAAGGGGAAAAAGCAGCTTCTTTTTCAGGGTGAGTAGTAATGGCAAGTTTCTTTAGGAGGAAACACTTATCTTTTATTTTCACTGATATGTTTGCCTTGGATACTCCCCAAGTTCACCTTTACCTGTGTGAAGCTTGAAATCTCCAGTGCCTTTGTCGGCCACTCTCCCATTAGATCTGTCTGTTAATCATGTCGGTTGAATTTTTGGAAATTTTTCTCTCTGTCTTTTGCTTCAGTGATGCTCAGTTCTCCACAGATAAACCCATGGATACCCATTTTTGCTCTGTCTATTTCTTGGCTACTCCTTAGATAACTCATTTATAGGTGTGAGTTAAATTCTTTCTCATCTATCAAAGTTTAATTAACATGCCATTTCTGAATGGCATGGTTCCCACTCATGTCTGCAGCTAGTGTGTTCAATGCCTATAGGTCTATATCTTCTCTCTTTGGAGTACAAGACCCCTTGAGGAAGTCACTTGCTTGACATTTCTATTTTGATGCTTCACAAATAACTGCAACTCAGAAGCAGTCCCATCATTCCAGTGGAATGATTCTATCACTCACTGCAAACTTTTCCCACTTAATTTACTATCACACAGCTTATGCATCAAATTAGAGGCTTGGGAATTTACCTCTAATTCTCCCCACTCACTGCTTCCTAAACATCAAATCAATCAATCAATCAATCAATCAATCAATCAATTAATCAATCAAATCCTTAAGTTTCTGTTTCTTTAAAATTGGCTAAAGATGTCAGCTTATCTTCATTATCACTGCTAACATCTCATTGGAATTCCTAAACTAATTTAGCTTATTACCTGAACTCCAAATCATACATGCCACAATTTTCATGCAAGCTCTGAGTCAATACTTCTCAATTAATACTTATGCCAGAAAGGACAAAAACCTTGCAAGAATCAGAGGACCAGGTTGTCTGCTGTGAGATATGACAAGGAGCTGCACCCATGAACTCTTGAAAGTATGGTCACCTAAAAGAACTGCACAGTGACACCAGCTGACAAGCCAGTACAGATGGACATACCTTACAAGGCCCTACCCCTAATAAATCACATAGGTAATCAATAGCTGCTGAGAGAAGGAAATTCAGTCTTCTCTGAGAATTCCCCTTATAGGTTATCTAACTCCAAGTGGTAAGCACTAAATTTGTATACATAATAATAAGAAATGGACTCAGCAAGTTGTATTCATGTGTGACAATAATAAATAAGAGGGCTTTTCTAATTCTTTCTTTTTTAAGATCTATTTTTAATGTGCATTGGTGTTCTGCCTGCATATAAATCTATGTGACAGTATCAGATCTCCTAGACCTAGAATTGCAGGTGATTGAGAACTGACCAATGCTGGGAACTGAACTCCTGGTTCTCTAAAAGAGCAGCAAGTGCTCTTAACTGCTGAGCCATCTCTCCAGCTCCAATTAAAAGGTCTTAAATTTAGGATGAAGTGGAGGGACATGGGAGTAACTCGAGGGGAGTGAGGGAGGAGTAAAATTGCATAGATATAATATGCTCAAAAAATTTAAATTACAAAAAAAGCGCCTCTTTCAGAAAGGCATCTCCTGACCCCTCCAAGCCAGTCTTTCTTCACATAGATGCCACATAGAAAATACTAGTGCAAAATAGGCAAAGAACTAGGGAAATGTTGACATTATCCCTTACTTCAGTAAGTAGGATTTAGGCCAATAGAGATCAGTGTTTTCGAAATGTCTTCCAAGTGACAGATGCTGTTGTAGACTTCTGAGATACACATGTGCCCAAGGAAACAGAGGCTCAAGACTTGAGAAGGGGCTCCAGGAGAGAAGCCAAAATCTGGAGAGTTTATACTAATTCACCTCTAAACATTTTGATTTTCTGATTTTACCCTTCTCTTTGACAGTTTCACCAAAAATTTGACCCACTGCTTCAGGGATTTGGGGAATAAAATGTATCATTAATCAAAAATTACTCTTCCCTAAAGTAAAATATTAGCTCTGTTGTGTAGTTAATTGCATTATCAGAATGAACAGCTCATCCTCTTTACTTAATAAATGCAGGAATTATAGTTAATCTAGCTAAAAATTTAATTATGATGAGTCATACTTCACAAAGCAAAGCACACAGGGACAAATTTTTGGTGACGTCATGTCCCACTGACCTTGACCTCAGGCCTACTGCCTTTTTCTAAGAGGGATATTGGAAGTCCTTCCTGTTTGTGAGATAGGACGGCCTTCCTAACAAGACCTACCACAGTCTCCCTGGCAGGCCTTACAGGGCAGTGTCTAAATCACATCTTATCCTGAGAAAGCTCAGAGGCAATTCTCCTTCTTGACTCTGCCATGCCTTTGCAGACCATGTCAGCTCATTATGCAGATAAGTTTGAAGGATAGAACTACAGGGGATCCAGACTGGGGTAGGGTACTGAGGAATTGTGTGAGATCTTCAAAATCTAAAACTGTCTCTACATATACATTCCAAGGCTCTCTGGGTTGACAGAAACCTAAAAAGTCAACAGTGCTGTGTCTTGTTTTTAGAGACACAGCATTTTCTCACCTCTCATGGAACTGAGGACAATCTTACAGGTGTTTTCGGGATAGAAATGAACTATCAACCTCCTTTGGAATTCTACACCTCTAATAATGAGATTTTAAAAGTTTTGTCTGTCTGAAAAAGTATTGCCACTCAAATTATCTTGTCTCTGGTCATTCTAACTACTTTTATACATGTTTGGGTTGGACTCAGGTACATCATTATTCAATAATGCTTGCTAAATGTTCTCTTTTATATTTTATGCCTTATTCCTTCCTCTCATGTCTTTGGGGAATATTCTTCTTACCCTCCAAAATAGTAGCTGCCTTTTCTTACTTTTTGTCATGTATACTACTGAGAAACAATCATTTCTTTCTTACCTTTCTGCAAGTCATTTCTGTTCTGACTTCACCATGTGAAAGGATAACATGCTGATGATGGCTATTTCCTGATGGAAAAATTAATAGGGCCTTTTAAATTTGACTTTGCCTTTCTTTTCAACCTAAATTTATTCTGACTTTATTTATTTATTTATTTATTGTTTGTTTGTTTGTTTGTTTGTTTGGTTGGTTGGTTGGTGTTTTGGGATTTAGGGGGAAATATTTTGCTCTGAACTTTCCATGATAGACACATTTGTCACATGCCTCTCTTCCCCATTCTGGTTATCTATGGCTGTATAGTAAATCATTTGAAGCTTAGTGAACTAAAGCTAAAATTTTATTTTATTCATGATTTTATGGATCAAGAATTGAGAGACACCTTAACTTGTGCTTTATCTGATTCACATGGAGTCAGCTAAGACCTGGGGCTAGATAGCCCATTTTCAAATGGACCTCCACATTTGTCATCTCAAGGCCCTGCACCTTACCCTCTCTATTTCACACATATCTTCTTCTCTTTGCTTTCGTTCCTTCTTATCAATTTTATCTTTTGAAGCCTTTGAAAATTGTTCGAGCTTTCCAAGTTTTGGTAGTCACAGGTTAGTCATACATTGGCTAGCTTTTGATAAGTAGGAAATGGTAATTGCCAGACCAGCTAGGATCTATTCCAAGAACTGTCACAACATCAATTATATTATATTTCTTTGGCCAAATCAGTCATGGGTACAACCTGGACTCACAGAGGTAGAAAATATACTGCTTTTTGCTGGAGGAGCAGCTTTGTTGACTTTGTTACAGAAAATGTGATATTGCAGTAACTATCTTTTGAGAATGAAAACATGTATATTGTCTATATTTCCAGATTTCAAAGTCTAGTACTATAAAATGAATGTGGAAAAAATGAACAAAAATACATGAGCCTTAGAGAAGTTAGAAATTTGATTTAAGATAGCATTATATAATGATTCAAGCAAGGCTTTTAATTCTGAAAATCTGAATTTGAATCTTATCTTGCCTGATACCATTCTTACATACAAGGAAAAACCTGTACACATTAATAAGTACTTACTAAGCACTTTTCATAGACAAAGTATTGTGTTAGAAATTAAGGGATTTGGGAATGACTAAAATCATAATTAAGACTTGAGAAATCACAAAGTATGTGATGGGAGACTGTCATAAACAAATATTTATTATATATACTAAATTATGTAATAAAAACACCACATACTTTGGTGGTTCAGAGTAAGAAGTTATTAGTGCAGGTGCCCAATAACTATTTCTTAGAGCTGAAAGTATCAGAATGAAAGCAAAAGTGTGTTATAAAGAATGACAGGAACACAGAATAGCACAAGAAACTGTTGAAAATTAAAGATAGAGAGGAAAAATGAAAAATATTAACATATTGTTAGTAAGCTGTGATACAATTTTAATCAGCCTAATTAATATAGAATCCTCAAAATAGGAAGGAGGACAGAAAAATATTGGAAGGAATAATGGATGAATATTTTCCCAATTAGATAAAAATATGAATCCACATGTCTAAGAATTGCAACATATCCCAAGCATAAAAGGCTCGAAAAATGATTCCAAAGCATATCATAGTCCAGTGCCTCAAAGTAAGTTATAAAGATAAAATCTTAAAAGAAGGTAGTGCAAAGAAATCAATGTATGAATGAAATAAGATTTCTCCTTAAAGATTGAACCAGAAGATACCAGGAAACAATATTTTAACAATAGATGTAGGAGAAATGGTATGGCATTATGCAAAGTAAGAATCAGTCCAACAACAGTCATTTCATAACATTAAAGACTTAAATTCATCAAATACACATGACAATGTTACATATAGTTAATCTAATAACAGAGGTTCAAAAATATTTGATACACGGTGGCTTTCTACCTTATGCTAGTACTTTGGGGACTGAGGCAGAAGAATTTCAGTGATTGCTGGGGCAAACTGACATTTAGGATGCTGTCATCCCACAAAAAATATATGATGAAAATAATAATAGAGTTTAAACAATTCTACAATTACAAATATGGATTTCAATATCCATCTCTTAGTTTATAGAACAAATAGGAACTCATTAAGGTGAAATTGACCTAAACAACATTTATAGAATACTACATCCAAAAGTTTCAGAATAAATGTATTTTAAGGGCACACAGAACATTTATTATATTTGATCAAACCATGCAATACAAAACAAGCTTGAATACTTTTGTTACATGTATTAATATTTTTCTTGCATGTATGTTTGTATACTGTGTGCATGCCTGGTGCCCTTGTAGGTAAAAATGGGGATTTAAATCTACTAGATGTGGAGCTGTGGATGATTGGAAGCTACCATATGAGGGTTGGAATTGAATGCAGAACCTTCTAAGAGTAACACGTGCTCTCTAGCCCCTCAATAATTTTGTGAATATTAAAGGCATGTTAATATGCTCTCTGGTAAGAATACAATTGAATTAGAAATAAGTACCAGAAATGCATTTGAAAAATCCCCAAATGTTTAAAAAGCACACAATACATTATTACTCAGTGATCAAGTGAAAAATTTAAATAGAAAAGTTGACATTTTGAACTGAATGAAATTAATAGTACCAGTAAGCCATATTTGTAGGTTGTTAGAAGGTAATGCATATTATGAAATGCTATATATTAAAGGAGAAAAGTCTTATATAATGTTGAAATTTTCATCCTAAAAGCCATAAAATAAAGGCTTATTAACCAAAGTAAAAGTAAGACAGGAAATAATAAAGATAATGACAAAAAATCAATGAAATATAAAACATAAAAACAATGAAACACAAATCTCATTATTGTGAGTAAATGAATGAAATTCATTAAGTCTCTTATTCAGGAAACAAAGGGAGGAGACACAATTTACTACTGTAAGAAATGAGAGATATGATAGCACTTTACATTCTGTGGGTAATAAGGAATACTGGACTACTTAATCATTTTACATCACTAAGTTCAGCAGCTTCAATGACATAGACAGATTCCTTAACAGACTTAAAATTCAAGCTCATCCAAGAAGGATAATATCTTGAAATTCCCCAAAACTATTAAAGATATTGAATTTGTAGTTATAACCTTCCCACAAAGAAAATTTTGGTTCTGCATGCTTCCTCCCTCCCCCTCAGGTAAATTTTACCAAACACTGAAGAAAGAAATAATACTAATTATACAAATATATTTCCAGAAACAAAAGGATGAAAGAGTTGGCATTCTTAAGCAAATATATGCATACATTTTGTCACAACGCTGTACACAATAGCCAAGATGTGTAATCGGCCTTGTACCAGTCAACAAGTGAATAAAGAATATGGTACAGTAGGGCATTGGTGTCACACACCTTTAATCCCAGCACTCAGGAGGCAGAAGGAGGCAGATCTCTGTGAGTTTGTGGCCAGCCTAGTCTATAGAGTGAGATCCAGGACATCCAGGACTGTTAGACAGAGAAACCCTGTCTCAAAAAAAAAAACCCAAAAACAAACAAACAAAAAAACCCCAAAAACAAAAACAGACAAACAAAAAACAAAACAAGAATATGATATATCAAGAACGAGTGTTATTCAGCTTTGAAGAAGGAGATCTTGTCATTTGCAGGAAAATGGATGGAACTGGAGAGCATCATGTCAGGTTAAATAATTATAGAAAAGTCCTGGCTGTTCCTTTCATATATGGAGATAAAAATAAAAAGATGACCTGAAAGTGTAAGAGTATTATTAGAGACTAGAAAGAAAGTCATAGGGAAGCAAGAAGAGAGAGAGTAGAAGAGTGGGTTGGACATGATGAATGCATGATACATTCATGTGTAGAAATGCCAAAATGAATACCATGTGTATAATTTTGTTAATTACGCTAAGTCAAAATGTAGTAAATACAAAACAGATGAAAGAATGTTTTATATCTCAACTTATCAGCTAATATTACACTGAGAACAAAACCAGTCAAAAATTATTTCAACTAAAGAAAACTATAGATAAAAACAACTCAACAACTCAAAACTATGTTAAAAAAATGCCCAGTTCCAGAAGAAACCTCCACATGGACACACATACATACACATAATTAAATGCAAAAGTAAATCTTGAAAGACCGAAACTAAAAACGATAAATCTTGTGATTATTTTAGTACAAGGAAAATGAATGTCATAAAATTCAATACCCATTCCTGGTGCTAATTAAACATCTTTATGCATAGTTGCTGTAGAAGAGAACACCCACAAACTCCCAATAGGCACATATGAACACTTGACAACTAATATGCTGAACATTGAAAGACTCAATGTTTTTTCCTTAATTGGGGGAATACAGCAACGATGCACACTTTCATCTCTTCCTGTCAGCATTTTAATGGAGACCATAATCACTGTGATGAAGTACGAAAAATAAATTAAAGACATACAGATTACAAAAAAATATGTATTTTGTACCTAAACTACAGTATCATCATTGCAGAAGATCTTAAGGCATCTAAAAAAATGTGAGCATCAAAAAGTGAGTTGAACAAGGTTGCAGGATACAAGTTAAATATTCAAAATCAACTGTTGAATCCTAGCAAAAAAAAAAAAAAAAGGAAAAAAGAAAATTGAAATTTTAAAAATAGTTTTTCCAATAGCATCAAACAATACAAATAGATAGAAATAAATTTGATAAATGTTGCAGAAGACTTGTACACAACCTCACTGGGAGAAAATTTAAAAGATCCAAATAAATGTTTATGGATTAGAAGGCTCAGTATTGTCAGGATACTAGTTCTCCCAAAATTAATTTATAGAGTCATAATACTCTCACTCAAAATTCCAGAAGGCTTGTTTATAAATCTTGATAAGCTGATTCTAAAATTTACATTGTAATTCAAAGGAACTATATATGCCAAAACACCTAAAATATGAAACAAATAACTATTTTATTTAATGATTTGTTGCAAAGATACAATAATCAAAATCATTACTGTAGATAGTTATACATATTAAGGGGACAAAAGAGTAAGTCTGAAATAGACCAATACATACAGAAACCATTGATTTTCAACAAAGCTGACATAGTAATTAAGTGGCAGAAATCTTTCTCCATAAATAGTGCTGAAAATGGAATATCATGTATAAAAATACTGGACTTCAGTAGTTATCTCATGCTATATACAAAAGTAAAAAACTTGTAACAAGATACATAATAGAAACTATAAGTGGCCTTGCATTTGCTAAAGATTTTCTAAATAGAATATAATAAACTTGAAGGATAGATGTAGGGTAGATAATTGAACTAAAATGAAAAGGCGAATCATAGACAGGAAAATATTTGCAAGTCATGTACCCAATAAAGAACTTGTATTTTGAATGTATAAAAAATTCATAGAACTCAATTAAAGAAGAAACAATAAAGTTTTAAAAATGGACTAAAGATTAAAACAGACATTTCACAAAAGAAAAACAGATGGCAAATATTTGCACATGAAAAGATGCTCAACAACATAAGTCATTAAAGAAACACAAATCAAACCCACAAAGAGCTTCAACTACACACCTATTAATCTGTCTAAAATACTGAAGACTGACCATAGATTATCAGAAAGGATTTTAAACAATATGTTCTTTCATTTATATCAGATTATGAAATATTACAACCATTTGGGAAAACAAACTGACATTTATTCATTTAGTTTTCTAAATTAAAATACCTTTTGGAGAATTTCATACATGACTTCTGTATCTACACACTTTCCACTGCTTCTTCTCACCCCACAACTCCCTCCATGTCCCTCCGCTATCTCGAACTCATGACCCATCCTCTTTAATTATTATTGTTTTATATACATGCACACATATATGTAGACATAAATAGGCATTTTCTTATAAATGCTATGTACATATTTTATTTACAATCTATTAATTTCTTTCCTATGTATTTACCCATAAAGTAAAGTAATTTTGAATAACATACAAATACTCATTTTAGTCTTAAGTAGTCCCAATTTTAATTAATCTGAATAGTGTATTTGTATTTTTATAATGAGATTCACCTGAGAAATTTAACAGATAACTGTTTATGTACAAAAATATGAGTGATTCTTAAAATAATGTCAACTGAAACAAGGCAGACAAAAAAATCTAAAAAAAAAAAAAGCATAAAAAATATGATGGGACTAGCAGGAGATGGTGGCAGATGCCTTTAATCCCAACACTCAGGGAGGCAGAGGTAGGTGAATCTCTGTGAGTTCCAAGGCAGCCAAGGCTACACAGAGAAACCCTGTCTTGAGAAACAAAACAAAATATAATGATGGAACTCTAAGAAAATGAATTGTCTTTCAGTGTCTCTGAACAGACCATGCATAAAGACCTTGAAATCAAAGAAAAGGAAATACAGTCATAGAACAACACTAGGCTAGTCAGTATATAACTTTTAAATAATCATAATAGCATTAATGTTAGCCTTTAATCTTCTGAAGGAACACTTATGCTACAAGTAGAATGCAAACAGTATTTGTGTTGAATTCAAAGTACAGTTGACAAGTGGAAATGAAGGAGGGAGGGGAAGGCAAATGGAATAGTTATAGTGTCCTTATACAGTAGGAAGCTGAAAGACATAGCTATGAAGGGGAAAGACCATTTTGTTATTTACAGGAGAGCCATGAATATGGCTATATTAAAGAGGAGTTGGCAGAGAATGACAGTAAGTCAACGGTAAATGTTTGGATATGGATAGTTCAGGAGGAATGTCTCAGAAAAGAAAAATCAGCACTTAGTATATGTGAATATATGCTAGAGATATTTTATTTTTAAAAGAGACTGGTGATGAATTGTTATTACTGATTTTTCAAACTTAACTAAACTGAATGGAAGTAATTACAAACCCCCAGAGCATAAAAGGTCAAAATTCTAAAAAAGAGTACATATTGTTGGAATCAATTTACATAAAATTCTATAAATATGAGTTAATCTATGCTAACAAAATTCATAACAAGAGTTGCTTAGAGACAGCCCAGGGGATATTTGTATACAAATGGGGTATCATAAAGCTTTTGTTGGTAGTAGATATACATTATCCTGGTTGAGGGTGTTTTTTCATTGAAATGTAAATTTTTTAAATGGCCAGTTTATTATATGCCTAAATAAAGCTAAAATTGGCACTAACAAATACTCCTGGAGAATGGACAGCAATGAAATGGAATGATTAAAGCCAGGTCATACTGACTTAAGAGAATGAGTAGAGGAAGAAGAGATTGAGTTATAAGCCACACAAGGTATTGTACATGCTATATATACATTACTACCTTTTAAAACTTAAAAGATGGGAAAGTTACACTAGTACATGAGTTGGTAATGACATAAAGAACAGATGTCATAAAGAAGAAAGCCTAACCTGACATAGGAGAAAAACTAGTTTTGGTGGAGGAATTTATGAAAAAGATGTTGAGTGAGTGAGTATGTGTGTGTTGTGTGTGTGTGTGTGTGTGTGTGTGTGTGTGTGTGTGTTGACAATCTTTATTTTTATTACATACCAATCCCATCTCCCTCCCTTCCTCCCTTCCCTGCTCCCCCTCTCCCTAACTCTGCCCCCCACCCCTGGTCTGCTCCTCCAAGAAGGTAAGGTGTTCCATAGGGAATCACCAAAGTCTGTCCCATCACCACACAAAGGCAGAACCAACCCCATCCCGACCCTGTATCTAGGCTGATCAAAAAGTATCCCTCCATAGGAAATGGGCTTTCTCCCAAAAGCCAGTTCATGCACTAGCGATTGATCCCAGTACCACCGCCAGTGGCCGCACAAGCTTCTCAAGCCTCCCAATGCCACCTACTTTAAAGGGACCTAGTTTGGACTTATGCAGGTTTCCCAACTGTCAATCCAGAATCAGTGATATCCAACTACCTTGGGTCAGCTGTTTCTGTGGGTTTCCCCATCATGGCCTTGATCCCTTTGCTCATATTATGGCTCCTCCCTGTGTTGTACTGGACTCTGGTAGCTCATTCCAGTAGTTAGTTGTGGAAATCTGCATCTGCTTCCATATGTTACTGGATGGAGGTTCTATGATGACAATTAGGGTAGTCATCAATTTGATTATAGGGGACAGCCAGTTCAGGCACCATCTCTACTATTGTTTAGAGTTTTATCTGGGGTCATCCTTGTGTGTTCCTGAGAGTTTCCCTAGTTCCAGGTTTCTTTCAAATCCCATAATAGCTCCCTCTATCAACATATTTCTTTCCCTGTTCTCTTTCTCTGTCCTTCCCCCAACTCAAGCATCCTATATCATCATGTTCTGCACCCAACTGCCCTACCCTCCTCCTCTCTCTCCTTCCACCCTCCCTCTGCTTCCAAGCTCCCAATTTGGTCAAGAGCTCTTGTCTATTTCTCCTTCATAGGCAGATCCATATATGACTCTCTTAGGGTCCTCTTGGTAACCTTGCTTCTCTGGGGTTGTGGACTGTAGGTTAGTTATCCTCTGCTGTGTGTCTAATATCACACTGGGACAGGAGACCACTTCCTAAATTTAACACCAATAGCACAGACACTGAAAGCAACAATCAATAAATGCAGCCTCCTGGAACTGAAAAGCTTCTGTAAGGCAAAGGACACAGCCAACAGGACAAAACGGTAGCCTCCAGAATGGGAAAAAAATATTCCCCAACCCCACATCTGACTGAGAGCTGATCTCCAAAATGTCCATAGAACTCAAAAAAATGGTACACCAAAATACCAAATGACCCAATTTAAAAATGGGAGACAGATCTAAACAGAATTCTTAACTGAAAAAAAGAAGACTTTTAAGGAATTGCTCAGCATCTTTAGCCATCAGGGAAATGCAAATCAAAACAACCCAGAGATGCCATCTTACACCTGTCAGAATGGCTAAGATCAAATCACTCTTGACAGTCTATGCTGGAGAGGATATGGAGTAAGGGGGACACTCCTCCACTGCTGGTAAGCGTGCGAACTTGTACAGTCACTGTGGAAACCAGTATGATAGTTTCTCAGAAAACTGGGAATCAGTCATCCTCAAGACCCAGTAATACCACTATTAGGCATATACCCCAAAGATATACACTCATACCACTCAACTATGTTCATAGCAGCATTATTAGTAATAACCAGAACCTGGAAACAATCGAGATGCCTCTCCACCAAAGAATGGATAAAGAAAATGTGAGGGAGGAGTGATGACCAAATGGGTCAAGACCATGCTGGAGAAAACCACAGAATCAGCTGACCTGAACAAGGGGAAGCTCATGTACCCCAGTCTGATAGCTGAAAAACCAGCTTAGGACTGACATAGACTCCCTGAATGTGGGTGTTAGTAAGGAGGACTGTCTATAGGGCCACAGGTAGTGGATAAGTATTTATCCCTAGTATACGAGTGGACTTTGGGAGTCCATCCCACATAGAGGGATAATTTCTCAGCCTAGACACATAGGGCAAGGCCTAGACCCTGCCCCAAATGATATGACAGACTTTGAAGACTCCCCATGGAAGGTCTCACCCTCCCTAGGGAGGGCAAAAAGGGGATGGGCTGGGGTTTGGTGGGGTTGATAGAGGAGGATGGAAGGGTGAGGGAACTGGGATTCACATGTAAAACAAGCTTGTTTCAAATTTAAATAAAAAAGGGAGAAAAAATGAAAATGTGATACATTTAGAGAATGGAGTACTACCCAGTAGTAAAACATCTTGAAATTTGAAGGCAAATAGATGGATGTAGAAAAAACATTTATTGAGGTAACATACACCAAGAAAGACAAATGTGGTATATACTCATTCATACGTGGATATTAGAACAGATTTTAAAGAGCAAGGTGTACTGGCTTTTGAAGCACATTCCCTATGGTGGAATACTTTGCTCAACCATGACACAGAAGGGAGGGGCTTGGTGCTGCCTCAACTTGGTATGCTAGACTTTGTTGACTCCCCAAAGGAGGCCTTACCCCCTTTGAGGAGTGGATGGGGTGAGATGGGGGCAGTTGGGGGGCTGGAGAAGAGGAGATAGGAGGAACTGGAATTGCTATGTAAAATGAAAAAGATTTTAAAGGAAAAAAGGAAGTTAAAGATAAGATGTCAGGGGAAGTCTAGAAGAGATTGTACAGAAGAAAAATTAAGTTACCCTGTGGAACAATACCCCAACTAGAATCCCCGTGCTGATAATAAAAACCCAATGTCAAAAATGGGTTACATCTTTTTTAAGTTGTTGCCCAGTGGAATAATATAGACTCAAGTATTACAGAATATTACCAATTCCTGGCTACCTCCAGAGCTTGATGGTAATACCTGAGTCACTGGGCATGGAGAATTCAAGATGGTCCTTACGTAGAGGCTTCATCCCTAGTTGCAAGAATTTATTGTGGGAGGTGCTATGCACTGAAAGGAGGAAATTAAGCCTCAATCTCTCCAAGTTGTGAACACGGCCAGTTACAACAATGACTGGCCCAACAAGATACACTTATTGGTACAATAGTCACATGGATATTATAGGAGTAACCAACTACTTTCTAGCTAGATCTAAGGCCAACAACATGAGATGGAGCCTATAACTTCCAATGTTAAATAGACCAAGAACCTTAAATGGAACATTCATATTGTATACACACACACACACACACACACACACACACACACACACACACACAGACATACACAGAGACACACACACATACACACACACACACACACACACACACACACACACACACACACACACCTCCCCAGAGTCAGGAATCTTTGCAGAAGAGGGGGCATAAAGAATATAAGAGGCAGAGGTGGTCAATACCATGAAGGAAACAGGGTCTTGGCCCCTTTGCTCATCACTCCTCCCTCTCTGCAACTGGGTGTCAGGAGTTTATCTGAGTGTTTAGCTGTGGATATCTGTTTCTGCTTCCATCAGCTACTGGATGAAGGTGCTGGGAGAGCACATAAGGAAGCCATCAATCTCATTCTTGGAGAGGGGCATTTAAAGGTAGCCTCTCCACTATTGCTTAGACTGTTAGTTGGGGGTCATCCTTGTAGATCTCTTGACATTTTCCTAGTGCCAGATTTCTCTTAAAACCTATATTGGCTCACTTTATTATGGTATCTCTTTTCTTGCTCTCCTGTATTATTTTCCTGACTCAATCTTCCTGATCCGTCATGCCCACCGCTCCTCTTCTCTTCCTCCTAACTCACTCTCCCCTCCCCCATGCCCCCAATTTGCTTGGGAGATTTTGTCCCTTTCCCTTTCTCCAGGGGACCATCTATGTCTCTTTTAGGGTCCTCATTGTTTCCTAGCTTTTCTGGTGGTATGGATTGTAGGCTGGTAATCCTTTGCTCTGTATCTAAAATCCATATCTGAGTTAGTATATACCATGTTTGTCTTTTTGTGACTGGGTTACCTCACTCAGGATGGTTTCTTCTAGTTCTATCCATTTGCCTGTGAATTTCAAGATTCCATTGCCCCCACCACCACTTAGTAGTACTCCATTGTGTAAAAGTACCACATTTTCTCCCTCCATTCTTCAGTTGAGGGGCATTTAGGTTGCTTCCAGGTTCAGATATTACAAATAATGCTGCTGTGAACATAGTTGAACAGATGTACTTGTTGTATGAATGTACATCTTTTGGGTATATGCCTAAGAGTGGAATTACTGAATTTTGAGGTAGGCTGATTCCCATTTTCTTGAGGAACTGCCATACTGATTTCCAAAATGGCTGTATGAAGCAGTGGAGGAGCGTTCCCCTTTCTCCACATCCTCTCTAGCATAAGTTGTATTTGGTATTTTTGATTTTAGCCATTCTTACAGGAATAAGACGGCATCTCAGAGTTGCCTTGATTTGCATTTCCCTGATGGCTACGGTTGTTGAGCACTTTCTTAAGTGCCTTTCAGCCATTTTAGATTCCTCTATTGAGAATTCTCTTTTCAGTTATGTAACCTATTTGTAGTTGGATTATTTGGTGTTTTGGAAACTCACTTCTTGATTTCTTTGAATATTTTGGAAATCAGCCCTCTGTCAGATGTGGGGTTGGTGAAGATCTTTTCCCATTCTGTGAGATGCCGTTTTATCTTGTTGACTGTGTCCTTTGCCTTGCAGAAGCTTTTCAAATGCAGGAGCTTCCATTTATTAATTGTCTATCTCAGTGTCTATGCTACTGCTGTTATATTCAGGAAATTGTGTCCTGTACCAATTCGTTCAAGAGCAGAAGCCTCCCACTTTCTCTTCTAAGAATTTCAGTGTGGCTGGATTTATTTTGAGGTCTTTGATCCTTTTGGACTTAAGTTCTGTGCATGGTGATAGATACAGATCTATCTGTAGTCGTCTACATGCCAACATCCAGATATTCCAACACGATTGGCCGAAGATGCTTTCTTTTTCCCATTGTCTAATTTTAGCTACTTTATCAAATATCACGTGTTTGTAGGTGTGGGGTTAATTTTATGATTTTCAATTAGATTCCATTAGTCTACATGTCTATTTTGTGCCAATACCAAGCTGTTTTCAGAACTATAGCTCTATATTAGAGCTTGAAGTCTGGGATGGTGATGCCTCTGGAAGTTCCTTTATTATACAGGGTTGTTTTGGCTATCCTGGATCTTTTGTTTTTCCATATAAAGTTGGGTATTATCCTTTCAAGGCCTGTGAACAATTGTGCTTGGATTTTGATGGGGGATTGCATTGAATCTGTAGATTGCTTTTGGCAAGATTGCCATTTTTTCTTTGTTTATCCTCCCTATCCAAGAACATGGCACATCTTTCCATCTACTGTTATCTTCACTAATTTCTTTCTTTAAAGATGCAAAGTTCTTGCTATATAAGTCTTTCGCTTGTTTGGTAAGAGTTACCCCAAGATATTTTATGTTGTTTGTGGCTATTGTAAAGCATGATGTTTCTCTGATTTCTGTCTCAGCCCTTTTATCATCTGTATATAGTAGGGCTACTGAGTTTTTTAATTTAGTCTTGTATCCTACCACTTTGCTGAAGGTGTTTATCAGATGTAGGAGTTCCCTGGTAGAATTTTTCCAGTCACTTATGTAAACTAACATATCATATGCAAAGAGCAAAAGTTTAAATTCTTCCTTTCCAATTTGCATCCCCTTGATCTCCTTTTGTTGTCTTGTTTCTCTAGCTAGAACTTGTAGTACAATATTGAAGAGATATGGAGAGAGTGGATGGCCTTTTCTTTTTCCTGATTTTAGGAGAATCACATTATGTTTCTCTCCATTTAGTTTGATGTTGGTTGTTCATTTACTGTATCTTGCTTTTATTATGTTTAGGTATGTTCCTGTTATCCCTGATCTGTCCAAGACCTTTATCATGAAGGCATGGTGGATTTTGTCAAAGGCTTTTTCAGCATCTAGTGAGATGATCATGTGGTTTGTCTTTTTCAGTTTGTTTATATGGTGAATCACATTGATAGTGTTTCATATGTTGACCCATCCCTGCATCCCTTGGATGAAGCCTACTTGGTCATGGTGGTTGATTTCTCTGATGTTTTCTTGGATTTGATTTGCCAGTGTTTTACTTCTGATTTTTGCATCAATGTTCACGAGGGATATTGGTCTGTAGTTCTCTTTCTTAGTTGTGTCTTTGTGTAGCTTGGGTACTAAGATAATTGTAGCCTGACAAAAGAGTTTGGTAATGAACCTTCTGTTTATATTGTGTGGAACCATTTGAATAGTATTGGTATTAGCTCTTCCTTGAATTTCTGGTAGAATTCTGCACTGAAGTCACCTGACTCTGGGCTCTTGTTTGGTTAGGGGGCTTTTGATGACTGATTCTATTTAATTAGGGTTTATGGATCAATTTAAATTGCTTATCTGTTCTTGATTTAATTTTTGTAAGTGATATCTATCCAGAAAATTTTCCATTTACGCTAATTTTTTTTAATTTTGTGGAGTACAGGTTTTCAAAGTATGACCTGCCGATTCTCTGGATTTCCTCAGTGTTTATTGTTTTGTCATCCTTTTCATTTCTGATTTTGTTAATTGCATGTTCTCTCACTCTCTGCTTTTTGGTTAGTTTGGATAAAGTTTTTCCTATCTTGTTCATTTTCTCAAGGAACCAACTCTTTGTTACATTGATTCTTTGTATTGTTTTCCTAGATTCTACTTTATTGATTTCAGCCCTCATTTGATTATTTCTGGGCTCCTCTGTGGTGAGTTTGTTTCTTTTTGTTCTAGAGCATTCAGTTATGCTGCTAATTCTCTAGTGTGACTATCCTCCAGCTTCTTCATGTGGGCATTTAGTGCTATTTAGTACTGCTTTCAAAGTGCCCCATAAGTTTGGGTATGCTGTGTCTTCCTTTCATTGAATTCTAGGAAGTTTTAATTTCTTTATTTCTTCTTTGACCCAGGAATGGTGCAGTTGAGCATTGTTCAGTTTCCTTGAGTTTGTATGGTTTGTGTTGTGTTGTTGTTGAATTCTAACTTTAAAGCATAGTGGTTTGATAAGATACAGGGGCTTATTCCATTTTTTTTTATATCTGTTGGGGTTTGCTATGTTTCTAAGTATGTGGTCGATTTTAGAGAAAGTTTCATGGGGACCTGAGAAGATGGTATGGCTTGTTTTGGGATGGAATGTTCTGTAATTGTTAAACCCAATTGAAACATAACTTCTGTTAGTTCTTTTGTTTCTTTGTTAAGTTTCTGTCTGGTGGTCCTATCTATTGGTGAGAGTGGTATGTTGAAATCTCCCACTATAAGTCTGTGAGGTTTTATGTGAGATTTGAGTTTTAGCAATGTTTCTTTTAGTAATGTGGATGCCTTTGTATTTGGGGCATTGATGTTCAGTATTGAGATTTGTACTGATGGTTTCATGTGATGAATATGAAATGACCTTCTTTATCTCTTTTGATTAATTTTAGTTTGAAATCTAATTTTTTAGATATTAAGATTGCTACACCTGCTTGTTTCTGGGTCCATTTGGTTGGAAAACCTTTTCCCAACCCTTAATTCTGAGGTAACATCTGTGTTTAAAGTTGAGGCATGTTTCTTTTACACAGCAGAAGGATGAATTATGTCTTCGTATCCATTCTGTTAGCCTGTATCTTTTTATATCAAAGTTAAGACTATTAATATTAGGCTGGGCATTGGTGGCTCATGCCTTTAATCCCATCACTAGGGATGCAGAGGCAGGTGGATTTCTGTGAGTTCTAGACCAGCCTGGTCTAAAGAACAAGTTCCAGGACAGGCTTTAAAGCAATACAGAGAACCCCTGTTTTGAAAAAAAAAAAGACCATCAATATTGGGGGTCACTAAGGATCATCATCGATCATCGATTGTAAATTCTTGTTTGTTTTGGATTTGGTGGTGGTGGTATTATGTGTGGGTTTACCTCCATTTTTCTTTTGGCTATTGGTAAAGTGGGATTATCTATTGCTTATATTTTGTGGCTGTAGTTGACTTCCTTGGTTTGTTTTTCTTCCAGAACTTTCTATAAGGCTTGATTATTTGATATATATTGCTTAAATATGGTTTTGTCATGGAATATCTTGGTTTCTCCATCTATATTTATTGAAAGCTTTGATGGGTATACTAGTCTGAACTGGCATCTGTGGTCTCTTACTGTTGATAGAATATCCAGCAGCTACTGGCCTTTTTCCTTCACTGCTCTTAATGTTCTTTCTTTTCTCTGTATGTTTGCTGTTTTTATTATTTTGAGGCGAGGGTACTATTTTTGTGGTCCACTCTATTTGGTGTTCTGTAAGCTTCTTGTACTTTCATTGGCATGTCCTTCTTCAGATTAGGAAAGTTTTCTTGTATGATTTGGTTGAATATGTTCTCTAGACCTTTGAGTTGGGTTTCTTCACCTTCTTCAATATCTATTATTCTTAGGCTTGGCCTTTTCACAGTGTCCCATATTTCCTTCACTGCTGTAAAGTAAGAGAGACATGATGCCAGGGTGAATTGATGCAGTCTTCTATGCTACCCAGCCTGAGAACAGAACAGGACTTGGAGTGCTGAGAAAGTCTGTGAGTTGAACAATAAAGTGATCAAGAGTTTGGGAAATAACCAAAAATAATCATCACAGTGCTTCAGTATATGGAAGTATACTATATCTTGATTAATGTTTATGCTTTCTTACCTTGTGGGGGGAAAATGCTGCTACTGTAAAGGATTTGCCTTAATTTCATTAACTGTTGGATCAAAAATTTTCAGTGCAGCCAAACTTATTTTTCTCATGCCAGTTTTCAAGTAGCTGGGTTTGAATGCTTAGCTCATCACATTTCTGTGAGAACAAATTAAGATAATGGATTTAAAATTCAACACAGTAATCTATAAAGTGATCTATAAATTGAAGCTGTAACACAATAAATAAAAGACGCATAGACTGATTCTGTAGTTCAAGCTTCAAGCTGAAGATCAGGAGCAATGTAGCCAAGCCAGTGGATCTCACCTCTGCCAAACTGAAATGGCGATTCTGTCTCCACAAGTCTTCACAGATAAGATAAGATAAAAGGCCCTGAATTCCTGTCTCCTCTTCCTTATATTCCTTATATTCTCTACCCAGCCATATTCTCCTGTCTCCACCTCCCTAGTGCTGGGATTAAAGGCATGCTGCGATCACTTTTGTGTGATCTGTTTCTTTTAGGACTGGATCGATTACTTGTAGTCAGTGTGACCTTGAACTAACAGGTATCAGTCTACCTCCTAACCGTGATTCCTGGAATTAAAGGTGTGTACCCCCACTGCATAGCTTCTGTAACTAACTAGTGTGGTTGTTTTACTAGTTTGACCTTCAGTGGCTTTAATAAATCATAAACAATGTATCAACACATGAAATAGTGACTGTTATTGTTATTTTATTTTTTTATTTATTAATTATTTTTCTGTTTTTTACAAGTAACAAATTCCCAGACATCAAAAGAAAGAAAAGTCATTGCTCCTTCCCAGGAAAAGTATCTCCAATTTCTCCCCTATCTTTCCAAGCACCACCTTTCCAGAATTCCAGTGAAAATATAACAAGTCCCTCATTGGTACTAGTGCATGATAAATTCTCAACATATTTTCTTTGCCTTAGCCACTGGGACCAGTACATGGTAAATTCTCAACATGTTTTCTTTGCCTTAGCCACTGTGCTTGGAAATTGTTCACAATTCTTTTCCCTATAAAGATGACATAGACAATATGTTGATTGACTGGTTTCAAAACACCAATATTAGATTCAATTTTGATAGTCTGGAAAATTCATTGACTATGACTTCTTTAAGAACTTGGATCCTGTGGGATTTTTTTAATCTTTAAAAATTAATTCTAGGTATACAGAGGATAAGTATGCAATAATTCTTTTTAAAATGAAACTGATCTTGGCACCCTAACTTGCCCTTAAGACAAGCACTCTTGTTAACTGTAAATTTCACTGGGCACAAAATATGCTTAATATTTAAAGTTAGTTGACTAATATCTCTACTCACAATTATCACTCAAGAACTTTTCTGACATCCTGTACATGCTGTTATCATACTCCCACTAAAATGAAATCCAGTGAGCTTGGAAAGACAATGACAATGATAATATTTCCTATCAGCACCAGCATTTTAAAATGTATTCATTACTGTATGTTTGTACAAGATATGTGTGGGCACAGGTGTGGAGATCCAAGAAGAACTTTATAGGGTCCTTCCATCTTCAGTGCACTACTAGTAAGGAACTCAGGTCTGCCGGGTTTTGGCAAGCACTGAATTATGGAATATGTATGTGATTGTGTGTATATGTATCATGGGGCAGAAAGGTGGTGAGATTGATGGGTACCTGGAAGTAGCACACTGCGAATGGAATAATTTAAATGGTAGACTCTTGGTTCTTATTTAGAAAAGTAGCTATGGTGCAATAATGGCATGACTGGCTATGTGGGTTATCAACTGCTTTCTGATTGGATTTGAGGTCTACTACGTGGGAAGAAATAAAAATCTAGCACTGTGTATCTGGATAAAAGCCTATCTATGCATGGGAGGTCACAGACCCTGGGTGGAGAGTTTATACTAGTGTTAGTTTTAGGTTATGCTAAATGTAAATATAGCTAAACTGCATCCTTAATGTATATGCTTATACCATTAGACAATTGCTTCAATCACCTCCAGCCACCAAAAGTTATTTTTGTGTTATCAACTGCTAACTACTCAAAGTCCTGAGCATAAGTGATAGTTGAGTGAGTTTCTCCAATTGGGACATCTAAGTCACCCCACTAAAGGCTTAGGGAACATTGTGAAAGACAGAGTAGAAAGACTGTAAGAGCTGGTAGATGAGAAAGAATTGTTATGAAATGCTGTACTCTGGATATGACATGACCACTATAGCAATGATGGTACAGCAGTTTGGGCTGTCCATATAAGGCCTGTACCATAAAAAAGACAGCTTGAGGAGAAGGAGGAAATTTTGGTAAAGGAGGGTTAGGAGTAGAAGAAGGGTAAGACAGAGTAATGGGGGTCAGTATGATCATGATACAGATGCACAAAGTTCTTTTAATAGAAAAAGGAACACACATATGTAAAACTTAAAATCAAGCATTTATATATAAAAGAAAGCATGCAATATTTTTTCTTTCTGGGTGTGGTTTATGTTACTCAGGAAGATTATTTCTAGTTTCATGCTTTTACCTGCAAATTTCATAATTTCATTTTTCTTAACAGCTGAACAATAGTTAATTGTATAAATGTACCACATTTTCAGTATCCATTCATCGGTTGATGGACATCTAGTCTGTTTCTAATTCTTGGCTATTAAGAATAGAGCAGAAAATAGTCAGGGTGACACATGCCTTTAATCCTAGCACTTGGGAGTCATGAGGCAGGCAGATCTCTGTGAGTTCAAAGCCAGCCTTAGCTACAAGAGCTATTTCCAGGACAGGCTCCAAAGCAATACAGAGAAACCCTGTCTCGAAAACAAACAAACAAACAAGCAAACAAGCAAACAAACAAAAACAAAAACAAAAAAACCCAGAAGAATAAAATGAACACAGATGAGCAAGTATCTCTGCTCTGGAGTAAGGTGTAGAGTCCTTTAGGTATATACTCAAGCATGGTATAGCTGGATGTTGAAGTAGAACTGGTTTTAGCTTCTCAAGGAACCTCCACACAGATTTCTTTAGTGGCTGGACCAGTTTGCACTCAGTCTTTACAATGTTTCTTGTATTTATGGCTTTAGGGCTAAATTTGACTGTTTGGTCAAAGTCAGTTTAATCTGCACTTCCCTGGTGGCTGGAGGTGCTGAACACTTTTAAGTGTTTCTCAGCCATTTATTTTGTCATCTTTTGAGAATTTTCTGTTTACTTCATTATCCCATTTTTAAACTGGGTTGAGGAAGGGGAAAGACTATGTTCCAAATATATTTATGAAAAAGACTTTACATGAAAAAAATAGAAAGAGCAATGTCTTTCTCTCCAAACCCTTAAATCTAATGCCTGAGTCTTCCTCTGATCAACACAGCTTCCTTTCTAACCTTTCTCTTTTTTCTTGTTTTAAGTTTCCATTTATTGACAATGCACAGGAATTTCAAAATGCTGAGGCCATATAGCTGCTACATTTTAATACTGTCTCTAATTTATGAAACAGTCACTTGCCAAAGATGTTGCCAACCGCAGGATTGAAAAGGTATTTGGGAAATGTGACAATGTGAATTCTGCTGGAGTTCCATAGGGATTTCTCTTCCTGTGCTTTGAAACAAAAGAGCAAGAAACAAGGGCTATTGAAGGAGGTCTGGGTCATGAAGCCAGAGCAGTGAAGGCAAAGAAAAACAGTTCTGAGGATCCAGGTCGTAGAATGCTAGATGCAGGATGTAAGATGTAAGATGCAGAATGCCTTCTTTTTAGGTCAAAAGTAACAAAAGTGACTTGGAATGGTGGTATTCAAGAAGAACATGCTGAAGTCTTTGTGGACAGGCTCCCCCAAAATTGTCTTCTCTCCCTAAAGTGTGAGAACAGTTACATATTTTTCCTATCATACAATGAACTTGTATTAAAACATTAAATGAGAGAAACTGATTGAAGGAATCAATAAAAAAAGTGAACTAAAACTTGGAGATTTGAAAACCCTCAGTCTATCCATAAAGAAAATTTTTCTTCTGAACAGAACACTAAGGGTATGTGTGAACAATAATTTAATAAAGAGATCATGAGTGTGAGTCATGAGTTTAGTCAGTCATGTCAACAGAAGCAAGTAATAAAGATGGGATTACATCACTAAGAGGGCCAAGAAGATTAAATGAAATGAAAGGAGGCTGCCAGATTTAACTAAATTTTACAGGATTGAACAGTGAGGCTATCTCAATGAAAATGCATAGTTTTTTCAAGAAAGAGAAGAAAGAACCCAGAGGTGATTCAGATATTTTTCAGAACTGTTTTTTTCCCCAAAAGGTGTGTAGCCATTGTCTTGGTACTATCGGTACACATAAGCAAAAATCTGAGACAGGATACTTGGAACACTGAGAACAGTGTCCCCTCTTAGTGTATCCTTGAGGGCATAATCTCCACAAGAGATCTCCACATGATCTCTCGCTGAGGGTGGTCCATCAAAATGGGTCCTGATGGCAGATATTTAACCCTCTTTCTTTCTTAACGATGGGAGTGTTCAAGATATACTTGCCTATGCTTGCCTTTTGGGTGGATATTACTGCAACTGCTTGTTTGCATAAATTCATACTGGAGAGAAATTCGCCTCAGAATCAATTAGACCCAAAATATCAATCATGGCAAATTCAGATAATCTTTTAGATGAAACTTAAACTTTTATATTTTGTGTTAGAATAAGCTAAGATGTTTTTGTTGCTGTTGGTATAAAGTATGCTTTACATATGAGTAAGACAAGATTATGGGGGCTTCTAGTAAAATGACATGGACTGAAATCTTAGTTACTACAAAATACACAAGTTGAAACCTTAACTACCAATGTTGGTGACTAAGGATGATTTAGAGAGGTGTCTCTGAGAGTTAATGAAGGTTGGATGAGGTCATGAAGATAAGGACCTCATAATAAAATGTGTATCCTTATTATTAGCAATACTAAACCTCACTGACATGCTTCCTTCACTCCCACCAAAAAGTCCAGTCATCCTCTCATCCTGGACTTCTCAACTCCAGAAATGTGGGGAAATACATTTCCACTGCTGAAGCCATTCAGAGTATTATATTACATTATGGCAGCCAGAGCAAATGAACATATCAAATTAGACTGGATTTCTGGATTTAAATAGTATTTCTAGTGCATTCATATATCTCAGTTTACTTATGTGCTCCCATAGAGACAGGGATTTAGTTTGCTTTCATTGTTATCAGAATGATTTCATAAACATTATCACACATGTTCCTTAGTGAACCTGTTCACTGTAAATTCAGTCATAAGGTTTATATATAACTTTTTTAAGCTTTTACAGATTGCTCCCCAAATGGGCTATATTGATACATATACCGTCTAATAATAAATAATGATTCCCCATATCATCATCAGCTCATAGTATTATCTAACTTTCTGATTTTCCAATTGGAATATGTATTCAATACTCTATCATGGTTTTTCAAATTTGTATGCATAATTCTATAATAGGGAATTTCCTGCAGATACATATTTCCTATTGTGTCAAATGATGACTCAAATACTGTTTTCATTTTCTACTGTATAAATCTCCTCCCCTTTTTTGATGATACTTGAAATATTTGTTTCATTTGTTATTCACAACTCTGTATTGAAAATTTATTTGAAACGAAGTAAAATAATAGTTAAGGAGAATAGAGCTGATAAATAAGACCAAATTAGTGATGGGAAAAACATACAAAGGGATGAAAAAGTTACCTCCTTAATATATCTCAGAACATCCTGGTAGCAAAAAAGAAAAATTACAAAGATGATTCATTTATTCAACAAATGTTTTTGTTGAACCTTTATGGTTTCAAAAAATTTGGTGTCTTGGCTGAGTCGCAATATAGAAAATAAATATGGTTTTGAGAAAATAATCTAGCTAAATCAAGTCCCAAAAATACAATCATCAAAATAGCACTAAAGAAAATATTCTTTGGGGCTGAATCATATCACTAATCATCACATCTACAAAAAGCTTTTCAGACATTTGTTTTGGGTTGAAAAATATTTTCAAGACATGTTGATTCCTAAGTTGTTTTTTTTTCAAAAAAAATACCTTTTGTTTTGAACAGTAGGAAGCAGAATGCACAAAACAGTTTTTAAAATGTTTTCTAAAAACATTGTGGTGCTGAGTTTTATTTCAAGAATTTAGATTTCCAAATATCGGTTCCAAAATGGCCCTGAAAAATTGCACTCCTCAGGCAAAGTGTAGATAGAGGGAAAGGATCAGTGATTGCCACAGGTTGAGAGGAATGAGTAATGTATACACAGAGCACAGGGGATTTTCAGGACTATGAAAACACCTGGTGTGATGTTATAATAGAACACAGAGGTTATGATACATTGGTCCAAACCCATGGATGTATAACCCCAAGGGTGAAGCCTAAAGTAAAGTTGGAATAAGTGATAATGATATGTCAATGTGACTTCATCAGTTTTAATAAATGTATCACTTGCAAATTTAATTTGCCCAAGAATTAAAACTTGCATGGCTAAGTTGTTCCATGTATCCACTGGGCAGAGGCATGTAGTTTCCGCCATCTTCTCCAACAGATGGGAACATGGATGTTAGCATCTGGAAAGCTTTACTCACTTCAAATGTATATACTGCATTTCAAATATATATACATTTCTGTTTATAAGATTTATAAACAACAAATTGAACAACCAAAACCAATGACATGCTCAGAGCTCCATAAATAGTAAATGGTAAGGGTACAATTTGAATCCAGATCCATAAGTGCCAGTTCTCTTGCTTCCCAAATGCTCAGCTCTACTCAGTTGTGCCATTTGTATAAGAAATGAATTGGTCATTCTCTACACCATTTTTCACATATCATAGCTTCTCTAGCTGAACCTGAACTGAGAGAGGATGATTCACACAATGTCCTCTCTCCAGCATTCTCCATGTCCCCCATTCAACAAATGAGCTTTCTATTAGTCAAGGCACCACATTTTAATCCACATGTTGTCAATAATTCAAGTGAAGGCATTCATCAAGTGGACATTAGTAATTAAAAGCTGGTAATGTTGAAATAATTCTTCAGTTTACCTTCTAATGAGTGGAGAGTTTTGTCACTATACACTGGAAGCAATAGTAAACAGTTTCAATCTTGTTAATTCATTCAATCATACCAGTTTTATTGGTCAAGTCTTCTGTACAAATCATTATACTGGGTTTGTAGGTAGCTGCACAGATGGCCCTATTAGCATCCCCAAAGTCCAAAGTGATCCCAGTAGGAGACAGATTGCATAGGTATCTAGTTTTGTCAGCAACTGGAAAGGTGTCATTTATGTTACAGAGTTGCAAAGTGATAGTGGCAATCTGGAGGAGATACTGAGTTCTCTAATGGAAAATTAGGAAATATCCAGAAGGCCTACCAGGGGCCATAGTTGGAAACAAGACATGAAAACTAAGGTTTAAACTGCCTAAAATCCTCAGATTCTTCCACTTGATTCTTCTAAATTATCCACAAGTCTGTTGCTCTATATGTTATACATAAACTGATGCAGCTACTCACAACCACTTCCACTACTAACACTGAGGACTAAGTTTTGTTTATCACCTGGCCTATTGCACTAGCCTTCTAACTAGATTTTCTCCTAATATTGCCTCCAGGACTTTCTTCACCAAGGTTCACAAATCTATTAAAAACATAAATCAATTGTTAGTACTAACCTGCCTAAAAGTCTTCTGTTGGCTTTTCATTTCACTTAGAATAGCACCTCAGCTCTCCGACATGGTGTCCACAATCCTGCACATTCTGCTCCCTGCCTTGTCCCCTTCGCCTCCACTTCCTTGCCCAATATATTTTAGGTATATTGTTCTCATTCCAAGAACATTTTGTGCACATTCTCTGCATTAAAAGTACATGTACTTTTAGTTCCTGAATGCCTCATCCTTCACCTATTCAGGGCCAGTCCATGTGTCACCTCCTCTAGAGAGGCCCTCCCTAGAGTGTTCAGATAGAATAGGAATCCCCTCCCCATCCTCTGTCTTTTTGTCCTGTTTTTGTTTTTGTATTTCTTATTAGAACTTATCACTACTTGGCATTCGTTTATGTAAATGTATTCTTTTCAATTGGTAAATTGCTATTTCACTAAAAAACATCTGCTAAATTAGAATCACGGGGATTTGCCTGTCCTTTTCCAGTTCAAATACTGGATGACTAATAGGTAGAACTTTTTTATTTTTATTTTGTTTTCAATGCATCCTAACCACAGTTTTCTCTCCTTTCTCCCCTCCCATCCTCCCACACACACACCTTCCATCTCCCCCAGATCCACCCTTCCTCTGTTTCCCTTCAGAAAAAAAGCAGGCCTCCCAGGGATGTTAACGAAACATAGCATAACAATACATATTAAGACTAGGCACAAACCCTCATAGCCAAGCTGTGTGAGAAGGTTTTGTCTGTCTTGTTCACTAAAAAATTTCTAAATCCTGGAATGATTTTTCACATATTATGTACCCAATAAACAACTACAAATTGCAAAGGCAGAGATATGAGGAGATTTGTATCCCTGGGGAAAGAATGGCTAGTGCATTCAACACCATGCTGTGTGCTGGGTTAAGGGTTTTTCAGGAAAAGTACACTATGTCCGCACAAATTCCCAGTGTAATAAACAAGCAATTAGAAACTGTAGGATAAATTCATTGACTATGGGAGGGCAGGAGAGGACCACCCTATCGTGATTAGCACAGTGACTAGCCTGTGATATTGATTTGTTCCTGTCTCCATCTATCACACATTTATTGAACACCTCCTTTACAAAAAACATGGTACTTGGCACAGAGAAGTATCCAATTAAGAAGATGACTCAGTCCCTTCTCTCACAAGGCCCATAGTCGAGTATAGAAGATGCATGATCAACATTGGAATATAGGAAGACAAAAGTGAAAGATGGTAAATGGAATAGAGCAAAAGTAAAGAAGCCTGAGAAGAGACGAGTATCACACTGTCATCACAGAGGTAACAGCTGGGAACCGGTCAAATAATACGTCTCCACTTTTTCTCAAAATACTTTTAACTGGCCTGGATTACTCCATTATCAGGCCTTGCACTCCAGGTCCCTTTCCATCACCGTGCATGTTTTCTCCATCAGGAGCTTTTGTGAATCCTTCCTGACATTTCATGAAGCCTGCATATTTCACCACACAACTAAAATTTCCCACTGGAAAGAAAATTGAGGTACGGTGGCATTTTCACTACTGCAAGGTGGGGCTATATTAGCCCTAGCAGCAATGAAGAGTAACGGAAGATATATTCAAATAAATTGAAGTCAAACTGGAAGCAAGGGATTATGAGATGTAGAAGGCCTCTCCCTTGAGTCAGTCAACTGGACCAAGAGAGCCAGACCAAGAGCTGAGTTTCCAGGGGCCCATTCCACTTCAGCTGACTTATTTAGACATTACTTTATTTATACCCCTGCCTCATTCCACACTGCCTTCTGATCTGATCTGTTGATCCTCTCTTCTCCCCTTACTCTTTCAAATGAAAGGTCATCAAGATAGATTTCCTTGGGGGCCCAGCCTACACCTGTTCCTTGCACGTGCTCAAATGGGAAAGTGGCCAAGGACTAAATACAACCCCTTCATCGTTAGGGAGAAAGTTGAGACTCAGAGAAGTTAATGAAACAGCTCAAGGTCACAGAGCTAATAAGTGCCTAGATCCTGTTTTAGCCTACAGGCAAACTTGGGTCTTCTGCTATCCCTAGTATTCTCATGGCTGAAAGACAGTGGAAACCTTTCCTAAGTGGAGAATAGCATTTAGTGGTGGGGGAGGAATCCATTGTATTTTAAAATAGTGTGGCTTTCAATTTTACAGGAAGCTAAGCTTATAAGAGGAAGGTTGTGTGGAAGAGGTAAATACGTGGATGTGTATCCATTTCTGTCAAATATATGTGCACTAATGCATATTCACACAATACGTATGAACTTTAGTTGCCCATAAGATGAGGCTCATTATCAGTTCAAAAAAGCAATTGTTTTGGGGGTGCAACAGCCATTTCCAGCCTGTAAGGTCTCAAAATGAATGAGAAATGACACCATTATTTGCTGCTCCTCCGGTCCAGCTGTAAGCTCCAGCCCCTGTTTGCCTCCCTGTCATTCTGTAATCACTTATTGGTCACTTTCTGTCACTGCATTCATTGACTCACTTTTTCTCTGCCATTTCCCTGTCTTTTTCCTCTCTCCTTCTGTCTTTCTCCCTCCCTTCTCCCTATCCTTGTCTCCCCCTCTCTCCCTCCCTTCCCATCTTCCTCCAGAAGCCCCCAGTCTTCTGAGATGAGCAGCCTTGGTCTTTGCTCCCAAGCACCACTTCCTAGGACTCAGCATAGGACTGAACATATATCAATAATCCAATTCCCCTGCCTTGGGTCACCCATTAACACCAAAACTATTGTTAAGTCCAACTCCTCTTCTTAGGAGATAGGATCACTCATGACAGCTAAAAAAGGAAAGGTACTACCCAGTGTCCAATGAATAGTTGTGCCTGTAGAGGTCTCTCCTCCCCCTCCCTAAAACATGTCATACAGCATGCCTCAGAGCCTGCCCTTCCATGGAGATAGACTAGGGTGGTCATGAGCAAAGACATGCTGGTCTGATTCCCACAGCCTTCTTACCACTCAACCTTCTTACCACTCTTCCTATAGTTGTCCCTTGCACTAGATGCCATGTCTAGACTTTGTTTGCTTCTTGTGTGAGCTTGTGTTGTTTTTTTCCCATTTAGGCAGTAGGCTCCAAGGGGACAAAGTGTGTGTATTGTTCTTTCAACTTTTATACCCTCCGTGCTTAGCACAGTGTTTGGCAAAAAGTGAGCACACATGCAGTACACTTTTATTGAACAAATCAGCAAATGAGCCGGTTATGCTTTCTTTATTCTTCAATGTTCTCTCCTATAAAATGGTGAAAATATTGACTACCTTCTAGGACTTTTAGATGCATTGAAATGTGGCGACTTATATAAAGTATCTTCAACAGATGTGCAATGGATGTAAAAACTTTGCCGTGTTGTGGGGGTGGGGAGTAAGATGACACACATAGACCTAACTAGCACAATACCTGACACAGAACAGAGAGGCCCTTGGTAAAGATCCACACCCTCCCACATCTTTACCATAGTCTGCTGCTAGAGGTACAGGGGACTATCTGGGGGAAAAAGGCCCCTCCTAACGGTCACCCAGAATGGAAAGCTGTTCCTTCTGCTCACCACCCACAGCAGTTTTAAGCGGGTGGACACTTAGTCTATAATCCCCAGGGCCTCCGTCTCCAGCCCCTGCTCAGCCTTTCCTGCTAATTAGATGAGTACTGGTGTTTACTGTCTCTGCCTGGGCAGCTGACGGATGGTTGAGGCTGCAGATCATTAACCTTTCCCAGGTTCCCAAATGTTCTCATTAAAGAGCACTGTCCTATGTCTTTTTCCAGCCCCGAGCTTAGGGCTACAAGGCGGCCTGTCACAGAAACAAGTTGTGGGTGGGACGTGACTGCCACGGTTCTGGACAGAGCTCTCCGCTGTAGCCTCGGGATTCTTTCAGTTCTTCTCACCTTTACCAGTCCTTTAAAAAGCCAGTACCTCGCGGAAACATAGACCTATGGAAACCCTGCTCCCGCGGAGAGCGCATCAGCCCCCACTTGCTCTTTTATACTTCACTAGCATGTAAGGGTAGATTTGGAACTTGTCATGCTGCCCTGAAAACTCTCACAACTCCAGAATGGAACTAATAGAGCCCCAGGCAAGCTTGGGCTTAGGTTTAGCCTGCCACTGCTTTTACTTTGCACTGTGACTTTGGGACAAACTAACTGGCCTCCCTCCAGTCTTTCCCTGCCTCTGGAGATAGACTTCTTTGTTCTTTAATGGCTCCTCCACCTCTTCAGATATCTGTTCCGGAGACAAGGATGGTAACAAATTATTAGTAAGACAGAGCTCAGGAGATCTACCTCACAAAAGGGGACCTTATTCCACTCCACCTGTCAATCTCAGTTCTATGACAGAGGAGCTCTTTATTCCCTGACTGCCCCGCTTGAACTGCCAGAGGCATACACTCTGGATTGGTGGCAATGAAGAAATGAATGAATCACAGTAGTTAAACACTCATGGCAGGCAAGGGCATCTGGGCTTTGCGTCTGACTACTTGTATGAAGGAACGAAGTGCCTAACGCTGCTGGGCTTTAGTTTCTTCAGCTTTAGAATAGGAATACTAACAGAGTGACTTGGGACATTACAGGAGACAATGGATAGAACACTCTTAGCTTAGGGTTTGTATTTTCATAAACGGAGTCAGGACTTGTTCCACTTTATCTTGAAGGTTCTCACCTCCCTGAAACTGGGGGACAGTTGCACAGCTTCATCCAGCCTTTTCCCTTTAGTCAGCCAGCCACAGAGGGGTGAGCTACCTCCCTGAAGAGCTACCCCTTGAAGGTCCATATGATGTATGTATTTGGGGTAGATGAATAAAGGGATGTGGAACAAAGTAAGCTAACACATACTCATATGAATAGTCTATTATAACTCGGAGAGAAGTGATGAGATCCAAACCAGAGAAGTCGGCAACTCCAAGACACCTTTGATCCCAGCCCTTGGGAAGCAGAGGCAGGAGGATCTCTATGAGTACGAGGCCAGCCTGGTCCACAGAGCTAGTTCCAGGTCAGGCTCTAAAGCAATACACAGAAATCCAGTCTCGAAAAACCAAGAAAAAAAAAGATCAGAGACATTGGAAGAATGATATATGGACTATAAGAAGGGAGGCTCCTCTATGGCGAGACCCACATACTGTATCCAATGCACTATGGACTCCTGTATCTGTGTCTCTATTATCTTTTATTCTCCTTAATAATTTTTTAATTTTTGAGATTATAATTTAATTACACCATCTCTCCCTTTCTTTTCCCCTCCAAACTCTCCCACATACCCTTCCCCACTCTCCTTCAAAGTTATTGCCTTTTTCACTAATTGTTATCACACACAGACATTTATTCCTAAGTATGACCTGTCAGATCTATATAATGTCACTTCTATGTGTATTTTCAGGGCTGACTGTTTGGCACTGGACAACCAATTGGTATGCTCTTAACTGAAGAAGACCACCTCTGCTATTCATACATTTCCTCGGTTGCCTGTAGTTCTTTGTGTAGGAGTGAGGTCTCCAACATGTCCACAATGGAATGTGCCAGCCCTAACCTACTCCTCTTAGCTAATATTTCTTCACTTTAGTGAATTACACTATTATGTACCATAAATCCAAAGATGATGGGCCACATCCTCCCTCCTTACTTCTCATGTTAGGCCACGGAAACTCTCCAAGCCCAGTATTCCATATCCAAACTATGTCTAGTTCTCACTCTCTTTGGTCTTAATGTAAAACATCTACTCCAAACATCAAAATCTAAGGTGAGACTCAGAAATCAGCATTTTTATTTTTCCTTTTAAGTGTTTCACAGCTTCATAATCTATATCTTATACTGTGATCATATTCAGCTACCATTACCCTCTTACCAACTCCATTACGAAATCCATAATTTTCAAAAGTATCCAGGTGAGGCAAATGTGTAGTAAATGATAAGAACCACAACTCTAATCATTAAACAAAGTGATGATCTCAAAACCTAAATCATATTCTAACTTTCTCTTCATTAACATTTTACTGGATTCCGACTGTATTTAGAATAAGCTCCGAGATCGTTCTTATGGCATATAATAACAGGATGACTTAGATGAATTTCTATTGCTGTGATAAAGCACCATGACCAAAAACAAATTGAGGAGAGGGGTTTCCTTCATCTTACAGCTTGTAGTTCATTCGTTCATGGAAGTCAAGGTAGGAATTCAAGGCAGGAACCTGCAGGCAAAAATTGAAGCAGAGACCATAGAGGAGTGTTGTTTACTGGATTGCTCTTTGTGGCTTACTCAGCCTTTTTTCTTACAGCATCCAGGACCAGCAGCCCTCGCATGGCACCACCCACAGTGAGCTGAACCCTCTGACCTCAACCATCAACCAACCCGGTGCACCACAGGCCATTTAACAGGGGCAATTTCTTAGTTGAAAATAACTCTAGCTTATGTCAAGTTGACATCAAACTAGCCAGGGCACAGGGATTTTTAATTTTATTTTTTTTTTTACTTGAAACTCCTTCCCACCAGAAGAAATTTTACTTAGCCTTGTTCGTAACAGTTATAAAATAGGAATGTGAGAAAATTTTACTTAGCCACATGTTTATCCATATATAAAGTATGTATACAAATAAAACATTTGCTGATAATAAAACTCTTCGGCATACATATAATTTTACCATTAACTAGACATGAAAGCAAATTTGCATACGAATGAGGTAGATATGCTTGTTCATTTTTATAAAGACTTAAAGCTTGGCTAAATATTTGATACTTCAGGACATAAAGCATTATTGGTGTTTTTCATGATGAAACAATATTGTAATATTATAATCGTCAATGTTGTTTCACATAAAAATGTGGTATAAAACAGCAGAAATATGTTGAAGTGACTCTGATGCTCAGTGCTAATAGAAGTCGAACACAAAGTTATTTTCAAAACCCTGGCAGCACTGAGAACCTGTTAGCAATGAAAATGAATGGGCCTCATGAAGATCTATTGAATCAGAATCCATGAACATGGAGCTCGGTCACCTGTATTTTAACAAGCCCTCCGTGACTCTTAACTAGTGTTCACTTCTTACAAGAGTAGTGACTGCTAAGGAGCAAGGAGGGCCTTGTATAACTCTTGAAGTGTTCAATGGCATCTAAGACTATAGACGGTAAAAAATAATTAATTAATTAATTAGTTAATTAATTAATTAATTAATACATATGGCTAACAAATTCAGAAAGGAGAGGCAAGTTGATTTGGGTGTGCAAACAACACATGGAACAGCCTAGAGACTTTGAAGTAGCATCAATGAGGCATGGAAGAGGGTAGTCCCAACTGGTGCTAATGCCATTCGCTAGACTGGTACTTTCCATTGCATTCATTCCACTTCATTTCTCCCAAGACTCTAACATCAAGCTTGGGGAATGCCCCCCACCTATTCTCTGCCACGCACTGCAGTGTTCAGCTATGGGCCTTGGTTACTGACCTTTCTGTCTTTGAAACTTTCTGCTCAATTAATAAAAAACCCTCATCTTCTTAATGGATTGAGGCAATCCTGTTCCAAAAACCATTTCATTTGGCTTTGGCTTTGGCTTTGGGTAGTAATGGTCTCACTGAGTTTGCCAGAGTCATCGTTTTCCTGTACATTCCATCAGTCCACTTACTTTAAGAGCCTGTCAGAAAGAAAATGAAGCACCCAACTTTGTGTCATTTCCAAGACTGGGTCTGTAGCCCTGCTGACACTGACCTGGGAGCTGGCCCAGAAAATTCACAGTCTCGACAGGTTAGCTGCCAATCTGCATTGGCTTCCTGAGGAACCAAAGAATCAAACTTAAAGAGAGTCAAACTCCATAATACTCAAACTTAAAGAACATTCAAGAGTTTCTGTTTGGTCATCTTACTTAGCTCATGTAGAAACTGATGCCAGTAGCCAAGCTTGATGACAAGCATACTGGCTTTACCATCCCTGTTTCTCCCAAGGAAGACCATATGAAAAGGTCAATAGCTGAAGTTCCACCTTCCATCCCTGCTCGCTTTGCTTGACAAAAGTTGTTTCTTCAAACAGTAGACATATGATGGGCTTATGTGTTTTAAAGATGCCAATCTCAGGGATCTGAAGAGGCAGTTTGTGTGCTTGCTATAAAGTGGCCTGGATCTCCCCAGCATCAGCATTGTATTAAACTGGCACATGGACATGAAGTTTGGACTCTACAGTCTTAGATTTCATTCCCTTGTTTATCTGTACCATGTGGTGATATACTTACTGATTTTGTCTGCCTTGCCATGGGAGTGACATCCTTTCTATATGAAGAACTCTAGTGCAAAGAGTAACAAACAAAATATTCAGATCACTAGGACAATTGGTAGATGTAAAGGCAGACAGATATGTATTCATTGTTCAAGCTCCACCACTTTGAAATCCTGATATATTAGTCAGATTTTTTCTCTGAGCCCAGTGGTACCCAATTAAAATAGAGATAGTGTTACATCATTTTCAGAATTTTCCAGATAGGATAATATCCATCTTGAACTATACACATTGCCAGAGACGTAGTAAGCACTTACTAAATGATATTCATTATTTTTATTAGCTGAAGAGTCTGGAGCAAATTATTTCTCCTGTCAAACCATCAGGTTCTTTGTCATACTTCAGATGGAGATGAAAGTATCCACTTGATACACTTGTTATGATGATTAAACAAGGTTATGATTGTAAGTTGCCTGCCACAGCACTTAGCACATTATAGTCATCCAATACCTGTTTTCTATGAATTAAGACCAGAAACAACAGACCCTGGAGTACAGGCTAACAGAGAGGGCCTGAGTTGCTAGTTACCCCAAATCAGGACTCATTTAGAAGAGCCGGTAATTGCAGAGCCATTGGCATTGTGTTATTTATCTTAAAGACAGAAAGCTGATACGAATTTTCTATGAGATTTTATCCTGTAACACCTGCCTTCAGCATCAATTACTGTCACCTGGATTTTCCACACTTCTCTAGTTCTTTGGGGGCCCATGACAGTGTTGGTTCAGGACTGACCAGTGAAACAATAATAGCACAGCACACCACACAGCTTGATCACCTCTGAGCACTTTGATTCTACTACTTTGACTAAGGCAGCTCAGCCTGACCATTGTAGGGAGATGGGTAGCTTTCAGATCAGTGGGATAAATGGATATGTTGCTAGACAATGTTCAGATAACAAGAGCAGTGGTAGACATAGGTCCTTAATATGTGCTATGAGGGCATAGACATGGCACCTAAACATTCTCTTGGCAGGTTAAGAAGGCTTCCCATGTGAATCTGACTTTGGAAAGGGGTACATTGGGTAAGAGCAGAAAAATAAAACACTACATACAAAACCATGGAGAAGTAAAATAGATTGCCGTGATTAAAAACCAGCTTCAATAATGCATGAGTTCATCATGTGATGAGTATACACAGGCTGGGGTAAGAAAAACATAGTGAGTTTCTTTGTAGTACAAAATTAAGGCACTAGACTCAGAAACTGGGAGCGCTAGAGATGTTACTCAGTGGTAGATCATTTGCCTAACGTACCCACGAGATTCTTCATTGAATCACTAGTACTGGAAAATGACTTAACTTTGGCATTGAAGTATATGTAACCCAGCACTAAGATGTTTGCCAAATATGCATGAGGCCTGATGCTTAAACCCCAAAACTGGGGCACAAGGAGTTACTGACAAATTTTAAACTGAGGTTCAATGCCCTGATTAGATTTATATTTCAGAAAATGTACATGGCTGCACTGTAGAGAAATTGTTGCAAAAGAGATTGACCCACCCAAACCATTGAGGAGGCTTTTGTAATAGTCTGGATGAAAACAAGGACCTATACTAGAATAGGAGAATCATGGAGCCAATGGGATGATAAAGGGGAACTAGAACTTGATTATCTGCTGAATTGAAGGTTGAAAGAAAATGGGGAAAGTGAGGATGACTCTAAAATTATAGTTTAAGAAATTAGGTTACCGGTGATACCATAAGCTGAAGTAAGGAACATGGGACATGTGTAATGCGTTATAGCGAACTCTGGCTTGCTTATTTGTTTCATTTTGAGCTTTAGGGATTAAAGTATGGTACTCAATAATAGTAAACAAGGGCACTGCCACTGAGCCACCTCCACCCACAGTCACTGGGTTATGGTAATTTTGAGGTACATTAAGACTATAAGCTTGAAATGACAAAAGCATATTTTCTGAGTGCAAAGTGTGGCATAATATCATCTTCTCTAATTTAATCCTTAAAACAATACTCTGAGGAACTGTACTTGCTCCCTTTTTATAAATGATAAAATGAAGGTAGATGCTATTCCAAGACCAGTCTCACTCCAAACTTCCAATGGGTGTACATTACCACTCTACCAAGAAACAAAGCCTTAAGAATAGTGTACTGCATGGCAATACACAAAACTTAAGTACAAATGGATCAAAGACCTCAGCATAAATCTAGCCACACTGAACCTCTTAGAAAAGAAAGTAGGAGGTATGCTTGAACAAATTGGTACAACTTCCTGAACATACAATCAGTAGCAACGACACTGAGATCAACAATTAATAAATGGGACCTCCTCAAACTGAGAAGCTTCTGTAAGGCAAAGGACACAGTCAACAAGACAAAACGTAGCACACAGACTGGGAAAAGATCTTCACCAACCCCACATCTGACAGAGGGCTGATTTCCAAAATATACAAAGAACTCAAGAAGCTAGTTACCAAAACACCAAATAATCCAATTAAAAAAGTGAGGTACTGAACTGAATAGAGAATTCTCAATAGAGGAATCTAAAAGGCTGAAAGACACTTAAGAAAGTGCTCAACATCCTTAGCCATCAGGGAAATGCAAATCAAAACAACTCTGAGATACCATCTTACTCCTGTCAGGAGGGCTAAAATTAGAAACACCAATGACAGCTTATTCTGGAGAAGATGTGGAGAAAGGGATACACTCCTTCACTGCTGGTGGGAGGGCAGACTCATACAGCCACTTTGCAAATCAGAATGGTGGTTCCTCAGGAAAATGTGAACCAGTCCACATCAAGATCCACCAATTCCACTCTTGCGCATAGACCCAAAAGATGCACGTTAATACAACAAGAAAATCTGTTCAACTATGTTCATAGCAGAAAATAGTCATTTGTAATATCCAGAACCTGAAAACAACCTAAATGCTCCTAAACTGAAGAATGGATAAAGAAAATGTGGTACATTTACACAATAGAGTATTACTCAGTAGAAAAAAAAAAAAAAACAATGGAATCTTGAAATTGGAAGACAAATGGATGGAACTAGAAGAAACCATCCTGAGTGAGGTAACCCAGTCACAAAAAGACAAACATGGTATGTACTCACTTATATATGGATTTTTTTACATAGAGCAGAGGATCATCACCTTATGGTCTACACCAGTAAAGAAGCTAGGAAGCAAGGAGGACACAAAGAGAGACACACATGGTCCCCCTGAGAAGGAGAAAGGGACAAGATCTCCCAAGAAATTCAGAGCAGGAGGGTAGGGGTAGAGGAAGTTGGGAGAAATAGAAGGGGAGAAGAGGAGGGGAGAGGAGGACATGAAAGAGCAGGAAGATTGAGTTGGGGGAAGAATAGAGAGCAAGAAAAGAGATACCATAACAGAGGGAGCCATTATAGGCTTACAGAGAAATCTGGCACTAGGGAAATGTCCAGAGACCTCCAAGGATGACACCAACTAACAATCTAAACCATAGTGGAGAGGCTACGTTAAATGCCATTCCCCGATAATGAGATTGATGATACCTTATATGCCTTATATGCCTAGAGACTTCCTGATGGAAGCAGAAGCAGATACCCACAGTTAAACACTGAGCCAAACTCCTGGAACCCAGTCACAGAGAGGGAGGATTGATGAGCAAAGGGGTCTAGACCAGGCAGGAGAAACCCACAGAAACAGCTGATCTCAACAAGGGGGAAACCAGCATGGGACCAACCCAGACCACCTGAATGTGGTTGTCAGTTAGGAGGCCTACGCAATCTATGGAGCTTCTGGTAGTGGATCACAATTTATTCCCAGTGTATGAATGGACTTTAGGATCCCATTCCTCATAGAGGGATGCTCCCTCAGCCTAGTCACATGGGAGAGGGCCTAGGCTCTGCTACAAATGATATGACAGACTTTGAAGATCCCCTTTGGAAGGCCTCACCCTCCCTGGGGAGCAGAAAGGGGATGGAATAGGGGGTTGGTGTGAGACAGGAAAGGAGGAAAAAGAGAGGGAACTGGGATTGACATGTAAAACAAGCTTGTTTCAAATTTAAATTTAAGAAAAGGGAAAAAAAGAATAGTATGCTATAGAGATTTTACATCCAACCTAGTAAGTACCTAATATTGCTCCCTAAGTGGGCAACCAGAACCTGACTTATTGTTGTGGCAATTTCCTAACACTCTATTGGAAACATCTTCTGGGGACTGATCTAAGGGAGTGTATATTTAACCTAGGATAGCCTGAGCTACGTGGCTCTTTACAACAGAGAACTTCGCATGCTCTGCCATGTGATCCATATCTCCAAGCCTTCATGAGCTGCCATAATGTGTGTCATTTGGTCTACATCTAGGTGTCATATCCATTCCTAGCAACTACAGCTCTGGCCAGGCATCACACCATTGAAAAAGATGTTCAAGTATGGGTAACATTTAGTCCTCAGGAAAAGTACATCAGCAAATACTTTTAAACTGCAATATTTTGGTCTTTTGTCTTTTTCCAGTCTTGGATACCTCTCCATGCAAGAGACAACCTTTCAATGATTACTCCCAGAATGGTCTTTTCACTTACATTCCTTATTTGCCACCTATCGACCACTTTCATCCTCGGGGGTTTTTCAAAGTCACTCTAAGACCTCTGTGGTTTTAATTAACCAAGTGGTTCGGTGCCATCAGCCTCCTTCCATCAATTTATTAGTCATTTCCTTCTTGGGCTCATTAATGAACATACTTAATAACACTGTTTCCATTTTCAAGTCTCCAGAGCCCTCCCTAGCACTCCCCACAATGCCTTTCTCCTTGCCAGGAACTGCTGGACATTCATCCCTTGACCCCTTTCTTCTGTGCCAGCTTGTAATCCATAAATATGAGCTTAGTCTCCAGTGTTAGTGAGAAACCTCTGGGTACATGTGTAGGCGTGGGGATGCATATGCATATGGAGAGGGGCAGAAGGGGGATCCTGATAGAAGACACAGAGAAAACAACATGGAAAAGGAAGATAATGAAAACGTTTTCTTTAATCGAGTGTTTACCCACAGGACTTTTGAAAGACCACTCAATTGCATGTGCTGTTTATTATTGCTGTTCTCATCCACAGTGTGCTCTCATTACTCCCCCATGCTCTTCCTCCATCCAAGAACAACGAATCAAAGATGTACAAAGAGACACGAGTGGAAGGAACCTTAAATATCTATGAGGTCTAGAGGTGACCTGGAGTCAACATAGGCATTATTCTTTGAGCTTCTCCAGTGAAGGAGCCCTTTCTACATAGCTATGAGAGAAAGTTGGGAGTTAACAGGTTAGATTTGGGATCCTGGTTCTTTAGGTTAAAATCTTAGCTCTGAAAGTCAACTGTGCTGGTTTGTTGGGGCTGGTGTAACAAGTTACATAAGCTGGTTGAACTGGCTGAATTAAAACAATAGAAATTTATTCTCTCACTGGCCAGGAGACCAGAGGTAAAAAGCAAGGGATATATATATATATCCCTTCAAAGACTTTTATTTCCTAATAAAGTCATATTGTGGGGCCGTGGGTGGACATGAATTTAGAGGACTGTTAACCAACTCACCATATTCATCTCTGAGTCTCGGCTGCCCTCTCTGTTTAATGGAGATAATGTTTCTTATGTTCTTCATGATGAGGTTCAGAAGATGAAATAAGCTAACAGATGGCAAAGCATTCAAAACAATGCCTGGCATGTAGCAAGCACAACACTGACAGTTTAGTTCCATTCGGCCTTGAGCTCCTTGAAGAAATCTGTCTCTAGTTTTTTTTTCTTTCCTTTCCTTTTTCCTTAAGCCATATACATTAGATTGAGAACTGTGCTTAACACATAGTAGGTATAATGTAAAAATGTGCGAAATGGACACGTGGATCTTTAGGAGTCACCAAGAAAAGCCATTCTCTACACATTCTTCCAATGGCAGGGCTAGAATTCTTCCAGCCCCCTGGAAGAAACAAAGGAAGTACTGTGGAAGTTGTTATGGCATGGAGGGTCGGGGTTTATCAACAATATTGGCGAAGGGGATTCCTAAGTCACACATGGGGCTCATAGAGACCATGGGTATATTAGACACACTCATCTCTGTGAGTGCAGATACACCAATGAGGGTGGGTTGAGAGAGGGAGAGGACAGGCAAGCAGGCACCAGCTGCTCGTTGACCCGGTCAGCGAGTACCAACAGATCTCTAAATACATCCTCCTAAAGGGTTCTGGGGACATTGCTAGCGGGGCTAAAAGAAACAGTCATGAAGTTCCTTATGGCCTCTCTCTTCGATTGGATATTGTCGCCCAAAAGATGCCCTTACTAGGAAAAGTGCCTGGCAGGGCCTGAGCCAGCTGCCCAGCTGTCTTGTAGGGCTCAGTTACGTTTCACTGCCTCCCTACTGGGCAGGGATTTGCTTCTGGAGTTTGAGTGGAAGAAGTTTCAATGTGTGTGTGTGTGTGTGTGTGTGTGTGTGTATTTGAGAGAGCAAGCGTGTGGGAGAGGGTGAGAATGTGCATATTTCTCAGTGTGTGGTGTTTCTGTACCAGTTGGTTTGAGACGGGGGTTGCTCTCCAGTTCAGGAACACGTAATCTAACCCTTCCTCCAAGGCCAAGTTCAGCAGGAGAGCTGAAATCCAAAATTAGCACACTGACCTGAAGCCTTAGCCTGAATACGTAAGGGTGTGCACTTCAGGCACCCAGCCAGGATAGATACTGGGAAAAGGTACCAAGGAACCTCCAACTGGGTCACCCTTAGTGAGAATGGAGGTTCATGGAGCTTTCCACCATTGTTATTCCCATGACCATGCAATGTGAGGTGGCCAACTGAGGGATAGTACCTGGAATTCAGAGCTCAGCATATGACCAGATTCAGTTGTTGGCTACAACAAGCGCTCATAAATAGCAAACATTTGCTGAGCCGGTACCAGGTGCCAGACACTGTGTTAAACTCTTTACAAACACTGACTTGGTTCTCAGATAATTCCCCTCCTTTCCATTAAAAAGCTGAGGCTACATGCACAAAAAACAAAAACAAACAAACAAATGAAAACCTTAAAAGTGTTAGGAGTTGGAACAGAACCCACTCCCTTAAACATTAAGCTACTTAAGCTATACTGGCCTCATAATCTGGCTCTTATAGATGAGGTCAGGATATAAAGAGGCAGGATGCAGTGCAAGCTAAGAACTTGGTCTTTAGACAAACTTGGGCTCCTGATTATTTTAGTTCCTTTTCTACCTTGGTTTCCATTTTGATGAATTGCTGCAGGGGGAAAAAGCCAAAAAAGTAAGAATTTTGTGCAAGGTTGTGCCCCCTTGTGAGTAGAATGTTTCAGCAAGTAAACAGAAGATTCTTCTTTTGCAAGATTATTTTTCTTGCCCATTTCTGTGCTCTGGGTGCCTGAGTCATAAGAGAGATAGTTGATGTAAAGGATAGAATTATCATGTGCTGATGGAGAGTCTCTAAAATATGCCTAATTGTAGACAAGGGTCTGGGGTCTTTAAATCAATGTGTGCTTTAAAAATAATGATGGTAAAAGAGAGTTGAGGGAGAAACCAAGGGACTGAGCTCTTATGAAAACAGAAAACACAGAAGGAGGAATGCTTGATTGGGAATGGGTGAGGCTTCCACAACCTGTTGCCATAATAATCTTGGAAATCAATTAGTAACTATTAAATGATATTCGATGTTACAAACAGTAAGAGCTCTAACGGATGGAATCCCTACTAGACTGTAGTGTGCTGCAAATTCTTTGTTCTGCTTTACAATTGTGGAAGGTGAATTCTAGAGGATTCAGACTGTTTGACTCTTCATTCACAGCTGTATATTCCCCAGTGTGCCAATTAACTGTTCTGTACCTCAGCTTCCTCATCTTCAACACCATGGGGTTACATTTCAGTTAACTTATAATCCTTAATCCACACAAATCTTTTAGGTCAATAGTGGTATACAGTAAGTACTTAATAAGTGCTAGTTGTTTTCATCTAAGCAAGGAAGAGTTCCTCCCCTCCCCCAAAAAATCTTCACAAAGTTCCAGACCACATGTCAATCTGTCTTCTCACCATCTTCAACTGAATGTCTCAATTACACCTGAAACTTTATGTTCCCAAAAGCCAACTTAGGAGCACAACCATCCCAAACTGGCTCTCTTCCACTCATCTTAGTGATTAACTTCATCAGATTGAAAGCCCATCCCAAAGCTGTTCTTGCTCCTGCCTCTGGCTCAGTCCTCATAACAAAATTCATCAACACTCACAAAGGAGCAAAGGAAATGGTTTAGTGTCAGGGTTAGGAACAGAGTCTGGACCAAGAAGGCTAGAATTAGCTGTGGGAACTAATTCTAGCTGCCTCTCACACAATAATGGTGTCTACCTGCTTAGAATGTCATAAGAGTAAGCAAATCTGAGCATAGAAATTTCTTAAAACAGTATCAAAAGTATCTTGCAAACCCTTTGTAACTGTTAAGGTGCAATTTTCATTAGTATGAATTTTGTGAGGTTTTTTCTGATGCCTGTACCCTTGGCTTCCTTTACCGTGCCTGTCCCTCTGTGTGTTTACTTCTGTAGGAAGCAGAGTGGCAGGAAATGAATATATGAAAGGCTAGTGGTGAAATCTGGATGATGAAGCTATAAATGACCTTAAATCAAACAGAACAGCACAGATGGCTCAGACCCTCATCTATATTCCATATTTGTTAGAGAAGGTTGATGCAGACCTGGAATACAGCAAAAACCTGACATTTAGAGGAGACAAAAGCTGGACCAGATTTAGACGTCATTAGAGACATTTGTTTAACCACTAAAACTGTATTAGGTGCATTCCTACTATGTGCTAGATACAGGGAAAATAAATAGAAGAAGCACAGCCCTACCTCCAAAATCCTTAGTCTCCAACCTCAGCAGAACAGTAGAGGCTTCCAGTCAGGAATGAAACACTACAGCGTTGGGGTGAATCACTGGACATTGCTCAGCCTCAATCCCCTCACTTTTACAAGGAAATCCCTGGAAGATTCTATCTCCACCCCATCAAAATGGCAGTCCATAAGAAAATAGATAATGAATGTTGATAAGAATGTGGGCAAAAGAGAATCCTTACACACTGTGGGTAGGAATGTAAACTAGTCATGGTACAATTGAAATTAGCACAGAGGTGTGTCAGTGAAAAACTAGCATCGATCTTACATATGATTACACCACTCCAGGGGGTTTATCAAAGTCAACATATCAGAGACACTTGTACATCAGTGTTTGTTACAGCACTAGTAACATGAGCTAAGTTATGAGAACAACGTAGGTGTCCAATAGTAGAGGAAGAGGTAAAGGAAAGTGGTTTACATACACAGTGGACATTTTTAGCTATGAAGAATAAAGTCAAGCCAACTGTGGGAATATGAATGCAACTGGGGATAACCATATTCAGAGAATTGAGTCAGATGCCACAGGCAAATGCTGGATGCTTTCTCTCCTTTGTGGTTCCCAGGTTTTACATAGTCACAGAGCTGTGCCACAAAACTAGAAGTAAATCTCTGTAGGAAAACAAAAAGGACAAAGAAATTGAGAAGGGGAGAGTAGGAGAAATGGGGACTGCTCATCACATAACATATACTTAGATGAATTTTTAAAAGAAAAGTTAATGACAAAACAACTACAACAAAAAAGAAACCCTCACATGGCTGCTTCACAATCTCTGCCTGAGGAGAAAATAGCAACCCCAGAATTGAAGTCACCTAGGCCAAGGGGCAAATTCTAGCCTCATCACATAGAAGCCCTGTGACATTTTCTCTAGCTCCTTGGGCCTCTGATGTTTCATCTGTACAATAGAATTAATAATAGTACCTACCTCATAAGACTGTGGAGGAGTAAAAGATCATCCATATAAAGCAATGAACACAGTGCATAACCCAAGTAAGAGATGAGTTTCCCATTGGCCACTATTCTTAGACCACAAATATACAGAAATAGCCTGAGTAGCAATGGGAAAGAACATGAGGATGTTCATATTTTTACAACATGGAAGGATGTTCACAAATGAAAATCTTGTGCTCTGCTCTGTCCTAGTTAGTTTTCTCTGTAGTCTGGTTAAACTGTGACCAAAATCAACTTAGGGAAAGAATGTGTTTATTTCATCCTACAACTCTCAGGAGACTTGAGGTAGAAACTCAAGGCTTGAACCTAGAAGCAGAAACTGAAGAAGAGGTCATAGAGGAACCTACCTTCTGGCCTGCTCCTCGTGGCTTATTCAGCCTGCTTTCTTATACAATTCAGAACCACCTTCCTAGTGATGGCACCACCTCCAGGGCTCTGACCCCTTCCACATCCATCAGCAATCAAGAAAATGCCCCCGCAGGCTTACCTACAGGACAGTGATAGAGGCAACTCCAGAGCTGACATTCCTTCTTCATAGGATGACTCTAGCTTGCATAAAGTTGACAAAAACTAAGCATCCTAAGTCAAGAATCCAAGTCATATTGCCCACCTGTGCTGGATCATGGCTCACTGAGGTAAAAGATGAATTAATGCAGAAGCTTAGGAAAATGAAGTTATATGGCCAGAGAGACAGTTCAGTAGGCAAAAGCACTTGCTGACAAATCTGATGACTTGAGTTGTCAAGTTGAGTTTCAACTTGAGTTGAAAGACAAGAACCAACTCTAGAGATTGTCTTCTAGCCTTCAGTTGCATAGCATAGCAAGCACACGCGCACGCGTGCACACACATACACACACACTGAACAAACAAATAAACGTAAAAGGGGTAAACAAAAGGGAAATGGTATTAGAGATCAACAGGAGATGTCTTCCAGACTGACAAGTTGGTATGGTTGGTTGGTTGGTATGTTTGTTTGTTTGTTTGCTTGTTTGTTTGTTTGTTTGAGACATAGTTCTATGTGTCCCAGGCTACCCTCAAACCTATTATGTAACTGAATAATCTTGAACTCTTGATCTTCTTGCCTCTATATGCTGAGTATTGGGATCACAGACACATCCACCAGGCCCAGTATTTGTGTTGCTAGAGATCAAATCCAAGGTTTCATGCTTGTTGGGCAAGGATTCTACCAACAGAACTACGTCTCCAGTCCAAAGAAAACTTCGTAAAAGTGGAATGTGTGTTCTATCACAGTGTGTTGCTCATGCATATCATCATTAGGGAACAAGTATCTCTAGATTGGGGTCTTATACATGAGATAATCTGAGTTTCAATATCCCTTTGGTTGTGGAACTAAAGTAGCATACATTTTCCTTCTGTTTCACTACCACTGTAGTTTGTTTTATGTATGTGCTTTCTAGAATGTGTTGCTGTGGGCCGAATTCTAGCTCTGCTACTTATTTGCTCTGTGATATGAGGTATGAGGCAAGTGACTTGGACACAAAATTGGGGCAGTTGCTGAAGAGAGAAGGACCTAAAGGAGTATCTGCAGATTCCCTGGGTCCTGATTGGAGGCATCCTGTGCTAGGTGAAGGTTTAATGTGCCTATCAAGTTTATTACCAGTGTAATTATGGAACTCATCAAAACTGCTTTGTACACATACACACACACATACACACACACAGATTTTGGATTTGGTGGGACTCAGAGGGGCATACTGTATTTACAAGCACTGGGACTCACTCTGCAGAGTGGAAGGAGAATGGACTGAATAGCCAAGGAGTTCTATCTTTGAACCTCTGCTTTTCTGTGTGATGTTGGCTATGTTGTAAAGTCTCTGATCATGATAATCCATTTTTCAAATAGGCATCATGTTATCCAATTTCAAGTTTTTCTGTGTGGTGGAAATGTTATTGCATACCTTACTATTTCTTCTCAGACATTACTGAGTCTGAGGTACTGAGTCTGGACCATTTATCATGTGGGGTGGAAGGTGGGGATTGGAGAATGAGTACAGCCTGGAAAGGAAAAGGAGAATAATAAAAGGAGATGCAGAATGGTTATGTCTGTGTAGATAACATAGCTTCACCTACTTCTCTTTATGTTAGGGAACATTTAAAATGTATTATCTTGGTTATTTTGAAATAGTCAATCTTCATAGCTATAGTGATCATGCTATGCAATAAAACTTAATCCTTCTTTCAAACTTCAGCTTTGTACCCTTAGACCTATATGTCCCCATCCTACTCCATTGACCCCTGGTAACCATCCTCAATTCTGTTTATACACATTTGATGGTTTTCTTTTATTTTTTAGTTAAATTTTTATTTTTATTTAAATTAGACACAATCTTATTTTTACATAACAATCTTAGTTCCTTCTCCCTCTCAACGTCCCATTCCCCCCACCCAAAACCCATGCACCCCTCAGGGAGGGTGAGCACTCCCATGGGGATGATCAAAGTCTGTCACATTATTTGCGGCAGGACCTAGACCCTGCCCTGTGTATTTAGGTTGAGAGAGTATCCCTCTATGTGGGAATGGGCCCCCAAAGTCCATTCATGCACTAAGGATAAATACTGGTTCCACTGATGGCTTTCATTTAGATTTCACATATAAACAATATAAATGAAAGCACATGGCATTAGCCTTTCTGTGCCTGACTTACTTAGTTTAGCATAATGCTGTCCAGTTCCATATATGTAGTTGCTCATGACAGCGTTTGTCTTCGTTAGAGCTGAATTGTATTCCATTATGGGTATGCAGCAAGACTTCTATATCCATTCATTCACCGATGAAAATTTAGATGGCTAGCATATGTATGCATAAGTAGCCTTGTTTCACCACTGTAGAATAGCATATGTATCATTATTGCAAATTGTACCTCATGGATATATACAGTTACTGTTTGTCAGTCACATAAAGAGTGGAGTGGGGAGGATCTCTGAAGGGAAAGGCTATGAGGATGACAAAGTGATAGCTTCCAGGTTCTCTGAGAAAATTTGAGAGGGGTGCTCTAGAAGAGAGGTTTCAGGAACCTGGGGATCTGTCTCGCATTTGAAGTTGTTAGCTTTTCCTGTGGACTCCCTTCTCACCACTATATAAATTACCTTCTGCTGCAGAAAGTCATTTTGGATGAAGAGTATCGTGGATTCTGTCTATGCACACACTGTTGCTCTTTCAAACCACCCTATCCCAGAGGGCACTTCAACATATTGTGTGTGCCGTGGCTTATCCTGAAGCTCCCTTCCAGTTTCCAGATATCTGTAGGTGTCACACGCTGTGAGGTAGTCTGTTATCAGTGGAAGTTTCCAGAAGAGGGGATTGGTGTTTAGTTCTCTCTTTGGAGGAACCATAGCCCACACACTGAACGATAGCACACACACACCTGGCATCTACTGTTTTGCCACTTGAGGAGAGACAGGGGCTTGGCTACCCTATCTTCCTGGTACCATTTATATAGAAATTTCAAAGTTCTGTTCAAACCCTGACCTCACCTTTCCCCCTCTCTATCTTCCTTTCTTCCTTGCTATCCATCCCTTTTAGCTTGGGTCCCACTTGCTCCCCTCGATAAGAGAGTTAAAATTTAAGAGAGTGTTCAAAGTGACTGGCTTTGCCCAGGCCTGAGGAAGATTTACATCTGCCTCAGAAGAGAAGGAGCCATGCTTTTCCCAGTGGATAAACAGACTAAAACAAGTCCGTTGGACTGAAGCTTCAGAGGAGGCCCTACCATCTGTCACAGCCCCTCTGCCCTCCAGGTTGGAGAAGAGTGAAAAGAGTGTGACTAGCATGTGTCACCACAGGCCAAGGCGGCTGTGGCAGATGGTTGGAGGTGGGAGGTTACCAGGAACAAGGGAGGGGATACATTTCCATACATTTGGCCACAAGTTTATTTCTGCTTGTCATATGTTCACATAAGCATATGTACTCAGGGACTATCTTAAGGACTCTTGGTTGTCAGGAACACAGTGTTCAAATCAGCTTTCCACCCAGATGCTCCATTACATTACTCTAAATCGCCACTGTCATCATCTGCCACTGACCCAGGCCCTCGGCTGTAGAGTGGCTCAGGGTTCTGTCAGGAAGCACACGGTGTGAGCTCTCTGCCGGACTCCTCAGATCACAAGCCGTGTTTTCCAGCACAAGCCTTTCTCCCCATCTACTGCATTGTGTACATATGTGGGAGGGTGTGTGTGAAAAGAACCTTGAATATGAAGTCATATGCCTTCCTTTGGGGGTTCAACAACCACAGTCCTCCCACCTACTGCAGTGGTCCCTGGTGGTTTCAGAAAATGTTTTTTTTTTTTTTCTGTTGTGCGTCCCCTTAAAAATGGATATATATATATATATGCACATACAAATGTGCATATGTATCTCCTAATTATTGACTCATTTTCATTACAGTGCTCTATTATGCACTAAGAGAAAATAAACTGCAAACTCCTTATGCTTGTGGCTGAGATACAATTTTAAAGCTGAAACAAACTTCCAAATGAAATGTAAACAAAACTACAAGACCAATAGAAATCAAATGAACAACAGTTATTTGAACAAGGTAGATGATGTTGTTTTTCTAAAATTAAATTGCTGTTCAGATCGTGACTGTGGTGCCGACTGGGATACAGGTTCTTTTGAGTTCGTCATGCTAGATTACTGTGAGCCAGGCGATGACTCAGCTCTCGCACCACTTTTTTCCTATTAGATCTACTGCTACACTGTCATTCTTACAGCCCTCAGGGACGTCATTTGGCCTTCACCGGAGACTAAGCCATCATTTATGTATTAAGTCCTGCTCTGTTCTTTTCTCATTAGTCCTTGACAATACAAGCAGGACATTGTGAAGCTAATAAGTTCTTCAGTACAGAATGAAGCAGAGATTGCTAGTTATCTAACCCACTCCACTGAACATCTCCTACCTTCCTTAACTGAAGTCCACAACCTGAAATACCCCTACTCGGCAGCCTTCCTTGTAGCCAGCCTGCAAGGTTCAATTCAACGAGACATAAATGAAAGTGTTATTTCGAGTCATTTGAAGATCCTCTAAAGAGAAAAAGGGATGGCCTGTCTTTGTTCTTTGTCCCACCTTCCTGCTTTGAATGAGCAAGTATTAACAGAGAGATTGCCGTCATCTTAGATCAGGAAGGTGGAAAAACTACTTACAGAAGGGCACAGAGCTGGGTGGAGTCATGGTACTAACCATGGTCATGGAACCATCCCACCAATTCTGTACTGCATCCCAGCTCCTTCAAAAGAAGTCATTTACATTGCTTAAACCACTGTTGTTTTATAATTTGGGAAGCATAGGCAACCTAATATGATCCTAATACAGCGAAACAGATATTCAAGAGGGCCCAGAAGTCTTGTAGCTCTCTTTAGTTTTTGTGCGGTCATTCAGATGATAGACACTAAGCTTATTGCATTTGCTTTAGGTTTTACTGATGATTAGAGAGAATGAAAGAGAGAGAAAGAATTTTTATTGCTGTAGTTATCATAGGAAACAATATAGGAGTTACTTAAAAAGAAAAAAAGATTCACCTAGAATGAAATCTGTTCCACCTGCCTTCCCATGTTCATTGTTGTACTCTTCACAATAGTAATGTAAATATTCATCAACTGATGAAAAAAGAAAGAAAATGCTGCACACACTGAGAGGAATATTATTCTACCTTTTTACCAAAAATGGAGATGTTATTTTTAACAAAATGGAGTTTATCATTCTAAGCCAATAACCCAGATACAAAAGACAAATACTACAAAGTCTCCCTTCTATCTGGACTGTTCCGTTGGAAAAAAAAGTACATGAAAACAGGGAGGGCACTTGCAGACAAGATGGCTGCCTGAGGTTAAGGGATAAGGTCCTGGGGCAAAATCACAGTTCCGTGGCATGGGTACTATAGTTAGTGATAATGGATTGTATACAGAAATTTTGCTAGGATGGTAAATTGAAGGTGGTGCTCTTATCACAAAAAAAGAGCCATGAGAATACAGGAGTGTTTGACTACAGTAATCATAGTAATCATTTCACTACGTGTGTGTGTGTGTGTGTGTGTGTGTGTGTGTGTGTGTGTGTGTGTTAATATTGTACAGATTAAATATATACAAAAGTTTTAAGAATTCCAAGATAAAAATTGCCACACAAAAACCTAATCTTTAAGAATATGCCATGAGGGTGTCATTGACACCCAGAAAGTTACTAGGGTGATGCAGTAGACAATGGAAGGCCTACTTAAGACCCCCAACTTTGAGCTTGCCTCAGTCAGGCCCTACACAGCAGAAACTAGAATTGAGTGAAGTGGGAAACTTGAGAGAGATGACCTGTGGTTTGAGGAAGCCGCTGACCCTTGAAGGAGGCAGGCTGGCAACAGTGGTGTTTGCTCATGTGTTTGCCCAGCTCTTCCTCGGCCTCACAGCACTTCACAGAGCCCTGTTTATGAAGGCATGAGAAACCTCAAGCCAAGAAAGTGACTGTCATTGCTTCCTAGAACTCCAATGGCATGGAGCAGGTGACAGGAAGGTGGGGGCCAAAGTGCTAGCCAGGAAGGGCTAGCTTTCCCTCCCTCTGTGGGGCCTCAGCTGCTGGACATAGGGATGGCTCTGGAAACTTGACTCTTCTGACTGCATTCCCCATGCTATCTTCAAATTTAGCCCTGGGCCTTGGGCCACTTCATAAGGTGCCTCCTCATATCTTCCTCACTCCCCCACCTCAGAGATCAGGGCCAAAATCAGGGAGAGTTTATGAAATGTGAACTTTAGCTTGGCCTCTTCAACTCAACTCCGAATGATAAATCTTAATCAAGCCACTGGAAAGAACCCCCCTTGCCAGTTTTTTCCAAATCCTTGGTGTCTTTGCCCCTTCCCCCTTTCTACTTCCACCTCACTTCTTGCCTTCTCAGACTCCTTGCCTTTGGCCCAGCTGGCCTTCCCTTCTTCTGCTGGCCCTGCCAGGGCCCACAGGGTGAAGTAGTGGAAAAAGGCATACACTTGAGCCACAGAATGAAAGCTAATCTGGGATCTGCCTCTAACTAACTGTAAGATCCAAGACAAGTCACTCCAATCCCCTGAGTCTGCTTCCATTCCCCAAAGAAATATAAGAATTCTACTAAGGAAACTGCCATTGTGATTTAATTGAATGAGACAACATATGTAAATGTCCCTAAGATCTGGTCGGGAATTTCTACTGATACACATGTCATGTATCCTCCCCCGGCCATAGCTATTCCCCAAACCTGAGCCTTCCAATACTTCTGGCCTTGATGAATGACACCTGCTGTTATCCAGCAAGCAAACAACGATTCCTGACTCATTCTTCTGCCTTAACTTCTAACTCCAATCTATCACCAAGTAAGTCCTGTCAATATTACTTCCGTGTCTAAGCCAGATATTGTCTCATAAGACCGTGTACCCTTGTCACTGCTTTAAAAAGTGGCAATTTTACCTTTATGGTGTGATGATTCATGCTAATCTCCCTGCTCTTTATTGTATTCCCAGGCCTAGCACAGCATTCGTCATGAAGTTGGGAGCTTTAATAAACAGAGTTGAATAAGAGAATTAGATGGGGGTTAGAATTATTGCCATTAACTGGTAAAGCACATGATTTTTGCAGAATCTAAATGCCTCTCCTGGAGTGACAAAAATAGTGAACAGTTTGAACAGAAATTTGTCTGATCCCAGAGTCAACTCCCCAGCTTTCTTGAGGTATAAAGTTAAATAAAACTGCAGAAATCGAAGGCATACAATGTGCCAATCTATTGTACACATAATCACTTTAAAATGATTAGTCACACTCATCATCTCACAGTTAACAGTGTACCTGCTGTGTGTGTGTGTGTGTGTATGTATGTGTGTATGTGTTTGTGTGTGTGTGTGTGTATGTATGTGTGTGTATGTGTTTGTGTGTGTGTGTGTGTATGTGTTTGTGTGTGTGTGTGTGTGTGTGAAGATTATTTTTTAGGATGCATTCATGAGCTGATACTAGGGGTCATTTACCTCTCATCCCAGCATTGGAGGTTGTTGAGACAAGAAGATTGCAAGTAACAGGCCAGTCTGGTCTGCTTAGCAAGACTCTGTCTCAAAATACAGAGAATATGGAACAACAACGTTTATTTGTTATGCTGTGTGTTACTTAAAAACTCATAATATAAATTAAACTTTATTCACTTTTTGCAATGACAAAATTGCTTTATGTGCAGTATAAAATATGGTGGAGACATGTGTCTTTTGTACGTATTTGCCTGAAGATTGGACTTTAGTTAATTCTTTCCACTGGTGTTTAGGATCTTCTGGCTGGGTGTGAGTCTGGGTCCGGATTCTCATTGTGTTGAATTCTTCACCTTTTTCATGCGTAGTGTAAGAGTACTATCAGCCTTGACCACTCTTGCATCTGAGGACAGAAACTTGTTTTAATTATATCTGTTCTGAACATATAATAACGTTTTGTTTTGTGTTATCCATAAACAATATAAACATATGTAACATTTCCTCATATTATTTATTGAAGGCAATTTAGAGGTGATAGAAAGTATGTTGGGGTATTTGTGAAAGTACTATACCATTTTATAAATGGGACTTGGACACACAGAGATTCTGGCATCTCAGGGATCTTGACACAAATCCCTATGGATGCTAAGGGATTTATGTACATATGCCTGTGTGGGTGGGACCCAGGAGAATGGTCAGATAGACACATACATCATAAAGAAGTGGTCAGGGTTAGCACCACTTGGTAGATATACAGCAACTCCTCAAGGCACCAGTCTCTTTTAACATGGAGGATGAGTCATGAGAAAATGTCAGGATGTCTGGGGAAGAAATGTGGGAGCCGAGTAGGAATAAGAACTATATTCATTTTTGAGAGTTAATTGTGAACAAGACACCGATGAGATGTTGATTTAATCTTTCCACCTAACCAGGAGCTAAAAGGCCAGAAAGATAAAATGACATACTTGAGCTCATAAAGCTTCTGAATTGGAGGAAGCAAAGACCTGGAGCCACGGCTGTTTCTCCAGGGTTCCTGTTCTTTTAACTATACCATACTAGTTCATGCTGCAAACATGAGGTGCTTAACAGGAGAATATGCATAAAGAGATGGAGTTAAAGTCCAAGCCACTTCTGTCCAGTAAAAGCACCAGACCAAGCTGGATGTAGTAGCACAGCCTGTAATCTTAGTACTGGGAAAGGCAGAGCAAGAATAACAGCCATAAATTCAAGGCCAACCTTGGCTACACAATGAAACCTGACCACAGAACACCAGGCTCTGATGCTTCTAGGCTCTCTTGGGAGTTTCCGATAACCAGTTGATGGTGATGACAAGATGTTCAGGGCCCTGCTTAGCTGGCCCAGCACTCTAGCTCTATGCCACCCACTCACTTAGCATCTGGTTTGCAGTCTGTTCTTGATGCTCTAACCCAGTGGCTCTCAATCTATGGGTGGCAACTGAAATCATAACAGTAGCCAAATAACAGTTATGAAAATAAATTTATGGTTGGGGTCATTACAACATGAGGAACTGGATTAAAGGGTTGTAGTATTAAGAAAGTTAAGAACCACGGCTCTAGGACCTAGTGATGTTAAGGGTTACTGTTTTGGAATCCCTTCTCTCTTGACACTCCAAAGTCAAGAGATGAAAAGAGTATTGCAAAGCCATTCAGAAGTCAGAAAAAATAGATTAAAAATAATTTGATGAAGCCAGGCATTGTGGTACCTGCCTGAAGCCCCAGCCACTCAGAAGACAGCAACAAGAAGGTAACTGCCCAGGGATTTGAGCAACACTTTTGTAGCATTTGGCTGCAGCTGACCAACAAAGTAAGACTTCATCTCAGAAAAGATATAGTGTTTATTATAGCACAATATTTTAATCAGGGTCAATAAGATCCTAAGTTTTCCAAGTAGACATGAACCTGAAATATTTACCTCATTGCTTTACCACTCACCAGCTATTGTATCTTAGGCAACTCGCTTCTTATCCCTGATCCTCTGATTGCACATCTATAAATAGAGACCGTCCTTTGCTTCATGAACATTGACTAAATGAAAAGTTAATGTGTATGAAGCACGCTTGCAGAGACCTGGGCCCATGGTAGACATGTGCTGTTGTAGCTCATAACGAGCTGTACCCAGCATAACATCCTGTTTCAGCAGATCTTAATGGTTATTAATCAAGTGTTAAAAAGGTTCCATTTTACTTATTCAGACACTTCATTCCCTAGTGAACATAATGGTCTAACTTCTGAGTGATCAGAGTCATCTACCATGACAAAAGATGGACTGGGGACGGCATGGGCACTTTCTGTCAGCCAACCTCTGCAATTCCAGTACTCAGGAGGCTGAGGCAGGAGAATTGCTTGGAGTTCCATGCCAGCTTGGGCTACACTGTGAAATCCTGTCTTTGAAAAGGCATGAATCCATAAGAAGACCCACACACCAAGCAGTAGCAGCAGGGAGGGCCTCTGCAGAACTTGCTAGCAATCCAAGGGCTGTGATATGAACAGCGCCCTCTGGCTTTGCGTACTGTAATGGTCCTACACATACTTAGGATACAGGAAGAGCTTCTAGATAAACACATGAAAGAGGCATTACTTAGGATGCATGCCTTGCCTGGGTTGGCCAGGGAAGCCCAGACTAGCTGATGAGTGAGCTTGATGGGTAAAGGTGTCCCTTTCATCTGTCTGGGTTTGCTGTCATCTCCTGGGTGCTCAGTGTTGCTACTTGCTCCTAGAACCTTGTTTCTACAGATTCCTATCTTGTCCTTACAGATAGGAAGTGGCTCAACAATTTCTTCTGAGACTCCTTTGGCCTTAGCAGTTTCTCTTTGACTTGTTTCCTTAAAGAAATAGTTTTAATTCGGAAGCAGTAGCATAGCCAGTTTCAGAGAGGCCCAAACTACTCCATCATGGTCCAGGCAGTCTGGGCCAAAGGATTCCTCCTTCACCCATATTTTCTTCCCAGGTCCCCACATACTTGAATACAGCTAAGTGGACTATGAGGGCCCAAGACCTCTGTGACTGTCAGACTTTTTGTATAGAATGATTATGTGTGCCCTACCTGTTATGAGCCAGCCATAACCACTCAGTCTTGATTGAGCAGTACTCTTGGCATCAGATAATCTGGTTTCCAGATCCTTCTGTGCCACATACCTGGCTATGCCACATATATTATATATGTGGTAGTGGGAAAATGCCAAACTAAACACAGCAAGACATGGTAAAATGGCATCTAGTTTTTCAGGGTCATTGGTAGCATTCAAAACAACCTCTGTAAGCTCTAGCCAATCTTGAACAAATTGTTCAGCTTTACTTTGTCTTGATTTTCTTGTCTTTAAAATGGGAAGGATAACAGTATCAACCACAGGCATGTTGTAAGAATTAAATGAGATTACCCTTAGAATAGGTGTTACCACCAAGTAAGTGCCCTAAAGTTGTTCGTTAAATTGGTAAATGTTGGTTTCTCCACTCATTCCATAGCCAATGTGGCAGGCATGGCTTGCATCAATGGGAATGCAGAAATTAACCAACTCTACAAAATTTTCTACTTTTGTGAATCTTAGAGTCAGCTAAGGAAGATGGATAGTGAATAAGGCAATGATAAGCCAAATAAAACAGATACTACGATTTCTAAGGAAAAAAAAAGAAAACAAGATTGCAGAGAAAGAGTCATGGGGAGAATGTGCCTACCATTGTTGCACCCGATGGTGAAGACAAGGCTTAAGCTGATATCTGAGTGCAAAACAATCAGATTTTCGAAGCCAGCTTTCCAGAGCAAAAAAAGCAAGGGTTCACAGGTACCGAGCTCTAGATGGAATAGAGGGAGGAAGAGCTGAAGCAAAGGCAAAGAACTGTGGAGACCTGACCATTTACAGCCACCCACGGGTTCCAAGCAACAGTTGAGGTTTGATTACAAGTTCAGCAAGGAGCCACTTTCTAGATAAACTGCTTACTTTTTTTTTTTGGTTGTTTTTTTTGAAGGTTTTTTTTTTTTTCAGATAGGCAATGAAGCTCTGGTCTAGTGAGAGGAAACATGTGTCCAATATGACACAAAGAATTAGGAACAAAGCTGGGACTGACATCAAGCTGCCTTCATCCCCCAGCATCCTGAAGCTTGCAGCTGTATTCCAGCATGCCCTGTATGGAACTGAGTACCTGAAAGGTACTTCGGATTTTTTTTTTTTTTGGTGCGGGGGGAGCAACCCTTTCTGGGAACATGCTGGTGCTTGGTTCACTGTCTAAGTGCCATCAAGCCTGTACAGACATAACTGAAAATTTCCCTGCCAGCCTGTCTCCTCTTAGTTTCCTGAGAAAGAGTGAGAATTCCAGCGTGAATAGGTATGAGGTACTTGCTTAATAGGAGGAAACCGGAAGCTGTACCGGAAGGACACAGACAGATACAGCATCTGTCTTTGGGAGGTCACCTTGACCTGAGGATTTACCTGAAGGCCTATACAACCATTTTCTTCTCGTAGCAAGAGAGATGAAAAGGCAAATTTGTTACGAAACAGTGTCATAGACCCTGCAATTCAGCATCAGCTAAAGGAAGAAAAGCAGCCAGGCCTGCTATGTTTTGGATTTTGGGGGTCCCCCCCCATATTTCCACAGCCAGATCCTTGAGTCTTGCTGGACAGTGAGGCTCTGCATATAGAACTAGCCAAATCAAGCCCATCCAGAGCAATCTTGCCATTCCCTTCTCAGAGATCCAAGTAACCTAGCATTAAAAATTTTAAACATTTGTCTATGGGGCCTCTGGTAGTAGATCAGTATTTATCCCTAGTGTACAAATGGACTTTAGGACTTTGGGAGCCCATCCCACATAGAAGGATACTTCCTGAGCATAGAGACATGGGAGAGGGCCTGGGCCCTGCTCCAAATGATATGACAGATTTTGTATACTCTCTATGGAAGGCCTCACTATCCCTGGGGAGCAGAAAGGGGATGGGCTGGCATTTGGTGGGGGAAATAGGGGAGGAGGGGAGGGTGAGGGAACTGGGATTGACATGTATAACAACCTTGTTGCAAATTTAAATAAAAATATAAAAAATTTAAATATTTGGGAAATTTAATAAATTTAGAATGCATAAGAATAATAAAATTGGCTCATAAAACACTGGCTGTGACTTCTAGTCTTCTCTCATTAGTTGAATAATGCATTCTGTGTGCAAACCATCAGGGAAGTATAGGTCCATAATGGAGAAACTAAAAAATCGCCTTTAAAACCAAATTGTAGAAATAACTACTATTAACTATGTATTTTCTCTACTATTTATTTCCAAGATATACAAAACATAAAGATTTGTGGCTGTGTTGCATATACAATATGCTTCTTTTATTTCTTGTCTAAAATTGTGAATACTTCCTTAATTAGTCTCAAAAAGCATGATTTATCTAGCTACTATGTAATATTTCAACAAAATATATTTCATAACGTATATAGTCTAAGCTTTATTCCTATTAACAGTTTTCCAAATATGTAAATAATTATCATTTAGTTAAAAAAAAACAAAAAACAAAAAACTGAGAACCTGTTCCATAGTGGACTGAAGCAAACTCTTATTCTGACAAAATTCTACAAGTTTGTTTTCAGCACGACTGATCTCAGAGCCTTATTATACCAATATGTATAACATTTACATATAATCCCAAGGAGATATGGTATGCACGGTTTCCTGTTTGTGGCACAAAACATTGGACCCGTCTCTCTAGAACAAATGCAGTGACATACTGCCCTCTGGTGGTCATTTAGAATGCTGCTTTTTCTCTCTTTCCTTTTCTTCCTTTTTTAGTTCTTTCCTTCCTTTCTTTCCTTTTGCAAACATCTGCTGTTTTCCTTAGAATAGATTCATAATAAATAAATCACTGAAAAAATGAGTTCTGGGGCTTGAGTAGATTTCTAGAGTAGATCCTAGCATTCACAAAGTACTGTGCTCGTGTTTGATAACCTGAAGTCATTCTTGGAAACAAACCGAGTTTCAGGACAGCATGGGATACACAAAACCCTGTTTCAAAACAAAAAGGAAAAATTAATAGAGTTTTGATTCTTCACTCTGGACCTAAAACCTCAGTACAATAAGTTTACTGATGCTCAGACAAGCTTAATCTTCTTAAATTGGAGGATCTTTTCTCAAATCAAATTTACAAATTTTTAATTTTGATAACTGCTCTAAATAGTACCAGAGTTCCCATAAACGCAGTGTACAATTTCCTGTTATTAACATCTCACACTACTATAGTGTATTGTTACAATTAATGAACTAATGTTGCTAATATATAATTAAATATACTTCATAACCTTCAAACTTTATTGATTTTTGGTTAACGTCCCTTTCTCTTCCAGGGCTTTATCCAGAATACCTCAGGATGTTTATCCATCCATAATAATCTGTTGGTTTTCTTATACTGTTGTGGTTGTTTCTCAGATTTCTCATTTTTTTTTTTTGCATGTTTGCTTGTTTCTTTTGTTTTTGTCTGGTTGTTTTTGTTTTTCACCTCAAAATTTTTGTGAGGCTGTTTTGTTTTGCTTTTTTAGTTTCAGTCTGGCCTTGTCCTTGAGGAACTTGCCTCCCTGGTGACATCGCAGGCATATGCCCTCATACCAACTTACTTTAAACATTTTTGAAGAAGTGTTGATACTGGCCAGTCAAAGATATTTTCTTGGAATTCAGAACCCTCTTTAGGCTGTAGAGAAAGATAGGCATCAAAAGATTCAATGACCAAAAGAATATTTACTTTTTAGCAGAAGAAATATTTTTATGTGTTTTTTAAAAACACTATGTTTAATTAGGGTTGCTTGTACAAGTATGGGTAGGGGGTTGTTTACTAAAGCAAGGGTAAATTGATGATGGCTAACTCTGAAGGCAGTGACAACCATTCTCCCAGAAACCACTAACTACCAATAGCTACTAGACTGTCCTCATGAAGTCACATCCCTATTCATTGACAGGATGCTATAGGGCCCTACTGTATGCAAGTGTCCACAGCAGCTGCATGTTCATGATTGCAATGACCATGTTACATGGAGTTCAAAGTGTCAAAATTCGGTAGGGCTGTAAAGAAGGCTGGGTGAATAAAGATGCTTGCTTTCAGGCCTCACAATCTGAGTGCAGTCCACAGGACACACATGGAGTAAGAATAGAGCTGATTCTCACCAGTTCTTCTGTAACCTCTCTGTGCAGTCTAATATGCATGCATGTACACATACACATGTGTGCATACACACACACACATACACACACACACACACATCAAACAAATGATTGGAAGGAAAAAAACAATGAACTTATAGTTTAATGTAATACAGTTAAAATTTACAGGTGACTTACCAAAATTTTAAAATATAATGACATCAGTGGAAAAAATTGCCAACAACCTGAAGCCTATCAAAATTGTCAAAGGTGAGATATCAAGGAAAGAAATGTTTATTATGTGAATGTATTAAATCTGGGTGAGAACAAAAGTACATAAGCTTTCTCCACCCTTCCCCAGCTGAGTCTGAATGAATGCACACATCTACATATACATAATAATAAAAAATTTAACTAAAACGGAAACTTTATTCTGAATAGGCCTGGCAGAAAACACAGGCCACCTCCCTTAACCCCCAGTCTGGGGAGATCACCAAGAGAGAACAGCATTCACTTGTATTATCATTGCCCAACTACTGACAAGCTCCTGGTGACAAGTGTGGTCAAAGGGAATTGTGAAATGTGCCTTTCTTCCATTAAAACTTCATCATAGAGAAGAGATTCTGCTCCCAGGGGTAGCTGAGTACTGTTGGTCCACCAGATACCCTTGACCCAGGTCACTCATAGGCAGAGCTCCAGTCCTAGAAGACAAAAGGCAAGAGGACCTCAGGTTACAGCCTTTTCCAACTATCCTAGTGAGAAAGCATGAACTCCTTACCAAGAAAAGTGGAGTAGTCAAGACTGTGCTGGGGAAACCCACAGAAACAACTGACATGAACAAGTGGGAGCTCCTGGACCAGCATGATAGCTGGGAAACCAGCATAGGACCAACCCAGGCCCCCTGAACTTGAGTGTCAATTGGGAGGACTGGGCAGTCTATGGGACCTCTGGTAGTGGATCAGTATTTATTCTTAGTACATGAATGGACTTTGGAAACCCAATCCACATAGAGGGATACTCTCTCAGCCTAGACACATTGGGGAGAGCCTAGGTCCTGCCCCCAAATGATGTGACAGACTTTGATGATCCCTCATGGAAAGCCTCACTCTCCCTGGGGAATGGATGGGGAATGGGGCCCATGAGGGGCATGAGAGCCTGGGATGGAGAGGGAACTGGGATTGATATGAAAAATAAGGTTGTTTCTAATTTAAATTTTAAAATAGAAAAGGAAAGTGAAGTAATGACTCAACGCCCAGTTGTGAAACAATGATTCCCAGATAGGTTTTGATTCAGCAACAAGGGTAGACCTTAAAACAGAGATTTCCAAAGCTGGCCTTATCCAAACAGACTGTAGTTACTCTCAGTAACAAGGCATATTTGGTGGTAAACAATTAAGAAGCTGCTGAGAAGTCTGTTAATTAAGAGCCACAGTGGAAACCACAGATAAATGACTTTCCCGAGGAGAGCCAAGGAAAGAGACAATGATGATGAGCACTCTTGAGGTCTGAACAAACTTCAAAGATGTGCCTCAAATACTACAAGTTGGAAGAGTACCAAATTTAATTGGATCTGACTGTTGAACAATTGGTGCCCCAGGACATGTTCAAAAGCAATAAAGCAGTCCCTGCCCAGCATGTGGCAAAGCCTAGCATCTGGGGGTGATTGCAGCAAATGCGCATTTCAGTTAAACTGAAAGATCAGGGCAAGAGAAAGTCACAGACATTTCTGAGGAAGCCACTGTCATCCCACAGTGATGGCGCACATGCTCAAGCCTGTGATCTCTGCTTGTCAATGTGAAGACTTCACACTGAGGGACAACTATGTCACACTGTAATAGTTTAATTAAACTACAAAACAAGAAATTTACAGCAAAAGTACACCTTGGAGAGGAGAGACGGAAATCGATATCTACTTGATAGCAATATATTATGTGACATGCCTGGTTTTCAGCAAAAAGAATTAGGAGACAAGGAAAGAAACAGAAAAAGAGGTGACAATATTCAGGAGACAAAGCAAGCACCTAGAAACCAGGACTGCATTCCAGTGTTGGATTTGGCTAAGACTTCAAAGCTACCATTGGAAACCATATGCAAAGAAGTAAAAAAGAAACATGGAAGCCTCCCAAGTCCTCTTCTAATTAGTAAAGCAATGGGAAAACTAGAAAAATTTCACAAATCAACATTCTTCTAACCAGGAATAAACTAAGGATTTATAATGATCTTAGGTTGATTATTCAAGCAAAATGGTGAAAGATCTCAATAAGGATAGTGATTTTTGTGGTGTTGTATCTTACTCATGGGAAACCCTGTACACTCCAGCACCAAAGTAGTCCTGAGAATTTATAGTCTATATTCACAATGACAACTAACCCTGGAAGACAGCAAGGAACAGAAAGAGGCTGGACCTCCTTGGGGGATGATTTCCACAGCATTGTCATTACTTGGCCAGTCTGGTGTTGCCTTGAAACAATCCCTTTGGAAGGTGGTGTGTGCTTAGCTGGATTCAGGGTTCTGTCAGTGTGAGAAGCCTTTTGCCTCAGAACTCTTGTCAAAAATAATTCCAAGCAACTATCTTTGCTACTCCATGAAACACCTCAAACAGACAGTAGATTAATGAAAAAATCTTTGAAATTAAATCTGGAAAATTAGATGTCCATAGAAACATTAAGAAAAATTTTTTTTCAAGGGAATCCAAACAAATCAATGAAAGAGACTTTCTACGAGGTGCTGTGGTAACCAGACCCTCACATTCAAGTGGATGATGATTGCATTTGCATTTCCTTCTAAAAGTTTTCCATTTCCTGCTACCAATATTTAATTATTTTTTTCGAGTTAATTTGTCGTGAACAGTGTGTGATAGATATTTGTTAAATGCATCTTACACAACTAAAACAGGATACCACTGATTGAGTAATTTACAAAGAACAAAAATGTATTCCCTCATATTTTTGAAGTCGAAAAAGTCCAAAATTGAGGAAATGCCTAGGGTGTGATAAGGGACTTTTTGCTGTGCTACCCATGGCAGAAGTTTAGGGAGCCAGAGATCAAACTTTCAGTCCTTTTGTAATTGTCATGAATCCATTTTAAGGACACCATCCTCATGGCATAAGGTGTGATCTCCCAGCACTGTTATCCTGGGGATTAAGTTATCATCACATGCTTTTGAGGGGGCACATTTAAACAGATGAACTCTCACTTGATAGTTCGGGAGGAATATCAGGGAAATGGAAAAAAGTCAAGCACTGTAAAGGAATTTCCACTGGTTAATTAATAGGCCAGTCACCTTGTTGTGTTTATACTGAATCTCCTCCACAGACAAATGTTATTTGCATTGGGCAGATCACATCCATTTTCTTCTCATAGCCTCAGATTCGTTCATACATGCATACAGAAATGTTGTATATTGACACATCTATAGGTGTTTGGAGTTAATGTCACACTGTAATGTAAGGTTTTATGTTTTACTTAGAGATGTGACCTTGACCGAGTTGGTAATCTTTCTTAACCTGTTCTCAATCACAAAATGTAGGCAATGTAGTATTTAACCCTACAGGCTGTTACTGAGGGTTGAGTGACAACAGTTCATGGAAAATGCTTAGTATAGTACCTATTCAAGAGTCAGAGTTAGAACGACAACTCTGATCCAGCCCTTCATCTACTGGTTGGACTTGAAAAATGAACCACATTTGAACAGTAACTCAGGCCCATAGGTGTACAACTGCCAACTCTCAAGCATCACTCCTGGCTTGGAGATTCTGGATATCTCTGCAGTAGACAGTACTGCTGGCCTTTAACATTTGTCAGGGTTTCATGACCTGAGCCAGGCTGAAGTGTCAGAGGGAATTGCAAATCTCATTCTCTGTGCTGATAAACTTCTCATCTCTCTCTACATTCCTCCATCAAAATATTATGATGTATGTCTCTGAAGTCCATGATAAATCATTCGAGCACTGTTGTTAAGATTATCTGCAAACAAGTTCGCCTCCATCAGAGGAAATAATTAAAATTTCACATACTTCCTTAGAGCAATATTCTTTTGCATTTGACTCAGTTGAATGGCCATGATGAGAATTCCTTACAGCTTGATAGCTTTCAAAGAAATTTTATATTAGTCGTGTGGAAGAATAAAAACCAACTGTGGGACTAGGAGGGTGGGAATCATTCAGTAACTTTACAACTGCAATAAGCAGATGTCTCAGCCCTCCTGACTCCCCTCCTGTTGTTTCTTTCTCAGTTACTCTGATGCCTTTGAGAACACTATACCATCCATTGCTCTCAACAGCTGGAAAGCAATATTGTCATCTTCACCAAAAGTTCTCCTTGCCCCTACTTAGGAAACTAGTCCCTGTCTGAGTAATTTGCATCCGGTCCCCAGGGGAGGCAACCCTGCAGGATTCTTGCTGATCTCTTTCCTCTTCCCAATCATCCATCCCTACATGCAAACAGCACTCCATCCCTTTCTGTCTTTGATTGCTGTCAGTCTGACTCATTTGTCGATTTTCAATCTTTAGTTATCACTCCCACCCAGGTGCTTATTATAAGCTACCAGTATACTTCCATTTCGTGCATCTTCTCGGTCTCTAAATCTACTACATAAAAGGTCATATTTCTCTATTCCAATTTCTGCTAATGGCCTTAACAACATTTAATGGGAACAGAAAAGAACTTCACCTTTCAAAAGGTGTCGATCAACTTTCAGCAAGTTCCCCATTAATTCTGGCTGTGTTTCCAAGGATTAATCGAACAGAGCTGTTGACGTCTACTACCCTGGGGCTGCTTCATAACATGAAATGTCCTGCTGGATCCTATCTGCTGAGAGCCACTTAGAGGGTGGAAAGTTATATTTAGTCATAATCATTCTGCTTGACAAATGGCATTAGGGGGCCAGTCATGTCCCAGGAACATTAGCTGAATGGCACCCCAGAGTTAATGTACTGTTTCCTTTTCTCACAAAGTCCAGAGAAGTTGATCAAAATTTTGCAGTATCATGTCTTAGCTCTTATATCTCTGAAGGAGCTGAAGCAACAAAAAGGGTGCTAGATTTGTAGTCCTTACAGAGTTGATGGTGGCAGGCTGGAAAACTGGAGTGGGGCATGCATGGAGCCTCATCAAGGAGCTTCTTGGTTCTTGTAAGCAGGTTTATGGGACCACACTGGTTCTAGCTCTTTAGAAGGCATACATTCTGTATTTACTTTCCCAATATCTACCCATTATACAATTAGCCCCAACAAAACCATAAAGTAAAGATTAATGGAGACAATGTTTTTATGTCAGACCTCTTGTATGTCTATGGAGGAAATAAGCTGAGACAGAGTAGATGCTCCAAAGCACTAGAGAAAAATGGGAGCAGATAAATACATAAACACATTAGAAGGCATTGGAAAAATAACTATTAATGAGTATATACAGAATGCCTTGAGAACACAAAAAAGAAGTCCCTGCTCTGGACTTGGAAGACTAAGATGGATCTCTTTGAGAAAGTAGTGCTTGACAAAAAGTTAGAATTAGGATTAGGGTTAGAGTTAGAGTTAGGGTTAGGGTTAGGGTTAGGGTTAGGGTTAGGGTTAGGGTTAGGGTTAGGGTTAGGGTTAGGGTTAGGCTCATCTGAATCCTTTTCTCAGCTAGGCCTTAACCCTGATTTCCTCCAGGTCTGTCTCTACATAATCATATTTTCCCAAGATCTTAACTGACTTACCAAGGATCACCATGCTCCATTTCTCATCACATTTCTCATCCTTCATTCACATTGATGATGACCACCCTGGTCTGTCTTCAGGAAGAATCACATTAAGCCAGTGTGGTTAAAATGCCCCCTCATCCCCGATGTTTCCTTCTAATAAGTTTTAATCCATTGTTTTTTTCCCTATTCCTTGGCTATATACTGTACCCCAAAATTTCCTCATTGTATTTAAAGTTGAACACAGTCCTTCTCATCTACTGCAAAACTTTATTGCATTCTTCCTTATACCTGGCACAATTATTCCTCTGAAAGTCTGGCCTACTGTCTTTAATATGGTTTTACAGATAATATCGTGTTGGATCACCTGGGCCACTGCTTCAGGGGGTCTTGCTTGGTCAAACCATGTTAGTCTGGAAGGAATCCACAGCTTTTCATCTTCTGTGGAAGCAAAATGAAAGCCTCTTTTCCAAAGTAACCTGTACTTATACTTAAATGCTGAAGGCAAAACATTTTCAAAATATGTAAGTTGGATTAATCCAGCAGCATTTCTAATCAAGTGTGTGTTAGTAGCTGTAGCTCTTTCCTCAGCAGTCAAACAATTTAAAGACAACACTATAGCATACAGTATCCAGATTCTCTGTATTTTCCATCTTTACATACCTTATTTATTTATTTATTTATTTATTTATTTATTTATTTATTTATTATAACAACTCTATTTCTTTTACTTTTATCTTCTTCTTCTGTGAGACAGGGTTTCTGTGTGTAACTTTGGCTGCCCTTGAAATCACTCTGTAGACCACACTGGCCTTGAAATCACAGAGATCCTCCTGCCTCTGCCTCCCAAGTGCTGGGATTAAAGGTGTGCACCACCACACCCAGTTACTCTATTTTGTTTGTTTTTTAAAATTACTTTATCCTGTATATTTTCTCTCGCAGGCCTATGTATATTTTTAAACACACTGTAAACCATTTAGAGGTTTTACTTCATCTGAATCTATATTTACTGTATATTTATTCCTTTTTCTGGCCATGAGTCTTTTATCTGCTAAACAACACTACTAAAATTAGAGCAGTGGCTGTTGTAGCCATTGGCTGTCCAAGATGGCGGGAATACATTTACCACCAGCACTTAGAGTTTCGCTGCCATCAAGCAGCAAGGTAGTTTCCTTCAATACACTGATACTGTACTCTGAAGCATACCAAATAGGTACGCAAGCAAAGGTAGCTAGAGGGGAAGAATTTTCTAAGCATGAAAGAGCAACATATTTGTCAAGTCAGAGGGGAGGAAAAGAAAGAGAGAGAGAAACAGAATGGAGGAAAGCCTGATATTCTTTCTCTCTCTCTCTCTCTCTCTCTCTCTCTCTCTCTCTCTCTCTCTCTCTCTCTCTCTCTCTCTCTCTCTCTCTCTCTCACACACACACACACACACACACACACACACACACACACATTAAATTTAAAGGTGTAGCTGGCAAAGGGCTCAGGGGCTACACCATGGAATTCTACCGTACTAGCTATATTAGGAAATTAGGAGATATTTGAACAGTGTCAGTTTTTGTTATTGTTGCAGTCAGATGCTGTGCATACAGCAACTGCATGAGGCATCTCAAGGCTTCAAGAAGTGAATAAAAATTACAGACATAGTCCCTGTTTTCATTGTGTTTAGGAGTTGTCTGGGATATTTTGAGTAGATATATAAAAGTTATTAGAAATCTACAAAGTACTATATGCTATTCTGTTATGTTTGACTGCTGAGGAAATAACAACAACTGTTAAAAGAAATACTGCTGGATTAATTCAATTTATATATTTTAAAAATGCTTTTACTACAAAATTTAAGTCTAAGGACAGGTTACTGGGAAAAAGAATTTCTATTTTTGTTTCCACAGAAAATGAAAAGCTGTGGATTTTTTCCAGACTAACATGGTTTGATCAAGCAAGATCCCCTAAAGCAGTGTCCCAGGTGATCTAACATTCAAAACAGCTGGGACAAGGCAGCCTTGCAGGCCACTACAGACAGGATTTCTGCATCTTAGGATCCACATGACAGTGCCCCCTACCAGCAGAAAGCAGTTTGGAAAGAACTATGCCCAAATCCCCAAATATTGTTTATAAATGTTTGTTTTCATTTAAATTGAGTTGGTTATAAATGGTTAATGGCCACAACCAATCTCTTTTTAAAGGTAAAAAGGAGATTATGGTATAGATATAAATACTTTGTTTTGGAATTGATTTTCATTTATTGATACAATTTAAGGTCAATTTTGTGATATGTATAGTTCTCCCCTTGTTTATGTATTGTGTTTATATAGTTCATTTAGAAATGTAATGTATAATTTAATACAGATTATAGATAGTTACCTATAATAGTCAAAACTTATAGTTGAATAAGTTAGGATTTCTATATATACAGAGATGCATTTGAGATAAATAGGCATTCTTCGAACCCTTCATAGACCTACAGAATATGGCATTTAAAATTGTTTAGGGTTTATCTTAACAGTGAGACATAACTGATCCTGGCAACACAACCTGTGTCAGAAAGGAAGAGAGACATCAAAGAAACTCATTATGGAGTTTGCTTTTGATTTGGCAAGACTAGCTATTTAGACAAGATACTATTCTTATCTGGACTGTTTGACTTTATGCTGTATAAACTGGACATGCAGGACCCACAGGAAAGTGACTGCTGAAACAAGATGGACAGTGCTACAGGGTTCTGGCTTCATGGAAGAAGCTGCCAGACAGTCTGCAGGACACGGAGAAAGGTGACTGACAAACTGCCAACACAGGTGAGACATTTTGAAATTTCTTGCTTTCCTGAGGAGTCTGCCAGGCCCACTATGGCCTATAGGCTGAAGATGGAACATTACATAAGAACTTCAGGTGACTGACAGGGCAGCAAGTTGTCTCTGCCATTTCTAGAATTTTTATATATCATCCTTCTGTGGTCTTTGATGGAGTTGAAGACAGATAGTTATGGTTATAGTTTTCCTTAGATAGGATTAAAGATAAGTTAAATATATGACTTTAAACTCACAAAGATAGGATAGATGATGGAATATTTTCTTTAAATCTTGCTAAATATTAATGGAGTGAGCATTGTTAACTACAGTTCTTATTTAATAACTCTTTTGTCATATATTTTGCTATGTTAAGGTTAAAACCTTTCTTTTTATTTTAGACAGAAAAGATGAGATGATGGGAGATGTCATTCTGTAAACATGTTTCTCTTATTGGTTAATGAATAAAGAACTGTTGGCCAATAGGAAAGCAAGATAGGTTGGACTAGGAGACAAGGAGGAGAAAGGAAGTAGTAGGGAGGAGATTCAAGATGGAGGATGGAGAGAGCAGAATGCCAGCCCCTCTCTCCAGTAAGATGAGACCACATGGAAATACTTAGATTAATAGAAATGGGTTAATATTTAAAACAGAGCTAGCCAATAAGAAATGCCAGTAGCAGGCCTACAGAATTATATCTAATACAGTGTCTCTGTGTGTTAATTGGGGCTGGTGTGGTGGTGGGACCAGACCTGCAGGAAGAACATACTTGTAACAGTATGGTGTCAGGGATCTCAGATATCTGTAAGGTTTAGATATTTTCTGAGTACCCATAGCACCTGAATAAGCCCTGATGAATAGAGAAAGGCTTTGAAAAGAATGGACATTAATCAAAGACTCAGACTCCACCAGTTAGTTATCTCATGTCAGCTCTATGACCCCTTGTTTCATTGTATCAGTGATCATTCAGTGTTAATCACAAACAGGTAGCAAGCTTGTTAGATCCTTTGCCAGTATTGTAGTATGGATCTTTCGGTGGCTATACCAAATACTGGAAAAATGAATGTTATTCCTTATAAAATGACCATGGATGGAAAACAATCTGTAATTCAGTGATTGGAAATGCTCTTCTGTGTATATGTTTCTCTTATTTGTTAATGAATAAAACACTGATTGACTGATTGGCCAGACAGGAAGTGATATAGATGGACAGAATCAGGATATACAAGAAATTGCTCTCTTCTCTGCAGAGATTCTGAGCAGTCATCATGGAGGAGTTGCAGGTACGGCATTCCCAGTAAGCCAATACTACATGGAAATACATGGATTAATAGAAATGAGTTAATAATGAAGACAGAGCTAGCCAAATAAGAAACACTAGTTACCGGCCAATAGCTTTATAACTAATACAGCATCCGTGTGTTCATTTGGGGCTGAAGCAGCAGTGAAGCCTAGTTATAACAAACAAATAAGCAAACGAAAAAAAACCTTGAGTTACACTTCAGGCAAACTGAGAGTCATTTCCAGAAAAAGAAAAAGCATACTATCCTCTGAAACACCTCCTATTGCTTCTCCATGGTAGTAGCACATCCTTATCACTATCAACATTACATTTTTCCAAGTGCACTGTAGCTCTTTCCTTATGCAGAGGTGGGATTTATTTTCCCAACACCCCTGAGTCTGCTCTATCCTGTAAGTGCTTCAATCAAATGAAAATAATACACTTTTCATCACAACAATTACAAACCCAGGCTTTATGTACTTTCTTCTCTTTGAATGCTCACTATGGGCACCATGTGGCCAATGAACAAAATTCCAAGCAAAAGGTAGAGGGCTTGTGTAGGTATTTTAGTCAAGGCCCTTCCCAATTTCTATGTGAAATCTAGCATGGACTTCCAATAACTGAAAACCCAGCTCCATTTGACTATTGTTTTATGAGAGAAATGAAATGAGCTTTTCTCATAGGAGCCCACCCAATATGCATAAGCACTCAAGATAATAATTGTTTGCTATTTGCAGACAAAGGTTTGATACCATTTGTTACATATACATAGATAAATCCGAGCATCTTACTATTGGTTAAATCCACAGATCAGCAAATTCTTTTCCTGCCAAGGGTCTGATAGCAAATCTCTGTTTATTCTGAATGAATTAGGGATCATTGAAATTTATCTAATTTAGGATTAGAAGCCATATTCTGTGTGTATCCAAGTACAGAATCTCAAAATCTATGAAATAAAAAAAAATGGACAGAGCTAAGCACCAAATCTCTAATAATATCTTAGGATTTCAAAAATATTCCTACTTGATGATAAATAAAGTTATTGGCAAAATAAAAGACAGCATATAAATCAAGTGTAGTAGCACATGCTATAATTCTAGCACTTAGGAGACAGAAGCAGGAGGATGAGGAATTCAAGGCCATCCTTGACCATGTGAACATCTAATAGAAACAGAAGAAGATATAATTCAAAATATGGGAGATTTAGAAATCACTAACTAGATCTACTCAAAATGTTTAGAATATTCTATCCATCAATATCAGAACACATGTTCTTTTCAAAATCCAGTATAGCACTTGCCAAGATAGATCATATTTTGGCACATAAAATAAGATTTCAATAAATTTGAAAGAAAAAAATTCATATATGTTGTTAACTTAGCACAGGGGTTCTGTTTTATTTCTTTTTAATGCTTGGAATTAGTAGGTAATTCAGGGTGGTTTCAGGCTAAAAGATGAAAATCACCTGTATTTCTATAAATTAACAATAAATGCACGAAAACTGAAATGTAAAACACACTATTAGTGGAACTGGAAAGATGGCTTAGAAATTAAGAACACTTGTTGTTCTTTATCTAAATTCTATGTTTATTATTCTTTTATGTGTATAGGTGTTTTGCTTGCATGTATGTCTGTGCACAACATGCACGTTTAGTGCTCTTTGAGGCCACAAGAGGGTGCCCAGTCCCCTGGAACTGGAGTTATAGACAGCTGTAAGCTGCTATGTGGATGCTGGAAATCAAACCTTGGTACTATAAAAGAACAGCCATGGATCATGTACTTCAAATGTAAGATATGGAATTAGAAAACTTTTTTTAATGGAAGAAAATATTCAGCATCCAGTGCAATTGATGAAAGATTGATAAGATTTCAACAAAATAAAAATAATATTGACCTAAAAATGGTGCTATAGCAAAGATACAGAACAGGAGACAATATTTTCAGAGTACATAGCTGATAAAGGATGCTATTTAATATATATGAGTACCTCACAAAGCCAAATAGTTTAAAAAATAACAAATAATGAACACCTATCCCGTGTGTTAGTTAGATTTTCATCAGTATGACAAATATCTGAGAGAAATTATTTCCAACAAAAAGAATTTCCTTGTGCTTATAGATTTTCAGTGCAGAACCATTTGGATATATTATTTCTGAAATTGTCATGAGGCAGGACATCATAATAAAGAATGTGCGGCAGAACAATGTTGCTTACTTTGTGGTACCCAAGAAACAGAAAGATACACAGGGACAAAGGACAGGACTTTTCCAGGACATGACCCTAGTATACTTCTCCCCCTCAGGTAGGCCCTACTTCTTAGTCTCTACAACATCCAGAAATGCCATCAAGTTATGGATCATTAATTGGATGAATCCACTGATTAAGAGCCCAAAGGCATGATCCAATCACACACACACACATACCCCAAACTCCAACATTGTCAATTCTACTTCATTGGAATACAAGTCACACATGAGAATTTGAGAGGGCAACTCATATCTAGACCATCAAAAAATGAGTAAACATTTCACTAATACAAAAAGGTACACTGTGACAAAAAGGTTTCACTGTGACAAAAAAGGTACACAAGAACATGTTCAGCATCATTACCTACTAGTGAAATGAAAATGAATTCAAAAGAGCTAAAATTATTTAAAAATAGTAGTGATACCTAGTCGCAGGAAAATGTGGGAAAACTGGATCACATATACATTACAGATGGCAATGTAAAATGTCGTGGCTCCCATGGAAAAGTTTGGTGGCTTATCAAATGTCAAATCTAGTTTCTGTGTGGTCCATTGTTATATAAATGAGCCAAATACCTTCTGTATATTGGCCCTCTGTTGTGTACCTCTTCACAGGAGGCCAGAACGTGTCAGCAAAACTCTCCAGCATCTATCTCAAGCTTTTACATATACTATTATTTTCAATGTAACAAAGAATAGGCACATTTTTATCTATTGAAAGCCTTGCCTGCTTCAAGTATTCCACAAAACTGCCTCCAACTCCTGCTAACTATGGATAAGATAAATCACAGAGCTGTAAAGACCCTAAGCAACCATTGCCTTTTGAAGTATTCTGAATGAGAGTCACTTCTGTAATGTTGACAGACATTACCTAGACATTTAAGCTCCCTTTCTAATACCTGTCTTTTCAGGGAATATCTGTGTTTATTTCCTCTTTAAAAATAAAAATGCATCTATCTATCTCCCCATCTATCTATCATGTATTATGTATCCATCTTCTATCTATCTTCCTACCTACCTAATGGGGAGTTGTGTTCTGACACACAGCTGGAGGTCAGAAGACAACTTGTGGGAATCAGTTCTCTCCTTACACCATATGTGTTCCATCGATGGAACTCAGTTGCTAGGATTGATGGCTAGCACCTCTACCCATTGAGCCATCTAACCTGCCCCCATCTCCTCTTAATACAATACAAACAGAAATTTGTTCACAGAGATAGACACATATATAGAAATGTTGTAACAATGAGCCTTTGATGATGTAGGTGGAAACTGGAGTAAAGACAGATGCAGAACAAAGATGTACAGTGACCACCGGAAGATACAGAGAGTAAACAATGATTTCAGGGGGAGGCAATACTTTGATTTTAGATGTCAAGTCTCTAGAACTCTGAATCACACCAATCCTAATATTTCATGGAGTACTGATAATAAGAGAAGAACATGTCCTAGTTAGGTTTGTTATTGCTGTGATGCAACAAAATGACTGAAGCAACTGGGGGAGGAAACTGGTTGTTTCTTTTGCTTACACCTCTATATCATTGTCCATTGTCAGAATAGGAAGTCAAGCATGCCAGGAAACTTGAGCCAGGACCCGACACAGAACCTATGGAGGAATGCTGTTTTCTTGCTTGCTTCTCATGACTTGCTCAGCCTGCTTTCTTACAGAACTTAGAACCACTAGTACAGGGATGGCATCATCCAAAATAGACTGGGCTCTTACTCATCAAATCACTAAGAAATGCCATATAGGCTTGCCTACAGCCAGATCTTATGGAGACATTTTCTTAATTGAGGTTCCCTCTTCTCAGATGACAACTTGTGTCAAGTTGACATAAGACTATTCAGCACAGTGCACTATTGATAAACCTAACAATTTTGAGATTTACTCTGAGTTTTTTTTTTTTTTAAAAAGTCCAATTCCAAAGATCAGGGAGATAACCCAGTGGAGAAAATACTTACTGTGGAAATGTGAGGACCTGAGTTTGGTAGCCCGATTCCTAAGTAAAAAGTTAAACTCTTCAATGTACACTTGTAATTCCAATACTGAAAAGTTGGGGAAATGTGAATGCCTAGAGTTTGCTAGTTAGCTAGTCTAACCAAATAAATGAGCTCTGGGTTTGGTGAGAAACACCTTTTTAAAAATAGAGAGGCTATTCAACTTGATAACCTGAGTGTAATCCCTAGAATCCATGTAAAAGTTGAATGCAGCAATGTGCATCTGTAGTCCCAGCACTCCTATGGTGAGACGGTAGGTGAAGAGAGGAGATTTGACTGGCAGTCCAGGCCAACTAGCATGGAGTAGTCTGTGCAGCATCAGAAATAACAAGAGAGAACCTGCCTTAACAAAGTGGAAGACAAGAACGAACTCCTGAAATTTATCCTCTAACCTCCACATAGAAACTGCAGCAATCTCTCCACACTCACACATGAAACCAAACCCAAACTAAGTTTGTTTTTCAGGATATTATATCACAGCAACAGAATGAAAGTAGGATAGAGGGGTTTGTTTGGGCTTGGAATTTGAGGATACATCCACTGTGAGAGGAAAGACGCCATGGCACGAGCATAAAGTTACAGTATATCTGCTGTCAGAAAGTAGAGAGTAATGAACATTGGTATTCAGCTCATTTCCTTCTTTTCCTTCAGTCTGGGACTCTAATCTATTGAATAGTGCTTCTTACATTTAGGATGGATCTCTCCATTTCAATCAACCTAACTTAGAAAATCCCTCAAAGTCATGACCTGAGATTTATTTCCATGGTGATTCTAAATCCTGTCAAGCTGACAACGATCACAACTCTACCTTTTGTAAACTTGACAACTGAATATATTACTTTAAAGCCATAACATTCCACCTTGACCTCACTGGCTCATGGCCATTTCACACTGCAAAATCCACTTACCCGACTTGAAAATCCTCAAGATTTTCATAGTTCCAACAGTTTAAATGTTCAAAGTCAAAATCTCAGCTGAAATTCAAGGGAATGGCTTAACTGTGAGCTCCTACAAAATTAAGAAAAATTTCCAACAAGTTACATATATGTGGGTTTTTGAATGAGAAATATCCCTGTATGATCAGGCATTTAAACGTGTGATCCCTGGATGGCACTCTTTGGCAAGGTTTAGGATGTACAACCTTGCTAGAGAAAATGTGTTAGTAGGGGTAAGCTCTGAGAGCATATAGCCTCTCCTATTTCCTGTTTTCTCTCTTTGTGTCATGTTCTTTAGGTTGAGGATGTGATCTCTCAGTTTCCTGCTATAGTTGCCATGCTCACCTGCTCCTCTGTCTCCCTGCTGTGATGGAAACCTGTAGTGCGATATTCACTTTGGCCCCATCTGTGGCACTGACTATGCCCATTGGGGTGGAGACAGGGGTGGGAGTGACCTGGAGAACTAGGTTGTGCTCTCTTGCTGGTAGGACGTGGACAGGAGAGAATCCGGAGGCATCCTTGGAACGAGAAATCTGCTGGTGTTTATCTGTCTATTTTGTAAGTTATTTCTCCCTGAATAAACATCTATTCAGCCTATTTGTTTATCCTGATCATTATTAAACCACAATAAATTCCTATCTCTCTGGAACCCTGCAGTTGCTTGAATGGGAATGGCCCTCATAGGCTCATGTATTAGAATAACTGATTCCCAGTTTATGGAACTGGCTGTGAAGGGATCAAGAGATATGGCCTTATAGGAGGAGATATGTCACTGGGGGTGGACTTTGATGTTTCTAAAGCCCAAGCCACCTCTCTCTCTCTCTCTCTCTCTCTCTCTCTCTCTCTCTCTCTCTCTCTCTCTCTCTCTCTCTTTTCTCTGCCTCATAGATGAGGATTAAGATATAAGTTCTCAGCTACTGCTCTAGTGCCATGTCTCCCAGCCTGCTATCATGCTCCCCCCATGATAATTATGGACTCATTTTCTAAACAGATAGCCTGCAATTAAATACCATCTTTTCTAAGCTGCTTGCTCGTGATTTTTTCACAATTGAAAGGTAACTAAACAAACAATAAGCCTAAACATACAGACACTTCCTTCCATAAGTTGCTTTTGATGGTGGAATTTTAACGTGGCAACAGAAAAGTAACTAATATAATATTCCTGATACACAATGATGCAGAATAAACACTCTCATTCCAAAAGGGAAGAATTGGGGCATAAAAAGGAATAACCATATCAAAACAAGACTACTGAAACCCAACGTAGAAAATAGCAACTTCTAAATGACCATGTCTGATATGTAAGGATAATGACAGAATCATGTGAATACCAAAGATCTCTAATATTCCCTTCCTTCCAGGTCTGCCAGCACTTAGATGTAGCTTTTTTCTGACGACATCCTCCAATCTTGCTGTCTCTGATACCTTGTGACCTCCACTGCCACGTAGACTTTACCTTAACCTCTTCATACTGTGCCTCTCTAACGGCCTCCATGAAGGATCTCCAACCGTGCAACACATTGCTTTATTTAAATGGCTCTTTGGAACTACCTTGCAAGATTCCATGACCCAGTTCTCATAGAGTCTCTTCCTATCCCCCTCCTGTTGTGGGTTACCCTGCTCAGACACCCCTTGGGGAGGGTTGAGAAGATGCTACTCCGGGTAGATCTTCTTCTTGCAGTTTTAATCAGGATCCTTTAAACATGTTGCTGCGGGGGACGGGATGGGGGACGGGGGATGGGGGGAGAGAGGGGGAGAGAGAGGGGGGGGAGAGAGAGCGGGGACCGTGCACAGGCTTAAATACCCTTGCGCTAACCAACCCCAGTGAGCCACGTAGACCCTGCAGATAGGCTACTCTAATGCGGAAGCAGACAGGCTGAACAGACTTAACCAATTAAGGGCTTGTTTACCCAGAGAGTCTTTACCAGCTGGAAGGTGTAAGGCAGAAGCCAGCGCCGCCACTTTAAGGTGTGGCACTACGCGGCTCTCTACACATAGCAACAACAACTCAGGCACTGGGAGTCAGTGAGTAGCAGAGTGTGCTGCAGACTCGATCATTAAGGAAGTTAGAGCTGTGTTTCTACCCCTCCCAAGGTCCTATTGGCTCAGGCGGCTGACTCTGCTGCGTTGTCCTTTCCTCATTGGTGTCTCTGGGTCAGGTGTCTCTTTGTCAGCAGTCTCTGGGCGTAGACTTGGATCAGGGAGGAAGTGCTGCCAGGCATGTGCATGCTCATGGGGGCTGGCCTCAGCACTAGGCCCAGGTTGGAGGAGGAGGGGTTGGAGCAGGGTGACTGCTGCTTCAGTAGGCTGGCTGCAGTTTCTCCTCTACTCTCCCAAACTTCATAAGCAGTCCACTTTTCTACAGGTGTTTTGGTCTTCCAAACTTCCATCTAGATTGTTGCATTACAGTCTACTAGAGTTTTTCTAGTTCAAAGTTCCAAATCCCTCCCCACATGACTCCCAGTCCTGAAGGCTTATGAAGCACAGGCCAGGTTGATTGCAACAATGAACCATTTTATAGTGTCACTTGTCTTGGTGCAGGAAAAAAAAAACTATGACAAAGAAAACTGAAGGAAGTATAAGTTTATTTTGGCTCATAGTTTGAAGTTGCAATCCATGATTTCAGAAATGGATGCATGAGCAAACAGTGGATGGTCACAGGGCAGCTGCAGTCAGGAAGCTGAGAATGAAGACGGCACCTGCTTAATTCCCCAATACCCCAGCCCATGGAATGGTACTACCCACATTTTAGGTGAATCTTTCCACCTCAACTCACACAATCTAGAAAATCTCTCACAGACAAGCCCAGAGATTTTGTTTCAATAGTGACTCTAAATTATGTCAGATTGATAGTATTAGCCATCACACAAATACAAATCCAATAAAATACATAAAAATTAAAAATCCAGGCCCAAATGATTACATGTATAATCCTATTTATGCAGTAGTTTTGAAATGACTAAATCTTAGAAATAGAAGGCAGGTTATGATTTGGGCAGGGATCATGAATAGGGCAGGAAGATGATGAATGTAGTTACAACAGAGCAAAACAAAAGAGTCCTTTGAAGATGTTCTGAATCTGGTCTGAGGTCCTGAATATATAAACATACACACATGATACAATTATATAGGACTTAAAACATGTAAGTATAAATAAAACTGAAGTTACAATAAAATCAATGAGTTTCATGCTTATAATATTATGGTTTATTTTCTCACAATTTTATCATTTAGGAAACTGAGCAAAAATGTCAGTGAGCCCATGGATTATTTCTAACAACTCAATGAGTCTACAACTACCATAATAAACAAATTCATTTTAAAGAACCATCATGAAATTCTTCAGTCCAAAAAAAAGAAAGGAAGGAAGAAAGAAAGAAAGGAAGGAAGAAAGAAAGAAGGAAAGAAAGAAAGAATGAAAGAAAGAAATTAAGTGGCCAAAATGGAAATGGGAAGAACAGTTAGGATTGTAGCAGCAGAGACAAGGAGAGATGCTTGGATTTTAAAGGGAGGATTTTGAAAACAGAAGTCACAAATTTTGCTGAGCATTGCATGCAGGGTATATTAAAAAGGGACTGGCATTAGAGTTTGAAGTTGGAGGTGTCTGCTGGTAGAGAAGGTTTAGTAGTAGGGGAAGAAGAAAGATTGATAAGATAAGATGTGGGGCCTGGATAATACTTCAAATTTACAAATAAAGAAAATCAAAAAAATAAAAACAGAAAGCTAAAAAAAACAATACTTTAAGAAAGACTCTCAAAGACTGACCTCCAAAATATTTCCCTCAAACTTTGCAACTTCATTATAGGAGCATTGCATGTTCAGATAGCTCCCAATCTACCTGCTATAAGGTATTTTCACTCTGCAGGTAGTGTCTTGGGGAGCATGAGTCTCAGGAATTAAGATCATGTCATGTCCAACAAATCCAGGAGGAAACTATCTCCCTTTCCCAGCAAACAAAGCAAATCCAAAGTGGCTGCTATTGCACAGTGCAAAAGTGTCCAAGGGCAGAGATTTTCCAGGAAATACTGTATAAAGAATGACTTCACTATGCCACCTGAACACGTCTTTCCACTGAGAACTTACTGGCTTCCCCAGGTCCAGCCTGTCAGTCTTCTATTTGATGAGAGACTTCAGGAGACATGGCCCTGGTTGCCACCTTTTTCATCATGTTTCTAACCCCATCTGTTGGCTCATTCTCAATACTCTGCACGTGTATTAGAATTCTCTTTTGGGAACACAATTAGGGCAAGCTCATCAAGCAAAACTGATGTGCCCTCTGTATAAAGTACATATAGCAATGTTTAATGTGTTGTTATTGGGAGATTCAAACAAATTGGTACTGTTCCCATAACACCTGTCACTTCTGGACAGGACCACATGGGGGAATAGAAAGGAGGGGGGAAGAGAAGAGAATCGGAACATTTGGGGACATAGCTGTCTCCCACTGCTGCTCTGCCATGCCTGGAGAAGTAATGAAAGTTAAAGGCAAAAACTCAGTTTCCTAGGCCCCTGGTGAGGCAATATGAGCTCCAAGCCAATTAGTTTCACAGAGAATGAGAATGTTGCTCAGTCTAGAAAAACAAAGCAAGGAGGAGTCTGAGGTGGAAACAAGAGCTCTTTCCACTGGTGAGAATATAAGCTGTTAGTAATGGTGACATGTGAATGAGGGAGGGTGATAGGAAATGTTATTCTGTAAATATGTTTCTCATACTGGTTAATTAATAAAGCCCTGATGGCCGATAGAAAAGGAAGATAGGAGGGACTAAGAAACTAGGAGGAAGGAGGAAGTAGTTGGGAGGAGTCAAGATGTAGACCAGAGAAGAAGGAAGACGCCTGCTGCGGCTCCCCGATAAGATGACCACGTGGAAATACTTAGATAAGTACAAATGGGTTAATAATTAAGACAGAGCTAGCCCATAAACAATAATGGTAACTGGCCAACGGGATTGTATCAAATACAGAGTCTCTGAGTGTTCTTTGGGGCTCACGTGGCAGCAGGACTGTGGAGGTAGGACCGGGAGGCCGGCGGGGAGGAACAAAGAGTGGGTCAGGCAGCCGGCGGGAAAAACCTGCCCATAACAGGAGGGAATTTCTTTCTTTAGTGTGGCTTCAATATTCAAACCTAATGATACCAGCTAGTTATGACAGACAAAGAAAGTAGACTTAAGTAGGTCCAGATCTTTGGATAGCCAGCCTTTCTGCCTATCAATCTGGCTCACATCCTTGGTGTATGTGGCCTGGGACCCACTGAAACATTTCAAAATGCTCTGTTGATCTTAAACTCCTTTAGCCTTATACTGTGCAAAGTCCAACCTCCCTGACTCTACACAAATGACTTTCTCTACATCATACTCAGTAGATTCTTTCCTATCTCATGGGGCTGAAGATGTAAACTATCTAGAGAGAGGTTTAAGTTTCTTCAATATATAAGTGGAGTCATCTCATTTCTCTCTCTTACAAAAAAGTTCAAAACACACAAAAATGGAGCCAAACATAGCTTATTAAACTTGTGTCTCTCATATCAGAAACAATACTGAAATTTGTCTCCCAGCAGCTGCCTACTGATGGTTCCAGCTGCCAGCTTCTGTGCACTACCACTATGCACTAAGCTAAGCTACACCAGTGGCAGCTGACATAGCAGTTTAAGATTCCCCTTGTGCTATCAAAAAAACAATACAGATACTCAGTAATAACAAATCTAGATGGAAAAAAATATCTCTAAACTCATTACAGTGTGTTTAAAAATGTATATAGACTTGGAGGAGAAAAGAAAAGGGGTAGAGAGATAGTCATATATTTAAAAATAGTAAAGTCTTTGAAAAAGGAATAGAGTAAACAATATAATAAACCACATAAAGAAAAATACAAAGAGAGTCTGGATTCTGCATGTTATTGTGTTGTTTATACATTTTCTGATTGCTAATAAAAAACAACAGCTGCTAAAACACAATGGATTATGAATACTGCTGGATTAAATCAACCTATATATTTAAAAAGTGTCTGGACTTCAAAGTGGAAATTAAAAAAATGTGTTAATTTGGGGAAGAGGTTATGTTTTTATTTTCACAGAAAATACAAGGCTGTGAATCTATTCCAGATTGATGTGGATAGTGTTTGATTTAGAAAGACCCTGTGAAAATCCTGACTAAAAACCTAAAAATATAAACCCCAAAAAACCTATAAACACATTACATATATTTTACCTGCTCAAACATTAAACAAAAAATCTCTAACTTGTGTACAACACACTGTCTATACTTGCATTAATATAGATATGTACATTACCTTTAAAAGCTTATGTATTTTCAGAACAAGGAGGTGAAACTCCAAAGATGGCCCAAGTGATCCAACATCTCAGAAAGCCTCTGTTGCAGGTTCTTCAGAGTTCTACCTCCAGAACAGCTGCAAGGCTGTTCAGTATCTCCAAACAACAGGACATAGTCTAGAGAACAACATGTACATTCCCGAAAGATGGGCATGGGTGCTTCTTATAACTTCAGGGGTTTAGTTGCAAGTTGTTATTGGTAATAGTCAGGAAAAAAGCTGAACAAAGGAGATTAGATTCAATGATTTTGTTCGGAAAAGGAAAAGGGGGTATAGAAATGATAGAATAAAAGGGTAGATTATTGAATCTACTTTTAAACTTAAAATGAAGCTACTAGTCTTAAGTATTTTATATTGTTATGGATTATGCTTTATTGAAACAAATTTATACTTATTTTTGATATATGTATGTTTCTACTCTTGTTTGGGGTATTGTGCTTATTGAACTCTTAAAAATTTAACGCATAGTTAAGAAATGTGGGTTAGTCTTTATAATTAATCATATATAATAATTAAACTGTAGTCAAATTAGATATGTTTTCAATGTTAAACAGATATATTTAGATAGATAGGCAGACTTCAAATACTTCAAAGACCTACAGAATATGGCATTTAAAATGCTTTAATAACATAAGGCTTTTCTTGAAAATGATACACACCTGCTCCTGACAGCATCAATTAACTTCAAAGAAGATAATCGACATCGAAGAAACTCTGTATGGAGCTTTCATTCTTTATGGCAAAATCCAGCCATTTGGGCAAAGAAACTGCCCTTGTCTCAATTGCTGACAGTATATTGTCCAACCTGGACCAACAGGATGCAAAATAAACAAGGTAAAAACAAACAAACAAACAAAAAAACAATAAAAGCAACTGTCAAACTCTGCCAAGGCAAGGAGGAGGACATCCCTTCAAAATTCCCTGCTTCTCAAAAGTGTCTGTCAGATATACTAGGTCTGTAGACCAAAGATAGCTGCACCAACCTTACAGAAGATCTCTGGGTGACTGTCCAGGCAGCCACATGTCCCTGTCATTGGGTAACATCTCACCATTCTGGGGCCTTTAATGGAATTAAAGACTAAATAATTAGATTTAAAGTATTCCGTAGGTGTGTTAAATGCTGCTTCCATACTGAGGGTTGTTTTGCTTCTTAGTTGTTCTGACCCCTTTCTTTCTGCTTATGTTCCTTAAAGCAAGAGTCTGAGCCTCAACAGGATGAGTTAACTGTATTTTAGGGTGCCTACGTGCCATTGATAACAGTCTAGACACCTTAGGACATAGCTGTAAGTTTGATTCTTCACATTCAGATCCCATGCACCAATAGAAACAAAGTTTAAGGGTCCTATTATGCTACTAAATTAAGATTTAGTGGAATTAATTCCTGTATATTTTTCTACACTTAAGCTAATTTTGCTCCCTCAGTATTCTGCTTTTGTGTTTTTAAGTGACATGCTTGTTTCAGACAATGCCATTTTCTTATAGGTATTCATAGGACAAAGGGTTATTTAAGAAATATTTTTACTCAGGGTTTTTAAGACACTTTAAAGAACATTTTTAGATCTTCTATAAAATAAAAGAAAGTAAATAAAAAATAAAGTATTCCTTAGTTATAATAAAAAGATAAATTAGGTATAAAAATATAAACTCATAAAAATAAATTTGACAAATACAAACACATTGAACACTGAAACTGAAATTCTTACTTGGTAACTGATTTTGTTGTATATAATTTTACTATGTTAAAGATAAAACCTTCCTTTTATATTTAAACAAAGTGGGGAACTGTGGAATGTTCCTTTACACGGTGGAAATGCCTTTGTGATTGGTTTAATAAAGAAGCTGACTGGCCAACAGTTAGACAGGATAAGGTTAGGCAAGAGAGCCAGACTAAGGACATTGGGAAGTAGACGCACAGAGTTAGAGGGTTGCCAGTGAGACATGGAAAGGAAACAGGAGGTATAGTGTGAAAGAAACATAAGGCCACACAGCAGAATGCAGGTTAATAGAAGTGGCTTAATTTAAGTTGTAGAGCTAGTTAGTAGGGCCCAGTTAAACAGTCTTTTACCTGATATTTTAAATTTATAGCTGATTTACCTTTATCAGTATCTCTGAGCTGTTTTCTTCCTGATACTAGTCACTGGTGTGGTGTGGTGTGGTGTGGTGTGGTGTGTGTTCAAAAATGTTCCAGGGCATGGGTTCCTCTAGTGTCTAATCCAAAACATCTTCCCCATCATTCTTTACATCTTTACCACCTCTCTCAGGAATAACCTTACTTCCAGGTCACCAGAACTACTTCTCTATACTTCCTATGGAGTGAATGATCTAAGTTTATGGATGCTGCTACTCGTCAGTAAATTTCTGCAGCATGGAGATGGGAAAAGAGGTACTGGGGTTAAACAGCTTCTATTACTTCTCCAGTAATATATCTTTTATACTAGGGAACTTGGAAAAATATGAGACAGCACTCAGGGCATGGTGGATGCTATCGCTGGCTGCTCAGAAGCTATGGAATAGATATCTCCTAATTTTGGTTCATCCCAAAGGACTTGAAAGTGTTTTGTTTAGTAATTTTAACTAGTTTAACAGTTGTCTTTCTGGAGGAATATATTATTTGAATTACTTATGCCAGGGAAATAATTGTGAAAACTTCTTATGTAAGCCTGGGACCAAAATCACAGTTGAGGTCTTGTGATTGAGAACCAAACCCAAGGTTGGGTAAAGAAAATAAAAGCTGTCATCATTAATAGTCTGGGTCAACAGAGAAGTAGACGGGAAGAAAATTCAGCAATGTCATGCAAAAATATATGTGTTATAACCATCCTTGAGCTGGGTTTAAATCTATTTCATCTTCAGAAGATGTCACACATTGCTCTGTTTGTGTAGCTGAAAACAGACTTATAACCCATCCAACTCACACAGCATCTGTGTACTCTGAAGCAGGATGCTTCTTTTATATTCACTCCGTCTCCCACACTAAAGGTAATAGGAGTGGATACTTTCCTGGCCAACACTAGGAGGAGGAAATGCCTTTAGTGGTTACTAACTCTGGTGTTTGGGGGATTTTCCCTCACTTTGCTAAAGTATGTCATTGAAAAACACCTTGTAGGAATCAACAGTGTGAGTCCATGCTGCATGGAGAAGATGAGCTGAGGGCATGGGGCAAAACAAGAATTATCTCAGGACTTTGATACATATATTCAAGGCTCGTTGTTGGTCCCTTAGAACACTGTGATCTTGTACAAGACATTTAACTTCTCGTTTTCATTTTTTTCTTTTCCCTAAAATGAGGATATTGATGAATTTACAGGGTTCCAGAGGTGATAAAAAATAAGCTGGCCTCTGCTTATCTCTTAAATCTATCTCAAAAGTAATACCTTTTCTCATTTAATACACATAAAACACTAGTGTGAGTGAGTGTGTGTGTGTGTGTGTGTGTGTGTGTGTGTGTATGTGTGTATGTCTTGAACACACTAAATAATTTGAACCTTGGGGACTTTGTACAATGTGTAGCATGTATGTTTCCGCCAGCCCGCCAACCTGCCAGTCTGGGCCCACAGCCACGCCAGCCCCAAATAACACTCAGAGACTATGTATTTGGTACAATCCTGTTGGCCAGTTACCATTACTGTTTATGGGCTAGCTCTGTCTTAATTATTAACCCATTTCTACTTATCTAAGTATTTCCACGTGGTCGTCTTATCGGGGAGCTGCACGGCAGGCTTCCTGCTTCTTCCCAGGCTACATCTCGACTCCTACTACTTCCTCTCTCCTCCTCCTGGTCTCCTAGCCCCACCTATCTTGTTTCCTATTGGCCACAGAGCTTTATTAACCAGTATGAGAAACATATATACAGAATAACATCTCCCATCATCTCCTCTTTTCTGTCTAAAGTAAAAGAAGGGGTTTAACCTTAACATAGCAAAATATACCATATAACAGTTATCAAATAAGAATCACAGTTAACAATATTTAGTCCATTAATATTTTGTAAGACTTAAAGAAAATATCATCTATCCTATCTTTGTCAGTCTAAAGTCCTATATGTAACTTATCTTTAATCCTAACTAAGGAAAACTATAAGCATAACTATCTGTCTTCAACTCCATCAAAGACCACAGAAGGACAATATATAAACTCTAGAAATGACAGAGACAACTCATTGCCTGGTCAGTCACCCGAAGTTCTTCTGTAATGTTCCATCTTCAGCCCATAGGCCATAGTGTGTGTCCAGACTCCTCAACAAAGTAGAAAACTTTTCTCTGTGTCCTGTAGACTGTCTGGCTGTCTGGCAGCCTCTTCCATGAAGCAGGAATCCTGTAGCAATGTCCATCTTGAATCAGCAGTCACATTTTGTGGGTCCTGCATGTCCAGTTTCTACAACATAAAATCAGTCTAGACAAGAGAAGTACCTTGCTCAAATGGCTAATCTTGCCATATTAGAAGCAAACTTCATAATGTGTTTCTTCGATGTCCATCTTCCTTTCTTCTGTAGGTGGTGTTACCAGGAGCAGTTGTGCCTCATTGTCAAGAAAAACCCTAAACCATTTTAAATGCCATATTCTGTAGGTCTTTGAAAGGTTTGAAGAATGCCTATTCATCTCAAATACATCTTTGTATATCTAGAAATCCTAACTAACTTAACTCCAAGTTTTGACTATCATAGGTAACTCTCTAATCTGTATTAAATTATACATTACATTTTCCAATGAGCTATATAAACACAATACCTAAACAAGAGGAGAAATATACATATCACAAAATTGACCTTAAATTGTATCAATAAAAGAAAATCCATTCCAAAGCAAAGTATTCATATCTATATCTTAATTCCCTTTTTACCTTTAAAAAGATTGTTTGTGGTTATAGCCATTTATAACCAAGCCCATTTAAATGAAAACAAACATCTATAAACAATATTTGGGAATTTGGGCATCGTTCTTTCCAAACTACTTCCTGCTGGTAGAGGGCGCTGTCATGAGGGTCCAAAGAAGACGCAGAAATCTTGGCAGTAGTCTGCAAGGCTTTGTCTCAACTGCTTTGAATGTTGGATCACCTGGGGAGCTGTTTCAGGGGGTCTGGAAAGAATCCATAGCTTTTCATTTTCTGTGGAAACAAAAATAGAAATCCTTTTCCCCAGTAACTTGTCCTTAGGCTTAAATTTTGGAGTCCAAGCATTTTTAAAATATATAAATTGAATTAATCCAGCAGCATTTCTTTTATCAGTAGTTATTTTCTCAGCAATCAAATAATTTAAAGACAACAGAATAGCGTATAGTATCCAAAATTTCTCTGTGTTTTCCATCTTTACGTGGCTTTTTTATTACTCTATTTATTCTACTTCTATTTTTACATATTTTGAGACAGGGTTTCTCTGTGTAACTTTTATCTGTCCTGGAATTCACTGCATACCAGGTTTACTTTGAAATCACAGAGATCTACTTGCCTCTGTCTGCCGAGTGCTGGGATTAATGGCATGCCCCATTATAACCATTCATTCTACTTTCTTTTTTAAACCATTGTATCCTGTATCTTTTTCTCTCCCAAGCCAGCGTATTTTTTAAAGCATAGTGTAAACCTTCATTGCAGCTCTTGTATACACCAATGTATTGTTAGCAGAGCTCTTTAAAAGCAAGGCGGTTTTCTTGCCGCTTATGCTAATTTTGGAAACCTCCCTTAAAGGAGCCGCACAAATCTCTGTCTACAACAAAACAAATCCAACCGAGAAAATGTTGCCACCAATAAGTCTTGCTAGTCTCTGTTCCCTTGTTTCTAAAAACTATTTTTTAAGCTTTTGTTAAGTTTTAAGCGAAAGTTCTCAATCCCAGTTCTGACACCATTATGTTACAGCAGGTTTCCCCGCCGGCTGCCGCTGGTTCTGCCGCTGGTTCTGCCGCCATTGTCCTGCAACCACGTGTGCCCCAAATAACACTCAGAGACTCTGTATTTGATACAATCCTGTTGGCCAATTACCATTACTGTTTATGGGCTAGCTCTGTCTTAATTATTAACCCATTTCTACTTATCTAAGTATTTCCACGTGGTTGTCTTATCGGGGAGCCGCGCGGCAGGCGTCCTGCTCCTTCTCCGGGCTACATCTTATCCTTCTGTGGTCTTTGAAGGAGTTGAAGACAGATAGTTATGCTTATAGTTTTTCTTAGTTAGGATTAAAGATAAGTTACATATAGGACTTTAGACTCACAAAGATAGGATAGATGATATTTTCTTTAAGTCTTACAAAATGTTAATGAACTAAATATTGTTAACTGTGATTCTTATTTGATAACTGTTATATGATATATTTTGCTATGTTAAGGTTAAACCCCTTCTTTTACTTTAGACAGAAAAGAGGAGATGATGGGAGATGTTATTCTGTATATATGTTTCTCATACTGGTTAATAAAGCACTGTGGCCAATAGAAAACTAGATAGGCGGGGCTAGGAGACCAGGAGGAGGAAAGAGGAAGTAGAAGGCAGAGTCGAGATGTAGCCTGGGAAGAAGCAGGAAGCCTGCCGTGCAGCTCCCCGATAAGACGACCACGTGGAAATACTTAGATAAGTAGAAATGGGTTAATGATTAAGGCAGAGCTAGCCCATTAACAATAATGGTAACTGTCCAACAGGATTGTATCAAATATAGAGTCTCATGCGTGTTATTGGGGGCCAGGACGCCAGACCAGCGGCGGGTGGGCTGGCGGAAACTTACATGCTACAACAATGTATTCTCATATTTACAGTGTGTCTTTGGAAATGCTTTGTAACTTCATTCATATTATCCCTTTGGTGACAGCTTAAACATAGTTTCTAAAGAGTGACTTCCCCTAACAATTCAATTTTAAATAAAACCAAGCAAAAAATTTATGTTGTGCCCATTCCAGTCATTCTATCACAACATTTTATTTTTAACATGATACTTACTAATATCTAAACATAGAGACAATAGAACTTAGTTGGGTAGTACTAACTGGCCTAGGTTTAAATCCCGTTTCTGTATGTTCCTACTCAGTGACTATCTCAGTTACTATTCTATTGTGGTAAAGAGACACTATAACAACAGCAATCCATAAAATAAAGCATTTAATTGGGAGATTCATACAGTGTTAGAGGGTTTATCCATGATAATCAGAGGAAGGAAGCATACAGGAATGGTGAAGGAGCAGTAGCTGAGAGCATTATAACCCTGATCATCAGGAAACAGGCAGAGAAAGAGAGAATGAGTCTGGTGTGGGATTTGAAAACCTCAGAACCAACCTGCAGTAACACACCTCCTACAATAAAGACATACTTCAATAAGTCCATGCCTCCTAAACGTCCTCAAACAGTTTCACTTGGAACTAAGTACACATATGCACCTTATATGATCCTATTCTACATATAAGAATTATGTAGCTGTATAAAAGGATTAGAAAGTATTTTGTGCACTGATATTAATTGGATTCAAGGATTTGCTCTTGGGCTAAAACCAAAGTTCAGAATAGTGTTTACACTATGCTCCTTTTTTCTGGGGTTTGGAAATAGGAATGTGGAGTTGTTTTTCCATTTGAAGACACCACTGTAGTGACTTTGTCAAGTTATTTAACCACCCTTAGCATCAGCTTCCTTGTCAGTGAAATAATAATAGTAACAATGTCTACCTCAAAGTGTTGTTAGTTAGTAACTGTGAAGTCCTCAGCATGGAATTTGCAACATAATAAGGCTTGCTGTCAGTGCTAGCTCTTGTGGTGCCAGAATCTAAGGCAGACCTCTAGTGATTTCTGCCATATGATATTATATACTGTCTGGTCTGTGCAAGAAGATAGAAGTTATGCATGTTCCTTCTGACACAGGTTATGAAAGACTTCATCTTTCATCCTGGGTACTCTCAGTTACCTTGACTATTTCCCTTGGGTAAGTAACCCTTGGGAAAGAACTTAAACAGCCATATCACATATGTTCTGATTTCCAGAAGTTGTTTGAGATAATAAATATTTGTTTTTTGGGCCACTAAGTTTTAAAGTTATTTGTAATAAAAACAATAGATTATTAATATAGGCATTATATGATATTGTTGGTTTACCTCATTATTAATCATTACTGTTTTCTTAGTCCCTAGCTCTTCTATGGTGGACTTCTGAGTTGAAAGTGAGCATATGCTCAGTAAGTATGGTTCAAAATCTGACTAAAAAGCTTAAATAAGCCTTATTTAGTTGCTATTTTAATTATTCTGCTATGATGTAGACCACTGGATGAGGAATGGCAACTGTGTTCACTGCACTTGATATCTGAGTGATCTTTCATATCCTGGAACATTCTCATATCTCCAACAAACAAACTAATATCTTTCCTACCTACTGAAATGAAGTGATAGATGGGAAACTGATGGCAGAATAGACAAAGTCAGGACAGCATTCAATTTCCTCTAACACTTGTGTTGTCCTTGTCCTTCACAGCTATGTGAACAAACATCTGAATTTTTAAAAGATATGTTATTATTATCGTTATTATTATTAATTTCTATATCAGTAAGTAGAATTAGACTCTACTGTAGTTTTTAATATAATTTAACAGAGCATTCCATTCAATCCTCTCCAATTTTCCAGTTCTGTAACTAGCTATTATTATGTCAAAGCAAAAATTCTTCCTCCTAATGTACAAAAACATAAACTCTTTTCAAATAGTTGTGATGTTTTCCCCATCATATGAATTCTTTTCAATTTAGGTTTGAGCAGTCAGATCCTTGCTGCAAACAGATCAGTCATAAATTGATGAATTCACCATTTGAGTAATTTTCTTGTAGAGCTACCCTTAATTTGAAATTGTCTTTTTTTTCTTAATTCTCTGCTTGCCACATTCCCAGGCCTGCTATATGACAGTGTTTCTTTAAAGAAGTTTCTTCAGGGACAGATTAAAGCATCAACTTATAGTCACACAGTGAATAATTATGTAGTAAAATAAAGTGCTTAGAAATAATTATTAATTAGATTTCAGGACCTACTGTTGGGTTAAAAAAGAGTTAAGAATAGTGTTTAAAATATGCTCTCTTTTATCTGGGATGGGGGAAAGGTAAGAATGGGAGTGCTAAATTATTTTTCTAATTGGAAACAATCGTGAAAAGATAAGCTAAAATGGCTACCTATGAAAGGAAAGAGAGACCAACTTTAAAATAGAAAGAGGATTGTTTACATATAAGCATAAATCTTTTGCATGTTTGTCTTTGGATCATTGTATCTCTCATATGAATTATCAAAATTTTAAATGAAACAAAATAGCAATGAAATCACTACAATTAAAACAAAAAATAAAATAGATATAATTAATTGTATACTGAGATGGAAACCTACCTTATTCATGTAAAGAGAATCATTTCAGCCAAGTGGTAGTGATACACTCCTTTAATCCCAGCACTCAAGAGGCAGAAGCAGGCCAATCCCTGTGAGTTACAGGCCAGCCTGGTCTAGATAGAGAGTTCCAGGACAGCCAGATCTACAATGAAAAAAACCTGTCTAAACAAACAAACACAAGAGAGAGAGAATCACTTCAAGTAATTTTAAAACATAATTTGTTTATAAATCTTTAATTTTAGTATATACACTTCAGGGACAAAAGCAGTTACCTATTGCGATTTAATAAGGATCAGGATAAACAATTAGGCCGAACAGAGGTTTATTAAGCGAGAAATAACTCACAACATAGGCAGATGTACATGGCGGGTTCCACCAGATCCTAAGCCTTCCACCAAAAGGGGCAGCCCTACCCTTTCCCAGCCTTTTCTCCCAGCTCCCATCCGGCCCTGTCTCCGCCCCAATGGGCATGGCCTAAGCCACAGGTGCAGACAAGGTGAATATCTCCCTACAATTCCCCTTTTAGTCTAAAGAAAAGATTTGGGTTTGATACAAAACTATTTACAAAACAGTGAATAACAAGTGTGCTCTAAGAAAAGGAAAATTGAGAACAAAACGACCTACATATCTAGTCCTAGGGTGAAGACATAACGGAGTTTACAATAAAGTTATCCTAAGCTAGAAAGCTTAAGCCTAGTACCTAATCTATCTAACTAGGAAGAGAGAATAATAGTTGTGATAGTTTAATCTACAACCTCATCAAGACCTGAGAAGGAAAATAGCAATACTAGGGTAGACAGGAAGTGCGGATGGGCAACTTCCAAAGATGCCTCGAAGACAGAAACAGCAAGCTACCTGGACAGTCACCCAAGATCTCAGAGCAATGTTGGTACAGCCAGTTTTGGCTAAGGCCAATAGTACCTGACAGATCACAACAAAAGCAGGGAGGAAGAAAAGCAATCTTACCCTGACTTGGCAAGGTTCAGCAGTCTTCTGTTTGTCTCCTGCAAGCACATAGGACCGCATGTCCAGATCAGTTGTCAAGGTAAGGGCAGTTCCTTGCCCAAGAGGCCATGGCCGAAGTGAGGGTGAACTCCAGAAGGAGCAACAACAGTGTCCAACATACTTTCGGGAAAGTGTATGGTGCTGTCAAGAGCAACAGTGTCTCATGTCAATGGAGTACTAATATTAAAACATTTAAATGCCATGTTCTGCAGGTCTATGAAGTGATTGGAGATTAAGCATCTATTTCTGACTATTCCCATAGGCAAAGGAAACATGGGTGAGGGTAATCTGTAATACTCAGGAACTTAGCTAAAATCTTGATTAAAACTTCCTTGAGTAAAGCAAGGATACACACCTAAACAATATAATTATGCACATGTAAATTCCTAAAGTAGAGGTAGAGTAGAAATGTCTAGAGAAAAGGGCAGCAAGATAAATATCCCAAATTGTATCAATATACAAAATGTCTTGAACACAAACAAAGTATACATACATAGAATATAGTGAGAATAATGTGCATAAAACATAAATGGCAAGATTTCACACAATATGACAAAATATAATATACAATTCTTCCAGTACATAGGTTACCACGGATAAGAATATATAACAGTGTAAGCTGAAATACTAATATCTCACTCTTACTAAACAATTCACAAGAAGGTAGGCCAATCTACCTATATCATTCTGAACCATACCTTTCCCAACCTATGGGAAATACCCTATTCTTGTCTAAAAGAGATAACCGAGTCTAAATATCACCTTCCATACCTAACCCCAAGTAACTAAAACCAACCCTATGAAGATCTCAAAATATGTAAAAATAGAAGTAGAATAAATAGAGTAATAAAAAAGCCACGTAAAGATGGAAAACACAGAGAAATTTTGGATACTATACGCGCTTCTGTTGTCTTTAAATTATTTGATTGCTGAGAAAATAACTACTGATAAAAGAAATGCTGCTGGATTAATTCAATTTATATATTTTAAAAATGCTTTGACTCCAAAATTTAAGCCTAAGGACATGTTACTGGGGGAAAGGATTTTTATTTTTGTTTCCACAGAAAATGAAAAGCTGTGGATTCTTTCCAGACTTATATGGTTTGATCAAGCTAGACCCCCTGAAACAGCTCCCCAGGTGATCCAACATTCAAAGAAGTTGAGACAAAGCCTTGCAGACTACTGCCAAGATTTCTGCAGCTTCTTTGAACCCCCATGACAGCGCCCTCTACCAGCAGGAAGTAGTTTGGAAAGAACGACGCCCAAATTCCCAAATATTGTTTATAAATGCTTGTTTTCATTTAAATGGACTTGGTTATAAATGGCTATAACCACAAACAATCTTTTTAAAGGTAAAAAGGGAATTAAGATATAGATATGAATACTTTGCTTTGGAATGGATTTTCTTTTATTGATACAATTTAAGGTCAATTTTATGATATGTATATTTCTCCTCTTGTTTAGGTATTATGTTTATATAGCTCATTGGAAAATGTAATGTATAATTTAATACAGATTATAGAGAGTTACCTATGATAATTAAAACTTGGTGTTAAGTTAGTTAGGATTTCTAGATATGCAGAGATGTATTTGAGATGAATAGGCATTCTTCAAACCTTTCAAAGACCTACAGAATATGGCATTTAAAATGGTTTAGGGTTTTTCTTGACAGGGAGGCACAACTGCTCCTGGTAACACCACCTGCATCAAAAAGGATGATGGACATTGAAGAAACTCGTTATGAAGTTTGCTTCTAATATGGCAAGACTAGCCATTTGGGCAAGGTACTGCTCTTCTGGACTGTTTGACTTTATGTTGTAGAAACTGGTCATGCACTACCCACAAAAAGATGACTGCTGATGCAAGATGGACATTGCTACAGGGTTCCTGCTTCATGGAAGAGGCTGCCAGACAGCCAGACAGTCTACAGGACACAGAGAAAAGTGACTGACAAACTGCCATTACAGGTGGGCAGTTTAAAGTTTCCTGCTTTGTTGAGGAGTCTGGACACACACTATGGCCTATGGGCTGAAGATGGAACATTACAGAAGAACTTCGGGTGACTGACCAGGCAATGAGTTGTCTCTGTCATTTCTAGAGTTTATATATTATCCTTCTGTGGACTTTGATGGAGTTGAAGACAGGTAGTTATGGTTACATTTTTCCTTAGTTAGGATTAAAGATAAGTTACATATAGGACTTTAGACTCACAAAGATAGGATAGATGATATTTTCTTTAATTCTTATAAAATGTTTATGGACTAAATATTGTTAACTGTGATTCTTATTTGATAACTGTTGTATGTTATATTTTGCTATGTTAAGGTTAAAACCCTTCTTTTATTTTAGACAGAAAAGAGGATATGATGGGAGATGGTATCCTGTAAATATGTTTCTCATACTTGTTAATTAATAAAGCACCATTGTGCCAATGAGATAGCAAGATAGGCGGGGCTAGGAGACAAGGAGGAAAGAGGAAGTAGGAGGGAGGAGTCAAGATGTAGACCGGAGAGGAAGGAAGACACCAGCCGCGGCTCCCCATAAGACGACCACGTGGAAATAGTTAGATAAGTAAAGATGGGTTAATCATTAAGACAGAGCTAGCCCATAAACAATAATGGTAACTGGCCAACAGGATTGTATCAAATACAGAGTCTCAGAGTGTTATTTGGGGTTGGTGCGGCTGTGGGCCCAGACTGCCGGCAGGCGGGATGGAGCCAGCGGGAAGGAACAACCTGCTGTAACAGTTACCTATAAAGTTTGATATATTTTCAGTAACAACATTGCCTGTAATAATATTGATAGTTATGAAACCCTAGGTCTTAGTTCAGATTACTATAAAATATCATAAACCAGGTAACTTAAAAACATCAGAAATTTATTACTAACATTTTTGGGGACAGACAGAGTTCAGTATGTCAAAATAGTTTAGGTTCTGGTGAAGGGTCACTTATGTGTGATATACAGACAACTACTTTCGTGTCCCCAGAAGAAAGAGCTCCATCTAGCCAGTTCTCTAGCTTGTTATAAGTGACTCATCCTTTTTTTCTTTTTGGGGGATTTTTTTTGGGGGGAGAAGAGGCTGTTCAAGACAGGGTTTCTCTATATAGATAGCCCTGAATGCCCTTGAACTTGCTCTGTAGACCAGGTTGACCTTGAAGTCAGAGATCCATCTGCCTGTGCCTCCCAAGTGCTGTGATTAAAGGTCTGTGCCACCACTGCCCACAGAGCTCATCTCATTTTTAAAACTTCACTAGCATGATCTAATTATCTACCAAAGTCATCTCAATGGAGATTCGTATTTCAGGATACAGATTTCATGGAATATAATTTGTCAGTCATATACTACCGTGAATGTTTTAGGATAAAGCAAATAAATAAATTTACTACTATTATCAGAAACCAAAGTTTTGAGTAACTAAGATAATATACACCTTGCTCCAGCCAGACGTCACTCAAAATCTATAGCCTTAGCTAGAAGAACGGGTATTAGTCTTTTATTAGTCTTTTTTTTTATACTCTTTTGATCTGTTGGGAGGCCTACCACCCAGCTCCCAAATAAATTACACATGCAGTTTCTTATTCTTACTTACACATGCCTGGCCTTAGCTTGGTTTATTTCTACCATTTGCCTCTGGGCTTTTTCCTTTCTCTATTTTTGTATATCCTACTTTCACTCTTACTCCATGACTGGCTGGCTGGGTGACTGGCCCCTGATGTTCTACTATCTTCTTCCTCCCTCTCCTCCCAAATTTCTCCTTCTATTTATTCTCTCTGCCTGCCAGTCCCACCTGTCCTTTCTCCTGCCTTGCTATTGACCATTCAGCTCTTTATTAAACCATCAGGCATTTTAGACAGGCAAAGAGTCACAGCTTCACAGATTTAAACAAATGCAACATAAAAGAATACATTACATCTTTGCATTATCAAAACAAATGTTCCACAGCATAAACAAATATAGCACAACTTAAAATAATATTTCACAACAAGCAGGATATTTGCTATTACATGGTATCTGGTAAATATGACAGGGATTCTGTACCCATGAGATCTCAACAATATGGTTGGCTAAACAAGACCTGCATAATGACAACACCACTCCATGTGCTAATATGAACTGATGAAATTCACAAGGCCATGCACCTAAAATGAAGAACTATAGGCAATCAATGGCTTCTATGAAAGGAAGAAACTGTTTTCTCCAGGGATGGGTCCAGGGATGATGCCTAATCTCAAGTTCTCAGCCATAAACACATGCACATGAAGGCAACATGAAGTGAACTCGGTAAGGTAGGTGTGTGTGTGTGTGTGTGTGTGTGTGTGTGTGTGTGTGTGTGTGTTGTGTAAAACAATAATAATGAATTTGAGATAGCGTTAGAAGACTATGGGTGGACTTAGAGAGGAAGATGGAGGGTGGTAATGATTTAAGTACAATACTCATATATGAAATTCTCAAAATAGTGTTAAAAAACACTTCCACTCTTGCCAGGTTATCATGAAGCTCTCTAAACTCAACCATCATAGCAGCAACTGATAAGGCTGGGTCTTTCACCTTCTGTGTTCAGCAGTGATCCTACCCCTTGCTCCTGCACCACATATACAACTGTGTATGCACTTGGACTCCCTCATGAAAGACAGATGGGAAAGGTATGCCATTCTTTATCCCCTGAAACAAAAGAACTGTTGTCTCAGGATCTTATATCTACAGGAAACATGAAGAGAGAATCAAGAAAATTGAGAATTTGTCTATGAGAGAATGAAGAAACAAGGTGGTCGGGTTGGGGGAGGGTGCAGTGGGAGAGCAAAAAAAATCTCCATAGTCATTATGGAGCTAGGGAGAAATATGATGCTAGGGAAAACTCCCAGGAATCCACAAGGTTGACCCCAGCTAAGACTCATAGCAATAGTAAAGAGGGTGCCTGAACTGGCCTTCCCCTGTAATTAGATTGGTGAATACCCTAATAGTCTTCATAGAACATTCATCCAATAACTGATGGAAGCAGATGCAGAGATCTACATCCAAGCACAAGGTCGAGCTATGGGTGTACACAGAAGTTTTCTTTCCTGCTAGGTTCCGCAGCCCTTTGGTCCCAAATAAGTACATAGAGGCTTATATTAATAATAAACTGTTTGGTGGATGGCTTGAGCTTTGTATTGGCTAGCTCTTTCTTAATTATTAATGCATTTCTATTAAACTATTTATTGCCACGAGGCTGTAGCTTACCCATAGTGCTCCTGCATGTTACTCCTTGGAGGCTACATGGAATCTCTCTTAAGACCTTTCTCTGCCTTTCCTCTTATCAGAATTATCCTAGTCTTGTAGCCCTTCCTATACTTCCTGCCTGGTTACTGGCCAATCAGCATTTATTCATCATCCAATAAATGAAGAATATATTCACAGCTTACAGAAAGACATCCCCCATCATCTCTTTTCTGGCTACATAAAAAGGAAGATGTTAGCTTTAACATAGTAAGATTATATATAACAAAAGGATTGTCAAGCAAGAACTATAGTTAACAATATTTAGTCCCTTAACATTTGGTAAAATTTAAACAAAATATTCTATCATCTATCCTATCTTTGTGAGTCTAAAATTGTATATGTAACTTATCTTTTATCATAACTAAGGGAAACCATAACAATAATATTTGTCTTTAACTCCACCAAAAACATCAAAAGGATAATATATAAACTGTAGAATTGACAGAGACATCTTGCTACTTAGACAGTTACCCAACATACCTCTGTAATACTAGGGCATCCATCTTCAGCCTATAGACCTAGAATGTCTGGCAGACTTTTTGATGAAGCAAGAAACTTGAAGGACAATCCTATCCTTTGGCAAGTTGAACAGTCACTTTTCTTTGTAACCTGCTTGTCCAGTTTGGACAGCATACTATCAAGCAGTCCCGACAGGAGCAGTTTCTTGTCTAAATGGCTATTCCTTCCATGTAAAAAGGCAAACTCCATAACTAGTTTCTTCGATGCCCATACTCCTCTCTGATGTGATTGGTGTTGTCAAGAGTAGTTGTGTGTTATTGTCATGAAAAACCTTAATCAACAATTTTAAGTGCCATATTCTGTAAGTCTTCTTAAGGTTTTGAAGAATACCTATCCATATGAAATATATCTCTGTATATCTAGAAAACCTAACTAAAATAACTATAAGTTTGGACTATTATAGGTGACTATCTATAACCTGTATTTAATTTTACACTACATTTTTCAAGAGCTATATAAACACAGTCCCTAAACAAGAGTACAAATATACATATAACAAAATTGACTTTAAATTTTTATCAATAAACCAAAAGTATAAGTATCTGTGTGTTTATTTGGGACTTAAGGTCAGTGGGACAGGGCTACACAGAGAAACTTCTATCTACTTATAAGAGTTCAGTAGAAGACAGGGAGGAGGGATTGTATAAGCGAGGGGGGTCAAGATCATGATGGGCAAACTCACAGACACAACTTAACTGAGCTCTTGGGAGCTCATGAACTCTGTACCAGCATCTAAGGAGCCTGCCTGGAACTGAACTGGGCACTCTACATGTGAGCAACAGTCTTGTAGTCTGGTCTGTTTGTGGGACCCCTGGCAGTGGGACCAGGATCTATCCCTGGTTCATGAGCTGGCTTTTTGAAGCCCATTCTATAGTGGGATGCCCTGTGAGCATCTTGATTGGCCCTGCCACCACTGAATGTGCCAGGCTTTGTTGAATCCCCATGGGAGGACTTACATTTTGGGAGGAGTGAATGAGTGTGAGTTGTGGGGAAGGTGGAACTGTGGTTGGAATGTAAAATGAAAAAATTAAATAATAACTTTTATTTATTCATGTGTTAATTACGTGTGTGTGTGTGTGTGTGTGTGTGTGTGTGTGTGTGTGTGTGTGTGTGTGTGTGTGTTCATGCACATGCTTATGGAGCCTGAATGGTGTCTGATTCCCTGGAGCTGGAGTTACAGGTGGTTGTGAGATTCCTAGTGTCGGTACTGGAAATCACACCTGGGCCCTATGCAAAAGCAGTGTTCACACTTATCATAAAAACTTATCTCCATCCCTTTAGCTTCAAATTTAAGGTATCAGAACCACCCCAAAAGAACAATTTTTGAAAGTTCTTTAAATTGAAAAGGAAATGACAGGAGAGAAATTTCTTGAAAAATCAACAAAAAAACCAAAAGAGATTTTTTTTTATTAATTTCAATTTTTAAGTATGTGTAACATGCAATGGGAAATTTATACCTGACTGAAAAAATCTGTAAATGTATATAAACCTATCACAATTATATTCCAGAGTAAGGAAATGAACTAAACAATAGGAATGAAAGAACAACAGAAGTTATTGGAGATTAAATGTGATCCAAGTATATAATATACGGGACTAGAGAGATGGCTCAGAGGTTAAGAGCACTGGCTGCTCTTCCAGAGGTCCTGAGTTCAATTCCCAGCAATCACATGGTGGTTCACAATCATCTATAATGAGATCTGGTGCTCTTTTCTGGCATGCAGACATATATGCAGGCAAAATACTGTATGCATAATAAATAATTAAATCTTTAAAAGAAACAAAAACACAAAAGTACATAATGTACACTTATAAAAACACCACAGTGAAGTCCATTATTTGCACTTTAGTAATAATACAAAGATAATTATGTCATAAATTCAGAAGGACCCAGGGACAAAATAGATGCAAGTTGTCTACTGTTCATCTGAACTGATTAAAATGTGCAGTGGGATTATATGAATTTATAATCAATTTATGGCCTATAAAGTTACATTTAACAATTAATAAATACAAAAATAATGTTTCTATTAAGACAAACTAAGCTATGTATTTATAGAATGGTATTCTGCACATTGCTAGATTTGATTGGATGAAAAGTTTAAGGTTTTTAGATTTATGTCTGAAACAGATATTGGTTTGTAATTACCCTTAGTTTATAATTTCAGCTATGTATTTTTAAGTTTTTCTTTTAATTTTACTTATCATTATTGTTGTGTGAAATAGAGTTTTTATTAATTAGGGATATATATATATATATATATATATATATATATATATATATATATATATAAAGATTTATTAGGCTTGCTTATAGAATATGGTCCAGGTGGTCCAAAAATTATTGTCTCAAGTTACAAAGTTCAAGAACCCATAGTTGTTTAGTTCAGAAGACTGACATCTCACCAACACTCATCTAGCACAGAAATTCTGAAGGATTCCTAAAGAGCTAGTGGTCTTCATTTTATGTTATAATTCCATAGAAATAAAATCTAACACCAGTGGAGGAATGACTCAGCAATAGGATAGTTGAATTTGCCATGAGAGTGAGGGCAAGCAGGTAAAAAAAAAAATGAAAGCTTCCTTCTTCCATGTCTTTTTATATAGATTGCACCAGAAGCGGTGGTTCAGATTTACTGTGCGTCTTCTGGCTTCAAGTAATCTGATTAAGAAAAATCCCTCACAGAAATGCTCAGAAGCATGGATGTTTAGCAGATTCCAGATGTAGTCAAGTTAACAACTAAGAATAGCCACACCAGGATTACTAATACTTAAGATCACCATGAAAACTGAATGAAATACGTTATGCATAACATTTCACATGGGTCCTGGCACATTATAAAGACACTGGTAAATGGTTGTCATTTCAAATAGATTTTTAAATCTTTGCAAATGGCAAACATTTGTTCAGTATAAAGGCTAATTCTGGTTATAATTGCGGCAGTTATTAAAATATGGGGTTTTGTCTTTAAACACTATTTTTCTAGATTTGGCTTCATCAAATCTAGATGAAGACAAATCCTAGACTTGTGGCAAGAATTTTAATAATGCTTTTGTATTTAGTTAATGCTGAATAGGATTCTTCAGTAGTTTTCTAATTTTACTGTGTTGTTTTACATAAATTATATTTTAAATTAATTTTTCTGCTTTCTCTAAAAATTTAGTTATTAAAAGGGAATTTTAGTATCCCATTATAATTTTAATATAGAGAGTGCATACAGTGATTACCTGTTCTTTTATTCATGAAATTGATAATTTTCTCTCTGTTTACTTTATAAGTCATGCTGGGAATTTATCAATTCATTTTCTCACTTTCTGAATGAACATATTCTTAGTTTCCTTCTACATGCATATATGTGTATGCTTGATACATAACATATACCTGAGCACACATATATGTTTTATATATAGTTTACCATAAGTACTGTTTTAACGGTGTTCCAAAAGTTTTAATAAAAATGTCTTTTAAATTAAGTTGTAGTTTGGAAGTAATATTGCACAGTTTTGATGAATTTTAACAAATGCCATCAAAGTGGTCTCTCCTCTCTCTGCTGACTTAAGACATTTGTCATCTCCTCCTCTTCTAGGGATCTCTTGGATCTCAGGCCTTTAGAAATGTATCGGCAGACCACTTCCTTCTGCCCGCTTCTATGACTCTCGGGTCTCTAGTCTGAGATGGAATTATAACAGCAACTCTGTTAGTTCTCCAGTCCGAAGATGGCATACTGGAGGAATTCTGGACCTCCTAGCACATGAGCTAGTTCTCATAAGAAATCACACCCCTACTTATTTACAAATATGTCCTACTGGTTCTTTGTCCCTGGAGAATTCTAACATATAAGTCTAGAGTTGTAAGAAAAAAAGTGATTTCAACCATGTTTCACTCTCACCAGCAATGTATGAGATAGTTTCTCTACAATCTCTGAAATATTTGGCATTGGCAATCTTTTGGAAGTATCTATCTTTATGTGTGTAGAAGTCCGTAATTATTCTTTTAACTCAAGGGCTGATATTTTTTTTAACATATTTCTAGGCCTTTTACAGCTCCTAAAAGCCACTCATAAGCCAGTTATTTGGTCCCTGTTCGTCAATCAAGGAGACAGAATCTGTTATTCAGTCCAGACCAGCTTTGAATTTGTTAAGTTCTTTGAGTTAAATGCCTTTTATTCATGATATATTTTTTGTAGTATACTTTCTGGATTCATTTTAATAATATTTTATTACAGTCTTTTTTATGTCATGTTCATGATGGATGTTGGTTTGAAATTTATACCTCTTGTAATACTCATGCCTAATAAAAACTTGACGCATAATTTTTAAAACCAAGCATAAATAAAACAATTTCTGTTCAGAAAGCAATAAAAGACACAAGATATCAACACTACCATTTAGAATATTATATTACACATACAACATTAATGATATCATAAATAATAATATAAACTTACAAAGTAAAAGAGTTTCTAAAATATTTATATAACATTTTATCACTGTGATACATTGATCAATCATGACAGATTATTTTTAGTGAGGATATTGTTATGTAATAAAGTGTAGCTTCAAACTCAATCTTTCTGTCTGTTCCTTAGTTTCTTTTTTATTGGATAATTTTTTAATTTAAATTTGAAACAAGCTTGTTTTACATATCAATCCCAGTTCCTGCACCCTCCAGTCCACCCCCATTCCCCCACCAACACCCATTCCATCCCCATTCCTCTGCCCAGGGAGCAGACTTCCATGGGGAATCTTCAAAGTCTGTCATATCATTTGGAGCAGTACATAGGCCTGACCCCATGTGTCCAGGCTGAGAGAGTATCCCTCTATATAGAATGGGCTCCCAAAATCCATTCATATACTAGGGATAAATACGGATCCAATACCAGAGGCCACTTAGACTGCCCAGTCCTCCTAACTAACACTAACGTTCAGGGAATCTGAGTTGGTCCTATGCTGGTTTCCCAGCTGTCAGGCTGGAATTCCTGAGTTCCCCTTGTTCAGGTCAGCACTTTCTGTGTGTTTCTCCAGCCTGGTCTTGACCTCTTTGTTCATCACTCCTCTCTGTCTCTGTCTCTGTCTCTGTCTCTGTCTGTGTCTCTGTCTCTGTCTCTGTCTCTCTCTGTCTCTGTCTCTCTCTGTCTCTGTCTCTCTCTGTCTCTGTCTCTCTGTCTGTCTGTCTGTCTGTCTCTCTCTCTCTCTCTCTCTCTCTCTCTCTCTCTCTCTGTGTGTGTGTGTGTGTGTGTGTGTTTATCTGTGGGTGGCTGCTTCCATCAGCTACTAGATGAAGGCTTTAGGATGGCATATAAGGTAGTTGTCAGTCTCAGGGAAGGGCATTTAAGGTAGCCTCTCCATTATTGCTTAGGTTGTTAGTTGGTGTCATTCTTGTAAGTCTGTGGACATTTCCCTACTGCCAGATTTCTCTTAAAACCTATAATGGCTCCCTCTAATATGATACCTTCTTGCTCTCCACTATTCTTTCCCTGGTGAAATCTTCCTGGTTCAACATGCACACCTCTCCCCTCCTCTTCCTCTTATCTCCCTCTCTCCTCCACCCATGCTCCCAATTTGCTCAGGAGATTTTGTTCCTTTCTCTTCTCTGGGAGGCCATGTATGTCTTTCTTAGGGTCCTCCTTGTTTCCTAGCTTCTCTGGCAGTGTGGAGTGTAGGCTGGTAAACCTTGTTCTATGTCTAAAATCCATATATGAGTGAGTATATACCCTGTTTGTCTTTTCGTGACTAGGTTACCTCACTCAGGAAAGTTTCAACTAGTTCTGTCCATTTGCCTGCAAATTTCAAGATTTCATTGCCTCCCCTGCTGAGTAGTAATACATTGTGTACATTGGATTATTTGGTGTTTTGGTAACTAGCTTTCTGAGTTCTTTGTATATTTTGGAAATCAGCCCTCTGTCAGATATGGGGTTAGTGCATATCTTTTCGCATACTGTGGGCTGACATTTTATCTTGTTGACTGCATCTTTGCCTTACAGAAACTATTCAATTTAAGGAGGTCCCATATATTAATTGTTGATCTCAGTGTCTTTCCTACTGATGTTATATTCAGGAAGCAGTCTCCTGTACCAATTCGGTCTAAGAGAATCAGTGTGGCTGGATTTATGTTGAGGTCTTTGATCCATTTAGACTTAAGTTTTGTGCATGGCAATAGATATGGATCTATCTGGAGTCTTCTACATGCAAGCACCCAGTTATGCCAGCTCCATTCGTTGAAGTTGCTTTCTTTTTTCCATTGTATAATTTTAGGTTCTTTTTCAAAAATCTGGTGTTTGTAGGTGTATGGGTTAATATCAGCCTTTCCAATTCAATTCCATTGGTCTTCCTGTCTATTTTTGTGCTAAGTAACAAGCTGTTTTCAGGACTATATCTCTATAATAGGTAGTGAAATCAGGGACGGTGATACCTCCAGAAGTTCCTTTAGTGTACATGGTTGTATTGGTTATCCTTGTTCTTTTATTTTTCTGTATAAAGGTGAGTATTGTTCTTTCAAGATCAGTGAAGAATTGTGCTTGGATTTTAATGGGGATTGCATTGAATCTGGAGATTGCTTATGGCAGGATTACCACTTTTAATTTGTTGATCCTACCTATCATTGAGCATGGGAGATCTTTCCATTTTCTCGTATCTTCTTAAATTTCATTCTTTAAAGACTCAAAATTCTTATTATGTAAGTCTTTCACTTATTTGGTTAGTGTTATCTCAAGATATTTTATGTTTGTGGCTATTGTAAAAGGGGACTTTTCTCTGATTTCCCCAGAATGAAGCCAACTTGTTCATGGTGGATGAGTTCTCTGATGTGTTCTTGGATTCTATTAGCCAGTAATTTTTTTTTTTAGTATTTTTGCATCAATGTTCATGAGGGATATTGGTCTGTAGTTCTCTTTCTTAGTTGTGTCTTTGTGTGGCTTGGGTAACAAAGTAATTGTAGCTTCATAAAAAGATTTTGGCAATGACATTTATGCTTCTATTGTGTGGAACAATTTGAGAACTACTTTGAATCTTTGAATTTCTCATAGAATTCTGCACTGAAACCATCTGTCCCTGGGTTTTTTTGGGGGTGGGGAGGGAGGCTTTTGATGACTTCTTCTATTTCATTAGGGGTTATAGGTCTATTTAAATTGTTTATCTGTTCTTGATTTAATTTTTGTAAGTGATGTCTATTCAGAAAATGCACCATTTTCGTTAAATTTTCAAATGTTGTGGAGTACAAGTTTTCAAAGTATAACCGGAAGATTCTCTGGATTTCTTCAGTATCTGTTGTTATGTCCTCCTATTCCTTTCTGATTTTGTTAATCTGTATGTTCTCTCTCTACCTTTTGGTTAGTTTATCTATTTGTTGATTTTTCTCAAAGATCCAACTCTTTGTTATATTGATTCTTTGTGTTGTTTCCCTAGCTTCTACTTTATTAATTTCAGCCCTCAGTTTTATTATTTCCTGGTGTCTCCTCCTGTGAGGTGAGTTTGCCTCATTTTGTTCTAGAGCTTTCAGTTGTGCTGTTAGTTCTCTAATGTGACTATTCTCCAGTTTCTTCATGTGGGCACTTAGTGCTATGAACTTTCTTCGCTCTTAGTACGGCTTTCAAATTGTTCCATAAGTTTCGGCATATTGTGTCATCATTCTCATTAAATTCTAGGAAGTGTTTAATTTCTTTCTTTTTCCTTTACCCAGGAATGGTGCAATTGCGCATTGTTCAATTTCCTTGAGTTTGTAGGGTTTCTGCACTTTGTATTGTTGTGTAATTCAAACTTTAAAGCATGATGGTATGATAAGATACAGGGGATAATCCTATTTTTTGTACCTATTGAGGTTTGCTATATTACCGACTAAGTGATCGATTTTAGAGAAGGTTCCATGTGGAGCTGAGAAGAAGGTATATTCTTTGTGTTTGGAAGGAATGTTCTATAAATGCCTGCTAAACCCAATTGGATCATAACTTCTATTAGTTCTTTTGTTTCTTAAGTTTCTGTCTGGTGGACCTGTCTAGTGTGGGGTGTTGAAGTCTCCCACTATAAATGTGTGAGGTTTTATTTGAGATTTGAGTTTTAGTAATGCTTCTTTTATGAATGTGGGTGCCTTTGTATTTGGGACATAGATGTTCAGAATTGAAACTGCATCTTGATGTATTTGCCCTGTGATGACTAAGAAATGACCTTCTTCTTTTCTTTTGATTGATTTTAGTTTAAATTCTAATTTGTTAGATATTAGGTTTGCTACAACTGCCTGTTTCCTGGCTCAGTTTGATTGGAAAATCCTTTCCCAACCTGTAAATCTGAGGTAATGTCTGTCTTTGAAGTTGAGGTGTGTTTCTTGTATGCAGCAGAAGAATGGATTCTGTCTTCGTATCCATTCTGTTAGCCTGTGTCTTTTTATAGGTGAGTAAAGACCATTAATATTGAGGGATATTAATGACCATTGATTGTTAACTCTTGTTTGTTTGGAATATGTTGTTGTTGTTGTAATTATGTGTGGATTTCCACCCATTTTTATTTTGGCTGTTGGTAAAGTTGAATTATATATTGCCTATGTTTTTGTGAGTGTGGTTAATTTCCTTGGGTTGAAGTTTTCCTTTCATAACTTTCTGTAGGGCTGTATTAGTTGATAAGTATTGTTTGAATCTTGTTTTGTCATAGAATATCTTGGTTTCTCCATCTATAGTTGTCGATTCTACCTAGGCCAGCAAGGAAACATGACCACGACTCTTCTTCAAGCAGTTTATTCAGGAATCTTGTACATCAGCTTCCACTTCTCCCAGCCCCAGCAAATCCTTAAATGTGCTCTCACAACCCAATCAGCTCATGCCACCTGACAATCCCAGATAGACCACAGAAGGAGGAAGCACACCAGATCTATCAAGCACTTCCAAATAAGGCTTGTTTACAGCTAAGCTTGAACTACCTGGCATCCAGCCAGGCGCCATCTTGGGGCTGTGGCTTCCCACAGTTCCCCCTTTCATGTTTTAAATGCAACAGGCAAAGGTAGAGGTCTGATCTGTGATGAACAAGGGACATTGTAATGGCCCCACGCCCAGTTATCAGCCAAGATGGTACCACACCCATCCGGTATCTTTTCTCAGAGATGGGATTAGGATACCAACCCATATGCAATTAGACTTGCCCTCCATGAAGCTGCTAGAAGCTAGCCTCAAGTGCAGTACTTCGTCTCGCATCCTGAGCGTGATGACTGCTTAGCCCTTTCAAGCCTGAGGTGATTGCCCTGCCTCCAGGGCTGCGAAGGCTTGTGCAATTATGGCATTACTTCTCCTCTGTCTAACCCTCATCCTGCAGATACACCATAAGGCAATGAGACTGACTAGCATAAGCACCCCTCACAGGGCACCTATTCCTGCCCATTTTTTCAGATGATTTGTGGCTTGGGTGATCCATGTAGACAGTCCCAGTAGCAATGGAGACATCAACCCAGGTGGAATTCACATTCACAATAGACAGCCTCAGGTTGTGCATCAAATTATCAAAGTCGCCAAACCAATTACCTAAAAGATACTGTGAGAGCTGTTTAGACATATTGGCTGCTAAAGAATAATTCTGGTAGGATACTGTGGTCACTCAACAAGCCGGTCATCTTCCATTCACAGCCCAGCTGTGCCAACTGCCATAGAGCACTGACCTGTTCCTGTACAAGATCAGTGCGTTGATTCAGTACCAATTGCTACAAAAAAACCTAGGAAAAACTTGAGCCGAGTGTCTAATCGGCTTGGGCTTTGGGAACACCGATGGGATTCCCCACCACTGGTCCACTTTCATCTCGTTGATCAGCATAACCATCAGCAGCAGCAGCATCAGGTGAAATGTAAAAGGGCTGTAAACGCCTCCAAATTAACTCTTGCAGCTGTGTTATATAAGGCTGAATAGGGCTATCTACCTTTACCTTCTCTACCACCTTTGGCATGACACAGTCCTTATTTATCTTAGCCCCTAAATAATTAATGACACTACCCTGCTGGACCTTTTCTGAGACAAGCTGTTTTATCAAGGGCATGGCCGTATCAGGGTCTCCAAATACCCTCCCAGCTGCCTCCACCATTCTAGCCACAAAATCAGAAAACTTTTCAACAGCCTTGCAGCATTTTTGATCCTCTAGGCACCTGCGAAGAAGTTTCCAAATAGGCCTTGTCCCTGACTTCAGTGTTCCCTGTGTCCAGGCAAAATCTAGACCCTTTCCAAGTTTGTTCCAGTTGAATTGCCTGAGATGGCAAACCAGGGAGCTACTGTCTCAACTTCCCTAAGAAATCTTTCTAATGTACTTTTCTTTAGTTTCAACCCTTTTGAATGTAACAGCTCTTGAAGAGCGAGATAAATAGGTTGCGATGTTGTATTCACCATACTTTCACTTTTGGCTTCTTCTACTTTGTCTGAACACGGAACTTTATTGCTCCTTACAAGAGACCTTATCGCCTCTTTACCGAGGGCCTTAGCTTGGTCCCAACTTACCTGGAACTTACCGGTCGTCTGCCCTCACTGCAGAAAGTTCTGAGCCATTCACCCACCAAGAAGTTCCCCATATGGGTCACCACTTGTACACACCTATCTCGGCCAGCAAGGAAACACGACCATGACTTTTCTTCAAGCAGTTTATTCAGGAACCTTGTACATCAGCTTCCACCTCTCCCAGCCCCAGCAAGACCTTAAATGTGCTCTCATAGCCCTATCAGCTCATGCCACCTGGCAATCCCAGATAGGCCACAGAAGGAGGAAGTGCTGTGGCTTCCCACAATAGTGATTGAAAGCTTTCCTGGGTATTGTAGTCTGGGCTGTTATCCATGTTCTCTTAGTGTTTGTAGAATATCTATCTATCACCTTCTGGCCTTCAGAGTTTCCATGGAGAAATCTGGTGTAAATCTGATAGGTTTGCCTTTATATGTTACTTGGCATTTTTCTTTTATGCTGTTAATATTCTTTCTTTATACTGTACATGTGCTGCTTTGGTTATAATGTGGACTTTTTTGTGGTCCACTCTTTTTGGTGTTCTGTAAGCTTCTTGAACTTTCATTGACATGTCTTTCTTTAGATTGGAAAATCTAAATTTCTTCTATGGTTTTGCTGAATATATTTTCTACGCCTTTGAGTTGGATTTCCTCACCTTATTCTATACCTATTACATTTAGGTTTGGCCTTTTCACAGTGTCCCATATTTGCTGAATATTTTGTGTTAGGGATTTGTTGTACTTAAGATTTTCTTTGGTCAATGAATCTATTTCTCCTAATGTATCTTCAACGACTGAGATCCTCTTCCATCTTTTGTATTCTGTTGGTTATGCTTGCATCTGCAGTTCCTGATAGTTTACCTTACTTTTTCCAGCATTTCCTCAAACTCTGTGGGGTGTGTGTGTGTGTGTGTGTGTGTGTGTGTGTGTGTGTGTGTGTGTGTCTGTGTGTGTGTTTTATTGACTTAGCTTTTGAAACTTGCACTGTTTAAATTGTTTCTTGAATTTTTGGTTTGTCTTTTCTTCAACTTCTTTAAAGTGTGCTCTCATTTCTTCTTTTAGGGTCTCTATCATGCTCATGAATTTGATTTTATGTTGGTTCTCTTCTGCTTCATCTGTGTTGGGATGTTCAGTTCTTGTTGGTGTGGTATCCCTAGACTCTGGTGGCATCAAATATTTCTGTTGTTGACTGTATTCTTATACTGTCATTTACCCATCCCTTCTTCCAGTGTGTGCCCATGAGGTTTCTCTCCTTGTGGGTACCAGACCAAGACTCTCTTCCTGTGGTTGCAACTAGGTCCAATACTTCAGTGTTCTCCTCTTCCAGTGGGTAGAGGTGCGACAAGGACAATGATAGACTTTGGATGGGCTACTATGCTGGAACAGGTTACCTAGTGTCCAATCCCCAGTCCTCAGGAGGCTCCGAGCAGGGTATGGAAGGCAGGCGCTTTCCATGTGTCAAAGCAGGACAAAGATTCTGGCAGATCTGGATAGCCTGTCTCAGTTTCTTAAATGCAGAAATTATTACAGGTGTGCCATTGCAATTGTACCAAATCTGCTTCTCTCTATTTTTTTGGTTGTGTTCTTAACTTACTTTTCTGAAAACACATTTATTGGATTGTCAAAATGTGTACTTTTGGCAACCACATTATCTTTTTGATAATTAATATAGTTTTATTCTTTTTCCCTTTTTATTGAAAATAGGCTTTTCATACAATATATTCTGATTACACTTTGCCCTCCCTCCAGTCTTCCCAGTTTCTCCCCACCTCCCCTCCCATCTGGATATATTTTCTTTATGTCTCTAATTAGGAAAGAACAGGCTTCTAAGAGATAACAACCAAACATGATAAAATAAAATATATTAAGATTAAAAAAATCTTCATATCAAAGTTGGACAAGGCAAACCAACAAAAGGAAAAGAGCCCAAGTGTAGGCAGAAGAATCTGAGTACCATTTGTTCACACACTTTGTATTCCAACAAAAAACGATAAACTTAATGATGCACAGAGGACCTATAAAAATATACCTGCGACAGAACTGAGTCAGCCCTATGCTGCAATCACATTTTCAATTGTTACAATAAAATCAACATGCATTTCTAGGCCATGATAATTTTGGAATACATTTCTGATATATTATTTGAAATATAAATGGTGATTCTTGCAGAAAAACTTATGTTTGGCTATGTGTTGATTTGCATGCTTGTATATGTGTCTGTGCATGTGACCATACATATGTATGTAGACATGTGTGAACATGTGTGTGGAGATCAGAGGTCAACATCAAGTGCATTACTTCGGGAAACATTCACCTTGTTTGTTGAGACTTGATCAATGAATGGCCTGGAGTTCACGATATGAACTAGGCTGGCTAACTAGCAAGGCCATGGATCTGCCCCCTCAGCACCTGGATTGCAAGCATGTGTCACCATATCTACATTTTTTTCCATTGGTCCTGGGGATGAAATTCTGGTTCACATGCTTGTATGGAAAACACTTTGTAGCTAGTGTTATCTCCCCAACCCAAGATAGTATTTTGAGGTAGAGATTGCTTCAGATCCCAGGCTGGCCTCAAACTCATAGTAATATGCCTGACCCAGATCCCCAAGTACTGGGATTACAATTGTGAGTCACAATGCACAGCACAGATCTAGACTGTAAAGATCTAGTTCTTCATATGAGTTAGTTTCCTTTAAGTCTGAATTTAACCATGTATGTATAAATATATATGTATGAAGTGATGTGCTAGGTAAGTTTTTAAGTGGTCCCTGAAATATCAATGTTTTAAACCTAGAACCTGTGTCAATACATATGATATGGTGAGATATATTTATCATGGTTATGTCTATTTATCATTATATGTCTATATATCATGACAGATGATCTTAAAATTGCAAGATTATTTAGGTGAACATAGTAAACTCCTATGAGCACTTTTGGAGGTGATGAGTTTTCTCAGGCTATTAGGAGAATTGGAAGGTGAAGGGATTTGAAATATGTGTGAGGGGGACTTGACATAAGGAATCCTGCCATTGGCTATTGTGCTTTGTGAAGCCTTCTGCTCTCTAGAGTTGATTTTCCCCTTTTAGGTGGAGTTCACTAAGACTTATCCACACTTGAGAGGATGGAGGTGGTGATGACAGTTCTCTCCTGAGTGAGTCCATCAAAATTAAATTATATAGAACTACTTTATAAAGATGAATTTCCCCCATTATTCTACTAATGTACTTAAATTTTGGTTATTTATACAAGGAAAGACACAAATATATTCACTTTGTATTTTTAATAATAATCTAGTCATCAGTATTATTATTTTATTGCTCAGAATTTTCTATCTCTGGCCAATTGGAAGTCGTTTGTTACTGGTCTCTGTGGTTCTTTGATATGAGCTGTTTTGTTAAACTTCCTTACTTCACATTCATCTTGTAGTTTTCTTGAAACATTTTTAAATGTTATCTCACTCATGTTATTGATATGGGTTTGTTTATTTTCAGCTCTGTCATATAATTTCATTTTGCAATTAATGTGTGTATAAGCCAACATAAACCAAAGTAGGAGAAAAATTGGGCACATGGGAGAATGCATATACCTTTGTCTCAAGACATGATCTATGCAGCTGTCAGGGTTAGATAAGCAGTCCTAGAACTCTTACATCAATAAATCATAAGAAGAAGAGCAATAGCAGGCAGGTAGAAGCTGATGCAGATGCTCGGAGGCATAGCTTCTTGTTTCTTGGAAAGATTCCAAGCTTGACTTACTCTCTAAATGATTTTAGTTAGGTCCACTGCGTTTATCCACAGTAATCTCCCTTACTGGAAGTCAGTGGGTTAGAAGTTTAATTGCACATGAAATATTTTTAATAGCAAGAACATCTAGATTAGTGTTTTAAAGAACAATGGGACTGCAGCTTATCCAAATTGACACATCACAATCATGCTCTGCCTTTATTATTTACTGTGTCTATTTACTGGGAGCCCATTTTGTATTTAAGCTGAAATTTCATTTTGTACCAGTGGATACCTTGGTACCTTCTGTAATGCCGTGGTCTTCCCTTTCCTGATTAATCTTCTATTATTCCAATTTTCAGAATTAGTGTTTGTTATCCTTGGTCTATGTATTCAATATGCAATAACAAAAGGAAACTAATATTAAAAAGTGCAATGAAAATATTTTTTTCAAGAAATAAGGCATGCAGATATCTGTAATCCGATACTTGGGAAGCTGAAGCTAAAAAACAGAGGATCATGAATTTAATGCTAGCCTGGGCTACACACCAAGACCATATCTCAACATACACTTTATTTTATTTTCTAAATTTACATCTTATGTCTGAAATACATGCTATAAAAATAATACTCATATTCAGTCCTCCCCATGTGTTCCTGGTACACTTAGAAGATACAAAATGGCACTGGTTCTCCCTGGAACTAGAGTTATAGCTGGTTATAAGCCACCATATGGATACTGGGATCCAAATCTGGATCCCATCAAAGCTAAGGAATCCAGAGGTAATGGACATCTCCAAGGAAACTATCTTCAACACATCAGGGATGTCACATAAGATCACAGTAACAGACAGCATGTGCAGAGCCCTCTCAGGTTCAAACCAGACAGAAACCTAGCCCTGAGAAGGATAAATGGGCACAATAGCACACCCCTAACCAAGAAGCTATTTGATAGGTGCTGGAAGAAGATAACCATTTTTCTCTCATCAAGTAATACTGTGTAAGAACAGGAGTAGTTGAACAATACAGAATGAACTTCATGTTTTATTCTGTGCTTTTTGGTGCATGTGTGTGTACGTGATGGGAGGGGAGAGGGAGGAAGAGGAAGAGAAGGGAAGGAAAGAAGGGAGAAATATTGGAGTGGTTTGCCTTGCTTTTTTTTCTTTAGAGCAAAAGAACATTAAGTTGAGGGAGGATATGGCAAGATTTGGGGGAGAGGAAAGGATGTGATCAAAACATATCACATGAAAATTTTAAAATGAACGAATTGTCATTGGTTCTCTCTAAAAAGTAAATAAAAAACAGGATGTAGAGGCTAATTAAATTTCTTGATTCAAAAATGAACCTCATTGCGGTGCAACAAAAGTGGCATATTTTGGATAGAGCTCATGATGATGATCTCAGTGATGTGTATGTATTTTTAATTACTCTGTTTTTGTTCTTTCTACAGCTGAAATCTCTCCCCAGCACACCCTTCTACCCTTTGGCTTGCCACAGTTTCCGAGAAATAGGAGTTTCATGAAGCTTCCTTCTCTGGTCCCAAGAGATTTGTAATTAAGTTTTCATTTTGAGATAGATGTACTTTCATATGCATGTGTAAGGAGTAATAATGAAGGATCCTGTGTGCCCTTTACCCAGAATTCCCCACTGCTGCTGTGTTAAAGAAATACTGAAAACATAATAGTATAGTGACAAAGACTCATGATGTTGTACTTTTGTCTTCACATTCACTTCTCTCCCACACCCCGTTTTCAATCCTTCCCAGTTCCTAATCTGTATATATTTATATGAACTAGCATTAAGTAAATGGAATGACATGGCATGTAATGTTGACTGTTTTAGTATAGTTCTTTGGAATTCTTCATGAAGTTTGTTGTGTATATCTACAGTTTGTTCTCTACTATTTTATTGTTTCCTTGTATATATATAGCTTAACAATTCACTTTTTGACTGATATCTGAGTTTTTTTCATTTAGCCATCACAAATAAAGATTTTATGAATAATTATGTAGTTATTTCTGTGTGGGAATATGTTTCTTCTTAGGATATGTTTATGTGTGGGAATATGTTTCTTCTTAGGATATGCCCAGGAGTGTGATTTCTGGTTATTTGATAATGTTTAATTTATTTTCTACACATCAAGTGTTTTATTGATTTTGGAAAATAGAACCAATTGGACATGATTAAGAGCACACCTATGCTTTAAAATAACATGATTTTTGCATAATGAATTAGTGACACTTTTGTTTTTTGAAATTATAACTACCTCATTTCCTCTCTCTATGCCCTTACTCTCTCTCTAATTCCTTATCTCTTCTTCTTTGTTGTTGCTACAATATACATGCACACACATACCACACACACACACACACACGTATATATATGTATATTTTTTAAAATATATATATAAATACAACCTGCTCAATCCAATAATATCACTTGTACGTATATAATCTCAAGATGGACCATGTGATATTTGATAACTAATTGGGGGACCTTTTACATGGAAGCATGTAGTGCTCTATTTCATTCTGGACATGAAAGAGAAATACTGTCCTAGAGATTATGTAAATTTGCACCAGTGATTTACGGCACATTCAGATTCCAAGTACTAACAACATCACAAGACTTTATTGCTTTCATTTTGTTTTTGATAAGGGGATCTGTATGAATTATTCTCATTTCTGTGATCAAATACATGCCAACACTCACCTTAACAGAGGAAGAACATATTTTTCTTACACTTAGAGCTGGTACAATCCACCATGTCAAGAAAGATGTAGTGAAAGGAGTATGATGTGGTTGGTTACATTGTCTTTATAATCAGTGAACACAAAAGTCAAGAAACGATGATGGTCTATTCTTGGGCCTGTCCACCATGAACACTTCCACTTGCTAGGTCCTACCCCCAAGGCTTGTCCTCAGATGAACACTTAGTGTTCAAACTTGTATGCGCAAAGGGTACATTTCCCATTCAAACAACAGGATCTCACTCTGTAACATAGGGTATCCCCAAACTCGACTGCTTTTAAGTACTGACTCTACAGTTTCATAGATGCTCTTTGTGGTGGCCCCATTGTAACACAATTAATGAAAACTCAGAGACAGATATTGGGGTTCAAGTTGAAGATCAGAATATTAAAGCAGCCAGCCACTAGCTCTTACTGACCTCAGACCAAAATGGATGAATCTAACTCCACGAATCCTAGGAGTACAGACAACATCAAGGAAACTGCACCATCATCAACAAGGCCGATACACACTGAACTCACAGAGACTATGACAGCATGAACAAGACCAAGCAAAACACCTGTGGGAATGTGGGGAGATGAGCACAATGTCCCACTCCTAGCCAAGAAGCTATTTGCAACTAATAGCTTTAACAGAAGGGAAATCGATTTTCTTCCGTGAAGTGATACTGATATATCAACCAAACCAGAACAAGCCCCAGGTTCTGGAGTAGTTGGCAAATATAAATCAAACTCTGTGTGTGTTTGTTTGTTTGTTTTTTGTGCTTCTTTTTGTTGTTGTGATTTGATTTTTTTAAAGATCACAAAAGAACATGAGATTAGGGAGGGGGGAGGTGGGGAGAATGTGTGAAGAGTTGGAGGAGAAACAATATTAACAGAATATTTTATATGAAATTCTCAAAACTAAAAACATTCAAAAACAGCTCAATTAAGAGAAATCACAATAGCAAATGTCGGATGGAACACAATAGAAGTGGGACAGCTGGAACTTTAATATACTGTTGGTGTGAGTGTTAAGTTATTTCATCCACTTCAGAAAAGCATTTGGTAAATGGCCTAAAATAAGCCTACACCATGATGCAGTAATTACCCTTTTAATAGATTTTCCAAGAAAAATGAAGACAGGTACATTGCTCTCATTCAAATAAATAACCACCCACCTGTGTTCATGCAGGCAAGCGTAATTAAATGTGATGTAACGCACACACACACAATGGGAATCTGAGGGGGGCTTGGGAAGAGGAGGAGGGTTCAATAGGAGGAGAAAGGGCATAAGATATAGTAATGTGGTGAGTATAGCCAATTAACATTATATCTGCATGAAATGCTAAAATAATAAATACATTTTAAATATGAAATGAATGCATATATAAAATTACATATACAAGAATTATTTCAGTTGCTCTACTCATAAGAGTCTCAAACTGAAAACAAGAAAAATTCCATTAACATATTAACAGTAGATGGGACAAATACTAAAATCACATGATAGATTGTTGTGGAATATTTGTTCAGCCAGGCAAAACTATGTTACATTTTGTTTATGCTGCAGAATATCACTTGAACTGTGTAAAGGTGTGTTACTTTTGTATATGCTGCATTTTTTAATTGTATAAAGATATGTTGTATGCGTTCAACTTTGCCTGCCTAAGGCACCTGATGGGTCTAATAAAGACTGAACAACCAATAGGTATGCAGTGGAGGCATAGGAGGATAACTCTAGTCTTGGGAGGAAGAGAAAAGAAGGAAGACAAGAGAAGAAGGAGAAGAGAAGAAGGAGAAGAGATTGAGGGACAAGAACAAGAATGCAGGAAGATGCCAGTCAGACATGAGAAGCAGTGAAAGTAAGATATACAGAAGTAAGTAAGGTACTAAGCCCCGAGGCAAAGGTGGATAGAGAGAAACAGCTTAAGTTAAAGAGCCTAAGCTAGGCCAAGCATTCAAAACTAATATAATAAGAAGTCTCTGTGTCATGATTTAGGAGCTGGTTGGTGGACCAAAATAAAAAGCCTTGTACAATAGACTGTTATACAGGGTTTTAAAAACATGATTGAATTGCACTGAAATGGAGAAAATTATGAAAAACTATTTAATAAATATAATTTAGATAACATATAAAAATTCCTTGAAAAACATTACCCACTAACAATGGTATTAGAAGAAATGGGAAATATTTTTAGTCTTTTCTATTAAGTAATTCTTTTAGTAAAATGATTTCTGCAGATAATTTCCAGTCCCGGATGGTTTTGTACATAAATTTAATTTTATGTTGACCTCTATGAGTATTCATATGATGAGGGAAATATCATTTTAAAACACATTCTCTCCAAAGCCAGAAGAGGAAGTAACATTTTCCAATTCACATTACAAAGTCAGTATTATCCTAATATTCTAAGCGGATGAAGATATACCAGTGGCTCTAAACTTTCCTAATGCTGTAACCTTTTAATACATGTTGTGGTGACCCCAAACCAAAAAATTATGTCATTGCTACTTTATAACTGTACTTTTGATACTATTATGAATCATAATGTCAATATCTGATGTGCAAGATATCTGATATGCAACCTGTTATGAGAGCCATGACTCACAGGTTGAGAATCTATGTATTGAAAGCATGCGTGCATAGAGATATATGTATGTAATGCCAGAATTTGGTAGGCTGGGATAGCAGAATGATGAGTTTGAGGTTAGCTTGAACTAAATAAGACCCTAATTCAAAAAAGCAGCAACAACAAAAATTATAAATGTAAGAAAAGTAGCAGAACATTACTCTTAGCAAAGTCTTAAAAATATTAATCTAGCAGTATATAAAAATGTATCAGGGGACTGGCCTCCCATGCTCCAGAAGATGACCCTACACCCAAGCACAAACACACATGAAAAACTCTTATTGAAATTGGTGGGTTAACAAGAGGGAGCTCATGGGCCCCCCCAGACTGATAGCTGGGAATCCAGCATTGAACTGACTCAATGAACACGGATCTCAGTTAGAAGGACTGAGCAGTCTAAGGGACCTCTGACAGTGGAACCAGGAAGTATCTCCACAAAAGGACTCTGGGAGCACATTCCCCAATCCCTTAACCTAGAGGCAGGAGGGAGGGCCTAGTCCCTACTCCAAATGACTTGACAGTTTTTTTTGACCCCTCCTGGAAGGCACCACCCTCCCTGTGGAGTGGGGGGAGAAGGAATGGGATGGGAGGAGGTGGAGGCATGTGAGGGAGGGAGGGAGAGGGAACTGGGATTGATATGTAAGATAAGAAAAATAAGAAAAGATAATAAATATTATTATATATTACCATGATACAAAAAAAGAGAATGTGAAATTACAAGTGAGATGTGGGAAGGTCTTGGAGAAGTTGAAGGTGTAGGCAGTGGATATCTACAACTATGTTGCATATATGTGTAAATTTCTCAAAGAATAATATATGTATACATATACATATGTATATATATACATCCATACACACACACATATATATATATATACACATATATATATGTGTGTGTGTATGGATATATATATATATATATATATATATATATATATATATATATGAGTGCTGTTGTAGTTTCTTTTCAATTGCTGTAACAAAGCACCACGGTAAAGTCAACTTATAAAGGAAAGCATTTAATTTAGGGCTCACAGTTCCAGAGGCTTAGAGTCCATGATTATCATGGTGGGGCATATGTCAGCAGGCAGACAGGTGTGATATTGGACCAGTAGATGAGACAACCATCAACCACAGGCAGGGTAGGGCACTCTCAGTCAAACCAGCTCATGGGGTTACCCTGTGAGTACAAGAGTATTTTACCATTGGAGAGGTGGTGCCATTTGCCATATTAATGGAATAAAAGAGAAAACCTATATAAAATCTATGTAAACATTTACAGAAAACATGCTTGAAGAAACTTGGCAAACTTATCTGAGAAATTCAGAGAAAACAACTTCTTTAACTTGATGAAAGGTACACACACACACACACACACACAGAGAGAGAGAGAGAGAGAGAGTGTTTTTAATGGAAGAAGGAATACTTTCTTCCTATTATCAGGAAAAAGCAGTGGTTTTACTACCATAGCTTTGTTGGGTATTGTACTGGAAGTCTCAGGCAGAGAGTGACAACAACATGAAATAAAAGGAATATATATTAGAAGAGAAGATATTATTTGCACACATTATGATTATGGTTATAGTAAATTTGAAGCCACCTAAAGCAAAAAGCTACTAAACTATTTGTGTGAATGTAGCAAAGTCAACATATAAAATGCCAATATGAAAATACCAATTTTAATTCTGTATAATAACAATGAAAATGTAGACATGTTCTTAGAAACAACTCCATTTACAATTGTAGCTAAAAAATAGGGGAAAACAGGAATACATGTTATTAAAATATTTTACAGAATCTATACAGTGAAAAGTACAAAACACTGGAAGAAAAATTAAAGCAAACCTAAATGAATATAAAAATATTCACGTTGAATGCATTGGAAGACTCAAATTGTAAATGCATATGTTATTTCCCATTTTATTCACACCAAAGTCTGAAAAATCAATGTTAATGTTAAACTCAATATTAAAACAGAGCCTAAGAAACATGTCTACTCATACAGTAACATGTTTATTACAGACACTACTACCACTCAGTGGTGGAAAGATAAGCTAGGCCAAGTGAACCCTCATATGGAAAAAATAACTGTAACAGCTACCTTTCATTATAAACAAACATTTAATTCTAGGAGAGGCAGAATAATATTTTTGTTTTATTCAAGGAAACATATTTCTTAAGAACACATTAAGTACCAATAACAAGTTAAAGATCGGCTGGAGAGATGGCTCTGTTTAAAAGCACTTGTTACTCTTCCAATTTTCCACACATAGTGGCTTGCAGGGGTCTGTAACTACAATTCCAGAGGATTTCCTGCCCTCTTGTGGACTCTATGGGCAATGCTTGCACATGGTATACAGACGTTCACACAGACCAAATACTACTATATATAAAATAAAAATAAATAAATCTTAAAAAATAAGGAAGAATTCAGCCTCAAGTCAGCTAAGAACACTTTTTAATTCAAAGGAAAAATAAAAGCACCAAGTTGTTATATGAGTGTAGCAACCTTATAAAAAAAAAAGTGTTTTACAACAGACTGAAATTAAGAATTCAAGAATAAAAAAAATGCAGACATCATAATTTATAAACTTGAACATAACCTGTATGGTGTTATGGGTTCCCAGGCTGAAGGGGACAGAATCATAACAGCATGGATGCAAGCACTGAATCATGCTAAGTGACATTATCCAGATATGGAAAGACAAGCATCACAGGGCTAAAAATTGGTTCTGTGGAAGCTAAGAGTAGAATGGGGTTCTCAGAGGTGTGGAAAATACAGCCTGGAAAGGATAGGCAAAGATGGTGAATGAATGATGCGTTACAGTTAAGAACAAGAAGTTCTGGTGTACAACTATACAATTAGTAGCTACAGGTGACAATTACGGATAAACATTTCAAAAAACTGAAGGGTGCTAAGCATTTTCACCACAAAGAGTGGCCAAGCATTTGAGGAGATAAATATGTTTAGCATGGTTTAAGCATTACACAATGTGTACATATACAAAATATGACCCACTATCCCATCAATATGTTTATTTTTATGACATTTTGCCTTCACTAGAAAAATTTAAGCCTTTCAAACATAAACACCAGAAGATCTAGCCATAAATTGTGAGAAGACATATAATCTGCTACATATCCAGAACATGGAAAGACAAAATATAAACAAGGGAAAGGCAGACGTCCCAATCCACTATGCAAAAAAAGGTGTTCTTCAACATCTCTATTTATCAGATAAATGTGAGCCACGAAGTGATGCATGTACTCTACCCCCACCCACAGCGATTAGAATAGCTAAAGCTAAAATAACTTTAATAGTCATGTCACTATGGACTTAAAACCATTTAACGCTCATACACATAGACAGTAGTGAAGCCTTGATACGACCAAATTAGAATAGATTTTGCTTATACAGATGTGTATGCTCTTGTAACAAATCTATGAAGGGCTATATATGAAATGTATACATTTTCCATAAATAAGATCCATATCAAGAAATGAGAAAAGAGGAATTATATGAGATAATAAGGAAGTTTTAATAGAAACTGTATATGTAGGAATACAAAATTATCGGAATTAATTTTGTAGATCCGGTAAAAAGCATTGTGTTAACATTCTGTATATTTTTAAAGTGAGTTTTAAATTAAGTAAGGGATTTGCTTAAAATAATCCAGTTTGGCGGGCGGGAATGGATGAGAGGACGCATGTGTAAGGTTGACTCGGTGTAAACGAGAATTACAACTTGACGATGAGGAAAAACCTCCATCATATCATCTTCACTTCTCATTTAACTGAACCTTTTCCATAATAATAAAAAACACACCTTTCATTATTTGAAGAAAAAGTGTAGGCTTTTGTGGACGCAGAGAGCCCCTCTCCTGATCAGCTTTGTGAACAGTTGCCTAACCTACTTGTCTCCATTCATCTTCTAAAAAAATGGCACTACTTACACAGCTTGCTTCCAAATCTAGACAATCCTGTAAGACTCCGCCCTTCCGCTTTCAACTTGATATCCAGCTGGAATCCATCAGGTACTCGATGCTGACTGATTGCGGGTCCCCGTTCCCTTCCCCCAAGCTCTGCCCTACTTTTCCAGTTGCTCTTCGGTTTCCTATGGAGCATTGAGTTCTACGATGTATCCCAGTGTACTTTCCCACCTAACGGCTTGCGAGATTGTGCTATGCAGTTTGAGAAGGTAACATTACACTAACAGGCTGGGTCTGTGCTATAGGATGACAATACCCTATGTCACACCAGCCCTGGGTAGAATAGGTGATTAAAATGTACCATCTGGCTAAAGAACTAGGCGACTCCACACTGGATCACCTTCTCCTTTGGTCTTATGTTTGAAGGTAGAGATGTTCAAGCCCCCCACTGGCACCATAGCCTCCTTGACTCACACTCGAAGTACTCTAGGCACCTTCTTGGGGTTTCCAGTTTTATCATGTCATCACAAGTGTGATGGGCAGCAGCTACAATTTATAGCATAGTAATTAAAAGCTTGAACGGCCCGCTACAAAATAGTTCCGAAAGTTATCTGAACATTCCGAGTCTCAGTTTATATATTCGAAAAATGGAAAGTGTGTGATAAACAGTTGTTAGTCTCAACTTGGAAAAAATGCATATAAAGTTCTTAGCACAATATCGGCATGGTGTAAGAAGTAAATATGAACCATTGGATGCTGTTACAGACGAGCCTGTAGACCAGATACATTCCACATTCCTTGGGTCGTTTTCCTTATCCGCCTGCCTTTTGGGGCCCTTAGCTAGTCCTAACAATCAATAACTCTCCTCAATGCCTAACCCCTGGCTGCTCACACACCCTGGACCAACTTCATCTCCCACTTTCTCCAAACTTAACTGCCCATTTGTGTGTATCATGACACTGCCTCTTCTGTCCACCAGGTGGCGCCAGAGAATGTCAGTCTCCCATCAGCTTCCCTTGAAACGTTTTAAAAGCTCAGAAATTCAGAGGTCAAGAGGGAGGAAGAGGGAACTGAGATCCATATGTAAAATAAGAAAAAATAATAATAAAAGAAATTCATAGTTCGGCTTCTTGGAGGAGTAAATAGTACTTTCTTCCATGACAATATTTTAGGACTTTTGTTTAAGGTCCGCCCTGACTTCTGTAGACCATTTCAGCCCATAAATTAGGTTTCTGCCCTGGCAGGACTATTTATGTTGCTTCCTTTTCACATTCTTGGGTTCAGAGAGGCCTCTCTTTTAAAGCAAGCACACTGCTCCCGTATGCTTTCAAAGGCTGTCTAAATTCCCCTTAAATTCCTCTTAAACTACTTGCCACAGTATCCCACTTCTAACCATCTGCCCTCATTCCCTAAGTCACTGCAGTCTGCCAAGGAGTGGTGGGGTGTCGGAGCAGGGAAGACTCTTTGAGAAAGATTGTCAGTGGCCCTGACTGGAGAGGTTTGTAGGGTGCCTGACTCTGGAGTCCTCAAAACACTAGAATGGGTGTTTTATCTGATACACAAAAAGCTGTTTAAATTATTATTAAATACTATCCACATATGGGATTCATCTTTAGAAACTCCCCCAGGTAGAGAGAGAACCCTGAGAGAAAATGTTATACAGACCATGTTTCACACATTTCCAACCCCACATCTGTACAATGGAGACCATCATAGTTCAAGTCATGTAAGATTGTTATAAAGAAAAACGGAGTTGCTTGTAAGGCACTTGTAACAGTGTCTGGCTTGTAGCAAATACTGTCCTTCATTCGCTAACAGCAATGCTACAGTCCTCTTGCCATTAGGAGACTTTTGTCACCCCGAGGCCCTCCAGACAATGTTTTGGGAAGCTATTTCTTTCTTGGCCTTCACTGACTTTACTCTCCCACATATTACTGAATTCCTCTTGAAACATCTCAGCCTACACTCCATACTGCCAGAGAAGCTAGGAAACAAGAAGGACCCTATGAAAGACATATGTGGTCCCCTGGAGAAGGGGAAAGGGACAAGATCTCCTGAGCAAATTGGGAGCATGGGGAGAGGGGAGAAGGCATTAAGAGAAAGAGAAGTGGAGAAGAGGAGGAGAGAGGAGGACATGAAGGAGCAGCAAGATTGAGTTGGGGGAAGAATAGAGGAGAGCAAGAAATCTGGCACCAGGGAAATGTCCAGATATCTACAAGGATGACCACAAATAAGAATCTGAGCAATAGTGGAGAGGCTACTTTAAATGCCCTTCCCCGATAATGAGATTGATGACTACCTTATATGCCGTCTTAGAACCTTCATCCTGTGCTGTTGAAAGCAGAAGCAGACACCCACAGCTAAACACTGAGCTGAACTCTTGGAATCCAAATACAGAAAGGGAGGAGTGATGAGCAAAGGGGTCAAGATCAGGCTGGAGAAACCCACAAAAACAGCTGACCTGAACAAAGGGGAGCTCATGGATCCCAGACTGATAGCTGGGAAACCAGCATAGGACCAACCCAAATTCCCTGAATGTGGGTGTTAATTATGAGGCCTGGGAAATCTATGGGGCCTCTGGTAATGGATCAGTATTTATCCCTAGTATATGAATGGACTTTGGGAGCCCACTCCACATAGAAGAATACTCTCTCAGCCTAACACGGGGGAGGGCCTAGGTTCTGTTCCAAATGATATGACAGACTTTGAAGATTCCCCATGGAAGGCCTAACCCTCCCTGGAGAGCAGAAAGGGGATGGGATAGAGAGTTGATGTGGGGCAAGGGAGAAGGGGAGGGAGAGGGGGCTGGGATTGACATGTAAAACAAGCTTGATTCTAATCTAAATAAAAAAGGGAAAATAAAACAAAAGAAATCAATTAGCAGCAAAACAGAGAGCACTGAATGAGCAAAGGGGTGTCTGCAAGAGACAACTCATGGTACTAAGAGGCTGACATGTGTCAGAATGGGAGAGTTTTAGCAACAACAAGAAATCCCCTTATTCCCTACCCCAGAGGTCCTCATCCTTCCTAATGCTGTGACCTTTAATACAGTTCCTCATGTTGATGGTCTAGACAGTGGTTCTCACCCTTCCTAATGCTGTAACCCTTTAATACAGTTCCTCATGTTGATGGTCTAGACAGTGGTTCTCACCCTTCCTAATGCTGTGACCTTTAATACAGTTCCTCATGTTGATGGTCTAGACAGTGGTTCTCACCTTTCCTAATGCTGTGACCTTTAATACAATTCCTTTTGTTCTGGTGACCCCCTCCCAATCATAAAAGTATTCCATTGCTACCTCATAATTGCCATTTTGCTACTGTCATGAATCATAATGTAAATATCTGATATGGAACCTCAAGGGGTCGTGACCCACAGGTTGCTCTATCCTAGCTCCCCTTCCCTTCTTGCTTGTAGCTCACACTACTTACTGTCCCTTTCTGGAGCTTCACAAGCTAGCTATAGTGTTTGTTGCCTCACTCCATCACTCTGCGTCATGCACTATGACATAATGGTTGTTATTTCAGGACAATGAGAAACACCACACATTTGAAGTTCTAAGCGGCAAACTACCATTTTACAGAAAAGAAAACTACTTCAATCCACACAGCAGAGGGGACTTGCTCGCAGACATGGAGTTAGCATGTGTGTTTCTTTCACAGACTTTAGGTTTTTCGAGGATGAGAACTGTGGCTTCTAGCCAACTAGCATGTTGTGTAGTAGACCTAAAATTCAACACCCTTCCAGAAAAATGGGTGTACTGCAGTGAGATGTTCACTTTGTCCACATCTGTGGCACTGACCACGCCCATTGGGGGTGGAGACAGGGGCGGAAGTGACCTGGGGAACTAGGTCTGAGGAGGAGCCTAGGAGCTCTCTTGCTGGCGGGACAGGAGAGCATCCAGAGCCATCCTTGGGACCAGGAACCTGCTGGTTCATCTGTCTATGTTGTAAGTTATTTCTCCCTGAGTAAACATCTGTTCAGCCTATTTGTTTCTCCTGATCCTTATTAAACCACAACAGTGTAATGTTCTCTAATCCCCAATACCATCTGTGATCCATATTGTGAGCAGAGTGGTGGAAGATGTAAGGATAGCATGCCTGCTTGAAGCAGGTTGAGTACTTCCAAACCTACCCTCAGTTCTGCTGTCTATAATTCTTTCCATTTTTAGCTTTCCAGACTTATTGAATCCACATCAAAACTGAGATTATAGTCTGAAACGGCAATTATGGGTTCATGTACCGGGCCCCTGAGCAATAAGAGTTGCCCATTCCCAGATATTTCATTATTTACTAACATGCACTCAGAGCACGTAATGTATCAAATTATCAGGCACAATCTGTGGTGAGAGTGGGATGCAACACTACAATTGCCCTTGTCTTTGTGATCTATGTCAGTACTGTTCTCTACTGTCCATGAGTGGTAATGCAATCTGATTGCTACACCCTGCACACCTCTTGTTTCCTGCCTGTGTCTATCAACAGGCTATGTGCTTCAGCTGGTTCATCCTATTATCCTCCTCCCCACATAGTCAAATTCCCACTGCACTAATGTCCTGCCCAACTACACAGGCCACCATGAAGATTACAATGCCTACTCTTTGCAGATGCCCATGGTCTGTCCTATTGCCTGAAGCCATGTTGATGTTCATAGACTGTGCTGCCCCCAAGGGCCATATTGATGTGAGTGGTTGGTGTTCATGGTCCCAGCTTCCTTTGAGGGCCTTGACTGGGTCTGTGGTCCTACTGCAGCATGTGGAAAGCCACGATTGGTACTCCCACTGACTATGAAGAGCAAGGACACTGCTTTTGCAGAGATATCAATGACTGCAGATGTGCAGTTGAGAAAGAAGAACAAACTCTACACCCCCACCCCCACCTCCAAGGAACAGCCTAAACAGGAATCCATCGAAAATAACTTTTCAAAACTGTGATGGGGATGCTGAAGTTAGCTCTCTACAATCGATGGCTGCTGGCAGGAGTGAGAGATGGGAAGGATTCGGTTCTTTTTAAGGGGCAGGCCATTGAGAATTTAACCATTTTCCGGTGAGTACTTAGGCAACACAAATTGGTCTTGGGTTATTTTTATTTCAATTTTCTCTTTATAGGGACAGGTCACAAATGTAAGGATTCACATTGGTTTGCCCATGTTACCTGGCAGAATGCACTCAGCCTGCACCCTGGTCAGCCCAGGGTTCTATGACTACTAGTCTGCATGCAGGTGCAAAGGACCCCTTAAAAAACCCACCCACTAACACTTTACTTCTGTTGCCCCCCACCTGCTGTTCCCCTGTGACAAACAGGACTTTTCAGGTCTCCCTCTTCTCTCCTTTTCTGTCCTCTCTCTGTCTCTGTAACTCTGTGTCTCTTTACCTCTTTTCTCTTTCCTCCACCCCCTTCCCTTTCTAATAAAACTTTTCACTAAGCTCTCTCTGCCTGGCATATTTGTCCCCCACCTCAGTCACCAAGCTTCCCCTAGCACTTTATCCTTACAGCAAAGGTATGGGGCAGACATGGAAGGGCAGGGAAATGAGTGTGATGTGAAATGCCCAAAGAAACAATAAAATACTTTTAAAAAATTATCTTCCTCAGCACGTTTCCCCAGTCGTATAAAGGGAATAATAATACAAGCCACTTTTTCAAAGTTGTAAAAATAAAATGAGACATGATAAAGTCAAAGTAAGATATAAATCTCACATATACAATGCAAGCAAAATACTAGCATACAAAACAGAGTCTGAATAGCACTGGATTTTCAATCTGGTTCTGTATCAACCCCTTCAAGCTTCTTAGCCAGATTAACAGGTTTTCTTATCTGTATGATAGAGATACTGCCACTCAAGTAAATGTTGCGAAGGTACAATGGGAGAATGTGAGTGAAAATAGGAGCTAACAGAGCAGGGTTCTGCACACATAACCCCGGTACTTCGGAGGCTGAGACAGAGGATTATCATTGCAAGGCTAGCCTGGCTGCTACATGAAACCCCATCTCACCAAAGGGACAACAAGCAAACAAGAAAAGAGAAAAGCTGCCTATGTCTACTTGACACAAGCTGAAATTATCTGAGAAAGGGAGCAGTGATTGAAAAAAATGCCTCCACAAGATTAGGTTGTAAGGCATTTTCTTAATTAGTGATTGATAGGGGGCCAATGCTGTGGAATATGTATTACTTTTGTTATCGTTGTGGAGCATTTGTTTAATGATGCAAAGATGTGTTTTGTTCTTTCTTTCTTTTTGTTGTTGTTGTTTGTTTTTTTGAGGGTTTCTCTGTGTAGCTTTGGAGTCTATCCTGGAAGTCACTTTGTAGACCAAGCTGGCCTCGAACTCACAGAGATCCACCTGCCTCTGCCTCCCCAGTGCTGGGATTAGAGTCATGTGCCACCACTGCCCTACCTGTTGCATTCTTTTATGTTGCATTTGTTTAACTCTGTGAAGTTGTATTACTTTGCTTGTGTAAAACACATGATTGGTCTAATAAAGACCTGAACCGCAAATAGCACAGCAGGAAAGGGATAGGTGTGGATGCCAGGCATGGAGAATAAATAGAAGGAGGAAAAGGGAACAGGGAGGAGAAAGAAAAAGAGAAGAGAAGGATGCCAGGGCCCAGCCACCCAGCAGCCCACCCAGACATGGTATAAGCAGGAAAGAAAAGATATATACAGAAGTAGACAAAGGTAAAAGCTCTTAGGCAAAAGGTATAAAGCTGGTTAGACTTAAATCCCACCACTAGGGAGGTGGAGACAGGAGTAATATGGCTGGACAGAGAGGTAAATATAAGGCTGGAGGAGAGAAGAGCTTGGCACATTCAGCCAGGATTCCTAGAGACAGGATTGTCCATTTTGTCTGAGGATTTGGTAGAGGTAATAACTAGTACTAGATGCTCTGTTTCTCTGATCTTTCAATATTTAATCTCTCCCCCCTCCAAAAAAATTGAAAACCTGTCCAGAAACAAGCCAAGCTAAGGTTAGGCATTTATAAGAAAGAATAAGTTTCTGTGTTATTATTTGGGAGCTGGGTGACAGGCCCCCCAATGAGTAAAAGGAGTAAAAAAAAAAAAAAAACAACAACAGCTCAGCCGAGGGTAGATGTGGCCATCCCTGGGTAGGTGCTCCTGGGTTCTATAAGAAAGTAGGTCGAGCAAGCCGGTAAACAGCACTCCCCCATGGTTTCTTCATCGTGTTCTGCCTCCAGGTTCTTGCCCTATTTGAGTTCCTGTCCTGACTTCCTTTGATGACAAGCAATGATACGGAAACTTATACCAAATAAAATTGTTTTCACCAAGTTGGCGTTTCATGGCAGCTAAAACATACATCTTGGTGAATAGTAACAGCAAGAGTACCAGCCTCATTTATTTCTACTGTGATGTGGTGTAGATCAGTGTAGCATGGAGAGACACCAGAAACAAGCCAGAAAGTAGTCTCAAGAAAGTCCATTACTGGCACAAAGATCATGGGAAGAGCACTTAACAAGCAGAAGTTTCCATTCATTACAATTCTGTTTCCAAATTACATTACTCCTACCTAGACAATGTGTAGAGTTTTGCCCATGAAGAGCATCCATCCACTTTCCCAGGGTGGGTATTCTCTACTCACCAGTTCTTTGATTTCTCCTTCAACATTCTGTGTGCCTTACTACTACCTTATCTGCCACACCAGCCCCAGTGGAGACAGTGTAGCAATGGTAGAGAGAAATCTCAATGGCTATCTGTCCAGAGGTTCACACCACATGTGATTACGCCTCCTGGGGAAAAGTGGTTCAGGTCCCTGCAGGTGCTTGCTTGGCTGGCTGTTTGGAACTGGGTGCTATTTTGTGCTATGATAACAATATTGCCTTTTGTTCATGGATATTTTAGCCTGTAGCTCCACTGTTAATTCAGAGAAGCCTAGAAAACTCTTAGATATAGTTTCAGGAACTGAAAGAGATACGGATCAGCAGTCGATAGATGGATATTACCCTCTGTGCCTTCAGATACAGATCCTAAGGCACCAGTTGTGACTTCAGATGTCAGCCCAGGGCCTGATAAATCAATTAGGGCTAAGGCTGTAAGAAGCATCCCACAATGAGACCCTGCCTGTAATTAGCCAACCCACAACAAACCTGCTGTGGGACTCACAACAATACTCTAATTTGGGATCTTAGGGTCCCTAAATCAATATTATTAAAAGTTTACTATCCAGAGACAAAGATTATTCTCTAAACTCAACAAATCAAATCTCTGATACACTGACCACAAGCAGGCCAAAATAAACAGAGGCTCCCAATTATGCACTTGCTTAAAAGTATTTACGATCTCATACTTCAAAGGGAATTGCTGACATCTATAGAATGTCTGTTTATCTTTAAACTGTGACCAAAGATATGTTCTTTAAACTTTCTGTATAAAAACCTGATATTTTAAAGTAAATTTTACAGCAGTTCGCAAACCTCCTCAAGTGTGTTTGTGTCTGTCTGTCAAGCTGAAGCCACTCCTGACCTGGTCATCCGAGTCTTGGTCTCCACACAGACTTGTTACCCACTGAGAAGTCTGCAGCACTTATCATCTGAGACATCCAAGAAATACATAAATTATAAATTGGCCTCTAAGTAGGTCATGTTGGCACATGACTGTAGTACCAACACTTGAGAAATTAAGGTAGGTGGGTTGCTAATTCCAGGCCAGCTATGGCTATATTGCATCTTTCAGAGCAGCCTGAAATACAGAATGAGACTCTGAAAAAAAAAAAAAAAAAAAAAAAAAAAGGAAAAAAAGGAAGGGAGGGAGGAAGAGGAAGAGAAGGAATCACCCTACTATGCAAATTGTAGAAATCTGCTTCTTAAAATATTTCCATGACAACCTCACTGAAATGCAATTAATATAGCCCAGAATCCAAGATCTTTGCTTGGGTTCTGGATGTAGACTCCTAACTCTCTCGACTTAGAGATTTAACTGAGTTTTGGAAAAATCTCTCAACCTGTCCAAAGATAGAGACCTTAACTCTAGCCATAAACTAAGTCTCTTTTGGACCATACTCAAAATTCTTAACCCTGGAGAATTTGAGTTTCTAGACCTATTCTCATATAAGCTACCAAAGTGTGACCCGAATGTAAATAACCATAGTTTGTCCAGGCAAAATCTCTAATCTTTACCCACTACTGTAATCTAACTATGGTTACCAACTGCCTATCAGTCATAGCCCCTAAAATTGTTCCCAGGCTAAATGACTAACCTAAGCTACAGACTGACCTAACTCTGGAATATAGTCAGCATTCGACACCCCCACACACAAAACGAGGGCTCAACATAGTACTGAGAGCTATATCCCTGAGTACACACTGACTTTTCAACTCAGCCACAACCTGAGATCTGATCTTGGAAAATAAAGCAGCTACAATTTCCACAGACTTAGCACTAACCAGAACATAACTCCAACCTTGGCAAGAGAATGACTACTAAACTTGGACTCAGACAGAGAAGAAACCATACACAGAAACTAAACTCTAATCTTGGCCTAAGACTGCTGTGCTTATGACCACGAAGTGTAACCCAATCTTCTATAAAATCTGAGGATATATTCTGACTCACAGGAGCTTGAATACTCTCAGTCGCAGACTGAGAGTTAACCTTATTCAAAGACAAAATTCAAACCTAGCTAGGAAGGAGCTAGGAAATCTGACCATGGAATAATCTCCTTGGGGTAGACTGAGCCCTATCACTGGCCACTGATTAACTCCTAAACTTTAAAGTCTCAAACTTCTCATATATTGGATCCCAAATTTTGATCACAGACTGAATATGTAACTTGTCAATACTGAATTTATAATCTTAATCTCCAGCTTGGGCAATCTTGTCTCTTTAAGATAGAATGAGCCCTATTTGAGCCCTATTTCTGGCTAAATGTTAGTTGCAGAGTAGTTCTGAATTCCAAAAAACCATAGCTTTAACCTTGACCATAGATATAGGAGAACTAGCAGCAGAATATAAACTGCTTGCCAGAACTGGGATGGGACTGAACCAAAACTTTAAACATGAAATAAGAACAAACCCGGCAAAGACACACAAACACATCTCATATTCTGGGCCTGAAACTTACCAACAGATTTAATTCTGAACAAAGACTAAATTTACCACAGTCAAGGGCTGAGCTCTGTCACTGGCCACACCCACAGCACTGCCCTGAGATGAAGCTTGTGCACCCTGCTAACCATTGGAGACATAAAATTCAAGCTCCAATGGTGGCTAGAGAATGATTCCTAACACTAGTCATCTAATTGAAAAAACATGCTCCACACGATTAAAATGGCCAAGACTGACTACTAATATTCTTCATAGAGTTGTAAGGCCATACATAAAATTCACCCTATTCGTGGCCACAGAATCTCTAGCACTAGCTAAAGATTGAGCAGTTCATCTGGCTGCAAACCTATCCTTAAATTGGTGAGGAAAACAGTCATGACAACTGTCAGCACAGGCTGAACTCTAATACTGGTACCCACATTCCTGCTACACTGACGAGAGGCTAAGCTTCTAACTGACAATAGAGCATGAACACTTGGAACTCTAACCAAGTCAGTAGGCTGATTCCTAAACCCTCTATAGCAGTTTCTCAACTTGAATTCAAGATGTATCCTATGAGTTTTAAAGTGTTATTCCAGTTTTATCCATAGACTGATTTGAAACATCACTGTGGAAAAAAAAAAACAACAAACAAAAATCCTGCTGACCCTTTTAGCTCTTAAAGTCTTCATGTACACCTTACCTTGACTCTTGTCAACTCCAAAATTCTGGCGAAAGTTTAAATAGATAGTATGACTTGTAGCACTTTGTAAACAAAACTATATACAAGGTCCAAGTGGAACCACTACCTCCAGATTTAATTCTAGAGGACTGTAATGGTTAGAATTATCAACTTGACAGAATGAGGTCCTATACATGCCTGTGATGGATGATCTTAATTATGTTAGTTGAAATGGGAAGATCTGTCCACCATGGGTGGTACTGTTCCCTAGGTGGAGAAAGGGGGCTGAGCGCTATGCATGCTTTCATTTATCTCTGCTTTCTGACTATTAATGTGATATGATCAGGAGCTTGAATTCGCCTGTCATCATGAAGTAGATTTTGAAGAGTAAGAAAAACAAAACAAAACAAAACAAAACAAAAAAAACAAAAAGCAAACAATGACAAACCCCCCAAAACATTCTCCCTTGTGTTTTTTACTATTTTCTCACTTATCTTTTGGGGTGCCCACTACCCAGCATCCCAATAAATACACACTTATGGAGTCTTGTTCTTACTATGAATGCCCTGCCTTATCTTGTTTCTTATCTTGTTTCTTGCCAGTTTTTCTTTTTTTCCATTTGCTTTTACCAAGCTATACATTTTCTCCCACTTTCCTTCCCTCCTCCTCTCTTCCCTTCCACCCTCCCTCTGCCCCCCCACCAGAATGCACCCAGTCCCAGTTTACTCAAGATAGCTTTCTCTTTTCCCCTTCCTAAGTGAATCCATGTATGTCTCGCTTAGGGTTCTCATTGTTACCTAGGTTCTAAGGGGTTGTGGCCTGTAGGCTGGCTGTCGTTTGCTTTATGTCTAATATCCACTTATGAGTGAGTTTTATTATATTTGTCTTTCTGCATCTGGGTTACTTCACTTAGGATGGCCTTTTCTAGTTCCATTCATTTGCCTGCAAATTTCAAGATGTCATTGGTTTTGTTGTTCGTTTGTTTTGTTTTTTGTTTTTATCACTGAGCACTGAGTAGTACTTCATTGTGTAAATATACCATGTTTTCTTTATCCATTCTTTGGTTGAGGGGCATCCAGGTTGATTCCATGTTCAGGCTATCATGAATAGTGCTGCTATAAACATAGTTGAATAAATGTCCTTGTGCTGTGAGCATGTGTCCTTTGAGCATATGTCCAATTCATGGTGTTGCTGTGTTTTGAGGTAGATTGATTCCCAATTTTCTGAGAAACTGCCATCCTGATTTCCAAAGTGGTAGTACATGTTTGCACATCTACCATCAATGGAGGAGTGTTCTCTTTTCTCAACATCCTCTCCAACATAAGCTGTCATTACTTTTTGATCCTGGCCATTCTGACAGGTAGAAAGTGGCATCTCAGAGTTGTTTTGATTTGCATTTTTCTGATGAGTAAGGAAGCTGATAATTTCCTTAGGTGTCGTTTGGCTATTTGAGATTCCTCTGCTAAGAATTCTCCGTTTAGATCTGTACCCCATTTTTAACTGGATTGTTTGGTATTTTGGTGTCTAGTGTCTTGAGTTCTTTGTACATTTTGAGGTCAACCCTCTGTCAAAAGTGGGGTTAGTGAAGATCTTTTCCCATTCTATATGCTGTCCTTTTGTTTTACGATCATATCCCTTGTCATATAGAAGCTTCTCAGTTTCAGGAGATTCCATATGTTGGTTGTTGCTCTTAGAGTCTGTGCTACTGTTGTTATGTTTAGGAAGTGGTCTCCTGTGCCAACATGTTCAAGACTACTTCCAATTTTCTCTTCTATGAAGTTTAAATGTGGTTGGTTTTATATTGAGGTCTGATCCATTTTGGACTTGTGTTTTGTGCATGGTGATAGATATGGGTCTATTTACATTATTCTATGTGCCAACATCCAGTTATGCCTTAGAACTTCTCTGTTTACTTTTGTCCATCCAGATGATCTTTCTATTGTTGAAAGTTGGGTATTGAGGTCACCTAACATAGATGTATTGACATTAATCTATGCTTTTAGACCTTTTCTGTTAAAATTTTAGCCTAGCAGAATAGAAATTATATATATATGTATATATATACATACATACATACATATGTGTGTGTGTGTGTGTGTGTGTGTGTGTGTGTGTGTGTGTGTGTGTGTGTGTGTGTGTAGAGGCTTAAGTAGTAGGATACTTAACTCAAGGCCAGTTTTAGGCTAGATAGTAGCTTTTTGCCTGAAAAACAAAACAAAAAATCACCCATACTCAGACTTTAGTGAGAATGTCAAATCATAGAACAATGTAAACGTGCCTTTCTTAAAACAAAAGTATTTTTAAAGCATTCAAAAGACTCCAGAACATAAATTTGCCTCAGCAAACACTTTATACCATAAGCTAGTCTGAGGGGTTGTGTACACTAAACTACAATACCCAGAATACTCTCCTGTTGTTGAACTCAAGGGATTATCGGAAGCTTGGTGTTAGAAGAATTATGGGTATCTAGAAGTACTATCTTGACTTCAACTCCCACAATCCGCTCGCATCCTTTGAGTCTCTCCACCAATGCCAATATTGGACGGCTTCAAGGAAGAACAGGCTCCAGTTACTTTAAACTACATTTACCATGAGTCCATGCATTTCCCTGGTGATCAGTAGCCAATGGGAAAGGCCTCCGTAGCCACCCTGTAGGTTAAAGTCCAGCCGTTGGTCCCCATTGCTTGGCCTAGGCCGGCTAGCAGGAGGTGCAGAGTTGGGAAGACAGTTGTGGGGCTTGTGGTGCTGCAAAGGCACCGCGGGTCCAGAAGCATCTGAGCGGATCCGATTTTCCGCTGCTGTTTAAGGAGTAGAGCTTCGGTAGCCGGGGAGCTGGAGGTCAGCGAGGCAGAAAGCCCGAATGGCAGTGGCCGGGGACTGTGGGACCGAGGGGGCCTTGGGAGGAGGGTGCTTCCGGGGCTACTGTCTTCGGCGCCTAACTCCGCCCAGCTCTGCCACTTCAGGGGTGGGGGTGTCTGTGGAAGTCCTGGGGTGGGCATCAGGCATCAGCTATCGGAACATCCAGAACACAAGCATGCACAAAACTCTTGTTTTATTTCCTACCACAACATGCCCACCTCCCCACACATCCGGCATGTGGTCCTTGGTAAGATTTTAGGGCTGAAAGAATCTTCGTTAAGCGACATCTGTACTCCTTCCTTTATGCAGGAGTTAGATGCTCTGTTTTCTCTTTCACTCAATTTGTAGTTCTCTCTCTCTACACACACACACACACACACAGAGACAGAGAAAGAGAGAGAGAGAGAGAGAGAGAGAGAGAGAGAGAGAGAGAGAGAGAGAGAGAGAGAGAGAGGGGAGAGAGACAGACTGAGAGACAGAGAGAGAAGAGAAAGCGCTTTCTTTTCTGTCAAGTTTCCATTTCTGCTTCCTGGTGATAAGATTTTTTTTTTTTTTTTTAAATCAGCTCATCTTTTTTACTGGCCCTTTTCAACTAGTCGTTGGAGTGGAAAGGGCGTTTTCTTCAATTTCTAGAAGGGATAGGGAACAGAAGAAAGAAATCTTACTTTTAGAAATATATAATTAAGTTTCAGTACAGTGTTTTGGTGAGAATAGAAGGAAAATAGGACCCATTTAAAAAATCTGGAAGATTTTAAGAGCTTCCAGCAAAGACTAGTTATCACCAATGTTGATAAACATTTAAAGTCTACAGAACACAGTAGACTGTGAAACACACTGCATTAATAATTGCATATACAAATGTATGCAAAAGTGCTCAGGGCTTAGTGGAAGGGCAAATAGACAGGAAGGAGAGTCTGATTTGTGAAAGTTCTAGCCTAACTCAGAACTTGCTGAAGTTTTGAAATTTACCCTTCTTTTAGAGCAATTCTAGTACGCTTTGTGAAGGAGGTCACCTTTAATTTGTGCTCCAATGGAGTAAAGGGAATTTGAGATGAGCAAAGGAGGAAGAAAATGCTTTGTAATGCAGGGGTTGGCCATTAACAAGAAGACATAGGAAAGGGAGGGTGGTGTGGCAGGGGCACATCTGATTATATAAGAGGTATCAGCATGGATGTACTGGGAGCTAGTACTTGGGATTGTAGTAACATGACAGGTTGAAGAATACATAAAACTTGAATTTTACTCTGTAGTGAATAAAATTAAGGGCAAAAAATTAAGACTGGGTGATTTTCCTTTCCATCCTAGGGGAACCTGATTTGAAATCAATTCTTGGAGAACACAAAGAAGTGTGGTGGTATGTTCCAGGTGTGAATTAATTTAAATATACGGAGAAACTTTTGTCTTGTAGATATTTTGTTTGTGGCTATTCTTAGCCACAACCTGTGCTTGTCAATTCAAAAGCAAAGTGCTATACACATATTTTCTTAAGACACGAGTCTGTTGTCCTCCTACAGCAGATTACCTGCATTGTAATCATCTGATTAGATGATAGTGATGACTCCTATTTATTGAGCCAACATAATATCCCAAGCTTCATCATAAGCACTTTGTTACATTGAGTGACTTATAACATGTGTACTGTTATTTCCATTATTTCTCTAGAAGAAACTAAAATGCAGATTTTAAGCAAATACCTGAAGTCACATCGATTGGAGATAATTGAGGTAGATTTTCAGTGTACAGACCTCTGACTTGAAAGCCCATGTTCTTTCCCCCATAATTTCTTAGTCCTGATGTACATTTTTGTTCTTGATTTCCCAGTTGTGGCAAGGCAATATTACTGTAAGGTACAATTGATTATCCTGGAAGAAACCCAAATGAGTCATTTTGCATTTCTATTTCAGAGTGTGTCTGCTGTAAAGTAGTTGCCAATTCCAAATTAGCTTAACTGCTATTATAAAGATAGTTGACTATGTTTGCCAAAATTATAACCAATATATCTTTTTTTCTGAATTAGGTGATTCTGTACAAAAAAAAAAAAAATGTCCTACCTCTAAGCCATTTGGATCTGGACAATTCTTTGGGTTTTATTTCATTTCAGCTTTTACAAAGGGAGCCAGCACACTAGGTGTCCTCTGTGACCTAAGCACAGAGAAGGGTAGAAGATGCAACAAAATACAAAGTCTGAACCCTGGCTGGGTCTAGGCAAGCTAGATGACCACAATTCTGAGATTCAATTGAGTAAGAAATTGTGGGAGAATAGAAACAGGTAGAAAGCACTGGGGGAGGATAGAAGAAGGAGTGGCTAACCAGAGACAGTGAGAGAAAGTTGGGGCTTTTGTCAGGAGATGGCATGATAGGTCTTGAAGGGTAATGAATTTACCAGGCAAAGAAAGGTAGAAAGGAGCCATGGAGAGAAAGGAATCAGTTAGTGAAAGACATGTATCTCTGTAAGAGTGAGGTGTGTTTTTTTTTTCAATATGAACAGTTCATCATATCAGAGAACTGAGATTGTTTGGGACAAGGACAGTTCAAGCAAAGTATGCTACAGAATTTTGAGAGTGATTTTTGACTCAAAATGTCAGTTTTAATTAGTTGTGTATTTGAATTTATCTGATAAAATACTAGATTATTCATCAATCCTAAATTACAAGAGTTAGTAAAAGAACACGCAATGGTCTTAAGTTGTTTTAAAGACAAATACTAAGTTAGTAATAGCATGGTTATGTTAACTATGGCCAAATTATAAACTCTTACTATTGGATGTAAGAAATACAGTTGTGATGTGACAGACTTTGATCCCCGTGGGAAGCCTCAACCTTTCTGAGGAGTGGATGGGGGGTGGGATGGGGAGATGGTGGGAGGAATGGGGGGACAGGAGGTGGGAGGACAGGTACGTAAAATGGGGTTGTTTTTTTAATTTAAATAAAACATTTTTTAAAAAAGAAATAAAGTTGAAATAGACAAAGCCTCAACGTTTTCAGTAAAGGAGAACCATGAGAGGATTTTCCCATTTGTAAGGTGTCAGTGGCAAGGATGCACTGGAGGGAGACATGATCAGTATGCAAGTAGGATGCCTTTCTTGAGAGAGATCATAAGTAGTGATATAGGAGAGGAAGAAACAAGCTTGAGAGATATTTGTTGGTTAGAATTAGTAGAAATTGGTACGTGTAAATATTGTCCTATTAGTGTTTCCACTTGCTTGCTCTTTATATTTTATGATGAGTGTAACATTGCCAGAGCATGCTATTTCGTGCATGAAGTTATCAGTGTTACTGTTCAGGAGAGTGGATTTGGGTTATGCAAAAGCACTCCTCTTCCCATACCGAGTGTTACCGAGAACATTCAAAATTCAATTAAAGTATGAGTGCCTCTGAGAAGCCTTTCCAATAAACACTCTGCATAAGCATGAATGCACACACAAGTCGAAGTTAGTATCTTCACTTCTGTAGGACCCATACTGCCTCTATTCCAGATTGAGATCATACATTAGTGTGCCATTCTGTGAATGTTTTTCTCAGTAGATTGTGAGCTCCTTGAGGGCAGGAATCACATCTCATTCATCTCTATACTTAGAAAGAGTACTTGGGACAGTAGACATCTAACAAGTGGTTATTGTATGACAAACAGTAACAAATACATGGATGTAACTATGGACCTTGGTAGCACAGAATATTTTTAAAAAATGTAAATCGACAGATACGGCAGTTTGCTGCCTATGCTACTTTTATTGAATATAACGATTCAGAGTCTCATACTTTCACTACTTTTTCACTTTTAGGCATTTTTGTTATTTTGGTCTTTGTCATAATTTAATTCTGTTTGGCCTGCTTTACTTGTCTTGACAGGGTTTACATTTCTCCTTTCTTGTTACTTTCCTAGGAAACACCTTGTTTTCCAGCTGCCAAGTCCATTTGATTTATCTTTGGTGTTAGTCTTAAATGCATCTTCTCTTGGTCAGGTACATTGGTAGTGGGGTGATAATTTTATTCAGCCCTTTCTTGGAGCGATTTGTCAATACAAGTCAGAAATCCTAAAACTGAACATAGTCCTTAACTAGAACTATACAGTTCTAGTGCTGTATTCTGAGGAAGCAATCATGTTTCCTAAAATTTAGCTCTAAGCTACCCTAGAGTTGTTTATCATAATGACAAAAAAAGAGGAAAGAAATGGCACTATAAATGCCCAGTACTGGAAGTTTGAATTAAATCAATTTTGGATCATTAAGTAGCCACATCACAGGATGGTGCCAAAGCACTTTCTTTGTGATCTGGAAACTTGTTTGTGATGCATCCATAGAAAGTTCAGGCCATAAAACACCCACTATAGTGTAGCAGGTTCCAGCTTAAACATGTGTACATATGTTATACATGTTACATAAATCTTTGTGTGAACCCATAGGAAAATTACTGTACTGTTAAATATACACAAATAGAGCTTTGCTACAAATGATACGATTACATATGACTTCTACTTTTGTATGCGCTTGTTGTCCTATATTTTCCAGGGATACTTTTGTGCTTTATTTCTAATGATAATTTCATCATACTTTACTTTTGTAATTTTGTAAACGTTAGTTTGGAGTGTGCTTACCATCCAACACGAATGCATCATTGCTAGCCTGGATTTCTACTGCCTCCACACTAACTCTCTTCCGATCTGTTTTACATATAAAGGATTTTTAAATAAATCACAAATCTGATTCTATTCAGCTTCCATGTAAATAGTTCAAAGGCTGCTCATTTTGCTTGGGATAATATCCAAATATCTTTAGACTGCTGATGAAAGCTTTTCAAATCAGCTGCACCAGCATTGCCTTTTCTTCCTATAACTTACATTTTTCTTGGGATTGTAGGTCACTGTCAGACAGATGTGACATGTTTACATTTGATCAAATGCGGATGTGGATTATATAGGCTAATTGATGTATAACACACAAACTACTGGTATTTTATCTTCAGAGCAAGCATACATTCAACAGGCATTACTATTTTAAGCTGGTTTTAACAGGGGAAGGCAGAACACTGTGAGTTGCAATCCAGCCTGATCTCAGTAAGTCTCAGGCCAGCTGAAGCTACACAGTGAGACCCTGTCTCAAGAAATATACTACTATTTTACAGATGGGTAAGGCCATTTTAAATAATTGTTAGAAGAAAAGTTATAATAATAAGGAACTTTGTTAAGAAAAACCATTAACCCCCCACCTTTGCACTTTTTTGAAATACCTGTTGATTTGTCATTCTATGTAGACTTCTTGCAGTCCCGTGGGCAAATTATATGTGATCACAGCGTAGCAAGAACAGTCCCAAACTGACATAGTTTTAGTATGCATTGTGTTTTTTACTTTGCATTGTGTTATATACAAATCTTTTCTTACATAATATTTCATGGAAGGGAGTTAGAATAGTTCCAATTTCTCTGTATTTCTTTCTTGAAAGTCTATCTTTGGGAATGGGGATACTAGCAGAAAGCTAGAGAAAATTGTGATAGAATTGAGTGTACAAGAAGTGATGCATGTCATGGGGACCAATGTCGTTGGTTATAATTTTTAAGTGCCATGTAAATGTATTTTTCAGCAATCTATCCCTGGGGACAACCTTGGTTGATTTTACAGTTAATCCTATTTACAGAATATAGCCCATGCATGCACTATATTCTTATGTTAAGTGATCTTAGACATATGTAGGGGATTAGCATAATGGCATACAATTGCATGAATGTTGGATATCAAAATTTTTCTAAAAAACTATATTGGCTGCCATATAATAACTTAGTATCTTGCTGCATGATTTTTCCTTCATTTTTTCACAAATAATAACCATTATGCAAAAAAATGAATGATCTTTAGAGGACAGACGTTATGAGTACAAATCATTTGGGAATGAAATAATATTACTTTGCATAGACTACAATATCCCCTTTAAACTCATTAGTTTTACAATTAATATGCCTATATACTAGTAGAAAAGAATCTAATTCTCCAGTATTGAAATTACAGTTAGGGTTTCAAATTATTCAGTGAGTTATTGCAGTCTTACTATGTAGAATTACTGTGCTAGGCTCTGCACCAAATATTCATAAATATTCGTTTTGATATCTTTGGAGTTGTGTGTGTGTGTGTGTGTGTGTGTGTGTGAGAGAGAGAGAGAGAGAGAGAGAGACAGAGACAGAGACAGAGACAGAGACAGAGGCAGACAGACATAGACAGAGACAGAGACAGAGACAGAGAGTGCCAGACAGAAAGGCAAGAAACAGATATTATAGAATGAATGTTCAATAACTGTTGAAAGAAAGATAACCCATACAAGCAAGCCCATCTCCTAAATGAAAATTTACCCAGCCAAAAAGTGGGCTGTGTGCCAGAAGCGGGTCAATTTTCTTTCACCTTCTCTTCCCTCTGTGGGATAGCTAGGCAAAAGTGACCTACCAGGTAGCTGATAAGTAAATGCTGTACTTCTCTGTTTATAAACAGTATTGCCTAAAGAAGGGTGGTTTTCTGTGGCTCCAGCCCAGCACAAGCTTGCCAGTACTGTGAGAATTATGATTGTGTCAGCTTTTCCAGGGTTCCTGTCTCTGCTGCACAGATTTGGCAGACACCTCAGACAAATTTTATGTCTCTTAAATCTTCCTCAAGCAAGGCTTGGCCCTTAGATTTATATGTACAAAAAAAGTCAAGTGTTTACCAGTTTGACATTTTTGAAGAACAAAACAGACTCAGTTGTTTTTCTTCTCTTTTCTTTTGTTTTAAGTTCAGCAAACCACCTCAGTTTAATGTAAAGAAAAGGCTATTTGTTTTGTCCTAACTTTTAAGAAACAGCTCCAATATTTACTTTTCAGAAGTGACTTCTGATCATATACCTAAAGATTTTTATTCCAGTCTTCAACTTCGTTTCTTCTCGTTTTTGCCTACAAAGTATGATGCTTTGCTGACGTTAATTTTCCTTTTGTGAACTTCACTGATAAGAACATATAAAACATTGTAAGATGGAGACATAGTGAAATGCACTGGTGATGCAGGAGGAACGAAAAGTGGGTTCGTTTGTTTGTTTGGTTGGTTGGCTTTTAGCTCTGTTCCCCTTCCATATGTGATGTTTTGTTTTGTGGTCCCTTAAAAAATACTTCTCCTTGGCCTAATAATGATTGGTGAGAATAAAGTTCAGAGGACATCCAATGACAATCCATTAACAGGGCTGGTCCAAAAACATCTGTAGGTAGAGCACAAATGAAAGTTTGGCTGTAATTAAGAGAAGATGAAGCATTATATGGAGAATGTTATATAAACAATATTGCTTCAGTGGTGTGCCATGAAAAACAAAGATGGGGAACTCTCTGGTAAGGCCCCCTCTCATCTGCTCCAGCTGCTCCTTTTAGCAACAACAACTGAGAATTTCCTGGGATAGAAACAACCCCAGAAGAAGAGCTCATGATATGTCCTTCTACTATTTCCTCTTTCGTTGTGCCCCCAGATACACTTCACTAATACTACATTGGTCGCATAGTATTCTAATTTTCACCTTTCAGGAGATACCAAGGGCAGTGGGATAAATGTGTCATGAAAGCAGAAGGGAGACTATTTGGAATCACGAGGCAGGGGACTGGTAAGAAAGGGTGAGGGAGAAGCCAGCTAATGAGCAAAGAATAAAATATAATAATATATATGTATGAAAATGCCACGGTAATAACCATTTCTTTTTCTGCTAACCAAATGTTAATTTTTGAAAACATGCTGAATTTGAAATCAGAAAACTTCAGGTATTCAAACTCATTCATTTGGTAAACATTTGATCACTTATAAAGGTTTGGGCCTCATGCTAAGCACTGGAAATATAATATAGAATTATATATGCATTTCCTGCCCATCTTAATGAGCTCACCGTCTAGTAGTACTCAAAACAGCGATTATATATAATATGCACAGGATACTCAAAAGGAGATGTACACAAGGCTTCCTAGAAACACAGTGAAAGGAGTTACTGCTGGTATGGGCAACCTGTGGACCAAAAGCTTTGACTTTGCTGAGTCATAATGATCAGATGGAAGGAGTTGCCTAGGTTCTAAGTAGAAATGAAGTGGCTAGCAAGGAGTCTTAGCAGGAGGACCAACTCATGAAAAGAAGTTTGGATAAATATGGAAAACTGCAGCAAAGGTATGATGCTGTATGTAATATACTAGGAATGTAACAGACAGATACAGACTAGGAGTTTTAGAAGGTGTGCTGTGGCAAGTTAATGAGGAAAATTGGTTGCTACTAAGTGTGCTTATTGTCTCATAGGCTGGCAGTGGGGAGATAGCACAGGGTTTTACGTAGGGGAGTAACATGACTGGATTAGAGGGTGGGGGAAGACAGGAAGTCTACTTTGTGATTTGGCAGTTGTAAAGAAGTGGTATTTTAATTACTTACACTGTCCATCAGTGCTACCTCCATTAAGTTTTCTTTCAATATATAGAGAATAATGCTGTTGCCTTGTACACACAGGACATATATTCCTGTGCCCATTTATATGTCACTTGGTTGAATGTTCAGTCTTTCCACCTCAAATCAGTGATCCTTGCAGCAAGTGGGGTTTGATTATCACAAAGGAAATCAGTTTCAGAGTTCAGCAGCTTCATTTCAAAACATTATGTGAAGCTTATTTATTGCTTGCTGAGTCAAACAAGACTGAGGCACGTGGAGGGCACAAGGAGGGAGAGGGATATCAGCTGAATATATGTAAGGAAGAGGCAGCTTGAAGAGTCGCCAGTGTCCATGATGCTGGGAATCTCCTTTACAGACCATGTTCAGATGTGGGAAATAGAAGGGCCAGCAGTATATAGATATAAACCGAGTTCATGTTGAAGGTACATTTGCCTAAACAAATTGTACTATTTAGCTAATCAGTTTTAGTTAATTTTCTTTCCCTGACTCAGAAACCATAAATAGTTTCCTGTTATCCTTAGGAGGAAGGCCAGATTCTTCAGCCTGCCGTTCTCTGCAATTTGGCTCCGGTCTGTTTCCAATATTTATACTTCTCGCTCAACAGAACTCTGTTCCAGCCAGTTACCCTTTCAGACAGCACTTTGGCATTTCTTCATCTATATTGTTAGCCTGCTCCAGGCAGGGACTAATTTTAAAAAGGAAACTCTGAGTCCCCTATAGTATCTTGAATATACTAGTGCATCCACGGCTTTCTGTTGGTTGATTGTTGTTATTCGCCTACCTTTGCTACACTCTTTTCACTATCTACCACCATAGGCCTCTTCTAGAAATGGCTACTGACCAGGCATGTGTCATATATATATATATATATCTTTGATTTTAGCATTTGGGAGATTGAAGCATAACGATCGCCAGTCTGGGTGAAATAGTGAGTTCTATGGCCAGCTTGGGGTGCATAATGAGATACTGTCTCAAAAAGAATAAAAAAGCCAATCAACCAACCAACCAGTAAATACATGAATACAATTTTTAATATGACAACTGAGCAACTGAGATAGTAAATGAAAGGAATCATTGCTCAGCAAACTGCCTTTTAACTTTGTAGTGTGTGTGTGTGTGTGTGTGTGTGTGTTATACACATATGTTTATACTGGTGAGCATGCTTGTTTGCATGTGTGGAGACCAGTGGAAGATACCAGTTGTTCTCTTTATCACTCTCTGCCTTATAACTAAGGCAGGGTCTCTCCCTTTTCTTGGAATTCACATTTTCCAACTAGGCAGAAAGCTCCAGTGAGCCTCTTATTGTTACCCTACTCCCAAAGCTCTGGCCCTTGACAAAACCATCTCTCTAATCCTTTAAGGCACTTTTAAGTATAGGGGAAAAAAATAGCTGTATAATAAGTCTTACATTCCATTCATTCAGAATCACCAATTTTGCCCTAATTGCCTCAGGCTTTTGTAAGGTATGGCTATTTCCTTTTGGAAATTTGAGATTTAATAAGCTACACTCTTTATCATTTAACCTCTAATTATGAAAGATTTCAAATGTACCAGGAAAGTTGAAAAAATAGACAGTGAGCACTCAGATACTAATTAGTTATGTATTGTATTTGGCTTTTGAATTTATAGTCTGTGTGTGTGTGTGCGTGCGTGCGTGCGTGCGTGCGTGCGTGTGTGTGTGTGTGTGTGTGTGTGTGTGTGTGTGCCACTGCAGTGTACACAGGTCAGAGGACAGCTTGTGGGAGGCTGTTCTCTCCTTGCACCATGTGGATTCCAGAGATCAGACTCAGATCATCAGGTTTGGTGGCAAGTGCTCTTACCTGCTAAGCCATCTTGCCAGTCCCTGTAGTTTTTATTACCTTCATTACCACTTATCCATCCCTTTCAAACTAAGTTTAGCCATCAGTACTGATTTTCTAAATTCTGCAATGTTTATATCATTAGCTACATAAAGAAAGGGTTTTGTGCTCTGAAATCAATCAAACCTTCAATTACACCTGCATTCGCTATGTTGCCAAAACTCTAATTGGCCTGGGTGTCTTAGATCTGTTTTTCAATGGAGCATGTATTTCTTTGATTAATTTTGATATGTCCCCCTGTTTCATCTAGTGCAGTGCCAGACACATAGTCCACAAATACCACTTGATGTTGTTGAGCAGAGACAGAGCTAGGCCAGGGCAAGGAATGCTAAAAGTCAGAATATATGTAAGATGGGGAAGGGAATATACAAGAAGGCCACAGGTGAATGGGAGGTAGTCAGGACTTGAAGTATTATGAGAAAAAGGATGCTAAAGTTCCCTAAGCACTCAAGCAGTGCCTTTATTTTCTTACCTTTCACTTTAGAAGCAATCATTTTAGGAAACTAGACACAACTGTTGCTTAGTTGTAGTACATGGCAAGTCTCCTGTTGCTTAAATAGCACCAATTAATGCATTCATTTTGGTTTCATTTATCATATGATGCAACTTAATTTTGGAAGATGTGGTTGGGCTGCTTTCTAATTCTGTGCTATGCCAAAGAGCACCTGAGCTCTGTAAGTCTAGTTTTCTTTTTCTTTATAACAAACATTTCTTTCTTTTGCTGTGTCACTTAAAATACAAAGAGTCCTCTAATCTGCTTTTATTGAGTAGAAATTTTGTGCCAAGTGTTGTGCTAGCTGCCATCACATCAGTGACACACTAGTTTCTCCATTTGCCAGACAAGGAACCTTGAGACTTAGCAATGTCAGGTCCATAAGCCAGAACAAAAAACTCAAATCTGTCTGCCTGGAGAACCTAATAGTCCCCCACCATTACACGGCATCATCAGATGACATTTTAAAGCAACAACAAAACAAGGGACCAGAGAAATGGGTAAAGGTACTTTCTGCCAATCCTGATGACCTGAGTTCAATTCCTGGAACCCACTTAGTGGAATGAGAGAACCAACTCCCTCTTATGTCCACTTGTGCCTCCTCCCTCCCCCCACAAAAATAAACAAAGGTTAAAAACAAATAGAAATACAAGAAAGTTTACCTTTACTAGATGGGCTCAGCATGTGATTTATTCATCAAGTAATTTCAATTGTGTGATTGACTTAGGAAATGTGTCCTAATCACTGTGATCTTGGAATAGTAATGAATTTTGGTTGCTAGAGCTGAAAATCTTATCTTCGCAGTTGGATGACTAAGCACTCATTTAATATAAGTTGTTCAGTTTTTGTTTAGAAAAATGTACATAATACCTAAACAACACTGTATTATGGGGACTGACTAGTATAATTATGTAAAATACCATGCCATGTCTAGCGTACAATAGGTGATCATCTTTTTTTAGATTATTTTCCTCCCTTCATATTTTTTTGTGGGGACCAGACTGTTCACCTGTAACTTTGACATGAGGATAGCAAAGTGTTCCTAAGGCATTTTTTTTTAGAGCAGGCATCTTTTTAAAAAAGACTGCTGGGGTGTTTTTTTTTTCTTGAGTCTGAATTAGACCAGCTATTAACTCTCATGTTAAACCTTTCAAAACAAGCTAGAGAGGTAAACTCATAAGAAGCTATGATCAGTGAGTGTCTCTGCTTCTTAGCCATCAGGGCCAAACTGTGATGTCATTTAATTTTTTTCCGCTAGACAAAAATCACAATTGGCAGCAACTGCATTCAGATATTGCTTCAGATATTGGCAATCTCAGCATATCCCTCTCCAAGCCATCAAAGTAAGGCTAAGAGAGCAGAAGTGACTTGAACAAGGTCAAACAGTTAAAAAAATGTCAGAGTCCATTCTGATTATTGTTTGTTTGCTTTTGCTTGTTTGCTTCCTTTTGGAGCTTTCAAGCAAGTCAGTGAGCATTTAAAGGGTGCTCATTACAAGAAACCTGAACGGTTTGTTCTCTCAAGGTTTCGGTGGATTCAGAAAACATGAAACTTTGTTCTGGTTCAAATTAGTTTATGAATTTTCACTTTGATTATACTCTTAACATTTTCATTTTAAGGTTTAGCAAATTTGTGATGTTTCTCCCTATTGAGGTCCATTGTTTGGTTCAATGCTTGGTTCTTTGAAATCTTCCACTAGAACTTTTTTCTTTCTTTCTTTCTTCCTTCCTTTCTTTCTTCCTTTCTTCCTTCCTTCCTTCTTTTCTTTCTTTTCTTATTTTACATATCGATCCCAGTTCCCCCTCCCTCCTTCCCTCCCTCCCTTCCTCCCTCCCTTCCTCCCTCCTTTTTTCCCTCCCTATCTTCCTCTTTCTCATGCCCCCACCACCACCCTTCCATCCCATTCCCCCCACTCCACTTGTCGGGTGATGCCTTCTAGGAGGGGTTATCTAAAACTGTCAAGTCATTTGGAGTAGGGCCTAGGTCCTCGCTCCTGCCTCTAGGTTAAGGGAGTATCCCTCCATGTGGAATGTCCTCCCAAAGTCCTTTTGTGCACCAGGGGTAATATCCTGGTTCCACTGTCAGAAGTCCCTTAGACTGCCCAGGCCTCATAATTGAGACCCATGTTTATGGGGTCTGAGTTGGTACAATGCTGGGACTTTTATTTTTGATCAGTGTACCTGGAATCCCAAATGACCAATGACCCTTATTTATTTGAAAAGAACAGTGAGACTTAGGAGTGACAACTGAGTGGAAGCACTTTAGGATGTCATTTATGCTTAGATTTTAAAACATGAAGTCAGGGTAATGGCCCTAACAGTAGCTTTTGGTATTTCTTCTCATCAGGATGCTGATTTTTATTTGCATTCTTGCTCGTGTGGGTTAAAGGTGCTGCCCCTCACGTCATTGCTTTTGGGATAGTCTGTCAGTCATCTTATAGATAGAGCCTTTATCTTTTGACTGAAGGAACAATACTGACAATTGTTTTCCTAATCCTTTCCCATTTACTTGTATGGCACTTCTGAGGAACTTGAGGTATTTGAATTTCAAACTTGGATTTGTGGAAGTTATTTACGATGCTCAAAAGTGGAACACCCTGATTCTGAAATGCAGATATTATTTCTTTCTTTTGTGGAAGCTGAAGTTGGCAGAGGTGAGGCTGTGGTGGACGGTTGAAGTTTGGAAACCTCTGGAGATCCATACTCCACATGCTTGGCTTTCTACATGTGGGTGGGAGTAAGTTCTGCTGTGCAGACCTGCAGTACCTCTGCACTCTTGTTTATCCACATAAGCAGATGGAAGGCTAGGTTACAGTTTGTTTATAAAAAGTGCCATTCACAGTGCTTCAAAAGGGAAGCACAGGAGATTTGCCATGACCCCACATGCGTGCGATTAGAAAGAAAACTCACATATTCTCTCTCCTCCTTTCTCCCTCTGCTGTTTCATGTCCTTCTAGCTGCTCCTCCCTTTCCCCTTTAAATAGTTCATTTGGTTTTAGTTACTAGTCAGGTAACCCTTTGTGATTCGTGTTACTACTTCCCCCATTGATTTAAAATAGATTTCAGAGAAATATTTTACTGGCATTTTCAGCAATAGCAATGGTATTCGAAAGAGCAATTAGAAAGTTTTCTTTCTTATTGCAAGAATTGGCCTAACACTTGTTTAAAGACACAGATGGCACTGGAAGGGGCCAAGATGAGCTGACATCTGATATTTCTGCATTTTTTTGGCTGTTTCACATTTGTCCCATGTGGACAGACACACACTTGGGTAACTACCATGCAGATGGAAATCAGGACATGTGGGATTTGGCTGAACTGGAGGTCCCCAAACATTGCCTGGATCATTTAGTATCCCAGGTGTGACCACCCCAGGACTTCATGTGCTAAAATTGTGTCCCAGCATAAGCCAGCTGGTCACTGTATATATAGTATCAAGGCAGCTCAGAGCTGTAGAAATCATGACTTTGGATTTTTACCTTGTAGATTTAGAGTTGGTTAATCAAGTCAAATCTTTTCCTACATACTGGGCATAGAGGATGAGCCAGATAAATAGAAAGATTGAGCAAAAGGAGATATTTATTTCTAAATAGTTAGCATTCTAGATGGGACATAAAACTCAGATCCTATGATGGAAAATTGTCAGACTTTCTAAAAAGAGAAATTGAGGGTTCCAGTTTCTTTGACAAACTGTAGATGTATTGTGGGTTACATTTTAAAATATTTCTTTTGAAAAAATCCTTCCTGGGGACTTCTAAGCACAAACAATGATTCCAATTTGAAAATTTGAAGAATTAAACAGTGATTTAAGAAATTGTATTTGTCCCTTTTGGTTTCCTTATGTGGGAGAGGTCTTTCACTGAAGCCATTGAAGCAGGAGCTGGTTCATATTGCAGTAATAATAACATCATACAATTGCCTGTCCCTTTACAATTGACAGGAGAGCCGTATCTGTTATCTTATTAGCTTCATATGATAACTCCTGTCCTGTGAAGCAGTCAGGATGTGTACCATCACCCCCAATTTATACATACAGAAGCTCAGGCTCAGGTAAGTTCCTTGTCTGCTGTCACAAAACTGTAGAAATGGAATGTAGGGTCCTCAAAACCCACCCCTAGGTGTTCCCTCAAGTATATCATATTTTCTCCATAAGAATTTCCTTCTATACTGTTTAGATTCATAGATAATTTTTAAAATCAGTATAAAGGAGTGTTCTTCACTTTAGCAGAGAATGTGATTTCACTTTCAGAGAAAGTGATTTCTTAAGCTCACTTATTAAATGAGTCCTGCACATAGTTCTTGGATATTTTCACCTTTCCTTTTAATGAAGTAGTTTTAGATAGACATGTTTTTTTTTCAGTGTTAAATACATGCACGAAAGTTGTATGATCGATTGATTATAGGCGTGGAAGCTGCACCTGGAGAATGGGAGTAAGGATAAAAAGTTGGCTTAAAATAATTAGCTTCTTGTGTTTTGTTAAGAGATGTCACGTTCAATAGAATTTAATTTCGTTATACTTCTTTTGCTCTTAGCCTTTTAAATGTAATTCTTTAGGGAAAATGAGCAAATATTGATTCAGAATGTTGATTTGTCAGGAGCAAGGGTAGCCAGAGGAAAGAGAAAGTAGAGAGGTGACTTTCTATCCCCTGGAAGTGTGAGTAAGTGTTATTTTCTTCGGAGCTTCGAGCTAAGATTTCTTTTAAAGCATGCAAATCGTAAAGTTCTGATTTGTCAACTGCATGCTGTTTCTTTAGGCACTGATGTATGAAATCCCGAACGAATTCTCCAATGAACATACTGCTAATTGCTTCTCCACCTGCTCTCCAACCTCCCCCCACCCCACCCCCTCCTCTCCCAATTCAGCCTATAAGTGTCCGTCATTGGAGATGGATGGTGACACATGCAGTAATAGCAATTCATAAAAGGCAGTTCCAGCCCTTGTCTTCAAGGCTCCTGGATTTTCCACTGCCTGCTTTTGTGTAAGTGAAGTCGATGGAAGTGTTACTGGCATCAGAATCCACCTCCCCGTGCTCTGTTGCTGGAGCTCAGTTGCTCGGCTGGAGCTGAGCTTAACAGAAGCATCGGATCTGAGCTGAATCCTGGCTGTGTGTTTTTTTTTTCAATCAATGGCAGGGGGCTGGCTTAGGGATAGTGTGTAGTGGGGGGGGGTTAGGGTGTTTTGGCTTTTCTTTTTGAGGAGAGTAGAGGGTCAGGGAGGAATAACTCACAATAGGATACAACGTGAAACAGTTCCCCGAAGAGTGCCACAATGTTCCTGGTACAATATACAGGTATAGTATGTTTTATTTTCTCTGAAATTTCCCTTTGGCTTCAAAGTGATTTTCTTTCTCTTATTTCCCTTCCTGTTCTACTGTACAGAAAGACAAATGGGATTCTAATAAGCTAAACAAAATAGCTGCATAAAACTCTATAGCTATGCATGTGGTAGATTGCTGTGTGAAATCTGGGTTTTCTGTGAAATTGGTAGTTGCGATCCCTTAATTGTGCATGCTTCTCTGCTGTATTCTTATATTGAATTTCTCAAGTCTTATGTCTGCAACTGGTAGTATGTGATAATGCCTACAGTGTTTGCACACAAGACAAGTGTTTTGGAAGCAAAAAGCAATTTTAAAACTCTTAGTGTGTTGTTTTTCTCTTGAGTTTTTAAGCTCCTGTATTTTTTAATTGGTTGTGTGGATTTCCATGTACTTAAGAGTGAGAAAACTTCTAATAGGAAGCATTCCAGAGCACATCTTTTACGTCAATTTATTTTCCTTTCAGTATTAGACTCCAGCTGTTGAATATTATGTATTATTGTGGTTTATTCTCATGGTAGAAACCAAAAAGTGCTAGGAACAGCAAGGCTAAAAATGCCATCCCCAAGCCACCGTATTGTGACATATCATTGGATCTCAAATATTCCTGAAGTATTCACTTAAGCTTTCAGAAACATATTGGTACATTATAATGTGAACTCTTGGGCTCTGGTCAGCCGCTTATGCATGCTGTTTAAAGGGTTGTTATACACCTAGCTGTTAGACAAGAAGGACCCTTGCAAATAAGAAACCTTGAGAAAGTTTCACTTTCCACACTAAATAGAACAGGAGCTTAGTTCTGCTAGCCACATGTTTTTGATAACTTTGGATATCATTTATTGACAAGGATTTTTCATCTACATTCTTATTTCATTCTTAAAAGAATGTTCTCCTGTGTGGATAAGCTAAAAGATTATGTTCTGTTTTGATGTGTGGTTTCACAGTTGATTTCGCTCCTCATTAATTGGGCAACATGCAGATGATGTGGAGAAGAGGCTGAGTGACAGTATTTCAAGGTTGCATTGAACAGCATATAGTGAATCTTGGTCTCTGGACCAACAGCTGCTGAATTGACTCGTTTGCAATTAAAGCAACAGCAGGTTTGTGTAGTCTCCCAGCAGCCCATTGCTTTGAATTTATAGCTTTGGTTTCCTCCCTGTAAGTGTTGGAAAGTTGTGCTTGCTCCATGTTTTCTTCATATACCAATGCAGGCATGACTCCTGTAGAGCTGTGTCTGTACATTTAATGTGTCAAGTTGCTGAGGTTGTTCTCCTCTGGCTAAATTCAGAGATGTCTCATTTTGTCACTATCAATTAAGTAGATATATTCTCATAGAAAACATTGCTTTGTTCAGTACATAGAGGTTTCTTGTGTGCTGATAATACTGGCTGAGATGTCTGGCAGTGAAAAATATTGGACGTTGTTATGCTCCTGGAATTACTGTATTTGGGAAGCACTTCTTTGTGTTAATGCCATGTTTACATTAAAAGAAATGATGGCATCCCCTTGCTGTCTCTCAGTTGAAGAAGAGCACATGAACAATGTCAAATTCAATCAGGTGGCTACTTCATGGCTACATTTTATTTGTCTGTTAGTAATGGATCTGTTTAATTCTCTAATGGTTTTATTCTATTAAAGTTATAATTACAATACAGTTGTTGGGTCACGGTGGATGTGTCAAACATTTCTACGATGATTTAACTCCTACTCTCAGTTAAAGCTCTTAAAAATCCTACATGGCAACAACAGTGGTGATGTGTTCTATATTTTATAGGTAAGAAATCTGAGATCGAGACTCAGGGCATAAGTAACTGGCCTGAGATCTTAAGCTACTGAGTCGTAGATCCTAAACACTAGGTTAAATAATTTGATTGAAAAAAAATATTTGTGTTTATTTTTTTGTCCCTTATACCATTCTGGCCTTTTCAGATAATGGTTCCCAGGTAAACTGGACATATGCTACAGGTTGAGAAGACTACATTTAATTATTTATAGAAATAGTATATTTTTTATAGCATACCAGTGTTTTCATGAGTTTATATAACAGTGTGAAGGAAAGTAAAATTTGAACTTTTGAGGAATAATTTTTTTTCTGATTTAAAGGCAAATGTAAAATATTTTTCCATCTAATAAGATACTTTGTTGTAATATTTTGCTCAGTCAGTCTGCTTACAAATGGTTTTCATAAGTATACATTTCAAAATATCCTGACTATGAATGTGAAGTGTTATGTTTTCAAAGTTAGAATATTTTTATACAGATAACAGAAAAAAATAAGTAGCTCATCCCCCCTTCTTCTTTCTCTGTCCCTCCGTCCCTTCCTCCCTTCCTCCCTGCATTCCTCATTCTTCTCTCATCGGTCTTCTCATCTCTTTAAAGTTTTCAAATAGATTTTTCAATTTGCTCATTTTAATGAAGTCATAATTTTGTGCACCACCAAGGAAGGGTTTAAAGTTGTGTTATAAATTCAGAAAAGGGATCCAGACATTAAGTAATTCATACTAGCTCTAGCTCTCTGATCAAACTTTTCTTTTAAATCCTTTCAGGAGACATTGTTCAAGGGATCGTTCTTACATCAGTTTATTGGAGATCGCATGTACTGGGGAAATGACTTCCCTTATGTCATATACAATTTCCCAATAGTTGACAGTATTCAACAGTGTTATGAAGGAAGTGAGTAAAGCCAGGCATAGTGGCATACACCGGCAGTCCCTGCACTTGGGAGGCAGAGGCAGAGGAGGCAGAGGCAGAGGTAGAGGCAGAGGAGGCAGAAGCAGAGGCAGAGGAGGCAGAGGCAGAGGCAGAGGAGGCAGAGGCAGAGGAGGCAGAGGAGGCAGAGGCAGAGGCAGAGGCAGAGGCAGAGGCAGAGGAGGCAGAGGCAGAGGCAGAGGCAGAGGAGGCAGAAGCAGAGGCAGAGGAGGCAGAGGCAGAGGCAGAGGAGGCAGAGGCAGAGGAGGCAGAGGAGGCAGAGGCAGAGGAGGCAGAGGCAGAGGCAGAGGAGGCAGAGGCAGAGGAGGCAGAGGAGGCAGAGGCAGAGGAGGCAGAGGAGGCAGAGGCAGAGGAGGCAGAGGCAGAGGCAGAGGAGGCAGAGGCAGAGGAGGCAGAGGAGGCAGAGGCAGAGGAGGCAGATGAGGCAGAGGCAGAGGAGGCAGAGGCAGAGGAGGCAGAGGAGGCAGAGGAGGCAGAGGCAGAGGAGGCAGAGGCAGAGGAGGCAGAGGCAGAGGCATCACCCCAAGTTCAAGGTTAGCCTGCAGTATAGAGTGAGCCCCTTCCTCAAACACTAAGCAAACAACAGAAAAGAAAATGAATCAGAGATACGACAAATATTGTTACAATATATTCATTCAAATTTTAGAAAAATGGCATATGAAGATGATAATGACTATATTGCCTTGGTAACATGGGGCTAGAATGTATCTCCACCCAAGATGATGTCTTTAATATATATTAAAGGAAGACATTACTTCTCTGGTTAAAGAAAAGGAGGAATATATGAAGCTTAAATGAGATTTGGTGATTAAAAAAGGAGTAATAGGTCAAGTTTACAGAAAGGAAAGTTGGGGTTTTTTAGGCATGTGATTGGAAGCTACATATTAAAAAGAAATCTTGATGTTTTTCACTGGACAGTTTCTTGTGCAGTTAAAACAATACTTCTTTTCCCACTTCAACACATACTGATTCCCTTTTGTACTAGCAAGCCCACTGAATAAAAGTGCTGATGGCATCCCAGAGTTCTAACACTCATGTCTTTAAGGGTTATTATACAGTTAAGTGTGTGTTCTCTACTCATGTATACACACAAGAGCTAACATTTATTGAATGCTTACTGTGTATCAGGTTATTATTTTAAATAAACAGCATATATATATACATATACATACATACATACATACATAGTCATCAAAGTCCATAATACTTCCCTTAGGTAGATAGTATTATTTCCATTTAAATGCTTAAAAAACTGAGACACATAACTATTTCTTTTCATTTTTCTACTCTTGGGTTGTTTGGCAATTTCCATGAGACCTTTTTGGCCAACAACTTAATTGAGTGTAATCCAGCACAGACTTAGCAACCTGCTTATCAAGTCTTAAAATTACTAAGCACCAGAATTGGGCTTTGCTTTGTTGTTTTATTTTTTAGTTATTGTTGTTTGACACTATGTACCTCAGGCTTGCCTCAAAGGTTCTATGTAAAGACTAACCTAGAACATACAATACTCTTGTTTCCCCCTTTCAAGTACAGGGTTAATCAGGTAGTCACCACCATATATATTATGACTAGCCTCAAGATTTAATCACTGAAAAGTTGTCCCAGAGCCCATGTTCTTAACCACATGCAATATTTAGGAAGTCTGAGCATACTTCATTGAAGAAGGTATGTGTACACTAGGGTGTAGTCAAAAGCTGATACTCAATTGGACACATCTTTAGAAGGCCTAGGCAGTGTAGAGTCATCTGCTCACCAGACCATTGAAGACGTTGTTTTTACTTTCTTTCTGATCCCCATCATGGATACTCTTTATTGACAGAGTCACAAAGGGTCATTGAATTCCCAGCAGTTTGTAAATGCTGCCACTCTTCATGGTTTTTTCCTAAGATTTTCAGCTTTGTTTTTTTTAAAATAACTTTTATATTTTGTTGCTTTTCTCTTGATATTAAGCTTTTTGCAACAAGAAACATTGCCGAGTAGAGTCTAATTTTTCTTCCATGCAGCCAAATGACCAATCACAGCATATCATCTCAGCTTCTCCTACATGCTCAGTACCTTTTATGCCTAGCTTTTACTGCAATTCCCTAAATACAGATCTTATACTCACTTTGCTTCTCAATATATTTTTTGCTAAAGGATTTTTTTTAATCAAAGAGGTATTTAGGATAAACTATAGTCACATCCCAGCTACCCAGAACTCTTTTATACCTGATGTTACACCATACAACTATGTATATGCTGTTTATTTATGAATTAGACTACTTCTGGGTCACCTGGTACACTCCATATTTTCAAGCTGTTGTGCTTCTTCCGTGCTGTTCTCTACATGTAAATTACCACCTTTCACATCTCCAGCTACTTAGAATCACTTGACACTTAAGATTCAGCTCAAATCACACCTGCTACTATATTATAATACTTTGCTCAGTCTTCCCCATGGTAGACTGAGTTCTTGAAGTCATTAACTGAATTTTTTACCCATCTCTCAACACACAGTCTAGTGTCTCACACAAAAGCATTGACGTAATATTAGGCCACCTGCAGCTGTACCGAGGGTTTTCTCATCTCCTAATATCTCAAGTTTCAAAATCATTTCAGAGCCAAGAATTCCAGAAGGTTCGTAAATAGATGCTTCTGCCTTGAACAGATATTCTGGAATATTCTGTTCAATAGATTTGTTTCTACTGCTTGATTTTCTTCTCTATGGTTAATATTTGCATAGATCTACTGTACCTTGAATGTTTCCTTTGCATTTGGGGAACATTTAGTAACTATACATGAGAGAAAGTCTGTCCTATGTATACATATGCATATATTTATGTATATATGTACATTCAAGAAAATAAATAGGTATATACATGTATTTATAGGAAGTGATAAATATACACACATACATATATAATGATAATTGGAATTTTTCCATGATATTGTGTTAGGCAAAAACTTTAAATATTTAAATTCCATTTATTTTTAAACCAGTGTATAAAAGCCAATCAAATGTTAACTACCAATGAGATACTATATAAGTAGTGTTAATATATCCATGTTGTGTAATGTTCAAATATATTAAATATATCTATATCCACAAACATTTATCTTTTCTTTCCTTTTGGGCAGAGGCTAGAGTTGGTTGCTATATAGCCCAGGTTGATCTGTAGCTTAGTATGTAGTCCAGAGTGACTTGTAACTCATTATTTTCATGTGTCAGCCTCCCAACTGTTGGGATTACAAGTTTAGCCACGATGCCTGGTTCATTTATTATTTCTGTATGGTGAAAACTCCTTCCTTCTTTTTATCTTCCAGACATTTTAGATATATAGTGCACAGTTGTTATCTTTGGCCTCCTTACTGTGCATTGGCACACTGAGTATCTTTACCCTTGCTCTTAGCACTCACTGATCAACCTCTATCCTCCATGTCCTTTTCTCTGCTCTTCCTAGAAGCCTTCCATAGCCAACATTTCATTATAAACTTCAGTTAGATCAACTGTTTCAGATTCTACATACAAGTGATATTATGCAGTATTTGTCTTTTTGTTTAGATTTTTTATGCTTAATGATAAGAACAATCTTCGGTTTTGTTCATGTTATTGGAAATAACAGCATTTTATTCTTGTTTGTGGCTGAATAGTATTCCATTGTATTTGTGTACCACATTTTCCTTATCTGTTCATCAGTTGACAGAATCAGTTGGAATATTTTAATGCATAATCATAACATTTATCAAGATGCCTTTTAGGAACTACCTGTGACAGCATTATCTAGAACATAATTTAAATGGCCATTCCTGGATCCAAACCTACAGAATCATTCTTTTAGTAATAACCATTTAATAAAACCCCTCAAATGGTTCTTTTGCACAATTGATTTTTGATAAGCACTCTCCAAAGTAAAATATAAAATGGTAAGTGCAGATCTCTATCCTCTATGAATAAGAATACTGATGACACTGTTTAAAACTGTAGTTGAAATGGTTTGATTTCTGATTTACAATTGCAAGTCTTCTGATAACTAACACAGTACTATCTGAGAAAACTAACTATGATGACAAAATATTCTGACCCATCCCTTTCTAACACAGTAGCCAATAAACAACATGTGGCTAGTGAAGTTGGAAAGATGGCTGTTTCAACTGAATCTGTTATTTAATTGGATTTTAATTCAGTTGAAATTTAAATAGTCACACCTGGCTGTTGGATATAGTGTTTGAGTGAAAAACTGGAGGATTTTTGGTGATGGTCCCACTGATGATTGTTATCAATGGGAAATCAAACAGGGACATTGGTTCCTTTGACATATAGGGAATTGCATTTCTCCTGACAGAAAATTTAAATTTTAAACATGGTCTAAATTAGTTATTCTCAGAAGTGATTTAACAAATTATGATCTCAATTAAATTTAAATGAGAGCTACACTCTACGTTTCTCATCAGTACTGTTTTTCTTCATACTGGGTGCTATTGAGATCTGGCTGTAAGCCTTGATTTCTAAGCTAAAGTATAGCTAATCAGAAGAAAAAACTCCAGCTCCCATGCTTAGATCATGGATATGTGCATGTATGCATTTTAGCTCTCATAGACACTTCTACTTTCCTCTTAGATTATTCCAACCTTCAGACACTCATGACTCACTACTTTCCTGGTTAGAATTCTTCCTCTGACAAACTTTTCTTGAGCACGTATGCCCTTTCCAGATAATTTCACTACTTAAAATAGCATTAAAAGTTTGGAAGACTTTGAAACAGAAATACACCGTGGTCTGCACTCAGAAATGCTGCCTCTCTGTTTTTATTATTATGTGAGTTCATACGTATTATAGATGTTCTAGGTGGCTTCAAAAAGAGCCTAGCTTCAAAATCCATAGTATTACAAAAACATGGATAATATACTTAGCTATTGCTGTCTACTAAGCTATATGGTGATAATTATGCCTCCTTGACCTGCCCTCTGCTGCCCAGGTTCTAGTTCTTTGTATTCTTTTTTAAAAAAAATAATATAATTTAAAAATTTTACATGTGGATCCCAGTTTCCTCTCCCTTCCTCTCTCCAACCTTCCCTCCCTCCCTCTTACCCTCTTTCCCCTGTGACCTGCACCCTGGCCACCCTCCCATCCCATCCACTTGTAGGGCTATGCTATCCAGGTTGGGTCATGTAAATCTGAAGTCATTAGAAGTAAGGACTAGGACTTCTCTCCTGTCTCTAGGTTAAGGGGGTATCCCTCCATGGGGGATGTGTCTGCCAGGTCCTTTTGTGCACCAGGAATACATCCTGTTTCTACTGTCTGAGGTCCCCCAGAATGCTCAGTCCTTCTAGCTGAGACCCATATTCAGGGGGTCTGAGTCAATCCCTTGCTGGATTCCCAGCTATCAGTCTGGGGGGGGGCATTAGCTCCTCCTTGTTCAGGTCAGCTATCTTTGTGTGTTTCTGCAACCTGGTCTTGTCCCCTCTTTCTGCATCTGGATTCTAGTTCGACTCAGTGTTTGGTTATGGGTGTTTGCTTCTGTTTCCAACAGATGAGGGCTCCATGATGGTGGATAATTTAGTTGATGATCTCACTATCAGGGAAGCGCATTTATGGTAGCCTTCCCATGGTTTCTCGAATTATTAGTTGGAGTCGGTCTTATAGTTCTCTAGACCTTTCTTTAGGTCCAGTTTTCTCTTCAAACCAATAATGGCTCCCTCTTTTATGTCCCCCCCTCTCACAGTGACTCAATCTATCTAGTCACACGTGTTTTCCTCTCCTCCCCTTGTCTTTCTCCTAGTTCTCTCTCCATTCACTGCCCCCCATTTCCCATGTGCTCTGGGGGACTTGTCCCTTCCCCCTTTTTTGAGGGACCATATATGAATCTCTTAGAATACACCTTGTATCCCAGTTCGTCTGGTGGTGTGTATTATAGGCTGGTGATACTTTGCTCTAGGTCTAAAATCCATATATGAGCGAGTACATACCCTGTTCCTCTTTTTGTGAATGGGTTACCTCATTCAGGATGGTTTCTTCAAGTTCCATCCACTTGCCTGCGAATTTCAAGATTCCGTTATTTTTTTTTTTTTTTTTTTTTTTTTGCAGAGTAGTATTCCATTGTGTAGATGTGCCACATCTTCTCTATCCATTCTTCAGTTGAGGGGCATCTAGGTTGCTTCCAGGTTCTTGCTATTACAAATAATGCTGCTATGAACATAGTTGAGCACATGTCTTTGTTGCATGGATGTGGGTCATTTGAGTATATAACTACAAGTGGAATTGCTGGGTCCTGTGGTAATCTATTTCCCATTGTCCTGAGGAACCGCCATACTGATCTCCAAAGTGGCTGTACAAGTCTACACTCCCACCAGCAGTGAAGGAGTGTTCCCCTTTCTCCACATCCTCTCCAGCATAAGTTGTCAATGGAGTTTCTAATTTTAGCCATTCTGGCAGGAGTAAGATGGTATCTCAAAGTTGTTTTCATTTGCATTTCCCTGATAGCTAAGGATGTTGAACACTTTCTTAAGTGTATTTCAGCTTCTTTGATTTCCTCTATTGAGAATTCTTTCTTCAATTCTGTACCCCATTTTTAAAATAGGGTTATTTGGTGTTTTGTTGACTAGTTTCTTGAGTTCTTTGTGTATTTTAGAGATCAGCCTTTTGTCAGATAGAGTATTGGTGAAGATCTTTTTCCAGTCTGTGGGCTGCCATTTGGTCTTGTCAACTGTGTCCTTTGCCATACAGAAGCTTCTAAGTTTGAGGAAGTCCCACTTATTAATTGTTGATCTCAGTGTCTGTGCTACTGGAGTTATGTTCAGGAAGTGGTCTCCTATACCATTTTGTTTAAGGGTACCTCCTACTTTCTCTTTTAAGAGGTTCAGTGTGGCTGGATTTATGTTTGATCCATTTGGACTTGAGTTTTATGCATGGTAATAGACATGGGTCTATCTGCCGTCTTCTACACACCATCATCTAATTGTGCCAGCACCATTTGTTGAAGATGCTTTCCTTCCTCCATTGTACACTTTTAGCTGTTTTGTCGAAAATCAGGTGTTCGTAGGTGTGTGGATTAATATCGGGATTTTCACTTCGATTCCATTGGTCTACTTGTCTATTTTTGTGCCAATACTAGGCTGTTTTCAGAACTATAGCTCTGTAGTAGAGCTTCAAGTCAGGGATGGTGATGCCTCCTGAAGTTCTTTTATTGTACAGGGTTGTTTTGGCTATCCTGGGTCTTTTTTTCCATACAGAGTTGATTATTATCCTTTCAAGGTCAGTGAAGAATCTTTGTATTCTTTTTAATTGCACAAAATTTTGCACATCCTGAAATTCCCATTCTGTCCTTTGGTATTCCTCACTTTCTTTATGGGCTTTCAGTTTTTCACTGGACAGAAGACCCCCTCTCTTTTTTGTAACATTTAAATTCATTCCCAGAATTCATTGTTGTATCTATCCTCACTGGGTTGCCTGGGGGAGTTCAAAGTAGTTCTTAAGGCATTAAAGCATCACTCAAGACCTCCCTGCAGCACTCAGTAAATAAGTTCTTTTGTTTAGGACTAAAAAGACAGGAGCTTGCTACAGTTTTCAGAAATAAGGAGAGTCAACTTGCATTTGAATCTGAAGGAAATTTTTAACTCCTTCTTTCTCTCTTCCTGCACAATACAATGCTAATTTTCAGTGGCTTAAAAAAAAAAAAAAGAAACTATGTTAAGACATTTGTTCTTTTATTGAAAAAAAATCTGCCTGATAAAGCACCTTCATGATTCAACCAGAGTAGACAAGCAATGTGTCTTAAAGGTATACTATAGGGCTTTACTAGGATTCTTTCACAAATCATCTTTATTTGTACTCCTCAGCATTCCCAACAAATAATAGTAGTTGTTCTCATTCAAGGTTGTTATAACTCTAACTTTTTTCCAGCTCTGGAATTAAACTTCATAATCTTTTTGTTTGTTTGTTTTGTTTTTGTAGATGTCTCATTCATGTTTAAATATGAATACTTGTATTTCCTAGTGTATGTTTGTTTTGCAGGGGAAGAGAAGGAAAAAGGGGAGAGAGGGAAAAGGGAGAGAAGGAGGAAGAGGGGAAGGAGGAGGCAACAGGAGAAGGTGGTGAAATTGAGAAATGTAAAGAACCACTGTCTTTAGCTGTCACTGAAGCAGAGTTGGGGTGTGTTCAGTCAGTGCCTCTGAGAGGTTGTGAAGAATATTTCCTTTAGGTTCTTTATATGTTCTCCCTATTGCCTCTCTGATTCTCTGCCCTAGATGGCCAACTCTTCCCACCAAACATGGCTGGCATTTTCTCAATCACTGTCACCTTTGGGTTTGGAACGGGTAGAAGAGCTACAAAGATTATTAGCCTTTATATATTTGACTGAGTCATAAAAATTGCCCCACTTATTCAGTGGAAGTTGTACAGTCTGACTTCACTTGATTTGTGATAAGGAATGATAAGAATATAAAGTAATTATGACAGTGCATATTTAATCAAGTTAATATTCAGGGAAGTAAGTTTCTGGTAAAGTGTTTTTTCTTTGCTTGTGTTATGTTTCCTCTTGATTATTAAATATCAAATGAATTGATTTCAAACCAGTTATTGGAAGATGTTTTTAGCAAGTCCCTGGGTAACAGGGCTTAGTATATTAGAGGTATATAATATGATATAGCATTTTAAAGCTAATAGGACTTTGAATAACTGACATGGCCATAGATAGACAGATTCTTAGGGCCAAGTAATGAGAATCCTATTTTAAATCGTAATAAGAGCATGCTGAACTTTGCTTCCTGTGCAATTGTGATTCTTGAAATGGAAAAAAAAGCAATTGGGATGCTTAAGATATCTAGGGAAAGTGGTTTACAAGGATGGGACATAGAGTAAATACAATAAAGATAGCTTGAACAATTTATGAATATTGCTATTTCGTGGCCATTTTTGAATCATGTGAACAATAAAGAGTACAATCTGGCAGAAAAGGGGATATGCTTGGGCAGAAATATGGTCATTGGTAAAATAAGCCTGGGATTCCAATAATATCTCGTCCTCTCTCAAGTAGTGTTCCCAAAGTGTCCTACCCAGTAACCTTTTGAGGCTTTTAACAAGAAGGAAACAAATGGTCTGGGACTGAAAAGAGAAAGACATACTTATTTGTCAAGTATTTATATCTGGGGGCTGACAATGTAGCTCAGTGGTAGAGTGCTTGACTAGGATGCGTGTAGCCCTGAATTCTACCCTTAGCTCTTGAAGAGCAGAGCAGCCCAGCAAATCACTCAGTATGCCAGAATTGACCCTCATACACAGGAGATGCTTTTTTATGGTACTGTTGCACAGTAGGACAAGAGTATATAAATCATATTCTGTATGTTTCAAATTAGATACAAGAAAGGATTAGGAATGTTTTTTACACAGAGAAGTAATAAATATTTGAGGGGCTAAATGTGTCTATTCTGATCTAAACATTACACAATGTATGTATGTGTTGAATATTAAAATGTATTATCTTTAATTTTATCAATTAAAATCTGAAAAGTACATCTGTTTAAAATGAAAAGAATACTAACCCAACAACAATCTCTGTGCAACATTATTTTGGCTGGCCTCTCAAAGAGATAAGCTATAGAGAAGATCTTCACTCTAGCATGAAATATGATGTACGGCAATGCCCTTCTTGGACCTTCTCCCTGGGGATTTATTACTGGAAGTAAGAGAAGGGCTATGTCAGAACATTAGAACATAGTTCCAAGGCATGGAACGTCAAGGTTGACAGTGAGTCCAATTTCACTATAGATGTTTTCCATTTCAAAACTTTGATAGAGAATTTTTCTGCATGCCTAAGTTGTCAGTAAGCCAGGATAAGTCAGTACTACTTAACACCTGCTATATATGTTGACTGTCCTTGACCAATCTAGTAACAAAAACATTTGAAGCTGGTTTGTCCTTTGTAGTCCCCTAGGTGCTATTAGTAGGTTTCCTGCTGGGACATTAAACTGTCCATTGGTATTATAAAGCATAAATATATAAGCAGATTTCTCAATGCATTTGGATATGAATCTCCTTAATGAAGAGCAATTCCAAGGGCATTTAAAGGGCAAAGTAGAGTAGATTCTGCTGCCCCATGAGGTTTTAAGACTAGATCATAGTTGCCAAATGATTTCCCTTCATGATCTCAAGTTAAAGTTCTCAACAGAGAATAAAAGCATTGCAGGAGGACCAAATGCCAGTTTCTTATGGCATTTATGGCTTTATGCTGAAAGGTTCAGCCAAATGGTTCATTCTAGAGCTTTAGATGCAACTTATAAAAATCAACAGCCCGCATATTCCATATTTGGGGAAAGGCAGGAAGATGGTATAAAGGACACAATCTAGAGTGCTTTGCATTCATTAACTTTCATTAGTGGTGTACAGGGTAGGATTATGTTTCTTGTTGAAATTCATGTTACTCTTAAAGCTGCAGAATAAAAAATAAATAATTGAATACATAAGTTCTTTAAGAAATGACTAACCCAGAGGCAACTTGTGTAGATTGGAGATGGCCAAAACTACGAGATCAAGTTTTATTTTATAAGGTCGTTACTGAGACTTATGACTGGTATAAAATATGCAAATAGTCATTGAATATTGACTAACATTGAAATTATTACATGAGGAAAACTTAAAGATGCAAGTTTTGATGGATTTTGTAGTATGTGAATTTTAATAAAATTACAGGGTTTTAAGAAACCTTTACAATTTTTTCAAATATGTCTCCCCATCTACAATATAAACACACAATCTGTTACATGTACCCATCTACTTCATCCTTAATTGGTTAATACTGTTTGTGTCTGGAAACTACTAATAATTGTCTTCTCCCCACTTTAAAATGAGAAATTTGATATTTGAGTAGCTCTAGTTGCTGAACATGTGTATAAATGAATCAAAATCGTACCCTTTACTGAGGCATAATAGAAAAGCCTCACAAACTACAGTATGAACTGGTTACTGTGCTGTGTAGTGTATTGTAGCCCTGCTTCAGCTTATCCCTTGGGACTACACCAAACAACCCTGCTGTGATTCCACGTGGTAGTCCCTTGTGATGGTTAGTGTGCACTGTCAACACGATGGACTCCAGAATCACTTGGAAATGTGGCCTTTAGGCCTGTCTGTGGGGGAATTATCTTGATTGTCTTTGTTGAGTTGGAGTGTCTTCATTGAATTGGGAAGACTTGGCCACTGCGGGTGTCACCCTACCCTGACGAGTATCCTAAGCTCTAAGTGGAGCAATGGACTTAAGCAGTAGTGTGCATTCATTACGCTCCACTCTTTGCCTACTGAATTCCCTGCAATGATGAACAGTATTCTGGAACTGTGAGCTAGAAGAAGCCCCTTTCCCCTTAAGTTGCCTTGGCAGCAACAGGAAACTAAGACTTCCATCAAATGTTGGGAAAGAATTATGAATGAGCTACCCAAGTTACTGATTCTTCTATTGTTGAAAGCTTTGTTGAGGTATTATTTACATACTACATAGTTCACCATTTTAATCACATAATTTAGTTAGTGATCTTTAGAGTGTTCATAGTTGACTAACCATCACCACAATTATTTTTTTTATTTTATAATTATTTTTTTATTTTACATGTCGATCCCAGTTTACTCTCCTTCCCTTTCTCCCTCCCTTCCTCCCTCCCTCCCTCTTACCCTCTCTCCATCCTCACATGTACCCTGACCACCCTCCCCTCCCATCCCGCTACCCCCATTGCACATGTAGGGCTATGCTATCCAGGTGGGGTCATATAAGTCTGTCAAAACATTTGAAGTAGGGACTAGAACTTCTATCCTGTCTCTAGGTTAAGGGAGTATCCCTTTATGGGGGATGTGTGTGCAAGGTCCTTTTGTGCACCAGGAATACATCGTGGTTCCACTGTCTGGGATCCCTTAGACTGCTCAGTCCTTCTAGCTGAGACCCATATTCAGGGGGTCTGAGTCAGTCCCATGCTGGATTCCCAGCTATCAGTCTGGGGGCCCATTAGCTCCTCCTTGTTCAGGTCAGCTGTCTTTGTGTGTTTCTGCAACCTGTTCTTGTTCTCTCACTCTCTGCATCTGGATTCTAGTTTGACTCAGTGTTTAGTTATGGGTGTTTGCTTCTGTTTCCAAGAGGTACTACATGAGGGCTCCATGATGGTGGATAAGTTAGTTGTTGAGTTAGTTGTTGATGTCACTATCAGGGAAGGGCATTTATCTGTTGCTCAAATTGTTAGTTGGAGTCAGTCTTGTAGGTCTCTGGACATTTCTCTAGAGTCAGTTTTCTCTTCAAACCAATAATGGCTCCCTCTTTTATGTTCTCTCTCTCTCTCTCTCTCTCTCTCTCTCTCTCTCTCTCTCTCTCTCTCTCTCTCTCTCTCTCTCTCTCTCTCTCTCTCTCCTCTCTCTCTCTCTCCTCTCTCTCTCTCTCTCTCTCTCTCTCTCTCTCTCTCTCTCTCTCTCTCTCTCTCTCTCTCTCTCTCTCTCTCTCCCCCAGACTCAATCTATCTAGTCACACATGTTTTCCTCTCCTCCCCTTCTCTTTCCCCTAGTTCTTTCTCCATTCACTGCCCCCCCCACTTCCCATGTGCTCAGGGGGACTTGTCCCTTCCCACTTTTTTGAGGGACCATATATGAATCTCTTAGAATACACCTTGTACCCTAGTTCCTCTGGCACCTCCACAATTATTTCTTATATATTTATTTGTGTATGTGATTATGTGGTGTGGAGTGGTGTGTGTGTGTGTGTGTGTACGTGCACGTGCACACGTGTGCATGCACATGTGTCAACATGCCAAGGTGCATGGATATATCAGAGGACAACTTTCAGAAGTTTTCTCCTTCTACCATATACACTGCTACAAAGTTATCAAGCTTGGCAGAAATTTCCTTTACCTTACTGAGCCCCTAAACTCCTAATTTTTGAACATTTTCATTATTGCCCAGTGAAGTAAACCTTGATCCCTTTTAGCCATTAACTCCCAACCCTCAATTTCTTCCTGCTACCTGAATGTCAGGCCTTAGTTGTCTAGCTGGAGGTTTATTTTATTTAATCTTTTTAGATTACTACTTCTATGCTGAGTTCTTGTTCTGATATTGGAATGTTAGGCTTCTAAAGTGTGTTTGAAAGAATTCTTTTCTCTTTTTTTTTTTTAGAACAAATTAAGGGGAATGGGTATCATTTTTTTAAATTTGGTAGAATTCAGTAGTGAAGTTTGCTGGTCTTGGACTTTCTTTTGATTGTAGTTTTCCATTACTAACTCAATCATATTACTTGGGACTGGTCTATGTTAGTTTTCTGTTTCTTCACAGTTCAGTCTTGCTATATATGTCTAGGATTTTTTTTTCATTTATCCTAGATTCTTACATTTATGAACACATATTTGACCATATAATCTCCAATGATTTTTTTGCAGTTCTCTGATGTCAGTTGTAATATTTTCTTTAAATCTCCTCTTTATTTTTTGTAGTTTGACTAGATAAATGTTTGTCTATTTCTTTTCAAAGAACCAGCTCTATGTTTCCTTGATCTTATATATTATTCTTTTAGCCTCTATTTGATGTATATCTTCCATGATCATTACTATTTTTTTCCTTCTGCTGACTTTGGGTATAATTTATTTTTGTTTTGATATTTCTTGTGATAGTTTATCTGAGATCTTTTACTTTTTTGATGAGGGCATTGATTCATACAGATTTCCTTATTACTTCTTTGCCATGCTCCACATGTATTGGTATATTTTATCTCCACTTTTACTTATTTAAGGCAATTTTTAAACTTCATCGTTTTCTTTCTTGATCCATTGATTGTTCAAAAGTAAGTTGATTTCATGTTTATGTATGAAATTCTCAAACAATAGAAAGCTATAGGTATAATTTTAAAGTATGTTGTCTAATTTACATGTATCTGTCTAGGTTTTGTTTGTCTTCTCTTCTAGATTTATTGCATTGCAATTAGAAATAAACTTCATATAATCAGTGATTTCCCCTGTTGGCACCTACTTTCCCTAAGTCTTTCTCTCTAACACACACACACACACACACACACACACACACACACACACACACACACACACACACATACATGCTGGGGACTGAATGAAGAATATGACACATTGCTCAGCATTAAAAAATTGTTGAGGGTTGTTTTGTGTCCTATCATATGATCTCTTCTGGATAATATTCCATATGTGAGAAAAATATGTTCTTCAGCTGTTGGACAGGGTGTAATTTAACTCTGATGTTTCTTTGTTGATTTTTCTGTCTGGATAATCTGTTCATCGCTGAGCATGGAATGCAAAAATCCCCAGCTATTGTTATGCTATTTACATTATTATTTGGATATTTTTATATGTGTTACTTACATATTGAGACTTTTATTTTCTTTTGCTGATTTGAGCTCCTATCATTATATACTGAACTTCCTAGTCTGCTTTTATTGTTTTTGCTATAAATTCTAGTTTGTATTAGTATGGCTGCCATTCTTGTTTTCTTTTCGTTTCCCTTTGCATGAATCATACCACCCATTCACTTTGTACCCATTGATTTTCACTCTTTCAAGGAAGTGTGAGTTTATTATGAGCCACATATATTAGGTTTCATTTTTTTTTTATCCGTCTAATCATTCCATGTTCTTTTAATTGGAGTGTTTAGTCCATCTCTATTCAAGGTAATTATTGATAAACAAGGTCTTGCTACATTCATTATAAAACTGGTTTACTAGCTTTGTTGTGGTTCATTTCTTTGTTTCTCTCTTTTCCTCTGCCTAAGTGTTTGTGTGAGTTACTCTAGTATTGTAGATTGAATTCCATGCGTGTTACAAATTAGCCATTACAAAAATGTTCATTTGAAGTATCTCTATAACCAATTCTCCAACCTCAGACAACATATCTACTGTCATCCAAGTGCTCTTAGATAGGAATTAGAAGGAAAGGACCTGACACCAAGCAGAGACCTTAATCTAATGGGACAGACTTGTATTTCAGCTTGAATCAGAGCTACCTATGGTGTAGGAGTCAGTGTATCACTGAGACTTGGAGTACTTAGAGCTATTAGACCATGGTGTGATTGGTTTAGCTGGCTGAGGATCTGCCTTCACAAGTACAGTCCCAACAAGGGCTGAACAGCATGCACTGGGCTTCATTTGCTAGAGTTAGGACTTTGCCTTGGGAATGGGTGCTGGGCTGCTAAAATGTAATAGTTGGCAGACCCCAAACAACTCCATTTCCATTCCAAAATAGTGTCTATGATTAAACTATAAAGAAAAAGTTTCCAATGGATCTTTCATTCAGAGGAAGATTAGGAAGGAAGGTTCATAGTAGTTTTCAAGTACAATGTTTTGACTAATGCTGAAATCATGTAGGGGAGACTTGCCACCTTGGGAAAATATACAAGTTGAGGAGACATAGCTTGAAAAATACTTCCTGAAGATTCTGATATGCTCATTGGGGAATACATTGCCATCCTGGTTGAGAATATTTGAAGAAAAAAAATGGCTTCCTATTACCAATGAGAATTTTACATTTTTAGTAATACAGAGTAGCCTCATAAACACTTGTAAATGCATTTGCCTTATAAAATAAAACAGAACAAAACTACTTTGGTCATTTCTACCATTTGCAATTAATGATATCCACCAATTACAATATATCAAATGAGTTAAATTTTCTTGATATAAGAGGAAAATGCATGTGACCATGTATTTCATTAGAAGAGAAGAAACACATTTGCCTTGGATAGGTAAAGACCAGAAAAATGATTTGGGAGGCCTCCCCTAGTATTAACTGCTTTCCCCAAATAATTACACCAGTTGGTTGATGGTCTCTCTCCTACTCTCTCTACTTTATTCTCATTCTTGATCTAATATGCAAACATTTCATTGAACGGTTAAGTCTAAATCATATTTTAGCACATTATTTTCATCAAATATTCAGATCAATTTCTTGTTTTCTTTTCTTATTCACATTTGAAACAAGCTTGTTTTACATGTCAATTGCAGTTCCCTCCTCACCCTCCCATCATCCCCTGCCTCCACCCCCCCAAACAAGCACAATCTCATGCCCTTTCTGCTCTCCAGGGAGGATGAGACCTTCCATGGGGAGTCTTCGAAGTCTGTCATGTCATTTGGGGCAGGGACTATGCCCTCCCCCTTGTGTCTAGGTTGAAAAAAGTGTCCCTCTTTATGGAATGTGGTCCCAAAGTCCATTTGTGTACTAGGAATAAATACTGATCTATTACCAGAGGCCCCATAGACTGTCCAGTCCTCCTAACTAACACCCACATTCAGGGGGTCTGGGTCAGTTCTATGCTGGTTTCCCAGCTATCAGACAGGGGTGCATGAGCTCCTCCTTGTTCAGGTCAGCTGATTCTGTGAGTTTCTCCAGCCTGGTCTTGACCCCTTTGCTCATCACTCCTCCCTCTCTGTAACTGGATTCCAGGAGTTAGACTCAGTGTTTAGCTGTGTGTGTCTGCTTCTGCTTCCATCAGCTACTGGATGAAGGCTCTAGGTTGGCATATAAGGTAGTTATCAATCTCATTATCATGGAAGGGATTAAAGGTAGCGTCTCCACTATAGCTTAGATTGTTAATTGGCTTCATCCTTGTAGATCTCTGGGCATTTCCCTAGTGCCAGATTTCTCCTTAAATCTATACTGGCTCCCTGTATTGATATGTCTCTTTTCTTGTTCTATACTTTTCCCTGTCTCATTCTTCCTGTTCCCTTATGCCCACCTCTCTCCTTTCCTCCCCTTCTCTTTCTCCTAACTGCATCTTCCCTTCCTCCATGCTCCCAATTTGCTCAGGAGATCTTGTCCCTTTCTCCTCCCCTCGAGGACCATATATTTCTCTCTTAGGGTCATCCTTGTTTCCTCGCTTTTATGGCTGGTAGTGTGAATTGTAGGCTGGTGATTCTTTGCTCTATGTCTAAAATCCATATATGAGTGAGTACATCTACTGTTTGTCTTTTTGTGACTGGGTTACCTCACTCAGGATGGTTTGTTTCTTCTAGTTCTATCCATTTGCCTGGGAATTTCATGATTCCATTTCCCCCCTTCTGAGTAGTACTCCTTTGTGTAAATGTACTACATCTTCATGCATTCTTCAGGTGAGGGCCATCTAGGTTGCTTCCAGTTTCTGGCTATTACAAATAATGTTGCTATGAACATAGTTGAACAGATGTCCTTGTGTGAATGTGCATCCTTTTGGGTATTTGCCTAAGAGTGGAGTTGCTAGATCTTGAGGTACACTGATTCTCATTTTCCTGAGGAACCACCATACTGATTTCAAGTGTCTGTATGAGTTTGCACTCCCACCAGCAGTAGAGGATTGTGTCCCTTTCTCCACATCCTCTCCAGCATAAACTGTCTTTTTTTAAATTTAAGTTATTCTGACAGGAGTAAGATTGTTTTGATTTGCATTACCCTGATAACTAAGTGTCTTTCAGCCATTTTGGATTCCTTTGTTGAGAATTCTCTATTTAGTTCTGTACCCCACTTTTTAATTGGATTATTTGTCCTTTCGGTGACTGATTTCTTGAGTTCTTTGTATATTTTGGAAATCAGCCCTCTGTCAGGTGTGGGGTTGGTGAATATATTTTCCCATTCTGTGGGCTACAGTTTTGTCTTGTTGACTGTATCCTTTGTCTTATAGAAGCTTCTCAGTTTCAGGAGGTCCCAGTTATTAATTGTGGATCTCAGTGTCTGTGCTGCTGGTGTTATATTCAGGAAGTAGTCTCCGGTACCAATTTGTTCAAGGGTACCTCCCACTTTCTCTTCTAAGAGGTTTAGTGTGGCTGGATTTGTGTTGGGGTCTTTGATCCCTTTGGACATAAGTTTTGTGCGTGCAATAGATATGGATCTATCTGCAGTCCTCTGCACACCAGTTTCCAGTTAAGCAAGCACCATTTGTTGAAGATGCTTTCTTTTTTCCATTGTATAAATTTAGCTTCTTTGTCAAAAATCATGTGTTTGTAGGTGTGTGGGTTAATATCAGGGTTTTCAATTCGATTCTATTGATCTACCTGTCTATTCATTCTCAAATATCCATAGATCAGTGCCTCACTCAGTCATCCTCAGAGATCATCTTACAGTAGATGGGAACTAATACATGATTCTAAATTCCTGCAAGCAAGAATGGTATCTTTCTGATTTCCTGCTGTAGTATTCACCATGACATGCTAATCAATACATTTAGATCTATGGGGGGAAAATCTACAAGCTATTATTGTAATTAATGTAATCAATGCTGTTGTCCACCTTAAAACATACTTTGTTTGCAAGTAGGTGCTATGATGAATATGTTGTACGGAAATGGCTATAGTCATTGCCTAAATTGACAACATTCTTTTCTCCCATCGCTACAAACTTTTTGTAGTAAGTATGTAGCTTTTTCTGCTACTAGCCATTTCTTGTGGCTTTCCTATTGACTCCTCCTCACAGTGACCATTAGAAACACTGAGAAAGACCACCTAGTAGGTTCATATAAGAGCGCAGGGACACTGAAAACATACCACACTCGTTTTTTTTTTTTTGTTTTGTTTTGTTTTTGTTTTTTGCTTCTCTGATTTCTAAGATCTATACGCACACTAGTTAGTTTGTGGTTCTTGTTTCTTAAATTCTCTCTGTAGAACACAGAGAAAACTGTTAATTTAGGCAGAATCCTTTAATTTTTTTTGTTATAAATTCAAGAGAACAAAATAAGAATACCTTCCTAGAAAGATATAGCAGGTTTTAATTTTCAGCAGTTGGTGGAGCAGTGAAGCAGAGTAGCCATTGGCAGGGTGTGTGTTAAAGGGATTTATATATTTAATTAGTTCCTCTCTGCATTTCCCCATCCTTGTACTTCTTTGTTATAACAGCAGGTAGAATTCAGTGCTAACGATTGCCTCTCTTCCTCCCTCCAGTTGAAGTTTAAAATTATGAGTGTTGTATAATGAAATGGTGATTTTTATTCTGTCCTGGTGGTAAAAAGGGATTTGCTGATGTGTAAAATGAGACAAAGATAAATAACAAACAGATGTTCTCACAAAATGTTCATTAAATCTTTGCCTAGTAGATGATGCTGGATTACATGTGTTCAAACTCTAAATGTGTTAGAGAATAAGGAGCTTTTATACCTTAATGTTCAATTTAGGAAAAACTATATAACTTTCTCAGTAAAAATCATAGTAATCAGTGACTTACAGTCTCTTCCTCGTTCCAGTGCAGCTTGTCATGACTGCTTTTAAACTTTGTTTTATTGGTTTTCACAGGTCCAATTATCCAAGCAAACATGAGTTTATTGGGGATTATGAAGCGGGTTTTTATTTGACCCCACATAGGGGTATTCCCCAGGTGGAAATTACAGCTTTTACTTGGACTACCTGTAAGTGACTATGTGATTATGATATGTCATAATGATTTTCAAATTTAAGATTTTCTGTAGTTTTAAGAGATAGGCTGCATTGCCATGCTAGACAGAGCAAGTAGTTCTTTTTCCCTTTAAGAAAAGATTTATTATATTTAATTGTGTGTATGTAGATGCAGGGGTATGAACAAAATGAGTATAAGTGCTTGCAGAGGCCAAAAGTGTTGGCTTCCCGTGGAGTCAGATTTACAGACTACCTGACATGGATAATGGGAACTAAACTCAGGTCTGCTGAAAGAAAAGTCTATATTCTTAACTGCTGAGACCTTTATCCAGCCCAGAGTAGGTAGTTCTTGATGCATTATATTGCTTGTGGCAAGACCTCTTGGCCACTGTTAAGTCACTGTTCTCGTTTGTTAAGTATTAGGTAGTTGTTTTCTTTAGGTAAGTTATAATACGAACTTTATGCTCCAGTACAATAAGGGATCCCTAGTTTTACCTGGGGAAGGTAGTACTAGAGAAGAGATAATATTTGGTTCAATCAGGAAAGGGATCAAGAAAAGAAAAGAAAAAAAAAAAGCATTCCAGTCAGTAGAAAGAGCACATACAAAAACACAGAATCTAAAACAATATGAGAAACTTTTGAACTCGCAATGATTCAGTTTGCCTTTGTGTTTCAGTTTCCTCCTCTATAAATAGATGTAGCAACAGCATCAGTCATATATATTCACAATAACCAAATATTTGTAGTTTAGAATAGTTCTTCATTCATGATAAATGTAAAAATCTTAATTTTTATGATTTTGGTGTCTGTTGTTCGTTATGTGGTTAGGAAAGTGGAGAAATGTCAAGTTGAAGTAATTAGTGTGAAATAGGGGGCAAATTATTTACTTATACTATGCTAACGTTGAGCATTTTCCCCCCTTAGGTGATAGAGAGCAATTATAGAGTTTTGCTTAGGATTTGAAGTATGTGTTCAGACATGAACTTTAGAAAGATCATTCTGCTTTTTCTTCTGAAAAATAAGTCTGGGTAGGAAGATAAAGGAGAAAGATTTGGAAAAACGGAGTCAGAACGGTCAGTTATAAGGCTATTTGCAGCCATCCATATAAAAGATGATGGAGGCTCTGACTCAGAAAAGCATTGGTAGAAATGAAAGATAGGTACAAACCTGAATGGAATGTAGCAAATATGTCTTATTTGGCCCACAGTGTTTTGAATAACATATGGAATGTATGTTCTCCAGATTGACCTAGACTCCCTGTTTTCTTGCATTGCATATTTACAATGCCTGGCTGGCCCTTTTGTGAGAGAGGAAGAAGAAGAAATTAAGAATATCCCCTAAGGGAGGGCCTAGGCCCTGCTGCAAATGATATGACAGACTTTGTAGAATCCCCATGGAAGGGGGATTCCCTCTTCCAGCCTCACCCTCTCTGAGGAGCAGAGGGTGAGGGGATGGGCTGGGGTTTGGTGGGGGTGAAATGGGAGGATGGGAGGGTGAAGGAACTGGGATTGACATGTAACACAACTCTTGTAAATTAAAATTAAAAAAGGAAAAAAAAGAATGTCCCTTAAGACGAAAAAGGATGTAAAGTTGAGAGGGAAATGTACTGGGGGCTGGCATAGGGGTAGCTGTAGGGAAGGAGTAGAGAGGATAGACATGATCAAGATACACTCTGTATGTGTATGACATTTCCAGAGTGCTTAAAAATGAGTCCTACAAATGCAAATTAAAACTCCACTTTGATATGTCATGGGTGGTTGATATCCATGGGAGGTCTGCCCCTTTATGAAGAGAAGTGGAGGACGGATAGATTGTAGGTGGTGGTGGGGACTGAGGGAAAAGGGGAAACTGTGGTTGGGATGTAAAAACATAAGTTTATAAATGAATGGATGTAAAACATACATACATACATACATACATACATACATACATACATACATACATAGGAGTCCCCCCAACCCCCTTCTAAACAAAACGAAACTCTACATTGAGATTTTCTCTACCATAGTCAGAAATTCTTTTATGAAAACAAATGATGAGCCGAGGATGTAGCTCACTTAGAAGACTACTTGTTTAGCATTCATGAAGCCTTGAGTTTAGTCAACAGCACCCTATAAAACCAGATACGGTGATGCAAACCCGCATCTGTAGCATTCCTTAAGTGGATGCCAGAGGATCATAAGCTTAAGGTGAGTTACAACCTGATATACGTGAGACTGTCCCAAGGCAAAATAAACAGGAAAGAGGAGATAAGGAAAGAGAAGAGGAGGAAAGGCTACTATGTGACTCACCCCAAGCCATTTCTGGGCATATACCCAAAAGCCTCCAAGTTCTACCACAGAGATATCTGTTCATTACTAGACTATACAGAATAAAGATGTGGAATCAACCTAAATGGTCATCAACAGATGGATGCATAATAAAAATATGGTACACATATACAGTGGAAAGTTATTCATCAAGAAAGAAAAGTGAAATCATACTTGCAAGAAAATGGATGATGGTGGAAATTATGTTAAGTGAAGTATCCCAGACTCAGGTTGATAATTTACTGTATGATTTTCTTTTTTATATCGATCCAATTTTTTATTTAGATACATGCATGTATGTGTGTATGTATGGTATGTCATGAAACTAGAAAGAAAACCATGAGAGAGGGCATCTTAGACAGTGTTCATTTGCTGCAAAGAAGCACCATGCCCTATCAAGCAATGAGCCAAATAAGTTCTTCCTTCTTTAAGTTGTTTCAGCTGCTTTATCATCACAGTAAGAGAAGTGGTGAACACACGACTTGTATTTACAGTGGGGGAGCAGTTAGAGTTCAGTAAGAAACCAATGAAGTGCCCAATGGTAATGCTGAATGAAGAAAGAATTTTTTTTACATAATATAGACCATTTGTTCTCAAAAGTATGGTTCATGGGTTCCCTGAGGCTCCCCAAGATTGTCCCACAGGCTTTGAAATGTCAAAACAATTTTAAAAATAATTTTAAGATGCTTCTTGCCTTATTTAGTCTGTTTGTAATTCACTGATCATTCAAAAGCACATGTGAATAAAATTGCTGGTGACCTGGCAAGAATCAAGGGAGCAACACATAACTACATTATTTAGTACTTTATTATTGGCTGTCACATACTCAAAGTTAGGAAAACAAAGTTATGCTTACTTAGAATATTGCTTTTTATAATTGACTGATACTGATGTTATTAATTTTAATTCTGTATAGTTTAATATCCTGTATATAAAAATGGGGAGTACTTCTCATGCTTTCGTTGCATACTACAATATGATGGTGTCTCTGAGTGTAAATCACTTGCATGATTGAGTTGGAAACCCAGCTCACAGCTTTTTATATGGGACTCCAGCTTCACTTAAAACTGACAAAACATGGTCATTCTTTTTTTAATGGATATTTGGGAGGTATCAACCCCAAAATAACATCTTACAGTATTTATTTCTTGTCAATGACAAATGCAAACTTATTTTTGTTTTGTTTTGTTTTCTGAGACAGGGTTTCTCTGTATTATTTTGGAGCTTGTCCTGGAACTTGCTCTGTAGACCAGGCTAGCCCCGAACTCACAGAGATCTGCCTGCCTCGCCTCCCAAGTGCTGGGAAAAGGCATGCGCCACTAAGGCCCAGCTGGCAGATACAAACTTTTAAATACAAATTAGACTTTTATCACTTGTATATTCCATCATGACCTTGAGTGCTTCCCAATACTCCACAACTTTTTTGATGAGGCCAGTAGTAATATTAACTAATATGATTTTCAAATCTTGTATAATTAAATGTGTCACCATCTGGAACATTTTCATAACTCAGCAAATCAATATTTGCCAAATGATCAATACATGATGATATAAAATCATGCTTCAGAAAGTCTATTAAAGTGCAGAGATGACCAATGATTTCAATATAATGAAGCCTCAAAAGTTTATTAACGAAGATTCAGATTTCCTATTGCTCTAAAAGAAACTACTATTGTCAATTTTTAATGTAGCAAAGAATACCAAAATTATCTGAAAAACTACTCAAATAGTCCTTCATTTTCTAACTATGTATTTGTATGAGGCTAGATTTCCTTTGTATACTTCAACCAAAGATCATACAACAGATTGGATTTCGATACATTAAATACATATATGAAATGTCATAATAAACCAATATTATGCATGATTAACTTATACTAATAAAATCTTTTTAAGAATCATTAAAAGAGAATCTCACTGTTTTCTACAAAATTGGCAAGTTGTAGTTATTTTTTTGACTTTATTTGTTTTTGAAAAGAGTTCTATTTATAAGCAATTTATGTTGATATATACTGGATTTTTTTATATTTTTAATAAAGTAATGCTTAAATTCCATTGTTATAATTCATATAGAGTAAGTAGTGATAGCTATAACCACTAAATATATTTTTAAATATATTTTTAAATATATTTTTTAAAAAAATATATTAGAGTGGATGTGCCACAGCAGAAATTTGGAGGTCAGAGGGCAACTTGCAGGAGTCTCCTATTGCCTTTTACTGTATGGGTACTAGGAATTGAACTCAGGTCATCAGGCCTCACAACAGATACCCACTGGGCCATCTCATTGGCTCCCCCAAACATTCTTTTAGGGAACTTTCATGTTCTTGAAAGGGGGCTCAGTACAAAAACGCTTTGGGAGTGCACTGTTGTTATAGAGTGCTGGAAGCAGTGAGGAATAAGTGGTCAAGCTGTTTCTTTGTTAGGCATCTTCATTTTCTATAAGGGAATGGAGACAATGTAAAATCAGAATGTGGAAAAATATCACTAGACCCAGACAGTTAGCATTGAAGTAGAGAAAATAGTTTGGACTAGAGTGGTTAAGAGATGGTAGGAATACAGACTTGAACAGATCTAGGATTTTTGTAACACAAGATAGGGGAGGGTACATTCCAAGCATGACCAGCATGAGCAAAATTCCATATATTAAGTTAAACATGGCACTTGTAAGGAAGAGCAACTAGACTATCTCTGATGGAATAAATAGTTTATGTTGGTGAATACTGATAGTTTAGCTGGATAAAGAGTATAAAGCCAGATTATAAAGAAAGTTTAAATCCCAAGATAAGATAAGTTCTTACTGGCAAAGAGAATCTCTTAAAGCTCTGTGATTTAATATGAAGGTACTATGATGATGCCATTTTATGAAAATCAATCCAGAAATAACATAAAGGTGAGATTGTAAAGAGAAAGATTAGAAATCAGTTAAGGCAATATTATAGTCATGTATTTATGCAATGATTAGGACCTAGTAGTTGGAATGGAAAACAAATAAAGGATATGAAAGATATTAGAATAGCATAATTGACAGAACTTGATTGACTGGAGAAGATTAATTTTAGGCTGACCAACTGAGAGGTTAGTGATGCAGTTGATGAGAAAGTGAAGGAACATAGGTAGACTTATCTTAAGTAGTTAATGATGACTAGGTTGTTATTTTATTTGTTGAAAGTGTGGGATTATCTTAATAGAAATATGGATGCTTAGTGAATAGTCATAGTGATGATCATTGGATTTGTGAAAATGAATTAATTGTATGAGGAGAAAATTATGTAAATCAGGAGCCTACAAAATAAGTCATTACCTTGTTAGGTTTTGATTGGGGGCAGCCAGTGAAGAAGGGTAAAGACATGATTGGAGACTTTTAGAACAAAATAATATCATATTGTAGACACCAATAGTAGAGTTTCAAGAAGATTGGGGTGAGCTGCACCAGGTTCTACACAGAATAGAATGTTTTAATATATAATGTAAGTTCTCTGAAAGTTGTCTTAATATGTTCTTTGTTATATTTATTGGTATTTCCCAATTTGGGAGTAGATTTGGAGCATGGTAGGTAATGAGAAAATAAATATACTTGGCTACCAAATGCTGAATTTTTTTGAGTAAATCTTATAAATATATTAAAGATAATTAATTACTTAATTGTGAATATCTTCAGATGTAATCCTTTCTAGACACATTGATTGTTTCTGTTTGCTTACCAAGCTCTATTATTGTAATCAAGAACAGTGTTATTAAAATACAAGGTGATCAAAAGATAGACAATTCAGTTCTGCTGACTCATATATAAGGGGCAACATTGAAAAAGAGGATACATGACTGCAAAACTACACAGACTACAGCACAGCTAGTGGCCTTACATTCTAGTTCTTTTAAATTGTGCTCTTCATCTGAGTAGGAGGTAACCTCATTGTTATGCTGTTCTTATGCATATATTATCCTGTATCAAAGTGAAGAACGCCTTAGACTTTAAATAGTTGTAATTACATTCATTAAGACATTTTATCAGAGCTTCAATTTATTTTGATACCAGTTCATAAATTCTAGGTGCAAATATTTCAGAAAACCAGTATATTGCTTGGGTAAAAAACTAATGTCTAACTTTTTAAAATTTCAGTTCTGACATTAGTAGTCATAGTAGATATGAAAGGAAAAGGAAAAGTAAGTGATTTTTAGTAGAAAACCAGTTACCTGGCATTTTTTTATTATCTCATAAGCTAATAATATGAGAGTGAATGTTTTGAGCTAGGGTTTTGTGTTAACTATCAACTATTCTGTAACAAATTATGCCAACATATAATATGTTAAAGCAATAAACATCTCAATGTTTTTAAGGATTAAGAATCTAGAAAAAGTTTGGCCATGCCTCATGATCTCTCACGAGGATACAACAAAACTGAATATTGTGGTTCTGATCTCAGCTTGAGAGGAAGCTGACTCAGCTTTCAAAACTCATAATCCCTTGTCCATGGACTTTTCCACAGGGTTGCTCAAAAAAATGGCCGGAACCACTTCAGAGACCATAATCCAAGAAAGAATACCCAAGACAGCCAAACCAGAGGAATTAAAAAAAAAAAAAAACTAGTCCCAGAAAGGATGTACCATCACTTTGAAGTAAAGCAAAGATTAGTAAATACCAGAAGGTGGGCATTATTGGGGGCCACCTTAAAAGTTGCCCACTATAGATTTGCTGACAACAAATTTCACCATTAAGGCATATAACTAGAGTTGCAGAATGAGAAAAGATACAGTCCCATTTTTTCTCAATAAATCCTTTTTTAAACCGTTTTATTCTTTTCAATTTTTGGTTAGCATACAAAATAATATGGTTTATTATGGATCTTTTAGTAATGAAACCAGGCCATATCCTGTGTGCTGAAGCATGAAATGTTGAATCATGTGCTATAAAGGAAAAAGAACTTAAAAAATTGTCAGAAGCATGTGTGTGTGTGTGTGTGTGTGTGTGTGTGTGTGTGTGTGTGTGTGTGATACACATATGTCACACATAGGCAGACTTTTTATTTATATATTTTATCTTGTTTTATTGCTGTGTTGGGATTTGACCAGCAGGTTTTAGGCAGGCTAGACAAGTAATTGCTTTGCCACAGAGCTATGCCTAAGTTCTGTATACAGTCTTTAAAGGCATCTTGTATTTATTATAATAAAAACTCAGAAGAAACTGAAAAGCTGACTGAGAAAGAGGTCAAAATTATCTTTAATTTATTCCTGTACTTACAATGCCCCCAAACACAACAAAATGATATTAGCAGCAGTCCTATGTAAATTTCAGTACTATTATTGAATTAATGTAAGTTAACATGGACTAAGATACAGACCGCAGTTAAATGTATCTATTGCATGCTGCTTTTAGTGAATATTTGAATGTAGAGACAGAGAAAAGTAGAATGAACCTATAAAATGTCTAATTTTATACAGATATAGAGTTGCTCACAGTTCCTATCTTTTTCTTTTTCTTATGTTACATTTTAGCTTAATAACTGAAATTATTAAATACACATTTTTGATGATGAGATGCTAATTTGGAAGGAAGCAGAACAATGCTGTCTTTTAGCAGATCTTTAAATCCAATTTTTAACTAAATTAATTTAGTGAGGGGTAGGCTGTTCTTTCTAAATCTAGAATTGCAGGTATTAATTTAGATTCACAAATCATACCCCATTTATTCCAAATAAAAGATAACCCTGTACTTGTCTATAGAGAAAAGGAAAGGATTAAAGGAAGAGAAAAGTTTCTTATTAATCATGAATTCCATCTCTCTGAATCTGAGGAAAAATTATGTGTAACATTTTTAGGGCATGTATTTATGCATGTCTATTTCAAAAGAAATGTATTTCTGAACTAGTCATTCCTTATTTGGAAATACAGACGTATTTGTTATCAAAAGGAAAGTTTTGAATTAAGTGATTGACATCTCAGGTGGGTCCTAGCCTTAATTTTTGTATCCATGTTCAATTTAGATATTTGAGGTATAATTCTTGGTTGTGTTCAGGAGTATGTATAATTAAATCCATAAATCTTTGAGTTTAAATTTTGCCATATGGACATTATTTGCAAATAGGCTTTTATATTTTTGAAAAAGAAAAGGTTTGTGTATTTTAAAACTGTTTTACTATATTCTTTGAGAATTTCATGCAGTATATTTTGATTTTGGTCATTTTCTCTCCCCTTCCCCTGCTCCCCTCAGATCCTCCCCTACCTTCCTACCCACCAAACTTCATGCTTTTTCTCTCTTGAAAAAGTCTCTTTTGTGTTGGCCAGCTATTCTTGAATATAGGATCTGCCCTGGAGAGGTTGTCACTCCATTGAAGAACCCAATTTTCCCTTTCCCAGCAGCTAGTAACTTCTTATCCAGGAGTGGGACTTTGCTAGCACCTGTCCTCCATGCAGGGACTTTGTCTGTTTTGGGGTGTGTGTGTGTGTGGGTGGGGGGAGGGTTTGGCTTTTTCGAGACAGGCTTTCTCTGTGACTTTGGAGCCTGTCCTGGAACTAGTTCTTGTAGATCAGGCTGATCTCGAACTCACAGAGATTGGACTGCCTCTGCTTCCTGAGTGTTGGGATTAAAGGTGTGCACCACCACCACCTGGCTTGTCTGGTTTTAACATGTGCAGGTCCTAAGTGTGCTGTAACAGCCTCTACAGATTCATAGTTGCAACTCTCCTGTTGTATCTGGAAGACATTGTTTCCTTACCCCTCTTCCACATAAATTCTGAGCCTTGGGAGGAATGGATGTGATATAGACATCCCACTTAGGAATGAGTACTCCAATATCTCTAACTCCCTGCTCATCGTCCAGTTGTGGGTCTATGTGTATGTCTTAATTACCAACTACAAGAAGCTTCCCTGATGAGAGTTGAGCCATTAACTGATCTATGGTATAGCAATATGTTCTTAAATTATCTTTTCCTTCTCAGTTCTATCCAATACTATTTTCCATAGTGACTATATGAATTTATATTTTCACTAGTAGCATTAAACTATTTCTCCTTCCCTTTATTCTTGGTAACACTTTCTCTCATTTCAGAATTGTAGCTACCCCTATGACTATGAGCTAATAACTTTATTGTGGTTATAGTTTGTATATTCCAAATGATTCGTGATGTGAACCCCTTTTAAAATATTTATTTACATATTTTACCTACTATATATTTTACCTTCTTTGGAGAAGTGTTTATTCAGGTATTTCCCCCAGTTTTTAGTCTCTTTTTAATTGTTGTTACTGAGCTCTAGGAATTCTTTCAGTGTTTTGGATAATAATGTTTTATCAGATGCATGTTTGGTTTGCATATATTTTCTCTCATTCTATGGGTTGTTCTTTCCCTTATTGATTCTCTTCTCTGTGCTAAAGTTTTGGGTATCTAAAGAAGAGATAGGTAGTAGCTAGGTAGAAACCAGGGTACCAAATAGAAAGCTGATATAGTAATTTAGGCTGGGGTTGTTGGTTATTGGAGCATGACTGAAACAACTTTGATGATACAAGATATATAATATTTGTTGGTAGATTGCCTTTGGGATATGAAATGGAGATGACAAAGATGAATCCTATAGTTTTGTTCCTGAGGAAAGAGATGACATTTACTAGGGAGGAGAAAGACTATAGGCTTTCAGAGCCTTGTTAGATATCTAAGTGATAGTTAGGTAGTGTATGCATCTGGAGTGTAGAGAAGAGGTCTGGATTGGTGCTGTGAATTCATGGGTTCATAATCATATGCATAATTAAAGCTGAGAGTATGAAGGCAAAGAAAGCTATAAGGACTAACCCCTGTGTTAGCATACGATCAAAGTCTGGCTAGCCAGCAATGAAACCTGGAAGGAAGTGGCCAGCAAGTAGTAGGATGGCAATCAGTTGTGTTATTTTGATATTAAGTAAGTTGAATTATGGACCCTAACCCTTTCCATTTTGTATATTACCAGTGCTTTATCCTTGTTCAGCAGGTAGTCATTACTTGTCTAACCCGCAACAGTCTCTTAACTGGTCTCCTTGTCTCTTGTCTCCACTCCATGTCCTCTACTGCACCCATACTGCCAGTCTTTTCCATATAAAACACAAATTTAATTCTGGCACTCCTTTGCTCCAATCTAATCTATTTGTACTTTATGCACATTCTGCTGTTTTCTCTCCATTTCTGCATGCAGGTCATTGTATATTCCCTCTGCATCCCTTATCACCTGGCTAAGTCTAACTAATCCTTTATTCTTCAAGATTCAGTTTAGGCTGTAACTACTTTGTATAGCCTTCTCCAGTCTTCCTTCTATGCTTTAGTTTGATTTCTGTATACTTTAATTCTTGCTATGATCTTTTAAAAATAAATTAAAACTTTTGGAGAACATTATATGTAAACACTACATATACATCACTTCTATCCTTTTCTTCATTACCTCCCATCCCCCTCTCCCCTCCTCAATTCCTGATATCTTTTTTTAAAAACTAAAACTTTTTGAGAATATCATATGTGAACACTGCATCTACATCACTCCTATCCGTTTCTTCAATATCTCCCATCCCCCTGTCCCCTCCTCAATTCATGATATCTTTTGTGATTACATATATGATCATGGATATGCACATATCCATATACAACCTACTGAGCCCATTTAGCATTGCTCAGAGGTACATGTGTCCAATGCCAACTACTAGTGATTGGATAACCTATGCTGGAGCTTGTCCTGGGAGGAAAATGATTCTTCCTCTCTCAGCAGGCATGGATCACCTGTAGCCCTTTATCTAAGGGTATAAATATCTGTGATCTGTTTTTTGTATTTTAGGCAGTTATTTCTTCTAGGACAGTGACCATATTTTATCCATCTTTAAATGTTTGGCTCCTAGCTAAGAAAGTGGGTATTTACTCCAATACTATTCATGCCACTATTATTCCATTGGGCATGTCTTATCAGACTAGTCATTTTTGTAGCTTTCAAAGTTCAGAGTTAAGTAAGATTACTTTTTTCTCTGGTAGTGTGCATAGCACCTTCCAGCTTAATGAAAGCTAGCCTATAAGAATGACCTTTCAGGTCAGTACCAGCTTGACATTTCCATGCCTCCCCAGTACTCACCTATTGTATCATCCTCTACAAATATTCCTCTCAAATTCTAATCTTTTCATCTTATTGCACTGGTACTATTCCCGTACTATATATTGAATATTAGATAAATGACAAGAGATATCATTTCTGTTATTAAGAGGAAACTATTCAGTTATTAGCCTTATATAAGATGTTAATTGGAACTTTTTATAGATACCCTTTAACATGTTGAGAAAATTCCTCCAGTGTTCCTATGTTTTCCAAGGGTTTTTAATAATGTATTACTGTTGAATTCTTTAAGTGCTTTTTTGCACCATTTTCTATAATTATATGGTTTTCCCCATTTCACCTTTTAGTATGATGAGCTCCATTGATAGATTTTTGAATATTAAACAAACCTTACATCTCTGGAACAAATTCTCCTTGGATATGTTACAAGTTTTCCCACTTTCCCAGTTATTTAAAGTAGACTATTTTCTTATACAGTATATCCTGATTATGGTTCCCCTTCCTCTTTTCCTCCCAAATCCTCCCCATCTCCCTTTCCATCCAGATCCACTGTCATTCTGTCTCTCATTAGAAACGAAGAGGCTTCTAAGAGATAACCAAGCATGAAAAAATAAAATATAGTAAGATAAAATAAAGACTATCACTATTACATTGGGGCCGGACAAAACAATCCAAGTGAAGGTGTTATGGGTAGGTTTTTCCTGCCTGCCTCCTGGTCCCATTTTTTGTCCCTCCCTGCCGGCCACCCAGTCCTGCCATCATGTGAGCCACAATAACATGCAGAGACTCTGTATTTGATACAATCTTGTTGGCCAGTTACCATTATTGTTTATGGGCTAGCTCTGTCTTAATTTTTAACCAATTTTTACTTATCTAAGTATTTTTATGTGGTCGTCTTATCGGAGAGCAGTGGGCCTGCATCTTCTTTTTCCATGCTCTACATGCTGACTCCTCCAAACTACTTCCTCTTTCCTCCTTGTCTCGTAGCCCCGCCTATCTTGTTTTCTCATTGGCCACAGTGCTTAGTCATTAACCAGTATGAGAAACGTATTTACAGAATAACATCTCCCATCAAGAAGGAAAGAGCCCAAAGAGCAGGCATAAGGATTAGAGTCCCACTTGTTCTCACACTCAGGAGTTGCATAAAATACTAAGGTAAAACTACAATATTTGCACAGATGACCTGGTGCTCACACATGTAAGCCCTGTGCATGCTGCTTCAGTCTCTGTGAGCTCACAAGCTCCTTGATTAGTTGTTTCAGAAGACTATTCTTCTGGTGTCCTTCATCCCCTCTGGCTCTTACACTTTTTCCACTTCCTCTTCCTTGGGATTCCTTGAGTTCTGAGGGGAGGGATTTGATGGAGACATCCCATTTAGATTCTGTTCACATAATGTCTGCCTGTGGGTCTCTGCATTTGCTCCTATCTGCTGCCAAAGGAGGCATCATTGATGATGTAGAATTTGGTAAGAAATTTAGTTTTAAGCTTGGGCTGGTCTTTGAGAGTTCAAAGCAGGAAAATTGCCATAAGTTTGAGGCTCCTCCCCCCAAAACCTAAAAAGATTCTGTTTCAAAAAACTGAAAAATAAAAGGACAAGGGAAGTAAGAATGTGTGGTGAGGGTTAGGGTTAGTGGATGGAAGGGAGGCTGTCGTCAGCACATATTGTATGAGAGAAGATTATATAAAAAGAAAAAATGTAATAATTTATTGGCATATATTGCACACAGTATGGGGTTTCATAAAAACAGTGTCTTTCAGTTGTATCATGTAATTTGACCACATTTGTCCATTCTGCTCTTTTCCCTTAGTTCTTCCTCTTCCCTTTCTGCTGTCCAGTCTTCCTTTTGTTTTCCTGTTGCACATGTATATGTGGTTTTGTCTATAGATAAAGAATTCCAGTACACACAAAGAAATGAAAACATGGTATTTTTTCTTTCAGCACCTGGCTTATTTGCTTAGAATTATCTACAATTATATCAAATTTTTGGCAAATCATATCAATTTATTCTTATTTGTGGATAATAAAACTGCACTGCACCCCCCCACACACCTACTTTACTGGTTAAAGTTAGTTTTTGTCAACTTGACACAGACTTAAGACATACCTAGGAAGGCAATCTAGGTTGAAGAACTGTCTCCATCTGACTGGTCTATGGGCATGTCTTGATTGTTGATTGATTTGAGAGGGCCAGTCTATTGTGGGCAGTATGATCCCAGGACATGCTGGTCCAGGGCTGCAAAGGGGAGGTAGGTTGAGCAAGCTAAGGAAACAAGCTCATAAGCAGCATTACACCACGACCTCTGCTTCAGTTCTAGCTTTAGCTCTTGCCTTGGCTTCCCTTGATTTGAGACTAACCTGCAAGATGTAAAAAAAAAAAAATTTCTCCCACAACTTCCTTTGGGTCTTAGTGTTTATCATCAAAACAGAAAGCAAATTGGGACAATGCCACATTTCTTTATTCATCTCTTGGCAGACAAATAGGCTGATTCTATAACTTGGCTATTGAGAATACTGCTGCAGTCAACATTGATATATAGGTATCTTTATGGTATTTTTTCTTATAGCTTATATGATAACTCTATTTTTGTTTATATGAGGAATCTCCATATTAATCTCCACAGTAGCTGGACCAATTTGAATTCCCAGGAGCAATGTATAAGTTTCCTTTCCACAACATCCTTACTACCATTTGTTGTTGCTGTTTCCTTGATGATGGGCATGGAGGATTATGACATCTCAGTATGATTTTTATTGCATTTTCGTGATGGTGAAGGATATTTAACATTTTTCGTATGTTAATTCTCCTTTTGTACCTCATCCATTAAAAGCTGTTTATTTCAAGAGTGCATTTAGTGATTGTGCTGTTTGAGTTTGTATTGTTTAAATTTTATGAATTCTTTATATATTCAGGTATACAGCTGGCAAAGATTTTCTCCTGTTCTGCAGGTTAGTTCTTCTCTTGATTAATTCCTTTGTTGTACATGGTTCTTTAAATGTCATGTTATATCATTTGTCAATGCTTGGTATTATTGAAGAGTGTTGGCCAGAAATTTCTGCATTTTGCTTGGTATTATTGAAGAGTGTTGGCCAGAAATTTCTGCATTTTGCTTAGAAAATAGACGCATGTAACAATTTGGCCAGCTGCCACAGATGCACCATAACTCATGTGATCCTTTGAGTAGCTGGAACCATTCCAAGTGTAAGTCTCCCAGATGAAGCTCAAGACCTTGAATTGCATTTTTGTTTTACAGAGGCACTGTGAAAATTAATAAGAGGATTCATAGCTGTCATCTGTGAACTTGGTAACCCACTTTATTTTCCCCCAGTATAACTTTGTAGCATCTACCTATAGATGCCTTCGTAGACTGGAATCTCTGTGTTTGCCACAGCAGATGCAGAAGTGCAGGCTTTCTCAAATGTCACTGGACCATGAAGAAAAACAAGAAAGAGTTGAGCATTTCTAATTTAATCTGTTAATTTGATATCTCTTTAAATTCCTCTCTTACCAGAAAGGCATATAATAGATTTAAAAAAACCAAGAACTGTATTATATCCTCTGTTTATAAAAAAATACGTCCATCCATATGACATATTAATAATACTAAGACTATACTAAAACAAAAAAAGGGAATTTAAATTTGAATTAATCTCCTTTCAAACATAGTAGCCTTAAAAGAAAACACAGTTGAGATTTAAGAACATTATGTTATGTACAATACTTGTCCTGGATAACTTATGTCACCTGAGCCATAAACGTTTAGAGCCACCTGGTCATTTCTCAAAAGACTTCCTCCTGAAGTGACATTGTGCTTTGAACAGGAAAAGCCTTTACTTAAATTTTCTGTCTCCAGTAAACTCTTCATCAAGTTCTCTGCCATTGGTGCTATTTTCTTAATTTTATTTAAGTACTAGCTTGCTGATTTTGAATCTTTGAATCTGGGGACAAAAAAAGAAAGAAAGGAAGGAAGGAAGGAAGGAAGGAAGGAAGGAAGGAAGGAAGGAAGGGAGAAAGAAAGAGAAAAAGAAAAATGTTATCATTGGGAAGAATTTAAGCTTCAGAGGAAAAGAAAAACAGTTGCCTTCTGCTTGACTTCCCTGCTTTCTTCCCACTGCCAATGGAGATGAGAAAATGTCCCTCATTTCTAATTTGATTTACCTACTTTGGAGACTTGCATCAGCCAAACGACTTCCAATTAAACAAGCTGATTGCGTGAAGGAATTCCTGTCAAAGCAAAAGTTTGTCTAATGGCTTGCTTCAACAAAATGATATTTTAAATGGCAAGGAAGCACTGTGTGTTTATTTACTTTGATAACTCAAATAGAGGGGATAACATGATTGGATGTCATTTGTTTTGCTTTGTTTTCTAATAAAATATTACTATTATTTGTAATTTTTATACTAGATTAAATGATGGGGAAATGTGGTTATTTTTCCTGACACCCTGAACATATATGAAAAAAATATTCAAGAAAACATGGAAGGTACTTTAAAATTTTGACATTTTTTGGATGAATTTCAGGGAATGTAGATGATCATTCATTTACTTATTCAGTATTTATTTGAGTGCTGGTTTTCCTGGCAATAACAGCAAAATACAAAGAAAGATATTGAACTAGACCTTTACTCCAATGGGCCCTTGATAATATCCTGTTCCTTAAAATCCCCTTTGAAAGCCCTTCTCATAGTCTTGCTCTTGATTTTCTAAGAAGATAGAAAGCTCTCTTAAAGGTAGAAACCTTATTTCATGTTTTCTTTGCTATTGTATATTTAACAAATACTTACCAAAGTGGATAAAGCAAAGATGTTGGAAGATGTATAGGAGGAAAGTTTTAGTTCCTCGTAGAATATGAGTATTAGAAGGAAACTTAAAACATTATGTGGCAAAAATTTTTCAGAGTTCTCAATCTGTGTAAGTATCTTTAAGGCCATTTCCAGGGAAAAGGGGAGACCCAGTGGAGGAGAAGGGGACATGAGATTTTTATGAAGACACTGTGGCTCATGCCTAATATTTCCACTTTTAACCGTTTTAGATGTAAAGCATTTTTTATTTCAAAAAGAAAGCAAGGTGTGATAGTGTACTCAGCACTTGTGAGACAGGCGGGTGGATCTCTATAAGTTCAAGGTCAGCAGTCTACCTAGTGAGTTCCAGGCCAGTCCAACCTACACAGTGAGACTCTATCTAAAAACATGGAAAAATAAAAAAAACCTTTATAGTCCAATATCATTATCTATTCATCCATTGGTATCTATGTTTGTTGTATGTTTTAGCTATCATCAATACTCCTGCCATGAATATAGGAGTGAAAGTCCCTTTTCAGTTTGTTGACTGCCCAGTAGCATAGATTTGTATCTCAACACCTCTAATATTTTAGACATCCCTAAGAACATGGGTGATTTGTCCAAGGTCATGGATGTAGTTCACCATATTCTTAAAACTAAGACTTAACTCTTTACATTAATATTTTGTGGTTTTTCTCTCGACATTTCTGTTACTTAGTGCTTAGCAGCACCATGTTTACCGCATAGAGGGTGCAACTGAATAAGTGGGAAATCTGTGGACCCAATGACTGCGACACCATTGAGTGTTTAGTGGTGATGTTTGTGCTGCTTTACCTGGACGTCATTGATTGTGTCATCTTGCCAGAGTAAAACACTTTTTTCTTATGTGATCATAATCTCCTTCAAACCACTGTACCTTCAAATATGTTGCTCACTCTTGTTTTCTGATTGTAGTCCTAGAGATAGATTATAGAACCAGAACATATGGAGGCAGTTCTAGGCTTTAAATTGTTATTTTAGTGTGTGTGTGTGTGTGTGTGTGTGTGTGTGTGTGTGTGTGTGTGTGTGTGTGTAGGCCACAGTATGTATACTGAGGTCAGAGAGCAGCTTGTGATAGGAGTTAATTTCCTTTCACCATATAGGTTCCGTGGATCAAACTCCAGTTGTCAGGCTTGACAGTAAGTGCCTTTCCCCACTGAGTCATCTCTGACCCCAGTAAGAGTAATCCACCTCCTCCAACAAGGCCACACCTAATCCTTCCCAAATAGTTCACTCCTTGGTGACTAAGCTTTCAATTATATGAAACTGTGGGGCCACTCTCATTCAAACTACTACAGTGCATGTACTCAATCTTGATACCCTGACTTTTGATTCCTGGGACTCACATGTTTGAGGATAAATTTACTCATACAAGTTATCCTCTGACCTCCACAAGCTTGCCATGACATTTGTGCATTCCCAGACATAAAGTAGTATTTTAAGTATTATAGAGCCATCATTTGACTTAACATTCTCACCTCGTCTCTACAGATAAATATTTAATTTTAGTCTTTTAGCTCTTTGATAGTGTTTCTCCTTTAGTTTGGTTGTTTTCCTCTTCCATCCCCTGTTGCTTATCTTCATGTTACAGTTGAATAAATTCCCAAGTCCAGATTACCTATTATTAACAAGGACTTTGGAGATTTCCTCAGGGGAATGTTCTTTAACATTGCAGTTTCTCATATCTTGCAGATGGATCCTCAAGGAACAGTTTGCCAGGACATTTTCTGTCTGACACAGTTGTAAGACTGCTTTAGGGAGAGGGCAGTGCCATTAGCCTCTGCTGCTAATGCTTCTGCTAGAGAACAGGAGGGAGGAAATAGACTCTGTAAAGCGACAAGATTAGATTTTGTTTTTTAGCATATTCTTGATTGGGAATGTTGTGATGTCATTCTTATTAGTGTTGTAGTAGTAGAGAAAAAATTAGAATACAAGGGTGAAACTTGTTTCCAGTTAGACAACAAAAATACGACCTCTACTTGTAAAGTTCATGCCAAGTTTGCAATCTTTAAAACTGCTTTCATAGCTAGACATTGGTGGCGTGCACCTTTAATCCCAGCATTTGGGAGGCAGAGGCAGGCGGATCTCTGTGAGTTCAAGGCCAGCCTGGTTTACAAAGTGGCTTCCAGGACAGGCTCCAAAGCAATACAGAGAAACCCTGTCTCAATAAATAAATAAAGAAATCAATCAATCAATCAATCAATAAATAAAAAAGACTGCTTTCATAAATTTTGTTACTGCTTTTTGTTCCCACCCAGATGTTTTTGTTATAGCAAATGCTTAATCTGTCCCGTCGTTGCCTATTATTTTAAACTAGATGGACTTTTTAAAATAGTATTTATGAAGGTATAGGCTTTGATGATAGAATTGAAGCTTTTTTGAAAATACAGTGTATTAATTCTTTGAGAATTACATACAACATATTTTGTTCATATTTGTCCTAATTTTCAGATCCACTCTTACCTTCCCATCCCCTCCCAATTTAATATCCTTTTTTTTTAATAATCCATGGAGTCAAATTTGTGCTGCCCATAATGGATTGAGAGTTTCTAATTCAGTCTTCTGTAGGTGTTAATGTTTAGTTTATGATATTGATAAATTATAGTTTTTATGTTCATAATAGCATATATATGCATATGTTTACACATACATATAGTTTAAATCCCAGAGTTTCAGAGCAACCATGATCATTGTACTGGATAGTTTTATGTCAACCTGACACAAGCTAGAGTCATCGGAGAGGAGGAAACCTCATTTAAGGAAATGCCTCCATAAGACTGGGCTGCAGGCAAGTCTGTAGGGCATTTTCTTAATTAGTGATTGATGAAGGAAGGCCCAGCCCATTGCTGCTGGTACCATCGCTGGGCTGGTGATCCTGGATTCTATAAGAAAGCAGGCTGAACAAGCAATGAAGAGTTAGCCAGTAAGCAACACCCCTCCATGGCCTCTGCATCAGCTCTTGCCTCCAGGTTTCTGTCCTGTTTGACTTCCTGTCCTGACTCCCTTCAGCAATGAACTATGGATGCAGAAATGCAAGCCAAAGAAACCCTTTTCTCCCCAAATAGCTTTTTGTCATGGTGTTTCATCACAGCTTTAGTAACCCAAACTAAGACAACAAGTTTGATCATTTTTCTAGACATAAGAATGATTAGAACTAGATCTATTAAATGATTTAAGCATATAGAACTTTGACAAAGTTGGATAGAAACTTGGAATTTTATCAAACAGAAAGCTGATTTGCTAGTCTAGAATAATGCCAGATCTAGGATTTATGGTGAATGATCTTAGAGTAAATCACATAATGAAATCTTTGAATGTTATGTTACATAGAACAACAGTTTGCATATAGCGGAAATATTGATAGCACTGTCTTAGGAATGAAGGCTTCAGCTCTAAATTAAATGGTCAGAGTTTATACTACCTTTGAGACTGATGTGTTTCTGGGTAAACAGAACCTTATATTTACAGAAGGTTTTTTCATAGAGGTTAACTAGTTGATGTTACTCAGCTAATGCATCAACTTCGATGTTTTAAATACTTGGATTCAAGGCAATATTTGTCAGAAGTTGAGTTAATGCTTAGGTATTCTAATATAGTAAAATTATAATTTTACAAAATTAGATCTGGAGTCACCATGTGCTTTCTAGGATCTGAACCTGAGTAATCTCTCTAAACCCTCAAAAGTCGATTTTTAATGTACATATCAAAAAGTATTTTTTACCAATTAGACAATCTGATACAGCTTTCTTAATTGATTTTATGGTACTTTCTTACATCGTATTCTTTTTTCTTTTTTAATTTAAATTAGAAACAATCTTATTTTATATATAAATACCAGTTCCCTCTCCCTCCCACTCTCCCATGCCCCCTAATAACCCCCATCCCATCCTTCCTCTGCTCCATAAAAAGGGTGTGGCCTTCTGTAGGGGATCATCAAATCTGTCACATCATTTGAGGCAATGCCTAAGCCTTCCCTGTGTGTCTAGGCTGAGAGAGTACCCATCTATGGGGAATCGGCTCCCAATGTTAATTCCTACACTAGGGATAAATACTGATCCACTACTAGAGGCCCCAATAGACTTCCTTGGCCTCCTAACTGAGACTCACGTTCAGGGGGCCTGGGTCGATCCTATGCTGGTTCCCCAGCTATCAGTCTAGGGTTCATGAGCTCCCACCTGTTCAAGTCAGCTGTTTCTGTGGTTTTCTGCAGCATGGTCTTGACCCCTTTGCTCATCACTCCTCTCTCTCTGTAACTGGATTCCAGGAGTTTGGCTTAGTGGAATATATATATATATATATATATATATATATATATATATATATATATATATATATATATAATTTACTCTAAACAGCAACACAGACAAAACGCCATATAAACACAAAGGAAGAGGTACAGAATGGAGACGCTGGCCAACTTTTGATCTGAGGCTCATAAGCAACAGCCCAGATTTATGAGGAGGACGAGGATGAGGAGAGAGGGACAGTGTGGATCTGTCACACAGCCAGCTGGAGGCCAGAGAACAGTGGGAAGCATGCCTGCATCCGAGCACGAAGAACCTAGCTCCTAGGGGCTTACACCAAGTACCAAAGTTTATCATTTTACAGCAGTTGAAATACTGACATACATATTGAAATAAAAGCAAGTTTTGCATAACATTCACAAATACAAAAGACTGAAGGAAGAGACCCTGTATGAAAAACTGGGGCAATTCAGCGAATCGAGACTGTAAATGCCAGTGGCGGAAATGGAAAAATGGTGCCCACTCAACCCTCCCGGGTGACTAGTAACTGTACGCAGGGACTTAGATCTGCAAAAGGGTGTAAACGAGTTCTTGCCAAGCCAATCCCTTCCTCGTCATGGAGCCACGGTGCCACTGCTTATGAGCGAGCAAACTTCTTCGCTTGTGCTCGAATCCTCTTCTCATATTCCACTCTGTTTTGGCAGTAAATTGTGTAGGCCTCTGCTTGAGCTGGGTCTTGAATATTTGGTTCATTTAGAAGTTCTTGTATTCCTAATAAGATCTGTTTGATAGTGATAGCTGGCCTCCAGTCCCTGTCTTCCTCCAGGATGGACAGGCACACTGTGCCAGAAGGATACATGTTTGGGGGAAACAGTGGTGGCTCAAATTTACATTTTGGTGGTGAGGACGGATAGCCATCTTTGAAAAGCATCTGTAGTTTGAACAAGCCTCCTTCCCATGGAGTCCCCTTCTTTCCAGGGATAGCGCACTTCCAATTCATCAGGTTCATCATGCCATCAGGGTTCTTTGTTGGGATAGCCACAAAGCCAAAAGGGTGGTCCTTCCTCCAAGCTTTCCTTTCCTGGGCAAGTCGTCTGAGGGCAATCCCCGATATATTCAAAGTCCCTGGGCGACCGCGGCCGGGACCTTCGCGGCGGTAGAGGTGGCTGTGCTTCTTTGTCTTGGGACCTTGGCTCAGTGTTTAGCTGTGGGTCTTTGCTTCTGCTTCCATCAGCTACTGGATGAAGGCTCTATGATGTCACATAAGGTAGCCATCAATCTTATTCCTTACAAAACCCTAAATTTGGCCTTGGGCCTATGAGATGTTTGAAGGAAGTACTCACTTTTGTAATGAAATCCAACTTCCCTAATAGGGACTTGTTGGCCATTATCTCAGCTTGCTGGTTTTGAAGTAGATTTTTTCCTGTCTGCTTAACCCCCACCTACCCTTCCTCTATATTACAAACATATACTTTAAGTGAAATAAATTCTACATGCAGCTTGTTGGTACAGGAATACTGCAGACAAAACTGTTTGTATGACACTGAAGATATAAATTCCATGTTTGTAGAAACAAATTTTACTTAAGACTACAATATTAGCTTGACATTTTAAAAGGCTACAATGTGGAATGTGTCTTTAATACAAACAACCTCATCTATTTTATCTGGTTTGTAGATTGAATAAAGGAATAATGCATCTTCTTAAAGTAGGACACACTGTGTACCTACGCAGAGTTCCTGTTTCAAGGAATGATGGCTCTGTTAACCCCCTTTTCTTAGTCATACCTCCCCTAATCTCTTGAGGTTTCATTCTACTAGAGTACCCCACTGATTCAGGTGTACCTTCCTGACTCCTGATCTCTGCTCAGCTTCAATATATTATATATCAAAATGTAATTAAATATTTATATGTGAAATACAGGAGGAAATTGTACAGGAACCTCATAAAATTGTATTTTTCTTTCTATACAGTGCTTTCTAAGATCAAGGGGAATAGAATGTAGTGCTAAGGTATACTTCTATATATTGTTATTTACTAAACTTTTTTAATTTTATGTCTTAATCTTTTACATATCATACCAACTACTGTATCTACTAGGTATAATCACTTGTAGAATGAAATAACATCTGTGTAACTATGTTGAAAATTCTGTTGGCTTGGTTTAGAATACAAGTGACACTCATCTTTCTTTTTTATAATGAAAGAGTTTAACCTATATTCAATGTTAACAAAGGATAATGGTTCTTTTGATTTGCTTTTTAAAGGGGTATGCACTGGTAATCTCATTTGTTCCTCTCATTTTCCTCCTCACTTGTTTATTCCCTTGGCCCCATTTGCTTCTTCATGGGGAAGAATGCATCTGAGGCTTTCTTTGCTTCCACTTTTGCCATGATATGTGGAAGAGTTTATGGAGAAATACATGTGTTGCTTGCTGTGCATTTAAATTTCCCACTTCCCTGCTGCATTTGAGAGCAGCAACTGAAAGACAAAGAGATGAATGAAAGGCCATTTTTGTCAGCATAAGTTTTTGAATGCATACATTACCAAGCACACATATCATTAAATATGGGAAGTGAAAGGACTCGTATATCAACTTTGTCCCCAAAGGAGAAAAAGGGTCACTGTTTATGAGAACAAAATGGAAGTGTATCTTTCCTTATCAATCAAGGAAATTAGGAGATGAGAATTGGCTTTTTAGACCATCTGGTTCCTCCCCCAGAGACCAGTAGATGATTGGTCCTTTCATTATTTTGTTCCTCATGATGGTTTTTCTTACATGTTTTCATAGGTTTTCAGTAACTATCAAAGTGGTTCTGTAACTGTAATTTCTCCAGATTAAAGCTCATTTTGATGGAAGTATCTCTTTTTGTTTGCAATTTGCAGTAAGCCTTTTTCACTTATTTGTTATACTTCTTTAAAATTAGCCTGTCCTAAAGTGTTCTTACATAATTTTAGTAATTTTGACACCATAAACGAATTCAATATTGTGCACTATTGTATTTGAACCTCAACTTCATTTTGTTTTTACCAAAAATAAGACATTTTTAAAGACATTTCCCTCTGTCTTTACCCACATATTCCTGTGATTGTTAGTTTTAGTTGTCAACTGCCATAATCTAGAATTACCTGGGAAAGGTCTCAATGAGGAATTGTCAAGATCACCTTGTCTCGTGAGGGATTTTTTCAGAGTTGTTTTCACTGAGGTATGAAGAACCACCCTGAATGTGAGTGGTACCATTTCATAGGCTGAATTCTGAACTGTGTAAGAGTTAAAAAAGAAAGCTGAGCAAGAAGTATGAGTGCCTGCATGCATTTCTTCCTTCTCTTGAGAGTGAATGTAAACTGACAAATTGCTTCTAATACCGGTCCTGACTTACCTGTAATTTCAGGACTATAACTTGGAATTGTAAGCTGAGTAAGCCTTTGTTCCTAACATGCTTTTTTGATCACAGCAACAGATATGAACATACTTCTGCTCTCTTTACCTAATTCTGTCTTTTCTTCGAAGTCGTGTTCTCTTTTCTTGTATCTGTCTTTCCTTTGTTCTCACATGTGTACAAAGAAACATATTCTGTTTTCGCCTTTAATAAACTTTTCTTCCAATATCTAAGCCAGATTATTACAGTACTGTTAAGATGAGAGAAAGTCAGGGTAGGAAAAGAAGTGACATGATTTGGGAGATGGGATTCATAGATGGGATTCATAACTTAACATTACAGCATTTCCAAGATAGGAGGAAACAGAAAACTTATCCTTAGTCATACAAAGGAGGAACATGAGACCCCAGCACTTCATTCCTAAGCCAGTTGACTTCCAGAATCTATGTACTTCCTTCCAATATTAGATGAAAGTAAAGAATGTGGGTATTAAGAGTGTGTGGTAAAAGTCTTGAATTTCTGCCTGCCCAATAATTTATTAAATTATTTGTCTCATATTTGTTGACCAACGATGATGTGCTAAGCATTATGCTGTGTGTTCCTGTAGCACATAATCCTTGAACTCATGGAGTTTACAATTCATCTGCCAAACTTTAGTGGGGATCAGAAAGAAGAAAAAGAACAGGCAATCACAACACAGAGTGTTGTTTGCATAGCATGTATATAACATTATTTGAGTATATAAAACATACTGATAGTGGAGCCTTAGAGTCTAGAGATGGGCTTAATTTAGCAAAGGTTTCCCAAGCCAAAGTAGACAGGATGTTTCAAGCTCATGTGATTGAGATTGTATCCCAATAGGCAACTGACATATTTCTCCATAAATTGCTCCACATATCATGGTAAAAGTCAAAACAAAGAAAGGCTCAGGTGCATTCTTCCCCACAAAGAAGCAAATGGAGGAAAGGATTCAGGTAGAACATGTAGAGTAAGTAGTTAAGGACTGCATGGACTGTTAAGAAGTTGACGAGCTATGGAGTATGGACAAAGTATGCAGATGAGAAGGAGCTAGGCAATGAAGGCCCTTCTTTGCTATGCTAAGGACTTTGAGGGTCTGTGGTCCAAGAACAAGAATAAATAAGAGTTTTGAAGTCAATAGTGACAAGATCAATTTTTTGGCATTAGAAATGTCACTCTGCCTACAACTGAGATTTAGTTGTTGACAGAAAGACATGTGAGGTTTATTAAATTTTTCATCTTCATCAATATGATGGTCACAGGGAGAAAGATCCACATTTGAAATAGAAGGTAAACATCAGAGAGTCTGGTTATTGAATGTGGAGAATGAGGTAGACAATAGACGATATAGAGAGCACAAGCAAAGGATTCTTGAGGCACTATACCATAAGAGGTCCATATTAATAATTGTGACTAATGATATGAGTTGGAAATTATCAGAATTGATAGAAAGATGATTTGAAGTTTGGAAACAATCATAGTCCATTGGAAAACCACTTTCCCTCATTTTGGTTTACACTCACTTATGAACCTGACAACTGTAGACCCTCTCCCCATAAAATTTGTATACACCACTCTCCACATAGTTTCAAACACGTCCACATACTTCTTTAGAATGTCCAGGTCTAAATCCTCTGGTTGTAGAATAAGAATAAAAGACCATAAAAATGGAACACCGGGAAACTCTATAAAAGAAATGGGTAGACATGATGTCCATGAAAGAAACTGACAAAGAAGCAGCCAAGAGCCAAAATGTATTAAAGAAGACAAGGGAGAGATTTCAAAACAGTGGGGCTGATTAATAGACTTCAGTGCCACAGTTAAGAGTAAGGTAAGACCTAAAAGTCGATAACAGGCAACCAAGTGGCAGTGACCTTTGAAGGGGTGTCAGTAAAATGCTGTGGATAGAATCCTGAATGCAGTTCTTAAGACATAGATGAGGAGAGAGGAAGTGGCGATAGACAATATGGGCCATCTGCTTCCAGGGGAGTGGAGTTTGGGGGCGGAATGTGTTAATTTAAGACTGTATAGAGCATGCTGAATTTCTTTCAGTATTTCTTTGAACTTCGTAATTTTTTTAATTTTCTACCATTAAAAAGGCAAGCTGCATAAGAAAGGAGTTTTGCAGATGTCTATTGCTTATGTTGAATACTAATAAATGATGTATTGTGAGTTAATATTGTTACAGCTGTATATCTTTCTTGGTTTTGTTCAAGGCATTTGTCTACTCATAATCCATAATGCCTTGGGCTATGCTAAATTAGCACTGTAATATGTATATTCAGGCTAGCCTGTCTGGATGAGAGAGCCAATAAGCCTGGCCTTAGACCCTAGAGTGAGGAGCCAGCTTTGTAATACCCAGTTTAGTAATCTCGGAGGCTATATGTTTGCATGTGTGAACCTTAGTTAAGCTTTGTCAGAGTTTCCCCAAAACACCTGGGGCTTTTGGTCCATGAAAACGTTAATTTGTGTCTCCAGAGGCTATGCATAAATCAAATGGGGAATGAGGGAGGGTGGAGGAAGGAATTTCTTTCTTTGTGCAAATCCCAGCTCCCTGTTAACTGTTTAATTGAGGAGAAGGAAAAAGTACTGTGGCAATTGCTGCATTAGTGATGCACTATTATCTTCTGCTTGATGTACTCTTGCTTGGTGTATGTATGCTAAGAAAGGCAGTAAATGCTGCCTATCCCAAAAAAGCCCTTCTTTGTTGACCTTCAACTGAAATGTTGACTCAGATTTCACAGTTTCTGTTGAATCAAAGGAAGGCTCAGTGTGTGTTAGTGATGGTTATTAACTTAAACTTTAGTCTTCCTTTTTTTTTTTAACCATCTGTCGTGCAATGGTGTGTCAGTCACAGATCACAAACAATAGCAGAGATCCTACCTAGAGAAAGCTGAGTAATGACATACAACCTAACGAATACAGCTGTGCCTTCATCTCCAGCCTTGGAACAGATTATTTAGAGGTAAATACATCATCCATGGAAGCAATTGTCATGTTAGAGTGAATTGGGGACAGGAAGTGAGCTAGAGTCAAAATGTTTCCAACCTAAAGGACATGGTTCTGAGCCAAATTGTCTCCCTCTTCCATTGCTTTGGGTTTATCTTTTAGTCACTGTGTGTACTTAACAGAAATGCCAAATATTTAGAACAAGGGGGATCTGTTCTGTATTTGCTGCCTTTTTAGTCTGATATAGTAGTAGATGCAAACAAGTAGCTATACCTTACAGACCAGTACTACCACACTGCAATTATGTATGTGATTTACCATTCTTGGTATCCAAGAGTAAGTTCATGGAGAAAGAGTAGTGCATTTTCTCATAAAACAGTTATGTGATGGCACTGTAAGTGTCTAAATACTACATTTCTTACCCCATGACTTTATATGATGTTTTATAAGTTAGAAGCCAAAAGACATCCACAAGATTTTTTTTTTGTATTTCTAGGATTAATGTTCTGAGATATGACTGAGATGTGTATGAATAAAATAAATATATGAAGCAATAAAAGGGAAAGAAAAGAGACGCATGTGTGTTGTAGTATATGCTTGTGTACATGAATGAGTACTTGTGCATAAATGTGTGGAACCAAGAGGGTGATGCTTCATGTCTTCTTCTAAGGCACTCTACCATATTTTTTTGAGCTGAGGTTTCTTGAGGAACCTGGAGCTTACTGATTGGCTATACTTTCTGGGCAATGAACCCTCAGGATCAGCTTGCGCTTGCCTCCCAGCAGAGATTACAAGTTTATGCCACCACAATTGTATTTTTATCTGGTTGCTGTGTGTTCAAACGTAGGTCATTTCACCCATGGAATTATATCCCAGCCATAAGAAAGTTGATGACCAGGGTCTTATCCCCCCACCAAAGACTATTTAGTTTGTCCTAAGTAGGAGTATTCTCAACCCTAATATATTTATGCAGCATCTTGCTACTAGTGTCAGGCATGCTGTGAAAAGCAAGGTTAAAAGTAAGACAATGTCAAAGGATTCTAACTCAGGTTGTGTGAACGTGTTGGGTAACCCTCCTAAGTTGAGTAAGCATTTGAGCCCTTACAAGCCAACTTGTGGATTTACTTGAACACTAAGGACTCATCATAGACAGGTTTCATTTCTAATTTATTTTTGTAAGACAGGCTTTCATGAGTCCTAGGCTGGCTTCAGTTTTTCTATATACCTGAGGATGACTTTGAACTCCTAATGCCCCTGATTTCACCTCCCTAGTGCTAGTGCTGAGATTCCAGGTGTATAGTATAATATCTCTTTTATCCTTTGCTTAGACTGCAACTTAGGGCTTTGTGTATGCTAGACAAGCACAGTCTCAGCTGTGCTACTTTAGGAGTTTTGGATTTCATTTCTGTTTGTAGATGCGCTCTTGGCATAGAGAATTATAAACTAATGGAATGAAGCCATTCCAATGATTTGTTATGTGAAGAAATAAAAAAAACCAGTGGACAAGGTCAAAAGAAATGCACTGATGAAAACTGATTATCTTCTGGGCTTCTCTCCTTTTAATCACAGTAATTTATAATCAAAAATGAATTAAGTATCCACTTTTAAATTCTAACTCTCCCATTTTATCTTAATAATTTCTTGCATTAATCTGCCATACATGGCTCTTCCTTTTCTCATCCTGTGATACTGTCATGTATCTATTTATTCAGATACTTATGTATTTTTATTATTGGTCAGTTACAAAAGCCATCGTTTATGAAGTCATATAGCACACTCACCAAAAATATATGTGTTTCATATAGTTTAAAGACATAAAGAGCATCCCATGAGAAAAATAACACAGAGATATAACTAAATAAATAAGTAACTCTTTTCTCCTACTGCCAGAGCCTCCATCCATTTTTCTTTGTCTACTTTTCTAAACCAAAATACAGAACTTAGAAGAAAAATGAGCTCTCTGGGAATTTCCATCACTGTCAGTGGCAAACGCAAGAAGACAGTATCATTAACCTCCTTTTGCTCAGTTGCTCTTTAGAGCTTTGACAAAGTAGCTAGCAGTGTGGCTTATCATTGCTTCTATGTCAAACATGACAATAGGTAGTCACCTGGGAAGGCAACAGGCAGAGGAAAGCAAGCCCGGAATTGCTCTGGAGAGATAGGGCTGGAAAATCTCAAGACTTGAACATGTGCTCATTGAACTGACTGCAGGGGACCACGTAAGTCTTGTAAATGTGTCCATTTTTTTCTGATGACTCCATTATGCATTGCTCGGTCAAAGGGCTGCATATGCTGATTGTATTTCTATGACTTATCAACGTGAATGTGGAGGTTTCCCCTGGAAAACTGAATTCTCTAAAGTCTAGTTACATTTCACATAGCTTTTCTTTCAGTTCCGCTGTGCTTAAATCACCAATAGTATTTCAGAAACAATATATGAGACTTTTATATTATTAGAACCATTTTTATTGACCTAACTGAGGCCTTTGATTTAGTCACCCATAAACACTTTCTTCAGAAATCCCATGATTCTAGGCTTAGCAGTGACCCTGTAAAATGGTTTTCTCTCCATTTAGTTCTTGCCAACTTAGCCTCGACCTGGAGGTCCAAAATCCTTGCAGACTGTCAATTTTACTGAAGATTAAGTAAAGTTTCTCTTCCGCTGATGGTGAAGGAGAGTTCAAAGACTGTTGCCAGCTCCGTTTACTATCACAAAAGATTTCCCTTTTGAAATCCTTTCTCCAGCAGATCTACTGTGTCTTGGATATATTGTATGGGAGAATTTATTCCTTGAGTTACTTATGGTATAAGTTATCTCCAACAGCTAGGCATGTACAGTGATTCATGAGACATAACTTACTTAACAGAGTAGTAAAGTAGTGGAACTGAATGGATGTTTTGAAACCTTTAGCTTGATATCTTTTTTTGATATGTGGGAAAACTGAGGAATAAGAAAGAGATGTTAGTTGACTCACACATTACCATACAATGATTAGCTTCAGAGTCTAGATTTGAACCCAGTTCTCAGGGCTCTTGGATGTTGAGTCAACTGCATTAAGATACTTCCTGCCTAGGTAGTTTATTTAGAATTCATCTATTATAAATATGTATTTGTCTGACATGAGAATATGTGCTAGATAAAACTATTTGTTATATCTTGTATGGGTAGAAATATAGCTTAGATCAGAGCAGAGCTGGATCTGAATTCTGCTTATTGTCGTATGAGTTTACACCTCATTTAGTGCTGGACCCTCAGTTGTTTACTAAATTGATAAGAGTATTATATACTGTATAAGAGTACTATATATATCCACTTTTCTAAATAATTGTGAATATTAAGTGACGAAATGTATGAGAAGCACTTTCCAAAGTGCCATTCACATAGCCAATTTTCAGTTCATGGTAACTCACTGAGCTATTTTTCATGCATGCTTCATTTGTGCCCACCTCCCCATCTTCAATCATGAGAATTCTCTTGGAAGTATTAATTTAGATTTAAAATAAAACTTGGTTCTTATTAAACTAGCAAACTAACGTATTGAAAAGCAGCAACATTTTCACTGAGCCGAATCTAGTATATAGTTAGATTTTCTAACTAATTGGAGCCAGTTTTGGTTGTGTTAAGTATTGCATCTGTTTCTACAAACAGGAAATTGTTTTTTCTATATTTTGATTGGCAGGGATGGTTTTTAATAAATGTTACTGAATTACACTAGTATTGCTGTACAGTGGGGAACACAATTTCATTATAATCCTTTGTTCCTTAGGTGTTTATCTTTTCATAAAATTACCTTTTTGAATAAAAAATTTTCAGATGAGTTGGAAAAATTGGAAGGTGGGGAAAATGAAGAAAATCTTTGTAACATTTTATTTGACTACTGAGTATTGACATTTTAAAGTTTTCCTATTTGCCCCTGTAGTTTCAAAATGTTGAAAACCCATAAGAACCCATAAGAACACAAAGAAGTGTTTTTAAAGAACATCTTGCAGAAATATAAGTCCCAGGGGAACAGTGTGTGTGTGTGTGTGTGTGTGTGTGTGTGTGTGTGTCTGTGTGTGTGTGTGTGTGTCTGTGTGTGATCGGTGTTTTATGAAAATATTTTACCTGGCCCCAGAGGCTTTCTTTTCCAAGTCATCTTTGACAGTACATATTTTTTTTTGTACAAGTGTATTTCTTGAAATTGGACCATGCTATTTCATATTCCCAACTATGCTTGATTTTCATTTTGTTTGAGAAGTATTTATCAGGAAATATATACAAAGTAAACATTGCATAAAGGCTGTAGGGTTAAGGGAGGCAGGAATTATAGATCTGGAGGCTTGCCTAAGAGGCTGAGGAAACAGCTAATCAGAGGTCCTCAAAACCAGAAACCAGACACCAGTGCCTTAGGGATTTTGATTAAATTTATGTCACCAGGATCTGAGAGACATGGGGTATCATTGTAATGACAGCTTTCTTCATTAGAACTAATCACAACTAGAGGGGATGAGAGGGATGATGCTAACTAGCTCAAAGACGTTTTTAAGGTTAGGTGTGGGGATGGAAGAGATTTCAGAAGGAGCAGCAAAACAAAACAAACAGACAAAAAATCACATCCCCTATACTGATCCTTGAGAAGCTGGAGAGTGTGGTGTAAAAGAATGATTTCTTAATCACTTAGACTAGCTTTAGGTTATATGATTATTGCAGTTTTTAATAACTCAGCTAAGTAATCCCCGTTTAAAATGTAAGCTTTTAGGCAGCCAGCCTTATTGTGTTTGCTTCCTAATAGATACTACCAATAACAGCCATGTGTGTGGTTTATAGATGGGCCAAGGACACATTTGCTAAATCTACGAATGATCTATGGAGAACGTTATTCTGGTTTTCTTTCTTCTCAAATTAGATGAGTTTATTTACCCACTGCCTCTGTGTGTGCTTTAGAGTGATGAGAAAAACCCTAAACCCAACGTTTAGACAAAGCAACAATGGGGATCTGGGCCCAGGGATTTTGATCAAATTTTTGTCATCAGGATCTGAGAGACAAGTGTGGTTTGGGATTGTTTAAAGAATGTTTTATTTCTTTCCATTTACTTGACACAAAATTGGTTTTACTTTTAAGCTATCTGCCACTGGAGCCTGAGATATCTTATGCTGGAACTAATAAGGAAGGAAGCTGAAATCAGGGAGCCCAGAAGAAGGGACTCCTTTTCTGATATCTCACCTGCTGCTAACAGCCTGTGGCCATTTCTCTTCCATTACATGATTAAAAACGGAACAGCCTCTTCCACAGCAGAAAGTCTTCTCTCTTTGTTACATGAGCCTGTGAAGCTATCCTGTGGCCCTTTGGTTCCAGCACCTAGACGGCACCCAGGGCTGAACAGGCTCTCAAGAAATGTCTGTTGAATGTATGACCCGGTCTGGATATGTGCTTCAGAAGGACACCTGGTACATAGCCCCAGTTTCCATAGTCCCTGTAAAAAGACAGAGACATATCAGGACGAACGATTATGGAGAAATTGGAGAAGAGGAATGGAAAGTAATTGCAATTTCATATGTGCTCAGATTCCTGTGCACTTGGGGAAATCTCCTATGTGCCTCAGATGAGTTATAGCTCCATTGTGTAAAACAGTGACTTCAAATGTGCAGATGCTAAGACTCAGAGAAGTTCAGCAAGTGCAATGGAACAGAAACAGTATTGGTGTCTGTGTCATTGTACATGAATATTGACGCCTGAAATGAGAGCATTAAAATATTTGTGTCTTTTTTTTTGAGGTCCTCTGATGCACCAACTATAGGAGCTATACTTAAGTATATAATAAACACCTTTCTGAGCTTTAACCCCAAAATATTTGTGCATAACCAAGTTTTTGTTAATAAGGAATGTGGTATAAAGCCAAATATGCTTTCTAGAATGAAACTTGGGGTTTGACTGCCAGGCAAACTATAGGTAAGTCTGAGTTTCTTGCTCTAGAAGCCAGGAAATAAGCAATCATGGACCCATTTTTAATAATAAGGCTAGATGTGGAAGATGCAAAACTAATACAGGAAATGGAGAACAAGGACATCTGGCAGCTTTGTGCTTCCTGTGTAAAATGACTCTTATGGAACACTAGTGGGAGGCTATACTGAATTGCATGTCAGATTCCCATATTCCTGAATTGTCTTATGCTTTAGATTTTTGTCTGTTTTTGTTCTTACAAAGCCCACATCGTGTGTGTGTGTGTGTGTGTGTGTGTGTGTGTGTGTGTGTGTCCCCGCATGTGCGTACAAGGTAATGTCTGTATTTAGTTTCTGTCTTTAGGTGCATTTGTTTTCTTGAGTTACTTCTCCACTAAGCGACATGGGATTGTTTAGGCAAGTCATTTATTTTGAACACTATAAGGGTTCTGATGAGAGTGCTGTAAACTGCAGCTCTAAATTGATGTTGAACAATCGATAAACTACTTAGCAGAGGAATAAATGGCTTGAGGTAAAAATAACGAAGTAAAATATATTTACTACTTTCTGTTCAGCTGTAGATAGTAGAGGAAGAAGACCCTATCAGAGGACCCTTAAATGATTACAACCCTCAAGCTTCTTGCCATCATTTGGGTTAACGGGTTAACTTTCACGATTCATATTCTCTCTGTGTATGTATCTCTGTCAGAGAAGAAATGAACATGAAAGAAGATAAGAACATGCTCGTTACCATTTGTCAAAAGTTAACAATCTAAAAATAAGCCAGATTCTGTTCCTAAAGAGGCCATAATTGTTTTTGCTTTGTTCCGACTGTATTTAGGCAGTAGCATAGTGGCAAATGATTATAAAGTACCTTAAAAAGAAGTGCCTCAACCACCCTCCCTGTGGAGTGGGGGGTGGAATGGGATGGGAGGTTGGGGGGGGGCATGGGAGGTGGGGAGAAAGGGAGGGAGGGAGAGGGAACTGGGGTCAATATGTAAAATAAGAAAAAAATAGATTCAAAAACAAGAAGTGCCTCATGGCCTCATGTGAAGATTTTTAATGTTATAGTTTACTGGCGCTGATGGACTATCCCCCTTCCCCTTTTGGTTTATTATTCTGAGCACCGTGTCTGTCTACTTGACTATTGTCTCAGACACTCTTCAGTGAGATTTGGGAATTAGCCTATTCCTGATTTAGAAATTATTTAATGAATACCTGTTTGGTACCAGACATTCTGTGAGGTACTGTAAAAGTCACAGTAAGGAGATATACAAAGGTCCCTGCCTTCGGTGAACTTTGAGATAGGCAGATGACATAGAAGTCTATCAATGCACATATAAAAACACTTACTGATTGTAGGACATGCCAGCCCAGCTGTGTTTGAGGGAAATGAAGAGAGCCTACTTAGTTCTCATGGCATATTTCCCTGAGAAGACAAATTTAGGTTGAGACTTGGCAAATAAAAAGATGTTCATTATGCAGATTTGCTAGGGAAAGCACAGCCAGGTTCCCTGGAACAGGAAAAGACTGGTGTTCTTCTGGAACAGAGGAAAGGGAGCATAGTGGAGTGAACAGTAACAGCATCTGCTGAAGCAGACCTAGGTAAATGGGGGCCACATCATACAGAACATTCAGGCATCAATGTGCTCGAATTCTGTTCTAAGAGCAACGAGAGCCCATACAAGAGTGTTAGGCAGAAAAAGATTTGAGTAAATTTTTTAAAGTTTTTTAAAAAAAATAAAAGCTACTTTGCTTGCTCTTTTTAGAACAAGTTAAAGGTCAACAAGAATGGGCCACCACAAGTACAGGGGCATTACTTTATTGCAGGAGTCTAGGTAAGAAAGAATGCTAACCTAAATGGTATTGGCAAAGTCGAAGAGAAATGAAGGGATTTAAATTTATTTGGGGGTTTGAATAAAAGGATCTGGAAGTGCTTATCGTGTACTTGGTGTTGAAAGAATAGAGAAACTCAGGCTGATCCAGTAGGAAAGGGAGAATTTCTCAGACTTCAAGAGCAGATCTAAGTGGGAAAAGGGGATGGTACTCAAGGACTCTGATTCTTCCAGGATGAAAACACGAATGTTGAGATGGGTAAGTGTGTAGATATATATGGTGATGGGAGGATGAGAGTTCCTTCTCTATATGCCTTTTGTTTTCTTCATACAGTAGAAGGTGAGATTATTAACTAAAGGCTGCAAGTAGTAGTGTGGGGAGGGGGAGATTTGGGGATATTGAGGACAGCAGTGAAGGTCCGTTTACTTTGATGTATGAGAAATCTAGTTTGATGGGAGAGTCATATTGATGGGTAGAGATGAGTACTCAAATGAGGTGTAGTTGTTGATACTTCCAATGGAAGTAAAGCCCAACAGCTCACCAGGGGAACTTGCTCCAGTGTATTTCAGTAGCTTAGATGCAGGCCCAGGAGTGGCAATGTAAGTGCATCTGAGAGAATATAATGTGATAGAATTGATTACAGAGTCTGATGACACAGGCTCTAATACAGGCTCAGCTACTCACAAACTGTATGACTTTGGGCAAGTTGATTAACCTTGCACAACTTCACTAAGAAGACTGGGTTTTTTAAGTTTTCTTGAAACCCTGTGTTTAATTTGTTTGTTTGTTTGTTTGTTTTTCCTTTTGGGAAAACTTGTGATCTCAGCCAGTTTCTCATTGGTATTTTGAGTGTATAGGCTCTGCAGCCACACCACTTGGATTTGAGTACTGAAGTGTCTTCTTCTTTTCTATGGGCATAATAACAGACCTTAGGAAGATCATTATGAAGATAAAATGAGTCAGTATATGTGAAAATCATAACATAGTTCCCATCATGTGTTAGGCCATAAATAAATGATAGCCATTATTATTTGTGACCTGTAAAAGGTCACAAAGGGACTAAAAACTTGGGTTTTTTTTCACTATTTATGAACATATACCACCTGGCACTATAATTAATTGTTTACTTTTATTTTATTGTTACTGCATGTAATATGTGTGTGCATGCATACATGTGCCATAATGCATGTGTAGACTCCAGAGGACAACTTTTTGTATTGGTTTTTGGGATCAAACTCAGGTTATCATATTGGCATGACAAGTACCTTTACCTGCTGACCTATGACTCTAGCCTCCTGGCATCTTTACAAAAAAAGATTTTAAATGTAGTCAATCTTGGTTATACCTTGTCAGCCTTTTAAATAGTGTTGAGATATTGAGTAAATTAATCAGTTGCTACTCAAATTCCTCTTTTCTAAAACAAGAACAACACTAACAGTTATCAGATAAAGTATATGGCAACTTAAATGAGATAATACAAGTACAGAATGGATTACTGTAGGATTTATGGAGTGGATGTTTAATTAAAGCAATTATTACTGTCAAAGTACCCTTTTTATATCAGCTATTGGGGAATAAATGACTTCTGTTGTTCTTATATTTATCCTAGAACTCAGAGAAGCAACAAATAGCCCAATTGGAGAAAATGGCCTAAAAAAATCAAGCAAGAACAGCTAGTAGTTAGAAACTAGCATAGAGTTGAAAGGCTGAATAAGGGAGTATATATTGTTATTTGTTACAAGGAGCATTATAAGCACTTTAGACATCTTCTAACATTGAAGTCTTATTTTAGACGTTTGATGGATACCACTTACAGTGGATTAACAGAGCCCAAGACTGTAACTAATATGCCGAATCTGATCAGCAATTCATTCAGGAAAATAACCTTTACCTTTCACATCTGAACAAAGACACCCACAGAGCCCTCCTGATCAGGCTTCAGGACACAGGTCATTCCTGTGAAATCAATGACATCTTGAAATTTGCTGGCAAATGGAAGGAACTAGAAAAAAAGTCATCCTGAGTGAGGTAACCCAGACTCACTCATAAGCAGATATTAGATGTAAAGCAAAGGACACCCAGGCTATATCTCATAGTCCCAAAGAAGCTAGGTACCAGGGATATCCATGGCTGTCTGGGAAGGGGAAAATAGATGAGATTGTCTGAGTAAACTGCAGGGTCGGAGAAGGAAGGGGAAGGAGACTAAAAGCATTAGGGAACAGAATGGTTGAGTTGGGGGAGGGATGAAGAGGGAGATCAATAAAAGAGACATCTTGTTAGAGGGAGCCATTATGGGGTTAGGGAGAAACTTGGTGCTAGAGAAATTCCCAGGAATCCATAAGGATGTCCACAGATAGGACTCCTAGCAGTAGAGGAGAGGGTGCCTGAACTGGCCTTCCCCTGTAATCAGATTGATCAGTACTCTAAGTGTCATCATAGAACCTCCATCCAGTAACTGATAGAAGCAGATACAGTGATCCACAGCCAAGCATTTGGCTGAGTTCAGTTGAAGAGAGAGAGGAGGGATCATATGAACAATGGGGGGGGATATCAAGAGCATGATGGGGAAACCCATAGAGATAGCTGACCCCAGCTAGTGGGAGCTCATGAACTCTGGACTGACAGTTGGGGAACCTGCATGGGACAGACCTAGCCCTGTGCATTTAGATGATAGTTATGTAGCTTGGTTGTTTGAGATGCCCCTGGCAGTGGGAATAGGTTTTATCCCTGGTGCATGAGCTGCCTTTTTGGAACCCACTCCCTATTGTGGGATACTATGCTCAACTTTGCTGTAATGGGCAGAGGCTTGGTCCTGCCTCCACTTGATATGCTGGGCTTTGACTCCACATGGGAGGCCTTACCCTTTCTGAGGAATGAGTGGGAGTGGGGGGGGGAGCAGGGAGCAGGAGGGGAACTGTGGTTGGTATGTGAAATAGATATTTTTTTAAATGTCATTCTTCAGAACTGTAGTGGGAGCAATACCTATTGCTACATGATGCTACATGAGTATGAAAACACCTTCCCAAGTTGTAAAGTTCGGAGAAGGGGCTTTTTTTTGGAGAAGGGGCTTGTTTGTTTATTTTTAAGCGAGGAAATTACAGTGCTGAAGAGATAGCTCAGTTGTTAAGGGCATGTATTGCTCTTGCAAAGTGGCCAAGGTCAGTTCCCCAGCACCCATGTTGGATGGTTCACAAATGCATGTAACTCCAGCTGTTTTGCATCTGATGCTCTCTTTTGAACTCCACAGGCACCTATATTCACGTACACACTCACACACACACACACACACACACACACACACACACACACACTCACTCACACAAATAAAAGAAAATAAATTAATAAAAATGTCATTATGGGAATAAGCTCCTCATTTAAATGCTTTTTGGATAGTATTAAACTTTATCATATGAGGCTAAAAATGATCCAAATTAATATAGGTGTTTTCATTGCAATGTTACTTTTCACTTGGTATTAATTACAAATATAGATTGGACCTAAAGTGTGTTTTTTCTTCTTAATTGCATTTTAGAAAAAAGTTATATTTAATAACTCTAGCTGAGACCTTGGTCACTCTTGTTAAATGCATTTCATTTTATTAGTCTGTTAATTTTTCCTAGTTAACTGAATGACTAATGTTAATGTAAAATTTTATCAACTCCAAATGGAAAGTAAATGCCCATACCAGCCCTAATTTACCCTTGTATGTGCTTGTGAAGTCAGTAATTTGAGCCCAGAAGCTAAATTACTTTTACTAGAGCAAAACATATTAGTCAGTATGAATTATGGGCTTTCTGTTTCAGATATTTGCTCTTATCTGTTCCTCTCACTCTAAAAGGTTGTGATAATAATTGTGATCTTACCAGGGTACACTGCTCTAGTGGCTGGAGCATCAAGTAGGATATTGGGATACCATTTGCAGATGGGAAAGTTCATTTCACTTCTCAATCCATTCCCCTGCAGAAAAATGACAGTGATATCTGCCCTTACGCATTTTAGTCCCGAATTTGTAAAAGTAAGTGAAACATGGCTGCAAGCAGTTTGATCATAAATTCATAACTTTGGAATTATTATTCCTCTGGACTTATTTAATTATACTGACATTTGTGTTCTTAGAATGCCCCCATTCCCATCAACGAATGCATAATTCATTCTCTCATTGTGAAATTTAAAAAGACATGCATACATGAGCCCTCATATTACCTAATGTACATTTTCCTCAACTTTTAAAAATGGGTACTTTTCATTATGTAAAATGCAACATTAATTTACTTATATCTGACCACTTATGAATCAAGCCATCAGTTTGTTAATACAACCAACAGTTGCCATTCTATGCTGAGGAAAAACTACAGTAATCAAGATTCAACAGATTTTTGGTTCACAAGCTTATGGTTGAGTGAAGAAAATAAGAAAACTACTGAAGAACTTTAAGTCCTGTAAGAGTAGTTGTCAGGGGTAAAATACCTAGAAAAAACAAAGCACCTGAGCTGAGAAGGTAGAAAGGCAGGTCACAGGAATTGATGTTCATGCTGAGGCTTAGAGAATGAGTCATTGTAACCCTGCAAAAAGGTGTGAGGAAGGACATCCAAAGGGGACAGTATCACTGTGTGATGCATTGCTGTGTTTAGAAACCAGTGGATTTGTAGGTAACTGTGGCTCTGGCTGAATTAGAAGGAAGCTCATAGCTTTTCAAACCTTGTATATTATTTGCTCTTTGTCTAGTTTCACTGAATGAATGAAAAGCTTCTCGAATATGAATTGATTTTCTTCATTAATTGATTTTCTGCTTCCTAAAAATCAAGCTCTCGATCTTATTATATTAGTCATTCTTGTGATAATTTTGAAAACTGTTTATTTTTCTTATCATAACCACAGATAATTCCACATTTGCATTTAACAAATTTCTATGCTTTTAATAAGTTTCTGCATTTTAGCTGGGTTAATTACTCTGGTAATGGAGAGCTGTGTCCATCAATACACATGGTACTTTTATCTTCATAAGCTTAGCAAACATGTGTAATTTTCTGATATTAACATAGTCTCATACACCAATGATCTGTGCAATTGGGGTGGTGACCATTTATTTTTATGCTATTTTAAGAACATGCAAAAGACCATGTAATCCACTTTTTAGAACAGGTTAAGGTCATCCCACGCCCCGGTTTTCTAGGGTTTTCTTATTCACTGAGCTCTGGTTACCAAAAGTCTTCTAATTAAATGTTAGAACTATTTCTTCTTGACTTGAAAGAATTTTTCTGCACCATTTTCCATTTTAACGGCATCAAGCCACCCTCATGTGTTTTCCTTAAACTAAAATCGTTTAACCTTCAAATTAATGCCTGGGCTCTATGCAAAGGCAAGTTCCCCTGGTTTGTAGAGAATTGGGGGTACAATTAATAAAGGGCTATGGTGAGTCCTCTCACTATCTGGACTATTGAGCTAATGTCTCTAGAGGCCATCTCTTTTGAGTAACAGAAAATGAATGGTTTAATATATGAACATATGCACTTGACAGTATATCTGATGAAACTGGATAGTGCGTAATTACTTGTTTAATTTTTGTGGGGCTTTTTTTTTGGAGGGCAACATGTAGGATGAAGGTAGATCCTCACCTCTCCTGCTCCTTTAGATCCAACCTGGCACTGCCTCCCACCCCCAGTCTCATCCCTACCTTTGTAGCAAAACTCCAGCTGTTGTCTCCTTTTTCTCTCAGACTCCATCCCCAATGAATCACAAAGAATGCTCCCTCCATCCTTCCCTCCCCCAACTCTTCCCATTACCCCAGCCTCCAAGCCAGCAGGCATTACCTGGGAACACACTAGCTGAGCAGGACAGGGAATGAGGGCCTTCACCACTTCCTCCTCTCCTCCAAATCCAATCCCCTAGTCTCATCCCTAGTGCTGCAATAGAACACCAGTTGCAGCCTTCCACCCCCCACGCTGCTGACATCACCAGTGGATCCCATAGACCACTCCCTCCTAATCTCCCTCCTCCTACTCCTCACTTTATCCCAGCCCCCAAGTCCAGCACACATAACCTGCTAACCCAAGGCCAAGCCTTCCAGAAAACCAGGCATCTTGCCTACTGCATCCTTCTCTGTTCCCCCAGACCTAATTCCCCATCTCATCCCCAGCTCTGCCCCAGAACACCTGTGGTAGCCTTTCCTGCTTCCCTGCACATGTGCATCCCAGGGATCTTCCCCTTCTAACTTCCTCCTCCCACTCCAGGTTATTCTGATTCCCAACTCCAAGAAGCACCTCCTGATAACCCAAGGGCCAGGACTCTCAGGACAAGAAGCAGGCTGAAGGGACTTCTCTGGGGATTAAACATAGGTTTTCATGTATGCCAGACAAGCACATTACTTCTGAGTTGTGTCCACATCCCTGAGAGACTTTCTTTTGTCTTTTTTGTTGAGAGCCTAGACTTTAACAGCTGAGCCATCTCTCCAGCCTTTTGTGGGACTTTTAAAAGACATCATAGCTCTACAGTTTGTATGGAATAAATGGATGGTTGACAAAATGTCTGTGGTTTTGTAATGTGGGCCATTGATAGTTGTCGAGAAAAAGTGTTTCTCTGTTCTTTAATAAAACATTGCATAATAAAAAATTCAAATTAGAGAACATGATGTGGAGCTTTCCCTCCACATTTGTATTTATGTACGAATCTAGGCATACTTTTAATATTTTCAAAAATTTGTAATTCACTGTCTTATGAAGCAACTTGCCTTTTTCATTCAACATTGTATTTTTCATACTTACCTGTATTACATGCTTATTCTTTTCTTTCCACTTTTAAAACCGCAAAAATACTTCATTTGATAAATAACAGCTTTTCAATGTTTTTATTCATTTCCTGCCAATGAGATATTTTTTAGAATGTTTCTGTTTTTTCAATGTCATAAAAAGTTCTTAACAGTTTCTTGAATATGTGTGAGGTGCCTTTCATTCTGAAGTAATAGAGCTGGGTTGTGGCATGTGCAGTTTCAATTGGACTATCTCTCCAAGCTCTTGTTCTACTTCATACCCCCACAAGGAGTATATATTAAGATTCCAGTTCTCCACATACTATAGTCCTCAGTATTCTAAGATAGGAAAATCTTTTCAATGTTGTGGGTAAGAAATTAGTCACTGTGTTGTGATGTGCATTTCCTGTTTATTAGTCACGTTTTTACATCATTCTGTGTGTTAATTGAGCATATCTTTTATTCTTTACTTTTTTTGGTTGTTGGAATTTTTCTTATTGACATGAAAGAATTACCTACTCTACATATTAATCCCTTATTCTTTAAGGGATTTCTCAGCTTGTCTTTTAGCTTAACACTTTCTTTGTTGAACAGGTCTTTATTCTTTAAGTATACAACTGGGTAGAAGAGAGTACATTCCCGTACAATCTATAATACTTCACATTAAAATATATTGAATAAACTTGAAGTAAGACAGCAGATTATATTAATATGATTGCATAACATATATTTGGGAGCTTGGTTACAAAGGTATAAGAGTTTTGATCAGGAAAAATGTATCTTCAACAGACCATTAATGAAAAATATAAATGTTAACAGGTGCAGTGTCCTGTGTTCAATATCCAGTACTGTTCCTCAAATAAAAACTGAATAAAGATATGTAAGACCTACATACAAATCACAGTATCTGTATTGTGTGTGTGTGTGTGTGTGTGTGTGTGTGTGTATGGGTGTGCACACATTTGCCATGCTACTTGTGCAGAGGTTAGAGGACTGCTTGTGGCAATCCGCTCTCTACTTCCACTGAGTGCTTTCCAGGGACTCTACCCAGTTTGTCAGGCTTGGTAGTGCTTGGTTTTACCCACTGAACCATCTAGCCAGTCCAAAAATAAGTTTAAAATTTTTAAGAATTTAGCTTTCATATTATTTTTTTCCAATGTGGAAAAAGAAACTAAAAGAAGTCAGTATATTCCATTTAAGCTAAAAGAAAATAGCACCCTAAGAAATTTCAGTGTTAATTCTTTTATGGATAGTGGTACACCTTGAACATGTGATTTTTACTCCTCCCATTTTTCATATGTGAAGTGAGAAAATTCTGTAATGTTGTCTCCAACATATATTCCACTTCAAAGTTGTGTGGTATTTGAAACAATGATGAGTGACTTGGAAATATTTTTATGGTTTCAAAGTTTTGTTAAGTATTTTGCCAATTTCAAGTCATGTGGATTTTCTCAGGAATTGTGCCAGTATCTCATCATAAGGCTTTTAGTCCACATCTACTCTCCCACATGAACCTCAGAAGTCCTTGATAATTACAAACATTTCCCTTAGATACTTTTGAAATGCTGAAGCTAAGAGAAAAGTCCAAATGTAGGAAGAAGGACAGGTTGTAGAGGCTCATAGAGGAAAGAGGACATCAAGGGTACTAGGTATGTCCAGAGGGGACGCTGTTCTGGAGTACTGATGCCACAGGTTGTTGATTTGTGTTCCAAAACCAAAGCCAGAAAAAATTGTTTCCTTTTTCAATAGGCTAGTATTTTATTTCCTTCTTTTTGAGGAAAGATAATTCACAGGTTTCTTGTTTGATTTTGAAATATTTTTTTGAGATTATAATAGAATTATATCATTTCACTCATTCCTTTCCTCCTTGCAATCCTTCCCTTGTAGCCCCTCCCTTGCTCTCTTGCAAATTCATGGAGTCTTGTTCTTTATTTCTTGTTGATTGTTGTTAAACTTGCCATGTTTCAGAGACATCATGGGCATCAACACAGTGTCACAGCAAAATTTCCCTTCCCTTCCTCTGGCTCTTTTTATCTTCCTGTGCACACGCCCCCTTCCCCCCAATGACCCTTCAGCTGTAGATGAAGAAGTTGTTTTAGATATAGCAATTGGAACTGGGCTCCACAGCCCTGCATTTTGATAAGGGATTAAGGTTTATCATATGCATATGGGCTTTTCAGATATGTAAGTTTCCTTGATGCTTCCATCAACAGTATCTGACATACAAACCACTACCATTTGTATTTATAACTAGTGCTCTCTCTCTTCCTCTCTCTCTCTCTCTTCCTCTCTTTCTCTCTCTCTCTCTCTCTCTCTCTCTCTCTCTCTCTCTCTCTCTCTCTCTCTCTCTCTCTCTTTCTCTCTGTCCCTTCCTCCTTCCCTTCCCCTCCCCTCCTCTCTCCTCTTCTTTCCCTCTCCCATTGGCTACAGAGATTTCTTAAACAGTTTCTCTATTTTGCACTTGGCTAGTTCTTTAATTTTACAATTGTGTTGCCCTTCTCTCTATTTGACAAAAGTCTGCTTTTGCTCAACTTTATGTGGTGATATTCTTTTGTAAGACTTCTTTGTTTTTCCATGCTTAAACATATTTGTATTTGGGGACCTTGGAGAGATGGCTAAGTGGTTAGGAACACTCACTGCTCTTGTGGAGGGCCTTTGGTAAGACTTCTATGTAATGCTGGAACCAATATCCACTTCTAGGTAATTCTGAAACAGACATCCACATCTGAATGTAAAATACAGTATAGGGATTCCTATTACTTCATCAGTACCGTTTTGCAGTGCATGTAAGTTCCACAAGCACACTTGCTTCTTGAATTTATGTTAGTATTCTGGACACTATCCTTGCTTCAACAGTCCCTCTAACCTGGTTCTCCCTCCCTTTTCCCTTCTTCCTCCTGCTTTACTCTTGAAGAAGCAGTTCATAACACATACAAATGATGACTTTCCCTCAAAAATTAGTCACTTTGTTTCTTTTTATTTTTAAATGATATTTATAATGGACAAATACTTAGTATTTTGAAATAATATACAAGCATTGTTTGATGGCTGAATTGAGCTAATTAATTTTTGTGTGATAAAAACACTTCAATGTATTTATTTTCAATAATATAATGTGTTACTGTGACAACCATGTTGAACAATAGATTTCTTAAACTTACTATTTTTCTAACTGAAAATGCATCCTTTGAAAAAATTCTCTCAAACCTACTACCACCCTAGGTAGCCATCATTCAACTCTATGCTTAAGTGACTTTAACATTTTAGATTGCTTTTATGAGATCATGCAGCATTTATCCTCATGTGCTTTACTATAATGTCCTCCAAGATCACTCATGCTAATATAAATTTTAGTATTTCCTTCATTTTGATGATTAAGTATGGTAAATTGTTTTATAGTTACTATATCTACTTTATATATTTACCCACTATGACTAGTGCTTTTGTGATCATGACAGTGAACTATATCCTGATCTTTGGATATAGATACAATAGGGGGATTGCTAGATTATGCAGTTATTCCTTTATTTTTAAGGAATCTCTCCTATTTTACATGATGGTATACTAATTTGCATTACCACCAACAGTGTGCAAGAACTCTGTTCTTTGCACATTCCAACGAACACATTCATTTTTTTTGAAATCAGGTATAATTACAGGTATGAGGTTATAATTTCTTGTCATTTTAATTTACATTTTCCAGATGACTGATGGCAATGATCATTGTTTTCATAAGTTAGTAGGCCAATTGCATGTTTTCTCTTGAGAAATATTTTCTGTAGCATTCAGTTTATTCCTGGGGGCTGTGAGCTCCCCACTCATGGGTTCTTGACCAAGTTTATAGTACAAGTATACATTTCTTTCTGTGAATCAGAACAACCAGAATTTGTTGGTGGTATTTTAAATCCTAAGGAGGAGCAAAACTGATTTTGAGGGAGGTGGGCAATCCCCAATGACCTCCAAGCTTGAAAGGATATTGAATTTTGTCAAATATTCTCCTATCAATTGAGAACATTTTTTTTGTTAATGTGGCAGTTGTAGGTTCTCCTCTAAGATCCATGACATCACCATACCCTGGTAATTGATGAGATTTCCAGTACCACACATTGTTACCCTCTTTTTGAGTGAATCCAAGTTCACTTAGAGAGATGTTGATTACCACCAAGATATGTGCCACTACTGTACCCTTATGCTATGCTGATCATTTTTGTGGTTCATAGGTGGCATAGCTTGGTAAGACTAACTGTGAAATTTTTATTTAAACTATATATACATATAAATATATATTATGTTATAAAATACACATAGACTTACATGTATTACTGATATTTTTAGGTAGATAGTTAATGATTCCTTATGACTTTTTTCAAACATCCTTAATGTTATTACTTTCTCTTACCTACTTATTTTGTGTTTACCTCCATTTCTCTCCTTAATCAGAATTACTCATTTTACCATTTTCTCTTTCAGATCACTTGTACCCTAATATTTGACCCTCAATTCCCCCCACACCCCACCAGACAATATTTCTTTTTATATTCCTGTGGTTATATACTCATGTCTGAAGATTTAGAACTAGATGCCTCAAATAAGAGAGAACATTTGACTGTCTTCCTGAGTCTCAGTTATCTTACTCAATATGATCTTTGCTAGTTCCATTCATTCTCCTGCAAAGTGAATAATTTCATTTTTCATTAGAGTTGAATAGTATTCCTTGGTGTATTTGCATTGTATTTTCATTATCTATTCATCACTCTAAGGACATTTAGGTTGTTTCTATGTCTTAGATGTTGTGAATAGAGCAACTGTACGCGCCTGCCCTCACCAGCAAGGAAGACGCGACTCCGGGTAGATCTTCTTGCAGTTTTAATCAGGATCCTTTAAACATGTTGCTTCTGGCCCGCAGGGAGAGAAAGAGCGAGAGAGGGCCCCTGCACAGGCTTAAATACCCTTGAGCTAACCAACCCCAGTGAGCCACGTGGACTCTGCAGATAGGCTACTCTAATGCGGAAGCCAACAGGCTGAACAGACTCAACCAACCAAGGGCTTGTTTACCCAGAGAGTCTTTACCAGAGGGAAGGTGTAAGGCAGAAACCAGCACCACTTTAAGGTGTGGCACTACGCGGCTCTCTACAGCAACTATGAGCATGGCTGAACAAGTATCCATTGAGTAGAATGTCAAGTCCTCTGAGCCCATGCCAAGGTGAGCTATATGGGAGATTTGTTTTTAGGATTTTGAGAATTCTTCACACAAATTTCTAGAGTTGCTGACCCAGTTTGCAGTCCCACCAAGAGTGAATGAGATTTTTATTTTCCCCACATCCTCTCCAGAATTTATTGTCAGTTATTTTATTAATCTTTGCTGTTCTGACTTAGCAACATGAAATCACAAAATTGTTTTGATGTCAGTTTCCTTAACTGTTAGGGACAATCAACACTGTTTGAGATTTTTAGCCATTTAGCCATTTATATATGTTTATTATTTTTCCTTATTTTACATTTTGATCCCAGTTCTCTCTCCCTCCCTCCTATGCCCCCAACCACCCCTCCTGGCCCATCACCTCCCCCAGACACTACAGGGAGGGTGATGTCTTCCAGGAGGGATCGTCAAAATCTGTCAAGTCATTTGGAGTAGGGTCTAAGTCCTCCCTTCTGCCTCTAGGCTAAGGGGGTATCCCTCCATGGGGAATGTGCTCCCAAAGTTCTTTCATGCCCCAGGGATACATCCTGGTTTCACTGTTAGAGGTCCCTTAGACTGCCCGGACCTTCTAATTGAGACCCATGTTGAGGGTGTCTGAGTCAGTACAATACTGGTTTCCCAGCTATCAGTACCAGGTCCATGAGCTCCTTGTTCAGGTCAGCTATCTCTATGGGTTTCTGTAGCCTGGTCTTGACCCCTTTTCATATCACTCCTCCCTGTCTGTAACTGGATTCCAGGAGTTCGGCTCAGAGTTTAGCTGTGGGTGTCTGCTTCTGTTTCCATCAGCTATCAGTTGAGGGTTCTATGATGTCATAGAAGTTAGTTATCAATCTCATTATCAGGGAATCAGGGAAAGGCATTTAAGGTAGCCTCTCCACTGTTGCTCAGATTGTTACTTAGGGTCCTTCTTGTAGGTCTCGGGACATTTCTCTAAAGTCAGTATTCCCTTCAAACCTACAATGGTTCCCTCTATTATTATGGTATTTTTGTTGGTGGTGGTGTTTTGTTTTTGCTCTTTTCTGTTCATCCCCTGACTCAATCTTCCTGGTCGCACATGTTCTCTTCTTTCTCCAAACTTCCTCTACACTCACCACACCCCAACTCCCAATATGCTCAGGAGATCTTGTTCTTTCCCCCTCGGTGAGGGGCCTTGTATGAATCTCTTAGGTTCCTCCTTGTATCCTAGTTTCTCTGGTGGTGTGAATAATAGGCTGGAAAAACAAAAGACCCAGGATAGCCAAAACAACCCTGTACAATAAAGAAACTTCAGAAGGCTTCACCGTTCCCCACTTCAAGCTCTACTATAGAGCTATAGTCCTGAAAACAGCTAGGTACCGGCACAAAAATAGACAGGTAGACCAATGGAATCAAATTGAAAATCCTGATATTAACACACACACCTAAGAAAACCTGAGTTTTGACAAAACAGCTAAAATTATACAATGGAAGGAGGAAAGCATCTTCAACAAATGGTGCTGGAACAACTGGATGATGGTGTGTAGAAAATTTCAGATAGACCCATGTCTAACTCCACAAAGAAACTTAAGTTCAAATGGATCAAAGACATCAACATACATCCAGGCACACTGAACCTCTTAGAAGAGAAAGTGAGGCCTTGAACAAATTGGTATAGGAGACCACTTCCTGAACATAACTCCAATAGCATAAGCACTGTGCAGAAGCTGTTTAGTTTTATGAAGTCTCACTTGTAAATAGCCTTAATTATTAGGCAAATGGAGTCATTTCCAGAAAGTCCTTTTCCTGCATCTATATCATATAAGATGCTGCTTATGTTTTCTCCTAGCACTTTCAGTCTTTCGGGTTTCACATTTGTCTTTGACCCATTTCGAGCTAGTTTTTGTGCAAGATATTACATATGAGTCTATTTTCATTTTTCTGACCATGAACATTTAGTTTTACTAGGACTATTTGTTCAAGATGTATTTTCCCTAGCTTATGTTTTTAGCTTCTTTTAAAAATATTAACCCATGTTCACTTCTTTGATATTGTTCCATTGGTCTACATGTCTTCTTTATTGCTAATACCAGATATTTTTATTATTATGACTCTGCAAAATATCTTGGCATCTAGAATCATAATCCCTCCAGCATTGTTCTTTTTGCTCAGGGTTGGTTTGGCCATCTAGGGAATTTTGTGGTTCCATATAAATTTTAGGATAGTATTGTTTTGTTTGTTTCTGTGAAGAATGAGATAGGGATTTCGAACGGGATTACATTGAATTTATAAATAGTTTTAGGTAGAACTGTAATTTTCAAAGTATTCTGTCAGTGCTTGAGCATGGATATCTTTCCATTTTCTAGTGTCTTTCTTGTTTCTTTTTGTCATTTTCAGCAACCTTGGGCATCACTCGGGCATTTGTTCTACTTATGTTCTTTGTCCTCAGTTTCCTTTAGATATTTCTTTGTGTTTCTTTGAACTGCTTGAATTCTTTGATGAAGTATGTGATTGTTCATTTTCATTCTGTTTCTTCGGGTTAAGCTAGGAAATTCTTGCTGGACATTGGTGGTGCTTGCCTTTAATCCCAGCACTCAGGAGGCAGAGGCAGGCAGATTTCTGTGAGTTTGAGGTCTACAGAGTGAGTTCCAGGACAGCCTCCAAAGCCACACAGAGAAACCCTGTCTCAAAAACAAACAAACAAACAAACAAAAAGATCTAGGAAATTATTTTTTTAAAGTTTTTTAAATTATTACTGAAAATAGAGTCTTCTCTCATACAGCATATCCCAAGAGATGGCTAAGGTGTTAAAGGCGAGGCTCACAATCAAAAAATTTAATCTAGGTAATTCTTATTGGCAAAAATTTCCACAGGAGTAGATGATTTGATAGGGAAGTTACTTCCTGGATTTTTAATATTGTTTGCATTTTTAAATGAGATCTGGGCATGTGGAATTTTGTTAGTTCTGTGCCTGATATGGGCAGAGCAGCTTGGCACAGAAGAGAAGATTTAAGCTAAAGGTTAGATATAGTTTAGGTAAAATGAAGTCAGGTGGACAGACAGGACTGAGCTGATGTACAGGATGTGAGTCATGGTCCAAGTCTGGAGTTTGAGGGTAGATATGGGGATTGGTGAGAATGTGTGGAGGGTAGAATCAGATGAACTCACCTGGCTAATCCCTCTGGAGAAGGATGTGCAGGATCTGGCTGTGCAGATAGGTTAGATGTGGCATGGGAGGAGCATGTGGGTCAGGACAGGCAGGGTGGCTCCTGGTGGAAGCCTAGAGGCTAAGAGTAGTAAAGAAAGGGTGGGGTGGCCAGACTAGGCTGGAGAACTTGAGGTGAGACTCAGGGTATCTTAGGTTTGAGAAGAAAGCACAGAGGGAAGGAGCAGCTGAACTTACCTTGCTGTACCTCCTCAAGTTCTTACAAAATATATACTTTTAGTCCTATTGTTAAATCTTTGTGTTTTATCTATTGTTTCACTGATTTGATTATGTATTGTTGTTTTCTTTCATACTTCAAAGCTGTTTCAAAACAATATTTAAAAATGTTCACCAGATATTCTACACTTCTTTATTTCTTTAGGGTTGGGTATTGGAGTTTTATTTTCTTCCTTTCACAAAAGTCATAGCTCCCTGCTTTTTCTTGATCCTATGGCTAGGAGGAAATATTTATGTTTGCAAAAATAGCCCTATTACACAGTTTACAGACTTGAAGTGACCTGGACCACCCTTCACCAAGCAAACAGTTCCAAGATTCTGGTTCTGATATGATTCATGTGTGAAATTGCTTGAGTCCTCAGGCAGTTTTGCTTGGTTCATAGGTCAGCAGATGATGATCTTGATTTATGAGTCTTTGAGATTGGACTGATGGCCTGGAACCCTTGGGGTAGACCATTTAGTTAAGGCCATTTGAGTGAGCTTTGAAGGTAAGCCCAGGAGGTTAGAAGTCTATCCTTTTTTCATTTCAATTTTTTTATTTATTTTATATACCAACCACAGTTCTCCCTCCCTTCTTTGCTCCTGCTCCCCCCAGCCTTCTTTCTATCCCCCATCCACTACTCAGAAAGGGTAAGGCCTCCCATGGGAGTCAACAAAGCCTGGCATATCACGTTGAGGCATGACCAAGTTCTTGTCCCCTGCATCAAGTCTGAGCAAGGCATCCCAACCACAGGGAATGAATTCCAAAAAGCTAGCTCGTGCACTAGGCACAGCAAAGACTCACTGAGTACTGCAGATTTAACGAGTGTGCCAAGGCTAATGGTTTGATTCCTGCATATCTTGAGCTGTTGAACTGATGATGAGGCAAGTAAAAGACATGGTCATTTGAGAATCAAAGTGGTTATTACTAGCCTCATCTGGATCTTTGAGAAACTGATATGACACAGGGCAGTTGTGGATCCTGTATCCTGTGTACTGTGCTGATGACTAGATACTGGATACTGGAGTAGCTCTTTGGGGGACTTCCCAAAGATGAGTTTTACTGAGCCAGTCTTGATGTTGGGATCTAGGGTAAAGTCTGGTGCTCCATTCCCTCTCCTTCCCCAGAAAAATAGTATGTTTCTCCATTATGTGTTAGCTGTTTTAAGAGAAGGATGTTGGCAGTGGTGTTAATACTGTTACTGTCTCCAATGACTCTTTAATTTTTGTTTTATGCTAGTTGCTATAATTTCTCACCTGATTGCTTGAGTGCCTTTTGTGTTTCTATAGTTATTCAAATGAACGTATCTGTGGGGATGTGAGTGCTCAAAAGTCCTATTCACCATCCTTCTCAGGTTTCTCACTTAACTGAAATTTCAAGCAAAACTACCGTTTTCTTAATAGTAGCTCATACAGATTGTAGATCCTTGTTTATATCTATTCTGACTGCTTACAAAAATATACTACAGATATTCTGTAACGTTCTTGGGGGAGCGGCTGAACTTGAACTTAGACTACAAGTATATCCCCTTTCCAACTGTAGCTGTAATATTTTTGCAACTTCTCTGCTTGTAGCTTTCCTATATAAAGCATAAAATGAATAGCACTCACAGAAGTGTCTTTCAAATCAAATTAAACAAAATTCTGCTTTAGTCCTATCAGAATAGCAGAAAACTTACTTTAAGGAGCATAAATGTTAGCAACCTCTGACATATGCCTTGACATTGTTTAAAGACCATGAAATCATAAATTTTCATTGTCACTCAGGACTGTAGCAGTGATAGCTATCATAGCAAATAGAGAGCCAGCATCGTTACTTTGGGTAGTGTAGTGTAAACTTTTTCTATGATAGTATTATAGACCCTATCTGAAGTGAGTATGCCAGCATCAATACTTGTTAAAACTGTGGTGACTGTGGTGACTGTGGTGACTGGTTCATTGTGTTTTCAATAGCCTCACATAAATCAGCTCCTCTTTCGTAATGGCGTAGCTAGTTCAGCTACCAGCAAAGATGAAACAAGATGTAATTGTCTTGGTCTTCAGGTAACGAAAGCATTGTATCCCTGTTAATAAACTTAATAAAACTCTAATGAACACTTTCATTTGCTCCTTTTGTCAATTTTATGACCATTTTTGTTGGTCATCTGGAATATAATAGGAAGTTATTTCCAGGCCAGAATATTTTGAATAAAAGATCAACCAGCCTTAGCTAATTAAAAACAACTAGAACTTTACTGATTTTTATGTCACACACAAGAGTAATTAGGAACTTCCTATAACTGTGTACTCTATGGTGTGCTAAAATATATAAAATTAGTAAACGAGCTTCTAATTCTGTGACCTGAGAAGCAATTTACAAAATAAAGTTGTGTACATTCTACAGTTCAATAAGGCAATAGGGACTTCAAGTGCTTAGGGAATACGGATTAAAGTGAGGTCTACATGATGTACAGTTATTCTTAGAGGCTTTTTAGTCTTGTTATTTCATTTACTCTCTCTCTTAAATCACAATTCCCAGGTCTTGCAGTATACTCTTTGTGCTACAGTAAAGAGCAGCTCTCTGAGAGTTTTTCACATTTACAAATTCTTCTCAAAACATTCTAAATCTTGCTTTATACCTAATTGGTACAGTTTTATGTGTTTCTATCAATTCTGTGGCTAAATATTGGAATCTTTTCTTCTATTAACTTAGTTCTCTAAATGTATTTATGCATGCATGTATGTATGTATGTGTGTATGTGTATATGTATGTATGTATTTTATTTTCTACAAGACTATTGAGTTCCATAAAGGCAGATTTTTTTTCCCTGTTTTGTCCACTGTCATATTTCCTTGACCTATCAGGTAATAATTACTCAACAAATATCAGTTAAACAAAAGTAGAATTATCCAAAGTTTACTTGGTTACATTATCTCATTTTCACTACTTTGCTATATATCATGTTTTTGATGATTATGTTTTTCTTAGATTATTTCTTTTTAGTACTATAAAAGCTATAAAGAAACAATACACAAAATAAAGACATATGCATCCTACTATTGAATGAAAAGATAGTGACTGAAAGTAATCTAGACACAAATTGTTGGTTCAGGTATTATCTTTCTGTTATATTTTTTATTAATGCATACTTATTGAAGAAATTATGTTTCATTATGATATTTCCATTCATGAGTAGAAAGTACTTTGTTCATACCCCACTCCCTCTCCCATTACCCTCTTTTGACTCCATCCTCTTGCTGATCCCCTTCTTATTTCCATATAGCTCCACTTCTCCTTTCAAGTCAGTGTGTGTGTGTGTGTGTGTGTGTGTGTGTGTGTGTGTGTGTGTATGAAATACTATTTTAGATCTAGATTCTGTGTGTGAGAGAAAACATGGGATACATCTACATACATATTCATACATATATATGTATATATAAATATATTTTTAAAATCAACATTTGGGGGTTAGGGAGACAGCTTAATAAATAAAGTGCTTGCCACACTAGACTGAGAGCCTGAGTTTAGATCTCTAGCACCCATATAAAAAGCTAGGTACATATGCTTGTAATCTTAATCCTGAGGAGACAACGAAAAGAGAATCTCTAGAGGTCTCTGGCTATCTGGCCTTTAGAATTGGTGAGTTCCAGATTCAGTGATAAACAATATCTCAAAAAATAAATTGGAGGAGGCATGTTGGTGCATACCTTCAATCCCAGAAGTCTGGAGGCAGAGTGAAGCAGAATTCTGTGAGTTCTTGGCTAGCTTGGTCTACATGGTGAGTTTAGGACAGTCATGGATACATAGAAAGACCTTATCTCAAGAAAAATGGTGAGTAGTAGAGAAAGACATTAGACAACAATGTGCACATGAATGCACACAAAAATCTATACTCCACTGCACACACATTAATTTCAACATCACCATTTTTTACATCATCTAGATTATGTAAAGAAGAATAAGCATACAATATTTGCATTTCAGAATCTGGCTTATTTCATTTAACATATCTGTCCATTTCCCTGAAAATGATATAATTTCATTGTTTATAGCTGAATAAAATTCCCTCATGTACTTATGCTACTTTTACCTGTTAGACATCTAAGCTAGTATAATAACTTGGCTGTTGTGTATAGTGTTGCAGTTAGCATGGATGTGCAAGGATCTCTGCCTTAGATACCTCCAATCATACACACAGGAGTGGTATAAGCATTTGTTTTCCCTTTTCAGAAGACTCTCTGTACTTCTTTCCACAATGATTTCACTAATTGACATTCATGCCAGGAGTTTGTAAGAATCGCTAACCACTTCACCTAGCACGTGACCAGCATTTGCTGCTGTTTGTTTGCTTGATGGTAGCCACTCTGAAGGAATAGAAGGGATCTCAGTGTATTTGGGGAAGTTGTTTACTGACCTCTAAGGATTTTTTTTCATATTTTATTGGACTTTTTTTTTTTTACTTTTTTTGGAGACCTTTCTGTTCAGTTCATTGACTTTTATACTTAATATTTTGCATGCTTATTTTATGTTATTTATAATTTTACATCTTAATTCCTTGTCTAATTACATTGAGCAAAGATTTCCCTCCATGCTGTAGGCTGTCATTCCACTCTGTTAATTGTTGCCTTTGCTATACAGAAGACTTTTGTTTTCTCTCATGGATTCCCATTTTTATATTCTTACTGTTATCTCCTGGGTTATTAGAGTCCTTTTCAGAAAATCTTTGCTTAAACCTATATTCTTAGGTATTTTTCTTTATATATTTCTGTGTAAATTTCAAAGTTCTGTCTTTTACATTAATGACTTTGGTCTATTTTTCAATTTTTTTATGCAGTGTAAGAGAGATGAAATTTCATTCTTTAACATATACCTATCCAGTTTCTCCAGCAACATTTATTGAAGGGGTGTCCTTTCTCAAATGTGCATTTTGGGTACCTCTGTTGACAATCATATAGCTGTAACTGTAAAAATATATTTCTGGGTAATATATTCTATTCCATTGGTCAGTGCATCTATTTTGTACTAGCACCGTGTTCTTTTTGTTGTTGTTGTTGCTATGGTTCTGTAATACAATTTTAGATCAATTATTGTGGTCACCACTAGTACTGCTTCTTTGATTTGGCATCTTTCATGCTTCAGTCAAATCTTAGGATGCTTTTTTTCTATTTCTTGAATTTTCATGGACAATTGCATTGAAGCTAAACTCAGAATTAAAACAACAGTATATAATCTTTTCACTTTTCACTCTTAAATTAATCTTATAATGCATTGTTTGTATTAATATTTTTGCATTCCTTAGATCACTAATTGCTTTTGCTCAAGACCTTATTGAAATAATTACATAATTATGCAGTTCTTAGACATTTGTTCTTAATACTTTTGTTTATGCATGGCATTTATTTGAATTTATTTTTTTCAGTAAGTCATAGAAAACAATTTGTTATCTAGTCACACTTGCTCATAGAAGTGATATTCTTTAACAATAAAAAGACTTGAATGAAATATGAAAGTGTAAAATTGACTTCTTGGGAATTTAATTCTTCCTTTAGTAAAGTTCAGTATACCTAAAATTTGTATACTATATTCAGAAAGTTGCTGGTTTTGTCAATGAGCCATAGCATCCTTTTATTAAAATATGATGCAGTATAGGATGCTCTCTTCTGGCCTCTGTGGGCACATGGACAATGAAGTGCATACACACATATGTGCAGGCAAAACACCTCTTCACATAAAATAAAACTCTGTCTTTAAATAATTTCAGTCACTCAGCCTCTGTTATGTTTAGAATTCTGTATTGAAACTGTTGGAGTTTGCCTTTTTTGTTCACTTTACGGAGTAGTTCTGATGCAGGTGTGAAGAAAAGGCAAAAAGAGTAGTGATTTCTGGCTGTAAGTTGTTTTGGAATATTGTAAGATACATCAATTTAATTGTAGCAATGAATGAATTCTACTTTTGCAGCTGCTTCCTGTTTATCCAAATCCCATTTACAAGTCTCAACTTCTCACTGAATCTGACATGACAGTATATTTTATTGATGATACAGTCCACCTCTATGATGAAGGGCAAAAGCGACAATTTTTTTTAAATAATGCGACTTGCTATAGGGTGTCTACGAAGCAGGTATAGATATATTGCTATTTGGAGCCAAGTCATTTTGTTGACCACAAGGCAGAATGGTAGCAAGCTCAGATACAAGAGCTGTAGTCATTATCCAAAGGTCAGACTTGATAAGCAGACTCTGCTGTTTCTTCCCCTAACTCCCATATGTCTGCGAGGGCCAGTGGATAGCAGAGGGAGCCAGAAATTTCACTGTCAAAAAAGTATTTAAGAAATTTTCTGCAAACGGTCCTGATTATATTGTGTGTAGAATGACAGATTCATCTGCCAAGAAATTTTTAGGGTAGCCGCTGGAGCTTCAGGCACAGCCAACATCTGTCATGATACTTAACCTCAATCTAAGCATTCCATAAATGTTACTTGAGTGAGTGCATGAATGAATAGGTAAACAGAAATAAAATAAATGAACAATAACCTTTGAAAGGTTATTCCTGAGAATACTTTTGTAGAAATCACAAGTGACATCTTGAAAACATTAGGAGTATAACTAACTTATGTATCCTTTTCCACCTGCAATTCAGCTTAAACAGTGAGAAATAAATTACTTTTTCTAATTTTTATAGAAAACTAAAGCAAAACTTAAAATCAGGGATTCCGTTTCTCTTATACGATCATATCCAAACCAATTACTTTATTATTATGTTATCAGTTCTAAAGAATAATTTATCAAGTTTTTAATCTCTTTGATTTATTTCCTATCTAGATATCCTGGAGGTGATGTTTATGCTTTTTCTTTCATCATTGGTGAAATGTGCATCAGGAAAAATCATTTTCCCACAATTAAGGAGAATAGTACAGTAGGGAATGCTGAAGATAAGGACTCCATATCATGACCTAGTGCAACTTGCTGAACTTTCCGATCTCCGGTTTCCATATCAGCAAATAATTAACATCAGTTCCTTACCTGACAAAGGGATGTTGCAGAAGCAGTTGATAAGCTCTAATTATCTGTAATTATGGCAGATATTTTCAGAGTTAGAAATAATGTTTTATTTCTCAAAGCCTTTGGTTTATGGCATTTTTATATAGGAGGCAGTGTGCAGTTCCTGAATTTTCACCACTGTTAAGATTTTGTAATATTGCAGTCTTGAATTCATAGCAGTTATGACTACCTATGTAATAACTATACACTATTGGGTCCATCGACATTTCCTTATGAAGAAGAAAAGGCTCATGTGGTCCCCACACTTATTAGGGACATAGGAGCACTGAATGGTTGCTAAAGGAGGAAGAGACATTTTCTTCAGTGGTGTAGCTGCTGGGTGGGTAGTTGAGAAAGGCAATAAAGCAATAAGGAAAAATGGGAAGGATACAAGAGAGGGTAATGGGGGAATATGACCAAAGTGGTGTGTGTGAGAGAGAGAGAGAGGGAGAGAGAGAGAACAGTATAACAAAACCCAAAATTACGTATAAGTTATGTCAGTATTTTTTTTAAAAAAATAAATAAAACAACTTGTCCATAAGCATACTGCATATCATAGTTGGGAAGACTGTAAGGTATAATTTATACCCTTTAAATAGTACTGCTCAGTTGAAGACCTCTCTAAATTTCACTTATTTGTTAATCCAAATGGCATATCCTATGTACTGCTCTGTGTTACTCTGACCAAAGTAGATTTGTTTCGTTGTGATGGGCTCTCATAGCACTTGACAAGTACCAAAGTTATTAAACTCTTTGCTTGTAATACAATTGTTTCTGTTACTAAACTACAAAATAACCATTTACATTTGGAGGATTAGTATCCTTGTAAACACAAATCTACTCACTACCCTAAAAATTGTAACTGTGTTTAAAGGCAGCAGACAAGCTACAGTATTGGATGAGATTGTAAATTTGTCATCAAATGTTCAAATCAGATTGTCACAAAAAAGTCTAATCTCATCTCCAACAGGAATGGAGATGAGATTGGGCTTAAGAATGGGCTTTAGAAAAAGATATTTTGTCGTTGTGCTAAAATAGGAAACATAAGCTGATTAGGCAAACTTCCAAAGATTCATTAGTTTATTAAAGTAGATTGAAATGAATGTTTGAGAGATTTAAATAAATTAACCTTTAATGAGTACCCAGGGGCCAAGGAAAAAGAATGACAGAGGATTAGAAGTATTTTGTCTGATTGTTGCATAATGCACACTGATTAGATTTTTTTTCTAAATGCTCACTGCTGTATAACAATACTAATAAGTGAAATAGATTGTCTCAAACATCTCTAGATTGTAATTGTTGCCTCCTCTTTTGTGTACACAGATGCCGTAGTTGGTTTTAATAGCAACCCTGTAAGTTTGGTAGAGGGAAACAGGAAATTTTGTCTTTTTGTCATTACATATTTAAATGTTTCATATGTGAGCAATGCTGTGTTCAGTTAGGGTAATTTATTCCTACTGTTCTGGACATGCTTTTAGCATTTCAACATTAGATTCTTAATATTAATTGTGGCATGTTAGCTAAAAGGTATATTGGTATTTAAACATCATTACAAAAATTTTGTTTTTGTGCACCCTACCAAGTTCTGGCTTATTATTAGCAAAATTCTTAAGGAGTTCCTTTTTTTGAAGCTGTATTAGAAATGCTTTCATTTTTTCACAGTGTCTTAACTGTGCTACCATTACATCATTAACTGGCTGCTAAATGAGTGGTTCTAGGCTAGGAGGACATCTTAGTGCTCTGCCTCTCCTTTTTCAAGTCACTTTACTGGAATTTCTTTCAGGTTTCTATTGATGTCTTTCACGTAGCTGTTTTCACAAGTTCAGAGCTAGGAGGTCCCATTTTTCAGATGACAAACTTGATCAGAAATTGCTCATACATTGTCACTCAACGGGTTGAAACAGCAGACACTAAAGCCTATTGTCCTTACAAACCATTCTTCCACTATAATTCTCATCCTCCAGACGATTTGTAAGTTTTTACATTTATAGAGTATAGTGAAATCACAGAGATAAACATATGCATAAACCATATTGCATAGTTATTTTTGTTCAGATGCAGTGCCCCCCAACATTTTGCATGGTACTGTAAATTCAGGGGAAAGAATCAAGCTCTACTTGAAGACAGGAGTCAGTGACCTAGAGGGCAAAGAACATGAGATTCACCAGATTCACGAGTCCTCTCTTCCTGAGATCACATCGCTACTCCATCCTACATTTCCCAGGATTCTCCACCTCTTCTATTCCCACCTATCTTACTTCCCTATTGGCCAACAGTGCTTTATTCATTAACCAATAATAAAAACATATTTACAGAATGGCATGTCTCATCAGAAGATGGCAATGGATTTTATTAAGGAAGAAATGAAAATGACCTAATATGGTGTAATGCCTTATCTTTAGGAACTCACTACAAGATCCCATTGACATTAGTTGGACTTAGATGTTTAAGTCTTTTCAGTCATTGATGTCTTAAAGGCACTTTTGCAAAGTTGTTGTGCTTTTACAGTCAGACTTTGTTTGTTACATTAGCTTCATCTATGTAATTGAATCAATTGGGTTTTACACCTGCTGCCCCTGGGGTACCTCACATTCTTAGTGTGAAAAACCTAGGCAGTGTTTAAATCATATCTGTTATGTTGATCTTGATTTTAAATCCTTGCTGTGATATTTTCTTGCAGAGACAATCTTTTAAGTTGAAAACGGTCATGGGATTGAATTCAACTATGGCATTCTGTTTGACTCAATCCATCACTTTGCAATCTCCTAATAGCCACAGTGTACTCTGTCAGTTGTCTCAGAACATCTTCCTAAAATGAATTTACTTTAAAGTTAAAGATGATTATAGTGCTTCTTCTCCAGTAGACAATTACATTGCTATATTCTTTGGCAGGAAGAAAAACAACATATCATTATTTTTTATGGTTTCCTTGAATATTGTTAAAAGAAGAATTGTCAGTTTATTCCAACACAGTATAATATCAAAAAGAACTGGTATTAAAATGCAGTATTTTCTAATAAGAGCATTTGGAGAAGTTATTTGTGAAGAGGAGAGAAGTAAACAAGGTTGAAAAGAGAGAGCAAAGGAATCTATTAAGTATTACTGACCTTCAAAGACACCTTTGTTATTGAATGCTATTCACAAAATAAACCAAGTCTAAAACCTATTATTAAAATGGTTTTTCCTCTCCTTAGCCCAATAGCTTCTAACAACATTATACTTTATATTCTGGATGAATTTGTGTCTTTTGAAAGACTTTGTTAGGAATACATACTAAAGGTCAAATGTAAGCCATTTGCTGGTATTTCCTGGCAGCCTTTATACTATGGTAAATAAAGACTAGAAGCAGCTTTATGTTGCAGTATAGCCATATGGATATGCCTCTCGATGAAATGTGCTTTATCTCCTACTGATTGCCACAAAGTTTGCGGTTTTTATTATGTTTGAGGTATATGTATCTGATGTGCATATGGCAAATGCCAGGGCACATCTGTGGTTATCACAATTGGGTCCTTTTGTTTCCACTATTGGTACCAGAAATCGAACTTAGTTCATCAGGCTTGAAAACCAAGTGCTTTTCCCCACTGAACCACTTTGCCAACCTAGATTGCAGTTTTTCATGATTCAAGAGGTTTTAAATGAGTCGATCTGGATTCCGCTTTTCTCAAATAGTGGATTGGATATTTCTAAAGATGATTCTTCTTTATAAATATTATGGAACACATTCATTTTTTCCATCCTACAGATTACATTTCACTGAATTCTTTCTGCTGCCATATACCCTCAGTGTGACTCATTTTCCAAATTTGCCACTCAACCTTTAGTGCTTTCTAATTTTCATTACATCCTTTATCCTGGTTCCAGATGGCATAGGTCAGATGTCACAGTAGCCACCTAGAACACACACAGACATCCACAATGAAGACTGATGCTTTAAATGCTCTTAGAAAAATTCTCTGTGATGAGAACCTTTCAAGTTAAAGGAAATTTCACTGAGGAGTGACATGTGTGGGGTGTAGAAAGGCAAGTAACACTCTCCAAGTGGAGGAAGGGGAAGATTGGTTTTCAAGCAGGGAATGCATGCACAGACAAACATGGACATGAATGCGAGTAGCATGTTTGAGGAATTTTGAGAAGTTAAATACAGGTTCATTGGGGGGAAAATGGAAGCGAATCTAATTCACAGTTCAGGCCGTCCTTTCTGGTTCTGATGTCCTTGAGAAAAGATACTGTCTTACCACATAATAAACTCTTCAGGCCTTGCATACTGATGGGCACACAAAATTGTTTTAATGAATTGGGTGAATAAGAAGGGAGACAATTGGTCCATATTAATTCATTAGCTCATTCATTCCAATACGTATCAACTACTTCAATTAGACTTCAGACCAGAATACAATTAATTTCCCCCTCTTTTATACAACAGGAGTTGTACTTCTTACTCCATACATAAAGTTGTACTCTTTTTTTTTCTTTTACTGGCTTCTCTATGAAGTTATGCTGTCTTCCCAAGAATCTGAGGCTAGCTTCTGCAGAAGTGAATTTAGCTTCACCTGTGGCAGTGACTTCACTAAAGGAGTTAATCACTTGTCAGCTCCTTGTATTGCTGATATTCCTGAGATGGAGTAGTTATAGGGGAGGTATGGATCTCTGGAGATGTATTGGGATATTATGGGAATCTCTGGGTTTTCCTGTGTGTTCACTTCCACAGTCAACAAGAGCCTTTATCATACACATTTGAGAAATGAATCCAAATGGTGATCAAAGATAAGGGATGAAGAAAGCATACCTGCAGAGCATCAAAGAAAGTGCAACAAAAATTAATAGAGAGGGAGAGGAAAGGAGGGGGAAACTTCTGAGAATGTAAATGATGATGTACCATATTTATGCAGTTCTATCTTTAGGGAATGCTAAATCACAAACTCATCATTGGTTAATTAGGAAGTAATTAAAATTATAGCACAGTGATTGGATAGTTAATGACAGCTGAGTATGAAGGAAGGAAATTTGGTGAAAGTCACATTTTTTTTTCAGAAATCAAAGATTCAGCTGTTTTTCCTGCAGTGTATCTCTCATAAAGGATACCAATATCCCTCTAGCATTAATTGATAAAAATTAACTAGCCAAAGATCAGAGAAGTACCAGCTCTCCTCGCTCTCCCTTTCAAAGCATCTTACACAGAAATACAGATTTATCTGACAGCAAGTTCAATTTTCATTCACTCACAGTATGTGGAATCATTTTGCTGAAAGTTGTTTACAACTTATTTACTGGCATCTTAAGAATCTATTAGGGGAAATTGGTGTTCTCTGTATATTGTAACTGTTCTTATTGAAAGGACTGGCTCAGCCTAGTCTCCTGACCAGATCTAGCTGATGAGCCAGTTTTCAAAGCCATTGAAATAGGTTTTGCAGTGAAAACTATGCTTGCTTTTGATAATTTCCTCAGCTTTATGAAATCAATCAGCCTGAAGGGAAGGCCTCATTACAGATCTGACAAGATAGACTCCAATTTCAATACCAGAACAACTCTCTGCCCCCCAGGCTCAGAATTTGCAATTATTTGCTTTATTGAGACAGAGAAACCCATAATACTGTAGTTCTGGATACATTGACAGACAAGAACTAAACAGATCACCTAATGGTCAGTGTGTTAAGAACTTTCCATTTCCAGTATTAGGGTGGGAAATTGGTCAACAGGAATGGCAGCATGGCTTAAAGCCAGCTCAAAGCAAATATTGATGAACCACCCTCTTTCTGTACCAGTCCCAAAGATGGGGTGAGAATAGTGGGTACCTGCCATACCTGATCCCCTGGGCTAAAGTACAGCAAACTTGGGACCACTTTATCAGTTCCTTTGAGGCATGCCAGACATTAAGAAATGATAGATTGCCGGTCTACCATCTGTCACTTTGAACTGTTGTATCAAATCAAAAATTTTTTGGACCTTGTTTTCGTTGAGTAATGCAATTTTGCTGTGTTTCCCCAGCATTAAATTGTATAAAGGAAAAGAGTTCTAAAGCATTCTTCTTCTGAAAGTTGCAAATCTGTATTTGGTTTTCCTACCTAGGAGACTTAAACACTTTAAGGGGTTTAGTTCAGACTTACTCAAATAATTTACCATTACCAGGCCTGGTGGATGGCAGCCCCACAGGAAGAACCACAGAGAATACCCCAAGTTCAGGGTAATATGCATTTAGAGAAACAGTCCTTGTCCATCACAGCTCCAGTGCCTCTCCAGTGTTGCAGTAGTGCAGCATCCTTCTTAAAGATACCACGCAGTAAAGCTTTGGGAAGAGGCACTTCGGTTGTAGTTTATTCTTGCCTTTTGGAAAGTCCATGATGATGAAAGGAATGATCTAATGGTATTGCAAGCCAAAACCGATCACTATTTCCAGATTCTTAAAAAACTGATTTAACTTTAATCACTATACATTACCTGGAAGGAAAAAATGCATTAGAAGAGCAGAAAGCTAACACCTCCCAGTCCTTAAATAGGAATTAGTCTGGAGGCATCGGGTCCACACTATACTACAAATGTTCCTAATTCAGTTTTTGTGGCAAATTCATATAAACTCCTGTTGAGTTAAGAGACTATGTTAGTTACTTTGCTTGTTGCTATGACAAAGTACTCAATGAAACACAACTTAAAGGAGGAAGGATTTACTTTGACTAATGGTTGGGTTATAATTTTTTTTTGTCTTATGCTTGTATATATGGTTTCTGATTTTATGTTTATATAGTATGTGTCTTTTTGTCTCTCTTTGTGTGTACACATTTTAGATTTTATTCTCATTTTGTTTTATTTTATTTGTTTCCTGATTGCTTTCTGAAGAGGGAGAGAAAGATGTGCAATTGTTTAGGGAATGTGGGGCAGATCTGGGAGGGGTTGGGGGAGGAGAAACTGTGATCAGAATACATTGTATGAAATGATTTTCAATAAAAAATATTCAAACAAAATAAAAAAGAAGTAGGCAGAGGAACAGTGTGTGCTAGAGATACAGAGGTATAAAAATAGATTAGATAGATTTATAAATGCTAGGTAGTCCCAAAGGGACCCTATAGCATCATGTTCAGCAACATACAAGTTGTCAGGAAAGCAGTTCACAATTCAGACTTACTGAATTTCAATCCTTGGCAAACAGACAGTCTCCAGGGAATACATAAACTTGTCCAGAAATAAGTTTTGTGGCAAAGTTCAAGCCAGGCATAGTATAAGCTACTGGGCGGTGGTGGTGGATGCCTTTAATCCCAGTACTCCTGCGAAAGGCAGGTGGATCTCTGTGAGTTCCAGGTCTGCCTGATCTACAAAGTGAGTTTCAGGACAGCTAGGGCTGTTACAGAGAGACACCCTGTCTTGAAAAAACCAAAACCCAAAATAAACAAGTAAACAAAACAAACAAACAAACAAAAACCAACAAAGGCCTGGATTGGACGGAGCATTTTTATAAAGATTCTGGTACTTTGATTAGTTTGGGGAGTAATTAAAAGTTGAGGGACTTGGCCTGGCAATAGTGGCCTATGGCACTAATCCCAGAATTCTGGAGGCAGAGGCAGGCTGTTACAGAGAGAAACCCTGTCTTGAAAAACCAAAAAATAAAAAGAAGCTGGGGGGCCATCTTTTGTGAAAATTGTCTAGTTACCTGTGTTGCACATTCAGGAAATGGTGACATACATGTAAATTTTGCTCTGAAAGTTATGTCTGTTACAATTCAAGAAAGACTTTTATTTACAAAAAAAGAAGTGTGTGTATATGTATCTGTGTGTGTGTGTGCATCCGTGTGCATGCACACTTGCATACATGTGCACTGGATTGAGGAGTGATATTGAAATACAACCATTTTCAATACTGTGAATGATCCTTCAGAATTATTAGGTAGAATGACAGGTGGCAAAGGATATCAAATGTGGACTCAAGGGTTTCCTGGCCTATAAGAGACGAGAATGAATGTATGGAGGGAATCCCAGAGATGAAGAAATATTATTAAAAGGACCTCAGGATTTCTTTATGACATATCCCTTATTTTTTGCCCATAAGTTTAAAATTTAAAACTGACTCATACAAACTGAACAAGTCATATATATATATATATATATATATATGTATATATATATATATATATATATTCAATAACAAAAATAGGTCATGGATTTGAATGAGAGAAAGAAGGAGTTTTGAAGGGAGGAGGGGGAAGGAAGAAATGTTGTAATTCTAGTGTAATCTCAAAAAATCCTCACTAACTTGTAGCTAGATGTCTTGACATATAACTGTCAAATGTGATTTCAGTACTTGAGAGACAGAAGCAGGAGGATCAAGAATTGGTTCAAGACTAGACTGTTTGTAATGTGTGTAATTAATCCTTCATCCCAACCAATCATGTGCTAAGAAAGAGCACTTGCCTACTCTATGCAAAGCCCCAAATGAAAAAATAAAAGAAAACCACCTAATTTGGGGGCCCCTCCCAACTATCATAATGTCTCATATCTAATTTTAAATTGAAGTAATTTGGAAAATAGGACAAATTCACCCAGATGTTCCTATTGCCAAAAAGCTGGGGTTTTTGTTTTGTTTTGTTTTGTTTTGTTTTGTTTTAGCAGTGATCTCCATTTGACAATTGTTGCCTTCAGTTAACATAGATTTAACTATATAGTTAATAGATTTCTCAGACCTTCAATCATTTTCATTTCAAGTGAACTTACCCAGAGGAGACATTTAATGTCATATAGTCTGTGAGCCACAGCTTTAAACAAGAAGTTGGATCTGCAGGGTTACATTTTATTTATTCCTATACGTTGAAACACTCATTGCAAGTGTTAGAATGCATTGAGGAGGGTGCTTCTAACTTGATCTGATAGAATAAACAATTCCTATACTGTACAGAATGGACTTGATAACCTCAAAAGTTTCTTCCAAATATAACATCTTCCAGTTCGTCATGTGTGGTAAAATTTAGTAGAAATTGCTTTCATAAAAGATTTGAATGTAAATTCCATAGTTTCAGTGAGAGTTGCAATATTGTCATTGCAAATATTTTTGTTTGTCATCATTGAAATTTACCAAGAAGTCTTGGTGTTAAAGGGATAGATTTCCTTTTAATTTTCAAGTAATTTTGGTGGTGTCTTTTTACTTAAATTACCCTTTGACATAAATCACATATACACAGCACATAAAGGCCCCTATAGACACCTATTGGTTTATTGATTTACTGGCTTATTTGTTTCTGTCTTTGGTGAAGGATGAAACAATACAATAAAAACAGCTAGGAAACACTACTGTCACAGTATTTCTCTAGCTCTTGCTCTCAAGCTACAAATCTTTGAAGACTGTATTGGGTCCTAGATAATATAAAATGCGAATTTGTGTTCAATGAATTGGCTTATTGTATGAGATAATAAGATCTTTGTCTTTGACATGACATCTTTCCCTATTAAAAATAATACCTCAGGTGCTGCACTAAATTTTCATGTATCTGCATCTTATAAGAGGCCAATTCACACAAAACTCTTGAAATCTCTATCTTACTCAGTGTCAGAAGATCTGTACATTAGTATGAGGCATAAAATATCTGAATTGCTGAAGTTATTATAAAGAGCCAAATAGAACAAATACGATTTTGACCAAATGCCTATGATCAAAGACCTCAACTCATCAGATTTTTATCTGCTGGACTATTGCAAATAAAAAAATGGAGACACAGCAATAAAAAGTTGAATAAGGAAATAGACAATGGTTTTGGATTAGGTCAAGTTCAGATCAACATCTTCACTTTACACTTCCTCAATATAAGAAAATAAAAATTTTAAATCAACGTTTTAGTAGTTGTGGTCAATATTTAGTGAGCTTACCATGTCCCTTCAGCCTCAGCATAGAAGCCACTCCCTTGACATCTCACTGGCTCACTCCAGGAGGAAATAGAAGGTGTACTGACCAGGGCAGAAGCAAGAAGTGGGAAAGCAGTGCCATAGATCAGACAGTTCAAGAAGGCTTTTTTAAAAAACATGTTTGATTTGACCATTTTGGAATGATCAGTATATGTATATGTTTATTGAGCATTAACTATGGGCCAGATGTGATACTGAATGTCTCACACACACAATCTGTTATATATTTATATCAGTCCCAGGAGTAAGGTTTTCTTACTAGCTTCCACTTAAAGATTATGGCTCGGAAGTTCTGGAAGCACCTTGGTCATTTGCTTCATAAACAAGGAAATGAACTAATACATCATCCGTAAAAGTATCAAGTGCAAGACAAAATAAAAAGTCTCTATGAGTAACAGTCATTTATCAGAGCATGCTAACCTCTGAGAATTTTTTTTAATCAGTATTTTACCCATCCTGTAGTATATTGTTCAAATGAGTGAGATGCATTTAAAACCTAATTATTTAAATAATATTGTTCCAATCAGCTTTAGCACTTTTCAGTTATGGCATTAATTCTTGGTTATCATCTGCCAAGGCTTTAATATAATAAGCTAATGAGCTACCTGCCCCCACTTGTTGAGGGTAAATTAATTCATTCAATATTCACTATGTATTAATGTGGTACGAGGTATAAAGGAATACAGTTGTGGGGTGCAGGGTCTCCTTCAGAAGGACTTACAAGTTTATAAGGAAAGTCTTGGTTTAATTCACACACAATGAAAATAATAGCCATAAACTCCTATTTTTTAATCTCTGCAACAACCCTGTGCAGTGTTATCCACTCATCCCACACATTATGAGGCTAGGGATAAGAGAGATGATATAGTTTGCCAATCTAATCTAACTAGTAAAAGAAACCAAAGATTTGCATTCTCAGTCTCTTGTGCTTTTCCCCTTATACAAGCATTCTGTTTTCCTTGGAACTTGATCTGATCAGAGCAATAATGCAGATGGAAATGCTGCGAAAGTTTTGGAACTGTACATAATCACTTTGGAGTCATCGCAGACCCACACCACTCTGTCTACTTTGTTTTTAGTTCTAGTCATAATAGGATGTAGGATGTAAGAGAACAGTTGTCTTAAGGAAAAGAAACAAGTTTGAACATTTCATATAGTTACTTACATGTTGTAAATGAAGAATATTTGACAAGTCCCAAAGGACACTAGTTGCTAGGTGGATAAATTACCTTTTATATGATCTGAAAACATTCGCAAACGTTTATTGTAAACAAGAATGGGGGACATTTTGCTTAGCATTCATGTTACTAAGAGTTGACTGACATTTACCTTTTTGTCTTCCAATCCTTTTATTGATGTTTTATAACATTGTCTCAAAAATTGTATAGTTGGAGGTCATAGAAAAATTAGAGGTTAAAAAAATGGGTCATATCAGACTAATTCCCCTTTTGATTGATAGGAAATAGTGTATAAAAGGCTTGGAAGAAATACGTTTACTTTGGGCTTTACTAAAGCTTTTTTTTCTGTATTTCATGACATTTTGATTGAAACACTTGAAAGGCCTTGTGCTACTTCCAGAGTGAGTATTTAACTTTACTCCCCTCTTTAGGTGTGTCTAACCTGCTGCTTGTGGGCCACTAGCTATGAATGCAGCACAGTATAGAATTTTCAAATTGCTTAAAACATTAAGGACATTTTGTGCTCTTTTGTTCCACAAATGATGGCATACCTTCTTAGTGTTGAAGATTTTGACCCATCTCTAAGACTCAGAGAATGGAAAGTACATTTTGACATTCTGTGTGGTGCAGCAATGAATAGTGAAGTACCCGTGCTTCCAACAGCATTTGAACATGATTAGAGAAATGCCAGCCATCCAGGCCTGTAAGCTGCTATTATTCTGGCAAGTGAATAGCTGCCCACAATGTCCATATCTTTCTTTTCTTTTCTCATTTGCCATGAGCTTGCAGTTTTTGTTCTTAAAGACCTTTGTCTTATTACTGGAGATGACTGCCACCAGAAGTGTCGAATGCTTATACCCACATCATTTCAACAAACCTCATCACAAAATAATGGAGAAGTTTTATGGGGTAATTCAAAAATTCAAAGCTAAACCTTTTCAAAGAAATGTAGGCCCTGCTACAGAAACATCTAGAAAAGAGTCCCATCTTGTTTGAGATGAAGTCTTACTATGTAGTCTAGCTTGGCATCAAACTTCTATACTTATATGGCCCCTTGCCTCAGCCTCCTGAGTAGCTGGGTCTATAGGCACAAATCACTACATCCTGTCCTGTCATCTTAATGAAAGAAGTACCAAAAGAGAAGTGGGAGGATTCTTAAAAATGACAGAGTCACTGTCATATATTTTAATTCTGTACTTGTCAATTAACCTGCAAAAATTGCAGAGGGCAACTGTCTTCAATGATTTATCTTTTTACACAAAGACACCATGACTCTGTTAAGACTTCCAAGTTTTTGTTTGCTTCCCCCCCCCATATCAGATCATATAATAAAGTCTGGGGATGATCCCAGTCCTTAATGGAGTCTGGACTTTGGCTTTCTTTTTGTTCTTTAGGATTGAACCAGCTGCCCTTTGACCCTGCCAACAACAACGAACCCCTGCAATTTGCTAGTGCCAGTGGCCCTCTGGTTGTAGACGGCCTCATTGAGAATGGAGGGGAATCAAGCAAGAAAAGAAAGAGAACAAATGCTCCTTCAGGTAAGCTAGGTGATAATGCACTGTCTTAAACCAGTGCTGCTGAGCGAATCTTTCCCCATAGCCTGGTAGGGTGTGGGCACTATGCTAGGTAATGTAGGAACTGCAGAAACAAGTGAGATGCCCTTTTCATCTGATGGAGGGGTCACATATATGGATAACTGATATTATCATGAGTGCTGTGGTGAATGTGCACAAGGAAGAAAAGCAGAGATGAGGGCTATTTCTGCTTTAGAGAGTATGGGGCACTTCATAGCAAGAGTGGCATTTTTAGTAGAACTTCAAAGAATAGGTAGATTTGAAGCAGGAAGAGTAAATGAAGAATTTTGATATTTATAGAAAAGGAATTGTACGAGTGACTGTTTCACACACCCATTTGTCTTTCTATGAACATGGGGCAGGATACCCTCACTTTGTCTCTAGATCACATAATTGCATATATTTCAATGTCTCCAACTCCAGTACCTCTGCAATGTATAATATGTCCACATGTCTGCTGCTACTTTGAGATAGTATTTTACTATGTAGCCCAAAGTGACCTCAAAATTCTATCTTCCCGCCTCGGTGACTGAGTTGTATGATTAGAGCTTTCACCACAATAGCAGGCCTCACATGTTTTTTATGCCTTTAGCATTAGTTAGAATATCTGAGAAGCAGATTCTCCAGACTCCCCCAAAACAGCACAATGGATGGCTAGCATGCCCAGAAATCCTTTCCTCATTCCGCCTGTCTTATTGGTATATTCTCATTTTAAATTTCTCTAAACACAATGAGAAAACAACAACAATAACAAAATAAAAAACAAATATTAACTGATCATTTGATATTCAGGTTTCATCATTTAGGTGAGTCAGCAACCTGAGATACTAGGGTGGGCCTAATAGACATGTTCCTAGTTTTTGTTGTTGTTGTTGTGTGTTTGTTTTGTTTTTGTTTTTACTATTACTTTTATTTTCAGCTTGCAAAACCAAGTATATTTATGAACACAATATCATTTTCGGTCTCTTATTTCATAGTCACTACGTTTGCTAAATATATGTTTGAAAAATAACAGTATAGCATAAATATTACCTGTATGGAACCCTTAATATGGGACGGGATTCTTTTTTGTAGAGTTTGGATAGGTAGGGTGGATAGCACAGGAGCTAGCATGAGTTTTAACCCTGGAGATGTGGCTGTCTGTCTGCCTGTCTCCCTCTCTCTCTCTCTCTCTCTCTCTCTCTCTCTCTCTCTCTCTCTCTCTGTGTGTGTGTGTGTGTGTGTGTGTGCATGCATCTGTCTCTCTCCTTCATTCTCTTTCTCAGCTAGAGTGAGTTCATTAGTCTGGGTTTCCATTTTCTTCATGAGAAGCAGAAATAAAGCTAAAGCTTTCTTCAAGGGCTTGTTAGTCAAAGTAGTTTAAATGCTGTAGGTAATGTTTACTATGATATCTACACTTAATGACTTGCTGTTCTTTTCTTATTATATGACATGATCCTCATCTTTTTAAGCATCAATATATTCCAGTTTTCAAGGTTATCCATTGTAGATAACCTTGTATTGTATGCCTCTCTTTGTGTGATGCATGCTTGTGAACTTATTTGCGTTTTAAAACCATGTTCGACATAGTTCTACTTTGATCATTTAGAAGCATCCTTGGTTATTTATTGCACTTTAACATTCTATTAAAGTTTTCAAAGTTTACTAGGAAAGATTATACAACTTTAGCTCGATACCAATTAGTCCTTGGTTAGGTTGTTTTTCTAGTTATCACAGCTACAATTTATACAAGGCCTATTTCTTTTCTATAGTCTGCAGTCACTTATTCCTCTTGGTGTTCTTTTTTTTAACTAATGTATTTATTTTACATGCCAACAAAAATTTCTCTTCCATCCTCCTCTCCCATCCCCCCACCTCCTCTACATGTTCTTTAGCAATTCTTTCTCTTTCCAATTAGTTACTGAACTGTTTGTCTGAAACAAACAGACAAACAAAAAATCCTTTTAAAAATCCTATCCGGGATTCTAAATTCATTTCTCACATGTGTATGCTAAATAAGGGCAAAATCGGCTGTCAGTAGAACCTGCCATGGAGAGTGTACTCATGATTTATAGCATCAACTTTAAAACATCGCTTGTGGCTGCTCTGAGACTTTTTGGTCATAAGTGATAGACTAGTTTCAGGCAGTACCTTTTTAACTGTGGTTAACTCATGGGGGTGGAAAAAGGGGGTGTGTATTAATTTGAATTGTGAACCAGCTTTAAAGAATTGACATTTCATTTCTAATGAGCATATCCAACGTGAGCCAAGTTAACTGTTGCAGATAAAGGATTTTAACAGTAGATTACACTAATCTATAATTAGCAGAATCAATTTGCATTCAAATAATGAATATTCTGAAGTTCCTTAAAAACAGTGTGTTCTTTGAAATAAGTGGAATAAGCTTCTGGAAGGCCAAATTAACTTTCCTGAAATCCTGTTCACAATATTTGCTTAGTGGGCCCTTTCTTTGTTAAGTAGCACAAAGGTAACACCAACCTGGTTAAATGGCCACAAATTCCAAATTAGTGTAGTCGAAATTAATGAGGATTTGCTATAGAAGGGGTCTCTTATAATTGTTCAGCTGTCAATACTATGATACTGGAAATGGGTGGATTGCTACCTAATAGCATTTCTTTCTTGTGCAGTGCTAGACAAAAGGAAGAGGGAAGGTGGTTTGTGAATAGAACATTCTCTCTTCTCTTGTCACTATTTACTGCAGTATCATGGCACAGAGGGAAGCTGAGGTTTGTTGTTCTTGATGGAGCTTCAGTTCGGAGCTACCTACATGTCTATCTGTTATAGCTCTTGGCCATAGCTATGAGGCAAAGCTGGCTCTTTGTCCTTCCGTACAAATGAAGTGAAGCTGAGACAAACCAGCTCCAGTGCCTCGCTATACCCCTTCTTTCCTCCCTTTCCCGTTCCAACTATATTGTCCCTTTTCAGCAAATTAATTGTCTCCCTTTATGCTAAAGCTAATTTCTTGAAAGTTAGTGGTAATTTCTGCTGCTATTTTATTCTCTGAAAAGTTCCTGTGGTTCTTTCCCTCAAGAGTTCTTATGCCAGAAACTTGGTAGCAAATATGGCACTGTTGGCATCATGAAGTCTAAGTGCTGGGCCCTGCTGGAAGGTATTTAGGTTAGGAGAGCTCCCTACCTGGCAAATGGATCAATCCTGTTCTCTTTGAGTGAGTTGGGTCTTGCAGGAATAGATTGATTTCCACAAGAGTACAATTTTATAGAAGGGCATGCCTGGCCTTTCCTGGCCTTTTGCTTTCTTGTTTGTACATGTGCCTCTTCTGTACATGGCAGATTCCTTTTCTACCTCTCTGAAATGTAATGATATAGTCTGATGGAGGCACAATACAGTTTGGATTTTCCAACCACCAGAATTATAAACCAAATAAACATTTTGACAGAGTACCCCAGCCTTGAATATTTTGTCATTATGACACAAAATGGACAGAAACAATCTCAACAATTTTGAATTTAATAAACTTCAGGTAGTTTTTGAAGGACATTTCTTAATGCATTTGTATACAAAAAACTCAGGTGTGTACATTTAACCCCATTTGGTGGCAAGTCCATTAGCTTTTTTGTTTTCCCATTTGGCATTGTGAGCCACAGTTTTGAGATCCAGGATGTTGGCTCACCAGTGACAATGAATCTCATCTTATCTGTCTTTATAATTTGTACTGATAGCTTCTTCCAGCTTAGCCTACCGGAAGGAACAGTGATGCATGTCTTCCTCTGGACCAGCCATCTCAGCCTGACCTTCCCCTTGATGATGCAGCAGGGTACCCTCATTTTGTGATACAAGGAATACCACCAGCTCATGGTACTCCACCAAGACAGTGACATTAGAGACCCCTGCTTGAAGGACAGGAGTTTTCTTAGTGAGGGGACCCCTATTGCCTGAAGCTTTTTCCCCCCAGCCCCTGTTAACAGCCACTTCTTTTCTCCTGCTTTGTCTCTAGCCTCCTCGTGTAGACAAGCTTAAACAAGGCCTCAGTGAACTGGTTAATCACAAAAGGATGGGGATAGGGACCCTGGTATTTGACAAATCGGGTGAGGTCCCTTTGAGACGGGATGTAGTGTCCTACGACGAAGTTCTCTGGCCTTTTCTCAAACAGAGGATTCAGTGCCAGTTTGGCATCTTGCTTTCTGACAGCAAAAGCTGGGGCCAGCCTCTTTCCCTTGGGCCTCATTGCTTTTGCTTGACTTAGAGGAGACCCTTCTGGCAAATTGTAACCACCTTAATCTCTTATTCAGTTTGATGCAATGAAAAAAAAAAAAACAAATCTTTGAATCGTCTCTCCTTTTATGTGCCTTAGTTTTTATTTGCTATGAAATCCACACATTCTTTGTACCTTTTTTCTTCCTTCATCTTGAGTGTATTATTATACATATTTATAGAAAATAAATAAAGGTTAAGTAAACTTACTCAAGGCTGAACATGCAGCAAGTGGCTTACTGAGGGCTCTGATTCCAAACCCTATTTCTAACTACTTTACTGTAATTACTATGTCTATCAATGATAGGAACTCAGTCTCATTACTAAAACATATATTAAACATTAGTGTCAGACTAGGGAAAGCTATATTTGAAAGTAACTAGTATAGAGTAAGATGAGCAGAGCTTGAGTTTCATCATTCCAAGGGATCTCTTCAAAATCTGAGATGGTCATAACTCTTTACAATTTTCTTTCCTGCTGTTGTCCAAAACAAATCTTCTACTTCAGCCAAACTAATCAGCTGTCCTTCATAGGCACAACCTTACCCATGATTTTTCTTCACTTACAAAGCCTCACTTGTCCCTAAAGGTCAAATTCTGTTCCTTCAGAGAGCACAATTCTCAAGCAGCCATAAAGATCTTGTGAAAAGAATGTCTGCCCCTAATGTACACATTGTCTTTACCAGGTAAATGTCTTAAGTGCCCAAGAGAAACGTAATGGGTGGAGTTTCAGTATTTACCACCAGTGTCAATGAGGTAGATTAACAATTGTAATTTTGTAATTTTTTTGCCATATTTGACCACAGAATCTTAAGTATATGACTCCTTTGTAGCTTTAATCTTAAAGTGAGTTCAAAATTCTTCAGACTGTATTTCCTCTCACATTATAGATTTATATCTGTACAAATATTTCCTTGGTCATGCTCCAGTTTCATAAATTGCTAAGGTAACAGTAAAGTAATTTCTTTGAAATTCTCTATGTCAAACAAGTTTGTTAAACCATGGGAAATTAAAATTCCAAGTTCCTTTCTATAAGATGACACTGTTACCAGATTTGAAAACTATATGGATTTTCAGAAAGACAGATACCAAACACTAACGTGGAAGAATCCATGAATCAATATGGCAGACTGAATAATGACTAAAATGGAATTAGATTACTAATCTATTCCATCATTCACTAATATTCAAAGAAGGTGTCAACATTCTATAGGGCTAGGCAAGTAGGCAATTAACTAGAAATAATTAGGATATCCTAGTGAATATCAAGTCATTGATAGAGTCCTATTTCCACTGTCTTTTATCTATAGGCCTGCATTGAAAGGCATGCTTGCATTTTAATATCTGATGCCGAGCTGAGGGCATTGATTTGTGGTATTATATCTGCCTAACATGTGTAAGGTCTCAGGCTTTGTTCTGAGTATTGCAAACAACAAACAAAACTTGTTATCTAATACTAAGTGGTATTGCCGAAATTAAGGTGGGTAATGAATCACTCAGTATAAAAAGAGAGATCTCACCCATTTTCCACTTGTAATAATGATTGAATCCAAAGAGTCATTTCCTTCAGGAAAACATTTCAGTTTATTAAATATCCACATCAGTATGGTGACTCTCTTAAAGGATTTTCATATTCACTAGTTTATCAGATGAGATACTAATAACCAGAGAAGAAAACCAGCTTTGACCAACATACACTAGCATCACGAGGAATGCTTCTTTAAGATAAGGACCCCCACTAACAAAGGCCAGCCCTTCTTAGCTTCCCAGATCAGAGACTGGGCATTGGGTGGTATGGCCCTAAGTTACCATAGGGGGCCATTGGAACTATGCCTGTTGAAATCTGAGGGCCGTGCTGAGCTGGCACTGCCCTTCCCTGGCCCTGGGAGACCTGGCCTGCCCTACTGGGAGCCTTACTCCAGATGGGTTCAATAGCCTAGGATGGATATATGAAGTTGGTGCCATGAAAAAACTTTGTAACAAGTGGCGCTGATAACCTGGGCTATTTTATTTGTACGGTTTCAGTGATTTGCATTCAGCTTTTTTTTTTTTTTAGAAGTTAGTCAGTTTTTACTTCCTTAAGTTTCTAAGAAGCAGTTTGTTCTTGCTTCTTTCCCCTTCTGTCCCCCAACTAGCCCACCTTTTGACCTATATCTCTATTATTGGAAGCATAAGCAGTCTTGCAAACTATGAAGGAAATTTTCAGGAGAGAGTGCCTCCTGCATCAGCACAGGCATGAGAGAGCTGGGCTTAGAAGAGCTGGCTCCGCCCCTCACCTGAGGGATTCAGTCCCAGTGCCCAGGACTGACCAAATCAGCTACCACCCAGACCACATCCAGGGCTTTGAGTTGGCCCATCCCAACATCTTCCCTGTCTACCACCTGCCAGAGTAAGTGAAGGGACTGGTCCTGTGGGACCATAAGCACAGGATCTCCATGACTCGGCAACAGCAGGATATCCAAGAGGAGTTTCTGAGAGGGTGCAGTATTCATGGTATACCAGAAGCCAGAGACCTTGAAGCAGACCAACAGTTCATTGCAATGAACATTTTACAAGTGAAGCTGAGTGGACAAAAAGGTATATTGTGTGACACACCATAGTTTCCAATGTCACTAATAGGAATGGAGAGATGTTGAAGAGGCAGGAAAGATGGAGAAACAAAGTGGCTTTTAGTTTGTTTTTAATTAATATTTTTTTTCAATTTTCTTTGGGGAGGACACTATGGGGTGAGGGGCAGATATGAAGGAACTAGGAAATGTGCAGGATTAGGGTGTATGATGTGAAATTCCCCAAGAATCAATTAAGATTATGTTTAAAAGAAAGATGAGGACCCCAAAAATGTATGTAGTTAACCCTGACCATAGATATCCAGGCTATTTCAGTTTGATGTGATAAGCACCATAACCAAAACCAACTAGTGCAAAGAAAGGGTTTGTTTGACTCCCCTTGCACTCCATGTGATAGTTCATAATTGAGGGAACTTAGGGCAGGAACTCAAGCTGGAACATGGAGGTTGTAACTGGAGCAGAAACCAAGAAGCAACATTCACTACTGACTTCCTTCAGGCCTCACATTCAGCTCCCTTTCTTATATAGCTCAAGGCCACTTGCCTAGGCTTTTCTGTGCCCTCACAGAGATGCCCACAGGCCAGTCTGATTCAGGCAGTTCTTCAAATGCGGTTCCCTCTTGCCAGTGTGTCAAGTTGACAACCACAGTCAGCCATCACATTAACTTATTGTCGAGAATTGTTGTTACAATTTCTGACAACCAAAGCAAGGATCTTCAGTGTAAAGAGAGTAAACATTCCCACCAATACCAAGTCTATATATAATAATGTGAGGGAGTGAGCCTGCAGAGCAGCACAAAAGAGGTTTGGTCAGATATAGAAGAGAAGTATATTGGAATGAGTTATCAAGGAAGTTGCTCAAGCTCACTTGGAAAAGGAAATGCAAAATTAGATGAAAACAACCATCTGCCTGGGAGTGTTTTTATTTCCTTTCTTATCTAGAAAAAAAAAGAGCAACAAACTGGGGAACTTTTCTGTGACATTTGAATCCCTTTGGTTTAGCTCAGATTCACATGGTTGAGACTTTTATTTTACAAGTACTTTGAAGTCCACAATTGAAAACATGATTTTTTTTAAAGCAGGAGAAGGCCACCAGTTTTTGTCTTGATGCGTGATATTTCTAGCACGTCAGCTGAATTATTATAGTGCCAAAGGCAAGAAGAGCCTATTGTTCATTTCTGTGGAATTAAAATACATAAAAAAAGAGTAGACTAATTGCCCAACTGAGTTTCTTTAGTCCTTTGGACATTTTTATCTGATTATAGTTTCAAAAAATAAAACCATTATCTTGATAACTGAAGGGATCAAAAAGTAGCAAGACTACTTGCTTTCTCAAGTCTTATAGAATCTCAGTGTGAAAATTGATTATCTTGATGAGGGGAGAATGATGACGGCATAAAAAAGTCAGGGTAGCAAAATGCAAATACATCTCTTTCCTCAATCATTATAGTAGCTTTGGAACAATTTTTTAAGTTCATTGAACCAAAAGGCTTTAGGCGTTAGGAGCTTAACATGCAGTGGGTGTAAGGTCAACCTCGTATGTTGGTGATCAAAAAAGGCTTGTGGTAAAAACGGAATCATAATATTTTAGACTTGGAAACAACTTTGTCTGACTGCATTTTTACAAGTATAGAAATCTAGACCAAGAGAAGGTCTAAGGTCACACGTCACATGGTTAATTCTGAGACCCATTCATAATTAGGGCCAAACCAATGTAAATGTTTCCATTGGGCTAACACTGTGTGATTAATTTATTGTTACTAGAAAATGTGAAGTGCTGCTGACTTCTCCTATGCTAATACCATTATACTATTAGCAGCAAACTAAGCTACTGACATGTGAGACCATGTATCTCTAAGGATGCTACACAGGGGAAAGCTCTTAGATCTTCAGATAAAGAAAGACTTTGTGGCTAGGAAACCCTTGTGAAGGAATTACTTCTGTCAAGATACAGTTCGTCATGTTGATGTTCTAGATAGTGGTTCTCACCCTTCCTAATGCTGTGACCTTTAATACAGTTCCTCATGTTGATGGTCTAGACAGTGGTTCTCACCCTTCCTAATGCTGAGACCCTCTAATACAGTTCCTCATATTGTGGTGACCCCAACCATATTTTTAGTGCTACTTGATAACTTTAGTTTTCCTACTGTTATGAGTTGTAATCTAAATATCAGATATTTGACCCCCAGTGGACTTATGACTCACAGTTTGAAAACTGCTGGTTTAGAGGATATCTCTTTTTACTTAACTTTTTTGAGAATTTTGTACATAGGTACTATATTTACATCATTTGCATCTCTTCCCTCCAACTTCTCCTATGCTCTGAAAATTCATGATTCCTTCTTTAATAATTATACATACATATATGTATATCATATGTTATGCTATATATACATATGTATGTATAAACACAGCCTTCTGTGTCCATATGGTAATATACTTATGTATACATGTTTATGGCTGACTGCTTGGAATTGGATAACCTGTGATTTGTTTCATCCCTAGAGAAGACTGAGTTGCCTTCTCTTTAATTGCCTTTAACATTTCATCTTGGCATATCATATCTTGTGAGAGTCTTTCCAACCACCTTAGCATGTCACTATATAGGTCTTGATTAGGCAATCATATGTTTGAGATTTCATAGGTGTAGCTTCCCAGTCAAATGTAGAAGTTAATACCTCACAATAGAAGTCCTAGTCTATTGTGTCTTGTAATCTTTCTGGTCCCTCTTCTGCAATGTTTCCTGAGGCTTAGGTATAGAAGCTAAGTTATAGATGTATGTTAGGGTTGAATATTTCCATATTCATTTGTTCTCTGCATTTTGACCAGTTGAAGCTTTGTATAATTATCCGTGTGTTGTAAAAACAAAATATTTGGTGAAGGTGAGAGCTATACTTATCTGTAAGTATAAGTATATAAGGATATGTATTTAGGATGCAGTTAGAAGCCCACTCAATATGTGGGAATTCATAAATGGTTCTGTAAACATACATGACTAATTGTGGCCAGTGACATCACGTACCATAAAGAAGAATCTACTACCCCACATTCAAATTCCTTGAGTTTTAGTCAGAGTTGTTTAAGAAACTGGAAACTGCCTTAAGTCAGTGAATCTCAATTTCAGAGTAAGGATTCTTAGAGTTTGGTAGGTTTGTTTCTTTCAGTTAGTTCAGTAAATATAAGGTCTTTCTTTTTCTTGATTTTTGAGCCTGTAAGGACTTCTTGGCATTGGTCATAAAAAGGAATGTACTTGGACATTCAATGAAAATTAGTTTGTCCACCAGTTGCACAGGCACTGAGATCAACAATTAATAAATGGGACCTCCTGAAACTGAGGAGCTTCTATAAGGCAAAGGACACAGTCAACAAGACAAAATGTCAGCCCATGGAATGGGAAAAGATCTTCACCAATCCCGCATCTGACTGATGACTGTGATTTTCAAAATATACAAAGAACTCAAAATCTAGTTAACAAAACATCAAATAATCCAATTAAAAAGTGGGGTACAGAACAAAATAGAGAATTCTCAATAGAGGAATCTAAAATGGCTGAAAGTGCTCAACATCCTTAGCCATCAGGAAAAAGCAAATCAAAACAACTCTGAGATACCATCTTCCTCCTGTCAGAATGGCGAAAATCAGAAACATCAATGACAGGTTATGCTGGAAAGGATGTGGAGAAAGGGGAACACTCCTCCACTGCTGGTAGGAGTGCAAACTTGTACAGCCATTTTGGAGATCAGTATGGCTGTTCCTCAGGAAAATGGGAATCAGTCCACATCAAGACCCAGCAATCCCCCTCTTAGGCATATACCCAAAAGATGCACATTCATACAAGGACATCTGTGAATCTATGTTCATAGCAGCATTATTTGTAATATCCAGAACCTGGAATCAGCTTAAATGCCCCTCAACTGAAGAATGGATGAAAAATTAGTACATTTACACAATAAAGTACTACTCAGCAGTGGCAGGGGGAGCAAATGGAATCTTAAAATTGTCAGGCAAATGAATGGAACTAAAGGAAACCATACTGAGTGAAGTAACACAGTTACAAAAAGATGAACATGGAATGTCCTTATTCATGCATGAATTTTAGACATAGAGCAAAGGATCACCAGCCTATAAATCACACCGCCTGAGAAGCTAGGAAACAAGGAGGACCTAAGAGAGACATACATGGTCCGCTGTAGAAGGGGAAAGGGGCAAGATCTCTCAAGCAAATTGGGAGCATGGGGGAGTGAAGAGGGAGTCAGGAGGAAGGGGAAGAGAGGTGGGCATGAGGAAATAGAAAGATTGAGTCAGGAAAAGAATAGAGGAGAGCAAGAAAAGAGATGTCATAATAGAGGGAACCATTATAGGTTTTAAGAGAAATATCACACTAGGGAAAATGTCCAGAGATCTACAAGGATGACCCCAACTAACAATGTAAGCAATAGTGGAGAGGCTACCTTAAATGCCCTTCCCTGATAATGAGAATGATGACTACCTTATATGCCATCCTAGAGCCTTCATCTAGTAGCTGATGGAAGCAGAAGCAGACACCCACAGCTAAACACTGAGCAAAATTCCTGGAGTCCAGTTGCTGAGAGGGAAGAGTGAGGGGCAAAGGAGTCAAGACCAGGCTGGAGAAAACCATAGAAACTGCTGATCCAAACAAGGGGGAGCTTATGGACTCCAGTCTGATAGCTGGGAAACCAGCATATGACCCACCCAGAACCCTTGAATGTGGGTGTTAGTTAGGAGGATTGGGCAGTCTATGGGGCCTCTTTTAGTGAATCAGTATTTATCCCAAGTATACGAATGGACTTTGTGAGCCCATTACCCATAAAGGGATACTCCCTCAGCCTAGACACTTGGGGGAGGTCCTAGGCCTTGCTCAAAATGATATGACAAACTTTGAAGATCCCCCATGGAAGGCCTCACCCTCCCTGGGGAGCAGAAATTGGATGGGATTGTGGTTTCGTTGGGGGGACAGGGGAGGAGGGGAGGGTGCGGGAACTTGGATTGACATATAAAACAAGCTTGTTTCAAATTTAAATTAAAAAATTATCAAGAGGAAGAAAATTAGTTTGGCTTCTGAATTTGTTACTAACTAGACTTTTGACATTGAATAACTTGCAGAAGCCATTTCTAAGTATCAGTTTTCAAACCTATTTAATATGAAAAGCATTTTTATAGCTGTCAAATACTTTTGTGGTTATTGACCTGAACATAAGAGTTTAAGAGCCTGGAGGTACAATATTGCTTTTTCTCTATTATTTTATGATTCAAACCAAGGAAAACAAACAAACTGTGAAAAACAAAATATTCCCTTAGAACATTAAACCGTTCTGAGGAATGTAGCTTGGGTAAGGCTCACTAAAGCCTATAAACACCTCTAGCTCCAAATCTGTCCATCAGTAGGAATCAATATGCTCCTTACTATCTCAGTGTCTTCGGAGTGGTGGTATATATCACACTTAAATAGAAACTAGAAATTAAGTGCAAGGTGCACCTACAGGCATTTCTCTATATCTGTGGGGCAAATTCCTGGAGCTACTTTTACAGCATTTTCTTCACTCCCTTAGAAATAACTTGGAAGATTCCTCCTCCTCCATGAAATGATAACAACTGAGATAAGAACCACCATCCCCCAAATACTGACATTTACTTTAAGATTAACATGTCTTATTTTCTCAAACCTATCCTTAGGATTCTTTTATACAATGGGTAACTGGCAGTGACAGAGCATTGTGTTGGAGGAAAGAAATAATGTTGTTCTAGGATACCTGTATTACATTTCGATTTTTTTCAGCTGATGTCAAGACAAATTCTTGATGAAACCAGCCACACATTAGTTCCACACAGTGAAGAGTTTTCATTTTTATGAATTTCAAATACAGGACATTCCTGATGCCACTTCAACATAATCATTCCTATGAGGATGCAAATTTTAAAAGTCTCAACTATCTCTTCTAACAATGAAAATACCTTCTAGAGGGCTGGTGAGATGGCTTAGGAGGTAAAATCACTTGTTGCTGAGACTGACAACCTGAGTTTGACCCCAGGACCTTTCACCAGTCTAGAGGTGGTGGGACCTGGGAGAAGGGAATTGATAAATGCGGTGCATCATAGCCTCATGCAATCGCCAACCCTATTCAAAGCCCCAGACAATTCAACTCTGACGGTTAAGGTCCAATGAGGAAAGTTCTCATGAGTTTAAGTTGTATACAATCGTAAGAAGAAGCCACATGTGGCAAAAACATGTCCTTCCATAGAGGCACATAAAGAAATAACAATAGCCAGTTGTAATGAGTAATCTGGCATAAACTCACTCCCACCCACTACACCTGGGAGGGGCCTGAAGACGCACTTGCAGAATAATTCCACAGTTTGAAGAAACTGCGGTCACCAGTCTCTTTCTTGTTTTCTTGGTGTGTTCTCACAAGCACTCAGAAGTCAGAAATCTCCTCACATGACTCCATTCCTAGACCATGTTCCAACAAGGATCCACACAGTGGGGTTGAAAATAATTATTCTGAGGGAATGGAGAGGTGGCTTAACACTTATTGCTCTTGCAGAGGACATGAATGCAGTTCCCACATGGCATCTAACACTAGCCTATACTTCTAGTTTCAGGAGATGCAATGGCCTCTGTGGTCACTAGATACGTGTGTGTGTGTGTGTGTGTGTGTGTGTGTGTGTGTGTGTGTGTGTGTGTGTGTAGACAAAATACTCATAAACATGAAATAAAAATAAACATATTTTAAAGTAATTATTCTGAGTGAGGGTATCCCAGATTCAGAAAGACACCACTACAAGTTTTCCCTCAAATGCGAATGCTAGCTTTGCATATTCAGATAATTTTAATTGGAATAGCCATAGAAATCAGGAAGGGGCCATAGGGGCATTTCAAGGGAAAGGAGTAAGAACACAAGTGGCATGATGGGAGAAAGGAATATAATGAAACATGAGGGCCTAAATGGGGTGAAGGACATGATTGTGAAACGTGTAATATGAAGATAGGGACACTAGGGACCTTTTGAAAAGTCATATGGAATCCCATTACTATAGGAGCTTCCTTACAAGTACATGTATGTGTGCGCGCACGTTTGTGTGTGTGTGTGTGTGTATCTGTGTCTGTGTGTGTGTGTGTGTGTGTGTGTGTGTATACTCAATAAGACAGAGACAGTGCCTCTCTATCAAATAAAAAGCCAAGTGATTCTTATTGGCTAACTCTTTCTGAAGTTTTGGTTAGTGGGATCCAACCACACCCCACAGACATAATAAGTTGTTGCCATTGTTTTACCTTCTAGAACTTGGTGGTAAGGCCCTGTTGCTGAAGACATAGGATATGGAGAAATCAAGCTGGTACATCTCAGGAAGTTCCACCCTTACTTGCTAGCTTTCATGATGCTGGAAGATGCTATGCAAATTCATGGAAAGAAAAGTAATTATCCAACTGTGAATACAAATTGGCCTGTTAAGATATATCCACTGTTTCAGTGGTGGCATAAATGTTATGGTAGTCACAAACTATTTTGTAATTGTATTTAAAGCCTACTCCTTCTAGGAGTCATTAATTGGACCAAAACTCCAATACTGGCTAGGTGATAGAACCTAGGGAGAACCTAACACTATTATTCTGCTAAATAGACATAATCATAAGCTATCTCCCTGTTCTTATTACCTATAGATTAGTGCATAACTCAACCCTTGTCAGAGAATCTTTTTGCATAGATGGCAATTAATACAGGCATTCAATTGGTCAACATGCAGAAAATAAGAGACTGGGGTGATCAACTCCAAACATTTTTATCTCATCCCTTCCACCATGGATAGTCCATTTTCTTCAGGGATGTGAATTCTGAGAGGCTAGTCAGCTCCTATAGATTGTCATACACATGCACACATGCAGTCTTATGGTTTTTAAAGCGCATGGGGCATTAGAGATTTCTCCGTGACTACCAGTGGATGCTGTTCTTGCAGAGGATCAGAATTCAGTTGTGACACTCACATCAGTTGGCTGACAACAACCTGTATCTCCCACTTCTAGAGCACCCACGCAAATGTACACATACTCCCCTCAAGTGCAGACATATACATAATACGTCACTAAATATAATAAAAATATTTTGTACAAAACACATAAAGTTGATTAGGAAATATGATGTAATAAAAAGCAATCATAAAGAAAAAGGATATATGAAGTTGGGAGGAAAAGTCATGGGGGAATAGAGGAGGAATTAAGAGGGGAGAGAATAGGGGTGGATTTGCCCAAAACATAGCATATGGATGTATGAAGTTATCAAGCAATAAATAAAATAAAAACATTAGTCATGTGGACAATTCTATGACTGGATATGTCTAGAATGTTCTGTTAGAAACTAAAGTGACAGAAAACTAAAAGATAGAAAATAAAGTCGTATGCAAATGTTACCCTTTCTGTGTATCTGAATACAGAACAAAGAGACTGCCGTATTTGTATTTTTTTTTCTCTCCTCTGTTTCCGGATACCACTTATTATTTGCTGGAATCCATGAAGATGAGATTCCTTATGGCAAGAGAACATTCTTAACTCCTTTTTCAATTTTGAATTTCCTTAATAGTGTCTACGGATGAGTTTAATATTTGTAGCACACAGTACTTCTCATTGAGCCATTTGTGTATAAGGGAATTTTAAAATATTCCTAATATTCCATATTATGTTTTAAGCAAAACGGAGATCTCCTGTGCAAGTTGTGTTAGGAAGTGCTGTGAGGGTTGATGAGAGCTCCACACAAATCCAGTAGAGACATGCCCAATTGCAGAAACAAGTGCACTGATTTGCAGGGTGAAGGCAGTGCTTAGCAGGTAACTTCGCCTCTCTGTAGTCACTTCCTGCATACTGGTTTTAATAATAATAGCAGCATCAGTAGCTGCAGCATTAGCTTTTATTAAATATCGACTATATGCCAACCACTCTGACCAAGTGCCTGACATATATAAACTCAAGCAGTCTTTCCAACAAACCTGAGAGTCAGACATTCATTGCTTAGTTTGGGGGATATTTCTCTAATTTGAGACTTGATCAACATGAAACACTGTCAGCCTCCAAGTGGTAAGTTAGAGACTAGGTATTTAGAGGGAGCCATGTTAGCAGCACATGTCCTGGCTCTGACCTTAGATAAGTTGCTGAAGGCCTTTGAGCCTCGGTTTCCTTTCCATGAAATACACGTAATCCAGGTATGAAGCTATTTTAGAATTTATTCAGGAATTAAATAAAGAGTGCTTAGTACACTGCATTTTTGTTCAATTAATACGTATTTAGTCTTAATAAGTGTGAGTCATTTTGGTAAACATTATGCTATTACAATAAGTTGTGAATACAACAGACATTGGCCCTTTCCATGTGACACAGCCTAATGAGAAAGACCGCCATGAAGCAAGTAATTGATTATTTGCACTTATGCTAAGTGCTATGAAAGAAGGACTACTAAAATAAATAAACAGTAAATAAGAATAAATATTTACTGAGTGGCTATTACATGCTAGGAACTATGCCAGGTAAAGAATTGAGTTCAAGTGCATAGTGAAAATGAAGAGGGGAGGCAATGTATAGTAGTTGAAGGTGGGCTTAAAGAAACTTTGAAAGGATGAGGTAATATCTATGGAGGTACTTGGTTCAAATCATTGGAAAGCAAAGAAAACAAGTTGTAAATGCGCTTTCTTTCTGCAGGATTAACTCCCGAAGGTCATATAAGTCTTGAAATGTAAGGGACATCTCCAGCTTGAGAGTCCATGAGAGAAATTTTAGGAGGCCTGTGTGTCTAGCCATGGAACAAGGCTTTCCTTCTCCAGTGAATGCTAGGGGCTGAGTTTGCATCAGAATTTGTCATAAAGGTGTGAAAGTGACAAGTCACAGCCATCCTCTGTTTTTGGACTTTTATTTAAATGTCATTTCATACAAATATAGTAGTTTTTTTTTTCTAATCTCGCTGTTTTTATTCTCCTCCATAATTACCCTGATGTACGATGAACAGCCTGCGAAACATTGACTAATGCAGCTGACATTATCTCAGCAGGGTAACCACAAGGTTTCAGATTCTCTTCATTTTGTGCCAGGTCTCTGTGAAGCTGCTCTTCCCACATTAGGTGTGGGAAGTTAGAATTCCAGATCGTTCAGGCTGGGGCTTGCCATCAATTAAGATTGTTGTCCTTTGCAATGGGGTGCAATCTATAGAGAAGGAGATGCCTTTCCTTGCTGCTCTCCTGTCAAATGGCCTGGTGGTTGATTAGGAAGCTGTGTGTTGCCGCTCAGATGGCTCAGGAGTGCTTTCTGCCTTGATTGGTGTAAGTCAAGTAGCAGTAGATGGAGACTTGATGCTTCTTGGCTTTCTCCCTAGGTCCCTAGCTAGTAAAGTTGAGTGTGGTTTAGGAAGTCATGCACCACTAGGTGAATGTTTTTTGTTTTTTTTGTTTTTTTTTTTTTTTACCATGACTGTGTGAAAAAGGGCTTGTTATTATAGCTGACCATCTGTGATGTAAGGTTCTCCATCCTTGGATTCAAGCAACCATGGATCAGAAATATTGGCAAAACATATGTTAGGCTAGGAATATAGTTCAGTGTTAGAATGTTTGCTTAGTTTTTGTGAGAACCTGAGTTCAATTCCTAGTACCTTATATATAAAATACTGTCTGTACTGAATTTGGGCTACCAACTCACAAAAAAATGATACAGAGACTTATTATTAATTATGAATGCTTGGCCTCAGCTTAAGCTTGTCCCACTATCTCTTTTAACTTAAAAATGTTAACCCATACTTCTATCCTTTCTGTCCTTTTTAAATTTAAATTAGAAGCAATCTTGTTTTACATATCAATTCCAGTTCCCTCTCCATCCCATGCCCTCCACCAACTCTCATCCCATCCCCTGGCTGCTCCCCAGGGAAGGTGAGGCCTTCCATGGGGGATCATCAGAGTCTGTCACATCATTTGGAATAGGGCCCAGGCCCTCCCTTAACCCATGTTTCTAATCTACATTCTTCCATGTGCTTGTTATATCATCTCCATCTCCATTTTTCTCATCCTGCTTCCTCTCCATCTGGCTGCTGTACTCCACCTTTCTTCTTCCCAGAGCTCTCTCTGTCCAGAAGTCCCTACTATATCTCCTGCCTAGCTATCATTTAGCTTTTTAATAAACCAATCACAGTCACACATCTTTACTGTATAAAGGAATGCTCCACAACACCTGTGTGTGTTGCACTGTGCCCTATTGCTTTTCAAGGAACGTGATGATGAAAATCTAAGCTCATATTTTCAGAAAATATCCCAAACTACTTTTGCAAAAAATTAATTGCAAAGAGGAAAACTAATGTTGGAGTAACAAGACTTGAAGTGTCCAAAGCAGGTAATATATGGACCTCAATAAAAGTATGAGGGTAGACATGGAGGAGGAGAAAGAAATTTGGTAGGTTGTTAGGGCTTAAAAAATTAGAAAGCATAGAAATGAAAAGTATGTAAATCCTCTCAGTGATCGATCTTTAAGCAGAGTATATTTACCCCACTTTTATACATATCAGTTTTGATGTAGCATGGGTAACTTTTCCAGGGTTAGAAAAAGAATCTACTTAGCTTGGCATTGGTGGCAGGTGCCTGTAATCCCAGCACTCTGGAGGCTGAGGCAGGCAAATCTTTGTGAGTTCGAGGCCATCCTGGTAAACAAAAATGAATCTTCTATACGCACGCGCGCACTCACGCACGCACATGCACACACACACACACACACACACACACACACACACACACACGAGCATGTTCACACACATACTTATTTAATTATGCTATAATCCAGGAAAGGTTCAAGTCATACTTTGAAAACCTATACTCCACAAAATTTGAAAATTTAATAGAAAGTGTCAATTTTCTGGATAGATATCACTTAACAAAATTAAATCAAGAATAGATAAGCAATTTAAATAGACTTGTAACCCCTAATGAAGTAGAAGCAGTCATCAAAAGTCTTCCCCCAAAAAAGCCCAGGGCCAGATGGTTTCAGTGTACAATTCTACCAGAAATTCAAATAACAGCTAATACCAATTCTCCTCAAAATGTTCCACACAATAGAGGCAGAAAGGCCATTGCCAAAGTCTTTTTACAAGGCTATAGTTACATTGGTACCCAAGCTACACAAAGACATAACTAAGAAAGAGAATGACAGACCAATATTCCTCAATATTCCTCATGAACATTGGAGCAAAAATACTCAATAAAATACAGGCAAATACAAGCCAAGAACACATCAGAGAAATCATCCACCCTGATCAAGTCGGCTTCATACCAGGGATGCAGGGATGGTTCAACATATGACAATCCATCAATGTAATCCACCATATAAACAAACTGAAAAAGTAAACCACATGATCATTTCACTAGATGCTGAAAAAGCCTTTGATAAAATTCAACACCCCTTCATGATTAAGATATTAGAGAGACCAGAGATAACAGTAACATACCTAAACATAATAAGAGCCACACTGAGCAAACCAACAGCCAACATCAAACTAAATGGAGAGAAACTTAATGTGATTTTCTAAATAGGAAGAAGACAAGGCTGTCCACTTTCATTATCTCTTCAATATTGTGCTTGAAGTTCTAGCTAGCACAATAAGAAAACAAAAGGATCAAGGGGATACAAATTGGAAAGGAAGAGGTCAAACTGTCACTGTTTGCAGATGATATGATAGTTTACATAAATGACCCTAAAACTCTACCGGGGAACTCCTACAGCTGATAAACACCTTCAGCAAAGTGGCACGATACAAGATTAACTCAAAAAAATCAGTAGCCCTACCATATACAGACAATAAAGGGGCTGAGAAAGAAATCAGAGAAACACCACACTTTACAATAGCACAAAAAATAACATAAAATATCTTGGGGTAATGCTTACCAAACAAGTGAAAGACCTATATTAGAAGAACTTTGAGTCTTTAAAGAAGGTACCAGAACATGGAAAGATCACCCAATGCTCTTGGATAGGTAGGATCAACATAGTAAAAATGTCAATCTTGCCAAAAGCAATCTACAGATTCAATGCAATTGCCCATCAAAACCTCAGCACAATTGTGTACAGACCTTGAAAGAACAATACTCAACTTTATAAGGAAAGACAAAAGACTGACCCAGGATAGCTAAAACAGCCCTGTACAATAAAGTAACTTCTGGAGCCATCACCATCTCTGACTACAAGCTCTATTATAGAGCTAACGTCCTGAAAACAGGTTAGTATTGGCACAAAAATAGACAGGAAGACCAATAGAATTAAATGAAAATCCTGCTATTAACCCACACACCTTCAAACACTTGATTTTTGACAAAGAAGCTAAAATTATACAATGGAATAAAGAAAGCATCTTTTAACAAGTGGCGCTGGCATAACTGGATGCTGGTGTGTAGAAGAATGCACATAGATCTATAATTATCACCATGCACAAACTTATGTCCATATGGATTAAAGTCCTCAGCATAAACCCAGCTACACTGGACTTCTTAGGAGAGAAAGAGGGAATACAAGGAGAAAAGTTGGGAGATTCATGCAAGGTCCCTCACAGAAAGGGGAAAGGAACAAGATCTCCTGAGCATATTGGGAGTGGGTGGGGCGGTCAGTAAGTGGAGAGGGAGGTAGGAGAAAGAGAAGGGGAGGAGAGGAAAGCATGTGGGTCTAGGAAGATTGGGTTGGGGAAGAAATAGATGAGAGGAAAGAGAGAGAGAGAGAGAGAGAGAGAGACAGAGAGACAGAGAGAGAGACAGACAGAGACAGACAGAGAGAGAGACAGAGAGAGAATAACAATAAAAGAGGGAGCTATTATAGGTTTGAAGAGAAAACTGAACCTAGAGAAAAGTCCAGACACCCACAAGACTGACCCCAATTAACAATTTGAGCAGCAGTGGAAAGCCTACCATAAATGCCCTTCCATGGTAATGAGATTGATGACTAACTTATCCACCATCTTGGAGCCCTCATCTAATAGCAGCCACCCACAGCTAAACGCTGAACCAAACTGGAATCCAGATACAGAGAGGGAGGACAAAACCAGGCTACAGAAACCCACAGAGACAACTGACCTGAACAAGGAGGAGCTAATGGGCCCCAGACTGATAGCTGGGAATCCAGCATTGGACTGACTCAGACCCCCTGAACATAGGTCTGTTAGAAGGCCTGAGCAGTCTAAGGGACTTTTGACAGTGGAACCAGGATGTATCCCTGATGCACAAAAGGACTTTGGGAGAACATTCCCCATGGAGGGATACTCCCTTAACCCAGAGGCAAGAGAGAGGGCCTAGTCTCTACTTCAAATGTCTTCACAGATTTTGTTGACCCCTTCTAGAAGGCACCACCCTCCCTGTGGAGTGGGAGGGGATAGGATTGGAGGGTGGTTGGGGGCAAGGGAGGGGGAGGGAGAGGGAACTGGGATCGATATATAAAATAACAAAAAATAAAAAAGAAGAGAAAGTGACAGGTACCTTGAATGAATTGGCACAGAAGACCTCTTCCTGAACATAATACCAGTAGCAAAGACACTGAGATCAACTATTAATAAATGGGTCCTTCTGAAATTGAAACGCTTCTGTAAGGCATAGGACACATTCAACAAGACAAAACAGAAACCCACAGAATGGGAAAAATATTCACCAACCCCACATCTGACAGATGGCTGATTTCCAAAATATACAAAGAACACAAGATGCTAGTTACCAAAACACCAAAGAATCCAGTTAAAAAGTGGGTACAGAACTAAATAGGGAATTCTCAATAGAGGAATCTAAAATGGCTGAAAGACACTTAAAGTGCTCAACATCCTTAGTCATTAAGAAAATGCAAATCAAATCAACTCTGGATACCTTCTTTTTTAATATTTTTTATTAATAATATAATTTAAAAATTTCACATGTCAGTCCCAGTTTCCTGTCCCTCCCTCCCTCTTACCCTCTTCCCCCCTCACATGCACCCTGACTACCCTCCCCTCCCATCCCCCAAACCCCATTCTACATGTAGGGCTATGCTATCCAGGTGGGGTCATGGAAATCTGTCTAGCCATTTGAAGTAGGGACAAAGACTTCTCTCCTGTCTCTAGGTTAAGGGAGTATCCCTCCATGGGAGATGTGTCCGCAAAGTCCTTTTGTGCACCAGGAATATATCCTGGTTCTACTGTCTGAGGTCCTTTAGACTGCTCAGTCCTTCTAGCTGAGACCCATATTCAGGGGGTCTGAGTCAGTCCCATGCTGGTTTCCCAGCTATCAGCCTGGGGGGGGGGGCATTAGCTCCTCCTCGTTCAGGTCAGCTGTCTTTGTGTGTTTCTGCAACCTGGTGTTACACTTGTCAGAATAGCGAAAATCAAAAACATCAATGACAGTTCATGCTGGAGAGGATATGGAGAAAGGGGTACAGTTCTCCACTGCTGACACTAGGGAAATGCCCAGAAATCTACAAGGGTGATCCCAACTAACAATCTAAGCAATGGTAGAGAGGCTACCTTAAATGCCCTTCCACTATAATGACATTGGTGACTACCTTACATGCCATCCTAGACCCTTCATCTAGTAGCTGATGGAAGCAGAAACAGATACCCACAGCTAAACACTAAGCCACACTCCTGGAATCCAGCTGCAGAGAGGAAGGAGTGACGAACAAAGGGGTCAAGACCAGGCTGGTGATACCCACAGAATCATCTGACCTGAACAAGGGGATCTCATGCACCCCAGTCTGATGGCTGGGAAACCAGCATAGGACTGACCAGACCCCCTGAATGTGGGCATTAGTTAGGAGAACTGGGCAGCCTATGGAGCCTCTGGTAATGGATCAGTATTTATCCGTAGTATACGAATGAACTTTGGGAGCCCATCCCACATAGAGGGACACTTTCTCAGCCTAGACACATGGGGGAAGTCCTAGGCCCTGCCCAAATGATATGACAGACTTTGAAGACTCCCCATGGAAGGCCTCATCCTCCCTGGGGAACAGGAAGGGGATGAGCTAGGTTTTGGTGTAGGTGACAGTGGAGGATAGGAGGGTGAGGGAACTGGGATTGACATGTAAAACAACTTTTCTTCAAATTTAAATTTTAAAAAAAGAAAAAAATGATCCAGCGTTTCTATTCTTAGGCATATTCCCAAAAGATGCGCATTCATTCAACTATGTTCTTAGCAGCATTATTTGTAATATCAGAACCTGAAAGAACCTAAATGCCCCTAAACTGAAGAATGGATGGAGAAAATGTGGTACATTTACACAATGGAGTACTACTCAGTGGAAAAATATCAATGGAATCTTGAAATTCATAGGCAAATGAATAGAACTAGAAGAAACCATCCTGAGTGAGGTAACCCAGTCACAAAAAGACAAACATGGTATATACTGACTCATACATGGAATTTAGACATTGAGCAAAGGATCATCAGCCTACCATTCACACCACCAGATAAGCCAGGAAACAAGGAGGACCCTAAGAGAGACATACATGGTCACCTGGAGAAGGGGAAAGGGGCAAGATCTGTTAGTAAACTGTGTTCGTAGAAGGAGGGGAGAGGTGGGCATAAGGAATCTGGAAGATTGAGTCAGGGAAAGAATAGAGGAGAGCAAGAAAAGAGACACCATAATAGAGGGAGCCATTATAGGTTATAAGGGAAATATGGCACTAGGGAAATGTCTAGAGATCTAAATGGATGGCCATGGCTAACAATCTAAACAATAGTAGAGAGGCTAACTTAAATGTCCTACTATAATGAGATTGATGACTACCTGAAATGACATCCTAGAGCCTTCATCTAGTAGCTGATGGAAGCAGAAGCAGACTCCCACAGCTAAACACTGAGCCAAACTCCTGAAATCCAGCTGCCAGAGAGGGAGGAGTGATGAACAAAGGGGTCAAGACCAGGCTGGAGAAAACCATAGAAAATTCTGAACAGAGCACGGGGCAGATCATGGACCCCAGACTGATAGCTGGGAAACCAGCATAGGACCAACCCAGATTCTCTAAATGTGGTGTTAGTTAGGAGGACTGGGCAGTCTATGGGGCCTCTGGTAGTGGATCTGTATTTATCCCTAGTACAGGAATGGACATTGGTTGGAAGCCCATTCCACACAGAGAGATACTGTTTCAGCCCAGACACATTGGAGAGGGCCTAGGCCCTGCTCCAAATGATTTGACAGACAGTGAAGACTCCCCATGGAAGGCCTCACCCTCCCTGGGGAGTAGAAAGGGGTTGGTGTGGGGATCAGGGTAGTGGAGAGAGTGCAGGAACTGGGATTGACATGTAAAACCAGCTTGTTTCAAATTTAAAGTAAAAGTTATCAAAAGGAAGAAAAATGGAAATGCTAGTCGGAATTTCTTCTTTGTAGTGAAACCTTCTTTCCATTAAAGCATGGGATATCACAAATCTGATTTTTTTAACTTTGACATATTCATTAAGGTATATACAAATACATAGATCATATACATGAACCCGTGAATTTTCACAGCCTGCTTATTCATGTAACCAATGCCTGATACATGCACAGATCTTTTGTGGCCTCTAGAAGAGTACTGCACCTTTTCTAGTCTTCTCTCCATGACTTCTACCCTTAATTTATTTCCCTATTTTCAATAAGTATATTATCATGTTCAGGGTTGAAACAGTCATTGCCATTATACTGAGTGAGCTTGATCATTTGGTCTCAAGAGCAAATACAAGTCTAGAGTCCAAGAAGTAAGATTGCCGAGTTCAAAGGCTAAGGGCTTAGTGCAGTTGATGACTTAAATCCCCCTAATCACTTTTGCAAAACCTTCACCATGTTAACCTCTGAACTTTGGAATTCCAGTTACTCCCTATCTCATCAGCCAAGAGTATCTTGAAGCCTATGGATTTGGCCAGTTTGGCAGTTGAGAAGTAGTAGCTGTACTTTTGCTTTACCCTTGTTTCTCTGGTGACTACTAAATTTAATCATAGTTTTAAATGTTTGCTAGCTTTTGTGTTTCTTTCAGAACTCGTTTGTGATCTCCTTTGCCATTTTCTATAGTTGTTTGTTTTTCTAATTTATAGACTTGTAAGAGTTCTTTGTATATCAAAGCAATCAGTGCTTTTGGTTAAGTGTGTTTCTAAAAGTTTCTTGTGTTTTTGACATCTTTTATGCAGTATGCCATCACATCAGAGCTCTTCTATAAAGGTATATTACTGTTTTGTAGATTTTCTTGCCATCGCTAAGTATGGAAATCCTTATCTTCCAGACTTTTGAGAGCACCCTTATCCCTTTGACCCCAGAAGTAGAAGTAAATAGATCAAATTATGTTTTCTTTGCTATTGAGTCATCTGGCTTGTGGTAGTTGGCAGAGAAGCTCTTGTTTTGTTTACCAGGATGGCTCCAGATGCTCTTTGCAAAAAAAAAAAAAAAAAAAAAAAGGGTAGCAGGACACACCTGCCATTAAAGCTTTGGAATTTGGTATGTGGTTAAGGGAATGCGAACAGTCTTTCTAACATCATATACCCAGCTGTTTTGTGCTACAATACTCAGATAGCTTAAACAATTTGGAATGTTTAATTGCTGCTTGAAAGTGTTTGGTTACATAACATGAGGTTTGGAAAAGTTCTATCTGGTATCTATGAAACGGAACTGAACTGCTTTTGGCACAGGGGAAATTCTCCTAAATTCTCATGCATATTTGTAAGGACTAGAAGGTTATGTACAATTAGTTTATTAGAACCAAAGCTAATACATAAAACATTTATCAAGAAAAATTTAAACCTGCCAGACTAATATTTAGCTAGTTGTATAAACAATTTTGAAGTATTCATTGAAGTAGACAGAAACAAATAATATACTTATATGTGTATTTGGTCAACATTTACTGTATGTCTCCCATGTGGCAAGGAATGTAAGGTAGAAGAATAAATTAATATGACGATTTCTAACAGCAAGTGAAAGATGAGTAAGATATGGCTTCTGTATTCAAGGTATTTACATTCAGTAAGAAAAAAAAACTGTTCTCTCCTGTTGATGAAAAGTCTTTCCCTAGAAATTCTAAAGGGTCCACATTTGTTAGTGTTGAGTTAGAATTAGTGAGCTTATGCAATATAACAGTAAATTGTTTTGCCTTTAATTAGTACCAGTGTATTGTATCTGTGTTTTTATCTTAGGAAGTCCATTAGTATGCTATTTTCAGGAAAAGTCAATGTGAGCATTCAAGTATTAAAAAAGATGACTTATCCCTTTTCAGGATTTCCTTTTTCCAAGTGCTAGTGACATCTTCAAGCTATGAAAGGGAAAGTGATGTTCATTTGGATTGATGGATGTTCAGATGGTAAAAATAAGAAAACTGAGATGTGACATTAAGCATTACAGAATGACAGATTTTTCACTGAGAAATGTTCTAGGGTGATAATTGGCTTCCTGTTGTTGAAGGACCATGGCTTGAGAAGAAAATATTCTCCTAAATTATGAGAAAAATAATGTTGATATTTTATTTCTAAAATTAATTTAGTAAACATTTGCTTCAATAATCAAGCTCTATCAAGTATCATGGCAAAGGTATGTTTTCACTTTTAGTGCAATTTAAAAGTTTCATAAGAAAAGAACAGCTTGAAAAGCAACTGAATATTGGACTGACCATCTTCTTCCACTTTGCCACATACTCTTGCCTCCATCCTAGCTGTATTTGGAGTCTTGATCCATTGTAGAAATCCTAAAAGTCAGACCTTCAAGAATGGCTCTATAGCCATAATTCAGAATTCCATCTTCTGTGATCTCTGACTCCAGCCGCCCACCTACATTTTTCTTAAGCATTCTTTGAAAGGTTCAAGCTGCTCCTGCTTCCTAGTGAACCCCAGATTTATTTTTGCAAGTTAGCACTGGTATGGTAATCCTATCCCCTTCTTGGTAGAGCAGGTGCTCAAGTCTTTCAAATTTCATTGGCCTCTAGTGGTTAGTTTTCTTCCAGGCAAGATTTTATAGCCCTGAGCACCTCCAGAAGGGCCATGTATTCCCCAGAGAGGTCCAATATTAAACTGAAAGCTTAGTTGGGAGTGAGAAAAGAGACAAAACATATGAAAAGGTGGTCTAAAGGACAGGATAGGGAGGTGGGAAAGAGAACACTTAGAGATCATCTTGCAGTGATTTAGAGCCAAAATGACAAGGGCTGCAGTCAAGTGTGTAAATATTTGTCACTATATCAGTAATCCAGCAGTGAGGGCGCAGTGCCTGAAGCAGAAAAATCTTACTGGAGAAGTTTATAAAATGTATTTCCAAAGGATTGTATATATGTGTGGTGTTAAGTACCTGTCCCCTCCCCTCACATTAACTGAACTACAGTCCAAATATCAGGTCATAGTTTAGTGACAGAACTGAATTTATGCCACACCTTTAGAGTCCTTGCTATCTCTTGTTTTTCATTGTTTACTGTTATGAGTTAAGAATGATGAGAAAGACAAGATCGGGCACATTCAGAAGGCTGATTTCTGAAATATACAAAGAACTCAAGAAACTAGTCAACAAAACACCAAATAACCCTATTAAAAATGGGGTACAGAACTGCATAGAGAACTCTCAATAGAGGAAATCAAAAAAGGCTGAAAGACACTTAAGAAAGTGCTCAACATCCTTAGCCATCAGGGAAATGCAAATCAAAACAACTTTGAGATACCATCTTACTCCTGCCAGATTGGCTAAATTTAGAAACACCAATGACAACTTATACTGGAGAAGATGTGGAGAAAGGGGAACACCCCTCCACTGCTGGTGGGAGTGCAAACTCGTACAGCCATTTTGGAGATAAGTATGGTGGTTCCTTAAAAAATTGGGATCAGTCTACCACAGGACCCAGCAATCCCCCTCTTAGGCATATACCTAAATGATCCACATCCATGCAACAAAGACATGTGTTCAACTATGTTCATAGCAGCATAATTTGTAATAGCAAGAACCTTGAAACAACCTAGATGCCCCTCAACTGAAGAATGGATAAAGAAGATGTGGCACATTTACACAATGGAATACTACTCTGCAGAAAAAAAACAAAAACAATGGAATCTTGAAATTCGCAGGCAAGTGGATGGAACTTGAAGAAATCATCCTGAATGAGGTAACGCAGTCACAAAAAGATGAACATGGTATGTACTCACTCATATATGGATTTTAGATCTAGAGCAAAGGATCACCATCCTATAATTCATACCACGAGAGGAACTAGGATACAAGGAGGAGTCTAAGAGATTCATATAAGGTCCCTCACAGAATAGGAAAGGAGCAAGTTCTCCAGAGCACATGGGGAGTGGGGGAGCAGTGAGTGGAGAGGGAAATAGGAGAAAAGAAGGGGAGGAGAGGATTAGGAGGGACTAGGAGGATTGAGTCAGGGAAGGAATAGAAGAGAGGAGAGAGAGAGACACACAGAGAGAACATAAAAGAGGGAGCCATTATAAGACTGGCAAGAAAACTGAACCTAAAGAAATGTCCAGAGACCTACAAGATGATCCCAACAAACAATTTGAGCAACAGTGGAAAGGCTACCATACATGCCCTTCCCTGATAATGAGATCAGTGACTAACTTATCTACCATCATGGAGCCCTCATCTAGTAGCTGATGGACACAGAAGCATACACCCACAACTAAACACCGAGCTGAACTAGAATCCAGATGCAGAGAGAGAAGACAAGACCAGGCTGCAGAAACACTTAGAGACAGCTGACCTGAACAAGGAAGAGCTAATGGGTCCCTAGACTGATAGCTGGGAATCCAGCATGGATCTGACTCAGAGCCCCTGAACATGGCTCTCAGTTAGAAGGCCTGAACAGTCTAAGGGACCTCATATAGTGGAACCAGGATGTATTCCTGGTGCACAAAAGGACTTTGCGAGCACATCACCCATGGAGGGATACTCTCTTAACCTAGAGACTGGAGAGAAGTCCTAGTCTCTACTCCAAATGAGTTGACAGATTTAGATGACCCCTCCTGGAGGGTATCACACTACATGAGGAGTGGGGGAGATAGGAGGGGAGCATTGTCAGGGTGAGTGTGAGGGAAAGAGAGAGTGAGGGAGAGAGACGGAACTGGGATCAATATGTAAAATAAAAATAAATAAAAAGTGATGAGAAAGAAAGACAATGAGAGAGAGAGAGAGAGAGAGAGAGAGAGAGAGAGGAGGGAGGGAGGGAGGGAGGAGGGAGGAAGGAAGGGAGAGAGAGAGAGAGAGAGAGAGAGAGAGAGAGAGAGAGAGGGAGGAGGGAGGGAGAGAGAGAGAGGGAGGGAGGAGGGAGGGAGAGAGAGAGAGAGAGAGAGAGAGAGAGAGAGAGAGAGAGAGAGAGATAATTGCCTGAGATTGAATACCTGCCTCTTGTCTCAAATCTTACCTTTGATATTTCAAATAGGTTGAATCCTCATATTCAAATACAAGTCAGTCAATCTTCTGCTAGAAAATTTGAGCATTCCTTCTTTGAGCCCTGATCCAATGCTGGACTCCTTGCCAGAAGTGTCCTGTGCTTTCAGTTCAATCTGAATAAAATTCCTCTGTATTCAAATTCAGGTTTCCCACTCTTACAGCACATAGTGCTGTTTATGTATTGTTGACATTTACATGCACACTGAAATTCCAACTATGTTGTTTATAGTGAACATCTTCACAATATAATAATAAAGGTAAAAGTCTTTGGAATCTAATAATGTTCCAAAATGTAGACTCATGCAAGAATGAAGCTTATATCCAGTACACAGATAGTGTAATGAAGAAAAATGAACAAGAAATATAAAAGATTTAATAAGTAGAGGTGGGAAATAGTTTATTTCATCACAGTTCTAGGGACGAGGAAGTCCATAATCAATGGGTTCCATCTGCTGAGGGCCTTCTTGCTGGCTTAGCACCAAGTAGAAACCATAAGAGAATGGGGGAAGGAGAGGAAGAAAAGAAGCCAGGCTGAACTGATCCATTTATTCAGGACCTTAATCACACCAACCCACACCAAAAATAATATTAATTCATGCATGAGAGCAGAGTCATTGTGATTTAGTCACCTCTTAAAATTACACACTTTAAACAATGTTTCAATGTTATTTCAACCTGAGCTCTCGGTGGCATTCAAACAAACAATATGAACTATAAAATTCAAAAACTAAATTTTAAAATGTTCAGTAGAAAATTCCATTGAATATCTTACTAGCCTTAGAAAAGTAAATATGATTTAAGGCACAAGACTACAAGATGTTAAAATATTTTTAAAGGGCAGCAAGATGGCTCAATTGATAATGGTGCTTGCGGCAAGCCTGATGATCTAAGGTCAACCCTTGGGACCCATATAGTGGAAGGAGAAACTTAATTCCTAACTTAATTCCTGAGGATTGTCTTCTTATAACCAAAGGTAAACCATAGCATGCACATGCCAACACACACACACACACACACACACACACACACACACTCATTTTTGCAATTAAAAATTTTGTTCACCATATTAGGTCGGATATACCTTAAACTGTATTAAGAAAAATAACACAAGATGCAGGCTAAAAATACATATATAAAAAACAACACTGATGAGATAATATGGAGTATATAAAAGATGTTTATAAAATTATTAAGAAAGCTGGAGAGATGCCTCGGTGCTTAAGTGTGCTTTCTACTCTTTCAAAGGATTGGAATTCAATTTGCAGCACCAATATTAGGTGTCCCACAACTGCCTATAACTCCAGTTACAGAGGCCTCTGCTGGCATATGCACTCAGGTGCGCATACCCACATACACATAATACATACATTAAAAAAATACTAAAAATAGATTCTTTTAAAAAGGAAAGCACAGACACTGAAAGCATATTTCACTGAAGTGTAAGAACATCTGTCTAATTAACTTATAAAGAAAGATTGGGCATCATTACTAATAAAAAAAATCTTTAAATAATACTAAAATATTAATTTATATCCAATTGGTTAAAATAATAAATACAGAGTGAGAATATCAGTGATTCTGGTCAAAACAAAGTGTTAATGCCCTAAATCATTGTTTAAAAGAATTAACGTCTCTGTGTATCTAAAATGTACTAGCTACTTTTCACTCTTGCGAGAATTGAAGAAGTAGTCATTCAAACAAATTTTAGTGTCATGTTCCAGAGGAGAAATTTCATCCGAGAAAGGCAAGTATTGAAACTGTACAATTTTTCCAATTAAATAGCGTGCCCAGAAATAAGCTGCCACAGGAGTGTGTGTGTGTGTGTGTGTGTGTGTGTGTGTGTGTGTGGGTGTGTGTGTAAAACTGAAAATTTCTGCAAAACCTTTTAAAGAAATTTTGGCATTATCTCTGAAAGCTCAGCATTCATATACCAAGATCCAAAAATTCTTCTTTAAATATATAGACAGAAACTTTTTTTTTCATGTAGATCAGAAGATATGGAACATTATGTTTATAGCAGCCCAATTCACAATACAAAAAAAAACCTGGAAACCACCTAAATTTTCATCAGCACTTAACTATTTATTATTTAGTGGCATACTGTATAGCTTTCATATGACAGCTACACATAAAAATATGCATTAATCTTAGTAATATAGCACTTCATAAAAGAAATAAGTCCTAAAATATTACATAGAGTGTGTTATACTTTTATAAACTTAGAAATTAAGATGATGAGACCACAAGTTTGATCTCAGTTTTGGCTATGTAGTGAGTGCCAGGACACTATGGGCTTCAGAGTGAGAGAAAGTAGATTAGAAAACTCCAACCTAAACCAATAAAACATATAATTTTGATAGTACATGTAAGTGTAATAAAACTGTAGAAAAAGAAAGGGAAGGTAAATCGAATGAGGGTTCAGTATGATGATTATATTGTCAATGGGAGAGGGTATGTAGGAAACCATATGGTTTGTTGTTGATAATTTATTGTCCAAATCATCACTTTCATTATGGATTGTTGGATTATGGGTACTTATTACATTATTTTTAAAAATTGATAAATAAGGGGAAAGTGATGAGGCATCACAAACCAAGTTCTATTTCATATACTTGAAAACATTAAATAAAAATAGAAATAAAAAAGTGCTTAATAGCCCAGTGCTTTTGACTAAGGCTAGGTAAATGACAGTTTTCACTACTAACTTGTATTTTTCTGTATTCCCTACTTTTGTCTTTCCTTTTCCCAGTCATTCATTATTTTCCTATTGTGTCTGAGAATTAATGATTCTGAGAAACATTAATTTTTCTGAGAAAGCCCCAAATGACTGAGAGAACTGGGTTCAAAATTTAATACTTTCTGAATTGTCAACCATTAATAAAATCCATTGCGTCTCTTTACTTGCACTTTTTCCAATTATGATAGTATCCCATATACATACTTTTAAATCTTACTGATGAGGGATGCCCTTATTACTCGTATTGGTTGATGAAAAAAGATGTTTTCACCAAGGGACAGGCAGAACAGCCAGGCAGGAAGTATAGGTGGGGCTACCAGACTAGGAGTATTCTGGGAAGAGGAATGTAGAGAGAGACACCAAGTGTACACTATGTATCTAATGGGAAGGTAAGATGCCTGAACATTCTCCAGTAAGCCAAGACCATGTAGACATACATAGGTTAATACAAATGGGTTAATAATTAAGAGCAGGCTAGCCAATAAGAAGCCTGAGCCATTGGCCAAAAAGTTTGTAATTAATACAAGCTTTTGCATGTTTATTTGGGACTAAATGACTTCAGGACCAGGCAGGACAGAGACTTCCATCTACATCTTAGCCATCACCAAAAGCCATAACTGTAATGCTCAAATTCAGTAATAGTGTGATAGTCTAATAGTGGTAGATGGTACTGAATCAATGCACTTTGCTAGATTATGGCTTTTTATGTGGGAAAAAGAAAAAGAAAAAGCCCGTGCTCTTAGCCTAAATCTGTAAGTGTGCTAAATAAATTTATTTATTAGACCTTGCTTAGAGCTTCTCTTCATTCCCTGCCACAACATTCCTCTATCCTCACCATTAGAAAGCTAAAGGATACCTATTTGGGAAAATGTGAATTTTAATGTCTCAAGTGGGAGATGAATTAGAGGTAATTATTTTATTTTAGTGTAGTATTTTGGTGCATAAAAGGGAAAAGAAAAGTAACTGATTAGGAGAAGCTGAAATCAAAGACCATGTATGTGCTATCAGATTTGAGCATCTTTAAGGTTAACACAAACAAAAAGACTTCTGTTCTCAGATGAATGGAGTTGTTGATGTGCTCTTACTATTTTTAAAGTTTCTGTTAAGTTTAATCCAAATACATACAAAAATGTGCATGTGTTTTGAAGCATCAAAATAAAAGATTTCCAGATTTAAAGGTATGTTTTTAAACAAAATATATTTTAAATCTGTGTTATCACATATAGATTAAAGCAGATGTTAATGAGAAACCCAAACAGGCTGATTAGTTTTTCATCCAGTCAAATGGGAATGAATACAGTACAACCTGCAAGAGCTGCATTATCAGAACCATGTTTCTTTTCCCAATGGCCAGAACGATGATCTAATGAATCATGGTGTCATAGTGCTGAAAGTCATGATGTTCCAAAAGATTTAGTAATGGTTCTTATGCCCTGGAGTTAAGAAGCTCCTATCTCCTTACGACCTGTTCAATAAGAAGGAATTAATGCCCTACACTAACGATAGCCCACTACCTATGTGTGGTGAGGCCAAGGAACATACAGGAGAATCTGCAACTGCTTTCACTTGTTATTTACACTAAGTAAAACTAACATATTGTAATGTAGAAGCAAAATGAGAAGTTTAGAGAGACCAGGATATGTGACGACCTCAGAATGTGAAGACAACTTCCCAAGGCAAATTCCTTGGGATTTCTTTCTTTTGCCTCATAAATCTAATGTTTAGAGTTGAAATATATAATGTGAGAATGCAGGAAAACTAATGTATGCAAACCAAATTAGGCCTCAATGAAAACCTAATCACTACCCAAAGAAACAGCCTAGTAAAATAGAGAATTATAGGAAAGAGTTGAGCTGTCTGTTACAGGAAAACAGCACAGAAATAGCTGCAGCCCTCTTCCTAGCAATTCTCATCTAAGTGTGGAATCTAGAGTTCTATTCTTATAAAGCTCCAATGAGGCCTACCACCTTTACCCTGGGCCTTCACTAGGGTAGAACAATCAAATGTTAAGTACAAAGCTAAATTTTTTTTATAACATAACATTTTTATTGATTATATGAGAATGTCACATAATGTACCCTGATCACCCTTACTTCCCACTCCTCTCTGGTCTGCCCCATGCTTTCATGGCCTCCTCCCCCCCCCAAAAAAAAATTATACTAAAGGATATTTTATTTAATTTTTATTTAATATTTTTTCATATCTTATCGATCCTAGTTGACTCTCCCCCCATCCTCTCATGCCCCCCACAGAACCCTCCATCCAATCCCCCGGGAGGGTGATGCCTTCCTTAAGGGATGATCAAAGTCTGTGAAATCATTTGGGGTAGGGCCTAGGCTCTCCTCCATGTCTCTAGGCTAAGGGAGTATCCTTCCATGGGGGAATGGGCTCCTGAAGTCTGTTTCTGCACTAGGGATACATCCTGGTCCATTGTCAGAGGTACCATTGACTTCCCAGGCCTCCTAACTGAGACCCATATTCAGGGCGTCTGGGCGGGTCTTTTGTACAACCACTTTGGAAATCATCACGAAAATGGGAATCAGTCTACCACAAGATACAGCAATTCCACTCTTAGGCATATACCCAAAAGATGCGCATTCATGCAACAAAGACATCTGTTCAACTATGTTTATAGCAGCATTATTTGTAATAGCAAGAAACTGGAAGCAACCTAGATGCCCCTCAACTGAAGAATGGATAAAGAAAATGTGGTACATTTATACAATGGAGTACTGCTCAGAAAAAAAAAAATGCAATCTTGAAATTTTCAGGCAAATGAATGGAACTAGAAGAAACCATCCTGAGTGAGGTAACCCAGTCACAAAAAAAGGCAATCATGGTATGTACTCACTCATATATGGATTATAGACATAGAGCAAAGGATAATCACCCTACAATTCATACCACCAGAAAAGCTAGGAAACAAGGAGTACCCTAAGAGAGACCCACATGGTCTCCTGGAGAAGAAGAAAGGGGCAAGATCTCCCAAGCAAATTGGGAGCATGGGTGAGGGGAGAGGGAGTTAGGGGGAAGAGGAGGGGAGAGGTAGGCATGAAGGAGCAGGAAGATTGAGTCAGGGAAAGAATAGGGGAGAGCAAGAAAAGAGATACCATAATAGAGGGAGCCATTATAGGTTTAAAGAAAAATATCACACTAGGGAAATGTCCAGAGATCTATAAGGATGGCCCCAACTAACAATCTAAGCAATGCTGGACAGGCTACCTTAAATGTTCTTCCCCAATAATGAGATTGATGACTACCTTATCCTAGAGCCTTCATCCAGTAGCTGATAGAAGGAGAAGCAGCCACCCACAGTTAAACACTGAGCTGAACTCTTAGAATCCAGTTGCAGAGGGAGAAGTGATGAGCAAAGGGGTCAAGACCAGGCTGGAGAAAAACACAGAAACAGCTGACCCGAACAAGGGGGAGCTCATGGACCCCAGAATGATAGCTGGGAAACCAAAATATTTTTTAAAGTTCAATTTGTTCTGTCCATATAGTCACTAGAGCATGGTCAACTAACCCTCACCCAACCTCAGTCTTCAGCCCGCTCCTGCCAGTGTCCATCTATTGTGGAGAGCAATACTTCATCATCCTTATCACAATTTTTAAGTTTTCTTTGATGGCTTACTGTCTAGGTTGTTTCTTTGGGAATGGTTCTCACAAAGGCCCTCTATGTTTCTCTCACCTATGAGTCTGCAGTCATTGATATCACTGCAGAAGATGGTTCCTTGTCCTTTACAGTCAGCAGGAGCAAACCTCATGGACTTTTACATGGTGTCTGTTAACATTACAGACACAGACATCCATCTGGCCTCTGGCATCAGCTTGTGACTTGGACCTCAGTCCACATGGTCTCCAGTGGTAGTACAGGCCATAAACACCAGCACAGTCTTGGTGGCAGCCCAGCATATGGACATCAATGTGACTTTAGGTAGCAGTATGGACCATGGACATCTACATGGCCTTCAGTGGTAACATAGGCTATGGATATCAACTTGGACCCCAGCTGCAACAGAACCACAGAATAAGACATGACCCTTGGTGTCATCACAGCCCATGAACATCAACATGGTTTGAGGTAGAAGCACAGACTGTGGCCATCTGCATGGCCTTTGGTGGTAACACAGGCCATGAACATCAACACAGCCCCTGGCTGTGGCAGGACCCTGAATCCAAACATTCCCAGACATCTGCATGGTCTTCGTTGGTCACATGAGTCACATGGGTCATACATACTATGGACATTGCTGCAGGACCACTAACCAGACATGGCCACTGGCAGCAGCTTGAGCTACAGAAATGGCCTCAGGTGGCAATACAGGATATGCATATCAACAGGGTCTTTGGCCATAGCTCAGGTCTTAGAACATCAACATGGTTCAGACTCTCTGTAGCATACTCACCACTTCAGTCCTAAATCCTTCCCACCCCTCTATAGCAAATTCATTCATCACGGTGGCATTGGAAACTAAAGCATGTCACTCAGTATATTTCTTTGCCCACACAACTCTACATGTAAATACGCAATGCCATTGTGTGTCATTGGTCTGACTCAAGGCCTCTGGCCTCTGAAGCACCATAAATACTAGAGTTCTTCAATAACAACCGTGCTTCAGGTTTTCATCTGTATTGGTGAGGATGTGCTCCTGGGTCTGGTTCTGCATCATCGGTGTCTCTTAACTGTCTAGAAGCTCATGGATGGAGTACATGTTATGGGTGAACAACCTGGAATGCTAGATCTGTGCCCAGATGGCAGCTGAGTTGGTCAACACCCCTCACATCCCCCACCCTCTCAAGGCCCAAATCTGGCAATGCCATCCTGATTGGTCATCAAAAAACCACTCATTCTTTGTCCCATGGTATTAAGAAATACTATTTGAAGAACCTGATCTTCCATTCTTCTTTCACAACTGATAATTATGAAACTACCATACCCACCAAGGTGAAGTCAGAAGAGACATAATTGCTACTCATAACTGTCTTCATCATCCAGAAGTAATAAGACCACTCTGACAGATCAATATTGTATACCACTGGGGTGCTGGAACTCATTACCACTGCCCATCAGTGGTGAAAATGTTACCACACTCAGATGTTCATATAAGTCAAGTATGTGATCCAAATTTCAGTATCCACCTGGCAGCAGTGAGGTAAAACCACCTCTCCTCTACTAGAGTAATGCTAAATAATGCAGCTAAAATAAAATCTTTCAATAAGGGCCATGATGTCATGGTACCCAAATTTCCAATGTTTTTAATAAAAAACAGTTCATTATTTTGAGTGCTCAGAAGACTTCAAACTCAATGAAAAAATATGATCAGCAACAGAAGACACACTGAGGTGACAGAAGTGTCAAAAGGTGATGAATGTGACCCTAAAGAAGCTATGATTCAGTCTTTCACTGAGTAACTATGAGCACATATGAAGCAATTAAAAGTAAAACTTGAATAATGAAAAGCCTCAGTAAGGATGTGGAGAAATGAAGAAGGCCAAACAATCATTTAAAATAGAAATATACAGTGGTAAACAAAAGAAAAGCAGCTTTGTGAATGAGATAAACAATGGAATGGGGAAAACAGGGAGCAATGAATGAGCTAGAAGATAAAATATTAGACATTATCCAACCTGAACATTAAGGACAACATAGTTCTGTTAATCAAAGCACCTGTACTACTATAGCAAAAGATTTAACATTAAATTTTACGAGAATCAAGGAGAGAAGAAAGAAAGAAGTTAAAACTGTTATAGCATTTGAAGGAATGCTGTCTGCAAAGTTTCCAGTTTGCCAGGATATAAACATACATGTTCAAGATAAGAAATTTGTTGTAGCATAGACTCAAATACACAGAAGACACCTCATGCAGACATTTATTAAAACTAAAGACTGGATTTTCAAAGATATCCAGATCCTAATCTGTAAAGGTAGAAATTGACAAGTGAGACTTAATCAAAATTCAGCCTTTAATTATTAAGAGATCCTATTCAGAATGTAAAGAGGCACACTACATAGTGGGAGAACATTTTGAAAGGATTAATGCTTAAGATATATAAGTAACAGTTAAGCAGGTTATGGAACCAGAGAGGGAAGTGAGAGAAAAAGAAAAGAGAGAAGAGAAAATGGAAAGGTTCGTCCAATTAAAAAAGCAAACAAACAAAAGATGTGGGCAGGCATTATTGGAAGAGCATATGCATGTAACAACTAAATATTTTAAACTATATGCTCTATTATTAACCACTAAGAAACTGTAAATTAAAATTACAAGACATCACCCATCAGAATGGGTTAAAAAAAATGTATGGCACCATATATTAAGGGAAAGACAGAGAAACCGAATCACTTACACATTGTTATAGGTATGTAAGTTGATGTAGTCAATGCTGACAAGTTAACTATTAGTTTAAAGAGTAAACACTCAGCTACCATAAGACTTAGTATTTGAAATCTTATATATTGAATCCAGTGAAGTCATGTCCTATGTACATACACAAAAAAAAATCCGTACATACAAGTTTAGCACACAATAGCCACAATCTATAAATAACTTAGATATTTATTGGGTAGTAAAACTGTGCTATATTCATATCTTGAGATCTTAAGTATCATTAATGAGGATAAAAGTCTTGATACAGCAGCAACATGGAAGGACCACCACAAAATTACAGAGTGAAAAAAATGGCTATATGTGTATTATTTTATTCACATAACATTCTCACCATGACATAAATATAGAAATGGAACACACACTGATGGTTGCCAGAGATCAGGAACTTCATGGTTGGGAAAGAGAAGTAGAATTATTGTAAATGGCACAGAAAGGATCTTTTGAGTGACTGAAATAGTCTTTCATGATCTTGTTTTGTGATATTATGATATTGTAAGAGGCTACGATTGGAGGGAATGGGTAAAGGGTACATAGTGTTTCCATATATTATTTATTATACTTGCAGGTTAGTCTATGATCATCTAAAATTAAAACTTCCTTCAAAATGGAACTAAATGAAAACAAATGACTCACCTCTCAAGGATTAGGGTACTTAACTACAGCTTCGTTCCCATCTTAATGGCAGCATTAAGATCATTCAAAGAGTGGGCTTTAGCCAGGACTGCTTTTGAATTCGTAGCCTTTAACTTCCTTTATGGCCATTCAAGATACATCCACACACCCACACCACACACTACCACCACTGCCGCCATCACCACCACCAGCAACAACAAAAATAAAACCTCAGTCCCAAATGATTCATAAGATTCCTTTCTCTGCTACTGCTGCTGCCTGTCAGGCCTTATTGTCTCAGCATGAAAGTGCAGGATGTAACTAAGGATATTTTTTAGAAGTACACAGTGTACATTTGTGAGGGATCTACCCCTGTACCTTGGTTATATAATCTTGTTTTTGTACCTGTACTGTTTGTCCGAAATGCATTCTGAATTGTCCCAGTGTGAGAACATAAAATATGCAAGGAAGCAATGTACCCTGATCCTAGCAAGATTAGGAGAGCAAGGACATCACAGGCATTAGGCAGAGATGGATATTTCCAAATCCCCACAGATAATTTGATGTCCTTATTCCAAAGAAAATACTGAAGTGAAGAAAACCAAAGAGTGAGTAATTAAGATCTAAGAATTCTCATACGATTTGTGTAAATTGATGCTTTTGTCACAGAATATATTGTAATATTTAGTATTTAGCATTGTGCTTGCAAAGGTGAAACTTCTTTAACTACAGAAAAATATACATTATGCCAAAACATGTGAAAGTAACAGCTTTTGCCTGAATAAATACCTTTGGTATTTCCACAGATTTCATCTTACTTTAAGACAATCATTGTCATTAGTCCAACCAACTGATGAGCCTGAAGTTTTATGTTATGAACTAAGAGCAAAGTGCTCTTCCATGTTTCTTTTCTCTTAATCAGCCACACATCCAAATGATCCATTTAGAAAATGAGGAGTGCATGCTAAAAGACTATAATAACTAATTAATTTCTCTGTGTGCAGGTGCACATGTGGATATGTGTTCCTGCAAATGGATACCAGAGAATGGATACCAATGTTAAATGTCATTACTTAAGTGCCATCTACCTTCTGTTTTCTCTTTTGAGACAGCATCGCTCACTGACCTTAAAGTCAACAAATATACTACACTAGCTTTTCAGAGCCTCAGGAATTGTCTTCTCTACACATCTAGCACTGGAACTATAATCACATTATCATGCCCATCATGTTTTATGTGGGTTCTGGTGGTAAAAATCAAGTCCTAATGTTTGAATAGCAAGCACTTTACTGACAGCTATCTCCCAAGCCATAGTGGATATATTTTTGAACAGTGGGATGGTCCCTTTAGGCTTTACATCAGCCAGAAAAACAATATACAAGAGACAAGACTGAAACTCGATTCAGCCCAATTTAGATACCAGTGCTGGGCTAAGACTTAGAGAATCTGACACCAGTTTGTTTAGTTTAGCACAACTTTGGGGGAAAAAATATTTTCTAATAACAGACCAGTTAACTCAGCCCTGTGGGTACAAAAAAAGCTTAAGGCATGTTTACATTGAAGCGCTTTCAAAGTAAATCTGGCTTCATCCATATGATGAGTTCTTGTTGGCCTAGAAACAATGCTCAAGATAAGGGTCTAAGGAGAATGACTGAGGTAAACATAATGCCTGTTCATGTCAGGGTTTGACCTGGCCCTAAGATAACACAGAAGTCACTTAGGCTCTTATAAAATACAGGTGACATCTGTCACAAGGATGAATTTTGCTACCTAGAAGTAATGCACAATATTGGGGGGAGGATCATGGATTAACAATAATAATATTCTGGGGGATATGGGTAGAGCTTGGCTCAACAGGTTGCAAAGGATTATGAGATTGTAAAATGCATCCATTCCCAGCGTTCCAGGATAACACTCTCTTTCCTTTGAAGTATGCCTGTGTGTTTAACTTTCCTGGATTCTCCAGTGCTTATCTGTGTGCACAAGGGCATTTTGCCCTCTACAGAACAGAGTTTTCAGTATGATATCCATTCAATTTATAGAAAGTATTAATCAGTTTGCCAATAGTCCATGCACACACACAAAATTACCAGAAACATATTCTCCAATGTCTTCTGTAAGCTAAACAGGAGAAATGACTTTAAAAAACAAAACAAAGCTTTGAAGGCTCAACGAGTAATTTTAAAGAATTCCTCAGACAGGGAGATGATTTCACCACAAGGAGCATCCAAAGTAAAGCACTTGATCCACAGACAGTATTTAGAAGCAAGATACAATATCAACAAACAGTACTCCCAGGTACAACTCCTAAAAGTAGTAATTTAAAGCAAAGTACAACACATCTTTTTCATTAATGAAATAATTGTGTGAGTGTGTGTATGCATGTGTGTGAGAGAGAGAGCATGCTCACGTGCGTTTTCATGCATCATAGTGTACTTATAGAGGTCAGAGGACTACTAAGAGTTAGTTCTCTCCTTCTGTGGAATCCTGTGAATTGATCTCAGTTCCTTTGACCATGGGTCCAGTTTTATGAGAGAAAACTGGAAGCAAACAACTTGTGGATTTCCTTTTAGGATCCCAGGATTTGGTAGCAAGTGTCACTACCCACTTTACTCTTTGACTTTTTTCTTTTTCTTGTAAATTTAAAGTCAGACATACTATTGAGAGTAGAGAAATGTACCATGAAATTAATCTAAAACATGATCTCGGGTGTCCAGACAACCAGAGTCACATGGCATTCTAAAACCATAGTACCACAAGATCTTAGTGGTACATCTTCATTCTTTAGACAGGACAGACATGGATGGACAGACATGCCTAGAGTCACATAGACCTCTTGATTTCTACTCCAGTACCTCTTAGATAACTGTAAGGATATTAATTATAACAGGAATATAGTCACGTGTCTTGGAACAATAGCTATATATTTTGTTGTTTGTCTTGTTTCATTTTGAAATAATTTGTTGCTGTGTAGTCCAGACTGGCTTTGAATGAAAAATCTTCCTGACCCAGCCTCCTGAGTGCTAGGATTAGAGGCACGTGGCACCATAGAAAGACTGTTTGGAAATATGCTTTGAGATGTGTCATTTGGCTATTTTGTCATTGTGTGACCATGATAGAGTGTACTTACACTATCTAACATGGATACGGTGTTGTTAAGTAATACACTCTTACGCCACCACTGTTGTATGTCATTTGTCATTGATGGAAACAGTATAATGTAGTGCATAATTATAATGACAGAACATTTGGGTCAGAGAGCTGCTACTGTGCCAGGTATTGTAGTGTTCTGAGAGCAGTGCTCAGATATCTCCTGTAATCCTTGTAACAACAATTTGAGTTCATTTATTATCATAAGTTTCATTTTGTGGACAAAGCAACTGAGACTCACGGATATTTAATGATTTTATTCCATAATGCAATTATTTTATTTCTTTGTTGTTGTGGACTTGAGGCATAAGATTAATGATCTGGGCTGTCAGGTAAAAAGCAGTGATTATTCTCATATAATTTAGCTTGAAAAAAGTCATAATTTCCTGGCATTCCACTGATGTTGTAAATTTTAAGGACAATCCATTCAATGTCTATATTATCTATAGTGCATTCTTTAATTCCTATTTCCCTCAGAAGAGATTTTATATCTTGGATGATTTTGTGAAGCTTAGTTAAGATATAAACCCAGTGAAAGGTTTACCATATATATATGTATATATATATATATATATATATACATATATATATGTATATATATATATGATGCATATATTTTCCACTAATAAACAGCTGAACAGCTGAATACATTAAAATTTGTGTATATCCATGTTTTAAAGTATCCAGTTGACATAGTAGATTTATATTTCAGAAACCAATACACTCCATTCGTTTTTTGGCAAGCCAAGGACTGTCATTCCATTCTCTGAGATACATAGGTCTAGTTGTCATGGGTTAGGAAGAAATTTATTCCTGTTTAAAAGGTTAGTGTCATTCAGATCAATCTCTATGGCACTTTCAATATTGAGTTAGAGAGACAGACATATGGTCACAGAGAGATAGACAAGCAGATACAGAAGAAGGGATGGACCATATGGAAAGGGTCAGGAATAGGCAGACAAGTATAGATAGACCGAGATTAAGAGACAAACAGGCAGATGGAGGGGAAGGAAGAGGCAAGCACAGATGTATATAAAGAGATTAGACAAACCGGGATCAAGAGAGATAGAGGCATATCAAGAGAGATACAGAGACAAAGACAGAGAACCTGACAGGAAGATAAACTAGTGAAATGCCACAGAGACAGAAAAAGAAAGAAGGGTGAGACACAGAACATGAGATTGCTAATTTTGGTTGTGAACTTGACTACATCCCCAATCAATTGAAACACAAGATCCTGAGCACACCTGTGAGGAGTTTGTCTGACCAGATTATTTGAAGCAAGAATCTAGGCAGCACCTTCTGTTCGCAGCCTAGCTATAAGGACAAAGGAGGACACTGCTTGCCCTCACTCTTTATCAGAATTCCAGTGCAGACTGAAGATGAGCAGCAGTCCAGGAAATCTCTAGGACTTAGCGTCATATTGGGATTTCTGCACCATCCAGCCTCCTGGACAGAATAGCTACCAGATTCTTAGCCTTCCCAGCATGGGACAGCCGTTTTGCGACTTCTGAGACTGCAGCCTATATGTTATATGTATTCATTACATCAGTTTTGTTTTTTAAGAGAACCTTGACTCATATGGACACAGACAATCGGGAGTAGCCCAAAATGGCAGGGCCTGAAATAGAGATAAATGAGTACAAAGGGAGAGACACAGAGACTGCAGTAGCTCAAGATCAAGAGAGAGACCTAAGATATAGAAACCAAAGGAGGAAAGTTGAGAACAAATATGAAGAAGAAGAGATAGAAAAGGAAGGGGGAAAGGCGCAAGTGCTTTACACTCACTTGGTAGACAGAGCTTCAAATGAGAGGCAAAGAGCACAGGAACACAGACTGAGTAATGAATAGGAGCAAGGAATTGGGTGTCAGGAGGGACACTCAGAGTCGTGACACAGACCAACATAAACATACAAACTGCAGGAGAGAAAAGCAGGTAGTCATGAGAAGATCACAGACACGGTGTCTAGAATCTGAGAACAGTCAAAAGACTCTGCGACCTCAAAGATGAAAGACTAGACTCTGCAATCTCAAAGATGAAAGACTACAGTCCTGTAAGCAGCTATACCGAGGGCAGAAGTCTGAAAAGATGGGTGTAATATCTCATTGGTGGGATCTATTATCTAATCCCTTTTAGTATGTCCCACGGTAGATCCTCCTTCCTGAGGAGAGATCCTACCTTCCTGAGCTGTGATCTCTTAGCCTGGCGATTAACCAGCCCAGTTGGATGTTAGGTTTTTATTCAGGCCAGAGATTACATGCTTTTGCCCAAAAGGATAAAGCTTTCCTTGAATGTGCTTTTAATGTTACTGTGACAAAACATGGGCTAAGGACTTGAATAGACATTTTGGGAAAAAATATGATGCATTCGAATGTCTAGTAGGTACATAAAGACTTTCCCAGTGGTCACTGACCACTAGCAAAATACAAGTGAAAAACCACAATGAGATATTATACTCACTCCAATGGCTAGAATCTAAAACATAGAAAAAAATCTCAGCTATTTTGAAGGATATGAAGTATTTAAATACTACTAAATTTCTAATATTAGCTGTCTGGGTCATTTACAAAACAATTTGATGTTTCCTTAAAAAAACTGAACTTAGAATTGCCACATGACTTAGTAATTCCACTCCTGTATAGCTAACCAAAAACTGAAAATGGGTTCTCAGACAAGTAAATATGAATGCATGTTTACAGTGACTCTATTGCCAATAGTCAGAAGACTGGAAACAAACCCTAATGTCTGTCAGTGAATGAACAGATGATAAAGTTATATATCCATACAATGGCATATTATTTAGCCATAAAACGAAATGAAATGTTGACACATGCTATATGGCAAGCAAACCTTATAAAACATAATTCTAAGTTATATAGCAGTCAGGCACACAATTGCACATTCTATATTATTCCATTTATATGAAATAACCAGAATCAGTAAATCCTTAGGCTAAAAGAAGATTGGTGTTTGCCAGTAGTTGGAAACAGGAAGGGAGGAACAACAGCTTAATGAGTGCAGTGTTTCCTTTGGGAGTAATGACAGTGTTCGAGGATTAGAGACTGCACAAACTTGGTAATGTACAAAATACCCACTTTCAAATGCCTCATTTATGCACGTGAATGAGAGGGGGTGATGGGAAAAGCAGAGACCATTCACCGAAGAGAGCTTGATGGACAAACTAGGAAGCTGACAGGGAAACAAGGGAAAACAGAAAAACCAAACATGCTGACATTGAAATACACTAACAAAAATGAAGACAGTGAGATAATTGCACAATAAATAGAGAGTCCCTTCCCCCATCCTTAGTTTGGCTCTCCCTGCTACTAGCACTATAAAATGGCCTTACTTGTTAAGCCCTGGGTGAGGAACAGCATGGAAGTGTTTTGGAATTACAGGTTGATCATGGCAAATATTTAGGAGAAAGTGGGGCTGAGAAAAAAATTGTTCAGACCCCACTTTTCCTAATGCTGGGTAGAAACTGAGTCTAAATATCTTTGCTTTTTGGAAATATTTCAGAACCCATGTGCCATTAAGTAGAAGGGTGCTTGTCCTATGCCAATTCTACGAATATTTGTCCCTTTTATATACCATGGGGCTTGGGTTGTTGTTATTTTGTTTTCTGAGTAAACAAATGAAGTCTTCCAGAAGTCCATTGTTTGCAGATTTCCCATCATTCTCCCTTCTTCCCTAGAGGAAAACCCTTTGTTTCTTTGATAAAACAAACTTACTGCTTTTCTTTTTTTACAGTCTCCTACTTAGTGTCTTGTTTTCATAGTTTAGAATTTATACAGCTCTCAGGCAAGGTTCTCTAAGATGTTTCTATTTAATATTCAGCTGCTGCACAAAGAAGTTTAGCATTGTTTTTATTTTTTAAATAAAAATCCAGGGGCAATGTCCCTTCTTCCCAAAGGCATTTTGTCTTAATGTTGTCAAGGGACTGTTAGTTTTAAAAACTTATGACTGGCAATTGATATTTGCCACCCCTTTCTTTGCAAAGATGTGTCCTCTTTGCTGCCCAGACCCTCAAGTGGTGGTAGACAGGCCAGCTCCTGACCAGGAATAGTCTTAAGGAGTGGGGCATTTGACCCTTGTCCTGCCAAGTTTTCCAGAAGTTGTTTCATCCTCAAAGGGGTTAGACAGGAAAGTCAGTCCCCTCAAGCACCAAGACTCTCACATTCTCAAGAGGAAAACCTCACACAGCCTATCGAGATTCTAGTGAGAATTTCCGTCTACTGAAACTTTATCCACACTTGCCTAAAGAAAACAAAGCTTCCCCCACACTCTTTATGGAATTACTATTATGTGAGCACTAGAGAGCTGGGAGATTTATCCAGCCTAAAGGTGTCTCCAGTAAGTGAAGAAATGAAAGGAGCAGAAAATCGTTTGAGAAATTGTGAACTAGAAACTCGGGGACTCATTCCACTTCTGTGTAGCCCGTGTTACACTAGGCACATATCTAACCTCTCTATGCAGAAATAAGAGCACTTACAAATGGCTGTAAGGAAATAATGAAACAGTGTCATGACAGTTTCTGGTGCATGGCTAAGTGTTTAATATGTCATTCTTTATTATTTAAGAAAGAAGTGACTTGGAATTACGGCCTCTTGCTTGTTGGTCCAATTCTCTTTGAAAACCTGGATCTACTGAATATGGAGCAATTTTGTCTTTGAAGCGCAGACCTCCTATGCCCTTCGTTGTTGTTTTTCTGAATTTGCATAACTTTGGGAGAAACAAGAGCCTAATGAGCATTTTCCGCAAACCACATCAGTCCACATTTGTTACTAATCTTTGTTATTGTCTGCAGGCCTTCTTCAATGGTGGTGGCAGCCTGAGCTACAGTCTGAATTGCCCACAGGCCTCCGAATGTTGAGTAAACACATCTGTCCATAGACACCAAAGACCCCAAATTCTATTCTCTATAATGCTGCACGTCTGGTATGCAGTGCTGCAAATCTTTATTTCTGTAGCACATATAAACCGAGGAACTGTTTGTCTACTGCTTGAGCCTAATTACTGTGTGCAAAGAGCTTGCTCAGCAAAGCAGCTCTGAAAAGCCCTATTTTGGGGGCACAAGGCCCATGCATTAGGATGGCTTTATGCCTGAAAACAGGAGTCACCTGAGAAATAACACTCCAGAGTCAACACTGGGGGATAAACTGCAAACCTCACAAGGCGCTGAAATTTCTTTCATCTGCATAGCTAATTACCAAGTTTCACTGGGGAATTAAAGTATGAAAATAAGTTGAAACTATTGGTATTGAAAGGGTCTTAAGCTAAATAATTGATCCCAACTTCTTTTCAACATTCAGTTATTTTCATTTGTAAGGCTATTGTCTCCATAAAGGGGATTATGGGAAATCAAAGTTCTTATTTAGTGCTAATTTCCATCTTGAGTATATAGAGAAGAAATAACCAACAGCAGAAACTCATCTCTTGTCTTCTAGGAGAGTGCTAAAACCTCTAGTAACATCTGCAGGTCTTGTTAAGTGATGAGTCATATATTCTTCATGTCTTGAACCCCTGTCTCCCCATGCAAATCACACTTCCATCTAAACTTAAAATTTGGGGTTTGGTAGTTCTAGCTGCCATGATAAAATAACTTGGATTGATTTCATGCATATTCTAGGACCCTTCTTCACATTTCAATTAATATCTAAGAGTGAGAAATAAACATAGATAACCCTCCCATTTTCATTGTCTACAGATTCATGCTACACTCTTAATAGTCTCTCTCTCTCTCTCTCTCTCTCTCTCTCTCTCTCTCTCTCTCTCTCATCTTTGTATGTTTACAGATAAAATTCTTGGCTTTATTCATAGCTGGTTTTAATAGCTGAGCCATTGAACTATATATATTTTTCGATTTCTTTTCTTTAACTTATCTGTTACTTTGTTGATCTTGTTTTTCATTGCATTTACTTCCATTGAAAATATCGATTTCAACTTCATAATATTTGAATTTTCCCTTTTTCTGAAATCATCTTTCTTTGAACTGTGATTTACTTTTAAGATATTAATCTTTTTATTATTTCTTTGTTATTTTAAATATGTCTTTTTTATGAACATATATTTATTGTACATAATACTGAGTTTCATAGACAATTTCTTTAAAGCATACCATGCAATTTAACTATGTTTACACCCCATGACCTCTTCTTTCTCTTCTCTCCTCTTCTTTCCCACTGTTTTTCTTCATTCCCAGAGCCTCTTCTGCCTTCATGCTGTGTGTGTGTGTGTGTGTGTGTGTGTGTGTGTGTGTGTGTGTGTGTGTGTGTGTGTATGTGTGTGTGCATGCATCTGTGTGGGGTGTGTGTTTGTAGACAGACAGACTTATATGTATCTCTATAAAATCTAGAATCCACAAATCAGAGAACGCATATGATGTTTGTTTATTAATCTTGCTTCTTTAACTTAATGTTGATGATCTCAAGTTGGATCCTTTTTTCTGAAAATGATGTGACTGTCTTCTTTATGACTGAACAAAACTTCATTGGGTATATATACATTGTCTGTTCCCATTACTCTGTTGATAGGCACCTAAGTTGATCATAAGTTGACTGTTCCAGATGGTACTTTCAGTATCTATTTGGAATGTTGATTTAATTCCTAGGAGGACACTAGCTCTGTAGACTCTGACTTGCACATGATTGTTCTATTGTAATTATGACATGAAAAGACCCTTTTTTGCAGCCCTGGTTCTGGCTGTCAGTAGCTGCTATGCATGGACATGACTGCCCTGCTTGGTTTGAGGCTAGAGATAGGAGAACAAAATGTAACCATATTTCCCATGCTTCCTTGATTAGATACTAGATTCACTTCCACGATCCCCACCATAGAATATGGAATTGTTCTATGCTTAGAGAGCAGCTTAATTATTTGATCTTTCTGTTATGGTAGGTAGTTTTGAAAGTAGAAAGTCATGTTGAAAGGAAATAAAAATTTCTTATCTATATCATGTTGGAGATGAATGCAAGGATAATTAGAAAATTGTGCCAATTAAGGTTTCTGGTAAACACACAGAACTTGTTTACAGCTGCAAGAGAGTATCAGCTCAAGCATAAAAGAAAACATAAGTAAGGTCCAAATATAAGGAAGAATGAGGCTGTTAAGTTTATAAGGATTCTTGTAATGCCAGTGAAGCAGTAACATAGGAATACCCCCAGGGAAGTGAAGGTATACTGGGAAACAAATGTGACACAAGTTCATGTTCTTGTAATTGTTCTTCAAGTATCCTATATGAATTAGAAAAATAGTTAATGCAAACAGTGTATGTAATACTGGGTTTCATAGACAATTTTTTATAAGTGTACCATTCTATTTAACCATATTTACATCCCTTTCCCTACCCACCCCAGCTTCTTGTACATATGTTTAAATAGCATGAGTTCTTAAGTGCAGATGCCCTGTGGTGTCCAAGAAACACTGAAGTCATCCGCTGACTTTTGCTCTTACAATCTTTCCACACACAAACCCTTCTTCAGTAGACTCTGGGCCTTGTGAGGAGGGGTGTGATATATTCTCTGCATATTGAGCCATTGTACATCCATGTTGATTGCCATCTACTATAAGAAGTCTCTCTAAGGAAGGCTGAGAGATGAACTAATCTATGGATATAGCTATAAGTTATTTGATGTCATTTTATTACTATGTCCATTTAGTGGGTTCTCCTCTAGAGTCTGTAACCTATATAACAAATACTTGGCTCATATAATGGTGTCAGGTATGATTCAATCTAGATAGAAAGGTCTTAAATCAATTTATAAAAGTATTTGGTTACTCCTATAATATCCATGCCACTTGGGCACAAGTAGGCACAAGTAGGCGTATCTTAATTTTTTTTTTTTTTTTTTTTTGTAATTCACAGGGTTCACAGCTAGGTAAGCTTAATGACTGCCTTTTCTCTCTTAGGTAACATATAATGGGGGACAATACCCCTGCTCAACACCAAATGCTACAAATAAGTCTCCAGGATCAGGAATAAATTATTGTTTATTTAATTGTTAGCCATAGACCAATACCCTCAAAACATAACAGACTAATTCTTTTGCTCTTGATCACCTTCTTCAACTTAACAGTAAGATGCTGGCTGTTACTGACGAAACTGTATACTTGAGTGATAAAACATGGAGATATCGAGCTTGTACTGTCCTGACTACTCTTCTCCCTAGCTAGATTTTAGCTTCTTTAAACATTTAACTAAGATCCAGTAGAAGCCGAGAATTTTTCTGAAACTTAATAATAGAAGTATTCATCAAAAATACCCAACAAAAGAAGCCCAGGGCCAGATGGTTTCAGTGCAGAATTCTACCAGAAATTCAAATAACAGCTAATACCAATACTCCTCAAAGTGTTCGACACTATAGAAGCAGAAGGGTTATTGCCAAACTCTTTACAGGGCTACAGTTACCCTAGTACTCAAGCCACACAAAGACACAACTAAGAAAGAGAACTACAGATCAATGTCCCTCATAAACATTGATGCAAAAATCCTCAATAAAATATTGGCAAATCGAATCCAAGAACACATCAGAGAATTCACCTACCGTGACCAAGTAGGCTTCATACCGGTGATGCAGGGATGGTTCAACATACGAAAAATCCATCTATGTAATCCACCATATAAAACAAACTAAAAAAGAAAAACCACATGATCATCTCACTAGATGCTGAAAAAGCCTATGAAAAAATCCACCACTCCTTCATGATAAAGGTCTTGGAGAGATCAGAATAACAGGAACATACCTAAACATAATAAAAGCAATATACAGTAAACCAACAGCCAACATCATAGTAAATGGAGAGAAACTCAAAGTGATTACTCAAAATCAGGAAATAGACAAGACTACCCAAGCTCTCCATATCTCTTCAATATTGTACTCGAAGTACTAGCTACAGCAATCATACAACAAAAAGAGATGAAGGGGATCCATATTGGAGAGGAAGAATTCAAACTGTCACTATTTGCAGATGATATGATAGTTTACATAAATGACCCTAAAAACTCTGCCATGGAACTCCTAGAGCTGATAAACACCTTCAGCAAAGTGGCAGGATACAAGATTAACTCAAAAAAAATCAGTAGCCCTACCATATACAGACAATAAAGGGGCTGATAAAGAAATCAGAGAAACATCATGCTTTACAATAGCCACAAACAACATAAAATATCTTGGGGTAACGCTTACCAAACAAGTGAAAGACCTATATAAGAAGAACTTTGACTCTTTAAAGAAAGAAATTTAAGAAGATAACAGAAAATGGAAAGAATTCCTATGCTCTTGGATAGGTAGGATAAACATAGTAAAAATGGTAATCTTGTCAAAAGCAATCTACAGATTTGATGCAATCCCCATCAAAATCCCAGCACAAATCTTCACTGACCTTGAAAGAATAATACTCAACATTATATGGAAAAACAAAAGACCCAGGATAGCCAAAACAACCCTGTACAATAAAGAAACTTCCAGGGGCATCACCACCCCTGACTTCAAACTCTATTATAGGGCTATAGTCCTGAGAACAGCTTGTTACTGGCACAAAAATAGACAGGTAGACCAATAGAATCAAATTGAAAACCCTGATATTATTCCACACACCTTTAAACACCTGATTTTTTACTAAGAAGCTAAATTATAGAATGGAAGGAGGAAAGCATCTTCAACAAATGGTGCTGGCTTAAGTGGATACTGGTATGTAGAAGATTGCAGATAGATCCATATCTATCACCGTGCACAAAACTTAAGTCCAAATGGATCAAAGACCACAACATAAATCCAGCCACACTGAATCTTTTAGAAGAGAAAGTGGGAGGTACCCTTGAATGAATTGGTACAGGAGACAGCTTCCTGAACATAACACCAGTAGTGTAGACACTGAGATTGATAGTTAATAAATGGGGACCTCCTGCAACTGAGGAGTTTCTATAAGGCAAAGGCCACAGTCAACAAGACAAAACGGCAGCCCATAGAATGGGAAAACACCTTCACCAACCCCACATCTGACTGATGGCTGATTTCCAAAATATACAAAGAACTCAAGAAGCTAGTTACCAAAACGCCAAATAATCCAATTAAAAAGTGGGGCACTTAAGAAAGTGCTGAACAGCCTTAGCCATCAAGGAAATGCAAATCAAAACAACTCTTACTCCCAGAATGGCTAAAATCAAAACCACCAAAGACAATTTATGTTGGACAGGATATGGAGAAAGGGGAACACTGCTCCACTGCTGGTGCGTGCAAACTCATACGTCTTCTTTGAAAATAAATATTGCGATTCCTCACAAAAATAGAAATTAGTCTACCTCAATATCCAGTAAAAGATTCACATTTATACCACAAGGAATTCTCTTCAACTATGTTCATAGCAGCTTTATTTGTAATAGCTAGAACCTGGAAGCAACCTAAATGACCCTCAACTGAAGAATAGATAAAGAAAATGTGGTACATATACACAATGGAGTAGTACTCAGTGGAAAAACACAATGAAATCCTGAAATTCACAGGAAATGGATGGAACTTGAAGAAACCATCCTGAGTAAGGTAACCCAGTCACAACAAGAGGAACATGGTATGTACTCACTCATATATGGATTTTAGACATAGAGCAAAGGATTACCAGCCTACAATTCACACATTAAATCTAGGAAACAAGGATGACCCTACGAGAGACATACATGGTCCCCTGGAGAAGGGGAAAGGGACAGGATCTCCCAAGCAAATTGGGAGCATGGAGGGAGGGGAGAGGGTGTTACGAGAAAGAGAAGGGGAGAAGAGGTCAGCTAGAGGGAACAGGAAGATTGAGACAGGGAAAGAATAAAGGAGAACAAGAAAAGAGATACCATAATAGAGGGAGTCATTATAGATTTAAGGAGAAATCTGGCAGAATGGAAATGCTGAGAGATTTACAAGGATGAACCCAACTAACAATCTAAATAATACTGGAGAGGCTAACTTAAATGCCCTTCTACGATAATAAGATTGACAACTGCCTTATTTGCTATCCTAGAGCCTTCATCTAGTAGCTGATGGAAACAGAAGCAGACACCCACAGTTAAACACTAGCTGAACTCCTGGAATCCAGTTACAGAGAGGAAGGAGTGATGAGCAAAAGGGTGAAGACCAGGCTAGATAAACCCACAGAATCAACTGACCTTAACAAGGGCAATTTCATGCACCCCACTCTGATAGCTGGGATACCAGCATAGGATTGACCCAGACCCCCTGAATGTGGGTGTTAGTTAGGAGGACTGGGCAGTCTATGAAACCTCTAGTAATGAATCAGTATTTATCCCTAGTATACGAATGGACTTTGTGAGCCCATCCCACATAGAAGGACACTTTCTCAGCCTAGACACATGGGGAAGGGCCTATGCCCTGCCCCAAATGATATGACAGACTTTGAAGACTCCCCATGGAAGGCTTTACCCTCCCTGGGGAGCAGAAAGGGGATTGGTTGGGGTTTGGTGGGGGTGATATGGGAGGATGGGAGGGTGAGGGAACGAGGATTGACATGTAAAACAATCTTGTTTCAAATTTAAATAAAAAGGGAAAAAATAATTTATCATAGAGGAAAGTGGTAGGGTGAACATGAAATTCCATTATGAACATAACTGTCCTTCCAGCAGATGTTAGACTAGTCAAAAATTGATGCCATTGCTTACAGCCTTTATTAAAGGTACACTTCATTTGAGAGCTTACTCATGGAGAAAACTAGGTCTTCTTCCTTTTTCATCAGAATCGTCATAAATAACTATTGCAATATTCTGTGCATGGTGAGCAAAAGATGGGTGATATCACATCAACTATTTGGTCTCCTATATTTCTCATCTCTTAACAATTTTGAATCTTGATTGTGAAAACAGTGGAACAATTATTTATTTCTGTGCCTTTGTCCTGCAATATTTCTTCAAGAATATTCCTCTTGTCTTACAGTCATGCCTGTGAAAGAAGCCAGGATCCTTCAGAAGTGTCACTGTGTGTAATAGAATACTTAGATTTTTCATTAGAATTATTCATTTTGAGGGGGTTGGAAACATAGTTTAATAGATAAGAGAATGCTGGTATGTCTCAGCTGTGTGAATTTTAGTAGGTACCTTTCTTTTTGACTATGTTTCCTGAAGTGTACATGGAAATAATATCTTCCTATTGATCATCTAAAGTCTTCTCACAGTTTAGATATGGTAATATACTGAAATAGTATAACATAGTGGTGGAAAACAAGTTGAAAATAAGGCTTTGTAAATTATTATGCTTATGTGCTTCACAAAGCAGAATCATCATCCTGTGATTCAACCATTAAGATGAAGTGATTTTGAAATTTACAATTACATTGTAATTTCTACTCAATATAAACAAAGCACATACTGTTATTTCATACTTCCTCATTAATACATTATTGGTAGGACTTAAAGTATTTTTACCTTTCATAATTCTAGATAGTATCCTTATCTGTCTTTCTAATCCTTGACATGTGTATGATTGTTAAAGATGCTTGTTCATGCTTGTATGTGCACCTATATGCACAGAGATAAAGAGTTAAAAATTCTGTGGAGAATCTTCATTGAACAATGTTTAATCATCTAAAATTAAAAACAGTAAAGAATATTTATTGTCTTATATTAACTGGAGTCATGACTCATCTAATTCAACTCTACCATTGCCTCACTATAAAATTCCTTATGCCACATTTTGGGCCAAATATTTGTCTAGCATATGTTTAAATATTCCATGTAACTTTAGGACCACTGTTTGCAGTAAAATTACTCCTGCCCTTTTGGCCTTCATGTAATCCTTATGGGGATTCCATTAGCTGCTATATTGACAATGGACCATAGTTCTCATCATTTAGTAAACGTTCACTAATTACAACTTATTATCCTTATCATTTAATAGTTGTATTTCTAATTTACTAGAAATTTCTTTCTTACACAGTGCTGAATAGTTTTATATCAACTTGGCAGAAGGTAGAACCAGTTAGGAAGAGCAAACCTTTATTGAGGAAAATGTCCCCCTAAATTGGCCTATGGACAAGCTTATGGGACATTTTCTTGATTTGTGATTTATGTTGGAGGGCCCAGCTCACCCCTGAGCTGATGGTTCTACACTCCATAAGAAAGTAGGATAAGCGAGCCATGAGAAACAAGCCAATAAACAAGTAAGTTTCTCTATGGCTTTACTTCAGTTCCTACAGCTAGTTTCCTGGTTTGTTTGAGTACCTGACTGCCCTCAGTGATGGACTGTTATATGGAATTATACACAAGTATAAAGTAAGTATACCCTTACCTTTCCAAGTTGCTTTTAGTCATGGTATTTTATTATCAAATGCTAAACCTTAAGTAAGACAGGTATTGAACCATAAACTATCTTCTAGGTTCAAGCTTTGTAATATAAAACCCCTCACAGCAAGTCTGATTTTTGTTTTTTAATTTGATGGTCTTTGAAGTACATAATTTCCCACTGAAGCTAAATATTCTGTTTGACTTGAATGGACTATATATGAAATAGTTTTCAAACACTTCTCACCAGTTGTTTTCCTCTAGTTGTGTTGTTCATGTTGCACCTTTTGCTACTTACCACAATAGAGTCCAGTGGCCAGGAGCAAAAAAAAAAAAAAAGTGGTTCTGCTTCTCAGCTTCTATTGTTTATTGATGGTTTTTATTTGTTTATTTATTTGTCTTATTTTTGAAGCTCAAGAACAGTGTTGTTAGAGTTCAAGGAGAGAAAACCAGATCAAACTGTAAATCTCAGCAACTGCCCAAAGAAGGCAAATGGAAAAGAAAAGAGTTAAAGCCAAGCCATTTGAGTTATGCTAGCATGGAAGTTAGCCACATGGCAGGGAGGAAAGCATTAGACAAAGAGTGAAAAAGCCCAAAATGACCAGAGCAAGCATGGTTGGGCTCTGGCCAGCATCTGAAAGTGTTTATTGGTTTATTAATATACCCAAAGTTGTACCTGATTTTAGAATCTGTTTTATATTATTGGCTCATATTAACTGTGCAAACTGAACTACCTATGTTTTTGTAACACAAGCTACAGTACAATCATATTTTCTTCATTTCATTCTTGGATGATCTGTATTAGTTTTCATTTTCATAGTTTCAGGCCCATTAGTTCAGCCATTCTGCCTCATAAAAATAGTCAAAATATTCACTTCTTGCTCAGAATATGTTTAGTATGCCAGCAGTCTATGTGCTGGCTTTATCCATCACCTTAGCTTCACTCTGATCTTCAAGGAAACCATAGACAATAAACTTGATTACCCAAGGCCTGATTCTCTCTTTCCAATAGCCTCCAACATCTGCTTGTTTCTGCTATATCTTCAGGAGAAACTGTATTCTAGTGTAGTTTGTCAAGACAGTGTGAAGTAATAACTGGAAATATAATTTTTTATTAATCTCAGATTTATTAGAAAGCAAACTTGGCTTGAAGTATAGATATTGCTGTCACTTCCTAATTGTGTAGCTTTGGATGAATTATTTAAACCTCTCTGAACTCTACATCTGACTTTATAATTTTAAAACTAGATAATCTATGTATATACAGTGGTGTTGAAATGGTAATAATTATTACTAAAACTCAGTAATATCAAAGAAGTTTACTTCCCATCTTTGTCTTAACTACTGTTATAAGCTTGCTTTTAATGCTGTCATCCCAATAAAGTCATACATTAAAGTACTAAGCATGACATGGGCAAGTAGAGCGCACCATAGCAACAGTTGAGGACAACTCATGAAGTTGAAGACAACCCATGTTATTCATACATTCACTATTTGAACACATTTTAACGAAGAATATGAGTAATGAAGTTGTGATCTGCATTGCTCCAACTTTTAAAGTAAGGTAACTCCTGAAAGCCTTGCTGCAAAGCTGTCGTTCTGGTAACCTTTCAGAGAAAAAGAATTAAGGGAAATCGTCTTTACTTAAGAGCCCATTCCCTATGGAGGGATACTCTCTCAGCCTAGACACATAGGAGAGGGCCTGGGTCCTGTCCCAAATGATGTGACAGACTTTGATGATCGCCCATGAGAGGCCTCACCCTCCCTGAGGAGTGGATGGAGGATGGGATGGGGAGGTGTTGGGAGGAATAGGAGGATGGGAGGAATAGGGCACTGGGATTAGTGTGTAAAATAAGATTGTTTTAATTTATGTGGCGCGCCAAGCCCGACCCGCAGGAAAGACGACAACCACACAAGGATTCTTCTCAGATCACACTTTATTGGAGCGCTTCTTGGTTGAAGGGAGAGCTAAAGGTGAGGGGCCCCTGGCAGGAAGGGACAGCTGCTTATATATCCTACTTGGCAACGGGTCACGGTCTCATAGGCTCAAAAGACCTCGCCTCAGTGTTGGAGCCACGGGATTGGCTAGGGAACGAGCAGGGCGCTGGAGTGCAGCCGCCAAGCTGGCGTATGCCCGAATAAGGTAAACAAGAAAGAGGAAGTTCGCCATCTTGTAATGGTGTCCTGCGGGTGGCCGCCTACAAATTTAAATAAAAAGATTTAAAAAGAACTATTCTAATTTAAAAAAAAAAAGTCATGCTCTTACACTGGCTTCACTGGTCAGCACTTACTTTTCCTAAGTGCTTGTATATCATCTATTTAATAAGCCATTCTTCAAGTACTGACAGCCAACAAGCTCAGCGACTTTAGAACCTGAATTCCCCCTCCCTCTGGCAAAGAAAGGAGGGAGATATAAGAAAATTGTTACTTACTGTCATAACCAATGGCTTTCAAATCAAGACTATAATCCTAGGCAAAGAACAATCATATATAAGGACTATTTTGAAGGAAATACTTTATTTACTCTAAATTTGTCCTTTTACTGAAAATAGAGGTGTTATTCCCACCTTACATGTATCCTGATTATGGTTTCCCCCCTCTGTTCCTCCCAGCTCCTTCCCACCTCTCCACCCATCCAGACCCAGCCCCTTTGGGACTCTCAATAGAAAACGAACAGGCTTCTCTCTACCTCATAATGGGTTGCCTTGCCCAGCCTCAATATTACTGAAGGCCTTTTGCCTTGTCTAGTATCTTGTTTTGTACTGTTTGGCTGTGGTTTCTTGGAGGCCTGCTCTTTTCTGAAGCAGAAATGAATGGGGGGAGTAGATCAGTGGGGGGATAAAAGCTAGGGGGAGATTTTAGAGGAGTAGAGAAAGGGAAACATGGAGGGGCTGTATCATAATAGAGAAGAATCTATTTTCCATTAAAAAAGAACAGACTTCTAAGAGCTACAAAAGCAAATAATTGTTAATGGTTATAAGAGAAAAGGTAAAATAATAAGCAAAAACAAAACTAACACATTGGAATTGGACAAAACACACAGAAGGTAAGCAGGTAAGCACCTCGGGATAAGGCACAAGAAATAAAGAACCACTCATTCCCACACACAGGAATCCCATAAAAACACTGGAACTGGAAGCCATAATATATATTTGCAAAGGATCTGTAGGGTAAAAAGAGAGCAGAAAGTATGTAAATAAAATAAAAATAATGAGGTGATATTTTTGAAAAAGAGCTCTAGCACAATATTATGAGGCACAGACAGAACTGCCAAAATGCCATTGAGTTCATTTTCTGTTGGTGATCTACTAAGCATTCAGCCTACCCTTAAAAGTAACTTATCTCCTCAGTGAAACATCCTTAGAGGAAACTATTTTTTTATTTGCAGGTCGTTATCAATTGAAGGTTGTTTCTGGGTTAGGGGTGGAGCTTATGTCCACTTCCCCTTTCAGCTCTAGGACCCCAACTGGTGCAGACATGTGCAGGCACTCTGGTTGCTGCCTCAGTATCCCTGAGTTCATTTGTGTGTCAATCATGTTGATTTAAAGGGCCTTGTTTCCTTGGTGTCCTGTCACTCTGGCTCTTACTCTTTTTCCAACAGCCCTTTCAGGGCTGAGTGTTTGAAGATCTCTTATTCCCTGCATGTTTATTTGTTGGTCTCTGTATTTGTTCCCATTTACTACAGAAGAAAGCATCTCTGATCTGAGTAAATCAGAATATCATTAGAGGTCATTTTATTACTTTGTTTTGGGGTCTTGGGGAAAACGTTTCGTTTGTTGTTTGTTTGTTTCTTAGTAGGATTTTGTTTAACCTTGGGTACCTGGGCTATTAAGTTTCAGGGTCTTGGTCACCCAAGCAGTGTTGTGTATAGACTCCATCTTGTGGAGTTAACTTCAAGTCAAATCAAATGGCTTAGTCAATGTTCCATTGCTGCAAAGAGACACCATGACTGTAGAACTCTTGCAAAGAAAAGTATTTAATTGGGCCTGGTTTACAGATTCAAAGGATTAGTACATTTGTCATCATAAGGGGAAGCATGGTAGCATGCAAGAGGGCATGGTGTTGGAGAAGGAGAGATAGACTAGGCCTTGCCTGCACCCTTGAGATTTCAAAACCCAACCCCAGTAACACACTCCCTCCAACAAGACCTCACCTACTCTAACACGGCCACATCTGCTAATCCCTATCGAGAAGCAACACTCTTAATGACCAAGTATTCATAATAGTGGTTATAATAACTATTGGTCATAATAATAACAAATGCCCGTGAAGAGCATTCTTCATTCAAACCATCACATCAAATATTGGTTAGTTATTCTACCAAGCTTTGTGCCACCAGTGCACTAACACAACTTGCAGACAGGACACCTTTGTAGATCCAGTGGTTTGTGGCTGAGTTTGTGTTTATGTTTCTCCTTTGGTAGCGTTCAGAATACCTTCCTGTACCAAAGATGCTAACACATAAGAGTGAAGGCTCTATGTAGGTACCAAGTAGATTTTTCCATGTTCAATGAGTTGTGTAGGTGTTGTCTTCTGCAGTAGGCCTTAACAACAGTTTGTGGAGAGCAACCTATAGTCCTGGCAATAGCCTGGGTTGTTTGAGGGTTCTTGTGAGACTCCTTTGACTGACAACTCAATTAGATGATTTACTCTATATTTTATAGATGGTTAGAACTATAGAGCTTAACAGGATGGTTTTCTTATTCAGAAACAGTTTGTCTCTCTTGAGCTCCTCACATTTAAATATTATATTGTTCATTCTCTTCCCCCTTTTAATTAGTGTATCCATCTGTTTTTCTAGTACCAGAGGGAGGCTCATTGGTTGGTAATTACAGCAGTGTCCCTGGGCTCCTGTTTTGAAAATGTGTTTCACATTCCTGACCTTCCAAGCTCAGGTAACAGTTTCTCTTTCCTGGCATTCTGTTGCCTGTCATGCTTGGTACCTCTTATTTCCTTCAGTTTCATTCACATGAGAGATTTACTTCCTTGGAATTTCTCAGGCATTCCTGAAGATATGTGACTCTTTGCTGGGGTGTCTCTGACCTCTTAGGAGAAAGTGATTTATAGCCAGGGCCTCGAAGATAAAATGTCAATTGGAATTTCTCATCCATTAGAAATTATATGGGGAAAGGCTAGTGTGCCAAGCATGTTATACCTTTAAGAAATGCTCCCTTGAAAAGCTGAATGTCCAGCAGATGCAGATAAGCATGAATAGTTTGCAGGCTTGGGCCGCTTTTGATATCAGTTTGTTAAGTTCCCTTCAACTGGCTTGATGTTTCTTTCTCTGTAGTTGTAAAGCATATGTATTCCCCATAGGGCAGTCTCTGCAGATCAACCATGAAAGTTCTGCAGAATTTGACCTTAGCTTTCTTTGTCAACACTTTTTGCAACTGTTCCAGCAGCTATGATCTCTGTGGGATTTTTGTTTAATCAGAATTTGAAAAAAAGGAATGGTTGGGCTATTTTTAATATTTTTTTTCATTTTTTCCATTTGAAAAGGCTTAAAGGTATGGAAACACAAATTACCTTACAGTTCCCATTTAGGAACTACATACCATGTATCACCACTATGGTCAGTATTTTGGGAGATTATATCATAGGTTCCACATTAGAGTCCCATTTTATAGGGAAGGAAACGAATCCCCCTAAGAGATTAATTAAGGACCCAGTCTTCCGTAGAGTTAGTAGTATTCCTGGAACCATATCTATCTGATTTCAGAGCCTAGACTCTTAGTCATTGTTAGACATACCTTCAGTATCATTGTATTCATGAGTGAACAAAATGTGAAAAGAAAGCCCTCTTCCTAAACACTTAAGCAAAATGTGGCTCAAACTCTTGCATTTTTCTCCATTTACACCAGCATCCTCAGAGATGTGCATCCTCATGGTTTATCTCATTATTTTCTCTGAGCACTCTTTAATCACCTTTTAATCTGTAATTATCCTGCACCTATGCCAATTAAGCCCACCCATGCCTTCAGTGCCAAATCTAATTCCATTTATTCAATGAATACTTCTCTTGCTGGCTTCTCTCTTTCCCATGATACTTTAATATTTCTTGTTATGGCTTCAGTGTTTATCATTTCATTCGACAATGTTTGATTCTTACACATTTCCTTATGGTCAAGAACCAGGTTCTGTATTTTTGCAAATCTCCATAACGCTTGTACAGAATCAGTTAAATGGATGTCCTGTGAATATTTGCTTTGACTCTTTTTGTACATATGTAATGATTGTTTAAGTCATCAAGAAACTTAGATTTTTTCAGAGTCCTCATAGTCAGTAATCCTAGTATGAGAAATTAGGCAAATGTAATAACTCTTGAAATAAATGTAAAGTACTATCCACTATGTAGATCTAGACTTAAAATCTCTCACCTCCAGCTTTCACTCTTGAGTACACATAACTGAACAGTTAGGAAATGTATTGGTAAATTAGCCAAACCATTTAAAATGTGGGTTCTATTATCATTAAACTTGAAACATGTTATTGGCTTCTCTAAGCCTTTGTTTCTTTATCTGGTAAATGGAGATAACCTCCATTTTCCTAACTTTAGTGGATTCTTAAGAAAAATATAATTGAGAAAATAGATTTATTGTCTCATTGTAAAATGTACAGCATCATGAAAATCTGGTTATCATCATTAGTATATTTTCTAAACACTTTAACATTGTAAAAAAAAAGAACCACAATTATCAATTATTTAAGAATAATTCCATGACTGTCATATGAACGGGACTCCAGATTAGTCCTCAAAGCCAGCATTAGATTGGGCACAGAGAGCATTTCACTGAGTTGGCTGGAATTCCTTCTGTGATACAATCATATGTTCCTGATCTAAAAATTGACCAGTGCCAGCACAAAGAGGAAACCACTTTGTTTTCACTAGGCAATAGGGCAGCTCTCTCTGGATGCACAGTTGGGGCCTTTTGTAATCATACTCACTTGCTGTGCTTCCCATGGGGTGAGTTAATGAACCACTAGAGAGCTGTTCTGAATTAAAAAGGTCATACCTGACAGGAACCATTTCAGCTCCAGCATCCTGTTCTTTTCCCCTCTTCAAGGGAAAGATTTTACTTAAGACCATCTGCAGTTTGCCAAAAATGTGAATTGTGTGAGTGGCAAGATGGCCCTTGCAAATATGTGTCGGGGAGAAAGCTCACCAGGAATTACAGAATTGTCAAAGATCACTTGGAGTATAGAGTATCAACACCTCTCATCTAACAGGTGAAAAAGCTGCCATCCAAAGAATGGAAGTGACATAGTCAAGAACATGCAGAGATGACAATTGAAAATAAGTGTCCCTAGGTCCTCATAATTCTTTCTTGTCCACTGTGCTTTCCTGCATGTTGGTTCATTTAGGTTACACATCTGAAGTTCTCTAAGTAGGCATATCAATTTTAGTAGCATCCTCTAAATTGGAAGACTTCCTCTAATCCACTAATCAGAAACAGTGAGAATGTCACACCTCCATTCATTCAGAATCTGTCATTTAGCAATTTTTAAATCTCTGCCATCTCCACAAAGAAGTCAACCATCCCTTTATTCACATCTATGTACTGGGCAATGTTTCTCGACTGTTCAGCCGTTCTCAACCTGTGTGTCACAACCCTTTTGGAGGTTGCATATCATATATTTACATTACACTTCCTAACAGTATCAAAATTACAGTTATGAGGTAGCAGTGAAAATAATTTTATGGTTGGGGGTCACTAAAACATGAGGAGCTATATTAAAGGGTCACGGCAGTTTGAGACGCACTGGTTTAAATTGTCAGGAAACCATTGTAGGTGCCAGCTCCATGAACAGTTGAATATGGCGGATATGACATTACATTAGAAACTGAAAGTAAATTTACATTTCAGGATGAATGCTGAGAAGCAACCATGATGAAGCTCAGTAGGTAACCATAGTAGTCTCGAAAGTAACAGAACAAATATGAATATATATTAAAAGAGGATTTAATAGGTTGGCATAAATGATATGATGTGGATATTCTTCCCAATGGGAAGGCTGAGAACCAGTAGCTGCCCAGTCTACAAGACTGGATGCTCAAATGTCCCAGTCTGATGCTGATGGCCTAGAACATTCTTCAAGAGCTGTTAGTCTTCAGTCGATGTTGGGAAGCCAAAGATATTTTTAAATGTTAAGGCACATTAATATCTGCTGTTTTCATAACGTCCATTGCTGCTTTGGTAAGAGAAAAGAGGAATGAAATCTTGATGGCAACAAACTACAGGCGGCAAAACCTGAAACCCTGAGGAGTTGGCTCTTTGTATAGAATTTTGTCAGCATCCCTATATTAAAAAACTAGAACTTGGATGGAAATGTAAAGTTTTCTGGTTACAATTTTTAATAAAATATGCGGGCAAATGGCTACAGTCCCATGCCATCTTTTAAGATTTTTATTGCATCTGTCTATCTATGATAAGAGGGTAGCACAGCATACATGAGGAAGTCAGGGCATTATGTGGGAATCAGTTCTCTTCTACCATGTGGGTGCTGAGCATTGAACTCAAGTTGTCATTCTTGACAGCAAGCACCCTTACCCACTGAGGCATGTCACCAGTCCTTCTACAATATCTTGATCAAAATAAATTTATTGTGAACACAGTTTTGAGCTAATAAAACATGTTTGAGAAAGATGTTAAAAGTCATTCACAGTCACAATACCTAGAAAGGCTTTGTATTAATATTTTGATGTATATATGTGGTTGTTTTTTACTTCATATACTTTTTCCTAAAATAAATGAGTCTTCTTGTACATTGTATTATGTAGCTTGCTTTCCCGCGATTTTTTCATGCCTATAGCCATAGGATCCACACCCTCACTTGCACTCTCTACAAAATGATCTGTTATATAAATATATAATTTAATTTACTGAACTAACCCTGTCATTGGGTTTTGGGTTCTCCCTCTCAGCTTTTCATACTTGCACTTGTGTGTTGTTTTCCACTGTTTTTCACAAACATTGCCTAATGTAGACACAGAGCTAGAGAGAGCAGAAGCTCCCATGCCCTCATGGGGAGGTTGAATTGGTGTAACCAACAGGATCCATTAGTTTACAGCATGAGATTTGCAATATATTTTCTGAAAAGTTTCCAGTCCACATTAAATACCCGTGACTGGTAGTGATTTCCTGCTTCGAGGGAATGTAATCACCCAAGCAAAACTGAAAAGGGTGGATCTATTTAAAGAATAGAATGCCCACAGTACTTCCAGCAAGACCAAATTTCTGATGGAGATGGCAGCTAGAAGAGAAGGGGGACACCCAGATGGTACTGTACCTCTCTGGAAAAGGGCTGAACACAAGAAAGTGTGTGAAAGTCTACTGTTCTTCAGTCAGCCTCTGGAACACTACAGATAATGGAAAATAACACAGAAGTAGGACAAAAATCCCTATGCAGCACCAATGAGACATCCAGACCCCATTGCTGTAGCAGACCTTCCTGAGTGAGATTTTTGTTAGAATGTCTTAGGTCAGCCATACTACATCACTTGACCGCATGGGACACTGCTGCCTCCGTGTTCTTCAATAGACTTTGTAAACAGGGAGGTAGGGTATGAGAAGGCCTGAATTTTGCTGTTAATCAGGGAACAAAGGCAACAAGAAAAGTCTATGTCTGTCTGAAAAAAACTCTGCCAAAGGTATGAAGCATTCTCCCCATAGCTCCATCAGCTAGATAAGAGGCGGCTGGTGTTTGCTATTCTGCACAATCATCCACGTGTAAACAGTTAGCCTTTAAAATGAGCTGTCAACAGAGTTCGACTTTACTCAATGCTTCTTCTACAGTATCTATCTATCCATGATGAGTAAATTGACGCCCAATTACCCAGACATGTGGAGACAGACATTCCGGTTTTGTTGTTTGTCACACATACAGTTCTCAGCCTTCTCTGCTAGCACTCTCCACCTCCCTTTTTATTCCCCTCCTTTTATTCGGGGACAGAGCTGTCATACATATGTCCTGCACCCTCTCACCTGTGGTCTTCAGAGGCCAGGCTGAAGAATATTCTCTCCTACCCTGAGATCCTCTCTGCTGAATTATCTCGGAGAGGACTTCAGTCTTAGCAGCCAGAGGAAGAGCAGCAGTGCTGCTTGGGGGATTTTTAGGGACCCTACACATTGTGACTTTAGGAGCCTGAGCTTCTGTTTTTTTGGGGGGGGTTGTTTTGTTTTGTTTTTCTTATTTTACATATCAATCCCAGTTCCCTCTCCCTCCTATCCCCCACCCCAGTCCCATTCCCCCATCCACTCCACAGGGAGGGTGATGCCTTCCAGGAGGGGTCATCTAAATCTGTCAAGTCATTTGGAGTAAGGACTAGGCCCTCCATCCTGCCTCTAGGCTAAGGGAGTATCCCTCCATGGGGAACATGCTCCCAAAGTCCTTTTGTGCAGCAGGGATATGTCCTGGTTCCACTGTCTGAAGTCCCTTACACTGCCCAGACCTTCTAGCTGAGATCCATGTTCAGGGGGTCTGAGTCAGTATAATGCTGGATTCCCAGCTATCAGTCTGGGGGCCCATGAGCTCCTCCTTATTCAGGTCAGCTGACTCTGTGAGTTTCTGTAGCCTGGTCTTCACCCCTTTGCTCATCACTTTTCCAGGAGTTTGACCCTGAGCTTCTTATCCACCATTAATTATATGATTCACCCCACAATTTTCAAATATGTAAGAACAGTGGCTAATACCACAGTGAGAGGAGCAAGTGCTATCTCTGCATGAAAACTCTGCTTAGCTGTCCGACCACAGGGGAATCTCTGAAGTACAGTGGATTAGCCTGGCACACTGGTAGCCCTGAGAGGCTGAGCCAGACAACTGAATCTCTCTCTCTCTCTCTCTCTCTCTCTCTCTCTCTCTCTCTCTCTCTCTCTCTCTCTCTCTCTCTCTCTCTCTGTCTGTCTCTCTCTCCCTCTCTGTCTCTCTGTCTCTCTCTCTCTCTCTCTCTCACACACACACACACACACCCCTACACACAGAGAGAATAGAAAACTGAAAGTTGGTGATGTTTGTTGTTTTATTTTTGTTGTTTTACTATATAGCCCTGGCTGACCTGAAATGTCCTAAGTAGATCAGATTGTTTTTGAACTCATAAAAATCTACTTCTAACCCTGTAATTCTGCAAATAAAGGGATGCATCACCACACCCATATAAAACTATGGAATTAATCTCAAGGCATACCTTAAATTCTAGGCTACTTCTTATGTCAGTATCATTTTCTGTGTTTTAATCCACCTAGCTATTCATGGAACATCAAAGTATTTGATTTGAAAGTGAAGGCACTTTGTTAAGGTGTTTTCAGCAATCCCTAGTCAATATCAGTTAGTTGCTGAGTCATTATAAAAAAGTACAACCTGGACCACTAAACTCCTACATGTCACTTATTCTCCCTGTCCCCACTAGCTGTTCTTGTATAAACCATCAAGGGTCCCTGGAGCAATATTCTTTTTCCTACTCCATGTTTGGGTCTGTGATCTCTGCCTGCACCTATATGGGATGCGGGAGGAAAAAAACAATGAAAGTTTCTTGGAACCAGGATAATAGTCAAGATTGGAATGAACAGAAACTGGAGGAAAAGCAGAGACTGTAGTTACACTGAGTTCCTGGAATCCAGTGAGTAGGTGTTCTAGGACAGAAATACTATGCAAAATCGTTCCAAGTTCTCTGCTTCACCTGTGCTGATCAGGACTTTCTCCTGCTCACAAAACACCCTGTGTTCTACATGATCCAAAGTACCATGGAAATTTCTGAAACTATTGGTATTTATAGGCATGCTGTCTGAACGCCCATTAGAGGAAGCTGCAGTGGCTTTGAAATGACAGTTGTTATTACTGAGAGGCCCGTAACACATGGGGGGCATATTGAAAACATCCTAGTGATTGAGCAGGCTGATTGACTATGAAACTTTCTGTGGGTTAAAATTTGATCTGGGCCAATACTTCCTAAATACTCCAGAGATTGATTTGTATCACATATGGAGAACATTTTAGCTGAATAGCAGACCTTGAGATTTACATTTCCCTATTCGTTATCTATTTAACTACTTCCTTCCATCTTGCCTATTGGAGGAAGAATTGTTGTATAAGCTAGTCAGAACAAGCAACACAGAAAACAAATATAAATGTAGAAAGGTAGTGGTTAATTACTAAATGTGTTGAAAACATTTTATGCAAAAAAGAACTCAGCTGTACAAATCCATGAGTAATATAAAAATTATGATGGTGTTCTGTCACTGGTGAAAAACAGTTTTCCTTATAATATTTGCAAAACATGCTGCCATGCAAACTCTGAGCAGATAACGTCTATGCTAAAGGTTCAGAAGGTTTTTTTCCAACATTCACGGTACTTTCTGCTGTCTAAACATTGCTTTGTGTTCCTAAGTGCAGGAAAGGTATAAGAGAAACGTAAAAGTAACAAGTGGAGGGAACAAGCCTTGAGCTTTGAAAAGGAGTTCTTCCTGTCATTCATCAAGGATTCAGATATCAAGGATTCTGAATTCAGTATCAGTTGTTTGCTAAGGTTATCGTGGCAAATACTTATTTGCTGTAGAAAACCCGACTCATGTAACTTCCAGCATTACTGCAGTTGTTAGGGATCATAAACCACTTGAGTGCTATGGCCCTTGCATTCTTCATCTGGCAAGTTCTTTCATCTTCATTGAACAAGTTCCAACACCAAAGAAACCACACATATAACTAGTTTTATTTTCTTAGAAAGCAGAACAGACAGTCTCCAGCCCCTCCTGGGACAGCAGGGCGGGCCACTAGTTCTTTATTTTGTCTTTGGAGCTCATCTCTGGGAACAGATCACCCTCCTTATCCACACTGTCTCCTAGAAGCGTCCCTACCCTAGAAATAATGAACATTGAGAGGCGAGGAAAGGAAGTCATTAAATTGGCCTGCAAAAATCAGTAGAGAAAACACAGGTTTAGCATAAATATTAGCTGTAACAGAGGACTAGCTATTGAGAAGCTAAGTTATCTACAAACAGTTTGCAATCAACAGGTATTATAAGGCACAACCACCGTTGCTACCATTGAATTAGAATACCTAGGATAAAACATTCCCCATGTTAAGATCTAGATCTTACAAGAAAGGGCACAGTCAAGGCTCACTGATTGGCAGCAAAATGGCTATAGCGCCACTTCAGCAAGGCTTTCTAAAATTATGCCCTGTAAGACTTCTGAGAAATCTATCCTCTATATGCCAATGAAAGTTGTTCACAGGGAAGTATCCCACTATAGGATCTCTGATATGAAACCCTCTGATTGAAGAGTCTTAGGAGAATTGTTTGGCTGTTGGGTGCCCTGATCACCATCCTCACAGGCACTACATACTTGAAAGTTTCATGCACTGCAGGGACTGGTTCTTTTTGAGCTGTTGGAACTGGCCACTGAAGATACCAAGTACCTCCATTACAGAAACCAAAAAGCAAAGTCCTTTCCTCTTGAAAAGAATCTGTCTGGAACCTTCTACTGAAAAAAAAGTCAAGCTCTACTAGATGGTAAAGGGGATGTATTTCAAGGGCCCATAATGATTTTTCACAGAGCAGTCAAGGCTGGATTTGGAGATGAGAGCAACAGTACTGAGATAAAAGTAATTCTCATACAATATTATTCTGTTAGTTCTGGCTTATGATCTGAATGATCCCTCATCCTCTTGTAGCTTTGGGACAAAGGGGTAGACATTAGTTACTCCTTATTTGCCTGTGTCTTTTATCACCCTTTCTATGTCCTGTGTAACATTATCCCTAAGAGAAAATAGAATATAATTCCAATTCGAGTGTGTAACCTTTCATGTTCTTATTGTTGAATATCCAGATTACTCCCACCTACCTGTACCAGTTGATTAATATTAGAACATTATCAAATTGCAGTAGATATGGCAGAATTCATAGGTTAAGAATATGCTTGCTGTGTGTGTGTGTGTGTGAGAGTGTGTGTGTGTGTGTGTGTGTGTGTGTGTGTGTGTGTGTGTGTGTATTTCATGTTTCTGTCTGTTTCTGTGTTGACTTTGGTGTAGCTGTGTGCCCACGCATGACACTTGTTTGCTGCTGCATCTATGAGGCTAGCTGGCCTACAGGCTCCTAGGGATTTCTGTCTCCAGCTTTCATCTTGCTGTAGGAGTGCTAGGATCACTACAGTGTCCAGGTTTGTGTGCATTCTAGAGATCCAAACTGAAGTCCTCGGGATTCTCCAGCAAGCATTTTACTGACTAAGCCATTTCCTCAGCCAAACTTCGTGTACTTTTGAAACACAAGCTTGGGTTATAATCCTTTACCTGCCATTTACGTTTATGTAGCCTTGAACAAGTTATTTAACCTCTTTGAATTTTCTCTCTGTCCCTCCCTCCCTCCTTTCTCCTCTCTCTAGCACACATGCACGCATGTACTCGTGCACATGTGCACACACACACACCTAAACCCCTACTTATAACTATAAGTAGAAATGAGGCACACCTACAAATCAACAGTGCCATGAGAATTAGGCTTAACTAACCTACCAAACACAATTCTTGGCACATGGGGACAAATGAAAGAACTAGCTTCACAGTGATCCCATCTTTTACTAGTTTCTGAGCCTTTGATCAAATTACTTAAACTTGAGAAACTTAGTTTGCTTCTCCCATAAAATTAGAATCCTAGTAATATTGACCTTGCAAATTTGCCATAATGGTTACAGAATGCCTAGTACCATAATGGGTGCACATGAAGTACTTGGTAATTGGTATCTAAATCTGCATGTAGAGGTATGCACGTCATATTGTGCCATGTACTTTGCATCTCTTTGTATATTTCTAATCTTATTTTTCATTGCCTCCCCTTCACACACTCTAGTCTCCTATTGTGGTGCTTCTATCTAATGAGTAGTACGTAAGCATTGTTCTTAACCAATGACTGCCTGCTGGTTCATTGAGCAATCCTACGCCTTACCAGACACTCCTCTGAACCTCTGTTATCTTGACATGAAGTTAGAGGGCTTAGTTCTTCATTCTGACTTATGAAAAAAGGTCTCTATCCCTCTGAAAAGAATTAATTTCCTCAGTGATTATACAATTGCTTCTTTGAAGTATGTTACATGCCAAGGAAAGAAAGAGACAACTCACAGACCTCTAAATCATCATAAAATCGAACTCTTCATTAGTGAGAGACTGGAAGGAAAGGAGAAATGAGACTAAACTGTGTTGAAAGGAATACATTTTTTTTTCTAGTGTCAGCAGCATGAAATACCTGTGACAGACTTCAGGCCAACTGAAAGGTCCAAATTTCTCCTGTAGTGGAAAGGTCATTTACATTCATATATAAGCATTCTGTTGGTCTGTTGCATAAGCGTGACATTTTTGTACCTGGAAGCTGATGCAACTTAGCAAGACGTAGACATAGGCATGAAAATTGGAGATGCCTGTAACTTCCCTATCACTCTCTTCCACTAGGCATGTGTGTCAAAGCTCTTTGGTGTCATGAATGCCAAGCTTCACTTCCAGTGTGTGTTCTCTAGGCATTGATCCTTCATGTGAAAACTCAGATTTATGAGGGATCCCTTAGAAAAAGAGCTTTGCTTTGCTGGAGTTCTTTTATTGTAATTGACGAAGGGTAGAGAGGTTATTTCTAGAGTACTTTCTTAAAATTCACAAATAAAAGCGTCTGATGGGTCTTCTCCCTTTGCTCCATTCTATAGCATGCCATCTAAAACTATTAATTAGTGTGTGCTTGAATTGTTTGTGTGTGCAGCTTGCAACCTAAGAAGTAGCCTGTACAGTAAGATAATGTAATACAGTAACAGAATGCTTCTGAGTTTTTTGTTAATATACACATGAGAATTATTACTTTGCTTTTTAAATTTACCTTTTTGTCCTTTGAGAATTTTGTGAGTACTGTATATTATTTCCACCTGTCTTCTCTCCCCACTACAATTATCTTTGTGCTTCTTGTTCCCTCTCAAAATCATGACCTCTTCTTGAATCATCCCCACACACACACACACACACACACACACACACACACACACACACACACGTTGAAAAGAATACGTCTCATGGATACAGCATCTCTGTCATGTCTAGAAGACACCATCTCTCATTAGGCCTTGTGGTCCTATTGCCTTTACAGTTGTTTCTCCTTTACTTCTATTATGTTTGCTACACCTTGTAACCATGGCCAATTGTTCTCTACGTTTTGACTGGTTGTGAATCTCTGTAATGGTCTCTATTTGCTGCAAAAGGAAGCTTCTTTGATGAATGAGAAGAGCTATAATTATCTGGGGTATAAGAATAAATACTTATAATGTAGTTAGGAGGTATATTGATTTAGGTAGCAGTAGGTTCTCCTCTGAGGCCTATGGTCTCTTCAGCCATGGGTTTATAGCCTATGTTTATAGTACTAAGCATAAATCCCTTTCTACTGAATAAGCCTTTAGTTCAACTAAATAGCCGTTGGTTACCACCAAGATAAAGGTGCCACTACTATACTATTGAATGTCTTCCTAGGCCTGTCATTATTGTGTTTGTAGGTTTTACAAATAAGTAAGACTATCAGCGCTTTATTTTCCTTGGCTAGTCCTCAAGGAGGAAGCTATAGGGTCTTTTCCAGCTCTGTTTCTCCAGATCCTGTGCCCACAGTGTGTGGTATCTTCAACAACAGAGTCTTTCCTCGGGTTCTGAGGAAAACATGGACAATAACAATAGCCTACATTGCTTGTTGAGTTTCTTAGCTTTGCCAGCCAGGCACAGCTAAATGATTAAGAACACATGCTGCTCTTCCAGAAGCCCTAAATTTGGTTCCTAGCACCCACATCTGCCAGCTCACAAGCACCTGTAACTCGAGCTCTAGGGGATCCAACTGGCCTTGGGCACCTGTGTTTATATATACTACTCCCACACAAACACATCAACATAATTTAAAAATATAAATGCAATTTTAAATATACTGAAAGACTTTCTGTACTTGTTATAAGTAGGCACTTCTGGGAGCCCTGTAAATGATCCCTTGTCACCAGGAGCACCATGCCATTTCTCCAGGTTGCCTCATGTTTCAATAATGCCATAGCAAGAGTGTCTTCCAGTCCCATCTTCATTGATAAAGTGTGTCCATTTATGTTTGAATGCCAATGTCATTCTGATGTTTGAGTGTTTTAAACTTTATTCCTGACTTTCCTGATATTACACATAATTATTTGTGAACATGTCTTAGGCAAAATTAACCCGCTTTTCAGGAGATTCCTCATAGTTTAGTCATTCTTACATAAACTAAGTATAATTAGTGCTAGAAGAAATGAACATGGGAAATAGTAGCAAGATTAAATTGAAGAAAAAATATGTAAAACTTTACAATAGCACTTCAACTTTTAAAGAATCAACAAATAGTGAGAGCCACAGTTATGGTCAGGCATTACCATACAGTCAATTGTGCCATCATGTTGGAAGAAAAAAGTATAATCAAATTGTATAGCTATTTGTTCATTATATGGTGGGAAGGGTGGCATAATTGAAAAGTGTATTGCATGACTTCCCTGCCATTAGGAGCTTTTACAACCTAGCAGGGGAAATCTTTCAGGTACCTAGTTGACTATTCATATAAGGCAAAATTCAAGTTGCCATTTAAAGAATCACACTAATGGTGAATATCTCTTAGAAAGGTACAAATTCAGCACTCTTTCTGTGCTACAAAAATGCTCTGTTTGAGAAATGTTCAGTTCCTGGTAAACAAATGAGGAGGGTTCCTTACTCAAAACTGGGTTATCTCTGTGATGTTAAATGTGTACTGACTCGATGATGATAAATGAGATTTAATGCTATAAAACTTAACTATTAAAAATAAACTAACCACATGCACGGAGTAGTATAAAAACAGACCATTGCGTTGAAGGATTCCTTCTGCTCCTGTGATGGGAACAAATTGGATAATTTTTATCTTGTTATCATCCTTATGAATTATATTTGCTAATAGGGTGTAAATATCATTGGTAAAGAAAGAAGAGTAGAGTGAATATAACAAATGCTCAAATAAAGAGCATCAGATTCAAAAACTACATTATTGTATTGCCTAAATCAAGTCAACCATGGTGTCCCACTCTGCATAGGCCTTTGTGTGTATAACACACTTGTTAGAGCACAATTACTGGAACACTGATTCCTCCTGGGTAGTACTTAGTTTGTAGTACTGTAACAGAGGCTTTCTGGAAACCCAACAGGGTTCTCTTGTAGAGGGTCTCTTAGCTCATTTGAAGAAGATGTGTAATACTATCTCTTGTGCTTCTTTGCTTTTGAATAATAGACATCTGATACAGATTCACTACCACCAGTTGGCATAAGAAAGATCATGCAGAAGGGTGTCATGCTTATACCATCCCCAGCCTACTCAACTTCCATCTTCACCCTGAGCTCTCTGAAGCTTGCCAAATAACCTCCATATGTAGGAAGCTTATAAATCTTCAAGTTGCATCTATATGTGGTAGAGAAGATGTTGGCTAGGTATCAGCATTGGATTCACCTTAATCATTAACCTTATTCCCTAAATCAGTTCTTGATAGGTGCTTATTGTATGCCAAGTGTATATCCTAGAAATCTATAGCTCCTTTCCCACATAGTTCTGCCAATACTTAGCACTGGTATCCTGAAATACATCCACCTCAATTCTGCCCCCTGATGAACTGAACTGAACTTTAATAATCCTGCTAAATTGCCTTGTGACTCTGCCATGTGAATAAAGACGACAGACTCTAAGTTAGATTGTAAGCATCAAAATTAATTTATTGCAAAGGTCAGGCTGCTCTCCTAGTGTTTTGTTGTGCTTGAAGGTTAGTCCCTGTCTAAGTTGTATTCAGAAAAGATTTCAAGATACAGCCAGATTGAAAACCAAACATTTGGAGATAAAAGCCTGTAGACTCTAACTCCCTGGAAATAGCAAGCAGCTGCAGTGATTTCATGTGTGTATATAATATATCATAATCTCCAAGAGATGATGGGCATTAAGTTCAGCACCTTTTGCTCGCAGAGCAAATGTCTGCTCATCCTTTCCACCTAGCTGCTCATGTCAAGAGTTAAGAAATATTTCTTACCAAATGACTTCTAAGCTTGCTTGCCTCTGAGAAGTGATGCTCCTGGGAAAGCAAGTCCTATCAATGGAGTTCGACTCAATAAGATATAATCACATTCATATGATGCCAGACACCTCCATCCTGGTTCCCTTTAACCTTCATCTGTCTTTCCAATTTAACACCGGGTCAGTCTTTACAGCTCAGTTCTTTTGGCCAACACTATTATGAGTCCATGCAGTCTGATGTATGTGCCCATTATGTTCATCAGTTCAAGTTCTACAAGAAGCATCCATGTAGTTTCTTGTCATTTTTACAACCAGAAAAATTTACTTAGGCTTTTTATGGAGTCTTGTTTGGCCTTTACCTTGTGAGAATTTGCCTTAGAAGTTTACTTAGGGAAGGACTCATTCTTTAGAGTTTCCTGGTTTTCCTGTCTCTCTCACCACTATAAAGGCCCGATAAGTATATGTTAGTTTATCTGTAACTAGGGAACAAAACCCTAATGGATTATACTAGGTTCAGAAGTCAGATGTGTCATTTTTCTTCTTGGAAGTAAAAAGTTCCCTCTGAGGTTACACTGTACTCTTCAGAAGTAACAATATACTCCACGGTTCTGCGCCACAAACTCCAATACGGTTTTGCCAAGTGCAGTGGTTAGAGATTATGTGCTTTTCACTGGAGTTGAGAGGGGACTGAAAACCAGGATTCGTTGCATTCCCTGAATTATGCCCTCTTGAAATTCTAGCCTCAAAGTCCTATGTCGGCCCTCTTTCTAACCCAAATCCTGTTTTGTGAAGGCAGTGCCATCTCTTCATTTTCACTTAAATTCGCCTTACCTTTCTGTTTTCTTCAGCAGAGCTCATCAATATCGATCTGTTTTGCAGGGATGTTTTGAGGACACAATGCTGATAAGAAAACACTCTATGAGAGAATATCGATGACAGTTGTTTTGTAGGCACAAAAGGAGAGGGCACTCAGTAGTAATTGGGGGCCATGTTTAGCTACTCGACCGCCCATTATCATTAGTGCTCAAATTGAATCTAATGCATCATAATAATGCAGCATGGGCTACACATGGAAAGGAGGGATTTATTCTCATGTGCTGATTGTTAGCAATGACAAGCTGTTTGAACATATTCGGAACACAGTTGTGTGTGTGTCTTTTGTTTCTCTTCCTTTCATTGTTTGGAAATCTAATATTTACCCTTTGCTTATTCTATTTTCTCCTTTTACGTTGCATGCTAAAATATTGTTTTTAGTTCCTCCTTTTAGAGCTTTATTTCTCAATGAACAGCTAGAACACAGAGGATGGATTTAGAAAAGCAGTTAAGTAGCAAAGTCCAATTTAAGCATGCTGGTAGATCTTATCACTGGGCTTTATTAATGGACCTCATTCTGGCTACATTGCACTTCTTTCCGTATGCATTTGTATAAAAGCCCCTGCCTGTCTCATTAACCCCTTTGACTGGTGCTAACTCATTCCTGAGCATTTGTTGCCAGAACTGCAGCTGTCCCTCAGCTGGAACCCCAGTGCTGGCTCCTTTGTGGGCCATGTGGAGCTGGCCTATTTGTTCCAGGCGTCAGCTGTTAGGCGGAGGGCAAGAGACTAACAACCTCTGAGGTCAAACAGCCTGTCCTGTTTCCTTTTTTGCAGCAGATGGGCATGTAGCTGTCTGGCCCTAGGGCTGGGAAACGTGTGGGTACATGACCAGTGTGCATCCTCTCTCACCCACTCTGGGCACCAAAGCAGGTAGCCTAGCTCCATGTTCAAAAATATGATCAATAATTGCTGTCAGTTGTCTGAATCTCTCTCTTCCTTTAACCCCTGAGGCAGCTGTGGGGAATTGTTTGTAATGTATGCCTGTTCATAGAAATAACTGCCAGCACTTTTATGGAGCATCTCTTGTGTGTGTTTCTGCCCATTTACAGATTGGATTATATGCTTTGCAGAAGCTTACCACTGCTTACTCTCTTTCCATCAACTCTTCCAGGAGACACCCCTCTTTTAAAACAAATCGGAAATGCTATGCAAATGGCTATGTTCCTATCACACTGGCAAATTTAGGAGCGGCAGAAGGTTCCTTGGGCATAAGGTGATGAGTTATTAACACATCTTACATTCATTTCTATTTGATATAGCAGCAATGTCCAATGAGAAAAGTATTACATACTTGTAATGTGGAACTACCTTTTGTCCTAGTACTTATGAAGACCAGAGCCAATACAACTTTCATATACACAGACTAAGCAGGTATAGTAGGAACTGTAGGAAGTACGAAGATGGAAAACTTCCACACAGACCAGGAACATAGCACTAGAGAAGAAATTTTAATTTTGCCTGTGTTGTGCCAGTTTTGCTAGAAAGTCCATGAAAATTAATCTACAGATTAAGACTATGCTCATAAAATTCCTGTATAGCCTTGTACCTTTGCTAGAATTGGTAATAGGCCATCAACAACAACAGCAGAACAGCCACACAACTGACAACTAACAGCTTTCCAAATCTATTTACAGTTGACTACTCTTGCTTTAACTATCTCAACAACCCTGTAAGATTGTTATAAATTGTTGGCTGTGCTTTTATGGTGAAAATATCCCAGGCCCAGCGACACAGACACTAAGTGACTTGCTCAAGGTTACATAACTAGTAAACAGCATTGTCTTCTGACTCCAGACCTCTGAGGCACTCATGATAAACAATACACACTGCCTTGTAATTGTGCAATCCAGCCCACTGCTCCTTCTACATTCCCAAATCTGGGTAATTCTGTAATTCTAACCTGAAATTCCAGGTAAACGAATTCAGGCTCTGCAGGGATTCACTTTAAAACCAAACGGAAAGTAGCCACATTACTAGGGAATTAGTGCCTTGGCATGCGGATTTACTGCTAAATGATATCTTTGGCACTCATGTTTATTCCTAGATCACAAACTACTGATCTAGCTGAGAGAGGAAGGTTGGAGAGTGAAGAAGCAGGCAGAGAATGAGAGAAGAGTAACTGTGCTGACTAGTTTTATGTCGACTTAACACAGGCTAGTCGTTTGTGGAGATGGAACCTCAATTGAGAAATTCTCCCATTAAATTGGCCTGTGGGCAAGCCTGTGCGTGTTTTCTTGATTGATGATTGATGCGGGAGGACCCAGCTCACTGTAGGCGGTGCCACCCAAGCCTGATGTCCTGGGTGCTGTAAGTAAGCAGGCTGAGCAAGCTTTAAAGACCATGCTAATAAGCAGCCCTCTTCTGTGGCTTCTGCTAGAGGGGGCCCTAAATTCCCCCAATAATGGACCTGTGAGGCACACCTGAAAGCTGAAATAAACCCTTCCTCCCAAAATTGCTTTTGATCATGGTCTTTATTCAAAGAAATCGAAGCCCTAAGAGAAGAAGTAAGCTCTTACAACTAAAGAATCCTTTAGAAATCAGATGAAATATTTCTGAAGTGATACATTTGAGATACCTAGTAGAACTGTGAAGATAAGCAAGGAATGATTAACACAAGACCCTAGTCTTTTTTTTTATAAACCACATGGCGCAGTTTTCACTACTTTTCTTAATAGTTTTTATATGTCTCTTCTAAATTTTCATTTATAATTGCTCAGTCTTTAATTAAAAGATAGAAGTAAGCACCAATTGTACTCAGGAGTTTTGTTTTGTTTTGTTTTTTAAGAAAGTAAAAGGAAACCTAAAGTTAGGAGGAAGCCATCCAGGAGATAGAGGAAGGAGTTGGAGGAGAGAGTGTAAGTATGGAAGTGGGTATAATCTAAATAATTATATTCACATACCAAAGAACAAATCGTAAAACAAAGAGGCAAAGTGAGTTAGTAGAAAAATAGGATTTGATATACAGGAATAGCTTTACTGCTCTTGGAAGTGAGATGCTGTTGATAAAAATAAAAAAACCTTGGCCAGTTTACAATGGCAGAGTCTCCGGTAACATACCAGTCAGATTCTCAGAAGCACTGATATGTATGGAAGGTATGCTTTCCCAGAATAGTCCTGAAATGTCTGAGTATTTACATGGGCTTGCCTCTCACTTTATCTTCTTTCTCACAATGAGCTTCCAGCTTCTTTGAGATAAGAACAATTGCAAGGTCCTTTGGGGATTTGAAGTTGAATGCCTTAACTGTAACCCTGGATTAACATGTTACTTAAAGACTTATGGCGTTCCTTGGTCTTCAGCCTGGAAGGGAATTCAGTACATAAGTGAGCTTGTATATTTATTTTCATTCTTGGTTGGTTTCTCTCTGGCCAGTCTAGACAACATGTAAGCATGGGCTATCAGGAATTACATCTTTTCTTCCATGTGGAAATAAGTGGATAAGCAAATACTCCCAGACTGATTTTCTTTCCAATTCATTATTTACAGGGAATTCACCCTTTCCTATCATTTAAGAATCAAATTTACTCTAGCAGTCCCTATAAGGTTTGCTGGGGAGATCATTGCCAAATTAGATGCCTTGTATTTTTTTTAATACCGTATATGTCCTCCACATTAATGCCATTAAACACACACACACACACACACACACACAGAGAGAGAGAGAGAGAGAGAGAGAGAGAGAGAGAGAGAGAGAGAGAGAGAGAGAGAGAGATTAAAAATTATCTCATTAGTGGCCTAGAGATTCACTCAAGAAGAAATTTTAAGTTAACACATAATTGCATACAAAGGAAAGAACGTTAATAACTCGCATCTTTTCCCATTTGAATACTGTTGCTGCATTAAAATACTCGGAAGAGCTGTGGAACTAAATGGGGAGAAATATGACATATATATATGAAAGTTTCCAAGAAAGGAAGAATTAGTAATGCTGTCTCAGAATCATAAACTGACAACAAAATTTACTTGCATACAGATTGTTCCTAGAGTAGACTGATACAATGGGCTTCCTCTGCTCAGCTGTCACAAAGGTCACAGATATACCCCTAACCTCCCTCTGTCTTGGTTAGAAAGTTGGAAATAAAGAGCAGTCCTTGCCAGCAATCTTCCATGCATTGTCATGAATAATTAAGATGTGACTGTGATCAGTTCTACCTTTCTCTCACCACAGATGGGATTAGAAAAGAAAGTGTGTGTACAAATGCCACCCATGTTTCTTCTTTTTTGTTTTTTAGTCCAGTAACATTTAGTAAGACTTAAAGAAAATATTCTAACATCTATGCTATCTTTGTGAGTCTAAAGTCTTACATGTAACTTATCTTTAATCCTAACCAAGGAAAACTATAACCATAACTATCTGTCTTCAACTTCATCAAAGACCACAGAAAGATAATACATATACTTTAGAATGACAGAGACAACTACCCTGGTCAGTCACCCGAAGTTCTTCTGTAATGTTCCAACTTCAGCCTATAGAGCATAGGCAGACTCCTCAGCAAAGCAGGAAACTTTAAACTGTTCACCTGTATTGGCAGTTTGTCAGTCCCTTTTCTCTGTGTCCTGTAAAATGTCTGAAGACTCTTCTATGAAGCAGGAACCCTATAGCAATGTCCATCTTGTATCAGCAGTCACTTTTAGGTGGGTACTGCAAGTCCAGTTTATACAGCATAAAGTCAAACAGTCCAGACAAGAGCAGTATCTTGCCTAAATGGCTTGTCTAGCCATATTGAAAGCAAACTCCATAATGCATTTCTTCAAGGTCCATCTTCCTTTCTGATGCGATGATGTTGCAAGGAGCAGTTGTGCCTCACTGTTTAGACAAACCTTAAACCATTTTAAATGCCATATTCTGTAGGTCTTGGAAAGGTTTGAAGAATATTTATCCATCTCAAAAATATCTCTGTATATTTTGAAAACCTAACTTAACTCTAAGTTTTGACTATCATGGGTAACTATCTATAATATGTAGTAAATTGTACATTACATTTCTAAATGAGCTATGTAAACACAATACCTAAACAAGAGGAGAAATATCTTATCACAAAATTGACCTTAAATTGTCTTAATAAATGAAAATCCATTCCAAAACAAAGTATTCATATCTATATCACAATCCCCTTTTTACCTTTAAAGATATTGGTTGTGATCATTAACCATTTATAACCAACCCCATATAAATGAAAACAAATATGTTTCTTGAGGAATAGAAAGCACACGAGCTTTGGAAATTGTTCTGGTGAGGTTGGGGTATAAACTGAAGTAGAAAGGTAACACTGGCTAAGCAGTGCTTTTCTAAAATGCATCAGTTGGGACCTTGGAGGCAGCTCAGTATGTAGAGCACTAGCTGCCTCCAATGAACCCAATGAACTGAGGTAAGTAGTTGTTATTGATTATAGTTATAATATTAATTTAGTATGTAAAATAAAATGTATCAATTTGATGAGGAAGTATAAGTTAGTCTTTTTCTGGTAGTGTTCTTGGTATAAAGACAATGTTAAAGAGAAGCTATCCTGTTCTTTTGTTGTTGTTATAACTATATTCTCTGGTTGGCTGGTACCTTTATGTGGAAGTATAAGTTAGTCTTCTTCTGGGTAGTGTTCTTGGTATAAAGACAATGTTAAAGGGAAGCTATGCTGTTCTTTTGTTGTTGTTATAACTATATTCTCTGGTTGGCTGGTACCTTTATGTCCCTTCTCTGTGAAGGAATCAGAATATTCTCCTCTCCTCATCTCTAACACCCATTATTCAAAAGATGGCACAGGCAAATCTCAGAATTGTTACTCCATTAGTAATTACTCATATTCTACAAACATCTTATTGAGCTAAGCACTACAGTAGACATATATCTTCTCCTTTAATTTTCACTACCATTCTATGCGACAAGCACCACTATCATCCTCATTTTTACACTTATAAAATAAAGTGCAAAGACTTCAATTCACTTCCCAAGTATTACACAGTTAATTAGTAGTAAACTAGGATTAAAATTCAATTGTAATCCAAAGACTGATCTTAACTGCTGTTATAGCCACAGTTTGCTTCAGTGTCATACTGTATTAAAGGCTGAGAGTTCTCTTACACTTTTAAAATTAATTCTTCTATAATTTCATGCATACATTTACAAAGTATTTCAAACATATTCACCCCTCTCTATTCCCTGGAATTCCTCCCAGATCCATCCCTCAATCCCATATCATTTGCTAACTTCATATCCTCTTTTTATATACAGACCACTGTGTATGAGTATGGGCCATCCACTGGATCATAATCAACCTATATGTGAACACACCCTAAAGAAAACTGACTCTTCCTGCCCCCTAGAAGCTATAAACTAAGAGTTACTTCACGGGTAGGCATGATGGCTCTTGAGACTCTCTCCTGTCCATATTGTAATGTTGACTTGCTTGACTTTGTACCAGTTTTTGGCAGGCTGCTATGAGTTCCTGAGTACAATTTTCCTGTCTTACCCAGAAGACAGTATTTAACTTCAGTCCTCCCTGAACTCTGTCTCTTATAATCTTTCCCCTTTTCTGTGATGGTGTCTAAGCCTTGGAAAGAGGGTTTGATACAAATGTCTCATTTGTGCCTGATCCTTCAACTGACATTTAGTTTCTACAATTTGATTATTGTCCAGTGCACAAAGAAAGTCTGGGAGCTAAACTAATCTGTAGATATACAGATACTTATTTAGAGGGCAGTTTGATACTAAGTTCATTTAACAAAATAATAGCAATAGGTTTATTCCTGGGGCCTAAGAGTTTCCTAACCATGGATTGTTGGCTAGATTTATAGTACCAGATGTGTTTTTTATGTAAAGAGTTCCTTAAATCCAATTCAAAAGTAGTTGGTTACTCTATAGCATTCATGCCACTATTGCACCCTTGAGCATGTCTCACGAAGCAGGTAATTTTATGTCACAATGTTCACAACTGTGTAAGTGTATTGATGACCTTTCTCCTACAGTAGCTTATATAGCACCTTATGGTACTGTGAAAACTGGCCAGTTTCAGCTTGATTTTCATATGTACTGTGACAAAATTATGTGATCTCTCCAGCAATAGTGTCTTACTGTCAAAATCTGGAATGGTACCAAAGGAAAATAACCTAGAGCCAGGTATGGGTATTTCTCCTTGAATAATTAATTGATCAGAGGTGGCAGGAGATCCTCTAAGCAGTAACAGGGTTAAGAGTTCTCTAGTTGCTCTGACCCAGTTACATGCTGGTAGCTGATGAAAGGTAGTAGTTTTCAGAAGAACAAAATGAGTTGTTTTGAAATATGAAAGGTGGTAGGAGTGATGTAAAAATCTGTATAGTAAAGGTAGTGTTTTCAGATTATTTGCCAAAGGGGGGTAAAGTTTAGAAATTCTGTTCTGCTGTTCATGGAGGTAATAGGGAAAAAGAAGTTCAGAAGGAGCCAGAGCTGCTGGCCCAACACATATCCTACCATTAGTCACTGTCTCCCATGGTTGTTTGTGTGTATATATAGCTTTACCCGTAATAGTTGAGAATGACCCTGCTAAGGCAGGTAGTCCTCAAGCCAAAGTTCCCATTATCACTAGGGTTTAACACTTGACATGTTTATAATTATCGTGGCCAGGGCCCCACCTCCCTGACCTAGACCATGCCCATGGTTAGTGCCCTTGCAAAGCAAGTCAATAATATAGTCTCAGAGACCAACCAACTGAAGAATAGAAAATGACTATATTTGTTCACCATTCTACCATAGAAGCATAGATTCAGGTATGGCCAACACATATTAAACACCCATGTTATTTTTAGCACAGCACCATGAAAGGGTTGATATCAGTCTCATTATTAGATGAAGAAACTGAAGCTCTGTGTTTCTCAAATTTGTAGTAGTCATAAGAGTTACTTAGGCTACTTGATCATAAGATAGATTTTCCATCACCACCCGTATGAAAATCTCAGCAGTGGACCCTAGCAATCTGCCCATTTAGCCTATACTCCCAAGTGAACAGAATTACATGGTTGGAAGGCACTTTGACAAACACAAATGTGATTAATGCACAGGGAGTACATGGCAGAGCAGAGCACAGAGTAGCCCTCTTAATTACAGATGGACTTCATGCGGTGTTTATCTTTGTTATACTCTATTTCCTATGGCAAAGAAGTTGACTGGGACATGTCAGACAGATTTCAGAATCAGAAGTAAAACAAAGCATTTTGTAAATTAACTATAAGACTGCTCTTTCTTTCAAGAGAACTTGCAAAACTTTCAGTGGTAGAGTAGTGGGTTGCCAACTAACATTTTATGCAACCTGCCTTCAGAAAGGGTGAAGCTTTAGGAGGTTGGTTACTCATTTCATGCTACTATTTTTTCTTGTTTCTTTTACCCCACCTCTAGCCAACACCATTGACAGCTACACCATTAACACAATGAATATGCTCAGTACCTGAAGTACATTTAGTCAGTTTGTTAAATATGGAGAGTTCTGGTTAAAAACCAGTAACTACAAGAAGTGAGAGCCCCATAAGTATTTTAGCATGTGTGCTTCAAAACTGGGCTTTGAAATGGGTTGCTTAAAAGAAACTAGAGAAGCTATTACAGGAGCTAGTGTAAGTAGCCTTTTTAGAAGCATATTTATTCAGTTTGGAGTTCTTTATTTAAATGGTAAGTGTAGATACATTGAATAAATGTGATGATGCTATTCTAAATGAGAAGGCTACAGGAAACCATTTGGCTCTACCTATCCCAAGATGATAATATTTCAGTTGATCTAAGAAAGTTAAAAAGCAAATTGGTTATCCAGTATTGTCTATGATAGTCCAGGAAAGCCCAGAAGGATGGCGTTCTTGTTGGCTGAAAAAAGCCTTCTAAAGATCCTACAATGGAGCCTGATAAGTTTTCAGGTCTCTTGGACCAACCCTCAACTTAGTCTCCTGGCTCATATTCACTAAATAACCTTCAAGTAACAAGCAATATACCTGGGAGTCTTCAAATGCATGCTTAGCAACAAGGGAAACCTCTGGTTCTAGGTCAAAAGTGTGTAAGAAGACACTCCCACAGGGCAGCTAATGGTTTGTTTGTCACCAATAAAAGGGAGAGGGAATTAAGTGCAAACCAAGATGGCGTGCTTGTTCTATTTCAGACATTAGACTCAGCATTCTTAGCAATAGTGTAAAGCTCAGTGTTTAAAAGTGTGAGCTCTAGAGCCATACTTTCCCAAATTGGATTTCTAACTCCAGACTTACATATATCTGTGGTGAGCTAGGCAATTCCTAATTTATTTGTGTTTTGTTTTTATCTGTAAAATTTACATAATTAATAAATATTACCTGTGTCATTTGCTCATTGAGCATAACATGTAATGAGTATGCTCAGGGCCTGAAATGCATCTTTAAAAAAAATCAACATTTCTACTTGAATACATCATTAACTATAAAACTGTTTTCACACAGTTACCATTTATTCAATATTCAAAATCAAAATAATTATTATTGGGGCTGGGGGATTGCTCATTCATTAATATACTTTCTGCATAAACATAAGGACCAGCATTCAGACCCTCAGAACTCATACAATTGCTGTGTGGGTGTGGTAGGCATTGTGACCTACCTATAATACTAGCATCAGATATGGAATCAGGGCAAACTGCTTAGCAAAAATAGTCATATCAGCAGTAGGTTTGACTGAGAGACTCTGCCTCGATGAATAAGGTCAAAAAGCTATAGAGGGTGACTCCTGATTCCCGACATCACCCTTGGGCGTCCACATGAACACACATAAGTATGCATATCCACACACATGCAAAATGTGTAAATACAGACATATAAACCATACACACATTTGAAAATTGTGGAAGGGGGTAAGTGACAGAATAATTGCCATCATCTTAGTACCTAAAAGATTATCAGTATCTTCAGCTAGAGGTGAATAAATTGATGAAAAGTTGGTAGAACTGTCAAATCAGACAAGTAATAAATACTAGAACTATGGTTAGATGTTTGTATCTGTCTGGCTCCAAGGTCTATTATTTCCCCTATACCATGTTGCCTTCGTAAATATAGGGTATATGCTATGAATTCGTGATTGGGGCTGGGCCAAAACCTGTGACCTCCTTTCTTTCTACCACCACCCATCTCTCACTATAACTGTTACCAGAGCACTTGCATACAATATTCGTTTCAAACTCACCCATTCCCTTCTTTCCAACTCCTTCAACATCCCCCGCCATGTCTACCTCCCAATCGCATGTACTCTTTTTTCATAATCCACTAAGTACAGTTAGTGTTGCCAGTATGTGCATGGATGTAGGACCATTCACTAGCTCATGAACAATCTGTGAGGGACTGCATCCCTGAAGAAAACTGACCCTCCCCAAGAAACCATAAGCTTCCAGTATCTGCTTAACTGTGGGAAAGACTTCTGAGCTTTTGCCCCATTTATGCTGGAATTTTGGCTGCCTTTATTTTGTTCAAGTCTAATAGAACCAATTTAAAAACTGTAATGTTGTCATAACTCCTCTATTACTGACTCTAGAACTATCCTGCTTGTACAGAAGAATAGCAAATCACTGGGTTGCTGTTTAGTATATGAAAGTTCCTTATACCCTAAAGTTCTCATCTGTATGTCTTAAGGATTAAGCTATCTCCCACCCCATCCTGCTACACTCACAATCCATGTGAGAATGGCTACTTATTATATACACTAACATTAAGACCCTTTTCTCCCCTCTCCTTGTTTCCTTCCCCATCTCCCTCCCTTCCTCTCAATCCCCTCCCCTTCCCTTCCCTTTCCAATAAAAATAAATTGTGACATCATAGTTCTCTTGGGTGGCTCTTTGATCCATCCTAGATAACACTCACAAGGAAGCAAAGCACCTGCTTGTCTGATAGTGTCATCTGTCTTTGCTGTCTCAGAGGTTTGTCTTACAGAATTTATTGTCAGGTCTTTCAGCCTGCATAACCATGATGCAAGCTATGGCGTCATTGCCGGTGGCATTGGCAACAGGACACTGGATACCTGGGGCTTCAGTGCATTGTTCACAAGCAATAAGGGATTGTTAATTTTCAAGGAAAATGAACAAGGACTCAAAATAACACTTGCAGAGCACAATAAATTGCTTCGTGAGCAATAAATACCAAGCGGAAGATAAAACCTTGAGCCTCAGGCTTAATGCAATCCAAAAACATGATTTATTCTGCTGTTTCCTTTCCATTAGCCAAAGAACTGAAAGCATAATTTTATTCATTTCTGGGGCACACAATCCTATCCTCAGAGCATAATGTATCAAAGGAAATATTTTTGTGTGCCTATTGTGTACAAGGTTCTATGTGATGTGCCCAGAATTGAGGTTTCTTCTGTGTTCTATGCAAACATTTTCTAAATTTTCTCTTGCTTCATTTCAGCATAGGGGGTTCCTAATACTATATCCAGTACCACTCTCTAAACAGCACCAGATCAACCATTGGTAATGCCTGTCCCCCCCACCACCACCACCACAGGAATGATTTCTTTGATGTGAAGCATAGAAATGGACAAACAGGTTAATAGATTCCTGGTTATTCTTAGTATTTACTGCATAGTATCATGAGAGAGTAGAGCAAAAACTATGGACATGGGATTGACTGTGCAAGTGAAAGATGATTCAGGATCACAAAGAAAGCAGGAGTATGAACCACTCTTCATTAAGAATCCACAAAATTGTGAACTATGGGGATGTGTCAGTGAGTAAAAGTAGTAACCACAAGGAAGCATAATGACCCAAGTTTTATAATGACCCAAGTTCAATCGCTGGAACTCACCCAAAGGTGCTAGATGCAGTGGCATACATCTGTGACAAGTAAGTGAATAAATAAATGGATATATTTTTAAAGGACACACAAAATTGCTGCCATAGAGAAAAGTCATTCAAACTTGGTACAGTAGGCATTTAGACCCAGCTAATTCTTCACTCTAGAAGACTGTCTGACAGGACAAAAAAAGGTCATCATCTTCCCTGGCCTCTAACCACTCACTAGGCAGATCTCAGTAGCTACTCCCTGACCCCAAATGGTACAAAAATTTTTCCAGACATTGTCAAGCTTCCATTGTCAAGAAATCATAGACCCAGACTGTAAATTTTTATTCTGACCCCACAGAAAGCTCACTGTTGGCCTCTGTTCCTATTAATTCATCAATACAATGGGATAATAAGAGGTTATTTCATAGAGTTGCTTTGAGTTTTAAATTAATATATGTAAAATGCCAGAACAATGCCTGGCACATAGTAATCATGATCAAAATGTTAGTCCTGCTATGGTTTCTGTTATATTATTCACCATTTTTCTAAGTACTGGTATGGTCCAGAGGTTTGGGGTCTACTCTTATTTTGTACTATCTTCCTTCTGCAGAAATGACTAGAGAGTTAAGTCCACAGTCCAGAATCACACAGTGTAAAGAGATTTTGGATAGCTTCAGATTTGCTAAATAAACAAAGCAGGTAATCTCTGCATTGCACGTTTACAGAGTTCTCTCGTTTAAAGTAGATTTATTGGTGTAAGTAACAAAATTAAATGAGATTTATGTCCCCTGACCAGCTCTCACAAGTCATCCTCTGGCCTCCATGAATGCATGGCTCATGCTTGTCCACATACAAACACAAAATAAACAAATACTATTATTCTCAAAAAAGAATTGGAAAAGAGTAAATTACCAGAAAAGGTGAGTTTTTATTTGGATAAAGAATATAGTTGGGCTGGGTGATGATGGCACACACCTTTAATTCCAGCACTCAGGTGGGACAGGCAAAGTTTGAGGCCAGCCCAGTTCATAAAGTGAGTTCCAGGACATCCAGAGAGCTGTTAGGTGGAAAAACACTGTCTCAAAAATTCAAAAAGCAAAACAGAAGAATATACTTGGAGAGAGGGTACCAACATATACTTATTTGAAAAGAGAAAAAGAGAAACATTTATAGTCATGAACTCCAATATGTTAGAATGTATAATCTTCGTTTTCAAATAACTTTTACAGAATGGGTAATAGTGGTTCATAAACAGGCACAGACTTGGAAGTTATGGAGTAACATCATGTTAAAGTGGATAATCACTTTAATAGCTTTCATTCCTTTGGTGCTTATTGCACTCTTATTTCAAAGTGCCATATCTTCAATCCAGTTACCTCAAAGGCACTTATAGACAACTGCCATATAACTTCTGATCTCTTGAAGAGTTGTCACACAGCAAAGTAGGAGTACTAGGGAAGGTATTTTCAAGAGCATCTTGTATCACTAGGATTTGCCTTTTCTCCAGCTCCTTCTGAGTATTCTTGGCTGCTGCTAATAAATTATAGGAGTCAGGGGAAACAGAGAAATGTCCTAGTTTGATGAGATACTTCAAGAAATTGCTAGAAATTAGGCTTGAAAGAGAATTAGACTAAGGCTCAACTTTTCCACCACTTAATGATAACTCTGCAGATATATTTAGCATTGCACATTTTGTTAATGTGAATCATTAATCTGGACCACTGGGAAGCAAAAGATCACCTAAAATTTGTCTTTGAATGAAAACTTTTGCAACCTTGCTTACATAAATGATTTGCTGATACAAGCACATGATTATAGGTAATAAGATCAGACTGAATTAATAGTTGGATAGATCTGTCTCTGGTTGTAACTCTAAGCAAACTTCTATATATATTTAGTTGCTATCGAGAAATGGTTTGGCAATAATGGCATCTCTATATTAAAATAGTTTATCGTTCTGAACATAGATATAGCAATCAATGAATACTATTAGTTGCTATCGAGAAATGGTTTGGCAATAATGGCATCTCTATATTAAAATAGTTTATCGTTCTGAACATAGATATAGCAATCAATGAATACTATTGTATGCATTGCCCATGTACCAAAGTCACTAAGATTTAATTTTTGTTAGTCATTTATTCAAATATATCATGAATTGCTACTTTGTACCACACATGGAATGATGAATTAGAGGCTTAAAATGATGCCTATACTGGATGCAGTGCCACACACTTCAACCCCAGCACTTAGAAGGCAGGAGCAGACAGATCTCTGTCAGCTCCAAACAAGCCAGAACAACATAGCGTGACCCTGTCTCAAAAAGTTATTAAAAATGTGCTTAACCTCTTAAACCCCATCTCTGACCCAAGGGAGTGACAAGCTTGAAGAGGTAAATGTAGCCAAGAAGTACAATTCAAGACCGTTGGTGGTAAATATTCAGTTGATCTTGATTCTTAAGATCCTCTAACCTGATGATCTTCCAAGCATGCTCTGAAAGGAAATCATAGACTTCTTTACAGACCCACTGAAATGACTCTTTTCCAGTGAAAACGTCCCTAGCAACTCATCTCCTCCACCCTTCACATCTCCAAAGACATATACTCAAACCCATTTCTGTAGCTTCAGTTACTCTTCTGGAGTCCCATAGCACTTTGCTCATGGTTTTATTGTAATGCTTATTACAATAATTGATATTTGGTTCTCTATCTGTGCCTCTCACTATACTGCAGGCTGTCCCAACAAACAGGCTTTGGTCATTTCTGTATTCTTAATCACTAGCATAGAACCTGTATAGAAAGACAGCAAAAACCGAGTTTGAGGAAGAGGATTCTAAAAATAAGCAAACATACAAAAATCACATAAAAGTTGTAATGAGAACATATAGGAAGGAATAATTAATTCCAGCTTCACGGGGCTGTGGTATTTAAGATGACCCTTGGAAAGTGAGTAATATTTGACAGGTAGAGATAGGTGGTACAAGAAATAAAGGAGAACAGAAGAACGTTTAAAACACACTTGGTAATTTAGGAATGACAGTCATTTTGGTAAAATAGTGGTACTAGTTATACAGGGGTCTTATCTATACTTATATTTAAAAAAAACTTACCAGGAACTGTACTTTGAACATATTTCTTATTTGTTTTATTTTTGAGACAGGGTTAGTCTGTAGTGCTTTGGATCCTGTCCTGGAACTCGCTCTGTAGAGCAAACTGGCCTCAACCTCATAGAGATCCCCCTGCCTCTACCTCCTGAATGCTGGGATTAAAGGCATGTGCCACCAATGCCCGATTCTTTTGAACATCTTAGCAGGCAATTTGATTAACAGACATTTTGAAAAGATGAGTAGACTATTGTTCTTTAAAACTGACAATTTCAATCATTATCCTTTTCATCCTGGCCCCAAAATTTGTTCAGACTTTGGGGAAACTGATACGTAGTAGATTCCATTATTTGATTTCAAAATCCCATTGTGTTTTTTTTTTCCTTTATTTATTTAAATTTGAAACAAGGTTGTTTTACGTGTCAATCTCAGTTCCCTCACCCTCCCATCCTCCCCTATCACCCCCAGAAAACCCAAACCCATCCACTTTCTGCTCCCCAGGGAGGGCAAAGCCTTCCATGGAGAGTCTTCAAAGTCTGTCACATCATTTGGAGCAGGGACTGAGCCCTGCCCCATGTGTCTAGGCAGAGAAAGTATCCCTCTATGTGGAATGGGCTCCCAAAGTCCATTCTTATACTAGGAATAAATACTGATCCATTACTAGAGGCCCCATGGACTGCCCAGTCTTCCTAACTAACACCCACATTCAGGGGGTCTGGGTCAGTCCTATGCTGGTCTCTCAGCTATCACACTGGGATGCATGAGCTCCCCGTTGTTTGTGTCAGCTGATTCTGTGAGTTTCTCCAGCCTGGTCTTGACCCCTTTGCTCATCACTCCTCCCTCTCTGTAATTGGATTCCAGAAGTTCAGCTAATTTTTAGCTGTGGGTGTCTGCTTCTGCTTGCATCAGCTACATAAAGGCTCTAGGGTGGCATATAAGGTAGTCATCAATCTCATTATCGTGGAAGGGTGTTTAAGTTAGCCTCTTCAGTATTGCAAAGATTGTTATTTGGGTTCATCCTTGTCAACCTCTAGGCATTTCCCTAATGCCAGATTTCTCCTTAAATCTATAATGGCTTCCTCTATTATGGCATCTCTCTTTTTTTTTTTTTTTTTTTTTGCTCTCCTCTATTCTTTCCCTGACTCCATCTCCCTGTTTATCATGCCCAACTCTCCTCTTTTCTTTCTCCTAACTCCCTCTCCCCTCCCACCATGCTCCCAATTTGCTCAGGAGATCTTGTCCATTTCCCCTTCCCTGGGGAACCATGCATGTCTCGATTAGAGTCTTTCTTGATTCCTAGCTTCTCTGGTGGTGTGAATTGTAGGCTGGTGATCCTTTGTTCTTTGTCTAAAATCCATATATTAGTGAGTACATACCATGTTCCTCTTGTTGTGACTGGGTTACCTCACTGATGATGGTTTCTTAGAGTTCCATCCATTTGCCTGCGAATTTCGGGATTCCATTGTGTTTTTCCAATGAGTAGTACTCCATTGTGTAAATGTAGCACATTTTCTTTACACATTCTTCAGTTGAGGGACATCTAGGTTGCTTCCAGGTTCTGGCTATTACAGATAATGCGGATGTGAACATAGCTGAACAGATGACCTTGTAGTATGAATGTGCATCTTTGGGGTGTATGCTAAGAGTAGAATTACTGGATCTTGAGGGAGAGGATGAATTTCCATTTTCTTGAGGAATTGCCATACTGATTTTCAAAATGGCTGTACATGTTTGTACTCCCACCAGCAGTGGAGGAGTGTACCCCTTTCTCCACATTCTTTCCAGTATAAACTGTCTTTGGTGTTTTTGATTTTAGCCTTTGTGACAGGAGTAAGATGGGATCTAATAGTTGTTTTGATTTGCATTTCCCTGATGGCTAAGGATGATGTTGAGCACTTTCTAAGTTTCTTTCAGCCATATTATATCCCTCCACTGAGAATTCTCTATTTAGTCCATTTTTTAATTGGATTATTTGGTGTTTTGGTAACTAGCTTCTTGAGTTCTCTGTATATTTTTGAAATCAGCCCCCTGTCAGATATAGGGTTGGTGGATATCTTTTCCCATTCTGTGGGCTGCCATTTTGTCTTGTTGACTGTGTCCTTTGCTTTACAGAAGCTTCTCAGTTTGAGGAGGTCCCATTTATTAATTGTCTATATCAGTGTCTGTGCTACTGGTCTTATGTTTAGGAAGCAGTCTCTTGTACCAATTTGTTCAAGGGTACCCCCCACTTTCTCTACTAAGAGGTTCAGTGTGACTGGGTTTATGTTGAGGACTTTGATCCATTTGGATGTAAGTTTTGTGCATGGTGATAGATAGGGATCTATACCAGCATCCAGTTATGGCAGCATCATTTGTTGAATATGCTTTTTTCCCTTCAAAGAAGAATTTAGCTTCTTTGTAAAAAACCAGGTCTTCTTAGGTGTGTGAGTTAATATCACAGTTTTCAGTTCGATTTCATTGGTCTACCTGTTTATTTTTGTGCCAAAACCACACTTTTTTCAGGACTATAGTCCTATAATAGAGTTTGAAGTCAGGGATAGTGATGCCCCCGGAAGTTCCCATATTGTACAGGGTTGTTTTTAGCTATCCTGGGTCTTTTGATTTTCCATATAAAGTTGAGGATTGGGCTTTCAAGGTCTGTGAAGAATTGTGCCTGGATTTTGACGGTGATTGCATTGAATCTGTAGATTGCTTTTGGCAAGATTGCCATTTTTACTGTGTTGATCCTACCTATGCAAGAGCATGGGAGATCTTTCCATTTTCTGGTATCTTCTTAAAATTTCTTTTTTTTAAGACTCAAAGTTCTTATTATATAGATCTTTCACTTGTTTAGTAAGTGTTACCCCAAGATATTTTATGTTGTTTGTGGCTATTGTAAAGGGTGATGTCTCTCTGATTTCCTTCTCAGCCCCTTTGTCATTTGTAGGGTTACTGATTTTTCAAAACCCCATGTTGAAAAGAGTTCCTGGGTTGTCTGTTTTTCTTTTTCACAGTAATACATAGCCCATGCTAAGGATAAAGGAAAGAGGCAAAAGAAAAGCATTTTGACACAAGTGCCTAGTTCTGGTCAAACTACCTGTATTCTCTGGGAGATGTTTTACAGTCGCTTAACCCCTAAACACTTGCTACCTGGAAAACTGGAAATCCTGCAGGACCTACTTATTTGCTGGACCCAAAATACAGTCGATGATACATGTTTGTTTTCTTACTAATATTACAGAGAAGCTATGAAAATGGATGAGCACTAAAAATGGATGTGAGGACTAAAGTTCCTTCAGGTGCGGCAGTCAGCAGCTCAGACTCTACTGTGGAATACTTCTGCTTCTCTCCCTTCTCTGGCCCTTGTCTCCTATCTACATATGTATGGGTGTTGTTGTTGTGAAGGCAAATTCAACACAGAACAATGACAAAACCTGGAAATTCAAAACTAATGTCTTTGGACATTTGCTTGTTCTCACCAGAACTAAAATAGAACAAGTATAAATAACACAACCAAGGACCATCCCTGATGTTGCCAGCTTGGAAGGACATGATGGACATTAATAAGCTACTCTTAGAACAGAGTTGCCTTCAGGGGTCTAATTGGCAGATGTTCATATTGGGATGGAGTAGAAAGAGTGTGTGATTTTCTTTTACCTGGAGGCTATCTGCAATCGGGGCGGGGGGGGGGTGGAATTCCCAAATGAAAACACTTTTGTTGTCAGAGAACTTATTGACTATATCTCACCCAACTGTTCAGTCAGCACGTGTATAACCCACTTCAATGTCTTTGCTTATGTCATCCCTTTTTTTTCTGTACTGTCCCTTCCTTTTCTTTATTAGCTAATAACTACCTATCACTCAAAATATACTCTATACAATTCTGCAGTATTCTTTCAACATCCCTTCTCTATAAAGTAATTTATCCTACTCAGGCCACAGAATCTCTTTATTCCCTAAACTTGAATAATCTAGTCTACACTACTCAAGTATTTTGTTTGTTCTTAATAATTTAAGTAGAGATAGTAAACAATAGTGATTAAAAAACATGTGTAATGTACAACCTTGGGTAATAGAGGTAACCTTTAGAAACCTCTCATTTGTTAAATGCAAATATAAATCCTCCCCACCTCATAGATTTGTCCTGAAAGTTAAATGACAATGGTGCATGCCAGCTGCTTTAGTTGACATATGGTAAGCACACAATAATTAGTGGTAGTGGAGGGCTGAAGTGGTACTAGTACTAATAGCAATTATCATTATCATCATCATCTGTCTGTTTTACTAGACTGTGCAGTCTTTGTGGATAGGGGCCTTGTGTACTGTCTGTGTTTTCATTGGTTTTCCCCTAACCCCCAGATATTCCATTAGCTGCTGATATCCCCAGCTCTTTGAATTGTACTATTACAAGGACCTAAAATCTCATCAGGAGTATATTTTTCATATTTTATTGCCAACTACAGGAGCCTTTTGATGATTTTATTTTCTTGGTTTGTATTCCTGAGCAGTTTAAATGGAATCTGCTGAAGTAATAATATGTTAGTAGACAAAGGATAAGAAAACTTCTCAATTATTCCAATCTCCTTTGATGTGTGCATTTGTGATGGGTAGAAATGGAGGAAAGGGTAGAAAGGAAATGCACTAAAATGCCATCTGGTAAATTGCTTTCAAATTTCATGACTTCCTGCCACTTCAAGCTGTATTATTTCAATCCTTGTAAGAAAACTAGCATTGCATTGAGGCATTATCCACCACTTGTCCATTGACCATTTTTATAAAGTGTTTGCCAGAGTTTACTCTAATAGCTAAACCAGATACTAGAACCTCAACACAGCAAATTATTTCCTGTCATTTCATTTCAGCTGATAATACTAGAACTCTGAATGTAGATTCCACTGCAATGACGTTGCCTGTGTCTGATCCAACTGCATGGGCTACAGCTATGAATAATCTTGGAATGGCTCCGCTGGGAATTGCTGGACAACCAATTTTACCTGGTATGTTATTTTTAATTATGCTACAAGTACTTCTTTTTATTGACCATGTGGCAATAAATATAATGGTATGATAGAACTTACTTTGAATTTGAAATTTTCTAGATTCTGCCTAGAGTGAGCAATTTCATGTGAGCTTTATAGGCTACGTGGCCAGTATTACAGCACTTTGTGTATATCTAAGAGTATATCTGATGCAAATAGAGTTATTGAACATGTAATGAAATAAAAGACAACAGAATTTTGGCAAGTAATAACAAAGCTTGCCTAATTTTATAGACTTCTTACAGAACACAAATAAACATACTGATAGAAAAAGAACTAACTTAAACATATCTTAAATCCTGGATTCCTAAAGGGAAAGTACATTGGCTGCAATGTTTTTATATATATATATATATATATATATATATATAAATATATATATATATATATATATATATATACACACACACACACACACACACACACACACACATAAATGTGAGCATGCATGTACACAAGAATGACCATAATGGACCAGCTACGTCTCCATTAAGTATGAGGTGCTATTATGTTAAACACTTGGAAACAAGTACAGGAGAGGTCAATCAAAAAGAAAAGATATGTGAATGAGAAATGGCTACCAACCCAGAAGCTTCATCAATACTTGATAACTTTGATAGTGCCAGGATGTTCTATTTATGCTACAAGGGAAGAAAAATATTCAACAATCTTACCTATGAACCCTACAAACTACAATAATGAATGACCTGGCAAGATATGCTTATTGGTAAATAGTTGTATTATAGGAGTAACTAGCCTCTTTCTGAGTGTATTTAAAGCCTACTCTGCCAAACTCATGTCTTGTACTGTTGACTGGCTAAGTCATGGGCCCTAAATGAGAACATAAAACTATTATTCTGCGTAATGAACATAGTATTAAACTACCCTGTGTTCTTAACTTCTATTTATAGGTTAGTGCATCCCTTATCCCTCATCAGAGAAGCTTCTTTTTATAATAGATAGTCATTAACACAGAGATCCACAACTGATCAGTGTGCCAAGAGTAAGAGACCATGGATTGCTCTGCTCTCCATGGGATATCCGTATCATACCTGTTCAAGGCTCAGGGATCATTGTGGAAAAAGGGGCAGGAAGATTGTAAGAACCAAAGGTAGTGGATGCCCACATGTTTACTAGAAATTACAGAGCAATGGCACACATCAACTCACTGAAGCTCTGACTGCATTGCCCAAGACCTACACAAGATCAGTTAAGCCAAACTCCCAACTGAAAGATACCTAAGGGATTAGCAAAGAACACCGCTAGACTTTTGAGGGTTTTCACAAAGATGATTGACATGTAGGCAAGCTACTGAGGAGGAAAGACCCATAATAAACATGGGCAGCACCATCCTATAGGCTGGAGGCCAGATGAAACAGAAGTAGACAAATAAAAATCCAGCTAGCAGTTACAAAGTCACTTTTCCTGAGTGAGTTTATCTCATACTGTTTCCAGGTACTTCAGAGTCCCAACACTTTAGCATTTTAATATGGGCTCTTACCACTTACTCTGTAGGAATCTTCTGGCCTCTTCAGTCTTGGTCTGCAACTACATCATTGATCTTGTTCTGTGCTGTTTCTTTCACTGCATAGTTAACATCTATAATTTTCATCCAACCCTCTAGAAAGGGGACTGGTGAGAGGGAAAAGGAATAGGAAATGTGGTAAAAGTGTTCAAATACAATCACTGTACTTACACACATGTATGGAAATGTCATAATGAAAACCACTATATTTTAGCAACTATTATATAGTAACTAAAAATGACCCTCACAGAGCTATTCTCCAAAGTACCCTTATTGATGGTATAGTAATTCAGCTACTTTTCTGCCTCTCAGGCGTTTTCCTGCTGAGCCAGTAGACTGTTCTTTGGCCTGTATCATCTGGGCCAGCTATGGCAATAGAATACGCTTTGACATAGATGAAAAAAACAGATGTTATATAAGCTTTCTTGACATCCCCCTGAGAGTTCAAATCTCTACTGTCATGGATGGTGTTGATGGACACATACTTGTCAATGAAGACAATGACTAGCATAATTATATTCTTCAAGTGGGGAGCAGAAGTAGGCCATCTCAGGCTCGGAGTAGAGCTGCCTTTCATCTGCCATTCTGTTTTGTGCAGCTGCTATTCACTAAAATTAATTTACAGTGATGACAGCCAGGATCACCTCTTACACCTGTTATCTGCAATAGTGTTTGTTCTGACACAGAAGTCAAAAAAGACTGTTTATTGTCCCATGTCAGTGACAACCAGAAATGTTATAGCTTCTGGTGAAAGAACAGTGTTCTAGTCAAGTCATCCCAGATAAAACCAAGGATGAACCAACTGAAAATTACTCACTGAACATCATTTTTCCATCTAGTATTTCCATCTTAATTCAAATATCCTTAGCAGCTTCATAATGATCTAAGAAGTATGAAAGTAGGAGAAAAATCTCTCATTATGGTGCCTTCACTGCAAGGACTCAGTATGAGAAATAATGGAAAATATGGGTATAGTATGAATAACAAAAACCCAGAGACAGATATTGGGGTTCAAGCTAAAAAATGAGAGAAGCAAAGCAGCTAAGCCACCAGAGATCTCTCACCTCTACCAATGCTGGAGCAATCCTGTCCTCACCATGACTACAGACTAATTGCCTAAGACTGCCAGCTCTAAGACCCTCCTCCTGTCTCATATACCTCTCTAGTGCTGGGATTAAATGCATGAGCCATTTCTCTTTTAGACTGGTCACTCTTATGTAGCCCTGGGTGTCCTTGAACTCACAGAGATCCATCTGCCTCTGTCTCCTGAGTCTTGGTATCAAATGTGTGTGCCACCACTGCTTATCCTCTACGGCTGTACCTAGCTCTGCATTCTGGTCTCCAGGCTAGCTTTACTTGATCATAAACAATATATCACCACATGTGGGTTCATGGGTCTTATTCCCAGAGCAAGATCAAGTCCCACCACAGGTATTGTCATTCTAAAGAAGACAGTTGTCCTTGAACCTTCCAGGTTAACTATAACAGAAACAAAAAGAAGAATGGATTGTGTATATCATGACTGGTCCCATTCCTTCCAGATCCTGAAGAAAGTCTGGATAGGTTTGTATTATTGTTTACATCTTCACCATGTACAGAATGCTTTCAATGACAAATAGAGTGAGATCCTGGGGAAGATTGCTTTACTAAGAGCCAATGATGCATACAATAGCATCCCAAATAGAATTGATAAGACTCCAAACAAACTCAGAATCCTTCCAGTAATGGTAAAAACTCCTGGAAGGCATCACCCTCCCTGTGGAGTGTGGTGGGAATGGGATGGGAGGCGTTCGGGGGCATGGGAGGGAGAGAATGAGGGAAGGAGGGAGAGGGAACTAGGATCAATACGTAAAATAAGAAAAAATAATAAATATATAAAAATAAAAACTTATAAACAAAAAAAAGAAGACACCTCAAGAAGTATATTTACACCTAGAGATGTGTAGTTAATCTACAAAAGGCCATTATGTGTACCCACACTTACCCAAAAGCAAGTTGTCATCATTTGTGTTAGATATGACGAAGTTCTATACAATATAATGGAAAATATTTAAAATGTGTAGTTTATAAATAAAGATGTATCGAACTTTAACAAAATGTGTAAGCTATATGATCTGTGTACTGGCATGCTTTTTCTCAGAAACAAGCACATTGTGATTGACTTGGGAGCTAATGACAATGTTAAGATTAACTTGGGCATAGAGGACAAAACAGTGGATGGCACTGTAGAGATTGAGTATTGAGACAACCACCAAAACTGAAACCTAGACATACATCCCAAATACTGCTCCATAAAAAGAAATCATTATTTTAACATCACTATATGTGTAAATAAATGCTATGGAGCCATTTTCATATAGTAATATTTTAAACTATTTAGAACCATCAGAAAAATGCAGAAAAATTGCTAGGCAGTGGTGGTACACGCCTTTAATCCCAGCACTCTGGAAGTGGAGGCAGGTGAATCTCTGTGAGTTTGAGGCCAGCTTAGTCTACAGAGTGAGTTCCAGGACATCCAAGGCTACACAGAGAAACCCTGTCTCTAAAAACCAAAGAAAAATAATGTGAGATCCTGGGGAGGGAGGGAAGGAGGGAGGGAGGGAGGGAGGGAGGGAGGGAGGGAGGGAGGGAGGGAGGGAGGGAGGGAGAGAGGGAGGGAAGAAGGAAGGAAGGAAGGAAGGAAGGAAGGAAGGAAGGAAGGAAGGAAGGAAGGAAGGAAGGAAGGAAGGAAAATACTCAAAGATCAAGAGCTTCAGAAACTTTAAAATAAAGATCATGGTCTTGCTGTGTTGTCGTAACCAAGAGGCAGAAGCAGATGGAATCTCTGTGAGTTTGAGGTCAGCCTGGTCTATACAGTGAGTTCCAGAATAGTCAGGGCTACACAGAGAAACCCTGTCTTGAAAAACCAAAATAAAAGAAAAAGAAAAAAGATCATGGTCTTAACTCAGTGAAATACATAAATGCACAATCAATCATAAGGAAAAAAAACTCTTTTAAAAAAAAGACTCCACATTGGAAACTATTAGGAATGATCTGAGTGGTACTGTTTATTTATTTATCCACTCATACAAGCAATATTCACTATTAGGAGCCCTAGAGAGAAAGCAGATAAACGCAACGATCTCTGTGCTGAAATTGGCTCCAATACTTTTACAGAATTACATTTTCTCCCCCAATAAAATGTATTTGCAGATATAAGTTGCCTTGATTGAAAACTGCTCTAAGATGTCCCTTCTATTTTATTAGTTTGTTTTTCCACTTCAGCATTCATTTATTAATTCCAATTCAGAGCTCAGTCCAAGTAGAGAACCAAAAGGTTCAATCCTTGTTGTCAGCTCAGACTCCATTGATAGGGGCAAGAAATAAACATCATTGTATTACAATGTAGAAAGAGTCAGAGTAAACACATGTACACAAGTGTTATTCTAACCAGTGTGCTAGATAAACAGTGCTGGTCAGGGAAGGTTCACAGAAGAGGTGACATTTGCATCAGAGTTAACTAAGAGCATGTTGGGGATTGAAAACTAAAGAAGGATCTAGACAGAGAAAAGTGTCTATAATTGGAAAGTAAGCAAGAGAAGATGGCATAGAGACAGGAGTGAACTCCTGAGTTCAAGTAGATTACCTTATTCCACAAAGATGTTGACCCTAGCTTATATAAAAAAAAAAAAGGTTACACTGTAAGAAAAATGACTCTTCTGTGAACAAAGTGAATCATCACCTAGGAAAACGTAAATAAGAATAGAAAGAGAAGACAGTGTTAGAAGATTAATTAAAAGTCATATACATGCATATATATGTATATACATATACATACATACATACATACATACATACATACATACATACATACATACATACATCTCTAAAATCCAGAAGTTTGGGAACTGTGGATAGAGTAGAAAATGTTCTCACTAATTCTCAAAAGGTGTGCACAACATCCCTGAGTGAGAGTTGAAAGCATAATTTGTAAACCATTCATTTTTCTAGACGGGAAGGCACACAGTGTAAATGAAATGAAGGACTAGAGGGAAGGTCGCTGGAAGGGTAGATGTTTATAAACCCTTGAACTAAAAAATGAAGTTTCATAACAGGATATGTGGGACCAAAGCTAAGATGTAGGCGCGGAAAGATTGTTCAGTGAGTATGGTGAGTTGGATAAGTATGGCCACCATGTTTTTGAATGATTGGCCTATGATGAGTGGCGCTTTGGGGAGGTGTGCCCTTGTTGAGGTAGGTGTGGCATTCTTGGCAGAAGTGCATCACTGCAGGGGCAGGCTTTAAGATCTCATATATGCTCAAGCTATGCCCAGTACACTCTCTCCTTCTCCTTCTTCTGCCTGTGGAGCAAGATGTAGAACTCTCAGCTCCTTCTGCAGTACCATGTCACCCTGCATGCTGCCTTGTTTCTACAATGGCAATAATAGATGGAACCTCTGAAACTATAAGCCAATCCCATTTAAATAGTTTCCTTTGTAAGAGTTGCCATGGTCATGGTGTCTCTTCACAGCAATAGAAACCCAAACTAAGACAGTGAGTAAAGGCACTTGCCACATAACCCTAACAACCTGAATTCAATAACTAGAACCCATGTAGAAATGGAAGGAGAGGCTTGACTCCACACCGTTGTCCTCTGACTTTATCACATGCACCCTGGTATGCCTGAACACGTGTGTACAAACACACACACACACACACACACACACACACACACACACACACACACAGTGGTTTGGTTTTGTTGTTGCTGTTTGTTTGTTTGTTTAACAAAAGAAACCCAAACCAGTCTGCTAGCTTATTTTCTGTTGTACATGAATCAGGCCTTATCCTACCTCATGGACTGAAATAGATGTCCAGTGATCTACAAAGGTGTGGTGGGTGCTCTTGGGATTTTGTATGCATTAAGCAAAACTTTGGTAGTGTGTGCTTCTAAGAGGTCTAATAATTAGTCAGCAACACCTTGCAATTTAGCAAGGCTGCCCTAAGAAATTTAATTCTTTCTTCCTATTGGCTGACTGTGAAATATTCCAATGGTCTATATAAAGAGAAAGGAGTAGGGACTGGACTCATAAAATATCAACTATTAAGTCATAAAATGGGCATTATAATGCCTTTGTTTCTATCAAAGATGGGAAACTTCTAATATTTCTAGGATTTTATAAACAGACCTAGTCCTAAGAGTGTCAGTCTCCCTGCTTTATGCCAATAGACTCTTCACCAGAGCAATAATGCAGTGACAACAGTTGCCTTGAGGAATCCCAAAATAATCTGAAAAATCTAAGTATCAACCTAATTCAAGTGTTTGATGCTTTTCTAGTTTTCTCATTTAAAAATAAATAACTCTATTAACCTATCCCACCCCAGAACAACCAAACTGGATATTCTTGTCTCTTCGGAGTGAGTTTATAGAAAATTCTCAACACAGTGTCTAGAACATTGCAAGCATCCAATGAAGAACCATGTTAATGATAATAATTAATGACCATTTTCTGTTTGCATAGTTGTTTTCAAACTAGAATATGATTTTGCCTTATTCATTTCGGCAATGCTTGGCACAAGCGCTGACACCAAAATTTAGACTGATTGTAAGACAAATTAGAGAGACTGTCTGTCTTTAGGGAATCGAGACAGGACTTAAGCACTGTTAGAGTATTATTGAATGATGGTAAAGTGTTGCTGACGTTATGATAAACCTTTATTGTGAGCTCTCCTTTCATGTTTATTTCCTTTGAAAAGTTAAGGTATTGGGGTGGGACAAATTGTTCCTCAAATTGACAGCTGTCTGGTGCCATGGCTTCTTTGAGCAAAGAACTACCAACCCAACAGCCAGACAAACTACTGCTTCTTACATTCCGTGGTCACCTGGAAGAAACTGCATGGCAACAATATATGCATGCTTTTTTCTTTTATATTTTTATTTCACATATCGATCCCAGTATCCTCTCCTTTCCTCCCTCCCTCCCTCCCTCTTTTTCTCTCTCCCACCATCTCATGCCCCCCAACCACTCTCTCCTCCCACCCACCCCCCACTCCACATGTAGGGTGATGCCTTCCAGAAGGGGTCATCTAAATCTGTCAAGTCATTTGGAGTAGGGACTAGGCCTTCTATCCTGTCTTTAGGTTAAGGGAGTATCCTTCAATGGGGGATTTGCTCCCAAAGTCCTTTTGTGCACCAGAGGTACATCCTGGTTCCACTGTCTGAGGTCCCTTAGACTGCCCAGGCCTTCTAGCTTAGACCCGTATTCAGGGGGTCTAATTCAGACCCATGCTGGATTCCCAGCTATTAGTCTGGGGCCCATTAGTTCTTTCTTGTTCATGTCAGCTGTCTCTGTGGGTTTCTGTAGCCTGGTCTTGTCCTCCCTCTCTGAATCTGGATTACAGTTCGGCTCAGTGTTTAGTTGTGGGTGTCTGCTTCTGTTTCCATCAGCTACTAGATGAGAGCTCTATGTTGGTGGATAAGTATAAGTTAGTTGTCGATCTCATTATCAGGGAAGGACATTTATAGTAGCTGCTTAAATTGTTAGTTGGGGTCAGTGTTGTAGGTCTCTGGACATTTCTCTAGGTTCAGTTTTCTCTTGCTTCTTTAGCACAACTCTGATCCAGAGAGGAATATCCCTATCATGCCTGCTTTAAACAGCCTACGGTAGACTTTTTTCCACCCAAGAAGGAAGAGGCATACTTTCCATAGATGCCCAGCAGAAGGCCTGTGAGTGGTATAAACACATTCATTAATCTGAATGAAGGACTTCTTTGATTAGGATAAGCATGGTTCCACATTTGCCTAATGGCTAGAACCACTATTGGCCCAAGCACAGCCCTTCGTTTCCATGAAAATGTATCTCAATTGGTGCAAACATCCATGACACATCCCCTTTTCGGTTATATAAATGGATTGTTTGAATTACTTTTATAGTAAGCCTGGAGGCACCCTCCTATGCTGTTCCCTGGTGTAGCATTCATCCCAATATAGGTTTCCCTTAAGCAGTGTTTTCTTGACCCAATAATCTTCATCATTAGTAAAAGCAGCCTGCTGGTACCACAAAGAGAAGTAACAGCAATGCCAGCAACAGCAAAGCGAGCAACTGAAGAGTTCCAGAGAGCAGTGAAAACAGAAACAATAGAGAACAGAGGTATCAAAGAAAAGCCAAAGATGAGAACCTAAGGGTTCTGATCATTAGGAGAGTGCCAGAGAGCTACCAATCTTTAAGGGCTAAAGGTCTTGCAAACCCTGAACCCAAAAGGTTTGTACATGGCGCTACCAAAGCCTGAAGATCCCAACTCTCTGGACCAGAGAGTTATAACAGTTGTCACTAGAGACCGGTGGGCCTGAGGACCCAAGACCTGTGTGAGAGCTTTAAAACTAGAATGTACTGCCTGCTTCTGCTATATGCTGTCACCCCCACCCAATAGCTGCCATGTGTTAAAAGCACTGAGCAGTAATTCTCCAACTTATGGCTAGAACCCTAAGTGTATAGTTTCTAAAGCCTGTATCAATGAGTCCTAACATTCAGGGATTATATCTCTAAAACTGGGTGTTCCACTCCAGCCTCTAGGCTTCGGGTACTCAAGGGCCTGAAACTGCCAGCCAGAAAATTTTCTCCTCACCTACCCACAATTTCTGTCCTGGTAGAACAAAGGACCCCAGCTGATTGGTAACAGAGTGACAGTTGGGTGATTGGATAAAAGCCTAGACCTGACTCTTGTGTCCATTTCCACTCACTGGCCCAGACATGTACAAAGTGTCACATAATAGTACCAAATTAGGGAAATAAAAGTTGCTAAGTGGCAGGAAAATGGAAGTCTACACTGAAAAATTACTTGAAAATGTGGTAGATCTACAACTCTTACTCTGAGAAGAAAGCTTGCGCAACTAACTCAGAATTGGCAGAATTTCTAATAAGGAGGGACTTTGAAAGTTATATGACTCAAAGGAGGTATGCAAACCAATGTTCCATGGCCTATCCAGCAGTGGCTGTGCCGGAGTCAAGAAGGCTATAGGAAATGGGTGGCAAAGAAGTAATAAAAGCAAAATCAAACAGAGAAATTTTTGTCAAATCAACTTTGGAGGAATACCTTGACCTTTTGACAGCCTTTGTGTATGATTTCAAATCTCTTTTAGGTATTGAAATTCTGAATAATAGGTGTCAACAATACATATGTTGGCAGTGCTCCTCAATCCAGGCTACCAGCCAGGGAAGGGGAAAGAATTTCTATTCTATTCTACTCCCAGTGTATTTTGAATTTCACTTGGTCCAATGCTGGTTTCCAAGCTTTCAGTCTGGGGGCCCATTAGCTCCTCCTTGTTCAGGTCAGCTGTCTCTGTGGGTTTCTGTAGCCTGGTCTTGTCCTCCCTCTCTGCATCTGGATTCCAGTTTGGCTCAGTGCTTAGATGTGGGTGTCTACTTCTGTTTCCATCAGCTAGTAGATGAGTGCTCTATGATAGTGAGTACATTAGTCATCAATCTATTATCAGGGAAGGGCGTTTGTGGTAGCCTGTCCACTGTTGCTCAAATTGTTAGTTGGGGTCAGTCTTGTAGATCTCTGAACATTTCTCTAGAGTCAGTTTTCTCTGACTCTATAAACCTATAATGGTTCCCTCTATTATGATTTCTCTCTCTCTCTCTCTCTCTCTCTCTCTCTCTCTCTCTCTCTCTCTCTCTCTCTCTCTCTCTCTCTCTCTCTTTTTTTCTCATTTATTCCTCCCCTGACTCAATCTTCCTAGTCCCACATGTTTTCCTCTCCTCTCCTTCTCTTTCTCCTAGCTCCCTCTCCACTCATTCCCCCCTCCCAATATGCCCAGGAGATCTTGTTCCTTTCCCCTTCTGTGAGGGATGTTAGATTCCTTAGAATTCCTCCTTCTATATTTGTTTCTCTGGCAGTGTGAATTATAGATTGGTGATCATTTGCTCTATGTCTAAAATCCATATATGAGTGAATACATACCATGTTCCTCTTTTTGTGACTGGGTTACCTCATTCAGGATGGTTTCTTCAAGTTCCCATCCATTTGCCTGTGAATTCAGAACACCTGAATATGGGTCTCAGTCAGAAGGCCTGGGCAGTCTAAGGGACCTGTGACAGTGGGACCAGGATGTATCCCTGGTGCACAAAAGGATTTTGAGAGCACATTCCCCATGGAGGGATACTCCCTTAACTTAGAGGCAGGAGGGAGGGCCTAGTCCCTACTCTAAATGAGTTGACAGATTTTGTTGACCCCCTCCAGGAAGACATCACCCTTTCTGTGGAGTGGGGGGAGGGAATGTGATGGAAGGGTGTTCAGGGGAGGGAGGAAGAAAGGTAGGGAGGGAAGGAAGGAGGAAGAGGGAACTGGGATCTATATGTAAAATAAGACAAAATAAATAAATAATTGTTTTAATATCACTTGGATTTTTCAGATTCTGTAATACTCATATAAAGGATCACAGCTTGTTGCTTTTCCTCAGTGGCATTGAAAATCCAGGTCTATTTTGTGATTTAATGGTTAAATATAAACAAAGGTATAATTAATGGGATGGGAGCCTTTGAAATGTCATGAACAGCAGCCCTCTAGCAAGCCCTCTTGGGCAGACTAGCCTGTGGGACTCTTGACATGTCAAACTAAAGGGAAGTTATCTATTCTATCTTTAGCCATATGCTGTGAATATATTTGCTTTTAAATGAATTTATAAAATATTAATGTAATCCTACGAAGCTGCAGAGTGCTGACTACATCAGTCAGGAGTTACATTATCCTATATATTTGTTTGTCTCCTGTTAGTAGACAGTACATGAAGACAGGCATTTCCTTCTCGGTGGAAGCAGCAGAGCTTGTTTAATGAAGTGATGTTTCTGTAATCTGTGGTAAGGTAGAGTTGTGAGTGACAGAGCTATATGAATAACAATGAGGAGGCAGGAGTAAGAGGAAGACAAACACTTCGATAGCAGGGGAAAACAGATGGAATTGTTTAGATGGCATCCAGTCTAATCCGATCTTTTCCTGAAGAAAATTCACAGTTTGGAAATAGTTGAGAGTGTTAACAATTTCTCCAAAACCTTCTGCACAAGGAATCGAATTTTCCAAACACACAAATGGCACTCTGAATCGGGGTGCTTTTAGCCTATTGCACAACAAGACGGAGGGTGAGGGACCTTAAGTTTTCCAAGATGGAAAGGGAAACTAGACACCCTCCATGAACCATGCATAGAGCCTAACATAGAGAAAGCTTGTGTTTGTGGACTGGTACAGTGAATAACAGAGTTAGAGAGTTTATCACTATGTGCTTCACAACTGGCAAAGGAAGAAGACTTATGAGGACTATCATGCCAGAGGTCTTCATACATGATTTGTTATTTCACTGTCTGAGCTGAATTTCATTTTGTGCCCTTGTGTTTACCACAAAAGGAAATGGAAGCATAGAGATGTTAAGAAACTTTCCTCAAGGTCATATACTATTGAGTGCAAAGGAAGAAGTTAAGAGAGCCTCAGGAGAGAGGGTATGGATGGGTGTGCATGCATGTTGGATGGGACAACCTATGATGGTTGAATGTAAGGGTTTTTATATAGTAGAAGAGATCATGAGAGAAACTTTTTCTTCCTAAACCTGTCTAACACCCCAGGAAGACAGACATTAGAAGATGGAGATAGCCTAGCCCATGGACCCATACACAGGGTTCCTTTAATACTTGGCATAGTAGGGCTAAAGTTCTGCTCCTGTTGGAACCACAGAGTTCCTCTGCTATTTATATCTGCCTCCTCCAGTATTTTAGAGAAGCACCTAAGAACCTCAAGACCACCTTAAAGACATCCTTGCAAACATTATTCCACTGAGCTTTGTGGCTAGCATGACCCAGACTTTGGGAGTAGGGTACCAACAACTAATGCAACTGCCCCTTCCTCACCAGAACAGCCTTTTCCAATGTTTCTTTGACTGCTGTGCACTGCATGCATAGCTATGGTGATTAAGTATGGGAAATGGGAAGTCGAAGAAACTTGGTGAGGCTAGAGAGATTGCTCAGAGGTTAAGAGTACTGGCTGATCTTCCAGAGGTCCTGAGTTCAATTCCCAACCACATGGTGGCTCACAACCATTCATAATGAGATGTGGTGTCCTCTTTTGCCCTGCAGGCATACATGCGGGCAGACCACTGTAAATAATAAATAAATAAGTCTTAAAAAAAAGAAAAAAGAAACTTGGTGAAGCTTCTTCTCTCAATTTAGACAGTGTAATGAGGACTACTCTTAGATCCAAATGAGGCCTTTGCTCTGAGCCTTTACTTCACTCCTTGCTTTCAAAGGTTTATCTTCCTTTTTACTAGGTCTCTCTCTAGTTCGAAATACTGGCCAGGAAGTCAGTGCCATAAGATCAGGTACCAAGCCCGGTGCAGGATCTGTTTATTCTACCAGAAGCACCTTTCTTGAAAACTGTAAATTCCCACTTCCATATCAGGGACTGATCAGAGCTGATAGAGTACCTGAGTGTAGAGTCCCAATTTCACCCTAGACCCCTATGGGCCCCAGTTTCTAGTTATACCATTTAGGGTAACTCTCCATCCTCTACCCCATATATGAAATCAACTAGATACCTCTAGAAGCTTCAGGACACATGCCTATGGAATATTTCTAGAGTCTTCTTTGCACCAGGAGAACAATCTGACAAATAAATCACGCCAGTGATTGAAGTTGTATGCTTTTGCAATGTATCACATGAAATTGTGCCGTCAAAATGATGTTGATGTTGATTTTGGATAAATCAATTTGTATACATATGTAAACCTCACAAAAATTGTTTGGGTGCTGTCTCAGTTAGTGTTTCTGTGACCAAATAGCAAGTTGATGAAGAAAGGTTTATTTGGTTTACACTTCAGCATTGCTGTTCATTATTGAAGGAAAGTCAGGACAAGAACTCGAACAGGGCGGGATCACGGAGGCAGGAGCTGCTGCAGAAGCCATGGACAGGAGCTGCTTACTGGCTTGCTTCCCGTGGTTTGCTCAACCTGCTTCCTTATAGAAGCCACGACCAGCAGCCCAGGGGATGGCACCAACCACCATGGGCTGTGATCACTAAATCAGGAAATGCCTTACAGCTGGATCTCATGGAGGCATTTCTTCAGCTGATGACTCTAGCTTGTGTCAAGTTGATACACAAAACCAGCCAGTACAGGTACTGTCATACTTCCTAGAGTCACACCTCTCTGTGAAACAAAAAGCAATGTAGTGTAAAAGAGAATCCAGTGGCAAAAACTGTGAACAGATTTTAGACACAGAATTAAGAATGCACCGGAATAATCTACAAATGGCTCTCCGAGTGTATAAGATGTAAACTTTGAAGCACAGGGAAAAAGAACTAAGAGAGCTTCAGATAATTCCAGCTGGGGCAAAGAACATGAACAAAGACACACACAGTACATGTTTGTTATACTAAGCATATTTCCTCCTTCATTCTGTTTACTCCTCATAGCTCCCTGGAAGGTAGGAGATATAAACCACACGGCAGCTGAGAAAATGGAAGTTCATATTGTTAAGCAAATGACAGAAAGGAGAACCTAAGTCTCCCTCATCACCAAAAGTGTATACTGTTACCACTGTACTGTAAAAAGATGGAAAAAGTACAGGAGACCATAAGAAGCCTTGTCAGAATGGAGCCAAAGATGTGTACTGGAAACTGATGGAGATGTGATCCTTAGAAAAGGCAGAGCAATGTTATAGAAAATAATGAATATCTGATAGACAGTAAAAACTAGTTGCATAGGTGGGGATCAAACAAAATAATATCTACATTGTGAAAAGAAAGTGCATAGACATGATAATTAAGACTGAAGAATGTTAATCACGAAGAGACATTTGTTTGTTTTGCCTTTATCTTACGATGACCTTTTCATTTGGTATTTCTAAGATAATGTTCTGTCTCCATTTGACCTTGTCTGCTATCATTTATTGTCTTTTTCTTTTTTGTCTCCTGTTTCAGACTTCGATCCTGCCCTTGGAATGATGACTGGAATACCTCCAATAACTCCAATGATGCCTGGTTTGGGAATAGTACCTCCACCAATTCCTCCAGATATGCCTGTAGTAAAAGAGATCATACACTGCAAAAGCTGCACTCTCTTCCCTCCCAACCCAAGTACTAGCCCAGTTTTTCTTTTTGGTGCTGTTGTTTTGTTTTGCCTCTTTATGCCACAATGTCTTAGAGTTTCTTCCTTTTCAAAGAATACCTAAGGGCTTCATGGGTGTAAATACACAAGCTTCACCTAGAAAAGAGCAATGGAAAGTTGTTCTCTTACTAGGAAAGGCTGAATTTTATTTACAAACAGTAGATTTGTGCTGGTTGCAGTATAAGCGGTATAATGTGCCTAATGCCATCTGACAGGGAATTCAAGTGTGTTAGTACAGAAGGAGGCACCCAACACAAATTGCTCAAAACTATCATTTGTAGATTTTTTTATAGCTAATCCACAAACTGGGCATGGTCTGAGCCCACCTGAAGCCCTTGCCTGTGAGAATATATATTTAATGCTAAGATGCCTCCCCCCACCCCTACCCCTGCTAACAGCTAGTCATCCATCATTCCACCAACTGCTATTCATCGTATATACTACAATATACAGGTGGCGAAATTCAGTCCCTTGGAAGGGCAAAGAGGAATGTTGAAACTAAGTCAGACTACTTGTAGCCATGCAATCATGCAACACGTTTAGAAATGATCTAGAAAACCCAACTCGCTAGTAAAGGCTAGGCTTCTCTGAGGATTTACTTTAAAATGGCTTTTTTATTCAAGTGGCTGTTTCAGGTGAAGTTTAACAGCACTAATGCACTTTTTCTCCAGATCCACATTTTAAATGATTGGAAGCTATCCCCACACTGACCCAAACCTCATTAGTATTTTTCCTAGACGCCTATGGTACTGCATGGTGCGTCAAGGAAGCTGCTGCTGTGGCGCTGAGATTAGAGTTGGTTTAAAACTCCATCTGGCTGTTTCGATCATATATCAAATGAACTTGCCTTATCAAGATAAATAGGAACCTTTAACATATGTCGTCACACAAATATTTCATCCTCTACCATAAACAGGAATCAGTTCGTCATGAATCAGATGCTGCCAGGGACCCAGATTCTATTTAGTGTGACTTGCTCATAACTGAGAGAGTTTTAGAATCAGTCAGAGTTGGCTTGACAGGTCCTCTTGGCCACTCTTGCAAGTGAAGAATGATCTTAGTGACTTCTGGGCTTTAACTGAATTGTTAACGGGGCACATCTTTTCAGACCACTAAGAAATCTAGGAAGATGGCATCTGAGACAACTGTATTTAGAAAAGAGTATTTGTTTCAAACAGAGTTAGGGAATAAGGAAGAAAATAGCCTTTTGTGGCCCTTTCTTGACAACTCACATGGTCATCCTGGATTTTAGTTTTATGCATAGCTGGGCAAGCAATGCCATTAAACCCTATTGCTTACTCTTAGTTCCACTGTCCTGACACATGTGATGGCGCTTTCCCCCTTTTCTTCTAGCAGTTTGTGTTCAGATTAGAGAAAGATATACATCCCCACTATTTCCTTTATCATGTAAAAACAACCCCTGAATGTAAGCATTGCCAATGTTAAAATTGAAAAGTCGGTACTGCTGATTTAATCATTCATGTATTGTGCGAGCAGCCTGTGCTAGACTTTCATTATTTTAGTCAAGTCTAAGCTAGCAGAACGGCTCATAACCTGTAATGTCCATGGTGGATCCAGTTTCCAAGTCTAACACATAGACCACATTATTTTCTTTTTCTTTTTTTAATTTAAATTTGAAGCAAGGTTGTTTCACATGTCAATCCAGTTCCCTCACCCTCCCCTCCTCCCCATCACCCCCACTAAACCCAGCCCATCCCCTTTCTGTTCCCCAGGGAGGATGAGGCCTTCCATGGGGAGTCTTCAAACATAGACCACATTATTAAACAGTCTTTGAATGCATGTCAGAACATGTCTTAAAGAGGTTGTAATTTCATGTTCCGTAGTAAAAGAAATAAGAAACTCTCTTTCTCCAGCACATTTTTATCTTTCTCTTCCTGCAGCTATGATTCCTTTGTTCTGTGTTGGAAGGGCCAGAGAGTAAGAAGGCAGCATTTGCCCAAAGGCCCATTCATTTACTTCTTCATCTCTGTACTAAGGAAGGCTGACAGGGCAATTAATGCCAGTAACTGAGTGGCTTCTGGGAATGAATCTGCTTTGGAATTAAATCTAAAATAACATTCCTGTGAAGCTTAAATCAGGCTGGTGTTTTATTTGTTTTGTAGAAATGGATTTTGTTTAAAGAGTGGTACTCAGATTAATTGTGGACAAAACACCTAGCGAAGGCATCTCACTCTTAGTTCTTTGCTGAAAGTGTGGCAATTGTGCCATTTTTATTAATAGTGAGGACTTGTTTTTATAAAAGTAAGACAGGAAAGCAGGCAGTTGATATGGCTTGAACCTTTTATCGTCTCTAGGGCCAACCAAACCTAGTTTATTATGAAGACTTGATTAAAAGTCCCACTACGTACTCCTTCCTGTATCTAGTATATTCTCAGGAGCTTCTGACCCCAAAGCCTCTCTCAGCACTAAGATCCTATTATTCAGACATAATCTCAGTGTCTTTAGTCACCATGCAGACTGCTTCTAACTCGTGTTGCTTTATTAGAAAATAAAAATATTATCTCCTTCCCTGTCCCACCAGACTGTCCTTCTAAATGCTTGCCACATAAATAGAACTATGATATTATCCTAGGGTTCTCAATTCCTAGTCTAACTCAGTGGTTCTCAACTTTCCTAATGCTGCAACCCTTTAATACAGTTCCTCATGTTGTGGTGACCCCAACCATAATATTATTTTTGTTACTGCTTCATAACTGTAACTTTATTACTGTTTATGATTCATAATGTAGATATCTGTTTTCTGGTGGTCTTAGATGACCCCTGTGAAAGGGTGATCTGACCCCAAAGGGGTCATGACCCACAGGTTGAGAAATATTTATTTCTCCCGACCTCAGAAACTCTTCCCTACTCTGCTTCATTCCTGTTTTCAGTCCCTCTTTTCTACTTGCAACATGCTCAGCCTTTAGTCAGGTTCAAGTGCTTCCTGACCTCATATCCTATTCACCTCCCACCCAGCTCCAAATGTACTCTTGTTCAGAGTATTTTAGCATGGGGCGTACTGAAATCAAATCTAGACACTAAATCCAGTAGAAGCACTGATTTTAATTCCTTACTTCACCTCTCTGCTGTATTTAATACTATTGACCCATTTATCTTTCTTGAAAGCTTAACAGATTTAAAGGAATACGAATGACTCAGACCAAGCAGAGATAGAAATCAAAAATAAATATTAAAATGCAACATGGTGAGGAAACCCAACATTTCAAAAGCAAAAAAGAAAGAGGGACTGGGTTCTGTGGGTAACATGCTTGCCATGCAAGCCTGAGGACCTCAGTTCACATCACCAGAATCGCATAAAAGCTAGGTGATGTATAATCTGTACATACCTCCAGCACTGGGAAACAGGCAGTAGATCCTGGAGGTTTGCTGACCAACCAGTGTAGCCAACCAAGGAGCTTCAGATTCAATGAGACTCCTGTCTCCAAAGATAGGCACACCTTGATAGAGGAGCACCAAACTCTAAGCCACACTACCTAGGATCTCAGCTTCTTTACCATAAACTAAGGATGATGCATTAGATTAACCTAGATACCTCTAGCTTCACGGCTATAAAACTGTGACTGCTACATTTAAAAAAGCTACCACTATAAATATTTCTCTAGATAAAACTCCTCAAAATATACTAGAAAATCTAAAGAAGGTTGGCATGTAATACATGGAGCATTTTACATTTGCGGAAGCACACAGGACACCTTAACAGTTAAGTATTTGGTCTCTGAAATAACCCAGACCTTATTTAATAGCTCAGTTTCCCACCTCTTTTTAGCCATGAGATGTTGGTAAGTAACTGAACCTCTCCGATCTAGAGTAGGCAACAGAAGACCTAATGTCAAACTTCAATAGAATTTACTAAAGTAGAGAAGACCAAGCACTGGGCTCCTATTCCTAGGACTTAAAGTATAGCAAAAAGATAACTACAGCACACATACTTTTTCCACAGTACAGCTGTCAAAGAGTTAGTTTCTCTATTAGTGGTTTTCTCTGATGAGAGAACACAGCAATACCATCTCTCTAGGGATGTCAGTTTTTAAGATTTTTCACTTCCACTGTAACACCTTCTGTATGGACAGGTTACATTTTGAATCTATTGGAAGTAACAGTGAATGAAGAATGAATGATGAAATGTCATCTGCTGCCTGTGTGCAGACACATGTGAAAACACCCAGGAACCAGAAAGAAACAAAATTTGTTCGTTTTACCGTATCAAAAGAGACAGAACCCATTTTGCCTCTGAAGGCTGGACTCTATAAAGACAATTAAAAGAAATGAGTAAATTGGGCATTAATAACAATTTTCCAGCCTTCTGATTGTTTCCAATTAGCTGGGATTACATTAAAAATTCATCTGACCTCTACTGATTGTCTGTAAGGCCTTCGCTCTTGAGCTGTCTAATAAAATCTACTCACAGACTTTGCATTGTATACATACTGACAAACCAACTGAGTGTCCTCTGATGCTCCTCAGAAAAGCAGAATGTTATGCAAATGATGTTTGGGTCCTTTGTGCTGCTCTCTGCCTCCCTTCTCAAAGACCAGCAGTGGATTCTGATCCTAATGCTGATAGTCTTAGCACACTCCCCAGAGTAGGAGCTTGGATGTAATTAAAATTGCTAGAAGATCCTCCTTTTTCATTGCCAAAGACTACTTCTTTATTCTTCCAGTTATCTTGCATCTTGACATGAACTTTTCTTTGTCACCATACTGAGTGGTGATTTAGGCATTACAGCACCTAGCACATTATCTGATGAATAGGTAGAGTTTAAATTTGTTCTCCTGTAGGGTTCTCATTGCTGTGAACTGATCATTGTATCTCAATGGGATTAGAAAATTGGGCCTAGACAACAAAGACATTTAACTGTTAATTAAAGAAGAGGTGCTATCCATTAATGAAGACAGTACAGCCTTTTCCCTGCTCACAGACTTATACAGAAATCTCAGCAAATGCTATCAAACAGGTCTTCTACACTTACTTAAGGAAAACAGATACATCCCTGGCATTCGTAACATTATTCCTAGAGAATTTACTCTGTTACTTAGCAGAAGTCACCACAAAAGAATTATAGCATCTTAATCATAGCTTAATCACAAAATGTTAAGCCCCACAAATGTAGTCAGGGGATGGATGTTTGCATTCTGGATATTACATGTAACTTCCAGAATAAGCACATATTTCTTAGTCTGTCAGTAGGCATAAACTAAATTCAAGTCATGCAATGAAGGTGATTTTTGCTTCATAAAAATATTATTTACCATGCAGCTCCTTTAAAATAAGTTCCAGAAACCTTTTCTATTCTAAAAATAGGACGTTATTCTAAAGCTTTTTGTTTGAAAACAACTCTATCTAAACAGATAGTCTTGAAAATGCATTACCTGTGTATTCAGTGGCTGGGTTGTATTCTGTGGTCAAAGCTGCATGCATCTTCACAACCATAAATTTCCCAAGCTCAGATTTATCTGGATAAATCAAGGGAGTTTGTATTCCACAGGTCCAGGTCCTCACTAATAATGTATTCCAGGCATGAGGTAGAGTAATAAAAAGCCCCAGGTTGGGGATTGGCAGACCTTGGTTCCATAATAAATATTAACATTTTAATAACTACTATTTGTTAGGAAGTGAAGAAGGAAGTTAGGAAGCTAGGGTTTGTACTACATCCAGTAGGGTCAATATACTATTGATAAAAAAAAAAAATGTTTGGGGTAGGGAATGGTATCCCTACTTAGAAGATTGACAACAGGAGTTTTTACAGGTTGTGTGGCTTCTTCATGGCCACACAGATATCAAGTAAGATTTAAATGTGGGTTTTCCTGTTTCAAGTTTATGATGTCATTATTTAATGTGATGTCCTTAAGATACTTCATTCAGCCAAGAATTTCTCCCTATAATATCAGAAGTCCTAGTCCCTACTTCAAATGACTTGACAGACTTACATGACCCAACCTGGATAGCATAGCCCTACAAGTGGATGGGAGGGGAGGGTGGCCAGGGTCCATGTCACAGGGGAAAGAGGGTAAGAGGGAGGGAGGGAGAGGAAACTGGGGTCCACATGTAAAATTTTTAAATTATATTATTAATAAAAAAGAGGGGAAAAAGATACTTCATTCAGCCAAGAATTTTCCCCTATAATATCAGAAGTTCAGAATACTCAGTGACTTTCAGCCCTAACTACACACTAAGTCTGCCTGATAAACTAATAACAACAAAAACAAACAAGCCAAGGAAACAAAAAACAAAAACAAAGCAAAAATCACAGACTGCACCCTGAACTAATTAAATTAGTCTTATTAGTGTGGAGCCAGGCATTATTTGCTTAACTCCCAAGTTGAATCTTTCATACTACTAGAGTTAAGAGTAACTGGAATTATGATGGCAAAACTATTTTCTAGTTGTTAAAAAGCCTAAGTCTAAAGCAATCTCAGCCCCTTTCTTCCATTATTGCTAAATGACAACTTCAGTTAGTAGAAATAAGCAAGATTGTCCAGACTCCTGATCACTCGAACATGTTCTCTTTCCCTCTAATTGTCTCATATGAAACACACAAGCAAAAAACAGAACAGTGAGTTCTTAAAAGTAGTAGTTTGTAAGTTCTCCCATTGTCCGCTTTAGCAGATAAGTAAGGGAGGAGTGTGCCATCATGAAAAATTTGGTCTTCTCAGCAGCCCCAATAAAACGGGCAGCAGTCGCAAAGCAACTTAAGTAGGGGTACTGCTAATCAAGGAAGCTTCCAAGTCACCCCTCTGCCAGCTTGGATAAGACTGAGGCAGAGACTTCACCCTCATCTGTGAATGAGACTCGTATATTTTCACAGGGAAGCAGTAATCCCTGATTGTTGAGCTTCCAAATATTGAGCTGGGAGAATTGTTGAGAGCTGAATCAGAAGAATGGATTACACAAAATAAATCCTTGCAGATACAAACCAACACTAGGAAGAAAACAAAATCAAAATACAAAACAAAACAAAACGTGGCCAGCAGGGTTCTTTGTTTTGTTGGGCTTTGAACTGTAGGATTTCACTCTTAAAAAAAAAAATGCTTTGACACATATAAAGAGTAACAGGGACAGCTTTATATATACAATGAGTGGAAAGCACTTTTTAAGCAGAGGGAGAATCACCTCATTAGGGATGTTTTAATGACTCTCTAGCAAGATTTATCTCACTTTAGTTAATGGTTTTCCAAGCTTACAATTTCTGATGCTTTGTGCCCCTTTAAATGCTACAAGACTGCCTTTGGGCCTCACTACTCCAGCAAGAAGTTAGAGGAAAGGCTTATTTGTATTTATATTTAAAACTCCCTAAAATATAAAAGGGGTGCTTTGTACTCTAATTTGTTTAACCAAGCCATTCTACCAGCTATAAATGTTTTCGTATTCACCTTGTAATTGTCAAATCAGTTGTGAACCACTTCTTTCAATAAACATAAATAGAACGTAGCAACTGCCATCTCTCTAGCAGGGACTGTGGATGTACAGATTCCTGAATTAGTAGTTAAGTGACATTTCCCCTACTTACTATTCATAATGCAAATGACCAAAACATTGACATATGGGCTTTTCACAGCAAAAGGAAGGAGTGAAACTAAAGCTCTCTACATGGGGCAGACAAAATGGGTCTTCATTCCATAGCAGCCACAGTCCCAAAAATCATTGCACAAACTGCTTTTGAAGTTCATGCAATAAATTTTCTATGGAGCAGAGACAAGCATCATGGAGACTGGACTTTCTGAGGGGAAAATGTCAGGTTTCAAAGAGATCTGTCCCAAGCAAGTATTCTTATTTCAGACTCTCTTGCCTTTAAATTTAGATCTCCCACCACCTGCAACACGAGAGAGACCACCAGGATGCAAGACAGTATTTGTGGGTGGCCTGCCTGAAAATGGAACAGAACAGATCATTGTGGAAGTATTTGAGCAGTGTGGAGAGATCATTGCTATCCGGAAGAGCAAAAAGAACTTCTGTCACATTCGCTTTGCTGAGGAGTATATGGTGGACAAAGCCCTTTACCTGTCTGGTAAGTGTTGATATGGGGAATTGTGCTCACCAGGCACAATGCAGAGGTCTCAGAGCAGAGTGTTTGGGTCATTAGCAGAAGTGATTAAATTAAAAGGGACTCCCTCTGCCTTAAAAGATGGAAAAGGAATATTACCTCCTTTCCAGCCTTCTTTCTTAAAGCCACCAGAAGTTCAGAACTGTTTGGAAAATAACCAGACTTTACATGTGAGATTAAAGATATGAATGATAGGCTCTGCCTCTCAGTTTCATATCCCAATTCTTCCTGCACACATGTCCCAAATACACGGTAAATACTAGGTCCCAGAATGTGCCCTGATGCCTTATGTCTATCCTTCTACTGTAATTACTTTCCCCATGCCAGTCCAACACACACACACACACACACACACACACACACACACACACACACACACACACACACACACACACACACCCTAATGCTACAGCTCAAATATAAACTCTTTGGAAATCTTTCTCTAAATTATCTATCCAATCTGTCTTGATTTTGGTACTCTTTCCTGACTGCTCCTACAGCACTCGGTACTATATTCTAACATTGCATCTATTACACCATTCTAGAACTCATGAACATTCACTACTACTAATAATGTTTAGTAATTGTAACAATTGGCATAGGGAAGGGAAAGATAATGGAAAAGGGAGTGAAGGAGGGATGGGGATATCCAGAAAGATAACAATTTACAGGAGTCAGTTCTCTCTGTCTTTGTAAGTTTCGAGAAATCAAATCAGTTTCTTGGCAGCAAGAGTGTGTACCCACTGAACCATCTTTTGGGCACAAAAAAGATTGCTGTTGTACCCTGTCTTTGACAAAGAGAAAGCATTTGCTGGTGAGCCATTGTGGTTGCTTGGATGAAATTGGCTCCAATAGGCTCACATATTTGAATACTTGATCTCCAGTTGGTGGAAATATTTGAGAAGGATTAGGAGGTGTGGTCTTTGTTGGATGAGGTGTGTAATAGGAGGCTGGTTTTGAGGTTTGAAAAGCCCATGACCTCCCAGCTAGCTCTCCCTGCTTCCTACTTTTAAATAAGAATGTAAGCTCTCAGCTACTGCTCCAGTGCCATGCCTTCCTGCCTGCCTGTCTGCTGCCACACTCCACACTACGGTGGCCGTGGCCTGTAACCCTTTGAAACTGTAAGCCCCAATAAACTCTTCTGTTAATTTCATTGGTTGTCATGTATTATCACAGCAATAGAAAAGTAACTAAGACAACAGTGGAACAAAGAAACATATGAGGAAAATAACAAAAGAAGAATACTTTGGTAAATATTCAAGAGACAGTGAGTGGTGGTTTGTGTACTAAGCAGGTATGAGAGAAGGTTGGAAAACATCAGTTGTTAGCTTACATTGAAAGGTTTAGCAACTGGATTTTTACTCCCCAGGTAAGGAGGAATAAGGAGGACAATTTTGAACCAGAAAAGTGGTTGTCTCCAAAAGATTAATCTGACATTTCTGTGTAAAAGTGGATTAGAGAAAAGAAGAGAGGAGGTCAGTTTAACGCCTGCTGCCATAATCCAGGGAAAAGTTATAAAAAATTTGTGAAAGAAGGCTAGTAGCATAGGGGAAAAGAGGGGGCGTTCAATGCAGAATACTCTCATTACAGTTGCTAAGTGCTACAGAGTCTAACTACTGAAGATTAGACAGCACTTAGCAACACTAACAGAGCAGTCCACAATAGACTATTTTAATAAGAATGTAAAGGTTTCAAAAGCCCTAAATAGTTAGACATAAAAGACAACATACTGTTTGGGAGGCACCCATCAGAATATGACTGAAATCTATTCTCTGTTTACATTCACCTCCTACAAACATCCACAGGGCGGCCAAAAGAAAAGAGATGACTGGCAATCAGTGTTATGGAAATAACTCAATTTTGCCCTTTAAATTTAAGCATTATCCTGGGGAAGGTCACAGGTGCCACAATTTTTTGAATGAGATTCTTCTTTTATTATAAATTATAGAAGAATGTGATGAAAAGAAACAAAACAATACATTTTTTGTTGTAAAAGATATTGCAGAAAGGTAGGAAGAATCATTTTTTGAAGTGAAGCATCTTTGGGTCTACCTAACCCATAGCATCATAGCACCATAGCAGTGGTATATAGGCCTTGCATATCCTCATTGTATAATTGTGTAATTATATAAAATTGTATAAAAGTGTAGTTCCACTTTTCTAATGGCTTAGATGATTAGTAAAATGAATGGGTATGCAAATACTGAACTGTAAAGGGTCTTAAACAAGTTTGTTGATAAATATGTAGCACCCTTTGTGTTACTAGGTATTATCTATTATAACACTAATAGAAACATATAGGTATGATCATTGGTACACATAATTCAAAATATAATTATATAATGTGTTATATATGATATAGATATAAAAACATCACCATTAAAGGAATTAACATACCCTCCCTAAAGCTTCCTATGTCCCTCTTTTGTAATTCTTTCCTCCCACTTATTTCATTGTCAAGCAATCACTTATCTGTTCTTTATCAGATCACTATGCATTTCTTGGAACTTCCTGTAAGTGGAATTATGCATTATGTATGCTCTTCTTTCCTTTGCAAAGATTCAGATTTCCATTTGGTGTCATTTCCCCACTGCTTGAATTTCCTTTAACATTTTTTATAGCACAAGTCAGAGCTGATGACCTCTTTCAGAATTTTATATTTCAGAAAGAATGAATCTTAGCATTCAGGAAACTAAGGGAGGAGAATCTTGAATTTCAGCCCAGCCTGGGCTACATTGCAAGAACCTGTCTCAAAAGGGAAAATGACTATTTTTTATTATTTCTTTTATTTTGAATTTTATTTTATTATTTCTTTTATTTATATTATAATTACATCATTTCCCCCTTTCTTTTCCCCAAACACCCCATATCCTTTCTTTGCACTCTAGTTCATGGCCTCTTTTTCATTAATTGTAATTACATGCATATATGTATATACAACTTGCTTAGTGTATAATGTTACCTGTGTATCTGTTTTCAGGGATGACCACTTTGCATTACATAACCAACTGGTGGAGCGGCACACTCTTTAATTCTTATAAATAATGCCCTTGAGCTTTGTTCTGAGATGAAAGTATGAAGCATGGGAAGTCTTTGTCCTTTAAAGGGTTACTTTGTAAACACTGTTAGAATGAGCAAATCAAGCCTAGGTCTAGTTTTTCTTCACTATTAAGGCTAAACCTTTCTGATTACCTAGTACTCTGTTATGTATGAGTATTTGTCCTCTGTCTGATGGAGAAAGAAGCTATTTCAAGACCTGTGTGAGCTCCAGAGTTTGCAACTTCTAAGGTTCAGATGGTTTCTACTTACACACATTACAATCCCAATAAATTATTGTCAGTCTCTGAAGATCTCTTCTACAGATCTCTTATGTTCTTTCCCTAAGTAGATTCCTTCCTTCTGATACTCCGTATTATGAATTCTGTTTACCATCCAGAATCCCAGGGAAGAACAGCCAGCTGTAGCTAAATTCCCCATTCTTCACTAAAGCCTAGAAAGTGCTGGACTGTAGCCGGGGGAAATCACAGGGGCCAGGTCATTTGATTGTCTCCCAGTGCTCACTGTCATCATTGTACAGTACCTTAAACACTGCTCTTTCATGTGTATACTTTTTATTCCCAAAACAGGGATACTCTGTGTATCCCTAGCTGTCTTGGAACTTTGCAAATCATACTGGATTTGGACTCAGAGATCTGCCTGCCTCAGTCTCTCAAGTGAAGAGATTAAAGGCGTGTGCTACCACCACCACTTGGCATGTGTTTACTTTTGAAGGAGGATGATACATGCTTAACAAGGAACAAAATCTATCCTTGGCATTACTCAACAGAATAGAAGAAAGCTCAATAGCTTTGCAAATCTGACATCCTAGACTCAAGTTCTGACTGCCATGTGCACTCTACCCCCAGCCCCACTCCGGGACAGCCTGGGGAACCCCTCATAAGGCAGCCAGCTGAAGTTCCCAAACTTCATTTCTGGGCAAAGCAGAATATTTCCTTTTTTTTTTTTTAAAGGCAACGGATAGAGATAGCATCATCAAATTGGGCCCTCACAGCATCCATCAAACACCAACTGGGGAAGGTGAACCTGTCAGCTAGAGTTCCCAGTTGAGCTTTGCCTCCATGGATGAGCTTTCTATGGCTGAACTTCTAGATCTTCTTTCCCACTACGCATATTTTTATATCTTGGGATAAATAATAGCAACATCTGTTGGAAATGATTTACCTTCTAGCTGCTTTCAAGGGTACAGTGCTATTTGCTCTTTGACTACTTGGCAGTTCTTTCCCTCTCCCTGTCACAGAGTGGAAGTGGGCAGCCCAGCCCCACACAAGAGGCTTTGAAGGACATTTTGAGACACATAGGGTCTGAAACAGGGGTGCGGGGGGCAACTCCATTTCCAGTTCTATCTTCTCAATAAGTACAAATGACACATGACAACTTACCAATGCAACATACATTACAAAATGAGATTGGAATCTAAGTCTTTTGATGATTCACCGTGATACCAGTGAGAGAGAATTTGGTATTGTGTGCTCACTTAGAACTACTCAAACCATCTCTAAGACACTGAACTTGGAAAAGTTCATAAAGTTGTTGGCTTATTAGTCTCTTCTCCCTTCCCCTACTTCCCCTTTAATTTAGGTTACCGAATACGCCTGGGCTCTAGTACTGACAAGAAGGACACAGGCCGGCTTCATGTTGACTTTGCCCAGGCTCGAGATGACTTGTATGAGTGGGAGTGTAAGCAGCGTATGCTAGCAAGAGAGGAGCGGCACCGTAGACGGATGGAGGAAGAAAGAATGCGTCCACCGTCCCCACCCCCAGTGGTCCACTATTCAGATCATGAATGCAGCATTGTTGCCGAAAAACTGAAAGGTATAGAAGGCATTCAAGCTCCATGATTGAATGGACTTTTTTTTCTTGGGGAATTGTAATAAATATCACTGTGCTGTTTGGAGTTACCCTTTCAATTTCTAGCTAATAGGTCCTAGCATTTCTTGTATTGGAGGCTTGCTGATAGTACCAAGTAACTCCAGAACTAGGAAGTTTGTCCATCCTACCTGTATCTCTGCTTCTTCATTGTCTCAACGGTTGTCACTTTTCTATCTAGACATCAGATAATTAAAAAGAAATATGTTCCCCCTTACCACACTAGAAAATTTGAGGTGTGATTCATGGTTTAGAACCTACATGTGCCCTCTTTTATACTGGGTACTAGTGAGATTTGAATTTTCAATCCGTGAGTACATTAGCATGATAGAACTGGGTATAGCCCTGTGAAATTCCAGTGAAGTCCTCATTTTATAAAGATGTCAAAAGGAGCTGGTATAGTGGGGCATGCTTGTAATCCCAACACTCTGGAGGCTGAGACAGGATGATCACCAAGAATTGCACACCAGCCTGAGTTATAGAATGAACTCCTCTCTCAAAATAAATTGACAAAAAAAATCAAGATGGCAGAATGGAGGCCCAGAAATTAGTCACCATGTGTATGCATTGATTTACCTTGAAGACTTAGCTGCCACCCAAGAAAAGAAGTCTTTGTCATTGTTAAAAGCCAAGTTATTCCACAAAGCAACTATGGAGATTTCTAGATATTGGTAAGCCAAACTCCTTTTTCTTTAGTTTTGCTTCCTGTTCTTGCTTGATTCTTAGCGTCACTTTGCTAATTTGACATTAATCACATTGCCTGTTCTCTTGTCTTAGTGACTCAGATCCAGTCTCGCATTTTCTGAGTACAGTTGAGTTATTGAATGAATGTCACTGCCCCATTGATCTTACTGATGCCACTGACCCAGCTCTAATGCTATGAATTTTCCCTGCTTCTGTGCTTTCATTTCAGCAAGATCCCACTAATTCTACTTTCTAAACAGATAGGTCACACTTGCCAAACTTGTTTACATCATAGTTAATAAGTCTCTTTGGATTGATTTTGACTTTCTGCAAGGGAAAAACAGAGAGCATAGCATCCAGGACTGAACAGAAATAATGCTGCATTTTGAAACACTAGAGAAGCTTTTGCATTGGTGAGATGCTAGTTCCAAGACTTGTCTATTCACATGACACTAAACAAGACACTTTACATTAAAAAAAAAAAAAGAAGAAGAATTTGCTGTTTGCACGGCCCTCAAGAGAAGCACAAGCTGCATCGACATAAAAGACTGTATCCAAGTAATGAAAAGCTTCTACATGGGAAGAGTCATCTACCATTGTGTCTGCACTGAAAAACTAAAGGGCAGGGGGCAAGAAAATAAATTGCAGAGCAAGATATTTCTACTAGACTAAGAGCTTCTAGCCAGAGAGGGATGCGAAGTTCCAGAATGTGGCTTCAATTAAATGCTGTAAGAGTCTGTCTTGCAAGTCCAACAGAACAGAATATATAAGTAGCTCTCTGGGGAAGGAGACCTAAAAGGTATGGAAGAGCTGTGCTGCTCTGTTAACATTACAGGATGGCTCATGGTGAACTGCAGAAATCTACTTGAAAGCAAGAGCAAAGGATGTGAGGACACATAGAAATAGAAGGATCAAAATAGATGCTGGCTGGAACTGAGTGGATGGATGAGGAGCTCTGGATTCCAGAGTGCTATTATAAAAGGTTGAGGATGTAAATGTTTGTACATAAAAAAAACCACATACTGAATTCTTCTTAGGCCTTTCTGTAACTGTAATTCCATGTATCCAGGATAAAGGTACTGACATATCAACTTACATGCAACATTCTCAATGGCTTTTCCTTATTAAAATGAAAGATTATAGAATTGTGAAATTCCCTCATTATTAATTCCCCACCGTGTGTGTGTGTGTGTGTGTGTGTGTGTGTGTGTGTGTGTGTGTGTACGTGTGTATGTGCACACATGCAGCCTGCATGCATGCTTGTGTGCCTGTCTCTCTTCCCCTCCTCTCTCTCCCCATCTCCCTACCTCCCTTTCTCAAATAGTCAGATAAACTAAGAAATTTTCAATACATGAGAACTATCATAATATAAACATGTTTCTTTGAGGGAGTGTGCGTGCATGCGTGCGTGCGTGTGTGTGTGTGTGTGTGTGTGTGTGTGTGTGTGTGTGTGTGTGTGTGTGTTTGTGTGTGTATGTGTGTGTGTTTATTGAGGATGGAAACCAGGAACTCACACACTGAGTTACAGCCCCAGAAATTTTAGGAAGGAAAGAAGCCATCCTCTTTCTGGAGCTCTTCATAAGCCATTCGCAGTCTTCCTAGAGTTCCATTCCTTCTTTATTCCTACCTGCTGCCTGTGTGTGCATGTGTGGCCATGTGAGGTTCCTTGCCTTCATTAATTCATACACCTGTAACTGCCAACACCCCTGATGACCTCTTGCCAGCATATTGTGAAGATAGAGATTTGGCCGCTGTCAGTAGTTTCCAAAATAAACGGTTTTTTGTTTCAGATGATTCCAAATTCTCAGAAGCTGTGCAGACCTTGCTCACCTGGATAGAGAGAGGAGAAGTGAACCGCCGAAGTGCCAACCACTTCTACTCCATGATCCAGTCGGCCAACAGCCATGTCCGCCGCCTGGTGAATGAGAAAGCTGCCCATGAGAAAGAGATGGAAGAAGCAAAAGAGAAGTTCAAGCAGGCCCTTTCTGTGATTCTTATTCAATGTAAGTGGGAGTTAAAGTTCTGCTGGAAGGTTGAAAGTGTCCTTCGCTTACCCACGGCTTGCCCTACACAGGATCCAAGGCCTGCAAAGCTATGTGTTTCAAGTGGCTAGGTAACCTTCCTAGCTGCCTATATCTATGGCTCTCGACCTTCCTAATGCTGCAACCCCTTAGTTCCTTATGTTATGCTGACGCCCCCATAAAATTCTTTAGGTTGCTACTTCATAACTGTAATTTTGCTGCTGTTATGAATTATAATATAAATATCTGATTTGTGACCCCAGTGAAAGGGTCACTCAGTCCCCCAAAGGAGTCACAACACACATGTTGAGAACCACTACCTTATATTGTCAAATGCCAAGGCTCTGATTTCACAGAATACATGAGAGCACCCCCTGTTTCCATTTTCTCTGCTTCTTGAGCTCTGCAAAAGCACTGGGACGTAGGTAGGCAACAGCTCATCCTTTTACAACCCTGGTCCTCAGTAGAGAATTAGGTATTTTATTGCTAAAGTTAGAATATGATGTTAGGATTTTATGGCAGTGTTTCTTCAGATTTACATGATTACCATCATGGAATATGCTATTTAGGAACTTGTGGTAAGAAATAAGATTATATTCCCAAGATGATTCCATAAAAAATAAATTTGCTGCTTCTACATTTTCAATTTAGTTTTCTTCCATTATCTTCACTAGATATGATAGACACCATAGAGGTGAGAAGCCATTGAAATGGCCATTTTTAAAAGTAATACCACTTCTGATCTATCCAGGTTCTTTTCAATAAGATAAATCAGATAAACACTCCAGTAATTTTTTTTTGTTCACCATGTAACAAAATTATATGATCACATCTTTTCAATAAGGAGCAATATTCACCTTAAGAACCGGGACAGTTTTATGATTTTGCTTTTAAGCAATTATGGTCCACTCTTCCTATACTTTTTCTCTCCATTTTTGACTCATATATAATTGGGATTAAGGAGTTTCTCCACTTTCACTCGTATTTTGAAAGTATATTTAGATATAAAATCCAAAAGGGGAAAGCGTATATCTTCAGGATTTCAGAATAAGTAGAAAAAGAAAGCAGCAAGAATTGAGACTCTTTAAATTATTAGAACACAGTGAAAACATGAGTGTAACGATAAAAATAATAATCCTATCTCTGGATTTTCTTGCTGTGAGCAACAGGGCTTCTTCTGCTGTTGTTTTTTCACAAAAGACTCATATCCAGAGAGATGGTCCAGCAAACATGTCTGAGCCACAGAACCAACATGGTGTAATGAGAAGACTGGCTCTCACAGATTGTCCTCTCTCTCTCTGTCTCTCTGACTCTCTATCTCTATATGTCTCTGTCTCTACACACAAACACACACACACACACATACACACACACACACACACACACACACACACACTAAATAGCAGAAAACCCCCAAAGATTTGTGTGTGTTTCATCCTTTAACATTTTATGTGGCCTTGAAAGGTATTCTTTGGATTGCTTTCACAAAGAGTTCTTTCATAATTTTTTCTCTAGTCAACAAACCTACATAGGTATACTTAATATAGACTCAACCATTTTATATTTTGATTTAATGCTTCTGCTCAAATAGAATAGTGAAATAGTGAAAACCAAATTTTCATTGAAGTTAAGTGTTCCACTTTATTTCAGAGGGCAACTTAATTAAAGGAGACAGTGAATATGAGTAACACACAATCATATGTATGTATGAAAATGTTATAATGAAACCCATTGTTTTATGTTGTTTACAAATTAGTTTACAATAATATTAAATAAATTAAATAAAATTACCCAGTAGTATAGTTCATAGTACCCAACTAAAATTTGAACCTAAAACACATTTATTTTGACTCTTGCTCTTTTTTTTAACCTAAATGAATACTCTATTTTTGTATTAAAAGTTTTGCTCATTATCTCACCCAAACTGGATGTTTCTTCTTCCTGTATATTGATGTCTCTTTCTTTGAGTCCCTTTTAAAATCATAGTTACTATTCTAATTTGAATTTGAACTACCCCCATAGGCTCATGTGTTTGAACTCTTGGTCCTCAGTTGGTGGTGCTATTTTGAAACTTGTGGAAATTTTAGGAGATACAGCCTCACTGGAGGAAGAAGATCACTGAGAGCATCTGTGAGGTTTTGTAGTCCTCCTCCATGTCCCGTCTGCTCTGTGCTTCCTGACTGATACACACAGACCACCTCACATTTTTTCTGCCATGCCTTCCCTTCCATTAATTAATGTATCCCTTCTTAAATGGTAAACCAAACTAGACCCTTCCTTTATTATGTCACTTCTTGTCAGAACTTATCACAGCCATGAGAAAAGCAACAAATAAGGTACCTTGACCCATATAATCTTATTCAAGTATACTCACAGCCTGGTTTGTCATCACAACTTGATGAAACAAGCCTCATGTTTCTCTTCATATTTTTTCTCTCTCTCTTTCCATTCCTGGATGACGATTTGGCCTGATCTGACTGCTGATTTGATGCTGCAGTTGAGCAGATAGTAGCTGTGTACCATTCTGCTTCCAAACAGAAGGCATGGGACCACTTCACAAAAGCTCAGCGTAAAAACATCAGTGTTTGGTGCAAACAAGCTGAGGTTGGTAACTTTCTACTCTGGTAGCTCCTTTAGGGGACCATTTCCTTCCTTAACAAGTTATTGATTTGGAGTTTAACAAGAATTAAATAGTGCCAAGCTCCCATGGTCGCAACAAGACCCTAATGAAACACTGAAATGTCTTCTATACCCTGTCAACATCCAGACCACCTGCTGTCAGAAGGGTAAAAAATGTGCACATGTTGTCTTAAATGCATCTTGCTGGATAGAAATCTTCGTAGTGAAAATGCAGCTGGGATAATTGTAAGTTTACTTCTCCACACTAGCTAGTCTTGAGTACAATAATAATTACTGACCTATGCTTTTAGCATTAGTAATATTAGGGCTGTCTTCCATTTATTAGAGTGCATTGACAGTTGAAGCTAGAAGCTGTCTGCTAGTACTTGGAGCAAAGAAATTGCTGAGCTTCCTTTTTCAGATCTGTCCAGCTGTCTGGAGAGGTGGGAGATTTAAAGGAAAGAGAGGATTGTGATTTCAGATCAAGGTCAACACACACCCTGATGCTTTGGGCTCAAGCAAATCTTTAGCATAGCACAACAATATGTGTAATATGATTAGGTTAATAGCCTGAATCTAAAGTTAAATCACACACAAGGCTTGTTTCCAGTGAGCTTGTGGAAATGGTTTCATAGGTATCAGGTTCTTCTGTGCCTATAGGTTCTCCTTGCCTGGGCCTGAGTGTTTTTGTTTATAAATTAGCAACTTTTCCAACTTTATCTATGGCTTATTTGGCCATTTTGGTTCTCATGTTCCTGTTTCTCTTTTTCCACGCTGATAATTGAACTCAGGGCATTATACATTCTAGACAGACACTATTCCATGGAGCCACAGCCTCAGTACCCAACACTTTGCACTGGTTCTCACCTAAGTGAATAGAGTAAGTTACTCAGCATCTCTTGATCCCTGTTTATTTACCTGTCAATTGGTGTTGACAATAATCAAACCAATTTTTTAAGATTAAATATTTAAGAACTATATAAGCAGTTTGAAAATGTAAATGGTGTTATTTCAATCTGTTATTACATAACTCAATACAGGATAATGAGTAGGTGTAGAATCCATGTTTTGCAAGTAATAAAACTTAAATGCAGAAATGTTAAATGATTTCATAAAATTATACAAGTTAGGAAGTAGAGTAGAAATTATTCTCCTCTGAGCTCTGCTACAGACTTTGATGTCGTTTTGAACAGGTCATCTCATCTCTCGCCTTTCGAATGAAGGCAATATTCTCTCCACACTGCCCTTCTGTGAATAAGAAAGCAATGTGTATGGGGACAGCTTAAAACCTCAACAAACATTTATGGAAAATAAGTAAAACCCTAGTCCTAAACTTGTAGTCTGTAAAGCATCAGTTCCATCTCAACAGAGAGAACTTGGAATCACTGAGAAGTTTCTTGAAGACTTGTGTCCCGTGAGTGTATAGAATCATAAACAACTAATAGCATCTTCATTGATTTTTGACCACTGGCATCATGTTAGGACTCAATCTTGGAAACATTTTAGATTCTGGATTTGGTGGATTAGTAATTCTTAACCTGCATTAAATGTTCCCTTCTCTTTAATACACATAAGCCTGCATACATTTTAGATGTTCTAAGATCTAAGCTGCCCAGAATTTTAAGGAAAGGCCTGCCAGTGCAGAGAAGGAAGGCACTGACTTCCAGAGGTAATAACCACAGGCAATAAAATATTCCCCAAAGTAGATGTGTAATCAGTTCCAGCAGGCTGAGGAAGGAGGATCATGCATTTAGTGCCATCCTAAACTATACAGTGAACTCTTCACTCGAAAAATTTCCCCATCAAGGTTCTGCATATAGCAAGCCTGACTACCTAGGGAGTATGTACCTTACACTTAAGTTAAATTAGGGCCATGATAAAGGTGGCTGCTGTGGTGAACTGAACATTTCTCCAGAGCTCTAGAGAATTGCGACTCCTAGACCCCCATTATACAGTATTGTTGTAAGGTCTCCTGGTAGGGGGATGGTGATAAGATACATGGATATCATGATTTGCCAAAAGCTACCTGTTCCATCTATGCTTTATTGACCAAACCTGCTTCCTGTTTATTTGACTGGGCTAAATCAAAGCCCACCTTCCTCACTCTTGGTAACTAGAACTACTACTGATGATAGTGAGACATAGCTAGCTCATGACTTTCCTCTGGTTTTACATTCAACATTGAGACATATCTCATGGCCTTCCTTTAAGTTTACCTTCCTTAACCCCCATAGAGTTCTTCTACTTCATATTGCTGTCTCTTGACACTGAGAAGACTTAAAACATATATCCTATTGGAAATGCAATCCTCTTAAGATGTGGCTGCCTTTTAGCACCCCATTGAAAATCAGAACAACTCAAAAGTCAGGTGTTTCTGACTTTTCTTTCTGACAAGTTCTTTCCAGTTGCCTCAGAGAACACATCAGCTGGTGGAAGCCTCCTGTCAGATGGTATCTGTTCCTTGTCTCATTGTCATGCATCTACCAGTGTCCTCTTTCTTCTGAGTGAGAAATAGAGAGATGAAGAACTTAGGGGAAAAGCCCTATCTTTGAGAAACTTAGATGCTGTGATAGTACATGCCAGTCTGGCTAGTTTGGTATGAGTCTTTTTAACTGCTTTTACTTTCCTGGTTTGGCTCCTGGAAATGACACAGAAAAAGATGCTAAGAGAGGGCTGAATTCAGACTCCAATCTCACTGTAAGTGCTTCCTACAGTCACTGATCTATTTACTATGGGAACTCTTTTCTACAGAATCCTTTGAAAATCTGTGTTTTGAGCAAACTGACCTATAGCAGTTGCTACACCTTGGATAATATATAAAAACTAGAATCACAGCCATAAGCATTAAGAAGATAGCCTCTTGCAGCCTTTCTCATAGAAGAGTTTACACCACTGAGCTGAAAGAAAAGGGCTTTGATGATTGTAATTGACAAAATAACCTTTTCCATTTACTTCCATTTCACACACTGCAGAATGTTTGTTGATGGAGAATGAAGTCATCTGTGCACCCTTGTTTTAGTACTCACTTGCATTGAGACTGGCTGTGGCCTTCAGCCATCCAAAAGCATACTAAGCCAGTTTTACATCAAACTAATTTGTATTTCCATTATTTACCATACAAGAGACAAACCTGTGTTTGTGAATTGCTTCATTTTATTAAATGATATCTCAGAGTCAAATTGTTATGTTGAGTGTACAAGCCACTTATTTCCCTAGCCTCTGTTCTTTTCCATTCCCTCCTGACTCCTTTCCTACCATAGTTCTTGTTAATACTGAAAAAAATAATACAGGTTAGTAGAATCTTGTTACACATTTAATAAGGAGTGTTAATATTCTGGTAATAATGTTCCTATCGTAAAACATGAGTAAGATCAATTTAGGTCCGCATAAATTTTTCTGAAACTGTGGTTAAATAATTAATGTGTAAAGATTTATGATTTGCTTACTTGGTAATAAATCAAAGATGTCAGCTGGTACAAAGTGATTCCTTGCATGTGTTTCTCTGGTTTGTTTGCTTCTATATGAAATTGTATTTTGTTCTTCACTGTGGAGCAGTGGAAATTTCTAAGTTTCAGAAAAGGTCTCTACCATTAGAGAAGACTCAAAGCCAATAAATGCCATTCCAGAAGTCCCTACCCATTCATTGTTGAAATCAGATGTAGAGCATATTTACAGTGGGCAAAGGGGTGGCATGGGAACTTTAGGGCCACTAATTTTGAGAAAGTATCCTGTCAGGGACATGTCTCAGAAGATTAGATTTCATCTAGTGATTAACATGCAAATTACTGACAGTGTTGTTGCATACCATTCGCACATTTTGGTTGCAGTGCTGTATCAAGATGTCAGAAGGAGAAATTAGATACAGCTATCACTTTTGATGTCTGTACTTCACTGCCTAGGAATCCGCTCTCTACCCAATCCTATGGCTAAGCTATTTGGAATACCATTTTGGGTGCATGTCACCTTGTCGTCCTTTACTCTAAAAGTATTTGTAAGGATTTCTTTCTCAAAGCTTTTCTGGTACACCAGAAAATAGATGCAGAATACTTTAATGGTAAGGGTTTCCAAAAATTAACAGTCTCACTCTTCTTAGAAGTGCTCTGTCATTTGCCAAATGGGCCTTCTCAATTTTCTTTAATATGGTACCCCATAGCCTCTCTGTTCTCTGTGCTTCTATTCTAATTGTGTGACTTAGTAATGGGTATTTGTAGAAAAATAATGAGATGAGCCTTGGGGGTTTTTTTGTAGCTAAGGATTGTATAGTGTACAGAGCAGTCCTCTGAGTAACCTAGAAAACAAACTTTCCCTGAGTTTTTCTTATTCTCATTTTATATTTAGCTAAAATAACTGGTGGTCCTTGTCTCTGAGGTATTTTGAAGCATGTATGTAAAAATTGCCCCTAAATAAATTTCTAGGGGCATTTAAAACTGTAAAAGACCTCTAGGTAAGACATATCATGGAGCTATTGAAGCCTTTGTAGTTCTGAGATTTTAAGCTATCTTGTCAAACTGGAAGCAAAAGGATGCTTTGTTGATGCTGGGAATCTCCAGGATCTGTCTTAGTTTTAAGACCTTGCTGCCCTGGGATATTTCCCTAGAATGAACACAATTTACTTTCCCGAGAAATGTAATAACTTTATCAGTGTTAGTGACATGTGTGTGAGTTGAGAGTTGGTCTCTGATTATACTCTGTGACAGCCTACGTTTTTATTAGAAATCTAGAAATCCACAGCTTTTTTCTGATGCAGTAAACTGTACAATATTTGAATTTGCCAGTGTCAAACTTTGTTATAATCACCTTCCAGTAACAGCTCTGATGATAACTGAAACTAAATCTTATGAGGTAGAGTGCATTCAGAGGAATGAGAAATTCCCTTATTGTTCTTCATGCAATGAGTCTGAACAAGACATGGCATATCTTTTTCATAATACAGCCCTGTAAAGTTCATTTACCACAAGCAAGTCATTATTTTCTTCTATTTTAAATAAAGTCCCTGTAGTACAGAGGAGGTACTATATTAGCATCTGATTTTCTGCTACTTCTTAAGAATTAGTAATGATACTAAATAACTTGCTTTTTAAAGAGTTGTTCATTTAGTATTAATGAAAACTTATCTGGAACTAGAGATAATTTTTCCTGATCAAGGAATTTAAAAGGAAGTTATTAGGATAGTGACTAACTATAGCATTGTTAACAAATCCATTTGAAGGCCAGATGTGGTGATGCATGACTTTAATCTCAGGACTCAGGGACAGAGGCAAGAGGATCTCTGTGATTTCAAGGCCAGCCTGGTCTACAGAGAAATTTCCAGGGCAGCCAGGACTACTTAGTGAGACCTTGACTCAAAAATAAAAGAAAAGATAAAAAGAAAGAAATCAATTTGAAATATACATAATGCTTATAAATTGGACAATTTGCACCAGATGGCTTTAGATGTTTCCTATGTTACAACCCAGTAGGAATTCTCAGCTTAAAACCTAGGAAATTAAGAACAATCAAGTGATGACTAAATTATTTCAAGTTGCTCTAAAATGTGTAGTTCTCATTCTTTCTTATTTTAGTATTGTGTGTGTTTGTGTGTGTGTGTGTGTGTGTGTGTTCATATGTATGTGCATTTATAGGTGAGGGTGTGTGCTATCACAAGCATATATTTGACAATCAGAGAACCACATTGAATGTCTTTCTAAATCATTACTCCTGTCATTTTTTGAGATAGTGTCTCACTGAACCTGGAGCTTGCTGATTCAGCCACACTGGCTGGCTAGGAAACCAGAGGGTCCTTCTGTTTCTACCTCCCCAGCACTGAGATTACCTATTGCACCAATTCCTCAAATTTGCATGCCAATAACTTTACTAGTTAAGCTATTCCCCTCGCCTCTCTTTCCTAAATTTATAAAGAAACCTTTTCCTGTGTGAGCTTGATCATTCTCAGGGATCATCATGACTTCCACAGCTTCTTTTCAGCCTGGAAGAACTTTCTTCAGCATGTCCTATACTGTAGCTCTTTTGATGATGAATTAATTGAATTTACTTTTTATCTGAAAATATTTTCATCTTCATTCTTGAAATTTTCTCCAAATGTAAAATTCTGAATAGGTAGACATTTTAATTTTTCCACAAACATTAATGAAATTGTTTCCCTGTGGATTTTCCTCTCTATAATGTAGCATTGTCCTCTATCTACTTTGTGTTTTTTCACTTTTTTTCATCTCCTGTAGTCAGAGTATGATGTCCCTAGACATACTTTTTTTCACAATAAGCCCTGCCTTGGGTTCACTGAGCTCTTTGGATAAGTGGATTAATGCCCTTGGTCAAATTTAAGAAATTATTGAATATTATTTCTTCAAATATTTTTCTTTCCTTACTCTATTTCTGGAATTTAGTTGCATGTAGGTTCAACTTTGATATCCAATCCCACAATTAACTGAGATTCTGTTAATATCCATTCCACTCTTTAAGCTGGGTAGTATATTGTGTAGTGTTCTGCCAGTAGCCTTTTAGCAGCCTCATATACAGTACCTCTTATAAGACATCTTTCTCTGAACAGCGTCCCTCACACCCAGATGTTGTATTTCTGGAAAGGTCTACACAGTGGATTTCAATCCATTTCTGATGAATTAACTTAGCTTTGTGAGTGATAAAAGTGTAGTGTTCAACAAGAGCTACTTAGCCTTGGGTTAGTGTGTGTGTGTGTGTGTGTGTGTGTGTGTGTGTGTGTGTGTGTCTGTGTGTGTGTGTGAGTGTGTGTGTGTGTGAGTGTGTGTGTGTGAGTGTGTGTGTGTGAGTGTGTGCGTGCGTGAGTGTGTATGTGTGTGTGAGTGTGTGTGTGTGAGTGTGTGTGTGTGTGCGTGCGTGAGTGTGTGTGTGTGTGAGTGTGTGTGAGTGTGTGTTAGTGTGTGTGTGTGAGTGTGTGCGTGCGTGAGTGTGTGTGTGTGCGTGCGTGAGTGTGTGTGTGTGTGTGAGTGTGTGTGTGTGAGTGTGTGTGTGTGTGTGCGTGCGTGCGTGAGTGTGTGTGTGTGTGAGTGTGTGTGTGTGTGTGTGTGCATGCGTGCGTGAGTGTGTGTGTGTGAGTGTGTATGTGTGTGTGTGTGTGTGTGTCTGCACACGCATGTGCATTTCTTGTTCATATCACATCTTAGGTATGCTAGCTGTTCTTGTTTGTGCTGTTTTCTTATTTTGTAGTGATTTTTATCACCATTTAATCAATCCCTCATTATTATACTTTCTATGGTAAAAAAATTCTTCCAGTTAAGTATTTCTTGATTAAAATTTTGTTATGCTGATTTAATTCTGTCACCAAATGTTAAAAAAAAATTTCCTTAACATTTCTTACTGTACAAAGATATGTGGAAGGAAATGGCAATAACGTCATAAAGGTCTACAATAAGAATTTTTGTTTAATGTTGAAAATAAAGGAACTTTTCATTTCTTAGTTCATTATTTCAAGACAAAAGAACTCTTGTCTTCTTTTGTTTTAATCTAAATGAATCTGTGGGTTATTTTTAAAGTATGTGACCTTCTGATGGTATTCCCTAACTTTTTTCTATATGAACACAATTCCTTTACATGAGGAGGGTAGTTAAATAGCTACTTTATTTATTTACTGACTACCACATCTGGATCATTTCAGGGTTGGTCTCCATTTATTGTTCTTTTTTTGGAAAATGTAATCTCAACCTAGTTCCTGAGATGTTCAGTCATTTTAGTGATATCCTAGATATGAATACTATAGTGTAATAATTACAGACTCTGATATGTTCTTCCCAAATGCTCACTTTACATTCTTTTCCTTAAATGATCATTTTAATTCCTTGTATTCAAGCTAGAGGTTTCTATATGTGAGACAGCAGTTTCAATAACAACTTAACTCCTTTAGCCTTGGTTATTCAGCTTGCACTCTTCCTTGGTTGAGAGATCATGCAAAAATTTGAAAAGAGTTTATACACAGACTGTAAAGAGTCTCTCTCTCTCTCTCTCTCTCTCTCTCTCTCTCTCTCTCTCTCTCTCTCTCTCTCTCTCTCTCTCTCTCTCTCCCTCTCTGTCTCTCTCTCGTGTGTGTGTGTGTGTGTGTGTGTGTTCCTCTCTCCCTTCTCCTTCCCTTCCTCCATGTTGTCCTTTACTTATACACATATTTCTTCTTTCCTTACTCCCCTCCTTACTCTCCAGTGACTGTTTTCTACTAACCACTCTTTTGAAATTGTTTAGACCACAGAGGCTGAGTTTTCTACTAGACATCTACCTGTGACTTATTCTGATCTGCTCTTAAACAAAAGGCTGGGAAATGTGTCCACAAGTTGTTTTTGCTTCTTCCAAATGCCAATTCTTTTTCATAATATGCCTGCATTTGTTCACTGTCCAATGACATTGAGTAGTTATATATTTTGTTTTGTTCAAACATTATAGTTATTGCCCATGAGAGAGTTACTAACAGCGCATTTTTGCTGTATCTTCTAAAACTCCAAAATCTTGGTTTAGAGTTCTATTCAGGAAAGTTGTCAGAAGAGAAGAAATAGCAAAGTTAAAGGAACCAAGATGGGAAGGTATAATGACAAAGCTCTAAAGGGAAATTCCAGAACTTCACACAAGTAAGAGCCAAGTGTGCCTTTTAGTAACACTGTTTAGTCTCATTGTGCCATTGCCTGTTTAAGCACTGTGAAAGTTTTTAATATGTCCCATACATCTGTCCATTTCCTCAACATTTTCCAAGTTCCCCCCCCTAAAAAGCATACCTTTTAACCTTAGGAAATTCGCAACATTCATAATGATGAATTAATGGGAATCAGGAGAGAAGAAGAAATGGAAATGTCCGATGAAGAAATAGAAGAAACAACAGAAACAAAAGAAACAGAGGAATCAGGTAATGATAATTCTTGTTTGTTTTATGTAATAGACATTTACTTGCAGTATCAATATTTTCAAACCTTTAAAACAAGGTATGGTGATATATCTATATCTATATCTATATCTATATCTATATCTATATCTATATCTATATCTATATCTATATCTACCCATCACACTGGACACCAGATAGAAAAACACTGGCTAAATATCAATCCCGTGTCTGTAGGGTTTTCTATGTTCTTCATATACCCCTTTTTCAGTTGAAGTACCCAATTTAAAATGTGTGCTTTTTCAAAAAATAAAACCCCCACTGGACATTTTGGCATCATTGTTCCATTTTTTATTTGGAATTATTAATATTCTGTTTAACTGTGAGAGAGCAGGTGCATGAATGCTAGATTACATATCCATTCTACCCAAATAGGTAACAGATAGATATATGATTTTAAATGTTAACCACATATGTATATAACAAAGGACATAAAGAAAAATACAAAGTTGGTTATATAATTTAGGAGAAACCTTCAATATTGTTTAGGTCTGGAAGATAGCTCAGTTACTTAGGTGCTTACAATGCAAACATGAAGACGTTAGAGTTTAGATCTCTAACATCTGTCTTAAAAATTAAAAGCTGTAATCCCAGTGCTGAGGATGTAGAGACTGAAAGATCCCTGGAACCTGCTGAGCAGCCAATCACTAAGACACACATTTAGCAAGAAACCTTATTTCAAAATGCAAGGTGGGGTGTGATGGAGGAAAAGATCCAGCATTAATGTCTACTTTCACATGTCTGTGCACATCACATGCACACATGGTAACACATATACAATTTTACATAAGATTTTGAATTAATGCATAAAATTAAATATTACCATAAATAACAAAATTAAAATCTACAAAGTAATAAATATCTGAAATAAATAATGACCACAGTTACTTAGCAAATATAATTGGATACCAAATAGGAGTCCACAAATAGGTGTCTGGGTGAAGGCTTTTATTCTAGTCTAGTATAATCAGGAACTCACAATAAGATAGAAGCTATGGTATTGATACACAGTAGGCCTATAGGGTAAACCTCATGAACCATAGGACAACAACTTACCCATTAGTTTCATCATAAATTACCATGGATGGAAGATTATCACAAGAGTGAATACCTGCCACCAGACCAAAATTTGAAGTAAACCATTGCAAATAATCTTACGACTTTAATTATAGGAAAGTACAATATAGAAAAGCATTATGCTGTGGGGGTATGACTCAGTATGTAAAAGCATTTGCTTTGGAAACATGAGGGCCTGAGTTCAAATCTCCAACAACTACATACAAAGCCAAGCATAGCCATGGATGTCCATAATCTCAGCACTATGGGGGGGGGGGAATTGGAGACACACAAGAGCATTGAAAAATGATACAGCAAAACACCCAACATCCTTCTCTGGTGTGTATGTACACATGTGGTCATGCACACCTGCACATATATGTCATATGCCACTAGGCCTACATTTCAAATATCTGAATACTAGTCTCAGATCTAGGAGAGACTTTCCCCTCACTGACAATCATTTTCCTTGTCATAACAACTCACCTGGATTTTGTAGTGGCCAGATTAATTCATCGAGACATTTCATAGTTGCTACATGCCAAGCAGGTCGTAAACATTGGAAATCTAGTAAGCAATTTAATGTCTTTGTCATGTGGTAGGAGGACATTCTGATTGACCAAAACTCAAATATTCACTTTTCAGTGCCCACATCAAAGTCAGAGGCTCTGGTCTCATGTGAGCGGTCTCTTAATCTTCACTCCATAAACAAAAATTCTCTCAGAAAAAAAAGACCATCAAGTCAGACTTTCTAGGTTATCCAGTAGTTATTGCAATACAATTTTCTCTATTTTTGATATAGTTGATCCATAAACATACAAACTATTGTCTGCACTAGATATTCTATAAGCGTTTTCAGAATAGTGAATTGATGCCAATAAATACTACAAGCCTATAGCCAAACTAAATGAAAGTCTGTAATAATAATGTAGCTATTCACAAAGATATATTATAGCAGATTAATTAGGACTTATAGTATTGTCCCTACCTCAGTATCTCCAGCACCATATACACTGATTGTACATTCTTAAAGTGGACTAAATGCAACCTAATTTTGAACATCCACTTGATGTATTGTAGAGTTTGAAGAGTTACTGTGGAAGGTGAGGGGTATGTGGGAAATTCAGACTGAATGCACTTACTAGGGATATGTAATTGCATTTTGCTTCTGTATCTCTTCTGAGTTAAAAGCTGTATTGGCTACTGCACAGAATCTTATTCGTTCAGAGACTGGAAACTCCCTGACAGATCATCTTATAGCTATTTTCTTTCCTGCTCCACATGCCAGGATGCTGCTTTGTCAAATAAAGCTATCTACAATAGACTTAATGGAGCTTACCAAATAGCTTTTCTCCCAGAAGGTTTCAATTCATTTTAATTCAAGGACTTTTGTGCATTTTTTCTTCCCCTCGATCGTATCTAATTCTGTTATCTCGCTTCTGTAGTACTCAACTGCAGAAATCCTGCTCGACGTGAGCCAGCAAGAGTCTCCTTGGTTTTTATCTAAATCAACTACATGTTTTAGCTATCACTTGTTTCCAATTAAAAGCTTAAGCAAGGAGATTTCCAAGTTGTTTTCACTCACTGTGCTTCCCAAACTTGAATTCCAGGGGCCTGTAGTGCATCCATGGTTATCTTTTACTTCTCAAGCAAAGTAAAACGAGCTACATTACCTTGGAATGCCACAGAATTTCTGTTCTTCTCAAAACTCTGTACTAGCCCATATTTATGCTACAGTGCTTGCAATGGAAGAAAGAAATCTATTAAACAAGGAGAGATCACATCAGAGCAAACTGCATATTGTGAAATTATTTCAATCTATTGTTAATCGTGTACCCAGTAAACAGAAGAGCAAGAGAGGTTGTTCTTATCTACATATCCCTTTTGCCTTCTTTAGTTAGATTAGTGGTTTCCAAGACTAGTCTACCTAAAAATCATCTCGTCTAGGTGCCCTAAAGGCTATAAGCTGTCAGTCATGAGATACACATTCTAGAGAGCCAGTGTGTACTACTGTCACTACCATGAATAATATATTTTGTATGTGAAATTAGCTGTGAGAATAGACATTAAATGTTAGGAACTCCATGTAACTTTGTTCACTGGTAGATATGTTAATTAGATTAGACAAATCATTGCATAAAGCATACTTTTCTGGAGAAAATCCATTGTAAACCTAGAGTATATATAATTCTTTATCAGTTATATCTCAATAAAGCGGAAGAAAATTAAAATTAAAAAAAATTATGAGATGCAGAGAGTTTGACCCAGTAGGTGGTTCAGGGATCAATTGAAAAACAGTGAAATAGACAAATTCTCCTTCATTGTTCTAGCCAAAATATTCTCTTCCCTGTTTCCTCCTCCTTATCATCTAGATTCCATTATTCTCACTTTAGAATCTGACCAATTCCTTATTACAATGTCCTGCAAGCGGAGAGAAATATAAATATAAATATAAATAAATCTGTATAAATTAAAAAATGCTTTGCTGCTAACCTTGAAAGGACTGGTTAGAATCCAGCCATGGCAAGAGATATCAGTGTGATCCTGAGTAGCCACAGCCAGTAATAATTGCTAGGGCCTTGAAAGGGAAATGGATTTAGATAGGGAGAACAAGCATAAGAGAGTGCCCTGATGGTGTGGGAGAGTAGAAGGAAGAAGGAGTCAATGATGGGAGGAGGTATGGTGTTGTGGATGGTTCTTCCCACCAGCCTGGTCCTTCAGCTACATCAGCCCCAAATAAACACACAGATGCATTATTAGTTATGAAACTGCTGGCCAATAGTTTGGGCTTCTTATTGGCTAGCTCTGTCTTAATTAGTGACCAATTTCTATCAATCTATATATTGACATGAGACTATGGCTTACCAGCCACATGCTGGCATGTTGTTACTCCCCCAGCAGCATGGCGACTCTAGCAGGATTCTCCCTATCTTTCCCAGATTTCTCCACATCTCATCCCACCTATCTTACTGCCTCATTGACCATTGACCCAACAGTGTTATATTCATCAACCAATAAGAGAAACATACACAAAAGGGCATCCCCCATCATCTTTTCTTCTCTGTCTAAATAAAAGAAGAATTTTAACTTTAACATGGTAAAATTATATGTAGCAAAACAGTTATCAACTAAAAACTATAGTTAACAATGTTTATTCCATTAACATTTGGCAAGATTTAAAGAAAATATTAAATCATCTATCCTATCTTTGTGAGTCTAAAGTCTTATATATAACTTATCTTTTATCATTATTAAGGAAAACTATAACTATAACTATCTGTCTTCAATTCCATCAAAGACTAAAGATGGACAGTATATGAACTCTAGAATTGACAGAAACATCTCGGTATCTGGACAGTCACTGGAAGTTCCTCTGTAATGTTGGAGCGTCCATCTTCAGCCCATAGGTCATAATGTGTCTGGCAGACTTCTCAGCAAAGCAGAAAATTTGAAATTGTCCCACCTATATTGGCAGTTGGTCAGTCATTTTCCTCTGTGTCCTGCAGAATGTCTGGCGGACTTCCATGAAGCAGGAACCCTGCAGGGCTGTCGCATCTGTTTTCAGCAGTGTGTTACTCTTTTGGCAGCATTGAGATTCTGGAAGTCTCCTCTCTACCTTTCCCAGAATTCTCCTTAGCTCATCCCACCTATCTTACTGCCTCATTGACCATTGACCATTGGCCCAACAGTGTTTTATTCATCAACCAAAAAGAGAAACATGGTATGTGGTGGGAGATAAAAGACCAGGCAGGCACAAATGGTCTAAAGTCCTAGAACAAAGAATAAAAAAGGACTCAAACTCAGAAGAAACTTACATTCTAATGGGAATTTTCTCTGAGATAAGAGAAAGTACATATGTGGCCGAGACTTCTGTGTCTAATAAGAGATTGGTCATCCATTAATCATAGAAGCTATTTAGAAGTAAGAGACCATGAAGCTCAAGGGATAGATACTGAGTACATATGGAAGGAAGAAAAAAGAGTTGAAGGATCCCTTCAGGAAGGACCAACATGATTCCATATTAATCTAGCTGCCTAGTTCCACAACTTCATTTAAAGTTACTCCAAGGCCCAGGAGAGAGAACAGAGGAGGTTAAATCAAGTGGTTGTTAGCAATAAACTAGGATGGTCAGCTTGGTCAGAGGTTTTCAGGGGGCTGTAGAAAGGTAGGGTGCTGAGGAGTTTGCAGTAGAATATCCGAAAAAATCAATTAACTGGCTGGAGGAAGTGGATCACTCCCAGAGATTCAGGATTTAAAAATGAGAACAGAATCTTAGAGTGATAAAGAGCAAAGAGGCAACAAATAGGGAGTCTGTATTTGACAGAAGGATTATAGAGGGGAACCATGATGTCCCTGATGCATCCATTCTGGCAGAAGACTGGATACAGAGAGATCATAACATATAGAGGCAAAGATAATAAGGCTTTGTGAGACCAAAGAAACCTCTTGAGATTTTTGCCTGAACCCTTTGCAGTCACCTCTATAGGTACTTATATTGTCTCCCTGTCTGTTGTTTTTGGCTCTTTACCCATTGAGAATTGCTAGGGCCCAGATTTGTCCTGAGCCTTGAGAGAATTGTGGCTCATTTTCCTTCTGGCATCGTGTAACATTTTCAGCAGCTTCTATAATAAAGATTTCCAAGAGTAGCTGAGTCATTGAATGCACTTGTTATTATTTGGTTTGTTTGTTTGTTTGTTTCCTTTACACCATCGAATATTTTTAATGGCACAAAGTCTGTTTTGGATCTTAATTATACAGACACATGTCTAAGATTCTGCTCTCCATGGCTCCTCTAGCAGGAGATGTTCACAGCTGCATTCATATTTTCATCTTGTCAGAGGAAGCTGGCAACCGTCAGATCTAAGAAGCAATTGGCATAAAGAAAAACATTTCCCCCATAAGGAATAGTCAGAAAAGTGAAGCTGAAAGCCAATGATGGCAGAATGGGAACACATTCACCATACTGTGCTCTACAGTAACAAGACTGATGGGTTCACCTACTCACACATAGTATTAAAAAGTAATATTGCACATGTCAGTGTTCTGGCCATGAACGAAAGACTCCAACTTCAGGCATGAGTCCAATTAATATTAATTCTGTGAAGGAAAAAACTTTGTGTCCTTATTAAAAAGACAAAAAAGCCCTTAGTTTCAGAGAGCAGGAAACACATTTTGTAGAGAACCCCACACCCCCGGCATTATAGGTGATCACTACCTTTTTTGTTTGTTTGTTTGTTTGGGGTTTTTTTTCTAAGTGACAGGCATAAACTGAGAAGATTATTATGTGTGAAGATTATTATGTGTTCTTGCTCTGTCAGTGCTCATCACCCTACCCTTTCCTCCAGGCAGGACACAAGCACTCTCTACCCTCATTTTCTCAGAGGGAAAAAATTCTCACATTTAAACCAGAGATTATATGTCTAAGCACTCCCCTTTCCTCAGCTGTGCATCTCCATGTGACATGCAGAACTTGATAATAACATGCCTGTAGTACATGAAGAAACAAAAGGAGAAAGAGGGAATGGTACTGTTTTGTTTTGAGCCATGTAGACCACCAAATGACGTTCAAAATCAAAGTAGAAACAACTGTCCATCTGTGGGAATCAGGATTTAAAAAGGAACTTGTATACCTATGCGGCCCAATGCCAGTTTGGGATGCTGTCCTTGTTACTGATCCAGCACACAAACCAAAATCTCCATTCTTGGTTTTGCGGATGGTTACTACCCTTTTCCTATACCATTTTGTTCATACACATATCTTCCTTTGGTGCTGTGAATGCCTGATGAAAAGTATCTCAGCTACTGTGAGATGGCATGGGTAGATAATATTTAGAGATCTGGGACTACAAGTCTCTTCAAAGACATAAAATCTGTGTGGATGCAGGAGTAATTAAAATCAGTTACAAAAACCACACACAAAATGAATGTGCCCTGAAAAGAGGGTCTTTCATAATTGACAAATTGCATTGTGGGATTTAAAACTACCATATCAAGGTAATTGCATGTCCATTCATTGAAAACAAATGTGGACACTGAGAAACCCTTCCTATTACAGTGCCCTCTCTGCTTTAAATAATCTAACCTAGTAGCCTAATGACTTTAAGAATACTCTTGGGTTCAAGACATTTAATGAAACTCAGTTCTCCCTAAAGGCAGATTCCATTGAGGAATGGCATATGTCTTAGTCTTGAGATGGAGTTCTCTTTAAATCCAGACATGGTAGCATATGCCTGCAATTTCAGCACTTGGGAGGAGGGGCAAGAGAAATAATAGTTCAAGATTATAAGTGACTACATAGTGAGTTCAAGGCCAGTCTGGACCTTCTGAGATTCTACCTAAAAACAAGAAGTTTCTTTCTATATATAACTCATCTTTGAAGGGGGGTAGAGATTGCTTCTTGCTCAAGATGTTGGAGATTTTGATTCATCATGACAAAGAAAGCATAGCTGAGTTGATCGCATCATGGTAAACAGGGAGCAGAGAGACGAATGCTTGAATTGTGCTTTTCTTTTGCCCTTGTGACTTCATGAGAGCAACCAGTCTACAAGATGATGCTATTTCCACTAAGAGCATAAAGAAGGGATATGACCAAAAGAAGCAAAATCCAACAGGACAGATATTAAATCCTGTCATTTGCAGCCCACACAGTCATTCTCCTGGGCTGGCTCTGTTCCTTAACTGTCATTTTCCTAAATGAGCACTCCATGTTCCTGACATCTCAAACAGCGTAAGAGCTCCATTGCATCTTTAGCTTCACTCTCATAGCTTCAAGCAATAATCATGACTGCCACACATTTTCTGGCATCAAAAGATTTCCTTTGAAATCTAGATTCCTCCATTATTTATTGTAATAGATAACTTTAACTGTCTGATTTCATTATTTTTCTTTTACTAGAAACAAAAATTCTTCCCCATAGTCAAATGAGAAAATCCACATCTTTGTTCAGTTCCTTTTAACCTACTTATTTATTTAATGTACAGTTTTGTAGTCTGGGTCCAACTTGCTACCTCTTTTTCCGTATTTCATTGGCATTTTTAAGAGGTGGCATAGGAGTATAGCTCAGTGATGAAGCTGTAGTCTATCATATGCATGGCCCTAGGTTTGGTCCCTAACACCATAAAAAGGGAAAATGTTTCCTTAGATGTGGTAGGTAAACAGTAGAGATTAATGGAATCACCTATTTTTGCCATAGTCATTAACATAAAATATATAGAAAACTCAAAATCCTTTGACTAAATATTTGCAAATAGGCTTTATAATTTTGACCTTGAAAATTTGCACAAACTCATAAATAATGAAGTTTAACGTAAGTTTCTTCATGTATCTTAATTTTATTAACCAATTTTCTTAAAGGTTTTTGTTTTATTTCGTTTTGTTTTGATTCAAAGTAATAGGGAAAAGAAAATAGACTTCCTGTATAATCCTTGTCTCTATAGAGGAAATCTACTGTGTCAACCCCAACCAACCTCTCCCATCATAATGATGCATTCATTTTCATCAATGGCATTGCATTGGCACATTATCACCAGAAGTCTATAGCTTTAGGGCTCCTCTGGTGTGTGCAATATATACTACATTCTGTAGGTATTGATACATGTGTAATGACATGTCTCTTCCAGTGTGGTAACATACAAAATAGTTTCACTGTCCTAAAGTTTGTGTTCTGACTGTTCTTCACTTGTCCCTGATAGCCTTTGGCAGCTACTGATCTTTATATTGTGTCCATGATATTTCCTTTTCCAGAATGTCATGCAATGGGAATCAACTGGTGTGGAACATTTTTAAATTGCCTTCTTTCACTTAGTGCCATGCCTCTGTTTCCTTTGTGACTTTTCTTGATTTGAGGACTCATTTCTGTTTGCCACTAAATAATATAGCATTGCCTGAATGTATCACAATTTATTTCTCCATCTGTGGTGCTTCCAAGTTTGAGCAATTATGGGTAAAGGGACTATAAATATGCAAACACAGGATTAGAGGAAGGGTATTAAATTTCAGTTCATTTAGATAAACACCAAGAAGCATAACTGCTTAGTTTTGTGAAAAGTATATATTTAATTTTCTAAGAAACTGCCAACTGTTAACAAACTAATATTTAACTTGTTTAATTTATTCTTCTTTTCTTTAGTTTACTAAGATAGCAAGTTTCATACTTGATTGTGTCTCTTTCTTCATTTCTAATATAAGCATTTCTTCCTACAAAGCACCACTTTGCCACACCCCACAAAATTAAATAAATTGTGTCTTCATTTTAATTTAGTTTGAAGCACTGAAATTTCTTCTTTGACCCAAGTATTATTTAAAAGTGGCTCAGTCTCCAGAGTTGGGGAATGTTCAGCTATCTTCATTATAGAGTTTGTTTGTTTGTTTGTTTGTTTGTTTTGGTTTTGTTTGTTTGTTTTGGTTTTTCAAGACAGGGTTTCTCTGTATTGTTTTTGTGCCTCTCCTGGAATTAACTCTGTAGACCAGGCTGGCCTCAAACTCACAGAGATCTGCTTGCCTCTGCCTCCCGAGTGCTGGGCTTAAAGGTGTGTGCCACCAATACCCAGCTTCATTATAGAGTTTTTGTTGTTGTTGTTGTTGTTGTTAAATTCCGTTGCTCTCTAAGAACACTCACTGTATAAGTTCCATTTTTGACATTAAGGTATAACTCATGGCCTAGAACATGGTCTCTTTTAGTGACACTTCCATGTGAGTTTGTAATTTGTAATTTGTCCTTGTTGAATGAAATACTCTGCAGATGGCAATTGTATCTACTTAATTGACAGCGATGTTGAGTTCAAACACGCCCTTTCAGATTTTCTGCTTTCTGACCTCATCCACATCTTATAGAGGGACGTTAATAGATTCTTCTTCTTCTCTTTACAGTTCCCTCAGCTGGTGCTGAGGGTGCTGAAACTCTGCTGTTAATGTATCACACATTAAAGACAGTGATGCCTTCTTAAGTGCAGGCCCTTTTAACAAGACCACTGTCCTAATTCTTGATAACTTTCCTTGCTCTGGAGTTGTCTTTGTTAAATTCATGTAGCTACTTTGATTTTAAATTACTATTAAAATAGTGTTTTCTTCCTTCTCTTTACTTTTATATTTAAAGTGCATTTCTTATGACTCATTTGTATGGTGGGGCTTAGTTTTGTTTGCTTATTGTCGTTTTGATTTAAAAAAAATAAAAAGTCTCATTGTTGCCAGCTCAAAACTTACTGTGTATTACAGTTAATAAGCAGCTTGCTTTATATGTGAGTAAATTGTGGGGCTAATACTTCTGGTGATTGCACTTCAACCACAAATGGCCTGCAGGCAAAATAAGCACACCATCAGGTTAGTTAAATGTATGGCTATTCTATGCTTTTTATTTCACTATATGGGACTGAATAAGGCCAATCAATGTGAATTGATAGAAAATAGTCTATAAAGTGCTTTCTTTGTTAATTAAATTTGAAAAAATGGACTGCTCATTAAAAATAAATTACTATGTAGATCAGAGACTGGTCTCAAACTTGAAGCCATCCTCCTGCAAGTAGCCTCATGAGTTCTGACAATAGAGATGTGTGCACTCATCCATGGCTAGGGACTTTTTTGATCCATTCTAGTGACAATCTGTCTTTTGCCTGGTAGATGGAGAGCAATGGCATTTGGAGTGACTATTGGTAAGATTGGATGAATACCTATCATGTTTGCGGCACCTTTCTTTGGATTGTCCTTCTTCTCTCCTCCTACTTTGTCCTCCATACCTTTTCTTCTTTGAGTGGTTTTAAGCATTTTCTATTGTTTTTGTCTTTCTTCGGCATTTCAGTTATACTTTTTCCTGTATGGTTCTGTAAGTACCCTAAAATAACAAATTATTTTCAGTTCCTCTTTCATCCCATCCATCACTGCTGTCATTCATTGCACATGTACAGAAGCGTTCGTGTGTGTGTGTGTGTGTGTGTGTGTGTGTGTGTGTGTGTGTGTGCATTCTTACTGCTGCAGATTTGAACATTATACTCCAGATCACTTAACAAGAAAAAAATAAGTCTTTGTTTCACCATTACTTACTCATCTTTTATGCTCTACTTTTCTTTATGTAGATCTGAAGTTCTGAACTATATATCATTTTTGTTGCTCTCAACAGCTTCATTAATATTTCTTACAGGGCAGGCTTACTGTCAAAACTCCCCCTCAGTTTTTATTTAGAGGAAGGAATATTTATTTCTTCTTAGTTCCATTGGAACATAATTTCACAGGACACAAAATTCTACATTGGTGCATTTTTATTTTTAGTTTTTTTTTTCTTTGCTAAAGTATTTTCCTCTTGCTTTGTGTAGTTCTGAGAATTCCTATGTAATGTTTCCATTTCCTCCTTTATAGGTAAGGTGTTGGTTTTGTTGTGGCCTATTTAAAGAAGTTTTTTCTTTATTTTGATTTGCTGAACTTTGATTAGATTTAAGGGCGTTTCTTGTTAATGCTCTGTGAACTTTGTGAATCTGTATGTAGTTTTGTGTATGGCACAAGTTTGGAGAAATGTTTAGTCATGATTGTTTCAAATATTTCTTTTTTCTTCTCTCTTAGCATTGACATAATGCATGTTTACACTTATTTTTGCTGGATATCCTATTTTTTTCTTCTAGTCATATTTTTTTCTCCCTGCTTTTGTTGTCACCCAAATTTTTATATGGTCCAAAATTCATATGCTGAAATCTACCCAACACTTTAGTAGTGGAGCTTTAGGGAGGTGCTTAACATTAGTACCCTCATGGTAGAGGCCCCAGAGAATTGCCCTGTCCCTTTCTGGTGCGAGAATACTAAAGATTCATGAAACCAGAAGTAGGTGCTCACCAAACACTGAAGATCTGGTGCTTTCATTTGGATTTCCTAGCTTCTATAACTGTTAAAAAAATAGATTTTCATTGAGCATAAGCTATGCAGTCTTATGGATGGACTAAGACATGTTTCAGTTACAGCCTTATGTTTCCATATCTTCAGTCTCAGAAATTCTTTCCTCAACCATGTGAATCTACTAATGGCCTGTCCATGGTCTTCTGCCTGTTATAGTCCTTTTGCTTAGTAGCTTTTCTACTCTTCCATAGAGTTGCCAATTCTACTTTTATTATTCATATGTTCCTCTCACTTGCCTATTTTCACCAACATCCTTGCCATACATAAGTCAGTTTTTTTCTTTTTTAAAAAACTTTTTTATTTTACATATCAATCCCAGTTCCCCCCTCTCTCTTCTACCCTCCCATGCACCCTAACCACCTTCCCCTCCCATTCTCCCCCACATATTCCACATGTAGGCCGATGCCTTCCAAGAGGGATCATCTGAATCTATTTGGGGTAAGGACTAGGCTCTCCCTTCTACCTCTAGGCTAAGGGAGTATCCCTCCATGGGGAATGTGCTCCCAAAGTCCTTTTATGCACCAGGGATACATCCTGGTTCCACTGTCAGAGGTCCCTTAGACTGCCCAGGCCTTCTAACTGAGACCCACATTCAGGGGGTCTGAGTTGGTCCATTGCTGCTTTTCCAGCGATCAGTCTGGGAGTCCATTAGCTCCTCCTTGTTCAGGTGCTGTCTCTGTGGGTTTCTATAGCTGATGAAAACAGAAGCAGACACCCACAACTAAACACTGAGCTGAACTGGAATCCAGATGCAGAGAGGGAAGATAAGACTGGGCTACATAAGTCAGTTTTAATGTGGCTTTGTGTTCTCAAACTGGTCTTTGTAATTTATTAGTCCTTATAAATTTTTGTTAAATATCAGACACTACTGTTTGGGTATAATGAACTCTAGAGGAGACAAGGAGACACATTCACCAATTCTATGATTAAGTCTTACCTTTTTTAGACAGAATCTTATGTAGCCCTGGCTATGGATCACCCCGCCTCTATCTCTTGGGTGGTGATATTAATGATGTGTGCTACAATATTAAGTTTTATGTGGCACTGGGATTGAAACCAGGGCTTCTTGAATGCTAGGTAAGCACTCTACCATCTGAAGTGATAACTCATCCTAAGTCTCAACCTTTTGATAACCCTGTGCCCATGGACAGTGAACTTCACCAGTGCTTCTCAAATTTGTTTCTATGGCCTTAGCTGGAACAAGATGTCTGGAAGGTCTAAATCAGTGGTTCTGAACATTCCTAATGCTGTGATGCTTTAACACAGTTCCTCACCATAAAATTATTTTCATTGCTACATTGTAACTTCGTTTTGCTACTGTAAATATCTGATATATAGGATATCTGATATGCCACCCACAGATTGGGAACCCGCTGATGTAGAGTTAAGTATCTCCATTTCTTCAGCTCATTAATGCTCTTTTAAAACCCCAAAAAGGTTCTAATAAAATAGTTTTTCCTGGGGATAGGTCTTGCTAAGAATAGAATATTCTGGCATTTCAAACTTCAAAGCTGTTCCTTCCCCGCTGTGAAGCAGAAAGAAGGTTTTTCTCTGATATTCAGTGGGAGGACCTAGTAGAGCTCCTAGAGGTGAAACTCGTGAAACAGCACGCACTTTCTGAGTTTTGAACTCACAGGCTTGTCCATACTGAGCCTCCAGTAACTCAGTTTGTTTCTCTATCCTAGCACTGCTTCCCATGAGGGTTCGAGCTCTCTAAGTTGTATTTTGTACTCACTGTCTCTATATCTAGGTTGAAGAGTTGTTTACTGAATAATCTCAGCTCTCTGAAGACAACAAGAAGAGTTGTTAAGACGGGCTTGGTGGCGCCCACCTTTAATCCCAGTACTTGGGAGGCAGTAAGGTCACTTTGTGTGAGTTCAAGGCCAGCTTGATCTACACAGCCAGCTCCAAGCCTGCCAAAGTTACAGGCCAGCCTGGTCTACATAGCAAGTTCTAGGCCAGCCAAGGCTATGAAGAATGATCCTGTGTCAAAGAAACAGAGTTTTCTGTTTTCCATTTGTTCAGCTTCCTGCCTACTGTCAAGATGCAAGGGAAATGTTTTCATATACATACAGAATGTGGAAATTTTATCTTATATCATGCAGTTACTTTTCTTCTGTAATATTAATGAATACAAATTTTAAATATTGCTATATGTCTTATATATATACACACATATATATACATATATACATATATTTTTTTTAACAAAATGTTTTTGTAGGCAGTTATCTGTTCAAGGCAATGAGTCCTATATTTGGTCATTACAGTGCTCTTATCACTTGCTCCATTTCAATGGAAGTACTGGGTGGTACTTGCAAATAGTTACACCTCATTTGGAGAATGTAAACTACAGTGAAGATATTTGTGTGTTGAAATCCTGTTTCATTTATGAAAGCAAGGTGTTCTGTTTTTGTGTCCATCTTCCACTATCAGGAACAACTAAAACTGACCTCAAATTATTTATGAAGCTGATTTTTCTACACATTGATTTGAAGTACCTAATTTTCATAGCACTTGGGTGTACCACAAAAACATCTAGACATAAGGTTTAACATTTTCCATTGGCTATTTAGCCTTAGCATCACAGGCTGAAGCTCTGAAGGAGGAAAATGACAGCCTCCGTTGGCAGCTGGATGCCTACCGGAATGAGGTAGAACTGCTCAAGCAAGAACAAGGCAAAGCCCAACGAGAAGATGACCCAAACAAGGAACAGCAGCTGAAACTTCTACAGCAAGCCCTACAAGGGATGCAACAGGTACGTGCAATTTGTTTTCCTGTGCCATTTGGAAGGATGGCATCAGCTCTTCATTTGCAAAGAGATGTGCTGAAACAAAAAGATCAGAAGTTACTTTATGCTATAGATATTGCTAGGGGTCTTTATGGAGAAATGTCATTTACTTACATATGATAAAATGCCGATCAGTGAGTATTAAAATAACAAAATGTAGTTAGTCTTTTTGAAGAAACAAAAAGCATCTCACCCTTGATTTCCATAGAAATGGGTACCTTGTAGTAAGTATCAGTGCTTTGGGATTGTAATACCAGTTTGGATATTATTTTATTTCATGGTAATTTATATGAGTTTCAAGCACATAATTCCAAGCATAAAAAATAATGAGAAGACTGGAGACATGACTCCATGATTAAGAGCACTTGCAGAGGATTAATTAGTATTTGGTTCCTGGTACCCATGTTGGATAACTAACTACATACACCTTCAGCTTCATGGTATATGATGATCTCCTTTGGTCGTGTGTGTGTGTGTGTGTGTGTGTGTGTGTGTGTGTGTGTGTGTGTGTGATAAAAAATAAAATGGCAGTCAGGATGTAAACAAACAAATGAAGAAATAAAATGAATGCTAAAGATTCATTTGAATAAAAAGGAAAAGAAAGAAATCCAATGGAAACTGCATTCAAATGAAACCTCATGAATAATAACAGGTGCTCAGTATCTAGACGTTTGATGTGGCCATCACAACAGTAAGACTCCAATTTAAAAACTATCAACACCTTGTTTGACTACAGAGAAGGCCTAGTGCTTCTGAGAAAGGATATGATCATACTCTGTCATGACAGTCTACCAGATACCTTCCTTACATTTTAAACTGTGCAGTACATCTCAACTCTGTGCGCTGAACTTATCTACGGCAAACTAATTGCTGGTTAGAAATTATAAATGATGAACAGGGAATCTCTTCTGGCACTAGGATCCCTGTGTTATTACTTCTGTCATCATTGTCTTGCTAAGTGACAAGTATTACCACATTAATATTTCACCTTTCCCATTAGTAAAATATGTGAAGTAATGCTTACCTTCCTTTTATTGTCACCACAGAGTTTAATTAGAATACATAAATCGTATCAGAGATCTTTCTGAAAAAAAAAAAACAAAAAACAAAAAAAAAAAGCCTGTCCCTATAGCTACCCTTCAAAGGGCTTTGACAACATACATTGTACCTTGTTTTTAACTGATGTTTTTTTGCAAGTCGGAAATAAGACCTTGGAAACATTTTTGTCATTGTTTCTCTCTCCTTACATTGCTTTTGAAACCATTTAAGAACAGTTCTGTCAGATGCAAAGACCTCAGCAAGATGTCTCTGCATCGTAAAAGTCAATTTCATTCATTTTGAATTTTTTCCCCATTGGGAAAATGCTACTACAACCAATGAACAACATTTTCCCATTTTATCTCAAAAGATTTATTGTAAATATGGATTTAGGTAAAGGAATGTCAGTTACCTGGCCTAGTTTCAGATCTCACTCTGTTACTTCCTTTCTGAATGCCCTTGGGAAAGATCACATGAGTCTCTTAGCACAATGCTTAGTACATACTGGAGATTCAGTAAATAACTGATAACAATAAATCCAGATCATTTCATACTAATATGGAAACTAACATATGTGAAATTTAGATTCATGACTATCTTATCTACACAAATCAAACGGTGTGCCAGATAACTTCACAAAAATGTTTTTCAACATTAAGTTTATGCCTCTGCAATAATTAAGATACAGTTTGTACAGTATTAATTGCTTGTTACCCTAGGGCAGGGAAGAAGCTAAGTTATTATGTTTATTAGTTTCTCCAGTTCTTTATAAAATACAAACAAGTTCAGAAGAAATACATATGAACCAGATTTTTACTGTAATTTTTTATTTAATTTTTTTGTTTTACATACCCACCCCAGTTCCCCTTCCTCCCCTTCCCCCATCTCCCTACCTACCTCTGTCCCACCCCCCATCAACTCCTCAGAGGGGGTAAGGCCTCCCTTGGGGAGCCGACAAAGTCTGGCATACCAAGTTGAGTTAGGACTAGGCCCCCCATCCTGTATCAAGACTGAGCAACATATCCCACCATAGGGAGTGGGCTCCAAAAAGCCAAAGGACCAGATTTTTAAAGAAACAAAAGTATCTTAATTTTCTCAAGATTCTTTATGTGGAAAAAATACTACTTATAGAGGAGGAAGTGAGGATAGGCTACCTGATAACTCATGTCAGCCAGGGATTGTGCATGAAGGGTAGCGCAAATGAGTGGTGTCATTATCTGTGCTCTTTCATGAAGCATCTGCTCAAAGTCCAAGACGAGTACAAAAAGAAAGAAGCTGAACTTGAAAAATTCAAAGATGACAAGTTACAGGTGGAAAAAATGTTGGAAAATCTTCAAGATAAGGTATGTGAGTCCTATGTCAGGCTTTCCCTCCACCACACCCTCACCCCCATCTCCCTTTCAGTGATAATGAAAATGCACTAGAAGTTTCTATAAATACTGCTGGTTGGGAATCAAAAGTCCCTCTCTGGGAGGGCCTAGTCCCTACTCCAAATGACTTGACAGATTTTGATGAAGAGGGTGAAGGCCTCACCCTCTCTGTGGAGTGGGTGGGAGATGGGATGGGGAGCATGGGAGGATGGGAGGGAGAGGGAACTGGGATCGATACGTAAAATAAAAAAAAATTAAAAAAGTAAAAAACAAACAAAACATAAGTCCCTCTCTGTGGTGATTCTTATATCAAGTGCTCTGCTTTTAAGTACTTAACCTTTCTAAAGGGTTAGGGTTAGGAGACCGTAGGGAAATGTTGCTTACTGGCTTGCTCCCCAAAGCTCACTCAGTTGACCTTCTATACAACACCAGGACCACTTGCCCAAAGGTGGCACCACACACAGTGGGCTGGGTCCTCTCATGTCAATCATTAATCAGGAAAAAGTGCACTACCAATTTTCCGACAGGGAAATCTGATATAGGCAGTTCCTCATTTAAAGTTCCATGTTCCCTGATGAGCACACCTTTAACTGAACATTTCATTAAAGCAGAAATGCAGGTAGAGCACTGACTCTTCTTTACACCCACCCCACGTAATCATGAGCATCCACAGGTCATAGTAACAGCCAACACCAACTCAGGCATGGTGATACAAACCTGAACTAAAGCTTAAGAAATGGAGGCAGGGGAATCAGGAGTTCAATGCCATCCTCACCTATATACCAAGCTAGGAACCAACCTGGGATACATGAGACTCTGTCTCAAACAAATAAGCAAACAAAATAGGCAACACCAAAATGGGGGAAGCCTTGTAAAGAAACAAGGAGACACAGTTTTCTAAAACCAGATAATAGCAACAAAAAAGGGAAGGTGAAACTTAATCAAGTGAGAGCCTGCTGCATAAAGAACATAGTAAAGACACCTAGGAGAGGTAACTTAATATTTGGATTCATCTGTGCATCACAACCAAGAGTCGGGTATGTCTCTTTTTGATGGGTAAAGTCCCCTGATGTCTGTGAGTCATACCTCTCCAGTTTCATATGCCTCAGTACTCAGCTGAAGCTATATTCTAGAAAAAAAATGACTTATTCACCAGAACTGCCTGCTGTGGGTATTTGAAAAGAAAGTAAACACATAGGGGCTTGGACTGGAAGTCCAACATCTGCAATGGTACAGTTCTGCAAGAGCTCTGCGGATGATCTTCCGTGCTCAGCTCAGGAAGATGGAGCACATACAGGCCCTGGGTGTGTTTACCAGCATGGAGATGTGCCCCAGAGAGCCATTAGGAACTGGCAACTTTGATGTAGTTGAAACAAATGATTGAAAATGTTTTCTTTCGGAGGCCATTTGCAATATGCTTTTAATTCTTCCACATCATAAAATCAACTCACTTTCCACTTTTGTGGGTGCTATTAAAGAAATGAGCACAATCCCAGAGAAATTCATTTATCAAACATTTAATTGAAAAGTGCCAAAGCTACTGCATTATCAGGACTCTCCTCATGCTATCAGACTTTCTAAATTGTCCCAGAGCTGCAACATATTTCTCTTCCTGTATAAAATGCATTGGGCAGCCAGAAGACCCTAGATAGAGAAGGGCCTATACTGCTGCTATCATACTTACCATCACTCTTCAGATTGCCATTACAAATTGACTTAAGCACAATGTTAGTATAGGCTGCTTTCTTCTTTGTTTAAAGAAACAAAAGGTCAGCTGGCACAGAAGAAACTTGTCATATTGTGATTAATGACAACTGTTTCTCATCTCGAATGGAATATACCACAAATGACAGCTAAAGAAGACAAGAGAGCCAACTGATAAAGAGGAAACAGTGGGTCAGATTTTTTTCCTGTTATTTCAAGCAAAGCTTCTTTTAGAAGAATTTGTGACAGATCATTACAAGTTGATGCTCTCTGAGGAGCTGATTTGTGACCAAACATTTCAACCTGAAACAATTAGGTTAGGAAGCAAAAGACCATCACATTAGACTACAAAATAATTTCATCTTGACAGGCAAGCAGTAAGTTCCTGTCATGAGGGCTCTGTTTGTTGATTTTCTTTGGATTTCTTGACAGTAAGCCACAGTCGGTGCTACTGGCAGGGTTTTGCAATATAACAGTGTGACTTATAGCTAATATACTGGTGGAAAGAACTACCTTCTTGAATCTGCTAGAAAAGTTCAAAGAAACAAACATCTTCTGATATTCCTTATAATTTGTTAAATGCCAGTTATGATAAATTTGGAATCAGGTCCAGTTGAGGAAGTGAATTTAGCTATTCAAGATGGCTCAGAAAATCCTAATATCTTAAATCAAGCTCAATCCATTAAGTGCCCACACTTAAGATATGACTTAGAAGCACCCGCAGAGCCCCTGCCTTAGAAATATGCCAGTGCTTTAAATCAGTTGTGGCACAAAACTGATGTCTTGCAGCATATGCAGACCATTCACTTCATTCCAAGGCTGTAGCTAGCAAACTTTGAAGACACCTGAGAGCTAGTGGAAGGAAAGGAGTGACAAGGTACCTGAATCAACCATGATCTGCACCCACCCCCGCCCAGCACCCTCCCCCCACCCCCGCACTTTCTTTTACAACAGTAAAAGACTCGAACAGTGAGATTGATGCAGGGATTTCTTTTAGTCTTTCCCCTGAAAGCTCTTACTTCATCTATACAGTATAGAAAGGTACTTTTTCCTCACACCCAAAGGTAGAAAAATCCACAAACAGTCCAGGAGCACTTTTCAGATTCAGTGCCTTCCAGGCGTGGATTTCACCTGAGTATCTTATGAAACCAAACTGCCACACTCAGAAAGTTTCCATAACAAAGAGGGCAACTGACCATTGATATTTTTATTCATGTTCATTTCTGACTATAAAGCCAGAAATATTTTAACTGATAACAGAGAAGAGAAACAGAGAGGCTCTACTACAAGTAAAGGTTCTAATTTCTAGTCCAAAGCCAGCACTGATACCTAAGTAGATTGGGCACTCCCCAGGTTTTCTTTTCTTTTCTTTCTTCCCTTCTTTCTTTCTTTCTTTCTTTCTTTTTGTGGGACTTACCATACGTGGAGTCTGAATCTAATGTTGAGGGTGGGGATATGAATGAATATAACCTGATGTGAAAAGCTAACTCTCCTATTTCCATTTCCTAACAATGAAATCACAGCGACTCACCCAGTTTATCCTGTTCTTGATTTCCTCATCTGTATGATGGAAATAATACATGTTTAATAATATGCAGTGCGTAATATAAAAAAGTGTTGAGTCGCCTTCCCAAGATTGTTTGTATAGAGTTACGAATGATGAAGCCAGGAAAACACTACTGGTGAAATTAAGTGTTTATCCTCAGAAAGCTGTGGTGGAAGGATCACTTGTGTCTCAGAGTTTCAGAGCAGACAGGGCAACATAATGAGAATGTCTCTCATCTTTAATAATTTAATAATTATTGTTGTGCAATTAATTGAAACCAACTCTTTGGCTAAATGAGGTGAACTGATGCAGGAAGCATGTTATTTCCGCAGGAAAACTGTGCTGCTAGACTGTGTGCATCAAGCCAGGAAGGTGAATACCCTTCTGAGAAGATCATCATCAGCAGTCCTATCAAATCTGAGCGTGAAGCGCTGCTAGTGGGTAAGGAAAGCCAACACACACACACTCCATCAGGTACAGAGAAAGACAGGAGGGGGCATTTGAGGTTCAAGTGTCTGCCAAGTAGTATGAATATGATGGTCAGGAACTTGGAGTTCTAAAGGTGTTGGGGAAAGATCGAGGCCAATAATTTCTGTAACAATTCTAAGACCAGCTCCAAGGCACTTTTGGCTGCTTGTTGCTATTGTCATGTCAAGTGTGTTGAGGTCAGCATTGTACTAAGAGTGGTCAACTGGAAGAGCATGTTTATTAATCTCTCTAAAAGGAGACAAGGCTGGTACAGACACTGCTGGGGGAAAATAGAAGAAAAGCTTTCCCAGGTGAGCCTCATAGCAAGGGTGTGTCTTTCAAGTTCTGTGCTATTGACTGAACCATTCTTATTCATGACATTTCTGACACCAAATGACACAACATGTTTTCTTTCTAATACTCCTTTTCCAACTCTCAAACCCCAAGTATTTATCTGACTACTTAATTCAATTCAATTCTGATACAAACAAGCTGAAGTTATGTGGGAAGCCACAGCCCCAAGATGGCGCCTGGCTGGATGCCAGGTAGTTCGTGCTTAGCTGTAAACAAGCCTTATTTGGAAGTGCTTGATGGATCTGGTGCGCTTCCTCCTTCTGAGGCCTATCCGGGATCACCAGGTGGCATGAACTGATTGGGCTGTGAGCACATTTAAGGGCTTGCTGGGGCTGGGAGAGGCGTAAGCTGATGAGAGAAGCAGAGCAAGCTGATGAGAGAAGAAGGGTAAACTGATGAGAGAAGCAGGGTAAGCTGATGAGAGAAGCAGGGTAAGCTGATGGGAGAAGCAGGGTAAAATGATGAGAGAAGCAGGGTAAGCTGATGAGAGAAGCAGGGTAAACTGATGAGAGAAGCAGGGTAAGCTGATGGGAGAAGCAGGGTAAAATGATGAGAGAAGCAGGGTAAGCTGATGAGAGAAGCAGGGTAAGCTGATGGGAGAAGCAGGGTAAGCTGATGAGAGAAGCAGGGGAAAATGATGAGAGAAGCAGAGGAAGCTGATGAGAGAAGCAGAGTAAGTTGATGGGAGAAGCTAAGCTGATGGGAGCAGAGGAAGCTGATGTTCAATGATCCTGAATAAACTGCTTGAAGAAGAGTGGTGGTTGAGTGTTTCCTTGCCGGCCTAGGTAGGCGCGCAACAAAGTTACATTCCACAGGTTAAAAGACTCAGTCTCCTAAATCAGCCCTTTAGATACCAGGCTCAAACATCAGGTCCCAAAATGTGTTGGTCATCTTTCATTTACATAAATAAATTTATGTATTGGGCAGACAGTCTTAAGAGTCTCGCTCTATGATTGCTTGGCAGTATTGTGCTTTGGGTCCTGAAATAAGGCAGCACATCATAATCGAAATATGTGGCAAAATCATTTACTTCATGGCCGTGATGAATGACAGACAGGAGAGGGCTAACAACCCACAGCCCTTTCAAATGGCATGCTTTTGAAACTGTGTCCTGGGCCTTATGGCTTAAAAGTGATGCCACAGGATGGGGACTTACCCTTTATCACATGAGCCTTTGGATATCGCTCTAGATCCAGACTATAACACCAAATTGGAAACTCAGTCCTATCGGTCTATAAACTCAGGAGCTTCTCAGTACCCCACCAACCATGTTCTATAACTTGTAGAACAACTCACAGAACTCTGAGAAATACTTGACTTAACTATTGCCAGTATGTTGGAGAGCAGCAGTTCTCAACCGGTGGGTCGCAAACCCTTTGGGGGTTGAATCAGAGAATACAGATATTTACATTATGATTCATAACTGCAGCAAAATTAGAGTTACAAAGTAGCAAAAGTTGGGGGTCACCACAAAATGAGGAAGTGTATTAGAGGGTCACAGCATTAGGAAGGGTGAGAACCACTGTCTAGACCATCAACATGAGGAACTGTATTAAAGGTCACAGCATTAGGAAGGGCGAGAACCACTGTCTAGACCATCAACATGAGGAACTGTATTAAAGGTCACAGCATTAGGAAGGGTGAGAGCCACTGTCTAGACCATCAACATGAGGAACTGTATTAAAGATCACAGCATTAGGAAGGGTGAGAACCACTGTGTAGACCATCAACATGAGGAACTGTATTAAAGGTTACAGCATTAGGAAGGGTGAGAACAACTGGTGTAGAGGATGAAACCCAGGAGGAGAGTTGGAAGAGATACCTAGGGCAAGAAACTAAGAGGAAAGGAGTCAAGCTGCTATATGCTTTCTGGTCTTGCTATGCTACTTTCCCAGCATTTTTCTGTGTTCCCCATCTGGAAAGCTCTCTGTTCTCCATCATATCTTTATGGAGGTTTTGTTATGTAAGTGTGGTTTGAGGGTAGGGAACCTAACAGCTCCATATTCTTATTATGTCTTAGCCTAACTGTTGTGTTGGCCTGTCCCCACCATGAAACTAGTAAAGAGCCCCCAGCCACCTCTACTATCTCAAGTAGACACCTAATAAGCTAAAAGCATATGCCTGTAATCTCAGCACTCAGAAGACAGAGTCAGTGGGATTTCAAATTAAAGACCATTCTCAGAAAACAAATTACACTGAGGTCAGCAAGGAATCTTCTGCAGAACTTTACCACCTGAATTTAATCCCAGGGATTTACATGATAGAAAGAACTGACTCTTACAAGTTGTCTGTGACCTCCACTTACATACTATGGCTCAGCCCACAGTTGCATGTGATCTCCCTCTCCCTTCCCCCTCTCTCTTTCACACACACACACACACACACACACACACACACACACACACACACACACACACACAGAGAGAGAGAGAGAGAGAGAGAAAGAGAGAGAGAGAGAGAGAGAGAGAGAGAGAGAGAGAGAGAGAGAGAGAGAGAAAGTGTGCAATTAAATGGGGTTTTTAAAGGGTCTGTGCACCAAGAACTGGAACAAAAATTATTTATTTTGTCATTCTATCACATTGACAAATTGACTCAGGAAATTGATAATAATGTGTTAGACTCTGGTGTGTTAGACTCTGCTAGAAATGCTCTTACTACCTAAAAAAACTTCAAATTTTACAATTAAGGAATTGGGCAGCCATAGCTGCCCATCTTGATGCCTATATCTGTTTGCTGAGATTCAGCTATTCCATCTTCAAATTGGACAAGCTATTACTTACCTCAAAGGTGGATTCCAAGTATTAACATAAGCCATCCCAGATCACTTCACACCGAACAATAGTACAAGGAAAGCAGCTTGCACTTCCAGTATTAGTCACAAATGCTTGTAGACTTTTTGGGAAATTGGAGATCAAATTATTTGGTCCTCTAGCAAGTGCTGGTTAATCCAAGATTCCTTCTAAGATGTTGAGCCACAGGTTAACTGTATCCCACCCTCCAAAGCCATCGGTGCTGCCTTGCTTCTGTATATTGTGAAGGAATATCTATCTTCTTTAGCAATGGGTGTTATACTCTGATATAAGGCTCTGATACGTTAGTAAAGATACACAGGGTGGTCTGCTATTGAGAATCCAAAACAAAAAACAAAAACAGAAACTTTTTAACATTTTTCAACCCCAAAGTTTTTAAGTAATTTTCATGGTGACAGAGAAGTATTAGGGAGAGAGGAACTTCTCTGTAAGTGAATAGTCTGAGAGAAAAAAACAGACTCCTTCAAACGACTATCTCTTGTTTTGGTTTTTGAAGAATGTAGTCTTTAGCTAATGGAGAAATCTGCTTTTTAAAATAAGTTCTTTGAGTGTGAATTCACAAAAACTGATTAGTGTTTTTAGACCTCTGAACTTACTTCTTAGCATTTGGTACTTTTCCTTAGTTATGACATTTAGACTTTCTTTGAATATGGACTTTTTTCTTCAGAACTGAAGTTTTTCAACTCAAATCTGAGCTTAGAAATTCAATTTACTTGGCCATTTAAGAATAAAGTAATGATAAAAGTAGTAGTATCCCTTTTGAAAAGATTTTGTGACTCACCCTGATTCCTCCAAGATTCTCCCAGCCTACCCTTCACTATCTAATATTTGGAAGGTTTTCATAAAAAATAATTGAATTTCAAGGTATAATTTAAACTTGCACAATTCTTTGTCATCCTTTGAAAGGACAGAAAAGTTGTACTTTCTACACCAAATCAATGCCTATTTCCTGGTAGTTTTCAGGAAGCTCAATTCTAGATGATCTGATGAAAGGAAATTAATTCACAAGCATTTAAAAATGAATCTGTACTATTTTTAAGCAAATTTTCAACTTGTTGCCAGTTAGGTATTAGAACAATAAACGTGGCATCCATAAGAATAAAGACAATGGTTGCAGCTGCCTCTACCCCCCAGAATTAGATAGGCTGAGGAGGAATGTCCTGGGCATTGCAGAAAGCTAAAAAGTGCTGTGAGAATTCAGCTATAGGAACACATTCGGGGCCCACAACACACAATAGCAGTGATCACTCATGTCAGAGTGAAGAAGATGTCTGGCTTTCCTTTCTAGAGCACCTCACAATAGAAAACCCCATACAATCAGCAGAGTCTTCTGTGAGAGGAGCTAGGTTAATATGGCAAAGTGTGTGATGTCTGTTTCCCACAAGACATTCTTAATTCCTAAGAGCGTGAAGTCTTATTTAATGACTGCCAAAAAATCCATCGTAATCTACATTCTAATATTAAAATCATTCTCAGTGATGACCAATGATGGGAGTGACCTCACATACCGGCTGCACTAGGTGTGGTATAGCACAGTGCAAGACAGTGAGTGGTAAGAACTGCTAAGTTCACTTACCTGCTCTACCTCTTGTCAGCTATATGCTGAAACTTTGTCTTGGTGTTCTCATCTGTAAAATGGGGCTTGACCGTGCCTATACCACGGGGTTCTTACAAAGATTCAATGAATAAAATATATGCAAGCTTAAAATACTGCCCAGTGTATGTATAGTGTGCATATGTAGGCTTTGTCTATGTGCGTTCATTCACTGTGGCATCTCAAGGAATTTCGTGCTGAAGTGTAACCTCTGGGGCATTGTCTCCACAGGGATCATCTCCACATTCCTTCATGTTCACCCATTTGGAGCAAGCATTGAATACATCTGTTCCTACTTACACCGTCTTGATAATAAGGTATGTGGGGAACTCAAGCGGAGACAGAAGGATGAAGACTTCTTTTTGTGTAGGTGACCTTACTCTCTTCAAGCATAAGCAGACCATATTACTTCTGGCTCATAGCAGACCATATTACTTCTGGCTCTAAGCAAGTTTCCCTTACTCCCAGTCTCATTGTGATTTGGTGTATAACATCCCTCTTAGAAATGGTATGACTTTCTCCCTAGTTTGCCTAAAACTGAGCAATTTCCTGAGACTTGAGACTTTTTGGTGCTAAGGAAATTCCATGAAAACTAGAATTAATTGGCCAGCCTTTTCCTGAGCTACATCTTAGAAGATTCTTGTTTCCTTCTCTTGATTTCCACACAAGCTGCCAAATAACTAGCAAATTAACCACGACTTTCTCTCTTACCCATTGGACATTTGTCTTGGGCCTCTAGCCATCAACAATTTTGATTTATAGAATTGGAAATCTTATTCCAACTACCACTCCCACCTCTACTATTGCCATTGTCTGCTATGAAACAGTCAAGGAAGGTTCAAAACTAATAGAACAATATTGAGGGCTTCTGGAATGCCAATTGGGTAACTGCTCAGAGCTGATCTGTGAACCATTTATCTGCATGTTATCCTCAAGGCGGGAGCTCACAGATCACATGAAGTGAGGGGAAGTGTTAATTCCCTAGAAAGTCAAGGATACTTTATAGCAGCAGGGGCAGACTCTCAACTCCTCCTTGGAAAAAATAAGCTCACAATATGTTTTTTTTCAGAAGCAGAATTTAGTTAAACTTCCCTGTAGATATGTATCACTGTTTCAGCAAACTAAGCCTCCTGGGAAGTTACATTGAGTGTGGGTTCCTGACATTATGTTGTCCAAAATGTTAAATCAGAGAAGCCTTTATCATCTTAGCAAGGGTACTGGCCATTTGGGAACCTAATTACTCTGAGCATATTCTAACTTCAGTGATACATTTTCTTCTCTGGCCTCTGTGTTAGTTCTAGATTATATTGCCTCCTTATTTCCTTCTAGGAAGTAATTCTATTCTGTATCCATATACCCCAGGGGGCAGATAAAGGGATGATGGACCAGCAGTTCCAAGGCCACATGGTCAGTTTCAGCAGCAGAATATTGAAATATGTGTCAGTAAAACTTCATTTTTTTATTTTTAAAATTAATGCATGTTGTCTTTGAATGCAAATGATATGGAAACATAGTGAAGAAAAGGTAAAATTCCCTATAGTCTCAACTCTAGGATAAGCACTGTTAACAGTTTCGCCTATAATTTCAGACCCTTTTCCACGTCTACACTGTATCTATCTATAGGTATATATACATCCATTATCTATTCACGCGTTTTAAAATGCCACTTTTATTGTCTTTGGTACCCTACACATGTGCTTCTTTCACTTAAGTGGATCTAATTAATCAGAAGAATAGGGTAAGGGCACTGCTTCACTTCTACTCTAGACCTAGCCCCATCCTATCAACTTCCTGCCAGAATAATGTCAAGCCCTCCCAGCGAGGGCTTTAAAGGTACCTAAGTTCTGTGTGGCAGTAATGCAAGGCTTCTTTAAGGTCATCAGCTAAGCCCTGTACCCAGGCTCACAATTAAGAAGGTCACTATGAATAAAAAAAAAAAATGGCTACAAGAAGAGAAGCCCTTGAGGATTCGACAGACTTGCTTTTGTATGAAGGGGTGGGGGGGGTGTGGGTGTGGGTGTGGATGTGGGTGGGTGTTGGGGAAAAGAAAGTAATGAAAAGTAATGAGACTTTGTTACGGGAGGTTTTTCCTTCCCACCGGCTCCATCCCACCTGCCGCCAGTCTGGGCCCACAGCCGCACCAGCCCCAAATAACACTCAGAGACTCTGTATTTGATACAATGCTGTTGGCCAGTTACCATTATTGTTTATGGGCTAGCTCTGTCTTAATTATTAACCCATTTCTACTTATCTAAGTATTTCCACGTGGTCATCTTATCGGGGAGCCGCGGCAGCGTCTTCCTTCCTCCCCGGGCTACATCTCGACCCCTCCCTCCTACTTCCTCTTTCCTCCTTGTCTCCTAGCCCCGCCTATCTTGCTATCTCATTGGCCACAGTGCTTTATTAACCAGTATGAGAAACATATATACAGAATAACATCTCCCATCAAGACTTCAAAGTAGAGACTTCAAAACATTCTTTACTCCTGTTACTCTTCCTTTGTGGGCTGATGCATATGTGGAAAATACTCCACTGACAGGCATTTCTGCCTCTGTCCCCTCCAAAAAAGACTTTGTAGCTCAATGGGCCTGGACATGTATCCCCAGCATTGAGCTGCCCTCATTCAGTTAGCCCAGACTTCTCCACGCAACTGCTCATGGCAAGAGCAGTTCAGGGGACTGCATCTAGTGCTCCCAGCAGATGAACACTATTGTCTGAAAACCACTCTAGCAACACACACAAATGTGCAAGGCCTGATAGATTACCTGACACCACCCTCTGCACACACACAGCAGCAGATGGCCAAGGATGTAAAAAGATGATTCTGATTGGAGGATGTCCTCTCTGTCCCACAGATCTGCACTGGTGACGTGGAAGGTCTCATGAGTAGACTCCAGCATACCTTCAGACAGGAAATGACCGGAGTTGGAGCCAGCCTAGAGAAGAGGTGGAAATTCTGTGGTTTTGAGGGATTAAAGCTGACCTGAATCTTTTTGTCTAGCAATTTGGGATCCTGAAAATAAATGTGTGCTGGACAAGCTTATTACGTGATGTTGTATTCTCAGTGGTTTTCAAGTGAACATTGCTTTTAATTTGTCAGTTCATTCCTGAATATCTTTCAAGTTAAAATAAGGATCCTAGAACAGCATCTCAAGCAACAGGTCCTAAAAAGAAATTGCCTCAAACCTCAAGTGCTGTAACTTCCTCTTATTTCTGGCAATTGGTTGTCTTTTCTTATAAGTAGTATTGAAAAATTCCTGAGGCTATAGAGTATTTGGAATGTTTTCAGTGTCTGTACTACTGCTTGTACCTTGTACTTTTTCAGCACTGTTATCTGAAATACTTTGGTGATTTGTGCGCGGTTTGTGTTTGCAGATTTCTCGTCATATGTTGCTACTTGTAAAAAAGAGTAAGAAGAATGTTAGGAACTCTGTGTAACTGCCATTGTCTTTCTGGTCCACAGTAAACAGTAAATTAATAATCCATCAGTGTCTTCTACAAGGTGCTTCACCAGTTCACCTTTAAAACAAAAAAGCATGAACTGTGGCTTTTTGTAAGAATACTATGAACAAACGTTCCCACATTATTTTCTTTAATAGATGAAAGTATTTCAGAATTGTAAAACAAGAAATCTAGATGGATTCACAGAAAGTCTCCAGTGTGACTATTGTATTTGTGCTTTTCGGGACTACTTGTATATAGTCTGCTTTGAAAAGAGGGCATGTTTAGTTTTCTATGAATTAAAATGCAGTAAGGTGTGGGCACACATGCCCATATTGGCAGAAGGGATTTATTTTAATAGTCTGTTCCTCTGGCCTTCTTAGTCTTGGTCCCTCTCTTCCTGCTGTTAATGTCGAAGTGCAAACTGTGTACTGCTGTAAATACTGTTTACTTCATGCTGACTCTTTGTGAAGAACTGATGTGCGTATTGAACGTCATGAACTAATGAATAAATAATGGGCAGGATATGTGAGGCTTCCAGCACATATGGCAGCTCTGCTCGGAATGCTGACTGACAGGGATACCTCTGGTTCAGTTGTGCCCATCTGTACATTGCAATGGCCTCACCAATTTTAACTGGACCATTCAGGAAGTCCTGCTTAGAAAGAAAAGAAAAGGGCAAAATTTGAGGCTGTTATCCTAAGGTAGAGATTGTCCTTACTATTTTTGTGGTGGTGATGGCAGTACTTCTAATTACACAAGCATGCCCCATTGAGTTCAGTTTAACATAATAGGTTACACTGAGTAAGCATGGGCAGTGAGAGTATTTCCTGAAAATACTTTGCAAATAAGATGTGAGTAGTGGTCAAAGATGTATTTTAAAAAATACAAATATTCCCTTTTATACCTCAGCTTTGTGTTATGTTTTAAAAGGCTTGCTTCCTATGGGATTCTTTGGATCATCTCAGGTTCCCTTTGAGTTACCAGGATGTTGGAAGAAGATGCCAAACTTGCTTGATGACTAGAAATAGCATTCCACAGCAGCCCATTCATCCTGACAGTTGGCTTGCCCCTGAAGCACCCCACTGTGGCCCCAGTAGGAAGCTAGAGTTATTTTTACACTGGCTTCCTCCCTGGAGCATCTCTGTCATCAAGGCTGCAGCTCCTCAAGAAATCTTGGGTTTGTCTGCCTCGGGGGTCCTGGAATATCTTTTTTTTTTTTTTTTTTGACAATAGCTGTAAAGTCAAGAGAAAATTTCCATTGGTCTTAAATAAGTTAAATAAAATTAAACACCTCGCTTAACTTCTCTTACTCTTATTTCGTTTTTTTTTTTTTTTTTTTGGTTTTTTGTTTTTTGTTTTTGTTTTTTTTTTCCCTTGAGTCAGGGGTCTCACTAGGTAACTCAGTCTGGCCTAGAATTTGCAGTCCCTTCCACTTCAGCCTTCTAAGATCTGAAATTACAGGCATGCACCATTATGCCTACACACACTGTTTATACAGTCCAGTTTAGACCATGTAGATTTCTCCTAGCATGCTTCCATATAATAGTTGTGATGGTAAACTTTCTGTTCCAGATTGACCATTTGTTTGGTCCTGTGCCAGAAAACATGTTACTATAAGGGTATTTCTTTAAATGTGATTAAAATTTAAAGTAATAGTTCCACCAAAATTTCCTCATTGAATTCCTTCAAAACCTCAAACATTGGTTAAGAGTACCCAAGGAAGCACATCTGCTTCCAGGCTACCTTCATTTGGAGTTAAAAATGCAACATCAACTCTTGCCTTGCCTGTTGATCACCTCTACAAATCTCAGCCCTCACATTTATTTAAAAGTCACTTCCTTGACATCTCAAGTGAGTGTGTGTGTGTGTGTGTGTGTGTGTTTGTGTGTGTGTGTGTGTGTTTGTGTGTGTGTGTGTGTGTGTGTGTAAGTGTGTTTTAGTATGTCCCATTGGTTGTCTTTTCTGCTATATTTTCTAACTTATTTTTTCAAAGATTTGAAGTTCTAGTTCACTTGCTTGGTTAGAATTAAATTAGCCCAAGGTTTTTTTTTTTTTTTTTTTTTTTGCTACTGGGAAGGGTGTTGCTTCTCTGATTTCTTTCTTGGCCTGTTTATTATTTATATATAGGAGGTCCAATGATTTTTTTGGTTAATTTTGTATCCTGCCACTTTACTAAAGGTGTTTCTCAGCTGTAGAAGTTCCCTGGTAGAATTTTTGGGTTTGCTTATGTATACTATCACATCATCTGTACATAATGATACTATGACTTACTTCTTCCTTTTCAATTCGTATTCCTGTGATCTCCTTTTGTTGTTTTATTGCTCTAGCTAGAACTTTAAGTACTATATTGAGTAGATATGGAGAGTCAAAAGCCGTGTTCTAATTATATAGGTCTTTCACTGGTTTAGTAAGCATTACCCCAACATACTTTATGTTTGTGACTATTGTAAAGGGTAATGTTTCTCTGATTTCTTTCTCAGTCCCTTTGTCATCTGTATATAGTAGGGCTAGTGATTTTTTTTTGAGTTTGTCTTGTATTCTGCTAGTTTGCTAAAGGTGTTTATCAGCTGTAGGAGTTCCCTGATAGAGTTTTTTGGGTCTCTTATGTAAACTATCATATCATCTGCAAATAGTGAAAGTTTGACTTCTTCCTTTCCAATTTGTATCCCCTTGATCTCCTTTTGTTGTCTTATTGCTCTAGCTAGAACTTCAAGTATTATATTAAATAGATATGGAGAAAGTGGGCAGCCTTTTTTTTGTTCCTGATTTCAGTGGAATTGCTTTGAGTATCTTTCCATTTAATGTGATATTGGCTTGCTGTATACTGCTTTTATTTATTGTATTTAGGTATGTTCTTTGTATACCTAATCTTCTTTGATCTTGAAGGGGTGCTGGATTTTGTCAAAGGCTTTTTCAGCATGTAATGAGATGATCATGTATGGGTTTTATGTTTTCTTTCAGCTTGTTTATATGGTGGATCACACTGACAGATTTCAGTATGTTGAACCATTCCTGAATCTCTAGGATGGTTCACCATGGTGGATGATCTTTTTAATGTGTTCTTGGATTCAGTTTGCCGGTACTTTATTGAGTATTTTTGCATCTATGTTCATGAAGGAAATTGGTCTATAATTCTCTTTTTTGTTGAGTCTTTATGTGGCTTGGGTATTAGTGTGACTACCCACCTTTTTTTGGTTAGTATGTAAATTTGCTTTACTCTTTAATAAATGGAACATTATGTAGAGAGCAGGTTATTATTTTTTTCTATTTTTTATTAAAAAATTTTATTTAAATTAGAAGCAATCTTATTTTACATATCAATCCCAGCTCCCTCTCCCTCCCATCCTCCTATGCCCCCCACATCCCATCCCCCATCCACTCCCCAGGGAGGGTGAGACTATCCATGAGGAATCTTCAAAATCTTTTAGGTCATTTGGGATAGGGCCTAGGCTCTCACCCTGTGTCTCTAGTCTAAGGGAGTATCCCTCCATGGGGAATGAGCCCCCGAAGTCCATTCCTGCACCAGGAATACATCCTAGGAACAATACTGCCAGAGGTCCCATAGACTTCCCAGTCCTCCTAGCTGACACCCACATTCAGAGGGCCTGGTTTGGTCCTATGTTAGCTCCCTAGCTGTCAGACTGGGATCCAGGAGTTCCTACTTGCTCAGGACAGCTGTTTCTGTGGGTTTCTCCAGCGTGGTCTTGACCCCTTTGTTCATCACTCCTTCCTCTCTACAACTGTATTCCAGGAGTTTGGCTCAGTGCTTAGCTGTGAATCTCTGCTTCTGATTCCATCAGCTACTGGATGAAGACTCTAGGATGGCATTTAAGGTAGTCATCATTCAAATTATAAGGGAAGCTGCCCACCTTTCTTTAGGAAAGATATGAACACAATGGAAACTTCATCTCTGTCTCTGTTTCTGTCTGTCTCTGTGTGTGTGTATGTGTCTGTCTGTCTGTCTGTCTTTGGTTGTTTGTTTGTTTGGTTTTTGTTTTTGTTTTGTTTTGTTTTAGACAGGGTTTCTCTGGCTATCCTGGAACACGCTTCATAGACCAGACTGTCCACGAAGTCACAGAGATACAGAGATCCACCTACCTCTGTCTCCCAAATGCTGGGATTAAAGGCATGCACAGACACCACCTTGGAAGCGCTTCAACTCTCTCATAGACAAAATAATAAGAATTAGTACATACCTCACAGGGTAATAATAAAGATTTAGCACCTGCCTGTTGCCCATGCAGTGCATGGCCCACAGTGAGTTTTCAATGGAGTAATAAATACAACTGTGTTTCTAACAAAATTCATCCCTTCCCGTATATTTTAAAAATATTTTTTATGTTCTTGCTTCAAGTTATAGGGCAGGCTATGTCATGTCACCTGACCATAACAAAGGAAATTCATGTGCTTGAACATATCCCAAATGTTTACTATGCCCCACATATTTTGCCATGTGTTGTAGGATACCAAAATAATATGAATGACCCTGTCATCAAGATGATAGGATGGAGCCATGACTGGTGAATCAGGGGAATTTGAGCAAGAGGGTCGTGAGTTCAAGGTCGTTCCTTCAAACCTACATAGCAAGTTTGAAGCCAGCCTAGGAAGTTTAATGAGACCCTGACTCAAACAAAAAGTGAAAAAGAAGGTTGTGAATATAGCTCTATGCTAGAACACTTGTCTAGAATGTCCAAAGGTGCTCAGTTCAAACCCACCAGTACCACAAGGAGAAGAGGAGGATGATGATGGAAGGATAGATAGCTTTTTAACTATGAAGCCTTAAGTGCTTCACCAAAAGCCACATAATGGAAAAAATAGTGTTGACCATGAATGATGCAAAGTAGCAACAATGTAGTATGACTGAAACCTGAATTTTCTGCATCTTACTTCGACCAACAGAATCCAAGTTCCATGAAAAAAATGATCCTTATGTGTCCAATTAACTGCCATATCTAGTGTTCCTGATGCATTATAGGTTTGCAGGAAGTATCTCATAAATAAGCACTTGCATATCATTTTTAATCCCCAAAATAATAGTGGTTCTTTTAAAAGCTAGACTTTTTGGTGTTTTCTGAACAGGTTATAAATAGATGCTATATAGATAGACTAGGTGTGGCAGCAGGAGCATGAAACAGCTGGGCACATTGCATCTGCAGTAAGAAAGCAGAGAGAAACAAATGCTAGAACTCAGCTGGCTTCTTCTTTTTCCCCTTTTTATTTATTCTGGGGCCCCAGGCCCTTGGAAGGTGCCACTCACATTCACATTTAGCTCAGAAAGTTGCCAGGGATTTCAGTGCTGGCCATTGTATTATCAAAGGTAGCCTTACCATCACTTAAAACTCAAGACCTATAATGCCATTGCAGTCTTTTAGTTTAACAGTAAGTTCTGAAGAGCTCAGCTTGCCTAAATATTATTTTTATCTGTAAGTAGCATCGCAAAGGCATATTGAAGTGATTAATTATTGAAGCAATAAAAGGAAAGGAAAGAAATTGATTATATACAGGTATGAGCCCTCTAGGCTGTGCAGCCTTATGGAGATGCTATTAGATCTTAGGTGGAAAATGACATTCATAACACATTAAAGAGCATTCTGCCCAACTGTGTATATTCTGAGCATATTTGGGTATTACAATACCCTAAAATTAATAGTTCTCTTTAGCACTAGACTTCTGAAACCTTAATTCATTAGAATTCCTCAATCAAAGCCACATATGGTGCTGTAAAAGGTTTCAAAGAAGAAGATGCAGAGGTATTATGTCATTTGATCTTTACAGCACTGTGAGAAATCAGGGGCAGGCAACTCCCTCACTGCTGAGGAAAACCATTTTCTAAGAGATGGAAAGTTTAACCTGAGTTGCATGGGTAAGTGCATGATGGAACTGGGATGAGAATTAAAGATGCCCAAACCCACCCAATACTCTAGCTCACCTCACCTCCAGCCTCTGCCTTTTGTGGCTAAAGGAAAGAATGCAAACTAGGCGATCTTGAGGGTATTTTTGGTACCATGGATCCTCCATCATAGTAATCATAAAGGACCTAAAATAAAATAACAACAGAATGCAAAAGAAACCACTTACACTCAAGAAATACAGTACTCATAATTTAAAGTATGCAGTTCATTTCACCACACATGTTAACATGTATCAATTGCTTAGAAAAAAGTGTCCTATTGCTTAACAAATTCTAGATGAATGTTTATTGGATAAAATAGCCTTCTAAACAATAAGATTTATAACTGAATGAGATGCTGTTTCTATGCACAGTGTGAAATTCTTTGTCAATGCATAAATGGCAGGAAACTCCCTCAAGCTTGTATTTTTGTGTAAAAAGTGACAGATGAGCTTCAGTGTGAGCAAGTATAAAGTATTGCATTTAGGGGAAAATGAGCCAAATGCTATTCACAAGATGTTAGTCTACAAACCATCAGTTCTGGTACAGATAAGGGATGTGGAAGTTGTCGGAGAGAAGTCCCTGAAGACATCTGCCCAATGTGCGGTTGGAATCATAATAAGGCAACACATTCTAAATACAGTAAACAGAGAGAGAGAGAAAGAGAGAGAGAGAGAGAGAGAGAGAGAGAGAGAGAGAGAGAGAGAGAGAGAGAATGAACATTTTTTGCTCTCTTTAGTAACCTAAATTTGGATCCACACTGGTTCATAGGGCTCAGACTAAGACATGGAATTCAACATTTTAACTCATACATTGTTCAAGGGATTAATCTGTCCAAGGCATATGGCAACCAATGAGGAATGCAGAGATGGATCTGACATGGATTTGGCCTTGAAGGATTTAAAGGAGAGATGAAAGAATCAACAATGTGTGTCAGTTTTAATATATTAATAAAACATGTTCTGCCTCCTCTGAAACAAAACCATATAATCTGGGAAAGAAAATTCTGTATTGCTCAATCTAGTGGCTGAGGAGATGATTCAATGGGTAAAGGACTTGTCACACATACATAAGAACCTCAGTTCAAATCTTCGTAACCCATTTAAAGCCAGATATGATAGTGTGTGTCTGTAACCCAGTATTACTACGAGATGTGTGGTGGACACAAGAGAATCCCAGGAAGGTCATAGACCTGCTAGCCTAGCATACACAGAGGCAAAAAACAAAGAAACATTGGCTCAAACAAGGATGACATCTGGCCTCCATGTTTGGACTATGGTGTATATACCTCCCTCTCCCTACACAAACTGCACACACACACACACACACACACACACACACACACACACACACACACACACACACAGACACACACATATGTAGCGTGTATGTTTCCGCCAGCCCGCCAGTCTGGGCCAACAGCCGCGCCAGCCCCAAATAACACTCAGTGACTCTGTATTTGATACAATCCTGTTGGCCAATTACCATTATTGTTTATGGGCTAGCTCTGCCTTAATTATTAACCCATTTCTACTTATCTAAGTATTTCCACGTGGTCGTCTTATCGGGGAGCCGCGGCAGGCATCCTGCTTCTTCCCTGGGCTACCTCTCGACTCCTCCCTACTACTTCCTCTTTCCTCCTCCTGGTCTCCTAGCCCCGCCTATCTTGTTTCCTATTGGCCACAGGGCTTTATTAACCACTATGAGAAACATATATACAGAATAACATCTCCCATCACACATACGCATACACATATCAGACAAACAAAATAAACTTAAAAAAAGCAAATGCTCCTCAATTTATATTAAGAGATGACATCCTGCTAAGATCATCATAATCTGAACACACCAGTAAGTAAAATGCATGTAATCCACTTTACCCACTGAACTCCCAGCTAAGTCACACTGCTTACCACAGAAGATTGCTTGTTGTTGACCATCATGATAGCATTGCTGAATGGGAGCTGTAGCAGCCACTGACTGGCATAACAAGAGAGGATCCTACAGCCTATTGCCAGCCAGGAAAAGGTCAGAAGAAAAAATTTGAAGTATAGTTTCTGCTGAATATATATTGCTGAGACACTGTCATAAAATGAAAAATGGTTACACTGGCCTTTTATAAAGTGAAGACTACACAGCTTAGTCTTTTCTTCTCTGTGTGTGAGTTGTATGTGCAGCATGTACACACAAATCAACTTGTGCAAATCTTCATAAGGCAAGTACGAAAACAGTGCCTTGATGTTCATCAGAAAATGACATCTTAGCATTTAACACACACGGATTTACCAGTTAGCTACACCATGACCCTTTCAGTACCGCCATGGCTATTCTAAATGAAGCAATGTCTGAAACGCTTCGTGTCCTCCTCTACATTGTTGAACAGAGGGGTCCAGACTTGCCCTGATTGTTCTCTGAGAACTCTGTGCTGTGGCTAAGAGCGTTAATAGGTTATACCGTGACAAAAGCTCTAAACTAATCCTATGGCTTCCAACTTCACCTTGCGGGACAAGAAGTCACCTAGTTCTTTCCCAAAAGTGTATCTGCTTTCGTACTCAAAATCTCCTTCCTCTTTCCCCTGCTGCTTCAGATTTGTGACACATTAGGAATCCCAACTTGTCCCTAGAGAACTTGGAGTTCTTACTTGAGACATTAATAAAAAAAAAAGTAAGACACTATCATTAATGGCTCACATTTTTACAGTCAGTTCTGTAGCTTTCATGCCCACTGTACTTTAGACCACACTTAAAGAAAAAGTTGTTGAATTTGCTATCCAACGACTGTCATTATTGTTTCCTGGGCTACCCTATATTCTTAGTCTCTACCTCTGTTACTCACATGTCCTACTTAAAACTGACTAAACTCCTTATCTTTCCTTACAGCTCTGAGTCCAAATCCTACACTTCTTGCAGGACAATCAGTCAATGGCATTTTCCTAGCTCTCCTTTCACACACCCATCTCTTCAACGGGTTCCTGTAGCTGTATCATAAGATGTAACTACTCTGTGCATTGTAGCATGCTCACTCATGTGCTATCTTCTTTGCAAGCACCATATCTGATTCATTTGTGCATGTATTTAATTGAGAAATGTTACAAGTAGTTTTCCCACTGGCCTGGTCCCTCAGCCATGCCATCCCCAAATAACACACAGAGACGCTGTATTAGATATAAAGCTGTTAGCCTGTTACTAACAATTCCTATTGGCTAGCTCTGTCTTAAATATTAACCCATTTCTATTAATCTAAGTATTTCCACGTGGTCTTATCTTACCCTACAGAGGGCCCGGAGTTCTACCCTGTTGGTCCTACATCTTGAAACTCCTCCCTACTACTTCCCGAATCCTCCTTGTCTCCTAGTCCCACCTATCTTGCTTTCCTATTTGCCAACAGTGCTTTATTCATTAACCAATATGAGAAATATATTTACAAGATGACATCTCCCATCAGAGAAATAATTACAGGGACCCACAGCGTGGGAAAGAACTATTCTGGGCATTGGGGATATAGCAGAAATCAATAAACACCTTTGTTTGTGAGTTGTACCTATAACAAAAAATCTTGTTTTAGTCTATCTGACCTAGTAAAATAACAAAGATTTTGTGACCTCTGGAGCTAGAAAGTCCAAGATCAAGTTGCTGGCTAATTTGATTCTTTAGTGAAAGATTTCCTCCTGACTTGGAGAGGGCTGCATGTTTCACTGCATCAGAGTTTCAGGATGGAGTGGGGATGAGAATTAATGCATCTGAAAGTAGGCTTTCAGACAACAAATCCACCAGGACTATGTTGATCTGTAAGTCCCTCCCAACATCAGAACTATAAGACACACATCCCTCTTGTTTATAAGCCAGTGGTATTTTGTCATATCAGCCCACCGGGACTAAGACGCTTACCAATATGGAAGTTAATTAGAATTCCAATTTGTAGCACAGAGAAAAAGAAACTGTGAGGCAAGGGGACAAACAGAAAGATAACTTTTGCCAGACAGAAGATATCAATGCTTGAACCACAGTAATAGAAATAGGACTTAAGAGCAAGAGGCAGATTTGAGAGAATGTCTACAAAAAAAGTAAATGGAGAAGTGGTTCCGAAGTACAGTTTAGTTCACCATAAAGAAAGGAGTGACAAATGCTTAAAAACCAGAGTAAAGTGACTACCAAAGTAAAAACAGTACAGCAGAACGGAGAGAAGAAAGAATCATTAAGCACAAAAATTAAACTTCTTGCCGCTGATAGCCATGTTATTACTCTGGTAAAGAGAAGTGAAAATACCTATTAAAAATTGTCAGCTAGATGGTGGTGATACACACCTTTACTCCCAGCACTAGGGAGGAAGAGACATATGGATCTCTATGTGTTCAAGGCCAGCCTGACCTACAAAGTGAGTTTCAGGACAGCCAGAGGTTACACAAAGTAACCCTGTCTTGAACACACACACACACACACACACACACACACACACACACACACACACACACACACACACACACTTCCACCTGATAATTCTTCCTATAACATCTCCCATTGGTTCTGAAGGAATATTGAGAAGGGTAAGGAAAAGAAGGGATTGCACAGCAAGTACAAGACCACAGAGAAAGTCCATTAACCAGCATCCTCCAAAGAAACTAACAGCATTCCATAGATGGATAGATCTATCAATATATAGATGTGAGGAAAAAGTAGAATTGGTTCACATGTTAGACTAAAACAGCTCACAGTATCTGAAGTTGGAAAGATAGTAGTGTAGTTGTTAGCAGCCCAAATTTTAGGGCCTGAAAGCCAAGCTAATTGATGCTTTAAGTTGTAGTCTAAAGACAAGAGCAGGTCAGTGTCCCAGATCGAGGAGACGGGGAGAGACAGCTAAATCTCCCTTCCTCGATCTCCTTTTTGTTCCATCCGTACCCTCAATGAGTTAGATGAAGCCCTTCCACATTGAGAAGGGCCTTCAGCTTATCCTGTCTACTAATTTAAATATTAACCTTGTTCAGACAGGCACTTTTAGAAATGATGTTTAAACAAATATATAGCTACCACATGACCTAATCAAGTTAACACATAAAGCAACTCTTATAGTTCACTGTAGCTTAGCACTTTCTAAGTACAAAGGCACTGGGCCAGATTCACACTATTTATTTCAAATCTTTATATTAACATATATAACAATATATGTGTCTATAATATGTATTACAGCAACAAAATATTTTTGCTCTTCTGTTATGTAAACTAAGCAGATACTAGGAAACATAGCTACTAGATTGAGTGTTGTGTTACTTTTCCTGGGGAGACATCACCAAATGTCTGTTCACCCTAGATAGGGTCATAATGACAGAGCAAAGAAGTAATGCCACCAAAATCCAGCATGGTGAACCAATGCCAAGTGGAGTTACATAGAGAAACATTGGTGACCCAGAAGCAGACATATCACTAAAATGCACAATATAAGATGGATGATGGCTCATGAAATCTGAATCCATGAAGCCCCCTGTACAACTTGAAGTCATCTCCAACAGAGAAAGTTCTGTCCCTCAGTGACTGCTTACTGCGTACATAAGCTAGGAGAAGGGATCTTTGAATTGTACAACTTTCTTTGCTTCCTTCACCAGGTAAGTATCTTGAGCTTCCTGGGCTATGTGAGTTGGTGGACTTCCTCTCTCCCTCCAGGAGGGACTATTTTAATTCTGAGGAAATAGCTGCATAACAGGGGATCACTAATCCCACATTCTTATAAATCCAATTACCTTTCTTCTCTGTACAGTCTCATGGGTTGTCTTTATAATGCCTGGTTTGCAGACACTGGTCATTCAAGCTTGGCTTATGTTATTTATAAGGTACTTGTTCTGTGGTATCTTGTTATTGCCTAAGAAAATGGACTGCGAAAATGATATTTAAAGACAATACCTTGGACAAAATCATAAAAGGAGTTCAAGAGCTAAAATTCCCCATACTAAGGATTGGTGAATGTAGGTAGGAAATCACAAAAAGGCTCTGAAAATGAGCAGGCTGACATGTATGCGGGAAGCATTAAAGGGCTATCTTGCCAAAGTATACATCACTTGCATGAAAAGCAGCTGGTCCATTGTGTGTCTGTTACCTGCTAAATAAATGAGCAATCTCACACAGAAACCAGAAGAAGTATGCAGGCCATCATTTAGGTCCACCCCATTCTTATTCAATTACCTTCCTCATCCCAAATTCTGGATTAAAGGCCTTAGTTTGTGTTTTTCCTATTTGATTCATCTCTACATTTTTTTTTTTTTTTGCCAAATTCTGTGTCATTGATGGCTTGGGAAATTAGTCCAATCAGAAACGTTTATGAAATTTTTTTTAGTACTTTATTCAATAATTTTTTCTTATTTTACATATCGATCCCAGTTCCCATGCCCCCTTCACAGACCCCCCCATCCCATTCCCCACCAACTCTCCAGGGAGGATGATGCCTTCCAGGAGGGATCATCAAAATCTGTCAAGTCATTTGTGGTAGGGTCTAGTCCCTCCCTCCTGCCTCTAGGTTAAGGGAGTATCCCTCCATGGGGAATGTGCTCCCAAAGTCCTTTCCTGCGCCAGAGATACACTCTGGTTCTACTGTCAGAGGTCCCTTAGGCTGCCCAGGCCTCCTGAGACCCACTGAGCTTGTTTTTCAGCTGGTGAACCTGATAAAACTCACAGATATGAAAACAAGAAAATCAACTGCTGTAGCTAGTTGTTTTCCAACAGCCCGCCAGCCCGCCAGCTGCTGGTCTGGAGTGCTGGCCCCAAATAACACTCAGAGACTCTGTATTTGATACAATCCTATTGGCCAGTTACCATAATTGTTTATGGGCTGCTTTAATTATTAACCCATTTCTACTTATCTAAGTATTTCCACGTGGTCATCTTATCGGGGAGCAGCAGCCAGCATCTTCTTTCTCCATGCTCTACATCCTGTGTTCTGCTCTACATCCCAACTACTTCCTCCTTCCTCCTAGTTTCTTAGTCCCTCCTATCTTCCTTTTCTATTGGCCAACAGGGCTTTATTTATTAACCAGTGTGAAAAACATATTTACAGAATAGCATCTCCCATCAAGCTGTGATAGCCCTAGAAATAAGAATGCTATTAGCAGCTCCTATTAGCAGTGCATGTGTGTGTGTGCGTTTGTGCATGAGTGTGTGTGTGTGTACATACATGTGCATGTGCATGCACAAGTGTGTATGTCTAAGCAGTAAATCACAGTTGGTTTACCTGAAAAACAATGACAAAGATAAACCATGACAAAGATAAAATGAAAGGGCTTTATTTTCCTTTGCTCATTACATTTCCACTTTCCTAACAACTAAGACACATTAGTGATACAAACACCTCTGGATAAAGAGCCTGGAGAGAAATGGCAAAGAACTCTTCAAACAGTATCTGCTTCTCTAGATACTGACAGGTGAGAATATTAACTCTGATAGTGTCCTGTGATGCTTCCATCAATAATGATACAGCATGTAGAAAATTCTAATTTTCAAGTCCAACCCTCAAAAAAAGGAAAGATAAAGAAAAGTAACTAATGTCAGTATTACAGACTTTTGGGGGGAGTAGAAGAAAAAGTTTACCAAACAACACGTTTAATTAAAATATCAAAACATCAGTGATGGAAAGTTTCATCACAACTACCCAGTTCAAGCCTTTTTTTAGCAGATGAGGAAACTGAGGCAGAAAGAAGGCAGATGGCTGCCTATGATCCATTATAAAATCAAACTCCCATCCCCAGCTCATGGCTTTTTTTCTAGTACACTTGAGCATGTACTAATGGAAAACAAATTAAAGCAGAAGATTGCAAAAGTGTTAGAAAACCTGAAATTGCTCATAAAGGGTTGTTATTTTCTCAACTAGCTTTTGGCAGCAGCAGAAATCTAAGTGAAGTAATCCACAAAGCACAACTGAGTGGTGACAGTAAAATCCTAATCACTAGTCTCATTTGAAAGCATTGTGTTTATAGCTTTTCTCTTCACACAGTGAGGCCCAAAATGTCTAGAAACCAGCATTAATGCCCACTGAAAGTTTGTTATAACAATTGCAATGAAACATGAGTGATTCATGGTCCCCCTAGGCACACCCACTATACCATCCAACAGTTAAAATTTCTTGCTGACGTCTAAGGGACCTCAGACAGTGAACCAAGATGTATCCCTGGTGCACAAAAGGACTTTGGGAGCACATTCCCCATGGAGGGATACTCCCTTAAACTAGAGACAGGAGGGAGGGCCTAGTCCCTACTCCAAATCACTTGACAGATATAGATGAACCCTCCTGGAAGGCACCACCCTACCTGTGGAGGGGGGTGGGATGGGAGGGTGGTTGGGGGGCATGGGAGGGAGGGAAGGATGGAGAGGGAACTGGGATTGATATGTAAAATAAGGAAAACAAACAAATAAATAAGTAAATAATTCCTTGCTGACAAAGCCATCATAGGTGGAACCCAAAGGGTCTATTTTTGACCACACACACACACACACACACACACACACACACACACACACACACACACAGAGAGAGAGAGAGAGAGAGAGAGAGAGAGAGAGAGAGAGAGAGAGAGAGAGAGAGAGAGAGATATTAAATCACTGATGATATCAGGATAGAATTTTATGAACAAAGAGAGAGACAAGACCTAGGAGACTAATTGTGAGGCAGTGTTGGGGCAGGGGAGGACCAAGGCCGTGGACTCCAATGCCATCTCTGCTGAGTTCTCTAGGGAGGATATAGGAGCCAGAGTGTGCTCCCTTCAAGAACTCCTCTGAGACCCTTTCACAGAACATGTAGTTAGCACAGGGAAACAGGAGTACATTTCCTTGCATGCTTTTCTCCTGTGTGCATTTAAAGAATGGTAATTGTAAGAATGTTTTTGACATTAAGTTCTCCCTTTTATTTATTAAAGCTAGGGTGTAGCAATCACTACTGCTCCTTGAAAAAGAGTCATTTTCTTGTCTTGGGCAATTAATACTAAATAAGAAGTTAGGCACTTGCCTTTTCCTGGTGTCTGACAGAGAATTCTTCAGCCAGCCGCCTCCCTCCCTCTTCCTAGTTTAGCTCTGGCCTGGAATTAGAGAATAGTGGCTTCCAGTCCACTGCCAAACTGAAGAAAGCATCCAGGAAGTGAGTATGTAATTGCCATGGTGGCCTATCATAGGAGCCCTCTGTCAATCCACGAGAAGCATGTCAACACCAGCAGCTGAAATGAAAGACAGCCCCTAAATAAACTATAATCACACACACACACAACACACACACACACACACACACACACACAGAGAGAGAGAGAGAGAGAGAGAGAGAGAGAGAGAGAGAGACAGAGAGAGAGAGACAGAGAGAGAGAGACAGAGAGAGAGAGACAGAGAGAGAGAGACAGAGAGAGAGGCAATTATAAATAAGCCAGGAGAGCATTTCTGTGTTCTGAACATTGCAGGGATAGGGGAATATGTGGTCTAGTCTTTATATTCACACAGCCAATATTCCAATTTGGAGGGCAAGTTGTACACATTCAGTAATAGTGAACAATACAGGTAAATAGAGAGGCAGACTGGAGCCTGTGATTTCCAATAAAAAGAGAACAATGAGCCTGACTATAGAGGACATGACGCATGTGTGGAGACAAGAAAACTATATGGATGAAATGCAGTGGAGCACAGAAGAATGCAGGCTGTCTAGGGGAAAGTGAGGACACCAAATCATTGAAAAGAAAGTTAATACAAGAGATCAGGCCTTGAGACAAACTGTAGAATATACACCTAGAGGGGCTGAAGAACAGGGTGCAGTTAAGGTCTGCACCTAAGATTAAATTAGGGAAAGCTGTATCACAATGTAAGCAAGCCAACAGGATGAAGTTAGGACAGAAACTGGCTCTACTGGACATGGTACATCAAACCATGTCAGCAGGGCAGAACCTATGGTAACTGAAAGACAGAATGTATAGGCCATTTAGATTTAAACTAATTGTGCCACTAGTTGCTGTGACCAACTACAGTGACTCCGACTCCATCTCTCCCTGCATCTATGTGTCTCTTTGTCTGGCTCTGTGTGTGTATGTGTAACTATTTCTCTCTCTCCCTATCTCATTATCTCTGTCTCTCTATGTGTATATGATGTAATTGCAGAGTCTAACACACTTAGGTTAATTCCCCTACACCTGTTATTTTGACTCAAAACATTACAAGAAAGATAAGAAAGTAGTCATAATAAATGATACTTGTAAGCACTAGTTGTATGTAAGCTACGTTAATAACATTTTAAAATTATGGGCAATGTTATATAACCAAGCCTGGGTCCTCTGAAAGAAGAGTAAGTACTTTGAAACACGGAGCTATCTCTCCAGTCCCCAGCTTTTTCTCATTTTTAATTTTTAATTAAAATGTTTTCATATAATGTATCTTGATCATATTTCCCTCCTCCAACTCTCCCCAGATACGCTACCCACCCTCCCACCCAACTTCATTTTATTTCTCTTTCAACAAGCAAATGTATAAAATCAAACAACTTCCCCAAAAAAACATGAAACAAGCAAACACATAAAAAAGTGTGTGTGTGTGTGTGTGTGCGTGTGTGTGTGTGTGTGTGTGTGTGCGTGCGCGTGTGTGCACATGTGTGCGCACATGCACACATACACAAACATTGAGTCTATTGCCTATAACTCCAGTTCCTGGAGACCCAACAGTCTCTCCTTTCCTCCTTGGGCACCAGGCACACATATGGTGCACACACATAATGCAGGGAAAATACTCAAACACATTAAATACACATTAAACAAACCATTTGTAAGATAAGTTCAATTACCTTCCCAGATACTTTTGTTCCTAGGGCAACAGAAGACACATAGCAATTCTGAAATTCTGTTGGACATATATCACTAGTTCTTTCAGTAGGATTCAGTATTGCTCTCTGCTTTCTCTACAGCTCCTGAATCCACCCTCTACAATCATGATTTCATACCCTGAATCATCCTTATGTGGATGAAATGGATTATGGGCAAGATATTTCTGGAGTGGTTTTGTGAGTTCATTCAACACTTTACTAGCTAACCACTTAACTATTGGCATTACTTTGTAAACCAGTCAGTTGCTAGATTGGACAGGAAGCAAATGAAGAAACATTTATTCAATAAGTTCTACTAAATCTTAAGATCAGTAAATATTTATGATATCTGAGCTGCAATCTGCTCCTACATCTTCTCATACAGCTGCATACAACGTAGTTTCTACACTGGACATGTGTAGATACAAGGATCCTTTGCCTACAACTCCTACTGTCAGATGTCAGTATGACCTCAAAGGGCCAGGCTGCAAGTGTGTCATGTTTTCAAGTTCCCAGTTGCAAGAATTCCACTTCTAGAAGGAAAGTCTAAGAGTACTGAAACCTCATTCCAACTAATAAGGCAAGGATATTGTCTGGATCCATAAATCTGGCATCTGATAGCTCCACCAGCTTTTTCATGGCCACAAAAGCTATATTAGAAATCAAGCCACTTGAGAAGATCAGGGCCTACCATCATCCATGGTGCCTACTAAAAAAGCAGAAGTGTCCCTAAAGAAGAAGCAAGCCTCCTTGCCCATCCTTAGTTCCAATGCAGTGGTGTAGAAATTCTGCCCAAGGAAAGAGCCAGGCATAATATCTGAGAGCCCCTCAGCTCTGCCTGAGATGCTGGAGCTTCTTAAGGACACTATCATAAATAGGGAAGATTTTTGGTGGCAAGCAATGAAGAGAGGCTGGTAGCCTCATGAGACAGGTGGTAATAAGCAAAATATGAGACCAATAAAAAAGGCCAGCAGAGAGATTCAGGCAAAGTCACATAAGAAAGGCCCTCTTGAGATGCACTCCCCACATAGCCATGTGCATTTCTGATAAGACCAAGGACATTGTACTTTGCTTCGTGAAGCATTGTTTATGTCAGTCCTTTGATCTATGAGTAATAGCTGCTCTGAAGACTGTTTCTTTCTGCTATTATATCACATCTAAAGAGACATAGCAGTTTGTTCTATCATTTCAATTATCAGTGTTGATACCTTCATTAAGATAGTGTCCCTTGAACCTCATCACATAACAGTATGTTTTGTCCTTTGTAAATAACATGGAAATTGTCTTAGATTGACCAGTGGGAGACTGTCTAAGTCAATCTTTATGTGACTCATGGCTTCTCCCCCTAGTGTTTCAGCAATTCAGCTCTTCTGGGTACCATGAAGTAATCTAGGTTTATCTGATTTCCCCCCCTACCCCAAACCCAGACAACATCCGTTGCTCAAAGGAAATATATTGAGGGATCTAGTTCTACACAGAGACTCCTGTCTTGTTTTATCATCTTAAGTAAGCTAATGCATTTATGAAGCATGATTGTGTAAACTCCTATGAAACTCACTCTCTTGGGCATTCTGTTATGCCAGGCAAGCCTTGGAAGTCCCAACATTTGGTAATTTGTTTTTCTTGGTTAAATATTCAATGAAGACTTTTAAAATAATTGCCTAATCCAGAAATAAGTTTATTTGTAGTCACATGATTTTTAAGATGTTTTTATTAATTATTTGAGGATTTCATGCATGCATAGAATTGTTCACATTCACCCTGTCATCCCTCCCTCAACTCCTCCAGGATCTATCTATACCCCTCACCTCACTCCCAACTTTACATATATTTTCATATGACCCATTGGGTTCAGATTGTGTTACCTATATACTCATGGGAACGTACCTCCTAAAGGAAATGCTCTCCCTCCTCTAGCAATAAATTGCCAACAGCACCATGGCTAAGGTGGAGGCTCATGAGCACTTCCCCATTCTGTTCAGGAAAGTTCACTGGCTTGTACTTGTGCAGGCAGCAAGCATTGCTGTGAGTTAGGGAGTACATTGATCTTAATGGGTAAAAGAGACATGGTTCCTTCCTATCCTCCCAGACTGCTTGCTCTTAACAAGCTTTCTGTTCCCTTTTCTGATGTTCATAAATCTGTCCCATTTACAGGTTGTATTTGTCAGAGAAAATTTAAGCTATCTCACATATCAAGTCAACTCCATTTCTGATTACAGTTGGGATTATTCAGCATCTGAGAAGAAAATTCAGAGTCCTATTTACTTCCTTCTTTTCTGGATGATTTCATGAATGATTCTTAGGTCCATGGTGCATGACAGAGTCTAAGAGCCCCTTCTGAGTCCTAGGCCATTCTCTATGCTTGTTTAATTACTGCAAGGTATAAGCTCTCAGCTATGTTTTTCTCCTTGCCACAATTGCTATATCCACTTTGCTCTCCTATAGTTGTAATGTGATGGCTAATATTGATTGTCAACTTCGAAAGATTGAGAATCACGTAAGGATTATCTAGATTAGATTGACCCCTAAACTTGTCTATGGTGGTATGATAAGTTAATTAAGGTGGGAAAATCCACCTTAATCATAGGCAATATTATTCCATGGGCTGGAGTCCTGGCCTGAATAAAAAAATGAAAATGTACTGAATAACAGCATTCCTCTCCCTCTGCTTTCTGTCGGTGGATGCAATGTGACCAGCTGCTACAAATATTTAACAACATAATTTCCTCTCATGATGCATTATTTCCTATAACCATGAGACAAAATAAACCTTACCTTCCATAAGAGGCTTCTTTTCAGGATTTTTTTGTCACAGCAACAAGACAAGTAACTAATATTTTTGATTATAGAAAGGGCCACAGTATTCATAGCTTCCCTCTCCCTGAAGGTTCCAGGCAATCACCTGTACTTTTCAGAGCTTTAATGCTGATCACACAAACAAACATGCAAAAGTCAGAAAAACAAAAAACTAGGGATTCTTTCAGTTATTGTCTATTGTCTGTTAACCTTTAACATGAGGTGGAGATAATCAATGTAAGTTTTATCAAATTCTGAAGGACAGTGGACTAGCCCTCAGAGAATAAACTTAGTTTTCTTTTTCTTTCGAGTCTTTATTAATTTATTTTTATTTTTTTAATGTTCCAATCCCAGTTCCTCCTCCCTCTTCTCCTGCTCCCCCAACTCCACCTCTCATCTGTTCCTCAGAAAGGGTAAGGCCTCTCCTAGGAAGTCTACTAAGTCTGTCCCAACATTTCATTGAGGCAGGACCAAGGTACCTCCCCACCCCCTCACACACACATACATTCCTGTGTCTAGATTGAACAAAGTATCTCTCCATATAGAATGGGCTCCATTAAGTCAGTTTGTGCAAAAGGGTTGGCCTGGTAGATAAGAAAGGTTCAACTTCTCTCTGATCCTGTGTATAAATGCCCATGCAAGCCAAAGAGTTTTCCAAGTAGCTAGAATTCTTGAAGAAGCAGTGGCTGCAAATAGAACCTAGGCTGGCAAATGGTATCCCAAATGACAGGCTGCAGATCTAGGACTTAACCAACAGTATTATGATGTACTTACTACACAACATGCCAAACATGAGCACTCATGGACAAGGATGGATGAATCCCAGAAGAAGAGTGTGAACCATCTCTGCAAATTGGTAGCCCAAAGGCCATTTATCTGTTTTGCTGCTGACATTGGTTATGAAATTTCCAAGAGAAAAAATTTATATCAGCATCTAGTGTCTATTAAACATTTAGTCTGTACTAAGCACTATTCTCAATGTTATATTTACATATTTATGTGTACGTGTGTATATTTACCGTGTTGCTATAAAATTGATGTTATTAGCACCATTTTACTGATAAACTGAATTTTGAAAGAAAACTTGTGATATAGTGTCATATAGCTAATAATAGTTGTGTCAGTGTTCATGAAGTTTAACCTTTCCTCCAAAACTTTCTTTCATAACTCACAACGCCGTGTCCTATACTTACCCAGTGGCATCAGTATACTTTCCAGGTATTGGTAACCACAGAAAAATATAGCAAAATAGTATTATTTACTATAGGGGTTTAACATATGACTTAATGGTCAAGAGCACTGCTACTCTTGCAGAGAACCTTGCTTCAACTCTCAGAACCCACATGTCAGCTCACAACTGTCTATAACTCCAGCTCCAGGGGATTCAAAACCCTCTTCTGACATCCATAAGGACCAGACATTCATATAGGGCACACACATGCATGCATTCAGACTAACACTCATACAAATAAAATAAAAATAAATACATCTTATAAAAATACTTACTATGAACTAAGTACCATACCAAGTATTTTTCACATATTGTTTACCCTCACCCACAATATCCAATACCCTATCACGTGCTATACAATGAAGCAACATGATTAATAGTTAAGAAATAGTATTTAGATAGAGTCCAACTGTTGTTTTATGTGTAAGGAAACCAATTCCTTGCCCAAAGCCAAACAGCTAGTAGTAAAACTGACGAATCAACTTAAGATTATCCAAATCGAGTGACTATTATCTAAAACATAAAAATATTTTTGAAATATTTTGATAAATTAAAAATCAGACATCATAATGTGTAGGATTTTAATGAGGTAGACACCTGCTTTAGTTTCCCTGTTCTGTGACATTTTCTCTTTCCCACGTCCCTTTCCTTTGTTAGCACAAATTACTGCATGTGAGACCCTGTCACCTCATGTGCAGTAATTTGTGCTAGCATAAGCATAATGAGACAGTGCCTAGGTACTGTGTGTATATAAGTCAAACAATGCACAAAAGCCCCCAATCAACTAAATCGGTTATGTTAGATTTATGAAGAGAAAGGGAAAGGGCAGGACATGTGTCCAAAATACCCACTCACAGAAAAGCACTTTGTGTCCACCCCACCCCCAGCTTTACTGCCTTGTTAAACAAGAATTATGGCATAAAGAACACAGCTTATATCGCAAGCAGGTCACATGTGGTGCTGGTGACCTACAGCTCTTATCTACCCCTAGCAGATTCCCTTTGAGCCTTCGTCTGTCTCTGAACACTTTCCTGAATATAAACGTGCTTGCTAAATAGTCTGTACCTTGCTCTCATTCTTTCCCTGCACTTGCCTTGAGTAGCGAACACACAGAATTCTGGGACCAGCCATGAGGTTCCTTTAGTGACAAAATGGTCTTGGTTTTAACAAAAAGGGAAGAGGGCTCTTCTGTCTCTGCTACAGATAGCATTAAGGGAGGAGGAAAATAGTCAGAATATTCAATTGCCTCTCTTTGTATGCATGGTCAGATTTCCTACTCAGAATTCAGAAAGCTCTGAAAGCATGAGCTGCGAGCTGCCTCCAGGCTTGGCAGCTCTTCCTTTTCTGTTGGGATGAGTGCCTGTCCTCGGGGAATGTTTCCTTTAGATGTCAGCTACACATTTTTCCCAGACAAATCTTCCAACAACTTGACTTATTCCAAAGAACCCCCATAGCAACTGAGAGGCTATTAGCAGGTTAGATGGCAGGTGGGCCGAGATGCATCTGCGGAGAGGAAAAGAAACAGATATGGCATACTATTGATAGATGCTTTACAAGTTAGGAAGCACCATTGAGACTCCTTTTAAAATACTCTTTTCACTGGGGTGGTCTAGTGTCTGCATTAGAGTTAGCTTCTGGATGGATAATTCCTCAACTCCAGATTTTAGTGTCCCAGGAAAAATATGATGCTTAGGAAAGACTAGAACCTTTCCAGTATGCATCACAAGAGAGCCCTCACAAAGGCATCGGCATTACCACTGTGAAGGTTCGCTCATTTGCACAATCCTTCAACAAATATTGCAAAGATCTCTCATCTTTATAGAACACTGAGAGTTTTCTAAGCACTTTAGCAGGACTTACTTTGTCAAATAAAGGTAAAACTTCTCTGTATTTTGCAGGGTAATGAATGAAAATATGTTTATTGTGAGCCTACTACACACATAGCATTCACATTTCACACCAGTGAATAAACAGGTAATGAAGTGCCAGCTCTGGTATTCAAAAGAATGGGTTTACAAGTCATACTTGCTTGACTTTGAGGCCCCTCTCCATCTCTTACTATGTAACTTTCAGTAGATTATTCAAACTCCTCAGGTGCAGTCTCTGGGTCTCTATAGCAAAAATCACAAGAACTTCATAGGCTTGTGTGTATAAAATGAGATGTAGACAGTGCTTGGTATTGCATATAGCATCTATCATGACTGTATGAATGGGAGTTCAGGGAAGTGCAAAGTCTTCCCCACTCACAGTGGGGAAAGGCACATGTATGAGACATAGGCCTTGCTTTCGAAGGGGTCTTTGGATAACTGAGGAAATAAATTGTGGGGAAAATATCACAAGCACCAGTGTTAAGTGCTAAACCAGTGCTGAAGAACATACTGTCCATTAGTTTTAAAATATATACAGCTTGATAATTAAATTACAGAAAGAGCATCAATAGACTTTTCGCTAAAGGAAATATGCAAGTGGCCAATAAGCTCATGAAAAAAAAATACTCAACACTATTAGCAATTAAGGAAATTCAAACAAGAACTATAAAATGAACACTTGCAATATAAATGTATATATTCAAGGGTATACTGTGTGATGCACTGGGCCACTCTACAGCGTCATAAGCTGAGATTTTGTTTGTTTGGTTGGTTGGTTGGTTGGTTGGGTTTTTGTTTGTTTGTTTTGGCTTTTTGGTGGTTTTGGTTTTACTTTTAAATTTTGTTTTTTTGGGGGGGCTTGCAAGGGTGGAGGGCAGAAGCGAGGGGATGAGGAGATGAGTGGAATGGGAGTGCATAATGTGAAATTCACAAAGAATCAATACAAAGTTAAAAGCAAGAGCTATGACACACCACTTCACATTCAATATGTTAGATGTTTAGAATTTAAAAAATAAAAATAGAGAACCCAGGTCCCCGTCTATAGGCCCTTTGCTAGAGGAATTAAAATAAAAGGACTACTTGAAGCTGGGAATTGAAACTAGCCTGGGCAGCAAGGGAAGACACTATATTAAAACACTAACAAAATAAAAAATAAGAACAAGATAAAAGCCTTTATAAAAGCATATATGATAGCAACTGTTAGACTGTGAAGCAGTTAAAACTTTCTTACTATTGGTAAGACTGTAACATGGTGGAGCCAGTGTGTGACATAATCTTTCAGTTCCTAAAGAGTGACGTGTGGATTACAAATTTTTAATCCCATGCATACACTTGAAAGTGCTGGGGAGATGGCTGAGGCAGTAAATTGTAAGTTTGGATCCCTAACAGCCACTTAAAAAAAAGCTGGACACAGGTAGCAGCACACCTGTAAGTCTAGCCTACAGTGCACTCCAGGTTCTCCAGGTTCAGTGAGAGACACTGTCTGAAAGATGGAAGCCCTTTGAGATTGCATAGTATAAAGACCTCTGGGTTCTGTTCTATCCCCCCCCTCTCTCTCTCTCTCTCTCTCTCTCTCTCTCTCTCTCTCTCTCTCTCTCTCTCTCTTTCTCTCTCCTTCCCTCCCTCCTGTCTCTCCCTCATCCTCTCGTGTATGCATGTATTGATAATAAGCATCATTCATAATAAGAACAAGTGGAAACTCTCCTATATTTATTCCCAATGTGTTTTATATCCCATAACAGAGATACTTGCTCATTAATACTTGTGTTGTATTTATTCATGATAGCTAAGAAATGGAGCCAGCCTAAATGTTTATTTACAGAATGGATAAAGAAAATGTAGTATATGTACAACAGTATGTAAATGCCGTGATGAACCCTATTACTATCTATGCTAATTTAAAAAAAATAACAACACACAGTTATATAAAAGAATACTATTTGACAATTTAAAGCCTGAAGCGCTGGTGCACAAAACAATGTGACTGGATCTCATTAAGGATCTCAAAAGGTCAGATATTGTATGATACACACACACACACACACACACACACACACATACACACACACATATATATATATATATAATTTAAATTAAAAACAATCTTATTTTACATATCAATCCCAGTTCCCTCTCCCTCCCATCCTCCCATGCCCACCACCAACCCCCTTCCCACATCCAGTATGATACCATTCTTATGGAATGTTGAGAACAGGCAAATGATCAAATTTGTGGACTTGTGAGGTGATGTTGTTTAGATAAATGATGTGCTAGGGTATGTGTTTTTCTGTAGGAAGAGGACAAGTGTTCTGGAATCTTATGCACATCTCTATGAATATACTAAAAGCCATTAGATTATACACTTCCAATAGAATAGTTGATATGTAAATTATATCTTAACATTCAAAGGCTACCCCAATCATACCAACCAGTGTGATTGTTTACACTGTATCTCCTAACATGCCATTGATCCAAGTAAGTCCAATAGTCAAGCTCAGACTGCAGAGTCTCATAAAAAGTGGGAAAATACAAAGATAAATTAAACATTAGGATCAATAATCCAATCAAATATAGTATTCCAGATTGAACAATCATTCTTCCAACATTTACTCTCTATACTAAATGATTCTAAGATCAGGATACAAAATGAAGCAAATCATGTGCTAACCTTTGTGCAGGTAACAGAAGTCAACGATGTCTGAATATCATATTTAATATAGACCTACATACTAGAATCAATAGATTCAAATGCACAGACTTGTGAGGCAAATGACTTTTAACACAGAAAGTTAAGATGAATCGAGTACAAATGAAGATTAAAAGAGGCAACTACTACTCAGCTCCAGCTGACTATGTCAAAAGGAAGCATGAGTTTAGTCCATATATTCTTCACATAATCCATGAGATTGCAGGAAAAACGAAAGGAAAGGTTCATGTTCCTGCCACTACTTGGGGAGCTCAATGAAGGTACAAAAGAAAAAGGGGACATCAATGAAAACTCTCTTGGCAGCAATAAATTAAATCAGTTAAAGAATAATGTAGAGACTGAGTATGGTGGAACACAGCTATAATCCCAGCAATCAACAGATTAAGAAAGGAAGATCACAAGTTAAGAGCTATCCTGGGCTATTGTTGAGCATGATTTTGTCTCAAAGAAAGAGGAAGAATAAGAAAAGTCAGAAAGACAGAAGAAAGAAAGACAGAGAGGGAGAGAGAGGGAGAAGAAAGAAAGGAAGAAAGGGATGGAGGAAGGAAAGAAGAAAGGAGGGAGGGAGGGAAGGAAAGGAAAGGAAGAAAAGAAAAAGAAGAAAAGGGAGGTAGGCGAAGAGAAATCTCAAGAGTATGTGTGGAGCTTATGTAATCTAAATGACAAATAAACCACTAAATAACAGAATATTTAGTGGGTGTAGTGTCACTTGAAATCAGGTGTTATTCTGGTATGACTCTCAGTCCTGAAATTCAAGGACATGATGAGCCTAAGGTTTTCAGAAGGCCCTAGAGTGGCCTTATCCTAAATGAGATCCAGAACACAGAATGTGGGCTCCAGAAGGCACTGAAAAATGCTGGTAGGGAGAGAAGCAGGAAGTGAGTCCAGGATGAGACTAGCTTAAGGGTGACCAGAGGTGAGACTTAGGAAACCATAGAGGTATATTTGGCATATACCAAGAAGAACAAGTTAAGAGATCTCTGTAAAGCTATGTGGCATTAGCACTGTGTTCTCTCAGCCACATTCTATGACTGTATTTCTGGCACCTAGCATTTAAAACAACAAAAGAAAAAAAACATAGATAATTGGTGGTGTAATCCCAGCTCTACTTTTTCCCTAGATGTGTGATTTCAGAAAAATTACTTAGTCGACTTAATAAAAGATAACTAAACTGATTTATAGAACTGTCTGGAAGAGTCAAAGGTGCAGTGTGTGAAATACCTGGTATGTGGTAGGCAGTCTATAATGTTAGCTGTATTTTTCCAAATGCTGGTAACAACTTTGTCTTCTCCATTGACCTTATGTAGTAAACAGGCTACGTTTGTATCACCTTTTATATCCTTTCCAGCTAACTTCAGTTATCCAACACTTTGCTTATGATCTTTCTCACCCAATCTCATCACTTTACACCACTCCCCATTTCATCAAATGGTAAATTCACCCAGCCTACCCCCAAATCAGAATCTTAGTATGGTTTTTATTGTTCCCATGGACTAGCTCTACATACCAGATTGACCCCTTTCATTTTTATTCACTAAGTATTGCTCAAGTCTGACTATGTTGCTTCATCTTTATGGCTACAAATTTATCAATCCCAAATTCTTTTCTCAGTACCCGTCATTGTCAAGTTCATTTAATGCTACCACCTAATTATATTTTACATTACTTATTAAGACTTTAATAGTTATGTATATATCATATGTAGAAAAGACCATATGGAGCATGAATAATACAAACTCAGAATCAGCTGTTGGGTCTCAAGCTGAAGATCAGAAAAGCAATGCAGCCAGCCAGTAGCACTTATCTCTACCAAGGTTGAAATGGAGATCCCATCTTCCCTGTGACTGGAAACTGAATCTCACATGGGACCCTTTGCTTCTTCCTTATATACCTCTCTAGTGCTGGGATTAAAGGCCTGAGCTCTGTTACTCTTTTCAACTGAATTACTCTCATGTAGCCCTGGGTGGCCTTGAACTCACAGAGATCCATCTGCCTCTGTCTCCTGAGTTCTGGGATTAAAGGTGTGCACCACCACTGCCTGATCTCTATGGCTTATGGCTAGCTTTGTATTCTGATCCCTAGGCAAACTTTATTAAACCATAAATATCACCACAACCATATGAAACATACATGCAATGTAGGGAATAATTACTGAATGAACACCCATTTACCACCACCCAGGTCAACATTTCTAGTACTTTAGAAGTGCCTTTCTCATGGCTTGGGATATAGCTCAGTGGCAGAGCACTCACCTAGCATGTGCAAGACCCTAGTTTACATTGCTAACACCACAAAATATATGATAGTGATACAATATGATAACATGCATGAAAGACACATATTTTCTTTCTGCTGATGTACCATCAAAGTATACATATATGAAAATATAGGTTATTTTATATAATTAATATATGCTGACTCAAAAAGAAATGTCTTCATGGTTGTCTCTTCATCCTATTATTCCCCTCTCCCAAATGATGATTATTGCTTTAAACTTTGTGTAACAAATCCCTTGTTTTTGTTCACAACTACCCTATGTGTATAGGCATCTTTAAAGAACATTGCCTAATTTTACCTTTATTTCACATGATCTTAGCCAAAAAGCTGAGAAGTTATTACTTTTATGCCTTAATTTCATAGACATAGATCATCCTTGGCTGCTTCTTTGTTAAACTCAATGTATTATGAGACACATTTATGTTGGTGTGCATAAATTTAGTATGCTTGTTTCCATTTGCAAAATTGTGTTTCATTATGTAAATATGCCATTATTGATTCATTTTTATCTATTCTCAACGGACATCTACTTTTTTCCAGCTTCGAAGTATCACAATGTAGCCATGAACATATATAAAGATTGTTCTAGGTTACACGTGGTAACTGAACCAGTGGATCATGAGATATGAGAATTTTTCTGTTAAAAACTATTTCCAACACCCTTCCCTGGGAACTCCCTGGATTGGCCCCGATCATGCTCCCCGTTTCCTGTCCCCAGCTAGAGTGCTCCTGGTGCTCTGATACACACCCACCCACCTGCACCAAGAGCCTGCCCTCCCCCTACCCTGTGCCCTACCCTGCCCACTGTCCCACAGCTCTGGTTGAGCACAGGGACAGAGGGTGGAGCCAACAATCCTGCCACCTTCGGGGAACTTCCTGGAGCTGTTCTGAGCACACTAGACCTGCCTATGCACACGGGACCACCCAGAACCCCCACCTGCCTGGCCTCTGACCCCCACCTTCAGTCCTCTACTGAAGTTCCAGGTGCCTCCCAGAGATCCACCTATCCCATTGGGGCCATCCTGTGTCCCTGGGTGCTGGATCCTTGACCCACATCACCAGGCCTCTTCTAAAGAGGCCTCAAGTGGAGAGTGCCAGGCCCTGACTAGATCCACCTATGGGGGTGGGAACATCCTGAGTACCAGCCTTCAGGATCTTTGACACCCATTGCTGGTCCTCTGCTGGAACCTGATCTTTGACCCCCATCGCCTGAGGAGAGACGTCCTAGAGATCTTGGACCATCCAGAGCTACAGACATTCTGACTCACCTAAGCCCAACAGGGAAGTACCGTAGAAAGAGAGACCCTGCACCTACTAAAAAAAGCGATGGGAAGACGACAATACAAGAAAACACCTAACAATAGAAAGACAAGCATGACACCGCCAGAATCTAGGGACTCTACACCAACTAGAGCTCAACACCCCAAAGCAGATGAAGCAGAAGAGAACGACTTCAAAAAATATCATCATATAAATGATAGAGGCCCTCAAAGACGATGTGAGAAAATCCCTTTAAAAAATGGAAGAAAAGAATCCAGCCACCTACGGGGAAACTCCTAGAGCCTATCTGAGCATAATAGGCCAGCCTATCCATGTGGGACCACCCATAATTTCCACCTGCCTGATCTCTGACCCCCACCACCGGTCTTCTACTGGAGATCTGGGCAACTCCCAGAGATCCGCCTATCTCTGCGGGTCCACCCTGAGTTCCTGCAGGGGGCTGGATCATTGACCACCATAGCAGGACCTCTCCTAAAGAGGCCATTCTCAGCTGGAAAGTGCTAGCTAGACCCACCTATCGGTGCAGAAACATCCTGAGTATCAGCCTAGCTATTGTCCCTGTCACCTGGCCTTGGCTAGAGGCCTTGGCTAGAGCTAGACCCGACTATACCTGAGGAAACATCCTGCGAGCTAGCCTCTGCCAAAGAGGACTCAGCTCGCCTCTGCTGGAGCCTGAACTTTGACCCCCATCGTCGGGCCCCTGCCTACAGAGAGACCTCTTAGAGAGCTTGGACCACCCAGAACTACAGACATCGAAACTTTGACCCATCTAAATCCATAGAGAGAGGGAAAAACCCCACCAACACCTACTGGAAGAAGCTATGGGAAGATGGCAATACAAGAAAACACCTAACAGAAAGACAAGCATAACACCACCAGAATCTAGGGAAGCTACACCGACTAGACCAGAACACAACAAAGCAAATGAATCAGAAGAGAATGACCTAAAAATTATCGTCATAAAAATGATAGAGGCCCTGAAAGAAGATCTGAGAAAATCCCTTCAAGAAATGGAAGATAAAACAAACAAAAAATTGGAAGAAATGAATAAAATTCTTAAAGAAAGTACAGAAAGCCAAGAAAAAACAATTAAACAGGTTCAAGGCTTGAAAAATGGAAATGGAGACAATAAAAAATAACACAAACTGAAGGAATGTTGGAAATAGAAAAGCTGGGTAAACGATCAAGAACTACAGACACAAGCATAACCAACAGAATTCAAGAGATGGAAGAGAGAATCTCAGGTGCTGAAGATAAACTAGAGGAAATAGATTCATCGACCAAAGAAAATCGTAAATCCAACAAATCCTTAACACAAAACATCCAGGAAATGTGGGACACTGTGAAAAGGCTAAACCTAAGAATAATAGGCATAGAGGAAGGTGAGGAAGCCCAGCTCAAAGGGGATGAAAACATATTCAACAAAATCATCGAGGAGAACTTTCCCAATCTGAAGAAGGACATGACCATGAAAGTACAAGAAGCATACTGAACACCAAATAGACTGGACCAAAGAAAAAAGACCCCTCGACATATAATAATCAAAACACCTAACATACAGAATAAAGAAAGAATATTAAGAGCAGTGAAGGAAAAAGGACAGGTAACATATAAAGGCAGACCAATCAAAATTACACCTGACTTCTCCATGGAAACCCTCAAAGCCAGAAGGTCCTGGATAGATGTTCTACAAGTACTAAGAGTCCACGGATGCCAGCCCAGGATACTATACACAGCAAAACTCTCAATCATTGCAGATGGAGAAAACAAGATATTTAATGACAACGCCAGATTTTCACAATACGTATCTACAAATTCAGCCCTACAGAAAGCTTTGGAAGGAAAACTCCAACCCAAGGAAGTTTACTACACTAACAAAGACTTAGGCAACAGATAATGCCACTTCATGAGAAACCAAGGGTAAAGAAGGACAAATAAATTAACAATACCATTGCCAAAAGCAAATCTAAAACAAACAAACATTAACAATCAATGGTCCTTACTCTGCCTCAACATTAATGGTCTAAACTCACTTATAAATAGACACAGGCTAACAGAATGGATACAAAGACAGAATTCATCCTTCTGCTACATACAAGAAACACAACTAAGCTACAAAGATAGACATTACCTCAGGGTAAAGGGCTGGGAAAAGATCTTCCAATCAAATGGACCCAAGAAGCAAGCAGGTGTGGCTACCCTAATATCTAACAAGTTAGACTTCAAACCAAAATTAATCAAAAGAAATGAAGATGGTCATTTCATATTCATTGCAGGAGAAGTCCATCAACAAAAAGTCTTGATTCTGAACATCTATGCCCCAAATACAAAGGCACCCACATTCGTAAAAGAAATGCTACTAAAACTCAAAGCTCACAGAAAACCTCACACACTTATAGTGGGAAACTTCAACACACCACTCTCACCACTAGACAGGACCACCAATCAGAAACTCAACAAAGTAACAAAAGAACTAACAGAAGTTATGTCTCAACTGGGTTTAACAGACATCTATACAACATTCCATCCAAACACAAAAGAATATACTTTCTTCTCTGCTCCGCATGGAACCTTCTCTAAAATCAACCATATACTAGGTGGCATAACAAACCTCAACAGATACAAAAGAATGGGAATAGTCCCCTGTATCTTATCAGACCACCATGCTTTAAAATTTGAATTCAACAACAACATAAATCACAGAAACCCTACAAATTCATGAAAACTGAACAATGGGCAATTGCACCACACCTGGGTCAAAGAAGAAATAAAGAAATTAAGGACTTCCTAAAATTCAATGAGAATGAGGACACGACATATCCGAACTTATGGGACACCTTGAAAGCAGTGCTATGAGGGAAGTTCATTGCACTGAGTGCCCATATGAAGAAAACAGAGGATAGTCACATTAGAGAACTAACAGTGCAACTGAAAGCCTTAGAACAAAAAGAAGCAAACTCACTCCGGAGAAGTAGATGCCAGGAAATAATCAGTAAAATAGAAATCAGGAAAACAATACAAAAAATCAATGCAATAAAGAGTTTGTTTTTCGAAAAAATCAACAAGATAGACAAACCTTTATCCAAACTAACGAAAAAGCAGAGAGAGATCATGCAAATTAACAAAATCAGAAATGAAAAGGGGGACATAAAAACAGACACAGAGGAAATCCAGACAACTTTCAGGTCATACTTTGAAAACCTGTACTCTACAAAATTTGAAAATTCAAAGGAAATGGACAAATTTCTGGACAACTATCACTTACCAAAATTAAACCAAGAACAGACAAACAACTTAAATAAACCTACAACCCCCAATGAAATCGAAACAGTCATCGAAAGCCTTCCAACCAAAAAAAAAAAAAAAAACCCAGAGCCAGATGGCTTCAGCTGCAAAATTCTACCAGAAATTCAAGGAAGACCTAATTCCAATACTCCTCAAATTGTTCCACACAATAGAGACAGAAGGCACATTACCAAAGTCTTTCTACGAACCTTGGTACCCAAGCCTCACAAAGATACAACTAAGAAAGAAAACTACAGACCAATATCCCTGATGAACATCAACTCAAAAATACTCAATAAAATACTGGCAAACCGAATCCAAGAATACATCAGAGAAATAATCCACCATGACCAAGTAGGCTTCATCCCTGGGTTGCAAGGATGGTTTAACATACAAAAATCTACCAACGTGATCCACCATATAAACAAACTAAAAAAGAAAAACCATATGATCATCTCACTAGATGCTGAAAAAGCCTTCTACAAAATTCAACACCCTTTCATGATAAAGGTCTTGGAGAGATCAGGGATAACAGGAACATACCTAAACATAATAAAAGCAATATACAGTAAACCAACAGCCAACATCAAACTGAATGGAGAGAAGCTTAAGGCAATTCCTCTAAAATCAGGAACAAGACAAAGCTGTCCTCTCTCTCCATATCTCTTCAATATTGTACTTGAAGTTCTAGCTAAAGCTATAAGAGAACAAAAGGAGAACAATGGGATCCAAATTGGAAAGGAAGAAGTCAAACTGTTTCTATTTGCAGATGATATGATAGTTTACATAAGCGACCCAATAAACTCTACCAGGGAACTCCTACAGCTGATAAACACCTTCAGCAAACTATCAGGATACAAGATAAACTCAAAAAAAAATCAGTAGCCCTACTTTATTCAGATGACAAAGAGGCTGAGAAAGAAATCAGAGAAAGATCACCCTTTACAGTAGCCTCAAACAACATAAAATATCTTGGGGTAATGCTTACCAAACATGTGAAAGACCTACACAATAAGAACTTTGTTTCTTTAAAAAAAAGAAATTAAAGAAGATATCAGAAAATGGAAAGATCTCCCATGCTCTTGGATTGGAAGGATAAATATAGTAAAAATGGAAATCTTGCCAAAAGCAATCTATAGATTCAATGCAATCCCCATTAAAATCCCAGCACAATTCTTCACTGACCTTGAAAGGATAATAGTCAACTTTGTATGAAAAAACAAAAGACCCAGGATAGCCAAAACAACCCTGTACAATAAAAGAACTTCAGGAGGCATCACCATCCCTGACTTTAAGCTCTACTATAGAGCTAAAGTCCTGAATACAGCCTGGTATTGGCACAAAAATAGACAGGTAGACCAATGGAATCGAATCGAAAACCCCGATATTAATCCACACACCTACAAACACCTGACATTCAACAAAAGAGCTAAAAAAAATACAATGGGGGGAGGAAAGCATCTTCAACAAGTGGTGCTGGCACAATTGGATGATGGTATGTAGAAGACTGCAAATAGACCCATGTCTATCACCATGCACAAAACTCAAGTCCAAATGGATCAAAGACCTCAACATAAATCCATTCACAATGAACTTCTTAGAAGAGAAAGTAGGAGGTACCCTTGAACAAATTGGTATAGGAGACTGCTTCCTGAACATAACTCCAGTAGCACAGACACTGAGATCAACAATTAATAAATGAGACTTCCTCAAACTTAGAAGATTCTGTAAGGCAAAAGACACAGTTGACAAGACCAAACGGCAGCCCACAGACTGGGAAAAATTTTTTACCAATCCTACATCTGACAAAGGGCTGATCTTCAAAATATACAAAGAACTCAAGAAACTAGACAACAAAAACCAAATAGCCCTATTAAAAAATGGGGTACAGAATCGAAGAAAGAATTCTCAATAGAGGAAATCAAAGAGGCTGAAAGACACTTAAGACAATGTTCAACATCCTTAGTTATCAGGGAAATGCAAATGAAAACAACTTTGAGATACCATCTTGTAGAGAGCTGCGAAGTGCCACGCCTTAAAGTGGTGCAGGCTTCCACCTCACAACTTCCCATTGGTAAGGGCTCTCTGGCATAAACAAGCCCTTAATTGGTTAAGTCCGTTCAGCCTGTCTGCTTCCACATTAGAGTAGACTATCTGCAGGGTTCATGTGGCTCACTGAGTTTGGTTAGCTCAAGGGTATTTAAGCCTGTGCAGGGGTCTCCTGGGTCCCTCTCGCGGGTCAGAAGAACATGTTTCAAGGATCCTGATTAAAACTGCATGAAGAAGATCTACCCGGAGTCGCATCATCCTTGCTGACCAGGGGTAGGTGTGTACACCATCTTACTCCTGCCAGAATGGCTAAAATGAGAAACACCAATGACAACTTATGCTGGAGAGGATCTGGAGAAAGGAGAACACTCCTCCACTGCTGGTGGGAGTGTAGACTTGTACAGCCATTTTGGAGGTCAGTATGGCGGTTCCTCAGGAAAATGCGAATTAGCTTACCACAAGACCTAGCAATTCCACTCTTAGGTATATACCCAAATGACTCACATCCATGCAACAAAGACATGGGCTCAACTATGGTCATAGCAGAATTATTTGTAATAGCAAGAACCTGGAAACAACCTAGATGTCCCTCAACTGAATTATGGATAGAGAAGATGTGGCACATCTACACAATGGAATACTACTCTGCAGAAAAAAAATAACGGAATCTTGAAATTCCCAGGCAAGTGGATGGAACTTGAAGAAACCATCCTGAATGAGGTAACCCAGTCACAAAAAGAGGAACAAGGTATGTACTCGCTCATATATGGATTTTAGACCTAGAGCAAAGGCTCACCAGCCTATAATACACACCACCAGACAAACTGGGATACAAGGTGTATTCTAAGAGATTCATATATGATCCCTCACAAAAGGGGAAGGGACAAGTCCCCCAGAGCACATGGGAAATGGGTGTGCAGTGAATGGAGAGAGAACTAGGAGAAAGAGAAGGGGAGGAGAGGAAAACACATGTGACTAGATAGGTTGAGTCAGGGTGAGAGGGGGGGGGCATAAAAGAGGGAGCCATTACTGGTTTGAAGAGAAAACTGAACCTAAAGAAAGGTCTAGAGAACTACAAGACCGACTCCAACTAATAATTCAATTAACCATGGAAAGGCAACCATAAATGCCCTTCCCTGATAGTGAGATCATCAACTAAATTATCCACCATCATGGATTCCTCATCTAGTAACTGTTTGAAACAGAAGCAAACACCGATAACAAAGCACTGAGTCAAACTAGAAACCAGATGCAGAAAGAGGGGACAAGACCAGGTTGCAGAAATTCACAAAGATAACTGACCTGAACAAGGTGGAGCTTGGGCCTCCCAGACTGATGGCTAGGAACCCAGCAAGGGACTGACTCAGACCCCCTGAATATGGGACTCAGCTAGAAAGACTGAGCAGTCTGGGGGACCTCAGACAGTAGAAACAGGATCTATTTCTGGTGCACAAAAGGACCTTGTGGACACATCCCCCATGGAGTGATACCCCCTTAACCTAGAGACAGGAGAGAAGTCCTAGTCCCTGCTTCAAATGAATTGACAGATTTACATGACCCATCCTGAATAGCATAGCCCAACAAGTGGAATGGGGGTGGGGGGATGGGAGGTGAGGGTGGCCAGGGTGCATATCACAGGGGAAAGAGAGTAAGAGGGAGGGAGGGAAGGAGGAATAGAGGGAGGGGGGTTTGGAGGGAGGAAGGGAGAGGAAACTGGGATCCACATGTAAAAATTTTAAATTATATTATTATTAAAAGAAGAAGGAAAAATGCTGCTGGATTAATCCAATGTATATATATATATATATATATATATATATATATGTGTGTGTATATATATATACATCTATATATATATACGTGTGTGTGTGTGTGTGTGTGTGTGTGTGTATACATATATATATATATTTTAAATGCTTTGACTTCAAAACTTAAGCCTAAGGACAAGTTACTGGGGAAAAGGATTTCTAATTTTGTTTCCACAGAAAATGAAAAGCTCTGGATTCCTTCCAGAATAATGTGGTTTGATTGAGCAAGACCCCCTGAAGCAACGTCAATGGGACAATGCAGCCTTGCAGACCACTATAGCCAGGATTTCTGCGTCTTCTTAGGATTCTTCCATGACAGCACCCCCTACCAGCAGGAAGCAGCTTGGAAATAAAGATGCCCAAATTCCCAAATATTTTTTATAAATGTTTGTTTTCATTAAAAAAAGGCATGTATAATTATGTCCAGCATAATATAAATAAATGTTTAAAAAAAACAAACAAAAAATTGGAAGGAATGAACAAATTTTTTAAAGAAAATACAAAAATCCATGAAAAAAACAAGTAAACAGGTGAAGGAAACAGTTCCAGACTCAAAAACTGAAATAGAGACAATAAAGAAAACACAAACTGAAGGCTTGCTGGAAATAGGAAAACTTGGCAAACGATCGGGAACTACAGACACAAGCATAACCAATGGAATACAAGAGTGGAAGAGAGAATCTCAAGTGCTGAAGATAAACTAGAGGAAATAGTAGCACAGACACTGAGATCAACATATAATAAATGGGACCTCCTCAAACTTAGAAGCTTCTGTAAGGCAAAGGACTCAGTTAACAAGACCAAATGGCAGCCTACAGACTGGGAAAAGATTTTCACCAATCCTACATCTGACGGAGGGCTGATCTACAAAATATACAAAGAACTCAAGAAACTAGTCAACAAAACACCAAATAACCCGATTAGAAAATGGGGTACAGAACTGAACAGAGAAATCTCAATAGAGGAAATCAAAAAGGCTGAAAGACACTTAAGAAAGTGCTCAACATCCTTAGCTATCAGGGAAATGCAAATGAAAACAACTTTGAGATACCATCTTACTCCTGCCAGAATGGCTAAAATTAGAAACACCAATGACAACTTATGCTGGAGAGGATCTGGAGAAAGGGGAACACTCCTTCACTGCTGGTGGTAGTGCAAACTTGTACAGCCATTTTGGAGGTCAGTATGGCGGTTCCTCAGTAAAATGGGAATCAGTCTACCACAGGACCCAGCAATTCCACTCTTAGGTATATACCCAAATGACTCACATCCATGCAACAAAGGCATGTGCTCAACTATGTTCATAGCAGCATTATTTGTAATAGCAAGAACCTGGAATCAACCTAGATGTCCCTCAACTGAAGAATGGATAGAGAAGATGTGGCACATCTATACAATGGAATACTACTAGGCAGAAAAAAAACAATGGAATCTTGAAATTTCCAGGCAGATAGAACTTGAAGAAACCATCCTAAATGAGGTAACCCAGTCACAAAAAGAGGAACAAGGTATGTACTCGCTCATATATGGATTTTAGAACTAGAGCAAAGGCTCACCAGCCTATAATTCACACCGCCAGAGGAACTAGGATACAAGGTGGATTCTAAGAGATTCATATAAGGTTCCTCACAGAAGGGGGAAGGGACAAGTTCTCCAGAGCACATGGGTAGTGGGGGGGAAGTGAGTGGAGAGGGAACTAGAAGAAAGAGAAGGGGAGGAGAGGAAAGCACATGGGACTAGGAAGATTGAGTCAGGGGAAGGAGGGAGAGGGAGAGGGAGAGGGAGAGGGAGGGGGAGAGGGAGGGGGAGAGGGGGAGAGAGAGAGAACATAAAAAAGGAGCCATTATAGGACTGAAGAGAAAACTGAACCTAAGGAAACATCCAGAGACCTACAAGACTGACTCCAACTAACAATTTGAGCCAACAGTGGAAAGGCTACCATAAATGCCCTTCCCTGATAATGAGATCAATGACTAAACTTATCCACCAGTATGGAGCCCTCATCTAGTAGCTGATGGAAACAGAAGCAAACAGCCTCAACTAAACACTGAGCTGAACTAGAATCCAGATGCAGAGAGGGAGGACAAGGCCAGGCTGCAGAAACACATAGAGACAGGTGACCTGAACAAGGAGGAGATAATGGGCCCCCAGACTGATAGCTGGGAATCCAGCAAGAGACTGACTCAGACACCCTGAACATGGGTCTCAGCTCGAAGGCTTGAGCAGTCTAAGGAACCTCTGACAGTGGAACCAGGATGTGTTCCTGGTGCACAAAAGGACTTTGGGAGCACATTCCCCATGGAGGGATACTCCCTTAACCTAGAGACAGGAGAGTAGTACTAGTCCCTACTCCAAATGACTTGACAGATTTAGATGACCCCTCCTGAAGGGCATCACCCTACATGTGGATTGGGGGAGATGGAAGGGGAGGGTTGTCGGGGTGCATGTGAGGGTGGGAGAGAGTGAAAAGAGGGAGGGAGAGAAGAAGGTAGGGAGAGGGAACTGGGATCAATATGTAAAAAAAACTGTTTTCAAAGTATGTGTGACAATTCATCCTGTTATTGACAGATTGACAGTGGCTAAAATGGGACATTACACCTTTCCTTGAACTAAGGATGAGCATTCAGTTTTTACCTTGATGTTTGTAATTCCTGAACTTTTTTTTTTGTAGATACCTTTACTGAGTTAAGTTCCATTCTCTTCCTGGTTTGTTCCATCACAGATTTAATGCATATGGATGTCTATCAATTTTTCCAATGTCTCTTGGCATGATTGTGTGAATTTTGTTCTTATTTCATTAATCTAGTATATAACATTAATTGCTTTTCAAATGTTAAGTATTATTATAATAAACCTCATTTGTGTCATAGTGCACAATCCTTCTTACATGTTGCTGAATTTGGTTTGCTAATTGTGTTAGCTTGCTGGTGCTGCATGACAAAATACCACAGAATCAGCAGCTTTACTAACTCGCAATTGTACAAGTCTGAAGTCAAGCACACCATGATTGAGTTCTCAGCTCAGACTATCATGAGACTGAAATCTAGGTACCATCCACACTGAGTCTGAGCTGGAGACTCTGAGGACAATTTTGCTTCCATGCCTTGTTGAGAAAATTGAGTCCCTTGGCATCACTGTCCTGAGATACTCATTCCCTTGCTGGTTAGCATCTGATATTCTCTCCTATCTCCAAGTTCAAGCAGCAACAGCGCATCAAACTCATCTCTGACTTCTCTTTTTGAGACCAGCTAGAGAGCTCTCTCTGCTTGTAAAGGACTTGTGTCAAACACATCCACATATTTCCTTACCAGTCAACTGAGTTAGGAACCAATTACATCAGTAAAACCCTTTTACAATAATACATAGGTTAGTTATTCATAAAATAATTGATAAAAGGTATGTGCAGACCAAAGGCCAGGGCCTTTGAAGATCATGTTAAGAGTTTTACCTGCCATGTTGATGTTAATTAAGGTAATCTGTGTCCATGCTCACAAGTGATATTGGGTTGTACTTTCCTTCAACTGGGATATCAGTATCTGACTTTGGAATCATTTAAAATTTTGCCACAAAGAACATGGTAGAAAGTAATCACTTTCCCTTGATCTCTTTAAATGTTTGATGGACTTTAGCAGCATTTGGATATGGACTAATTTAAATTACTGTTTCATTTTCTTTGCTTGTTAGAGACTTATTCAAATACCCCACACGCACACCTGATAGAGTCTCGTGTAGCTCAGGCTGACCTCAAATTTTTTATTTTCCTACCTCCACATCCCAAGTATTGGAATTACAGGCATATTCCATCAAGTCTGTGATTTTCTAATTCTTTCTGATTTTATTCCCCTCTAGAAATTTGTCCATCTAGGCTATCAAATTTTTTGACAGAAAGCATTTTCTGTACTTGATTTAATAGTGTCCCCCAAATATTTGAGTCTACCCAAAATCTTATAATGTGATCCTATTTGGAGATACAATCTTCATGTATGTAACTAGTAAAGATGATGTCTAACAACTATTGTCCTTACAAGAATCTCATATAAGAAACTAAACTGACATACATAATGGGAAAGGCAATGTAAAGGAAAGAGGTTGTGTTTATACCATCATAAACCAAAGAATATTATGAATGTCAGAAGCTAACAACAAAATAAAATTAAGGACATAGTCTCCCCATAGAGCTGTGTTTCTCAGCTTGTAAATCTTGACCCCTTTGGGGGTTGAATGACCCTTTCACAGGGGCCACCTAAGAAGCAAAATTACAGTTCTGAAGTAGCATCAAAAATAATTTTATGGTTGGGAGGGGTATCATCACATCGTGAGGAACTATTAATGGGTCACAGCATTGGAAAGTTTGAGAATCACTGCCATAGAGCCATTAGAAAGACTGTGGCTCTCCAACAACTTTGATTTTCCATTTCTAGCCCCCAGAGCTATGAGAAAATAACTTTCTATTGTTCTGTGCCACACAGCTCTTCTTATTCTACACCACTTAGAAGTTCAAAGAAGCTAACACAGGCATGTGTAGTCTGTTTCATTTCTATATGGTTAGTTGTACTATTCACTTACATCCCTGCCTGTGGTAACACATGGTTTTCCTCTGTTTTCTTCTTTTTTGCTGCTGTTGTTACAGGACATGTTTTTCAAACTGGTTACTTCCAGAAGATCAGATTTATTTTTATTAATATTTCTCTATTATTTTTCTGTTTGATATTTCACTGATCATTAGTTACTTCCACTTGCGTTGACTGTCATTTGCTTCTGTTTTTTTAGACTCTTAATGATAGGAATTTAGATTACTTTGACTCCTTTGCAAACATTTAGAAACTTTTGTTTGGTCGGGCAAAGATGGCGCACGCCTTTAATTCCAGTACACAGGAGGCAGAGGCAGGTGGATCTCAGTGAGTTCGAGGCCAGCCTGGTCTATACAGCGAGTTCCAGGACAGCCTCCAAAGCTACACAGAGAAACCCTGTCTCAAAAAACAAAACAAAAATAAGAGAAACTTTTGTACGTTTGTTTTTCAAGACAGGGTTTCTCTGTATGTAGCCCTGCTGTCCTAGAGCTTACTCTGTAGAACAGGTTGAACTCAAACTCAGTCTTCCTAAAACACAGTGCTTGCACCACATTCTAGACGTGTTGCTTTCTTTTCAATTCAAAATATTTTCCAATTTACATTGAGAATTATCCTCTTATCCATTGAGAGTTTGGCAGGGTTTTTAAATTTCCAAATACTTGCAATTTCCAAGCTTTAACTATTGATTTTTTGTTTTTAGTTATGTTGAAATCAGAGAACATACTTTTTATGACTTCACCCCATTTCAATGTGCTGAGACTTGTTTTATGAGCTAACATCTGTTCTATGTTGGAGAATGTTCTATGTGCTCCTGAAAACAATACTTTGCAATTATTGGAGGCTATATTACATACCAGTTAGGTTAAGTTGATAGATAGTATTATTCAAATCTGTGTTATCAGTTTTCTGCTTGTCTATACTGTTACTGTGGGTATTGAGCTAACTACAGTGAATTCATTATTTCCTCTGAATAGCTTATTTTAGAAGTGTGTGTGTGTGTGTGTGTGTGTGTGTGTGTGTGTGTGTGTGTGCGTGCGTGCGTGTATAAATGTTACATATTCCTCTTGCATTGAGTCTTATCCTTATGAAATGTCTACTTTAAAAAAATACTATTTATCTTAAACTATGTTTCATCTGATACTGACACTCCACTTTTTCTTTTAGTTGCTTTTTTGCATGGTCTAAGTTTTACAGTTTTTGCTTTCAACTTATTTGTCTTTGAATCTAAAGTCTGTCTTTTGAAAGCAGCACATAGTTGGTCCTTTCATTTCTAAAACACTCTGACAATCTCTGTCTTTTGATTGGGTATTTATACAATACATGATTAACTTAATTCTTGTTGTAGCTTAATCATATTTGGGATTATCATTTCTTTCATATAACTCTAGCCTTTGTTTTTCCTCATTGCCTACCGTCTTCGGTGTTAAGTAGTTTTAGTGTACCACATTAATTTCTCTGTTGGTTATTATTATACTTTTTATTGTTTTGTTAGTGGTTGTCCCAGAGATTACAATATGAATCATAACACTACAATCTGCTTAATTCTGGGTAATTACAGGGCTTTTGCTCCTATAAAGCTCCATTTGTGCTGTTATTTTAAATGGCACACATATTACATCTGTATATTTTAAGACCAGCAATACAACATTATAATTGTTGTTTCATATAATTTGGTTTTTCTTTAAAAAGATGAAAATGTGTTAACCCTATGTATCTACCATTTGTGGCACACTTTATGTATCTCTATGAGCTCTTGTACCACCTGTTGTCACTTCCTTTCAACGTAAAGGTTTCCTTAAATCCTTAAGGATGCTTTCTAAGTCAGATGTGCTACGTTTTCACAGATTCACTACCTACTCCTTACTTCCACCTTCATATAAAATCCAGTTTGTCCTGCTGAGGAGTAGGAAACTTGGTACTGGGACATCATAGATCTACCAGCATCCACATATTTAAAGAAAACCAATCTCCTCCCCCAGAAGTCATAAATTTGTCATCTTAACTCCTCAGTCAATGGCTCAGTAATTAAAAATAGATGGTCTAAGTTTGATTCCAAGTGTCCACATGGGGCAGCTCGCAAGAGCCTGTATTTGCAGATGCATTGGGATCTGATCCCTCAAGCCTCTGCAGGAACCTGCACTCATGAGCACATGCCCATTGTGCTGTCAGTCTTTTTCAACCTGACATGAGCTAGGGTCATTTGGTGAGAAGGAAGTTCAGTTGGGCAAATACCTCCATTAGATTGGCCTGTAGAAAAGTCTATGGGAAATTGTCTTGATTAATGATTGATATGGGAGGGCTCAGCCCACTATTGGTGGGGAGACCCCTGGGCTGTGGTGGTCTTGGGTTGTAAACCGAGCAATCCATGAAGAGCAAGTAAATAAGCAGAGCTTTTCCAAGGTCTCTGCTTAAGTTCCTGCCTCCAGGTTCCTTCCTTGATTTCCTTCCACGATGGACATGTAAACCAATTAAACCCTTCCCCCACAACCTTACTTTTGTCATGGTGATTTACAAAAGTAATAGAAACCCTAAGACACCCACACATAAGCATACCATAACATTTTAAAAAGTGATTTTAAGAAATGATTCCCTTGCTCTTATGGAGACTATGGTTGTTGATTAATTGTTCTCTTATTTGAATTTAATTCTTTCAGCATAGTTTCTTTTAATTTTAGCACATATTTATTAATAGATGATTTGAATTATTAATCTACTAATCCAGCTATTGGGTACACTCAGGTAGTTTCCATATATATATGTTCCTGTGTATGAACTATACTTTTCTGCTTATTTATATTTTTTTTCTTGAAATGACATTTTAAATCAATTTTGTAGCTACTTTTTATTATAGCTGTCTCCAAAATGTTGTAATTGCTGTCTCATTTATTTATTTATTTATTTATTTATTTATTTATTTATTTATTTATTTTTGCTTGAGTTCAATCTGTTAAATCAGTCAGTCCTGCACTGTGCAGATATATGATATCTGATGTACTGTTACTGTCTATGCTCAGGTCAGCTATCTCTGTGGGTTTCCCCATCATGATCTTGACCCCCCCCCGTGCTCATATGACACTCCTCCTTCTCTTCAATTGGACTCCCAGAGCTTGGCTCAGTGTGTGACCGAGTGCATCTGCTTCCATCTGGTACTGGATGAAGGCTCTGTGATGACAATCAGGGTATTCACCAATCTAATTAAAAGGGAAGGCCAGTTCAGACACCCTCTTCACTATCAATAGGAGTCTTAGCTGGGGTTATCCTTGTGGGTTCCTGGGAGTTTCCATGGTACCAGGTTTCTCCTTAACCCCATAATGGCCCCCTTTATCAAGATATCTCTTTCATTCCTCTCCCACTTCATCCTGCCCCCAACTCAACCATCTTGATTCCTCATGTTCCCATCCCCCTACCCCTCCCCTCTACTCCCCCTACCCCCAGTTTTTTCCCAGGATATCTTATCTATTTCTTCTTCCCAGGGAGATCCAATGCATCTTTATTTTTAAGCCTGGCTCCCTCCCTCCCTCCCTCTCTCCCTCTCTCTCTCTCTCTCTCTCTCATTGTTTTTCTGCCTGTGTCTCTGCCTCTCTTGTCAGAGGTGCTGAACTATCTTAAAGTAGTGTCCTCTGGGGATCTGTACCTTTATGGAAGATTGCTTCACAGTTCAGACTGCTCTCAAGATGTGCCTTTGATTTTCCTTTCTGTCAGTCCCTTTTGCATCTATCCACATAGCCTCTGAATGAGTTGATAATGGGTCACTAGCTGGAGACCTCACGAACTCTCCACTGATACATGAGCAGTCTCAGTAAGAAATACATTTGTCACACCCACAGCAATAAGCACAAATTTAACTAGTTGTTGGTCTTCTCTCAGTGGGACAGCTTCTCACAAGTCAACTCACTTGACAGTTATGCTAAGTGATTGCTCTTCTTTTAAAAGAAAGGGTGGTCCAGCCCTGCTCCTTGGCAAAGAAGCTTCCAAGTCACAATGTAATGCAACCCCCACACCAATAGAACTACAATGAGACAGAAGTATCCCTAAAGCAGAGTGCTGTTTCTGCTGGATGTTTTAATCAGATGTAAACAGTTTTTCTATCATAAATGTGCTTTCAAATGTTGCATGCATTTAGTTAATTTCTAGACTGCTGAAGTAGGTTGTTTTGTCATGGTTCCCAACTTTTCAGTTGATTTTGGAAGCATGGATTTGCTTATTTACTCTTAGCCTCAACAGCTCCTGACTTTAAATTTTTTAGCTGTCAAATGGGTATATAATGCTTTCTTATTATCCCTTTCATTTGCATTTTCATAATTACTATTCAGTTTGTGCATCTTTTGTGATTATTGTCAGGTGTTTGTACTTTTGAGTGTTTAAATGAATTATTTTTTTTTAAAGTCAAGTTGCCTTTCTTTTTCCTGTTGATTTTTAGGTGTTCTCTAAATACTTTGGACATGAGTTAACTACTGGTTAATAAGTATAATAATACTTTCTGATCTTTATGGCCAATCTTCTTAGTCTATTATACCTATAGCTCTTGATAAACTGAAACATTTAATTTTGGTGTAGTTAAATTGATCAATATCCCCCTTCTGTTTATTAATTTGTTCTTGTTTTATAAGGCCTTGTTCACTCAGAAATTATAAAAGCAGTCATATACATTAATCTCTTTATCTAATATTAGCTTTTGAAATTAGCATGCAAAATAATGGGTTTCATTGCAACATATTCACGCATTGTTTTTGCTGATCCCCCTACTCTATTCTCCTCCCTTGTCACCATAACCACATTTTGCTAGTCTCCTTTCTCTCCAGAAAAGTCCATGTGCTTTCAAACCACACTAACATTTTTGAAATTTTTGAGATTGTAATATATTTGCATAATTTATGTCTTCCCTTTCCTTCATTAAAACTTCCCATGAACCCTACCCCTTGATCTTTTTCAAATTCATGACCACTTTTTTCTTTAAATGTCATCACATATGTGTGTATACATACATACATACATATATGTCCAAATGCATACATGCAACCTACTCAGTCCATTTAATGTTACTTATATGTATGTTTTCAGAGTTAATCATTTGGTATTGGAAAACCAATTGGTGGGATCTTCCTTAGGGAAGATTCTTTCTCCTTATCTCAGCATTTGTTAGATAACCACAGCTCTTTGTGTAGGCTTGAAGTATTGTAAGCACCTCATCTCACATCAACTCTTGAAAGTTACCGTTTTCACGTTGAGGTCTTATAGTTGGCTGTGGGGCCATGTGTCTTTAGGCCCAGCACTCAGGAGGCAGAGGTGGGTGGATCTCTGTGAGTTTGTGGCCCACCTTGTTTACACAGTGAATTCCAGGCCAGCTGGGCTATACTGAGATCCTGTATCAAAATAAAAAAATGTAGTCATGCTACTACTATCACATAGAGGTATTTTGCCCTGTCATAATGGACTTTTATATATAATAAGTTGTATGGACCATTTTCATTTTTCCTCAGTTGATAAACATTATTAGAGCTCTACTTTTCTTAAACATGACAAAATAAAATATAAGAAAATAAAACAAAAATAATCACATCAAACCTGGACAAGGCAACCCAAAAGAAGAAAAAGATTCCCTAGAGTGGGCACATAAGTCAGAAATCCACTCGTTCAAATACTCAGAAATTCTATAAAAATACTAAGGTGAAAGCTATACTATATTCTTAGAGGACCTGGTGCAGACCCTTGTATGCCTTTAGCTTGCTACTCCAGTCTCTGTGAGTTCTTATGAGCCTTGCATAGTTGATTCAGACGGCTTTCCAAACTCCTGGAATCCAGTTGCAGAGAGGGAGGAGTGATGAGCAAAGGTGTCAAGGCAAAGCTTCAGAAACCCACAGAGACAGCTGACCTGAACAAAGGGGAGCTCATGGACCCCAGACTGATAGCTGGGAAAACAGCATAGGACCAACTCAGACCCCCTGAACGTGGGTCTCAGCTAGAAGGCCTGGGCAGTCTAAGGGACCTCTGACAGTGGAACCAGGATGTATCCCTGGTGCACAAAATGACTCTGGGAGCACATTCCCCATGGAGGGATACTCCCTTAACCTAGAGACAGGAGGGAGGGCCTAGACCCTACTCCAAATGACTTGGCATACTTTGATGATCTCTCCTAGAAGACCTCACCCTCCCTGTGGAGTGGGTAGGGAATGGGATGGAAAGGGGGTCGGGGGCCATGGGAGAATAGGAGGGAGAGTGGACTGGGATCGATATGTAAAATAAGAAAAACTAAGAAAAAGTAAAAGAAAAAAGATGTAACTGAACAAGAGTGCCATGTTACAGCCCAGAAAGCAGCAGAACTTGGTACCTTTGGCCACATGGTTGTGACTTTAGAGTTAAGGATAGAAGAAAGTGGTTGGGAAACATCCTCTTTAACTTAGGAAATCCACTGAGGCTAGGTATATGTCAGGAGTGTCTCAAAAGGGAGGCGTAGAGAGGCCATTTCAGGAAACTGTGAAATTAAAGCCTGGATTGCCTTGGGGACCCCAAGATATTGGAGATGTCAGAGTCATGGGATACCTCCAAGGAAAGCTGCTACCAGGGACTGGATACAGCCCAAGAGAAAGAAGAATGTTGCAGTCAACAAAGCCGAAAGGAGTTAGAGATCTGAAGAGCATTTTGACATCAGACATGGAGATGCAGAGTTTGGAGTTTGCCAAGCTCATTTTTTCTCTTGTTTTGGCCCTGTATTTCCTCACTGTGTTCCTTTCCCTATGCTTTGGAAAGGTACTATACATCCTGTGCCTTTACATGTTGAAAGCATGTGATCTGCGTTTTGATTTTGATTTTACAGGTCATTACAGTTAAGACATTGCATGAATCTCAAAAAAAGACTTTAATCTGTAGACTTTTAAATAAGTTTGTGACTGTGATAGTCTGTGGGGACTTTTTAAGTTGGACTAAATGCATTTTTATGTTAATGTATATATACATACACCTTTGGGGACTAGGAAGTGAAATGTGGTGGTATGAAAGAAAATTGCCCCCAAAGTGAATGGGAGGTGTGGCCTTGTTGGAGTAGGTGTGGCCTTGTTGGAAGAAGTGTGTCAGTGTAGAGGCGGGCTTTGGGGTATCGTATGTGCTCAAGCCAAGTCCAGTGAGACAGTTCTTTTCCTGTTGCCTTTCAATTAAGATGTAAAGATTCTCAACTTTAGTACTGTCTGCCTGCATGCTGCCTTACTTCCTCCCATGACAACAGATAATGGAAAAAACCTCTGAGCTGCAAGCAAGCCACCCCAAGTAAATGTTGTCCTTTATAAGATGCCATAGCTATAGTGCCTTTTTACAGCAACCCTAAGATACCCATTATTACAAAATCCCATTAGGATCACTTTCATATAGCTTAGCAAGTTTCTACTGCATTGGGTTTCCATATCATCCCTCAAAAGCCCCTAAAGCCCCATTGTCTCTATTCGCATTCTCTGCATCCCTGTCTCTCTTAACCTGCTCAAGCTGATACTCCTGTCCCTTTCACCACCCAACCCAAATGAACTATATTCCCCTCCCAGGACATCCATGTGTCTACCCTAGACCCTTCCTCTACACCTAACCTCTCTGGGTCTACAGACTGTAGCTTGGTTATCACTTACTGAATTGTTAATGTGCACATAAGTAAATATATACACTCATTATCTTTCCAGGTCTGGGTTACCTCACTGTAGATGATTTTTTTTTGTAGTACAATTTGCCTGAAAATTATATGTCGCCATTTTTAAACAGCTGAGTATCAATTCAGTGTGTAAATGTACCACCTTTTCTTTATTCATTCTGCAATTGAGGGTTGTTCCCATTTCTGGCTATTATGAATAAAACCACTATGAACATAGTTGAGCGAATGTCCTTATGGTAGGATGGCTTGTCTTTTGTATATATGCCCAAGAGTGGTATAGCTGGGTCTTGGGTAGATTGATCCCCAGTTTTCTAAGGGACCACAATATTGATTTCCCTGATGGAATTTTTAGGGCCACTTAGGCGGTTTCTATTGCTGTGAAGAGATAACATGACCATGGCAATTATTTAATTGGGGTAGCTTGCTTACAGTTTTGGAGATTCAGTCTGTCCCTACAGTGACACACTTCCTCCAACAAGACCACACCTACTCCAACAAAGCCACACTACTTAATAGTGTCACTCTTTTGGGAACCATTTTCTTTCAAACCAGCACAAATATGATTACTTTTTGTTCTGGAGCTTTAACTATGCTGTTAAGTTGCTAGTATGAGATCGCTCCATTTTTTTAATGTAGGTACTTAGCACTATGAACTTTCCTCTTAGCACTGCTTTCATTATATTTCATAACTTGGGATATGCTATGTATGCATTTTAATTGAATTCCAAAGTCTTTAATTTCTTTATTTCTGTCTTCATCCATCTTCTAGCCAGTAAAAATTTGTTCACTTTCCATGAGTTTGCAGGCTTTCTGTTGTTTCTGTTATTTATATCCAACTTGAATTTATGGTGAGACATTTGATAAGATGCAGGGAGCTATTTCAATTCTCTTACATCTGTTGAGACTTACTTTGTGACCAAGTATGTGGTCAATTTTGAAAAAAAGTTCCATGAGATACTGAAAAGAATGCATATTATTTGTGTTTGGGTGAAATCTTCTGTAAATATCTGTTATGTCCATTTGGTTTATAATGTCTTTTAGCTCCAGTATGTCTCTGTTTAGTTTCTGTCTAGATAATCTCTCTGTTGGTGAGAGTGGGGTATTGAAATCTCCCACTATCAGGGAAATCGATATGTAATTTAAGATGTAATAGTATTTCTTTTTATAAATGTGGTGCCCTTGTGTTTGGGACAAAGATGCTAAAAATTGAAAAGTCATCTTGGTGGATTTTTCCTTTGATGAGTATAGAATGTCCTTCCCTGTCTCTTTTTATTAGTTTTGGTTTGAAGTCTCTTTTGTTAGATATTAAAATGGCTTATACCAGCTTACTTCTTAGATCCATTTTCTTGGAATAACTTTTCCAAACCCTTTACCCTGAGTATATGTTTATCCTTGCTGCTGAAATGTGTTTCTAGAATGCAGCAGAAAGATGGAAACTGTTTTTACATAGATTCTGTTAGCCTATGTCTTTTTATTGGGGTAACTGAGACCATTGGTGTTGAGAGATATCAGTGACCATTGGTTTTTGATTCTTGTTACTTTGTTGTTTGTAGTGCTGCTGCTGCTATTGGTGGTGTGTGTGTGTGTGTGTGTGTGTGTGTGTGTGTGTGTGTGTGTGTGTGTTTCACTTTTTATTTTGTTGGTGTGAGATTACTTATTCCCTGTGTTTTCATAGGTGCTGTCAACCTCATTATGCTTGAGTTTCCCTTCTAGTACTTTCTGTATAGCTGGATATATAGTAGACATTGGGTACATTTGGCTTTATCATGAAAATCTTATTTTCTCCTTCTATGGTGATTGAAAGCTTTACTGGATATAGTAGCCTGGACAGGTATCTGTGGTCTCTTGCAGTCTCCAGTACATCCATCCATGACTCTCTGGCTTTTAGAGTCTCCTTTGAGAAGTTGGGTGTAATTCTGATAGGTCTGCCTATATATATGTTACTTGGTCTTTTTTTTCCTTTGTAGCTTTTACTATTCTTTCTTTGTTTTATGCTAAGTTTTTTATTATCATGTGTGGAGGGGACTTTATTTCCTGATCCAGTCTATTTTCTGTTCTGTGTGCTTTCTTGTGTCTTTATAGGAATGTCCTTGTTTAGGTTATGAAAATTTTCTTCTATGATTTTGTTGAAAATATCTTCTGGGCCTTTGAGGTGTAATTCTTCTTCCTCTATACATATTATTGTCATCTGGTCTTTTCATAGTGTTCCAGATTTCCTGGATGCTTTATATCAAGAGTTTTTTTTTTAGATTTACCATTTTTTGACTGATGAATCTGTTTCCTTACTCATATCTTCAATACCTGAAATTCTATCTTCCATATCTTGTATTCTGTTGATGAAGCTTGCCTCTGTAGAATTCCTAAATTTTTCATTTCCAGAATTCCTTCAGTTTGGGTTTTCGATATTGATTCTATTTCCAATTTTAGGTCTTGAACAGTTTTATTCATTTCCTTCCACTGTTTTGTTTGTTTGTTTGTTTGTTTGTTTGTTTGTTTTAGTCTGTGTGTACACGAATGTGCATAGGCACCTACATGTTTTCCTGGATTTCATTAAGGGATTCATTAGTTTCCTCTTTAAGTCTCCATTGGCTCCCTCCCAGTCAGACACCATGAAAGATGGGGAGGAAAGATTGTAGTAATCAGAGAGTATGTAGGATATAAGAACATGGCCCACAGAATCAATTAAGCAGGGCTCACATGGGCTCACAGAGAGTAAAACAGCAAGCATGGGGACTGCATGTGTCTGTATCAGGGCTTCTGAGAGACTCCTAACAGTGGGAGAAAATATATTTCTGACTTTTTTGCTTCCTCCTCAGACTTTTCCCCCTCATATTGTGTTGCCTTGTCCAACCTCAATACGAGAACTTTCGCCTCGTCTTATTGTATCTTGTTTTGTCCTGTCTGGCTGCAGTCTCTTGGAGACCTGCTATTTTCTGAAGAGAAAACAAACAAAGGTATGTGGGGAAGAGGGGAGGTGGGGGAGCTAGGAGGAGTAAAGGGAAGGAAACTGTGGTATGGATGCATTATATGAGAGAAAAATTAATTAAAAATCCCTCTTCAAGGACCTCCACCATTCATAAAGGCTGTTTTAAGGTCTTTTCTTGTGCTTCAGCTATGTTGTAATATTCATGGCGTGCTTTGGTAGGATAGCTGGGCTCTGGTGGAGACATACTGCTCTGGCTGTTATTTTTTTTATTACACTGGTGTCCAGACATCTGGTTTTGATGATTATAGGTCTAGGTGCTGATTTCTGGATTTGTCTTTGTTGGGTCAGTGTTTTGTTGTTTGCTTTCTGTTTCCTTTCTAGATTTTCAGAGAATGTGATGGCTGTGTGTTTTCTGTTTTCCTGGCCTTCTAAACTGATGTGTTCACAGGGAATGTGACGTTAGAGGCTAGGAAAATGGGATAGGTTGGGGGGCGTAAGAATACAGGGAAATGTGTTTGTGATCCCTTAGGGATAAGGTCAGAGAGGAAAGGGAGACCACAGCAGGTTTCCTGCTATGGAGCTGGGGATGAGACTGAGGGTATTGGATTTAGTTGCAGTAACAGAGGTCCACCTTTAACCTACTTATTGTCCTGGGAAGAACAGCCTTGGGGGTAGCAGAGAGTGTCAACTTGGGTTGGTGTCTGAGGAAAGTTAAAAGGGGATGATCTGTGGGATCCACAGGGGATGGGAGCATGGGATCAGGGGAAGACTGCCAATGGTATTCTGCTGCAGAGCTGGGGATGAGACTGGGGAATTAGATCTCGAGAACGGAGAGAGAAAAGAATGTTTGTAGGAAGCCTACCCGGTTTTCTAACAGGAATCTGTGGATTAACAGATAGTGTCTGCTGGATTTGAGGATCTGAGAAAGAGAAACTAGTGACAGGAGGGGGTTAGAAGGGAAGATATGTGGGATCTACAGGAAATGGGAGCACTGGAATAGGAAATATTGCCAGGAGTATTCTGTGCAGAGCTGGGGATGAGTCTAGAGGATTGGATCTGGGGAAACACAAAGAGAGACAGAGACAGAGACAGAGAGGTCTGCAGAGTTTTTCTGCCCTTGAGCTCAGTTTTCTAACGTTTTGTTTAGGAGTTTTACATAGATGTTCATGAAAAAGATTGGCTTGTAGCTTTGCATAGCTTCTTTGTTGAGTTCTGTTAGCAATGTTAATCTACCTTCATAAAACTAATTGGGCAGTTTACCCTCTGTTCTCTAAATGAGTGCGTGTGAGTTTGGGATTATTTCATTCATAAATTTGATAATACTCACTGCTGAGAATGCATGGATTCGGTGTTTTCTTCCGTGAAAGATATTTTTCATTATGGATTCAGCATACTTAATGCGTATAAGAAAAATCCTATTTATTAGCCATTGGGGGTCAGTTTTGATAAGTGTCTTCTTACCTTTGCTCAAGCAGCTCTCCCTATATATTCTGTATATAAGGTAAAGGAAGTGATGTTTCAAAATACAAATCAGATCATGGCATTCCTCTGTTTAAAACATTCACTTGACTTTTAATTCCATTTCAAAACAAATCCAAGAGCTACCTGTCTTGGCTTACAGTCCCTTCCATGAGCTTAATCTACACCCTCATTATGTGCATCCATGCCCACCTTACCTGCTCTGTGCTGGGTGTGCTGCCCCTTTCCCTGTGCCAATCACAGAGCCAAGAATGCTACAGCTTTGAGATTTGGCATGTTCTTTGTCCTCTCTAGAATGCCTTTCTCACACACTGTTACAATCCTGACCCTGAGTCACTCTTTAGATATCTGCCCAAGTGCCTCTGAAAGACATTTCTTCAGCACTGTTCTGGAAGTAGATTTCTCCTTTTTTTTTCCATCACAGCACTTAGTCATAATTTGTATTCCTAATTGCTTTCTTAACTATTCATTAGACCTCCATTTCTCTAAAATGTAAAACCTTTGAGGCCTCGGATGTGGGCTGTCTTGTTTATTGTCATACTCCATGTAGTTAGCCAACTCAATACTCTTTAATGAATAAGGCTAATCAGGGCTAAGACATAGAAGAGGTCCAGATTTGTTAGGGTTGAATCAAGTTATAAGCAAATTGCTTCTAAGGAATTAGTAGACTGAATGCAAGGGCATTTCAAGTGGACTTAATATCAAGAACAGTAAGCAATTTGGAATTGAAATACCCCTTGAACACTAGCCTAAGGAACTTTGATTATGTTAAACTCGGTTGAGAAGCATTGAAAGTATGACAGAAAGAAATTAAACAAGGTGCCAGGGTCTGAAGTCCAGGTGGTAGCACATGCCAAGACCAGTGGTTATAAATCAGCCTGGACAGCATAAAGTGAGTTCACCATTTGAAAAAGAAAGGAAAGTGTGGATTGAAAAGGGAACAAAATTGGGTGGTGGGTGAAAAGGGGGGAAAGAGAGAGCAGAAGTTTATTCTTTCAGCCCCAGAGGACCATATCATCTTGGTCACATGACCTGGAAAGGTATTCAGATGGGTTCTCATCAACACTCTCACCTGGTGTCTCCTGAATACCTCCTGATACGAGACTAGAAGTAGTAATGCTCAGGGTGTGTCTAAAGGTCCAGTTTTTAAAGATGATAGTTATTGAGATTCATGACACTAGGGAAGAGGAAAAGATTTAAGGAGGTGACCTTCATGCCAATAACAAAATTTCTCAATTTCTCCTCATTCCTTTGCCCAAAGAGGTAAGAGGTATGAAATACTGATAGGTCCCCAGCTGAAGAAATAACTTCTAACCTGCCTGGAGCTTCACTTTCATACTCTGTTCCTCTTACTTTCCAGGTCCAAGAAAGCAAATTCAACAGGAAACCACTACTATAGACTGACATCACTTCAATTTGCTTTGTGTTTCTCAAGTGTAAATGGAGCAGAAAGGTGGAAACACCCCCCCTCAAACTAAGACTTTGCACATGAGCATCTTGCTTGATGCGTTTCAGTCCCCTGATGTCCCAGCAGAGGCATAAACCACATAAGCCCATTGCCTTCAGTTCCCTTCCTATGAGGTTGCTGGTTTCTGGGGTTGAATGGCCTGGATACATTCTAAGTGACAACTTTTTGACCTGTGGGCTCTAGGAGGTCCAGGTACTCACTAAAATCCTATGCCCATTTTGGTGTATATGCTTTCATTAGATTTCCAAAGGACCTGTGTCCCCAAAGCTGGCACTGATCTGAGAGATGTGGCTTTACATCTATTGCTGTTATAACTTATAAGTGCAAAGAACTGAAACCTGGCCGAACTGCATTTTTAAAACCATTATAATGAGGAGAGCCTGCATCATGGTTTAGAGAGCCATGTAAATGGATTAAATGGAGAGACTTTGAAAAGGTTTCATACCATAAATAGATGGCTTCCATTGGTTTTGTGGGGTGCACAATTTTTTCCATTAGCATAACCATGTAAGGGCCTCTTTGATTAGGTTCAAAAGCTTCTGGGGACTTCTATTTCCTTTAACGACAGACTAGGCCATTTGGATGATCTCTCCTGCCTAAAGCAACCAAATATGCTAGATAAAATAAAAAGCATTCCCTTAAAATATTTACATGGTTAAAAGGTAGAGTAGGAAGTACCAGGTTAATTTTCAGGAGGAAATCTGATGCTGGAGATGTAAATTTAATAATCAGAACAACACAAGCACTTGTTACAGACTGGATATCTACGTCTCCTTCAAATTTGTATACTGAAATCTTTTCTCTAAATGTAATGGTATTACAAGGTGGGGTCTTTGGGAAGTAATTGTATCACAAGGGTGAAGCCTTCAGAAATGGAAAACACCATTATGAGAGAGCTACTTAGCTCTCTGCATACTAGGTGAAGACAGAAGAAGCTAGCAGTCTAACCCAGAGGAGGACCCTCACCAAAACCCACCATTACTCACATCCCGATTGCAGACTACTATTCTGCAGAACTGTAGTCAATACATGTTTATTGTGTAAGGCCAGCCAGTGACACTTCGTTATTGCAGGTCAAACTAACAGAAGCATCACTTCATTCTGCAAGTGTTTATTTGGCAGTACATCCTTTAAGCATCAGCACCACAGTTTCAAGGGACAATGTGTACAAAAGTCAGAGTCCAAGGCTTTCTGAAGACAAGGAGTCTTATGGAAAAGCCAACCTATATAAAGCTGAGACACAAAAGGATCTACATTGTGGCTTAAATGAAGCACAGCTAAAATATCCTCTGCTGGATTGTGTTCAGGAAAGCAAGCATCACCTTGTACATCAGAGCCGGTAACCCTGAAGTGCTCACATGAAAACACTGTGGCTCTGAAAATGCACAGCATCATTTGCATTGGTATCACATTCATTTCTCACTCTGTCACAGTGGAAGTTCAGTTTCTAACAGTGGGAATATACTTACTTGTCTCATCCTACAATTTATATTAGGGTGCTTCAAAATTAAAACATCACATAAAAAGTCCTAATGATGAAAGGTAAGATGCCTTTGTCCTCAGAATGTGTCATATTAAGTGTTGATGGTATATAAAACTTAATTCTTTGAATATGTAGCAAAACTCTGCTGGAGTCATGTAGGCTGCCAATTTTTCTTCACGGAAAGTACTTTTATACTTTTCAAAAGAGTTAAGATTATTATACAATTCATGCCCATATTTCCTCTATGTAGACCTCAAGGTCATTAACACTTTGCTCCACCTGATTTACCTAAACAAATAAATAGTAGATGTACACATTTACTTTTTGCTGAACTACTTAAAAGTTGGGGGAATCCTGTGAGATCATCTCTAACCTCAGCATGCATTTCCTAAGAATGAGAGCATCCTTATGCAAAGCAACATTTTGCTTTAGCATTTCAAGAACAATTGTTCATTCTTAAGCACAGTACAAGAAAAAACTCAACCAACAAGTTATCTAAAATATAAACAAGAGGGAATAAAGCATATTACATGAAGGTTTAAGGAGAAACACTAGTCATGACTATTGTCTGGGTGAAACTTTAATTTGAGCGTGTGGGGCTGGCTACTCCAAGCAGTTTACCCACCTGTGGTATTTGGGAACTAGATGCCTAGATGTGAGATCTCATACTAGGTTAGAGGAGTTCATTTTAGCTGTGCTTCACTTAAGAGCCAACTTTATAGCCTCATACACACACCAGAGAAGGTGAAGCACAAGCACATAGTCTGGGAGATATGACAACAAAGACCTGTTTTAGGAAGTCGATTCCACTGACCTCCTTACTTTACTCACTTACAGAGGTTTCTCCTATCTCTACAATTCAATTTTTCACTGACACTCTGGGGTTCGTTGCTATGGCTCAAATAATTTGAATGGGGTTTAATTTAAACATGATATGAAGTATGTTTTAAAATTACACTCAGAACAGAAACCATCAAGGAAGTAAAGAGACTCATTGTGGCAGTAATTTTCTTAAAGAGGCAAAGAAACAGAGAAGGGGTATCAACAGACCAAAGAATAGATTCTAGTCTATGTGCTTAGTTGCAGAATTGTGGGTGACTCAAATTCAACTACACCTTTGAGCAGTCACCTGGGCAACTCCAGGGCAGTTTGATCCCTAAGGACTCCCAGAAAGCTGTACCACTGCCAGATCTCACAGGATTGTGTACAGTCAGCTATGCCACGAAGGAAAACAACCCAATTAATTGTTTCTCTCCTATATAATCATACCGCAAAAAGTTTGCTGGGCCCCATGAAGACTCTTGATCCTCATGATGCCCAAGAGCCTCTCCCTCTTTTTCCTCCAGATGCTCTGATTCAAGATGGCAATAATCATGCCCAACCCAAAAGAAACAGCTGTGTAACACATTCACATTTCCCACAACCACTGGAGAAAAACATCAGGAGAAGCTTTTTGAGAGGACTGAGAATCTTTGAGGCATTTAAAAACCACCACTCATGTCTCTCTGAATAAACAAAGGCATCAGTATTTTTTTACTTTTATTTTTATTATATTTTATTATTTAAAAGAATTTATAAATTTAAACATAATTTTGATCATATTCACCTCCTCCCCAAATCCTTGAAGAACCACTCCTTCTCCCAACCCAACTAACTCTAAGATTTTTCTCAAAAAATCCAAGAAAGACCCAATAAAACACACCCCAAAACAAGAAAACATAATAAGCAACACCGCAAAAGACATTTTAAAACACAAAACTGTAACCAAATGAAAACACACAAAAACAACTGTGGAGTCCATTATATGTTGGTCAGCTGCTCCTGAACAAGAGGGCTGTCCTGGAGTTGTTGATATATCCAGTGTCACTCTAATGCAGAAAATGGACTTTCCCTCTCCCAGCAGGTATAAATGACAGTTCACTTAGTAACCTTCACCCTAGTGGCTAGGTTTTCATTCATTCTTCGTTCGTTCATTCATTCATTTTTTAATATAATAAGATAAAATGTAAACTTTCACATCAATGTTGAGCCAGAAAAACCAACTGACAGAAAAGCATCCAAGAGAAGGCACAGGAGTCAGAGAGCCACTCATGTACAGGCTCCAGAATCCCATTAAATCCCTAACCTGGAAGCCATAATATAAGTGCAAAGGAGCTGGTGCTGACCCATGCAGGCTGTGTCCATGCTGCTTAAGTCTCTGAGTTCATATGAGCTTTGCTTATGTTGATGTAGAGGGTCCTGTTTTCTTGGTGTCTTCCATGCCCCACCCCCGGCTCTAACACTCTTTATGCCTCCTATTATGTGATTGTTTCCTGAACTCTGAAGAGAAGGATTTTACGGAGACATCCCATTTAGGGCTGAGTGTTTCAAGGCCTCTCACACTTTGCATAATGTCTGGCTGTGGGTCTCTGTATTTGTTCTCTGCTGCAGGAGGGAGCTTCTCTGATGATGGCCGAACAAGACACTGATCTGAGTATAGCAGAATATTATTAGAAGTCATTTAATCACTACATTTTTTTTCTGTTTTATACCAGTGTTTGATTTTGTCCTTGGTCCCTGGGCTATCTAGTCTCAGGTTCTTTGTCACTCGGGCAGTGTTAGTTATGGGTTCCATCTCATGGAGTGGGCCTAAGTCAGATCAGTTACTGCTTGGTTACTCCCACAAGCTTTGTGCCGTTATTTCTATAGCATATATTGCAGATAATAACAACATTATAGATAAAGATTTTATGGCTGGCTTGGTGTTTACATTTCTCTTTTGATAGTATTCAGAGTACCTTCCTGTAAGAAAGTTACTGGAATGTAGGGGTGAAGGCTCTATGTAGGTACCAGCTAAACAGCTCCATGTTTAATGAGTTGTATGGGTGTTGTCTTCAGCAATGGGACCTTGCTATCAGTTTGTGAAGAGCACCCTATTGTCTTGACAACAGCCTGGGTTGTTTTGGGGTTTCCATGGGATGCCTTTGGCCAAAAACTCAAATAGATATATCCCAATCACAGTACTGTGAGCACTGTTTGGTGACAATTAATGGCTGCCTAGGACTCTGTATCCCCTATTATTTGGTGATTTTACTTAGAAAACACACACACACACACACACACACACACACACACACACACACACACACACACGGTTTTTACTGTATTAGGTTTCCATATTCCTCCTCAAATGCCCCTTAATTTTTGCTATCTCTTTACATATTCCCTTCCACTATCCCCTTTCCCCTCCACCTCGCCACTTGATAATCCAATTCCAGATCCTCCTCATCCATCCATAACTATCTATTCCATTTCCCTTCCCTAAAAAGATCTATCTGTTCCCACTAATCCCTCACTCTATACCTATACCTACCCTCTGTTGTTCTATGGATTGTAGTTTGCTTATCCTTGACTTAACAGCTAATAGCCATGTACAAGTAAATACAAACCATATTTGTCTTTCTGGGTCTGAGATACTTGACTCAGAATGATTTTTTTCTAGTTCTATATGTTTGCCTGCAAATTCCATGATGTTATTTTTTAACAGCTGAGTACAACTGCATTGTGTAAATATACCACACTTTCTGTTGAGGTACATCTATGTTGTTTCAAATTTCTGGCTATTGTGAATAGAGCAGCAATGAACATGGCTGATCAAGTGTCTCTGTATGAAGTGGCATTTAGACATATGCTCAAGAATTGTTTAGCTGGATCAATTCCCATCATCCTGAAGAGCCATCACACTGTTTTCCATAGTGGCTTTAAGAGTTTGCACTCCCACCCCCAATGGATGAGTGTTCTTACTCCACATCCTCTTCATCATGAGTTGTCGTTTGTTTTATTGATTTAAGCCATTCTGACAGGTGTAAGATGAAATCTCAAAGTAATTTTGATTTGTATTTCCCTGATGGCTAAGGATGTTGAACATTTCTTTAAGTGGTTCTCAGCTATTTGAGCTTCCTCTACTGAGAATTTTCTGTTTAGACTTATACCCCATTTTTAATTGGGTTATGTTACGGCAGGTTTTTCCTGCCGGCTGCCGCCAGTCCTGCGGCCATGGTCCCGCCGCCACGTGAGCCCCAAATAACACTCAGAGACTCTGTATTTGATACAATCCTGTTGGCCAATTACCATTATTGTTTATGGGCTAGCTCTGTCTTAATGATTAACCCATTGCTACTTATCTAATTATTTCCACGTGGCTCATCTTATCCGGGAGCCGCAGCTGGCGTCTTCCTTCCTCCCTGGTCTACATCTTGACTCCTCCCAACTCCTTCCTCTTTCCTCCTCCTGGTCTCCTAGCCCCACCTATCTTGTTTCCTATTGGCCACAGGCTTTATTAATTAACCAGTATGAGAAACATTTACAGAATAACATCTCCCATCAGGGTTATGGTATAAAGGTTTCCCTTTCCCCACATTCATGCCAGCATCTGTTGTTATTGGTATTATTGATGGGAGCCATTCTGGCTGAAGTGAGTTGTTTCTGTTTCTGGTCTTATATAAGGTCCTTAATTCATTTAGAGTTTAGTCTTGTGCAAGGTGAGGAATAAGGGCCTGATTTTATTATTTTACATAATGACATCCAAGTTTCCTAGCTACGTTTGTTGATGATAATGCTCTTTATCCAATGTATAATTTTTTTGTACCTTTGTCAAAAATCAGGTCGCTGAAGTTGTATGACATCATATTTGACTCTTCTATTCTATTCCACTGATCTATGTGTCTGTTTTGTGCTAATATCATGCTATTTTACTAATATGTATAGATACTTAAAATTAAGCATGGTGATACCTCCTCTGCATGCTTTGGCAGTCCTTGGCCAGTTGTGTTTCCATATGAGTTTTAAGATTGAATATGTTACTGCATCTGGGACTGCAATCACCATGTGGAGGAGCTATGATGCATAGGTCCAGAGCTGGAGGGGTTGAAGAGCGGAGATGGGAGTGAGGTCTCTTATCAAGTTATAACAGTCACCTCATAGAGTGTATGGGCTGAATGGTTTGGGGCTGAAATCACTTACTGTGGTCTGGAGACTACAGCCCAGCCATTCTTTATCCTGAGTGTCTTGGTTTGGCCTAGCTAGAGAGTTCTAGGCTCAGCTCAGGTTCACTTCATAGATCTAGAAGTTGACTGGTTGTCAGTTGAAATAACTGGGTTGCAGGGTCACATTTAGTAAATGTCTAGCCTATGTATTTTCAAACGTGCATCATACAACTCATTCCATTAATAAGGGATTGGAATCCACACAATTCATAGAATGCAAAGAAAACATTGTGAGTGTGTGTGTGTGCATATGTGTGTATGTGTGTATGTGTATGCATATATGTGTATATATGCATATATATGTATATATATATGCTTTCCTGTTACGATAAACTGTATTCCCTATTAATATCTCCCAAAATGAAATCGGGTGGCTCCTCTACTTAGAACCCTTCATTTGCCCCTTTCTTTCAGTGGGCCATAGAGATATACCTTCAAAGATATACCTGTCCCCATTTCTCTAGCTTCATTTCCAGAAGCATTTACAGTTATCCAAATTAGCCTTATCACTTCAAACTTGCATGTTTGGCTGCTGCCTGAAATAGTCTCCACTTTACCCCCATCTGCCTGTCTAGACAGCACCTTTTCCCATCGCTGTAAAGGTTTTCCTACATCTCTGTGGTAGAGCTGACCCTTTATTCACCTATAACCCTGCTAGACATTAAGATATATTACTTCCCTTACATATTTCCTACTACCTCTCTATGAGATTTTGAGGGGAAAAGAGCAGGTCTTTTCATCTCTGTATCCCCAGTGCCTAGCACATAGCAAATGACTAAATTAATCAATTTCGAGGTTGGGTTGTAAAAGGAATTCCATAACTGTTTTTAACATCATTTAAATGATTACATAATCCCACAGTGACTACTTTGAAGACAAGAACATTAATTTAGGGATTGTAAATTCTGGCAAGTTGTTAAAAATCAGTCACATTAACTTTATCCTCACTGTTGTACTGTGTCCTCAAAGACACCACTAAGTATTAAATTAAGAGACATTTTGCCTCCACATTTTAGGACATATAAATCAAGATAGGACTGGTTAGACTGTAGTGCCACATGATTTCAAGATTGAAGTCCATTACCACTACCTGAATTTCTTTCCCACACCAACAACTGCAGATCTGGATGCCTGCTTGGGAAGTTGTAGTCCATTTATGGGGGACAATATAAACCTACTTGACAAAGTAGAGGAAATATGGACTAGAGAGCTGAGAAATTAACAAATGTTCCACCTAAAAGCATTTTTCACATTTCATCTGCCAGTGACAACACTGTGGAGATATTTAACTTCAAGAGAGAATAAAAATGGAGTCCTACTTGTGCCTAGCAGGAAAAGGGACAGCAATAATGATATACAAGACTAACACCTTGCAAAGTAGGTTGCTATTAGTTAGACCCAATGTGGGTAAGGAACAATAATTCTTTTTTTTTAACTTTTATTCTCCTCTCATACATTACATTCTGACTGCAGTTTCCCGTCACCCACTCTTTCCAGTGTTTCTCTATACACCATCTCCCCCAGATCAACTTCTTCTCTGTTTCCCATCCAAAAGCAGGCTTCCTAGGGATATCTACTAAACATAGCATAACAAGATGCAATGTGACTAGGCACCTCATATCAAGGCTGGACGAGGCAACCCAGTAGGAGGAAAGAGGTCCCAAGCACAGATAAAAGAGTCAGAGACATCTCCTACTCCCATTGTTGGAAATCTCACAAAACACCAAGCTATAAAACTATAAGGTATATGCAGAGGACCTAGCTAAGACCCATACAGGTTCTTATGTTTGGAACAAAGTTCTTAACCTATCTTTTGAATTATTAATTTAGTTTCTACATGATAACTAGCTTCGCATCTCTCAATATCTCTGTATTTTCCTTCATTGTACCTTCATTGACTACCTACTAGAGCATCTTAGAAAGATTTGACAAGGTGTTTCCTAAGATTAAAGATAAATGAAAGACAGAATTATCCCTTCCTCTGGGAAAATGGGTATCTTTTCTCTGAAAGCCTTTAAAGGAATGGTAAGGCACGGCCACACTGTGAAGGACATTGTACTTCACACAAATTTTACAAATGTAAATGTTAATCTCATTCAAAAAAACGCTCATAGTCATATTCATAGCTAAGTACCTGAGCACAATGGCCTAACCAAGTTAACACCTAAAACCAACCATTACACTCACAGCTAATGCACCCTGAGCACTCATTTCAGGGACATACTAGGTCTTGTTTGAAAAACCATGAAATCCATGAGAAGCCTAGCAAATTTCTGGAAGATTCTAATTTATATTTAATAAATAGAAATATATCCATGACTTCCCTAAAAAGGCCACTTTGGTATCCTTTTGTCAGCTATATTAATTAACCCCTGTAATCCAAATCTCGATCAACCCTTGCCATTTCAGAAGCAATTTTTGCTTTCCCTTCATCAAGTCTTTTTGAGATCTCATTACTAATTGGGTTGAATGAATGTATAGTGGACCTGGTTAGAGCATCAGGGCTGGGTCAGGGAGGATAATCTGCTTGAGGAAGGCTAGCCAAGAAGGCTATAATTGTATTTGTGATATGTAAAAATATATTTGACAACTTGTTAGTGGATTCATTTGTTTGCAATGTTCTTCTTTCTATCTTAGAACATTTGTAATATTGTATTAAAAAAACTCCAAGAGTGGGGTAATTAATGTCATATTTGTAAAATCACACAGAATTCAGACTTAATTCTGAGCAGTACCAAAGCCTATCATGTTTTCCTTCTGCCCCGCAGTACCCATTAGTAATGTCACTCTGTGAAGTTATACTGATTTCCAGATGCTTTAATCATAGCTCAATGCCACACTTCTTCTCCTTGACCTAAACCCAGTCTTTGCAATACACTGTCAGCCATCTAACTTTGAGCCACACTACAAACACAAGTCTGGAAAAACATCATTAAGAGGATTAAAAGCAAAGATCCCTATGTATGAAAATTTCCAAACATCTGTCATAAAGTCTGGTCTGGATATTTCCCCGTATAAGTTAGCACTGCAGGTTTATTGACAATTACTGTCATCAATGTCAGAAGGGAGGAAGAGAGTTATTAATAGGAGTTTCTTTGCTTTGGTGATTAGTGAAAGTCAGTCCTGGATCTTGTCACTGTCTTGTGAGATTGCCAAGAAAGCCATATCACCATGACAATAATGTAAAGGACCTCAGGCTAGCACGGCTCAGATTCATTGGTCTGAAAGCAGACAAGGGAGTAAAGGCATATCTGGAGAGTTCCATACCAGTAAAATCTTAACACAATCCTCAAAAGCCATAACTATGCCTGGAGGAAGACTTGGCTAGCACACACACCCAATGTAGCCCCCAACAAAAGCATTTTTTAAAAAAATTCTCAAGTCCCAGAAGAAGTATCAGCCACAAAATCATCTTACAGGCTCAGTGGAAAAGATAATAGTTAATTTTTATGTGCCAATTTGAATAGGCTAAAGGATGCTCAGCTAACTGGTTTTTACCTTCCTTTCTGGGAATGTCTGTATGGGTAGTTATAGAAGAATAAGTAAAAACAATATATTCAGCAAAGTGCAAATAGTCATCCAGTTTATTGATGGCCTAAACAGAACAAAAAGTCAGGAAGGGAGAAATTGCTCTATCTCTTTGAGATAGAGCACTCATTTTCTCCCTACCATGGCCATCAGTTAAACTGGTCCTCAGGGAGACCCTGAGAGACTGACTAAATCACACCACTGGCTTCTTGGACCACAAACTCTGAGAGCAGCAGATGACTTCTTAGCCTCCATGATCATGCCCATCAATTCCTCTAATCAATTTGTCTCTAAAGCGGACAAGCCTTGTTTTCTAGACACATGGCTCTTTTGACAAACTAATAGATCTATCTGGACCTCCCTTTAGAGCTATAAATGTACTGATTATGATAAGTTTCCTAGGTACCATAGCAAAATGCCACAGACTAGGTCCCTTCAAACAACAAAAATTTATTATCTCACAGTTCTGGAAGTCCAAAATCAATGGAAACATCAGCAAGAATGTATTTTCTAATGGCTTTAAGGAAGGCTTCTTCCTTACTTCTCAGCGTCTGGTATTTTCCGCCATCATATGTGTGATGTATCCTTGTGTCAACTGAGGTGTCAGTCATTGAGTCCAAATTTCCCTTTTGGGTATAGATATCAGTCATATTAGATAAAGGCACATCAAATAACCCCCATTTAAATTTAATTAGCCTGCAAAAACCTTATTTCCCAAAGAATATCATATTATAAGGTAATAGGGAGTGGGAGTTTATAATGATGTATTTTAAATTTATCTTTTTAAATGTTTTAAGTTGAAATAGAATTACATCATCTCTCCCTCCTTTTCCCCCCACCAGCCTCACCCAGTTAATTCTCTCTTAACTCTTCCTATATCCCCCATACTCAAGTTGATAACCTGTTTTCTTTGATTATATACATTTAAAAAATATATATTTCTATTTATGCACAAATATATAAAACTAGAGCCTGCTGAGTCTGGTTCTATTGTTTTTCTGTATATGGGTTCAAGGCTGACCACTCTGCATTGATCAACCAATAAAGGGGCTCATTCCTGAGAGAGACAATTTCTCCTTCTCCGAGAATTCAATGAATTGCCTGTGGTTCTTTGTCTATGGGTAGGACCCTATGGCTTTTTTCCCCTTCCACATTAACATATCCTCTGATAGTCATATTGCTCTGGTCTTGTTTATGTAGCCATTTTTAGGTGAGACTGTTGCATAGCAGACCCCCTGATATTCTGAATCTTACAATCTTTCTGTCCCCTCTTAGTGATGTTTACATATAGATTATCGGTGTAGCCTTGTTAGCCCTTAGGGTTTGAGAGTGGGTCCCTATTGCTGAAGGTACCACACCCTTAAGACTTACAACTTGGGTGACTTGAGCTGGATCTGATTGAGAGCCTCTTTTCTGTGATCTCACTTCCATGGTTCCAGAAAATACTGTGCAAGATGCCAAGGGACAGAAGCAATTAAACAGTCCTACTCATATGTAACATCTGTGGACCTGGCATGACATGGATAAAGGAACAAGAAGTGGCACTCATGTGTCTATTGCAACCATCAAATTGGGTTTGAAGTTCACTCAATAGGAGGGAATTTATGTCTGGTGCTGGAGAACCTAGAGCTAATAGAGCCACAGACCTTGGGATAGAATCTACTACCACCATATTCCTGAACCAGCATAATGCCTTAATACATTCTAAATTTTATCTTTATACCCACAGGTAAATGCAGATACCACCCCTCCTTTCTTTACAGCAAAAGGAGACAATCACAGAACACCATAACTGGACACAATGTAGAGATCAATAGACCATGCAGAGCCCAGCTCCAACAAGCACATCTACATTAGGGCTCTAAAATGCCCTTTTTGAAGGGCATAATTCAATCCCCCAACAAATACATCTGCATCACAGCTCCAGAAAATCATTTGTGAGAGGCATAACTCAAACCATTAATAGTGAGACAGCTAAACAAATAAAAATAAGAAAATGGAATACTTTACAATAAATAAAAAAACAAATTAGCTTGTAACTTACATTTTAGCAATGAGAGCCTCTAAATGAATCCACAATGTGCTACAGATGGACAAGCACTTAAGTATGTATCAGGGACTTGAGCTCTAACCCTAGCTCTGTCTGGACTGCACTCCTGGCCTTCAAAAACTAAGCTAACATCTTGAAATTTTAATTTTCTTAACTTGAAAACGAGTGGCTTTGACTTAAAAATCTCTAAATGTCTCCTCAAGTGCTGATGTGATTTTCCAGCTACAGAAAAGTCATATAAAATTAAAAAATGGTTAATCACTGTAGCAATATGGCATGTGATTTGTATCTTTTCTATCTTTGAATGTTATATAGGGTTAGAAGAGAAAGAATGAAAAAAGAATTAAAGCTGAATGACTACCAAGATCGGGAGCCACCCATGTCGTGATACGATAGGGCATAACAGGAGCTAGGGGTGTATCTCAATGGCAGAGCACTCGCCCAACATGCTGTGAGCCCCATGTGTAGCACTGAATAATAACACCTTGATATGAGCATAACCTTGTGCTTACTAGGTCATATAGTGCAAAATGGCCACACTGGAAACTAATGCAAAAATAGCCACACTGGAAGCAACTAACCATTTGACTGGGTTAATATAAGAAAGTTTGATTTGAGAAATTCTATCCCTGCCTTTGAACCCAAAGATTTTTCTTCCATATTCTAAATCCTGATTTTCTTTAAAAAAAAAAAAAAGCGAATGGGGAAGGTGAATTGCACAACTGCCTAGCTTCCATTCTAGGTTACTTGTGCATATCATATCGTTAAAACAAAATCCAAACAAACCTCGTACATGTTACCTATTGAGCTAGTTACCATTCTTTCCCTTGTTGTTGTAACAAAATGCCTGAGGGGAAATATTTTAAAAGACTATTTTGTCTCACAGTTTCAGAGGTTTAATTTTATGGTCAGCTGGTTCCATTGTTTTGGGTTCAAAATGAGACAAGGTATTATGGCAGTAAGAGTGGGGCAATAAGGGTTTGAGCAATAGAAGGTAGAGATGCTATTCACCTCATGCTGGTCAGGAAGTATAGCGAGAAGCACCGGTTGTGAACAAGGTAACCCTCCAAAAAGCATTCCTCAAGACCCAATTTTCTGTGATGAGCTCCTCCTCCTAATATCCCATGCACCTATCACATAGTCAGTGAACTTGTCCATTGAAGAGATCAGTCATGATCCAGCCATCACGGTATAGCTCCACCGCTGGTAACAACGTCTTCAACACATGAGCTTTTCTTAGGGTCTCTTCCTAGTCAAACCACAACAAATACTACAGAACAATAGCTAGCAATTGTCAAGTGTTTCCTCTGACTCTGGCATTTTCATATGTATAATTTAGTCCTCCAAACAATACCACACAATAAATATTATTTTACACACAAAGACCCTTAGGTTCAGAGGGGTGATATGCCCAGGCATACACCGCTAAAAAATAGTAAAATTAAATGGTCTGGAACCTGGACTCTTTATCCCCAATCAAGCTAACTCACCAATTACAAATGAGAGATGAAACATACAAGGAAAGTGAGGAGGTGGAAAGGGAGGAAGCAGAGATTCATACACCTATTCCTATTTTAAAACAGTGAAAAGCTGTGTGTGGTGGCACACTCTTTTAATCCCAGAACGCAAGAGGTAGAGGCAGGTGGATCTCTGTGTGTTCAAGACCAGTCTGATCTAAAGAGAAGCGGTTAAAAACTGATGAAGAATAATAGTTTTCTACAGAAATTATTCATACATGATTTTTTCCCAATTCCATTTTAAATGACCTCTGGCTCAGATGTATTGTTATAAAAGGAGAGACCCCAAGAAAAACAAACCATGAGAGGCAGATAACTACAGATGTACAGAATGACATTGCATGTGTGTACATATGCTTTTGATGAAAAATGTCAGTGCAAAATCAGCAGCAGGTACTGAAGTCATGCTCTCCCTTTGGGAAAGAATGTTGGACCAGTCACAGAAGGGTAAAGGAACAAGATCTCCTGAGCATATTGGGAGGGGGCAATGAGTAGAGAGGGAGCTAGGAGAAAGGGAAGAGAAGGAGAGGAAATCACATGGGTCTAGGAAGATGGAGTCAGGGGAGGATAGATGAGAAGAGAGAGAGAAAGAGAGAGAGAGATACCATAAAAGAGTGAGCCATTATAGGTTTGCAACAGTAGAAAGGCTACCATAAATGCCCTTCCCTGATAATTAGATTGATGACTAACTTATACATCATAGAGCCCTCATCTAGTAGCTGATGGAAACAGAAGCAAACACCCACAGTTAAACACTGAGCTGAACTGGAATCCAGATGCAGAGAGGGAGGACATGACCAGGCTACAGAAACCCACAGAGACAGCTGACCTGAAAAGGGAGGAGCTCATGGACACCCAGACTGATAGCTGGGAATCCAGCATGGGACTGACTCAGACCCCCTGAACATGGGTCTCAGTTAGAAGGCCTGGGCAGTCTAATCTAAGGGACCTCTGACAGTGGAACCAGGATATATCCCTGGTGCACAAAAGGACTTTGGGAGCACATTCCCCATGGAGAGATACTCCCTTAACCTAGAGACAGGAGGGAGGGCCTAGTCCCTACTCCAAATGACTTGACAGATTTTGTTGACCCCTCCTGAAAGGCATCACCCTCCCTGTGGAGTAGGGGGTGATGGGCATGGGAGGGTGGGAGAGAGGGAGAGAGAACTGGTATCAATATGTAGAATAAGAAAAATAAATAATAATAATAATAATAATAATAATAATAATAATAATAATAATAATAATAATAATAAAAGAATGTTGGACCAGAACATGTCACTATAAGGCAAAAGCAAAAACATCCCAAGCAGACTGATATAGAGAGCTCTTATTATCCTGTGGAAATGCCCTTTGATCAGGATACATAATCACCATATTGCATCCAATTACAAGCTAAAGATGAAACATGATTGCTCCTGTCGTATTTATATCTAATCAGAAGTTGGGAGACAATTATGATAATAAAGCAGGTTGCTGGGGAGGAGAGGCCATGTCAGAATAAGAGGGAAACCCTGGCTTAAAGACTAATCCTGCCCTGCAGAAGAGAAATAAAGGTATGTAGCTGATCCAAAGCCATGCCACCCGAGTGTGGCCGTGCAGATGGAGGTGAGAGGATTGAGAGCTCAAAGCCAGCTGCAGGCACATAGTGAGCTCGAGGTCAGCCCGGCCTACATGAGATCCTATAAAAGTGGAAATAAATAAATGAATGAATGAATAAATAAATAAATAAATAAATAAACAAACAAATAAATAAATAAATGGAAGAAAGAAACCAAGCAAGCCATCATAGCTATGTCAACTACACAGTACAAAGGAACTGGATGGATCTCAGTGTACAGACTGGTTTGAGTCAGTTCGACATCTGGGATGTCCAGGAGTGTACTGGAGTCAGGGGATGCTGAGTTCCACCAATACATGATTTTTTTTTGTTTTACTTCTGACTCGATATTTGTTAGCAGTAATGTGTAAGGCTTCCAGGCCCCATTCCCATCCTCCTGATCTTGAGTTTCTGAGGGTGCAAACCAAAGGGACTACATTTTTTAGAATACATGCAACTGGTAATTTTTTATATGTGCTCATCAAAAAGTGCTGAGTCACAAAGAACCATGATGTGCACATAAAGTCACCAGTACTAAGTCAAGTTATTTGTTATGAGTGACAAAACATAGTTCACAGTAGTCTTGCCACTGGCATAAATCTCTGCTCTCATACTGGTTTTGAGCCTTGTTCAGTAAGAAGGAATTCAAGACTGGTATTATAAAACCCGCTAAAACCTCACGACTGAGGTTGGATGTGGTAATTCACACCTTTGATCCCAGCACTCAAGTAGCAGAGGCAGATGAATATCTGTGAGTCCAAAGCCAATATGGTCTACATAGTGAGTTCTAGGCAGGGCAGAACAATATAGTGAGACCCTGTCTCAGAAGAAAAAGGCTTGAAAGAGATATTAAGCCTCAAGGAGTTGGCTACTACTGCTGTCTAGGTAAGCTGACATGACTCCAAGCAGCCTTCTAAACGTTAATGTTTATGCCTGTAGGGGGGAAATGCTACTCTCAGCCTTAATCAGAGAAATTTCTTTGAACTATATAGAAGTGAATTCAAAGATGCATGGCTGGAGCAAGTGCTGAGAATAACTGATGGTTGTGTGCTCAACCCTAAACAGGACATTTTTACTACTCCCTCTAAGGCTCAGGAAACATTGTGAAAGAGGGGGGAGAAAGATGTAAGGGTGGGAAGATAGGAACAGCGGGCGGTAGAGGAGTTTTCCTGAGCATGGCAATGAAATGGCGATGTCTCAGGAGCTGGGCTGCCTGCAATGAGCATGAACAAGATTTGGCTCTGCCCACAAACAACAGCTTCTGGACCCACCAATGGACGGTGGTGGTGGTTGTTGCTATTCTCCTCATCCTCGTCCTCCTCCTCCTCCTCCTCCTCCTTCTTCTTGTCAAAGGCAGAAAGGAGAGATTTTTTTTCAATGTGGTCACATTAGGAAAAGTGACAAAAAGCTTCCTTCTTCAGAATCCCAAAGTGAGTCTATAGTCTGAATAGAGTGGCAGAGATGTGTGACATCATTGATCTCCGTTGTCTGAGCTTCAGTCTCATCATTCAACATGACAAGTTGTTAGGACTGTGAAATCTGTTTTCTGGAAGACAAGTTCCTTCTTTGTCCACCACCAGGCTTTGCTGTTTTTCTTCTTCTAGTGGGAGATTCCTGGGAAAATTTCTATTTCCTCATATTGTCTTTTCTTTGTTTGTTGTATTTTTGTGATTATAATGTTATAATTACATTTCCCCTTCTTTTTTATCCCTCTAAACTCTCCCATATACTCCCCCTTGTTCTCTTTTAAATTCATAGGCTCTGTTTTCATTAATTATTCTTAATGTCCATATACATATAAATTCCTACACATAACCCACTCAGTCTGTACAATGGTAAATGTGTGTGTGCTTTCAGGGATGACCATTTGGTATGGCATAACCAATTGGTGTGCTTTTCCCTGGGGAAGACTATTTCTCCCACTTGTACCATTCCTCAACTGCTTTTTCTTTGAGCTTTCCAATTCACTTGGCAAGTCCATTGGTGTTGTCCTTGTTCAGCTCATGTTTGGGCAATATGTTGGTGAGACTTTATTGGTACAGCTTTTGACATCACTAGGAGACACAGTCTCACAGCACATTTCCAGACCCTCTGACTCAAACAGTTTTTCTGGCCCCTCTTCTACAATGTTCCCTGACCCTTAGGTGCAGGAATGTTTAAAAAATGTATCAACTGGAACTGTGTACTCCAGTTGCTACAAAGAGAAATTTATTTGATGAGAGATGAAGATTATACTTACCAGGTTAAAGTGTGGTAAATAAAAATCTGGGAAACAATGGGCTGATGGATGTTTATTCGGGGAGAAATCACTTATACCAGAAACAGATGACTGCTGCAGGTTCCTATCCCAAGGATGCCTCCAGATGCTCTCTGCCTCCAACCAGGAGGTAAGAGATTAAGGTGGGGTTTGGGGCTCCAGACCTAGTCCCCCCAGGTCATGCCCGCAATTGTTCCCATACCCCCCAATGGGCGTGGTCAATGCAACAGGTGAGGGCGGGATGGATATCTCACTACACCAGGCTGAACTCTGGAAAGGAGCACGGGGAGTCTGGGTAAGGAGTAGGGCTGGTGGAGGCAGCACAATGAGACGTGTGGATGGTTGCAGGTATGGGGGTCCTGCGCCAACCTAGAGCTGGTCTACAGTGCTGGTAGGGGTGCTCAGACTAGGCCCTGGGCCAGCACACAGGATGTGAAGTACTGATGGGTTCTGAGGGAGATTCAGCAATTGTGTACTCAATGTTGAGTCCATCATGCTCCAATGGATAGTTCCAAACCCACAGCCACACAGTCTTGACTAAACTCAGTAGGTCATGAAACAAAACACAAAAGAATAAATATAGGAAAGGAGCTTGTATGGAGGAGGTGGGTTGACAGTTACCAGAATATATATGGGTGTGTGTGTGTATGTGTGTGTGTCAAATAAATAGATTCAATATCAAAAAAAGATATTTTTAAGTTAGGACTTGTTCTTGATTTAACATCGTAATTATGAAATTTTCAAATGCAAAGAAAATAAAAGTCAGTATTACATATTTCCTTACTAAGATATTTGTTCTTCAAAACCCTTTTATTGGGGGCAAATAAAATGAATCAACCACCAAGTGCACACACATGCAATTCACTTTGTATTTGCTTTAAATGGTTGCTATTTTATCATTAAACAAAGATATTTCTTTGAGTACCTATTCTGTGTTAGTGCCTATTGTGTTAAGCACTTCAAATCTATTGCTTCACTGAACACCCATGACAATCCTCAGGTGAGTACCATTATTATCTCCCTCTTGCCTAGAACGAACTGATGTTTGGAGAAGTTAGGTAACATAGCCAAGATCAAAGAGCTGTGAGAGCCAGGATAATGAGCTCCTGTGTGCCTCATCTGGCATGAAGGAAGGAAGGAAGGAAGGAAGGAAGGAAGGAAGGAAGGAAGGAAGGGAGGGAGGGAAGGAGGGAGGGAGGGAGGGAGGAAGGAAAAAGGAATGCAGGTGGTAGCAAACAATACAAACTCCACCTATTCACTAGGCATGGCTAGTCATTCCTATAATCCTTGTACTCAGGGTGCTGAGGCAAGAGAATCTCAAGTTCAAAGAGATTCTGGGCTGCATAGTGAAACTCTGTCTCAATAAAATGATGAAATGAAAATAAAAGTCCCTAAGCCCTTTACGTTTGGCTTTGGGATGCACTAGGTGATTTTTGGCAGCAGAACAGCTTCCCTAATTAAGTTTGTTTAGGAAATTAGTCTGCTGGCATCAAACCCTTGTCAGCTGGGACCACCAAAGTGGAAGACCTGAACATGTTTTAAAAGAACCAATGAGTAATGCCAACTTGACAGTATCTCAAAGGATAAAAAGTGTCATGGGGTTAGAATCTGAGCAGTCTGCAGAGTGGTTTGATGTTCCCATCTTGAGTGGAAACCTTCATTGAAATCTCCTACTTCTAGCCAATTTATAGCTTTCATCTTTGTGCTCCCCCATAGATTTCCTCTTTAGCATAACATCCATGCCATGTAATGACAAGATGAGATAACTAATGGGAGGTTACTCCTGACCCCTAATATTCCCACACTGAAACTCGATTAGATTCTACATTGGCAGTTCCTTCTCCCTGTACCACAGAGTGTAAGGTCTCTCAAGAGCAAAGCAATTTATTTAAATAACATAGTTAAATAGATGGGAAAGTGTATTGCATTCAAAAAAAAGTCCAGAAAGAAAATGGCCACTCCTGATGCTGTGGCATGACTGGCCCTCCGCCCTCTCAAGCCCTCTTCATCCTTTTTACTATGTCATTCTCAGTTATTTGAGTGGAACAACCAAAATTAGCTTCCCAACCATATAGTTATGCAGGGGCTACAGCCTTTGTTGAGGCAAAACCCAGACTCTGGCTAACTGTGCTCAGAGCCCAGGGACCTTCCTTAGGAGTCTAGAGGAAGAACAGACACTGGGAAACTGGCATGCTTTTGTCTAGAATCTAGACAAATGCAAAAGAAAAAAAAGCCTGAGATTCCTGCTGTTAAAAAACTGCATGATCTCCTTTCTGTCCTGAAAAAGATGAAAACAAATCTCTTGTCCACTAAACACTGAGGAAGGTCTTTAGGGATACACACACAGAAACCTGCATGTGTGTACGTGCACGTGCATTTTTTTAAACAAGTCTTTGTTCACTGCCCAGCCCTAAATAGGACGTCTGTATCCACACCCCTGTAAGGAGCAGCGTACACTGCTGGAGAAAGGAGAGAAAGAAACACGAGCCAGAGGAAGTGAAGGACCAGTGGGACACTGTCTTCTGGGCATGACATTGCTGTTGCACCCTAGTGCCCATGGCAGGTGTGATTAGCTGCAAAGTACCAGGCCTGTTAACAATGTACCATGGAAAAGGAAGAGGCTCAAGGGCCCTACCCCTCCCTTGGGATTTATAGCCCAATAGTGCCTGATGGAGAGAGGAAGACATTTTCTCCAACAGTGTGTGCCCTAGTAAGGTTCCCATTTTTCTATGAATAACCCTAACAAAACTCATTGGGACACATGCGTGCGCGTGCGCACGCGCGCGCACACACACACACACACACACACACACCTTGCCTTGAGAAAATGAGGTCATGTCTGTATTCTTCCCTCACAGTAGTGGAAACCCTTGACTGTAAGATTGTAATACATGAGAATTTGGAAGTGCAAAATTGACTCAACCTGTCCTGGAACTGCCATTGATTCCTTTCAAGCAATGACTGCTCAGTTGATTGGTGAATGAGGCTGCCTGGATACACACTGTAGCCTGTTCTCAGGGGAAAACCACTTATACTGTGTTTGAAGCCTACCAAAAAGGTCTGAACAGGGAACTACAGAGGTGGCTAAATGGTTAGGAGCAGGTCTGAGTCTCAGTACCAGTATGGTGGCTGGTGGCTCACAACCATCTGTAACTCCACTCCTGTAGGATCTGATGCCCTCTTCTGGACTCCAAGGCACACACTGGGTATACGGCAGTACATGCAGGCAAACTACCCATACACATTTAAAATCAAACAAACAAACAAAAAGACACTTCTTTTTAAAGATCTGAGATGGCCACATCTGTCAGGTTGTTTCCGGATGAGTCTGAAAAGAATCCAGCTATAAATCTTGAATTAACGTGGATGACAGGAAAACATTGAGAAGGTTGCTCAGAGCTCTTAGCTAAGACAGTGGGGCTCTTAATTAAGCTTTTCCCTACATGTTCCCTTTCTTATTAACTTCTATCACTCATCTCCATTCATCTTTCTTCCTTTAGTACCAACTCTGGCAAAGAAAAGAGTCTACTTTCCAAAGAAAAACTCTCTACAGGCTCACATCTTGGCCTCAATTCTCTCTATGAATCAGCAAGTCATGTTCAATGTCTCCCTCTCCTCAGGCCCTTTCTTCTCTGGCTTCAAAAATGCTCAAGACCCTATCCCATAGGCCGTTTTTGAGACAAGGTCTCATGTAGCCCAGCTGGCCTTAATTAAATTCTTGATGTTTCTGCTTTAGCCTCTCTCCAAGTGCTGGCATTACAGGATGAGCCAACAGGCATAGCCATCCATAAGCTTTTCTTACAGACCTCTTCCTTGGCCCTAGAATTGTTGTGATTGGCTTATCTCCCCTTCACTTCTATGACTATTCCTTTAAATCATTGAAATCCATAGGATTTGAGTGTATCTAATCACTAAGTAGAATAGCCTTGACCTTTATCAAACTATTTTTTAAAACAACTACTGGCCAACAGTTCCATCATTAGAGGCATTTTAGAAAATAAATCCACATCATCTTCCACTGTTGTAACACACTTTGTATTGGATATTATTTATATTATACATGTATGAGAATATCATACATATATAAAATGTATTTTGGTCAGATCCACACTCATTCTTCTCCTTCCAACTCCTCCCAGACTCCCCCATCATGTCCACCTCCCAACTTCATGTCCTTTTTTTTAACTCACTGAGTCCAATTAATGCTGGCTGTATATGCACGGATGTAGAACCATCCACTGGTGTATGGAATGACAGCCCTGAAGAAAACTGCTCCTCAGCTAGGAGTGCCATGTCATCCTTTCCATGTGCAAAAATCTTCAATAACCCCTTATCAGCTGCTCATCAACGGGAAAAATCTTCAGCCTGACATCCTAGGCCAGGATATTTCTCTCTGCACTCATGTCCATATCTTCTGGACATATGTAATCTATTCTGGCCTACATCGCTTCCTATTCTCAGTACTCCTGCTACCATTCTTGCCTCTGCAATATTGTTCTCACCATTCCCTCAGCTTATATGTCCTTGTCATATTTATCTGTCTGATACCAATTTAATAAACATTTTTGGGTACCTGGTTTGTGTCAGAGAAAGATTATATATCACTTACCCTGTGAATCTTTTCTTGGTCCTACAAACATTTGCCAACATTTTTGTAATGTAGGTTTGTTTATTTATTTGGTTGCTTGGTTTTTTGTTTGTTTGTTTGGTTGGTTGGTTGGTTAATTGGCTGTTGGCTGTTTGGTTGGTTGGTTGGTTTTTTGATTGTGTAGTGGTTGATTGGTTGGTTAGTTGGTTGCCTGGCTGGTTGATTGGTTTTTAGCTTTGTACTAACCCATTTGCTCCATAAGGACAGAAACCAGATTTCTGTATTCCTGTGGTATTCAACACAACACTTTCTTCATAATTCACATTCAACTATTTTCTGTCAAATAAACTTAAACTGTGCTGTTTACAATGATTCTCACCCATGATTTCAATAACTTCCAGAGTTATTAATCTTACTGAACCTTTGCTGTCTCTAAAAGGAATAAGAAAAGTGAAACTCTTCCAGAAGTACTGAGAAGCAGGTATGCTACTAAAACAAAACCAAAACAAACAAACAAAAAAACCTCAAAAAACAAAACACTCAGCAACACCAAAGCTATGAAGAGTGTCTGGGGCCAGAGCCAGCAATGCCAGATGCCAAAAAGTTCAAGCCAAGGGTGTGAGTGCAGCACATTGAGGAAGACAGTGTGAATCTGAAAGGGTGCTGTCCAGAAACCTGTATATCATCCAATCCGGCATGCATGCAATGCTCTCAAAGACACTGGGCCTCCAGAAGGTACTTACACCCAAGGCCCTCATATTTGGGACAGCTATAATTTTCCCGAAAAGAAAAAGCTGCCGAGCAGTTGATGTTTAGTGGAAGATGAAAAGGGAAACATCAGAAACACCGTTGTTTTGTCAAAATAATACTAATTTAGTGAAAGGAAAAAGCTGGCCTTGGAGGAGAAACAAAAATGGAGGGCCTTGAAACCAGGAACAACAAACAGCCTCTTCTCCCTGCAGTTGAAAGACAGTGTGATGAGCAGGGAGGGTACTGCAAGGGCCAAGGAACATGACTGGGGTTTGTTCCTGCTATTATTTTCTCACTGACTCTGTGCTTCTCATTCCTGAGCAATATCATGGAGAGCTAAAAGATCACAGGCTTTGGGACATATCTCAGTTCAAATTCTCTCCTTGTAACTGTCTCTGCTCCTTAGGCAAACTCTAACCCCTCTAAGCATCAGCTTGCTCAACTGAAAACTGAGAGCAGATATACTTGCTTTGGAGGGCAATTGAAAGGCCAATGGTAACAAGAGCAACATTTATTGGATGGTAGGCATGGGGAGGATAGCTTTCACATATAGTTTCCACATGTTATTACATGATATCTGACCTACATTCTATTTCTCCATAGATGAGAAAATGGGATGTCAGAATGAAGAATTTATCCAAAGTCACTTGGCCTGTGAGTAGCACAGCTAGCGAGGTATGCCCTTACAACCATAGTCAGCCTTCTTAGAGGCCAACTTCCTGTCTTCAAAACAGCCACATCTTTTTTAATTTATTCTTTTCGATTTCATTTTACATTCCAACCACAGTTCTCCCCCTTACCCCTCCTCCTGCCACCCTCACCTCCCCCCAGCCCATCCCCAGTCCACTCCTTCTAATAGTAAGGGCTCCCATGAGGAGTCAACAAAGTCTGTCACAATAGGTTGGGTCAGGGCCAAGCCCCTGTCCCATGTATTAAAGCTGAATATGACATCCTGCCATGGAGAATGGGCTCCAACAAGCTAGCTCATGTGCCAGATTTGTATTGTGGTACTACTTTCAGGGGCCCCTCAGATAGTTCAAGTTTCAGAACTGTATCCCACATTCAGGAGTCCTAGTTTATTCCCATGGAGTCTCCACAGCTGTCAGTCTAGATTTCATGAGTTTCCACTAGTTTAGATCAGCTATCTCTGTAGATTTCTCCATCATGATCTTGACCTCCCTCTCTTCTACTGGATTACCGGAGTTCAGCCTGGCGCTTGGTTATGGATCTCTGCATCAGGTTCCATCAATTACTGGATGAAGGCTCTATTGTGATAGTTGGGTATTTACCAATCTGACTATAGGGGCAGGCCAGTTCATGTACCCTCTCCACTATTGAAGTGAGTCTTAGCTGGGGTTATCCTTATGGGTTATTGGGAATTACCATTAGCATCAAGTTTCTCCCTAAGCCCATGGTGGTTCTCTCTATTATGATATCTCTTTCATGGCTCATCCACCACACTCCTCCCCACCTAACCATCCTGTTCCCTCATGTTCTTATCCCCCTCCCCTTGCCACCCCTCCTGCCCCCAGTTTACCCAGTAAATCTCATCAAATTCCCCTTCCCAGGGTGATGCATGTGCCCCTCTTAGGGTCCTCCTTTTTACCTAGCTTCTCTGGAGCTGTGGATTGTAGTCTGGTTATCCTTTGCTTTACATCTAATATCTGCTTGTGAGTGAATACATGCCATATTTGTCTTTCTTAGTCTGAGTTACCTCACTCAGGATGTGTTTTTTGGTTCCATCCATTTGCCTGCAAATTTCATTATGTCATTTTTTAACAGCTGAGTAGTATTCCATTGTGTAAATATACCAAATTTTCCTTATCCATTCTTCAGTTTGGGGGTATCTAGGTTGTTTCCAGGTTCTGGCTATTACAAATGAAGCTGTTATAAACATTGTTGAGCAAATGTCCTTGTGGTATGATTGAGCATCCTTTGGGTATATGCCCAAGAGGGGTATTGCTGGGCCTTGATGTAGCTTGATTCTCAGTTTCCTTAAAAACTGTCATTCTGAAAATCAGCCCCATCTTATATAAAGCACAAATATATAATCCTTGCCCTGCATTTGGGAGGCTGAGGCATTAAGAATATGTGTTTGAGTCCAGCCTGTGCTAGGCCTCTACCCAGCTTAGGCTACATAATAAGACCTCTTATTTTGTCCTTGGGGCTGAAGTGGGGACAGCTAGGTGCTTATGCCTTCCTTTATCTGTTGCTTCTAGAACATTCTTATTCTGTAACATCACAAGAATTACATTCCCAACTGTGTAATGCACATAGCACCCACAGCAGCATTCTGGGATGGGTTTTGTTGCTAAATAAGCTAATGTACAGTGACACCTGACTCAGTGAGAATAATGATTGCCAGTTTTTATAATTGTATTTTTCAATCAAGCTGCAAAACACAAAACCCCAACAAAAGGGAAAGAGATGTTAAGAACTTGCCAACAGCAGGGAAAGACTATCAAAAGAGTAGCGAAGATAACTTTTGGGGGCAAGAATTAAAAGAAATCCCACTCAGTTGCTATCATAATAAAAAACAAAACTTCATCTAATAAATAAAAGTGCACAAAGGAAACTTGTATTTTATATCTAAATAAAGGGAAAAGAAGGGGCTTAAAGGAGAAAACTTTCCAAAGAGAGGGCTCTGCATGCGTCCATTGAGGCTGAGCAGAGAGGAAGCGCAATTCTCAGGCTTTAGTGGTTCTGACCTTGACAGTGGAGAGAAACTTCCATAAACATTAAATGGGTCCTTCCCTGGACTGGGTTTTCAAGGAGGTCACAGCCTCTCTAAACCCCATCTCTGGCACTTATATCCCAGAAGGAGAATGGGGCAGAGATTTAATCAAGCAGGATTAAAGGAGAGAAAGGAAAAAGAAATGGAGAAGGGGTATAATAGCAACAGCCAACATTCCCTGCCTGGCCATCTCCTCAGCCACCATTCTCAGAAGCCTTTATCTCTACCTTCTTCCAGCTTTGCTGCCTTCATGTCTACCCCCAATTGATAGTCAGCAAGTTTGGTGTACTGCATTGTCAATCCCATCCCTTCACTAACTTCCTCCCAAACTCAACAAGATGGTACAGTTGTCTACCACCTCCTCATAAGGAAAACTAGCTCCATCTTCCTCTCTCTCTCTCTCTCTTCCTTCTTCCTCCTTCCCTCCCTCCATCCCTTCTTCCCTCCCGCTCTCTTCCTTCCCTTCCTCTCTCCTTCTCTCCATCTCCCTACCTCTCTATTCTCCCTCTGCCAACCTTTTTACACTCAGGTTATCTCTGCTGAACCTACATAGCATTCCCATTGGACTCAATTTCACAAAGAGTCTGTTTATGTGTATAGCTGTGTATGGTGAGAAAAGGATAAGTACCTCAGAAAATTGCTTCAAGTTTTACCATGTTAAGCCTAGGGGCACATCCAAATAATAGATCAAAGATTTCTTATCTTTGCACTACAGTATAAAAATAGCCTCTCCCTCTTGATCTCAATTCTTCTCTTTGGCAGCAGCAATAGAATTATTTTTTCTCACTCTCCACTTTCAATTCAAGGCTTTGACATATAACCTGCTTCACTTTTTCAATACCATGATGCATTCCCAGCATTTGGGACCCCTAAGCATCAGAATTCAAGTGTTCCCGCAGTTCACCGATGGAGAACAAAAGCAGGTGAATATTTATAATCCATATATGAACAACGAATATTACCAATGAGAAGATCAAAGTCATGACATGTTGCCGAGAAATCCATTGTCTTAGTGTCTGTGCAATATTCACAATAAAGGGTGATTTTTTTTTCATTGAAATGTCTCATTTAGTCATAAGGAGCATCTGCTAGCTTGATAATTTTCTAGAAGAAATGGAATTTTACACCTGTCACTGAGACCATTCTCTGTTAGGCCTTTTAAATGAGAAAAGGTTAATTATTTCAAGTCTGGTTATAACAGCTTCATTGAGGTTCCATGTGTTAGCTGATTAGGAGGGTATTACAACAAATATCTGATTGTTGGCGTGACAGAGATCATGGCTGTGTCTTCCTCAGCTGTGTTGGTGTGAGCCAGCTGACAGAACCCACATGTGGTGCTTTGCAATGAAGAGTAGCTGGTTGGCATTAAGTAGCTCGAAAACTTGGCATTAATCACATGCATTACCGTGGCTTATGCTTTGTATCTAAGGACTCCAAAAAGGGAAAAAATCTTGGAGTATTTTAATTTCAGGCATTTTTTAAAACAAGTCTTTGTTCACTGCCCAGCCCTAAATAGGACGTCTGTATCCACACCCCTGTAAGGAGCAGCATACACTGCTGGAGAAAGGAGAGAAAGAAACACGAGCCAGAGGAAGTGAAGGACCAGTGGGACACTGTCTTCTGGGCATGACATTGCTGTTGCACCCTAGTGCCCATGGCAGGTGTGATTAGCTGCAAAGTACCAGGCCTGTTAACAATGTGCCATGGAAAAGGGAGAGGCTCAAGGGCCCTACCCCTCCCTTGGGATTTATAGCCCGATAGTGCCTGATGGAGAGAGGAAGACATTTTCTCCAACAGTGTGTGCCCTAGTAAGGTTCCCATTTTTCTATGAATAACCCTAACAAAACTCATTGGAACACACACATGCACACACACACACACACACACACACACACACACACACACACACACACACACATGATTTTTAATAAAATAGAAAACACAGACTTATTTAGACCCTATCAGTGTGTTTTACAAATGTTTCTTTATATTTATCTATTCCATTTGCAATTGATTATATAATTCTACGTGTTGCATCCATTTTCCTAATAACAGTACGTTGCCAAATGCTGTACATTGCCCTAGAGGATATGCTTCCCACGGACCATCAACTTGCAAACATGTTCTTCATGCCAGCTGTTCAGTTGGCCACTACATTCAACTTTGGCCTTGCATCTACAGCATACGCAAATGGGCCTCCCTTCAAGAACTTCATTAATAGCCCTGAGCATCTGCTCACATTTCAAGCATTGGATACTAAATCCAGAGAGGAACTGGCATATGGCTGCATTGTTTCACTTTAAACTTTAAACTTCCAACTGCTCTGGGTTTAACACAATAAACAAGCAGCGCTCCATTAGAGTGTGTGTGTGTGTGTGTGTGTGTGTGTGTGTGTGTGTGCGTTTGTGTGTGTGTGTGTATGTGTGTTTGTGTGTGTGTGAGAGGGAGGTAAATAGAAAAGAACTTGAAAATACATCAATATGTGAATAGTTCCCCCTATAGTCTGGAATTGGAAAGCAGGGTATAAGGAACTTTTACTCTTTATACTGAATAGAAGAATATGTATTGTCTGAATTCTTGCATTCATTACACAGTAATTGCTCTATTACTAAAAACCAACTTTCAAGGCTACAACTATAGCTCAGTCATTAACAGCATTTGCTCCAGTAATTAGGACCAAAGTTTGGACCCAAGCCCCCACATAATGTTCTGTTTCCCACAAATGCCTATGACTCTAGCTTCAAGGGAGGCAGAGACAAAATAAATCCCATTCCCACCAAGTACACGGTGGTTCACACCCAGCCATCTTTAACTCCAGTGGCAGGAAATCTGATGCCCTCTTCTGGCCGCTATGGGCATTGCATCACATGACACACAACTATACATACAGGCAAAAGAATTGGGTGTCAGTTGGACAGTCTATGATGCCACTGGCAGTGGAACCAGTATTTATGCCTAGTGCGTGAACTGGCTTTTTGGAGCCCATTCCCTATGGATGGATATTCTCACAGCCTAGGTACACAGGGGAGGGCCTCGGTCCTTCCCCAAATGATGTGACAGATTTTGATGCTCCCTCATGGAAGGCCTCACCCTTTCTATGGAGCAGAAGAGAGATGGGATGAGGGTCTGTGGCGGGGGAGTGGGAAGATGGGAGGGAGAGAGAACTGGGATTGATATGTAAAATAAGATTGTTTTTAATTTAAATAAAAATTAATTAAAAAGAAGAAAACAAAAACTGAATGGATTTAAACTAACAGAAAAGTATGCTGTACCTCATAGATTTTGTTAACTTATTTTTTTCAAGTACTCATTTGCTATTTCAAAGTACTGGTGATATGATTTTTAGGTTGAACAGTTAATGCTTTGCTCCCTACGGCATCTTCATATCCCTATGTTCATGTATTTGAGAGTTGAAGCCTATGGCCATAATTATAATCACTCTTGGCATCCATCCTGAGGTCTGTACATTCCTTTCCTACCATCATTTTTACCTGGAAGAATCTGAACTGAGATCACTTCAACTCCTCATCCCCACTACACGAATCTCCAGGTATTAATCGTGATCTGAGCTTTATGACCCAAATCACAAATAAGCTCCCAGTTCTCATAGAATTACTCTAAATCTCATTCTTTCCTGGAGCCCAGCCTCTTATAGGTAACTGCTTAGTGGGCATTGCAAATGTTATTTGTTCAAAATTGAACTGTGATTTTACCTAAATCTTCTCCATTTACCACTTGTTGATAACTTTTCCTTTCTAGTTCCTCCAGCCAAACATCTTAAAGTCATTTTTGATTATTCTTTCTTATAGGCATGCTCCTGATTTATCATCCAAGACATTGGGTTCTAACTTTTATACATATTTAAACTAGATCAATTCTCTCTACCACCACACATGCAGTCACTATAACTTAAACTTCCCTTTTCTCTTACTCAAATTACTACAACCGTCTTCTATTGTGATTTAAATTGTGCTCACCATTGCATGTTGGCATTTATGCTGGTTACTTTCAGCATCACTGATCCAAATACCTGACAAAAGCAATCTCTGACAGCAAGGATTTATTCTGGCTCACGCTTTAAGTTTCTAATAATGAGGAAGACACAGGAGAGTAGCTCTGTCTGTGGTGCTAGAAGCTGATGGCAAGAAGATTTCAAAGGGTGACAGACTATAAAGCAGAGAGTGAAGAACCAAAACTAGGGCTAGGTATGATCTTCAAAGATCTGCTTGTCAGACACCCACAGCTAAACACTGAGCCAAACTCCTGGAGTCCAGTTGCAGAGAGGGAGGAGTGATGAGCAAAAGGGTCAAGACCAGGCTGGTGACACCAACAGAGACAGCTGACCTGAACAAGGAGGAGCTAATGGCCCCCAGACTGATAGCTGTGAATCCAGCATTGGACTGACTCAGACCACCTGAACATGGGTCTCAGTTAGAAGGCCTGGGCAGTCTAAGGGACCTCGGAACCAGGATGTATCCCTGGTGCACAAAAGGACTTTGGAAGCACATTCCCCATGGAGGGATAGTCCCTTAACCTAGAGGCAAGAGAGAGGGCCTAGTCTCTTCTCCAAATGACTTGACAGATTTAGATGATCCCTCCTGGAAGGCATCAAATGACTTGACAGATTTAGATGACCCCTCCCTGTGGAGTGGGGGAGATGAGATGAGAGGGGGTCAGGGGGCATGGGAGGGAGAGAGAGGGAACTGGGATGGATAGGTAAAATAAGAAATATATATGTATATACATATACATACATACATGCATACAAGCATACATACATACTTACATATATGCTTGTCATGAGCCATTTTGGCTGCCCAGGCCTCACTTCCTAGGGGCTCTACAGCTTCAAAATAGTGGCAGGTGCTTGGGACCGAGCACACAAAACATGAGCCTGTGGGGAATATTTCAGGTTCTTACTATAAGAAGTCACAACTCTCAGTAGCTCAGAGTGTGAGCTTCTTTAGAATAAATTATAAATAGATAAGTTAGAACGAGTCATATTGGAGTCATATCAGGGCAGGGTCGCCCCTTAATCCAATATGAGTGTTGTTAGCAGAGAGACACAGAGAGGATGTGGCTTTGTGAATAAATACACACAAAAGGGAAGCTATGTAAAAACAGAGGCAGAGGTTGTAATGCTGCAATGGAATGCCGTGGATCAACAGCCACTTCCCCATGTCAAAAAGGGGCAGTTCTAGATGAGAACTCGTCCTGGATCACCCTGAGTTCAGACATGCAGCCTCCAGACTTGTAAAATGAATGCATCTCTGACATTTTAAGCTATCCGCTACTTTGTGATGATAGCCCTATAGAAGCAACACAGCTGTTACCTAACTTTACTGATATCCTTCCTTCCTGGCCTTGACACAGGCAGCTGAAATAATCCTGTCAACCCTTTAAATCAGATCTGGTGTCCCTGTTCAGAACTCTGTGCTGTCCATTTCCTCTTTGGTATAAGAGAAATGTGTTAGTCAGGTCTCTGTAGAATCACAGAACTTATGGGATGTATGTATGTATGTATGTATGTATGTATGTATGTATGTATGTATATGCATATGCATATGTATATATATATTTGGAATGACTTACAGGCTGCAGTCCCTCGATGGCTAGTTGTGAATAGAAAGTCCAAGAATGTAGCACTTGCTTGGCCCACAGGGCTGGATGTCTCAGCTGGTCCTCTGTATATGCTGGACTCCTGAAGACGTAGGCTCCAATGCCAGTGAAGGAACAGATGTGCTGACAAGGCAAAGCAGGCCCTTCTTCCTCATCCTTATATAGGCTTCCAGTAGAAGGTGTAGCCCAGATTAAAGGTGTGCCCCCCCCCGCCTCGAGATCCAGATCACAGGTGTGTCTCCATTTCTGAATTATAGTTCATTCCAGATATAGTCAAGCTGACAACTAAGAGTAGCTATCACCAGACTTATAGTATCTGATACCCTTTAGTCACCCTAACTACTCTTCTTCCCCATCAGCAGCACTGACTCACTGTTCTTATCATCTAATTTAAGTAATCAAATAAATCAAGATTCCCAGGAGCCTCTTCCTTGCCTATACAATGAAAAAAAAATAATCATTTTCACCATATTATGAAATCAGAGGATACATGCAAGGATATTCAGGAAACATCAGCAATTATTATTAGTTGGTGAATTCTAAAAGAACCTGGAAACCCAATGCTGAGATATCAAAAGTATGTTAAAGTTTGAAAAATAAGATGGGTCTCCATTTTAGTAGGTTTGGTTTCCTTTGTTATAGGTTCAGGTTTTTAAAACTTAGTGGAATTTGGATCAAATACTTGAAGAATCCTAAGATTTCAGCAAAGTGGCACAGGTGTCACTCATTCCTAATGCTGTATCTGGATGTCTACAGCTACCACAGCACCAGAGCACGGCCACAGGCTGGGATCTGCCAGTGAGCCTGTGTCAATGGCCTAGGCTCCCAGAGGAAGACTGCTACCCACAGTAACTTCCTCACACAAACTCAGCTCCTGCCCCCTCCCACACATTCTCCAATGGCGAGACTCACTTGGCTTTAAAATGAGAAGCATCTTTTTTTTTTTTTAATCTCTTTATTGAAACTGTCAAGCTCTCAGATTTTAATATATAAGGTTTCATAGCTATGGTGGGAAGGAAAAGTATCCGGGACTGGTAAGGCACCTGGGATGATGCTGCTTCCAGGAAACATAAGAAAATTTTAAGAAGAACCTAGAAAACTTCAAGACACCGTATATCACCGCATAGAACAAATGAATTAGATTTAAATGGAAAAATGCAGTATTTGACAGCCATGACGTGAGGGACAATAAGTACACAAAAGAAGAAGCAAAATACATTTTAAAAGACCCCAGGACACCATGCTAGTGTGTTAGAAGATGAATGGGAATCTATTAGAAAGATTTTTTATTTAGGTTTCAAAAAACTGTGACAGGGTTGTATTTTCAAAACTTTCATGGCCTTTGATAAGAGTGCGCCCTCTAGTGATTGTATTTCCTCTAAAAGATTATAAAAAGAAAGAAAAGGAAAGGAAAGGGAAGGGAAGGAAAGGGAAGGAAAGGAAAGGAAAGGAAAGGAAAGGAAAGGAAAGGAAAGGAAAGGAAAGGAAAGGAAAGGAAAGGAAAGGAAAGGAAAGGAAAGGAAAATGACTTCCCTTAGTGTAGCTTAAGAAAAATCGCCCCTTATACAGCAACCTCAACTAAGGAAATGACTCTGTCAGTTTGACCCATAGGACATCTATGGGACATATTTACTATTGTTGTTTAATTGTTGATGTGGGAAGGCCACGGCCACTGAGCAGGTGGTCCTGGATAGTAAGCAGCATTCCTCTGTGGGTTTTGCTTCAACTCCTGTACCCAGATTCCTGCCTTTAGCTCCTGCTCTGGTTTCACTTGGTGACAGACTGAAGGCTGTAACCTGAAATAAGCCTCTTCCTTCCCAAGTTGTTTTTGGTTGGTGTTTTATCACAGCAATAGAAAACAACCCAGGACAAAAAGTTACTTTAACTCACAGCTTCATGTTAAACAGCAAGCCAAAGCATGGAAAACTATTCCATGTTCATCTACCATGTGCTGAAAACTCTTCTCATTGTACATTACTATTTCGTTTTCTTTTTGAGGCAGAGTCTTGCTTTGGGCAAAGAAACTCATTATGAAGTTTGCCTTCAACGTGGCAGGAATAGCCATTTAGACAAGAAACTGCTCTTGCCTGAACTGCTTGATAGCATGCTTTCCAAACTGGACAAGTATGTTATAAGGAAAAGTGACTGCTGAACTTGTCAAGGGACAAGGTTCCTGCTTCATCCAAAAGTCTGCCAGACATTCTTGGCCTATAGGCTGAAGAGGGATGCCCCAATATTACAGAGAAACTTTGGGTGACTGTCCAGGCAGTGAGATGTCTCTGTCAATTTTAGAGTTTATATATTATCCTTCTGGAGCCTTTGATTGAGTTAAAGGTAGATAGTTATGGTTATGGCTTCCCTTAGTTAGGATAAAAAATAAATTACATATAAAATTTTAGACTCGCAAAGATATGCTAGATGACAGAATTTTTTAGTTTTGCCATGTTAGTGGACTCAATATTGTTAACTATAGTTCTTGATTGACAACTGTTTTGTTATATATAACTTTACTGTGTTAAAGTTAAAACTTTCCTTTTTATTTAGACAGAAAAGAGGAGAGTGATGGGAGATGTCCTTCTGTGAATATGTTTCTCTTATTGGTTGATGAATAAAGCTGTTTCAGCCAATGGACACGGAGGATGTAGCCAGGCAGAAAACCCAAACAGGGAAGGAGAAAGGTAAGTAGGCAGAGTCAGGGAGATGCTATGTAGCTTCTGAGAAAGCAAGAGACCCCAGCAGTACGGGTAAGCAAGACCACATGGAGATATACAGATCAATAGAAATGGGTTAATAATTAAGAGCTAGCCAATAAGAAACCTGAGCCATTGGCCAAACAGTTTATAATTAATATAAGCTCTGTGTGTTTATTTGGGACTGAATGGCTACAGATTGGGCAGGACAGAAACTTTCATCTACATACAGGAGGCCCAGACTGGACTCAAATTTCCAATCATCTCCTGCCTCAGCCTCTCAAGAACTGGGATTATACATGTGTGTCATCTGTCAGCTTTGCTTTCTGTGTTTGAAACCAATCTGGAATTAGGAAGAAGTCTCTTCCTGAGAACATAGCTCAGTGTTCCAGAATTTACTTGGTGTGACCAAAGTCTCTTAACAAACATAACAAGCAACCTTTTAGGACTGGACCTTGTGGTTATATCTGCAATCCAGTCCTTCAGGAGGCTGAGACAGGAGAATCTGTGATTTTCAGGCCAGTCTAGGCTACATAGTAAAAACCTGTCTCAACAAAAAGTGGGACTAATGTATCCTAGGACTTTACCTGCTATATGTTGTCTTGACCCTATTATCTGTGGCTCATGTAAGTTCAACATAAATAATGGATGTACGGTGTATCTTAAGGCCTAATAGTGTTTAACCCCAGCCCCTTGGTTTCAATAGATATTTTTCAAACTGCTGTCTGGCCATGCTGCTGGTCCGTTTGGGAATTTGTAGCACAACTGGTTCTTTCATCTTGGCTGTCATCTAGAACAGTTCAATGCATTGTACCAGATATCACTTGCTCTGAAATGTCTGTTTTAACAAAACTTGTGTCCCAAATAGGACTGGAAATTCACATACCCAGGAGCAAAGGAAAATTACAATGATGATAAAGGGGATAAACAGGGGAAGCCAGAAATAAGGCCCTAATAAAAATTACACAATTGTTCATGAATCTGAATGTTTGTTGAAAAGAAATAATAGCTTTGGTGCATTGGGTGAGGGGGCATTCATTTGAGAGAGCTATGAAACCCGACCTGTGGTACTCGGCAAGGGCCTTTCCGACTACTTTGCCAACTCAAATCATTCAAGCTGCTAAGCTTGAGTGATGCGCATGCGCTCCTAGAGTGGCAATTAGGGCTTTGCCCCAGTCCAAAGGTGGCGTCTATCAATGCAACATCCATTGGGATGGCGTTCACTGGTGCGACATCAGCTGGAACAATGTCTATTGGGTCAGTCAGTCCATGGAGGTGTTGTGTGTTGAGGCAACATCTTTTTTGGCAAAGTCTTTAGAAGCTGACAACTGTTGAAGCCGCATCTGTTAAAGCTACTTCTGTTGGAGTCATATCTATTGTGGAAACTTCTATTGGGTGGCCTCTGCTTGTGTGACATGACTTAAGGGTGACGCCCATTGGGCGTGGCCTTAAGGGCACCCACTGAGAACGCCAGCAAAGCAGCTTTGTGATGTGTGCGTTCTTGAGGTTCTGTTACCCGGGTGTCTAGAGCGTTGGCTCAGTCTTGTTCAGGACACCGGAGGAGACGGTCGCAGAAAGGGAGACGGGAAGATAGTCCACTCCCTCAGCCCCCAGCCCTTGGGGGCTGACGGGTAGCCATGGACTTGTACCTAAGCAACTGTTTAAAGGCTGCTGAGGCTGCTGCCTCAAAAGCAGCTTCCAGCAGCCTAAAAACTGACAAAGAAACTTGTAGTACCGTGAGTGTTTGCCCCTCCAGTGTCCATTTGTTCATTGCCATTCTTTCTTCGTCAGGGCAGGTTTCAGGACAGCAGCTAGAATCATGGGGAAAGAGTCTGGACTGAGGGGTGGGAACAGAACAGAATTTTTCACTACCGTGCCTCCCACCTTCTGACCAGGGCAACAGGTGACTCAAGGTGTCACAGGCTTGGCAGAACCTAGAAGTAGGGTGGTGGCTTAGGAAGTGGGGATGTAAAGTATTCTTGGTTTGTAGCCAGACAGTTTCTTTCGCCCAAGTACCTAGCAACCTGGGTTGTGCTATCTGCTTGAAGTGTGACACAACTGATATAAACAAAATGAACACTTCTTAGTAGAAAAGGCAAACATTTTCGTTTTCTTTTCCACAGAAGAGACAGAAATCTGTCATCCCAAAGATTGGACCATCTAGTCTGTTGGATTTGCCTCTTGGGGCCAAACTGCCCATTATCCCAGGAAGTACTAACATATTCTACACGACAAATATAAGTGAAAAGGTAAACTACATTTTAATGGTGTTTAAGTGTTTTCTTTACCCTTTTTAGCAATTAACTTTGTAACATTTTGTTATGATTGCAGTTTGTATATCACCTTCAGTTTTGCACAAATGGAATTAAATGAGCCTCAGTGTTTTAAAGTCCTTAAACTCACTTTCATGATAGAAAGCCCCAGAAATAGCTGCAATCACTCCATCCAGACTTCTCTCCAACCTTGGCCTCAACTTGACATCTTATGACCTTTCTGTCCTGTATGTATACAACATGCTGATCTCTGCTTCTGTGCCTTGGTTCGTCTGGTTCCTGAAACTTAGTGTACTCTACTCTCTTTGCTGACAGTCCATGTATACAGGAATTGGACTACAGTTGAGGCTATAGGTATATCAAGCACAGAGTTCATAAATAATATTCCACGAGCCACCTCTAATGTAAAAATTAGCCTGGGAAAGGAGAGGGAAGTTCAAAGTTATCACATTTACCCAGATCAGCCTATTACACTCCTTCACTTCAGTTTTTGCATGTATATTTTATTTTCAATAAACATTCTACTTATTCAATAAACTGTTCTTTAAAAGTGTGATTTCATGAATTTTTGCATTTGCAATAATTTCAAATACGTTTCTTTTTGCAGCTTTACCAGCCTTCTTTCGGATTTAACCTTAATGATCCATACTGTAAACTCATGGAAACCACCTACAAAAGTCTTCACGATCCACACCTAAAAGCATACTTCAAACGAAAAGACATCCTCAAGAAACTAAAACGGGGAGGATACATCACCAGCAATAACAAAGTGCGTTGAGACCTGCTTCTGACGAACAAAAATCTAGGCACTTTCTAGGTACTTCAGTACCTGGGCCAACTTCTAGTTTCACTGAACAAAGTCAATAAAATGCTTGGTATTGGGTTACTCTTTTTTTCTTGCAAAAACTACTCTGTAGTTGACAATTTTTCAATGATAGGAAAAGATAATTACCAAACAATTTTTGATACATAAACACACTGACATTTATTTTCATGTCTCTAGAAATAATTTTAAATTGAAACTACACTAGTAAAATATTAAGAAATTTTCTAGTGTGTCATCAACTGTCTAGAGATACTCACAACAAAAATGTAACAAAATGCATTATTGTACTTGATCCTAAAATTGTTACTAAAATGAATGTTCTTATTCTCTTCTATAAACGTGTTATAATTTTTAAAATTTTATAATAATGTTTTTCATTTTTGGATTTGTAGGTCATATGTTCCTTAAAAGAGCTGAACAAATACAGACAATATCTTACCACTTTAAAAATTGACTTTGAACGAAATTATATAAGAGAACAAGTAAGTTAAATATTTTTTGTTTTATTTGGGATAAAAATTTGTGAAAAGCTAGGCCCTTTGCACAATATTTCCTTAAAATATTCCAGGAAAAGTTCTCTATATCTGTTAAAGATAGAGAGCCCTTTGATTTTTACATATAAAATGTTTGTGGGATGGGACCATGCAAGGCCTAAAACCAGGGTAAAAGAATTAACAATTCATAAAACTCAGAACATTTACTTAAATTTTAAAAAAACAGATGAAAGGATAGGTTTATTTCTACAAAGTATATAAAATTCAATAATATTTCCTTACAGAAAATTATAGAAAATCAAATGAACAAACTGAACGAAGAGAGACGAGCCTGTGACGACGCTGCTGCTGCTGAATTTCAGCAGTGGTTGTTACAAGAAGGGAAAAAACCTTGCCCTTATGAAGACCGATTAATAAAACTCAGGTTTGTGTATATTTCATGGGCACATCATAGACAACCAAAACAGCAAAAACACTAGAAAGAATTGGAGTCATAAAGGTGCTAGTTACACTTAAGCCCCTCAGCATTTTCAACATGGAGAACAAAAAAGGTACATCAAGGAAGGCTTTAGAGATAGCAGCTAGGGTCTGATTCCCAGATCCCACATGGTGGCTCATAAGCATCTGTAACTCCAGTTCTAAAGGATCGAATGCCTTCCAAGGGCGCTGCATGCATGTGGTACATATAGAGGTACATGGGTTGGGAACCTTGGTACTAAGATTGGAACATAAGTTCCCACCTGAGAAACTGGAGCCCAAGAGGTAAGTCAAGTTCTTATTAAAGAAATCTAAAATATAAGTCACCGATCTTGTGAAATCCAGGTCTGTGGTACCAGAGGGGGAGAGAGCATATTTAATACATATCAAACATAAACATAAATTTAAATAAGTTATTTTAACGCCACAATGATCAAATTACTACAACTTTGTCTAATGCTAATGTAAACATGCTATTCCTCTACCAACTGGGGATTTTCCTTCAGCTACTATCACACATTACCATTTAGAGATCAAGCCGAAGCTTTAGAAGGTAAAGGGTGGAATTATAGGGGTTTTTTGGGGGGGGGTCTTAATTGAAAGCCAGTTAGTTATTCATTATCTGGCTCCTGAAAGCCACATATTCATCTTAGAGTATAGCAAAGTGATAGGTATTCTGAAGGAACTATCCAGTTTACATTCCTTTGTTTCATTTTACTTAGACATTTGCGTATGATTAACAAAGAACTAGACAAAATTGAAAACACCTCAGGAAGACGAAATACACTGCAGTTAAAGGAAGAAGACAGACAGCATTGGGAAAATGTTAGAAAAAAACTGAGTCTACGAAAACAAGTTGAAGAGGTGAGGATCAAACTTTGAATGGAAAGGTCCTATGGTCATTTGACTCAAACAATTGTAACGGGTTCATCCTACCATTTGAAGTTATTTCAGTTTAGAAAATAAAGCCAGGCAGGCCAGAAAGATTCATTTAGAAAGGCACTTCCAAAAAAGAGGCACTACCTGTACAAGCCCTGATGTCCTAAGTTCAAATCCCAGCACATATGTGAAATTGGAAGTAAAGAGCTCATGCTATAGAGTTGTACTTTGACCTCTGCATGAGTTCTAATGTGACTATTTGTTTAGTTTCTCTGTTAGAATATCTTTAAGAGCAGCGGATTGCATGTGATATCATCCCTGAGTTAGAAATCAACACCCTTTTGCCAATATCTCTTGAGATTCATCTTTAGAATTATGTTTGTGCTGGATTCATGCTTATAATAACAACATAACTTCTTTCCTTTTCCATTCCTTTGTATCCAGCAGGACAGTCCCAGCAAATAGCAGATAGATAAGCACATTCAAAACCCAATGCTAGATTTGCTTTATTATTACCCCAAAATGTGTTAGGCCATCGATTTGATCTAACTTACTTATTGGTTGAAGAAAAAGAAAATACTTTTTAAAGTGAAATAGACATATGGTGACAACTGTAATGGTATTTCCCTTAGGAATGGCAAGCCAAGGAGATGACACTTCTAACAAAGATTGGAGAGGAAGTTAAGAGGGATGCAAAAGTTGAAGAACATCGACGGAAAATCAGAGATGAAATTAACCGAAAGGTAGTCAGTTTTGCTGGACTTGGGCTGTTCAAGAAATGCTTTTGACATGATTCTGTGTTTTGAAGTGTGAATTTTTAGAAGATAGTTACGATGGAGAGACTTATTCTAACCCCAATCTATAATTTAAGAAAGAGTTCCCAGAAAGATAAATTTGATTGAGTTGTTACTAAAATATGCTTTTCATCCATAGCAAAGGGATTGTCTAGCATGTACAAGACCACAGTTTAAATTTCCAGATGGCAAAAGAGGATGAACACAGGCACACATGCACACATGTAAACACAATTTCATGCTGAGTCATATTCATTATAAATGTATCATCTCCAGACAGGGACAAAGATCTACTTCAGTTACATCATCACATGTGTAATAATGAGGGTTGTATTTTTACTGACAGGTTTCTATTTGAATGTGAAACATATCTAATGTATTTTTTAATATTTTATAGAAACAAGCAATGCTTCAGAAGAGAATTGCCTACCATTTACAAAGGCTGCAAAAGAAAGACAGTGAAGAAAAGCAGGAAACAATTATCTCTGAAAGCAGAAAACAATCTGAAACAGGTGAGAGGTATAGGAGAGAGAAAATAAAAGACGTAGTAGATAAGTGGAAGCTGAACACCAAAATACTATATATTAGTATTTTGTGACATGATTTGTTTAAAAGGCCCCTGCAAAAGTAAGTTCTAGGAGCCCCCAATACCTGTGTCAGGCACTATGAGATGCACTTTCCAGTTACAGGTCCAGTAAACAAAATTATAAGCAGAATGCATAGAGCTAAAAAGTAAATACATACTTATTTTGTTTTTTGTTTTGTTTTGTCTTGTTTTTGAGACAAGGTTTCTCTGTGTAGCTTTGAAGCCTGTTCTGGAACTACCTCTTGTAGACCAGGCTGGTCTCGAACTCACAGAGATCTTCCTGCCTCTGCCTCCCAAGTGCTGGGATTAAGGTGCATACCACCATTGCTGAGATGTAAAGATATAGTTTAGCAAACAGCCAGGAAGAGGAGATAGCATGTATTTCTGATAAGAAATGCAGAAAGTAAATGAGAGAAGTGAATTGAGGCAGGCAGTAAGAAAACATTTAAAAATGAAGAGTCTAACAAGCCAGTAAGAGCGGGGGTAAAAAATCAAGTGATATTAAAATGTACAAAGAAAGTAATAGGAAAAGGAACAAAATAAATCTTGGAAAAGGAAACATTTAGTAGGCAAAGGTGATACAAAAAGAACTAATGACTACAAGGAGAGAGAGAAGAAAGAAAATTGAACAAGAAAAAAGCAGTAGACTCCAGCATGAATCAATTTATAGGAGTAGGAAGATATAACAACAAAAAAAGGGAGAGGGGAGGGGATAGAGAAGGAGGAAAGGAAGACAAGGAAGGAAGAGGTAATAGGAAGAGTCAACAGGAAGATTGTGATAGCAAGAAAGGGGTTTGAAAAGGTTTAATAAGAAAGGGATTCCAGTACATTTGAAAAAGTTTGCAGGGTTTATTCCAGAGACTTCATCTCTACAAACTTAAAGAAGTGGAGCAGTTTTTTTAAGTAAGTAAAAAAAAGAAAGAAAGGGAAGGAGGGAAAGAGGGAACTGTAAGTTACAAAGGGGAAGAGGCTGGGAGGAAGGGAGATGTAATGCTTAAAAGGGAATAAGAAGAGGAGGCAGCATGCTTTTCATCCTACCTGTGGAAAGGCTTGAATCAATTACAAAGATGCTGTCTGAAAGAGGAAGAAAGAGAAAATGAAGGAGGGAAGGAGGAGGAAGAGAGATGGAAGGAGGGTAGAGGGAAGGGAACGAGAAGGAAAGAGAGGAGAAAAGGGAAGGAGGAAAGGAGGAGGGGAAGAGAAAAAGAAGGAAAGAAGATAGAACAAAAAAGAGAAGGAGAAAAGGAGGGTAGATGACAGGGAAGAAAGAGGGAAGGAGAGAAGAAGGAAGAAAAGAAGGAAGGAGAATTGAAAGGAAGGCAAAGGAGGGAGTAGGGAGGGGAAAGATGAGAACAAGAGGAAGAGAGGAAAGAGGAAAGAGGAAAGAGGAAAGAGGAAGGGGTAAACATGGGAGGAGGAAAGAGTACAGATAGGAAGAGGAAATAAACATGGGAGGAGGGTGGGCAAATATGGGAAGAGGGACAAAAAGATGGGAGGAGAATAAGTGGGAGGAGGGGTGGGAACAGGTAGGAGAGGAGAGGTGGGAGGAGGTGTGGAAGGAGAGAGAGTGGTGAAAAGAGAGGGAGAGGTGGGAGGAGGGGGAGAAGTGGAAGGAGGGGGAGAGGTGGCAGGAGGGGGAGAGGTGGGAGGAGGGGGAGAGGTGGAAGGAGGGAGAGAGGTGGAAGGAGGGAGAGAGGTGGAAGGAGGGGGAGAGGTGGGAGGAGGGGGAGAGGTGGGAGGGGAAAGGTAAAGATGGGAGGAGGGAGGGAAAGAGGTGGGAAAGGGGAGGGGAAGATGTGGGAGGAGGAAAAGGAAGGAATAAAGAGGTAGGAGTGAAAAGAAAGGGATGAAAGAAAGGAGGGAGATGGAGAAAGAGGAGAGGAAGGAAAGGAGGAAGAAGTGCAGACGCAAGGGGAACTAGCATGAATGGGAAAGAAAGGAGAGGGGAAAAGAAAGCAAAGAAAATAGAAAGAAAGGAAGTAAAACTCAAAGACAAAGAATAAATACAAGGGGAAGAAAGAAGGAGGCAAGGTTAGAAAAAACAAAGTCGGTGGGAACAAGAAAGAATTGTGGGAGAAATGCTTGAAAAGCTGTCAATGAGTAGTTCAAGCCTTGTGGGGGAATGCTATCAGTTTTTTACAACATCCATGTAGACAGATTAATAGGTCTAAATTTTAGGGGAAAACGGACAGAAAATCTAAAACAACATGGCAAGAAAAGAATCGGAAATAAGGCAAGCAAAGAAAAAAATTTAAGAAGAGGATCCAATAGAATGTGAGCTCACAAAAGAAAACGGGAGGAGAAAGGGAGGACAGAAGAGATGAAAAATAGACTAGAGAAGGGGAGGGCAGAAGAAAGAAAAGCAGAAGGAAGTTTTAAAGAAGCAAACGTGAACAAAACAACAAAAAGTAAAGGTAGGGACTGTCAGGTAGGAACTGTCAGGTAAAATAATGGTCACAATGTGAAGAAGAAAGGTGAGGGGCGAGTGAGATCAATGGCAATATAGGTAGAAGACATTTAGAAAAGCCACTAAAAGAGGAGAAAGGAAATAGAGACCATGATAGATAGATAAGGTAGGCAAGAAGAAAAAGTAAGTATATGAAGAAAACCCTCAAGAGAACAAGCAAATCAAGCAAAATAAGATAAGGGGATTCAAAATGTAAATGGATAAAAATACACTGGTGATTTCACAGAAAAACAAGTCGGCATAGACTGGATTCTAAACAGAAGCTAGTAAATGAAAACAATATAAAAATGGAGGACGGGGTTGGTGGTGCACGCCTTTAACCCCAGCACTAGGGAGGCAGAGGCAGGTGGATATCTGTGAGTTCAAGGCCAGCCTGACCTACAAGAGCTAGTTCCAGGACAGCCTCCAAAGCCACAGAGAAACCCTGTCTCAAAGAACAACAAAAAAAAAGAAGAAAGAAAAGAAAAGGAAAGAAAGAAAAGAAAAAGAGAGAGAGAGAAGGGAAAGCAAACACTTAATAGCAGCCTGTGGAGCCAGAGAGATGGTTCACTGATGGAGAACATGTACTGTTCTCGCAGAGAACAAAGCTTTGTGCCAACACTCGCATCAGGTGACTCATAGACACCTGTATCTCCAGATCCATGGATCCAGCACCCTCTTCCGGTCTACGCAGGCACCTTAATACATGAAGTGCACATACGTACACTCTGGCACACACATACACACACAGAATAAAATAAAATAATAGGAGCTCATAAGTGGAGGAAGACAAAGGGGAGAAATGGAGGAAGAGTGACAGGAAAAGTAATGAAGGCATAAGAAGGAGGGAGAAATGGGGAGACTAATGAGCAAGAGAGAGGAAGTAGTTAGAGAAAGCAAGATGGGGAAAGGGAAAGTATAAGACTGAGTAGGAAAATGTACAATGTTTAAAATTAGGGAATCTGATCAGGAAAGAAAAGTGTACAGGAGCAAGTGAGATAGATTTGTAGCAGTAACAGAGCTTTACAGCTAATACCTGAAAAGGATGAAACGAGGGAATGTGGAGATAGCTCAGCAGTTAAGAGAAGCGACAGCTCTTGCAGGGGACCCAGGTTTAATTCCCAGCTTTCACAAGGTAGCTCACCACTGACATTCCAGAGCATTTTTCTGGCCTCGGGGCGCCAAGAACATGTGGTTCACATTCACACATTTGCCACAACACCTGTACACATTAAAAATAATAAGATGCTTTTAAAATCAATACTTACAAAAGTTGTTAAAAGAACAAGATGGGAAGAACAAGTTAGTATGGGGAGCCAGTAAAAAGACAATGTGAGGAAAATGAAAGGCACAAAAAAGACAGGTAAAGGAGGATAGAATAATGAGTAATAAAGGAAAGGAATTGAAGATCAAGGGAAAGGAAGGAAAGGAAAGATGCAAGGTGAAGAAAAGTAAAAGTAAGGAAACAAAGACAGGAAAGGGGAGGGATGGGTGAGGAAGGGAAAAATAAGGAATAATCTTCAAAAAGGATGTCAGACAAGCAAGACATGGCACAGATATGTAACCCTGGAACTGGGAGGTTGGATGCAAGATGATTATGAATTCAGGGCCAACATGGGCTACAGAGTAAGACTCTCTCAAAGATCAGAAGAGGAAACCAAAAGTGATGTGTAAGTGGGAGAAGAGTGTTGAAAAGAGGAGTGAGCATGGCAAAGCAAGTTCAATTGTTGGTGAAAGTCAAGGGTTTAAGAACAGATAGGAAAATAGAGAACAGTAAATGGTTGGTTTAAATAGGTAAGACTGTTAAAAGAGAAAATAGTATATTTAAAGGTGTCTTTGTACAGAAAAGAAAAGAAAAACAGAAGCCTCGAAAGACAGTAAAGAAAGAAATGGGATTTTATAAAACACGAGCCAGCCAGCAGTTAAAATAGTGTTCTCAGGGCAACTGCAATAAAAGAGAGTCAGTCTCTCTACAGACCATGGGCTAGTGGTGTAGAGCGGAGCTTGCAAGATGCAAAATTCAGGAGGAATTTCAGATGAGAAGGGCATAGGGTGGTGAGGATCTAGTTAAAGGGACCTAATGACTTTTGCTGAAGACAGAACAGGGTGATAGGATACCCCCTGAGGAATAGTAGAGCACAGGACACCAGGAGGGGGACTGGGAAAGTGGTGTCTGAACTGATGCAGGAAGGTTCAAGCTGGGTTGTCTATGGAAGTGCATCGATGGGCCTAGCAGAAGAGTTATGAGCCTGACTTAAGTTTGGTCAGCAAGAATCTTGGCCAATAGAGAGAAACATCAGTACAGCAAGAAAATACAGTGGTTGCAACAGTGTGTTGGGAGAGAGATGTAGATTCAAGGACAGACTTTAAAGGCAAATTCAGGGCCCAAGGATGTGGGCTCAGGCTCTCCTTCCCATTCCCAGAACTAGAAAATGGAGAGAAGGAACTGTAGTGACGTAGGAAAATAAAAATGGAATGCAAACCAAGTCAGAAAATTAGGAAAAGAAAATGGAAGATAGGACCAGAAAGGCAAGAGGAAGGGGTATGAGAGACATGTAAGGTCAGGGAAGGATGAAGAAAAGAAAGGCAGCCTGCATGCAGGCAAAAACTAAAGAAAAATGAGAGTTAAGGAGACACAGAAAAGGGAGGAAGGGAGGTATTTAGGAAGATTAGAGTAGAAGAGTTTTTAAAGAGGCACATAGCCTTGGTAAAGAGGAGAAAGCTACCTTTTAAAAGCCCACAAAACACAAAGATAAGAGAGATGTTTGGCAGTTCTGAAGGTGAGTGATGGCTTTGGTAGAAATACAGTTGTTGGAACTTTAAAAATGAAAGGCAGTAAAAGAAAATACTGATGTGAGATAGGGAGAAAAGGAAGGGGTGGGGATCAATTGATTCAGTAAACTAACTGGTACCTGTAGAAAGGAAAGTATGCGATCAGTCTTGGTCAATTGTATTGAACCTCTTAACTCATCAAGGGATTTAAGCAAAATCCTGATGGGTGAGAGTAAGGGGCCTTCCCTCACCCTTACTTCTTAACCTTTTCCTGTCTTTTTTGTCCTGCATGATCCATAGTACTGTTTTTTTTTATATTAAGAAGTCAGTAGTAAAGGCAGGATAAAAATACAGAAAAGGGAAAGGAGAGAAAATGTATTTCCAAATATAAGCACTATGAAGAGAATTTAAAAGGAATAAATGAATGAACACGGAGCAAAGGGAAGTATATAAAGAATGACTAAGTGAAGAGTTGTTGGGACCAGTATCACAGTGCAATTTTATGGCAGGGAACAAATTTTAGAAGAAAGAGTCAAGAAAAAAAAAAAAACAGAAAATTGATCATTGATGATAGATAGATAGATAGATAGATAGATAGATAGATAGATAGATAGATAGATAGGTTGGTAAATGGTGATAGGAAAGAAAAGGAAAAACATAAAAGTTCGAGTTTAGTAAAATAGTATATAAAACAGCGAGACAAAGGGGAGAGAAGAATTTTAGAGGCGAAAAATGGAAAGACCAATGCAAGTGCAATGCCAGCAGGCAGTAAACTGTACTGGTTACAGTTACAAGTTGCTGGGGCCTAGGATCCTGTCCTCTGCACAATAAAGAATGGAGCACTTGAACTGAAATTGAGTGCTTCAGCCAACGCCATTTACTAGAAAGAGAAATTCCTAAAGCATGAGGGGTTCCAAGAGAGGACACCATTAAGTGTGCTTTTAAACAGTCACAGAACGTAAGCGGAAAATTGGGAAATTGTGATTAAAGAATTTAAAGGTGACTTGTGGTCCGATGCACAAGATTATAGATTTCTTTCCTGACACCAGCACTCCAAAATTAGCTACTATAATTATCTAAAGGTCATAATCTAGAGGGGTTTTTGATTCATAAAGCACCTGTAAGACTTCTCGTGGGACACCTGGCATTGGTGTCAGAAAATTTGGTTGAGGTAGTTGGAGTCAGGGTCTTACTGGGGCTAAGCTCTAACTGTCTAACTGTCTCTTGCTTCAGTCCCCCCACAGCACAGGCGTGGGGAGAGGAGAATTCAGGCAAAGACAGCTAGGGCTACTTCAGGCTGAGAAAGGGTATTGAAGATTGACAGCAGTCAGGATCCCTATTTAGAGATAAAAGGCAAAAGACCCATTTCAGGTTATGTGAACAAAACCATCGCAGTCTGATGGATCTCACCATACAGTAAACTCAGAAGTGAGAAGGTTTAAAGACCTCTCCAAGTTTAAAGGACCACATAAGCCATTGAGTTAAGGCTTTGCTGATGAGCTTTTAATGCCTGAATGGTGGAGGCCAAGTAGATTGTGGACCCTGGAGGAGATAGTGAATATTTAATTGGAGTTCAAGTATAGTAAAACTGATAGACATGGGGAAACTCTAAGGAGTTATAATTTGGTCAGTAGCTTCAGTGCATTTTTTATACTTTTTTTTTGTCAGTTGTAGTGTTTCACATCTGTCCAAATTAAAGGCTTAATGTGGGAGTTTTTTTTTCTTTCATCCCTTTCATTGTGCTGATGCAGGAGACATTTAAAGAGTCAGGTAAAAGGAAAACTATATGTAACAACAATGGACAGGCAAGTGGGAAAACAATAGGTAGAAACTGGAATTTGAGATACATGACTATTCAAAGTCTTAGGAAGCACATACGGAGAAGGGATTCAACAAACGATACATGAAAGAAAATAATTTAAAAGAACTTCCAAATTTGAAGAATGAAATAAATCAGAGAAATATAAATGATGGAGTGGAAGAAGAAAGGGAAGCAAGCAAAATGAAAAGAACAAAATGAAATGAGAAATGACAAGAAGGAAGCAATAAAGGAAAGGAGGGAAGACAGAGGGAGGGTGAGAAGTTTAAAGTGGTAAGTGTAGGAAACGCAAAATTTTTAAAAAATCTGAGAAGGAGAAACTGGAATTTGGAAAGGCAGAGTAATAAGAGAAGTAAAACCGTAGCTAGCAAGGAAATAGAGATTTATATAAGAGATTATCCAAATGCCGTAAAAACATGCAGGGATGCATCAGTGACAACTAGACAAGAAGGAAATGAGAATACGTGGGTGGAAAAGAAACAGGAAAATCACTGGTTTTCCATACGGATGCAATAAAAAGTAGTAAAGGGAAATAAAAGAGAAGTGAGAAACTTTTCAGAGGTAAATAGATAGACATCAGGTTTCATGTTGACCTGGGATACAAATTGTATGAAAGGTTTACAGATGAATGCCTATAACAAAGCTTTTTTTTCATAAAAGAGAAAACTAGTTTAAAAGGAAGTGCCAGTAAGAACATAAATTTTAAAATGGGCATGTCATCTCATATCTGTGACCCCCCCCCCATCCTCTGGAAGCTAAAGGCTAAAGAGGCTTCTTCTGACACTGAAGGCCAATGTCAGATAGAGAATGAGACTCCTTCTAAAAAGAAAACAGCCAGGGGGCAGTGTTGCATTCTTTCCATCCCAATACTGAGGAAGTAGAGGCAAGCAAATCTGATGTCTATGAATTCTGGCTCAAGCTGATCTACATACCAAGTTCAGGCCAGCCAGGGCTACACAGTGAGACCCTGTATCAAAAATAAAATACCTAAAAAATAAATTGACAAAAGAAAGGAAAAATAAGAAAGAAAAGAAGAGCACAGATAGAAGATCAGAAAATAATCGGCAATTGGGAAAAGCTAAAATAAAAATAGCATTAGAGAAGAGAGAAAAGGGGGGGTAAGAAATATTTCTCTAGGGTGAGTTGATAAATATTACTGCAAAAACTATTGAAAGTCAGAAAAAAAGAATTACGTATAGTTCTAAATGGGGAGGACATTTTAAATGTTAAGTAGGGAAAAATAGAGATACCTAATAGGTAATTAGTGGACACTTTGTGTAGCTAACAACTCTCCAGTGTGGGTCACAACACTGACTTCCCCACAGGCTCTCTATACTTTGCCTTACCAGTGAGGTCCTGAGCAGATCTTATACTATTCCTGTGGTCCTACTAGCCCTTGCTCACTATCTCTGCCTCCTCCTTTTTCTGCTTAGTAAACTACCCATACAGGTTGCTGGCCAGAAGTTCCATGGATCTCTCTGAAGCCTGTGGCCCTATGATCTTCCTAAGAAGCAAAGCCAGTGCATGTGCTTCCTTGATCTCCCTCTCCCTTTGGTCTTGGGCCTTTTAGACCTACAGTAATATATCATGCCCCTGGGAACAGATGTATTTTATTAGCCACATAAAATTCTATAGCACCAGAGTTTTCTACATTGTCATCTTGGGCCTTTTGGAAAAGGACCACTGAGTAGTAGTTGTCATTTTAATATTTGATATTTTATCTTTTTGTCACCTCCACTATTAAAAAATAAATGTCTTTTTTTTTTTTTAAAAAGCTTCTTCAATAACCCCCAAAAGATCAAGTCTCGCTGAGCAGAAAACGTCTCAAGAACATATGGAACGAAAACGTAACTGAAATATTATGGTTGGGAATTAGTATTTAGTGAGAATACTGGATTTGGTAATGAGCCTTCTGCTTATAATGCAGAAAAATCCTCTATCCTTTCCCATCAAATAGTGTCTTGTGGGTAACAGTCATGAACAACTGTCACCATCTTCACTTCTCTTGACCAGACTCCCTAATTACTCAGTTATGACCCCCCCCAGAGCAGGGTACACAACTCTGTGCAACTGGGAAATCTCCAAACCCCAATCAGAGCTGTCACTTTCTCATGACTCCCCCCCCCCACTACCAAGCTTGTCTCTGTACAAAATGGTTTATGCCTCTGTTGATGGTGTCCCTTTGTTTCACCTGGAGAGCTGTCCTTCCTGATTACTCAATAGGGGCTGTCTTGAGAGCTTAAGGACAAAGACCACTGTCAGTGTGCCTTTTCAGTCCTCACCTTCCCTTGTCTTTGAGACACACAGGAACATGTGCCATTGGCAGCAGAAATATTTAATTCACCACATACGTGTATGCGATAGCACAGACTTCCTCATTATTTTCCCTCAGCTTCTTTTGGGAAGCCACAATTGTAGCTATGTGAACATTTGTTATTTTATCATTTTGTCATCACCACTGTTAAAAAATAACTGTTTTTTTTATAGCATCCACATCAAGTATGAGGACAAGTTTCTCTGACCAAAGACTGTTACAAGATTCAAGAGAGTCAAAATGTAACTATTGTTCTGCAATTGGAATTTAATAATTTATGAGACCTGGCGACAATCACCCCTGCTTAGCATGCACACAAAGCCACTGTCCCCATCGATCAAATAATGATTGCTGATAGTTTGCCAGTGGTACTACCATCCATGTTGCCATCTAGATTAGACTCTGGAACTGCCCAATTCCTGTGGCTTTCTCCTCATTCCCATGAGCAGGGAGGCCCATCCTGTACAGCTGACAACTCTTCAAGTCAGTTGAGAACCGTCCCTGACCCTGTTACTGAGTATGCTTCTGTAATTTACCTGATTCAGAAGATTCCGAGGCAGATTTCCAGTCATGCCTCCACTACTGCTATCCTCTGCTCCAGCAGCTCTGCCTCCCAAGGAGGTTTTTGCCTTCAAGGCTATTGCTGTGTCTCAACAAGTGATGTTGAATGGAAGCTCTGCTAATACTTCACTAAAGTCTGTGACCTCATGAGACTAGCAAACACCAAGAGTTCTGCCAATGTGCTTTCTTCATTCACTACATGCATTTCTGCGTGAATAGAACGATGCCCACTCTTGTCTCCCTGGTCCTTTTAGAAAAACAACTGAGTAATAGTCAGTGATCCTTTTAATATCTGTGATTTCTCTCATTTTGTCATCTCCATTGCTAAAAACAACTATCTTTTTTTTTTTAAGCTACCTCGCAAACTACAGATGAAGAGAAATCTTTATTTTACGGACTTCTGGAAACAAAATGTAATTAAAATTTTATGATTAGAAATCAGTAATTTGTAGGAATACCACACATAACACAGAAATCCTTCATCCCTTTCCATCAAATGGTGCCTTGGGGATAATGCTTAGGAACTATGTCACCTTCTCCACTGCCCCTAAATAAATACCTTAATTGCTCAGTTAGTGATGCTCTCTCCATACCCCCAGAGCATGGTACACCACAGTTTGCAAACCCCAGTCAGAACCACCACTTTCTCATGACCCTCACTACTGAGCTTGTCTCTGTATTATTCTGTTTCCAGTGAGACCCTGAAGCCACTCTTCAGTGTATGTCTCTGTTGATGGCGTTCCTTTGTTTCACCTGGAGAACTATTCTTCCAGATTACTCAGCAGAGGCTCTCCTCGTGCATCTGAAGCCTGTGCCCCTGTGACCAAGAACACTGCCAATGTGCTTTCTCAGTCCTCGCCTTCCCTTGTCTTTGAAACACATAGGAACATGTGCCATTAGCAGCAGAAATATTTAATTTGCCATTTATATTCTTATATCATAGACTGTTCCCCCTGGTTCTTTTAGAAAGGCCCCATTTGGAGGTTGCTGTCATTTTAACATTAGCCTTGATATCATTTATGCTTCTCCACTGTTAATAATAAATGCTTCCCCTTTTAAGTTTCTCCAGCAGAGACAGGGAGATCAAGTTTGCCTGATGAGCAGACATTTCAAGAATTTTTAGGACCTAAAGGTAATTGAAATTTTCTAATTAGAAGTTAGTAATTTGTGAGGATTCTAGATTTGGTAATGTAAAGATCTCTTCTGACTACAATGTAGAAAAATCCTCTATCCTCATGCAAGATGGAGTATTTGGGGTAGTGCTTACTAAGAGTGGCACTACTCTGTGCCCTCTGAGGTAGACTCTCTCAGAGGTACTGATCTAAAAGTGCTCCAGAGTAAAAAAGGTCTCATCTTGTGGGTGACAATTCTGCAAGGCCAATTTAATGACCCTGATATTCCCAATATTCCTTGCTGTACTTCCCTTGCCAATGTGATTCTCAGGCAGCTCTTTGTTCAGCCTCTGCCTCTGCTCCAGCCACACCGTGCTAAGCAGCTCTGCTTACCAAGAAGGTTTTACCTCAAAAATCTATTCTTCTACTCAGGTGTATCTTATCTGTGACCAGGGAGAGCTATGAATGCTGCCCAGTACAAAATTATAAACTTACTTAAGACACTAAAAGATTCTTTTTGCAATATTGTGTATAACACAATTGCACATTCCTCAAGTATGAATGCTGCAGGTAACAAGCAATGTGACCAGATATCATGGGCACACCTGCCTCGACAACTGTCCTTTCATGTTGCTGAACAGATATTCTTCTGATCCTTGTGAACCTAGCAGCCTTACCAACTTGTCATGTAACACCACATGCAAAAGAAATGGTTTAATGGCAACATGTGTTTCTGCAAAAGTAGGGTGTCCCCCAGTCTTCATTCTCTTTTCAGAAAAATCTGATTAGTAGCTATGGTTTTAATATCATCACCTCCACTGTTTAAAAAAAAAATACCTGTTCTTTCTTTTAAAGATCATCATCATTCCAGTGCGAAGAAAACAAGTTTCGCTGAGCAGACATTGTTTCACGAACATACTGAACAAAAATGTAATTGAAAATGTTATGATTGAAAGTTAGTAATTGGTGGGAACATAAGAGTTTGGGATTTTCCTCTGTTAAATGACGAGGGGGGGGAATTCTCTATCCTCCCCAATCAGATAATGTTGCTTTGGTAGTGCTTATGAGCAATGTTACCATCTGCACTGCCTTCTGGATTAGATTCCCTAATTCTCCAGTCAGTATTATTCTTTCCGAAATAGGGAAGCCCTCTCTTTGTAGTTCCAAGCCCAATTCAAAACCCCAACTTTCCCAAGTCCTTAAGGCATCTTCGTACTTTTCTATCACCAATGAGATTCCCAAGATACACCTTTATTCCTCCTCTGTTGCTGCCATATCTTGAGCACCACCTCTGCCTCCTATTCAAGTTTTGCCTCGAAATGCTTTATTGTACCTTGAGACGTCTCCTTCTAGATTGTTGAATTGAGGCTCTTGTTGAATGGAGGATGTACTGATGTTTCTGAAACCTGTGACCCTAAGAACTTGAGAGGTTCAAGGCCCATTGCTAACGTGCTTATTTGATTCTGTCTACCTTGGCTTTGAGGGTTTAAGATCTACTTTTAGTCATTCCCAAGGCTACAGAAATGTTATTCAGTACATACATTTTCTGTAGCAGAAACATGCTCCTCCACTCCTGTTCTCCTGGTATGTTTGGAAAACTGCAGCTGACAAGTAGTCAAATGCCAAGTTAATATAATGTCATTGTATGGATTTTTCAATCCCATTGTTAAAGATGGTCTTTTTTTTTTCTTAAGATGGTCCAACAACTACAAAAAGAGCAAGTTTTGTCAACCAGAAATTCATTGAAGACCTTCTGGAAGCAAAATGTAATTTTTCTGCTTAGAAATAAGTAATTTATGGGAGTACTGGATTGGGTATTGATCTCTACTGCATTCAATGCAATAATCCTCTAACATATATCAAATGGTGTATTGGGGAAATGTTTACTAACTTTGTTACCATCATTGTTGCCCTCTGGGTTACACTCCCTAATTACTCAATTGGTGGTGTTCTTTCCACATTCTCAGAGTGGGGTAAGCTGTATTTCCTAAACACTCCAACTCACTTTAGAACAACGGTCTCTCACCTTCTTCATGGTTTCTGCTACTGAACATGGTCTCTCTATATTTTCACCCCTAAAGAGAACTGAAACAGTTCTTGAGCTTATGTTGCTGTTACCCCATGTTCAGAAGTTCTGCCTGGCAGAAAGAATTTACTTCTAACTTATTTTTTCTACCTGGTGAACTTGGCTGCTATGTTGCTGTCAGAAGGTATAATAATACTTTTGAAGCTCAGGGCTGCAGAAACCTAACATGGCCTTAGAACCCCAACCAGTGTCCTGTCTCAGTCCTGCCCTTCTTTTGTCTTTGTGCTTTTGAGACCTACATCAACATGTTACAACATCCCTTACAGTAGAAATATTTCATCCCATGATCTTTCCCATTCGTGCTCACCTTGTGCTTTGGACAAAACCCAATGGAGGTCAGCCAGCTGTCATTTTAATAGCAGTTGTTTTGTCATTGCTGTTTTTGAAATTGATGTCTTTTTTCCCTTTAAGATCTTTATCCAAATACTACGAGAACAAGTCACACTGACCGGACGCTGATGGAAGACAATCTAGAACCAAAATGTAATTGAAATAGTATAAGTTACTTAATTCATGATTAGTAATGGTCTCTTCTGCTTAAGTATCCTCCATTCTCATCCATGAGATCTAACATTTCCCATATAGTGCTTATGAAAAGTGTCACCATTTTGTAGTCCTTTTAACCATCTTCCCCAGCCAGTCAATGGGTGCTGCTCTCCCCACACTACCAGAGATGATAGCTCATTTGGTTGCAGGTGACAGTTCTCCAAGGCCAGTTCAAAGCACAGCTTCCAATACGTGGACTTGTCTTTGTGCTCTTTTGTGTCTTCTACAAGATCTATGGTCAGATATCCAGTGTCTGCCTCTATTGATGACTCCACTTCCTTAGCACCTAAACTTTTCAGGAAGGGTTACCCTGAATCTTTGATCCACCTGGAAACATATACCAGCAGATTACTAAACAGAGGTTCTAATGACATTTTTGAAGCCTGGGCCCTACAAGTCAAGAAGGATCAAGGCACCTGCCAATGTGCTTTCTGCCCTGGCCCTCCTTTAGCTTCAGTGACATTCTTATCACTAGGAAAAGAAGTGATTTATTTACTACATATACTAATTCAACAACAAACTGTTCCTAGGTCTTGCTTCACTGTCGTTTTAGAAAAGCCCAGTTCCATCAGTGGCAGTCAGGGGTCCTTTAAATATCTCCTATTTTCTCATGTTGGCAGTTTCACTGTTAACACAACTGTCTTCTTTTACTGACTCCATCACACACAAAGAAAACAAGTGTTTCAGACCAGTAATTGTTTTATGAACCTCTCAAACTACAATGTAATTGGAAATTTATTATTATAAGTTGGTAATTAGTGGGATACTGGATTTGGGTAATGGGCTCTTTTAATAGTGCAGAAAAGGCCTCTAACCTCTTTCATCAAATGATGAATTTGGGGCAGAGCTTAGCAATGATCACACCCTCCCTGTCATTCCCTGATTACTTGGTTGGTGCCCTTCTTCCATATTCTCTTAAGCAGGTTATGCCACTTTTCCTAGCAGACAATTCTCCAAAGTCAGAACAGTGACTTATCGAAAAGCCTGTGTGTCTGTTGCTGCCACCTGTTACCGTTCAACTCTGTTTCCCAGGGAGATTTCACCCCCAATCTCCTGTTGGGCCACCTAGAAAACCCTCCTTACACGTTGTTGATGGAGGGTCTCCTGATGCTTCTGAAGCTGTGGCAATATGAACCTAGCAACAACCAAAACTTCCGCTTCTGTGCTTTCACAATCCTTTGTCACTGAAAATATGAATATTTTATGAGCCACATATATTTCAAGAGCAACAGAATTTTCTCCACCCCTCCACCCTCCACCCCTGGTCATCTTTGAAAAGTCCAACAGTAGCAGTCTTTTAATATTTGTTATTTTATCATTTTGTCACTTTCACTGTAAAAATTAAATGTCTTTTGTATTTTGTTTAAGCAGCTACACCAAATGTAAGGAAAACAAGCTTCGTGGATGATACATCATTTCAACAACTTATGGAAGCAATAAGTAATTGAATTTTTATTATTACAAATTAACTCTGTGTGAGAATACTAGATTTGGTAAATATTTCTTCTTCTTATAATACAAAAAATATCTTCTCTCTAATTCAGTTGCATGATTTAATTTGTGTAATGTTTTTGAACAGCATCACTCTCCCTACTGCCCCCTGAATTAGATGCCCTAATCCTCAAATGGTGCTGCTCTCTCCACACTCCCCCAGGGGACTAGACCACTCTTTGCAGCTCACAACTCTCCAAGTCCAATTCAGAATGGTGGCTTTCCCAAGCCCTTATATCTTAACATATCTCTGTACCTCTTTATTCCTAACAAGGTCCAGAGGCAATTATTCAGTCTACCCATCTGGGACTGCCATCTATGATGCTGCCACCCACCAAGTTGTGTCTACAGGGAGGAGGGGTAGCCACTATGTCCTTTGTTCTACTTGCATAACTATCCTTCCTTAGAGCTGAATGAAGGATCTACTGAAGTCTTTGAAGCCTCTGGCCCTGTGAGCCTAAGAACGACCAAGAGCCCTGCCAATGTGCCTTCAGGGTCCTGTGCTTCCTTTGGCTTTGAGTTTTGAGACAAAGTAGCAAGTCACATCCCTGGCAGCAAAAATACTTTATATATACATATATATATTTATAAATACATACATACATACATACATACATACATACATACATACATGTATGAAGCTGTGTACTATTCCCTACTCTTATTCCCCTGGTCTTATTCTAAAAACCTGAGTAACAATCAGTTGTCATTTTTAATATTTGTTATTTTATATTTGCCATGACCATTGTTAAAAATAAATCTCTCTCTCTCTCCTTTTTTAAAGCTCCTCCTCAATACATGAAGAAAACAAGTTTTGCTGACCAGAAATCATCTCAAGAATCTCTGGAATCCAAACGTAATTGAAATTTATGGTCTGAAATTAATTTGTGGAAATAGTGGATTTAGTGGCGTCCTCTGTGTATTACTCAGGATGATGTTGTCATTTTGACATTTTTGCCTATGTCTTATGTTGACTGTGGAACACACACAGGACCAGTACTATGTTTTACATGTAGTCTTTCTTTCTGTTGCTGCATTAGTCACCAAGTTTCCTAACAATATCCACTAGATTCTATCATTGTAGAGCCTCCCTAAATGACCCCAGACACTCAGGGAGCCTCCCTGTTGTCCTGTTTCTTCCCCAAAGTAGTTATGGATAAATGATGCATGGCTTTTGCTCTTAATCATCTATGTATCAGCTGCACTGACATAGGAAGTAACTATAGTCACAGATTCCCAGCCCCCTTCACAGGATACCCACATGCTTTCCATGTGCATTAAAATTTAGGCAATACTGGATTCTGTGTTCCCATGGAAGCAGAATAGAGTATTTGAATGGTGCCCAGAGGAAGTCTTTATCACCACTCTGAGTGTCTTTGGCTAGGTGAAATTGACAGCCAAAGACTCTGCCAGCTCAAGATTTATATTCTTGTCTCCCTAGTTTGGATGGAGCCTTCTTATATTCCCTTTTCTACACCCTGACAATCCTGGTTAGATGCTGTATAATACTCAAAGTAGACCACCTTCATAGTGGCACCCTAGTTAGAGTCTCAGATCTTTCTAGACATACCTTTACCACAGGGTAACCAAGAATGGCATAGGAAGGTGTAAAACTCTAGAAAGATTGCCTTGTGCTCAGTCCCACTGTACAGCCAGGTTGTTGGGCCATTCCTGGGCAAGAAGGGATCAAAGGTAGGGATGACCTAAGATATCTCATTCCAGAGTCTTAAACAGATAGTGAAGCAGTGCTCCCTCTTGTCTGCTCTTCATATTAGCCAAGGTTCAGAATAAGTCATTTGGGAAGCCAAACTATTACCTTTATTTTTGCCTTTCTCGCTACTTTTCCATCTTCCCACTACATCTGTGCTGTTAATGGAGTGACATTTCACTAGTGATTTCCTATAAGTTATATGGCCCTTCTTTTCTGTCCAAGATAACTTTTAATGACAAGCAAACCTATCTCCAGTACACTGCATGTTAGTCAGCTTTATGAATCTGTTACAAAATACCTGAGATAAGTCACTTAAAAAGGGAACAGAATTATTTTACATGAGAAAATCAACCGTAAAAGAAAGATTTAGTCTTACTCATAGCTTTAGAGGTTGCCATTCATGAACATTTGGACCTGTTTCTTTGAACTTATGGCAAGGTGGTACAGCATGATGGATAAGAGGGGGAAACTGCTTACTTCATATCAGACAAAGGTAGGGAATGAGGGCTAGCATCTCAATATACCCTTCAAAGACATGCTTCCCATGACCTATTTTCCTCCAGCTCATTCCCACCTCCTATCATCTTCACTACTCCCAGTAAGTACCATCAACTAAGGATCAAGTCTCATGCACATGAATTTTGAGGTCAATTTTGAGTTGGCCATTAAAAATACTCACTGCTATTTCAGGGGACCTGTGTTATTTCCCAGCACCTACATGGCAGATCACAACTAACTCCAGTTCTGGAGACCCCAACATCCTCTTTGGCCTTTGCAGGCACTGAATATGGTACACTTATACACATGCAGACAAAACACTCATATGCATAAGTAAAATATTTTTTAAAAAATCATCAAAACAATAGTACTATGTGAGAATTTTCTGAACCAAGTAGTTCTTACTGCTACACAAAGAAAAGAAAGTTTAGGCTAATTCTAAATGCATTTGCATAACTTGCTAGGCATCACTACTGTCTTCTTATTTTGGGATGACAGTGCTGAATGTTACTCTGGTATGTATAATGGCATTTCTCATGTAACAAATTCTAACTCCCCTAGCTTATACTCTGCCTCCAAACAGTGTGTGTGTGTGTGTGTGTGTGTGTGTGTGTGTGTGTGTGTGTGGTGTGTGTAACTAGGAAAATGTCCCTACAGTATCAAACATGAGAACAATATTTTGAAACAGTTCCATTGTACAATGGCTACTTCATGTCGGTGAAGCATCAGAAGCAAACACAGGAAAAGGTAAAACTTCATATTGGAAGCATATTCACTGTAAGAAGATATAGTATATAGAAAATATACAGCAGATCATTAAATAATCCAATAAAATGCCAAAAGGCATAAACAGATTTTACGAAGAAAACATACAGATGGCAAATAAGCACATGATTGTTGTTTAACATATTTAGTCATTAAAGAAATTAAAATTACATAATGAGATCATTACATTGCCAGTAAAATGGTAACATTTAAATAACATCAGATGGGATTGGCAAGACAGCTCAGTGGGTGAAAGTTCTTGCCACCTCAATATGAAAGCTTGATGACCCAAGTTCTAGCCCCAGAACTCACATTAAGGTGGAAATAAAAGAATATGTAAAGCTGTCATCTGACTCCTGCACACATACCATATCACATGAACACATAGAAGCACCATACACATAATAACAATAAATCAGTTAAACTAAAATTTAATATCATATGAAGTGATTTTCAATTACTGGAACAACTCAAGTTCCCTTATTCTGCTAGTGAAAATATAAAATGGTATAGCTACCATGGAAAATAGTTTGGCAAGTTAAATTTACATCTATTACATGATCCAGCCATCCCATTCTAGGTATATACCTCAAAGAATCAAAACTGTGTGTTCATGTAAAGACATATACCAGTGCTCGTGACAGCATTATTTATAATAGTCCTAAACTGCAAACAATCAAAATACCCTGTAACAAGTAGGTGGATCAACTTGGAGACATATATAAAAGTCTACTACTCGGTAATAAAATGGAATAAACTCTCAACAGAGGAATAAATCTTGATGAATTTTAAATGATTGTGCTAAATTAAACTAAAAACCATATTCCGTCTTATTCTCATATAATTTTAGATATGGAAAGTAATTTATAATGGTGGTAAGATCAGGTTGCCCGAGAACATGGGTAAACATATAACATGAGTTATAGCAGCATAAGTTATAACAGCATAAACTGTTTATGGTAATGGAAGCCCTTGTTAGTTCTGATGATTGTTTCTTGAGTTTAATATATCAAAATTTAAGAACTTGCACATAGTAATTATATGCAGTTTATTCTACTTCAATTATAATTCAATGAACTTTCAAAAGTACATAATTTTCTTTTTATCTGCTTTAGGATCAAGCCAACATTCTCAAAGTAATATCAAGGTTTTTATTAGGACATCAACAACTTTACCTCAACAGAGGGACTTACAAGATACAGAAGAGCAAAAGGTATAAAGATGTGCACATATGTTTTGTGTTGATGGTTAACATGTATACTTTTTGATTGTATGGGGTAGCACCATTCCTTAACTTGATACTTTCTAATCAGAGAATATGTAGTCCTTGGTAGGTCTTAACCTTTCTGTGACAAGGTATAGTGAATTAGCTTTATGCTTAGTGGACCATGGACTTTAGCAGGGATGAGCTTATACACTGGATGATGGCAATGATCAAGACCATAATGATAATGACAAATACAATAGATAACATTTACTGAGAGTCTACTGCATGTCCTGTCCTGGGCTAAACAAGAAGGAAGGAAAGGATTAAGTTAGGATGGCAAGATGGAAGATAGTTACCACCTAGGTGTAAAGCATGCATAAACAAAAAACTTAAAATATAGCAAAAGATTTTATTTGTACCAAAGTCAATGGGAATATAGAAGATAAAGAGACTAGGTCTTGCCTTGAGAGGTCTAAAGGGGCTTAACTAAAGGCAGGTTTAGTCAATTTAAACCTTGAAATATAAGTAGGGATTTTCAATTTTGATAGATGTAATGATACACTTAGGCAAGTGTATGGGAGTGTTACAAGCATGTTTTTCCTGCCAGCCTGGTCCCACAGCCACACCAGCCCCAAATAACACACAGAAATGTTGTATTACATATAAAGCTGTTGGCCTGTTACTAGCGTTTCTTATTGGCTAGCTCTGTCTTAATATTTACCCATTTCTATCAATCTAAGCACCTCCATGTAGTCTTCTCTTACCAGAGAGAGGGGCCCACATTATTCTCTATCAGTCCTACATTTTGAATCTCCTTCTACCTCTTCCCAAATCCTCCTTGTCTCCTCATCCAACCTATATTGTTTTCCTATTGGCCAACAGGGCTTTATTCATTAACCAATAAGAGAATGACATCTCCCATCATGGGAGCATGAGCCTGTAAAAGTAAATTGAAGCCAGAACCTGGCTGAAGTACAAATTTATCCTCTCAGTAATGGAAACATTGAAACATTTTTTAGTTGGAATGTAGGAGGAAAATGGGAATTATTTGGATTCTAAAAAAAATGATAATCTAGCTGCAGTTTTGTGGAAAGGGTGATAGGAATTAGTGAAAATTTAGTTCCAAGTCTTCTGGGACAGTGGAGATAAAAGGGTAGAATACATGGACTGGGAAGATAGTTCAGTGGCAGAGTGTTTGTTTAGCATGTAAAAGGACCTGTGGTCAATCACTAAGACTGAAAAATAAAAACAGTGCAAGGGCCCACATTAAGGCAGTGGCAGTGAGGTTGAACTAGAGACAACAGGTCCGAGGGATCTCAGGACCTGACCACTGAATAAATGAGTGATTCCTGAGGTAGATGGGGAAGGTAATGATGGTAACAATTTTGTGTGTACGTTTTCACAACTGCTCCCTCTTATAGTGCTTGATCTTACCTCCACATCATAATATTGGGTTGTATTTGTCTATTCTAGTGGCTGCATTTCTTGAAGTCCAGGAATAGTTAATTTTCGTTTCAAGACATGTGCTCAATAAACACTAGATTGCATTGGATTCGAGTCCTCTGAAACAAAGTAAACAACTCTTAAGTTTTTGCAATTGAGTACTGGCCATGTGTTTAGCCAAAATATAAAATATACAAGAGAAGCAAGTTTGGGAAGATGGGGTACTTACATACATTGGGCTTTGTTTTGAACTATTCAGGTGTGGGTACCATGTGAGACATGAGAACTCTGGTATTATGTATTAGCAATGAGAACATTGCTAAGGAAAGAGGTAGAGATTAAGATGTTAGATTATTGTAGAGTAGGTTAACAGTCCTTTTAGAAGCTTAATCAATAATGTGTTTTTCTTTTTAATGTTATACCATATAGCATGATAGAGAAACATCAAGGACATCACATCATTCACATGACAAAGGTGAGAAATGAACAGTATTCATTTTTTCAGTTAAATAACTAATTTTGTAGTTTTTGTGATTATAAAGTTTGTGCTTTCTTTGCTACAAGAAGTTTAAAACTCAGTGGTATTAATGTCACCCCCACATTTCTAAACAGTGGCTATGTGAACAGGCCCTTTGGGGATTTGTAAAGCATAATGATCAGCACAGGAGTTTTGACCTGCTCCATTTGCGACCTGAGCAGGTTCATTCCTCTTTAGGCAACCTGGTGATCCCTTGCTCTTGGGATGTCACCATATTGATGCCAAACTCAGTGCAGACATGCAATTAACATCGCACACTACAGCCCAGAACTCCTGGACTCAAGCAATCCTCCTGTCTCAGCCTCCCGAGAAGCTGGGACTACAGGCATGAACCACCATGTCCAGTGTAAAGTACAATGAAGTTAGGGTCTTTGCTATACCTGTCTTATAGATGGGCCAAGTTCCTCACATATTATACTGTGGTTTGGGAGAATTTTCTACTGCGCTACTTTTCTCACAAACAACATAAATGCCGCCTATCTTCTATCTCCCAAGGGCTGGACTAGAGGTTTCACAAGCCTCTGGTAATTCATACAAAAGTTTCCCAAGCATATTACACACACACACACACACACACACACACACACACACACACACACACACACACACGCCTATCAAGAGTAATAAGACATCATAACCTGGTGGTTATCAAATCCCCCAAATCTACTGTGCACAAAACCAAATGAACCAAAACCCTGTTTCTCCACTCCTTCTATTCTTGCCTAGGCATAAATCCTAATTCATTTTTTACTCTATTCCTTCTATTTCACATCCTAAATTGTCTGTGTTGTGATTTCCTTCTTAAACTCTCACAACCTCTTTGGCTTTTGGTTTGTGTCACTCTGCTCTTTACTCTTGCACTAACTAGACTCTTAAGAGTAGGACATCTTGGGTCAATGGTGGGCCAGTGGAATTTAATAGGAAGAGGGATTTTAAAAGCCATGGAATCATCCTATCTTTGAAGGTTTTACCTTACTTTGTATAAATAATATCTCCTTGTATCTGGTGGTGTATCATTAGTAGTCTAATCTACTAAGTAATGCAGAATCCCAGCAAGGAGGACTGTTTGTTATTTCCATATTCAATAGTACATTTTCTTCACCCTAGGAGTCAAAAGAGTCTCAATTCCTGTTCCGCCTCACTCTACACATGCAACAGAAGTTTCCAGACAATCTCTTCATAATGTTCCAAAACAAGAGGCAAATATTTCTTTTCAAAATACACATAAACAGAGCAAGTGATTTATAAAATTATGATCAAGGTTAATGTAATTATTTCACTTATTAAATGATAATTTTAAAAAAAAAGGCTCTATGTGGTGATAATTTGTTTGTGCTTCAACAAATAAAACTTACCTGAAGATCAGTCTGAGGAATCGTAGGGACAGGATCGCCCCTTTGGTCTGAGAATTCAGAAGAGATGAGAACTAGTAACTGGCTACCCTGCTTCTCTGATCTTTCAGCATTAATCCCTATATCTGACTCTGGGTTTTTATTAATAAAACCAATTAGAATTCACACTACAGCACTATTCCTTGACATTAATGATTCTATAAAAAGAATTAAAATGTGAATTCCAGTAACAGTGATGGGCTACTTCTGCTTGCTGACATTCATTTCTACTAGTTGAGTTTGTGTAGGCAAACTGAACATGTGTAGAATACCATTAACAGTCAGCAAGCTGACAAAAGCAGTGTGCTTTGGGTTTTAAATTTGTTGGGCAGATCTGATTTTGGACATTTGCCTTGTTTCTTTTTGTTGTACTAGAGACTGACTTTGAGGTCTTGTCTACACTAGGAAAGCATTGATCTACACACCCTGATTTTACCTTTTAATTTTGAGTTATGGTCTAAGTTGTTCAGGTTGGCCTCAAATGTCACTCTATGGCTCAGGCGGGGTCAGTCTTCCTCAAGTAGCTGGAATTATAGACCTGGACTCCCTAGACTCAACTTGCCATGATTCTTAATAGTGGTCACCTGAAGTAACTGGAGTGTCTAGTCTTAATAGCCATCAGGTTGTAGGGCTCCTCACTGGTAGACTACAAAAAAAATTTAAGGCATATTCTGTGTCCTGCAGAGGAAATATCCAATTAATTGTAAATTGCTTCTCTTCTACTGTGGCAAAGCCCAGGGACAGCCATATTGTCTCATCTGTCGCCTTCAGCACTGGTATTCAACCATCTTGGGAAGTTAGCAGGAGATATTAAGAGTGAAATCTCTGGGCTCAACATAGATTGCTTCTACTGCAGTGTTTCTCAAACCTCTTCATACCGTGACCCTTTAACACAGCTCCTCATGTTATGGTGGCCTCCAATCATAAAATTATTCCGTTACTATATTGTAACTGTAATCTTGCTACTATTAGGAATCATAATGTAGATATCTGGTATGTAAGATATCTGATATGCAACCCCCATAGGAATAGTGAACCACAGGTTAAAAATCACTACTGTAGGGAATGCTAAGATGAAGCTTGACTGAATTACTAAGATTCTGATAAGACATGCCAAGCACCTGCACACACATCACCCTGTTATCTAAGAGAAGCTATTGCTTCAGCAAAAGCACAATTTGGTAACTACTTGCCTTTGTGGAAGAGAAATGGAATTACAAGAAAAAGACTGGGGTCAAATAAGCAATAAAAATTAAAACAGCATTTATGGGATGTGTACTGTACACCAGGTACTACATTAATACCTACACATTCTTAGTTAACCCTCCAAATGATTTAATGAAGTTGTTAGTATTTTTATTCACTAGCCTTCATATAAAGTCTCAACATGGTAAATTAACTGCTTTTCATGAAGAAGAGGGTATTAGAATACCAATGAGAAATGTATCTTGAACAAGGAAGAGGCAATGAAGCCTGTGTGCATATGTGTACACACACACGCACACACACACACACACACACACACACACACACACACACACACACACACTACTGACAGAGAAACACAGAGTGCGTGTAATTTAATTAAAACATTCTAAATAGATCATTTAAATTGTCTTTGTGATGCTGGGGTTGTTGAGTCCAGGGCCTTGTACAGTCTAGATAAATGTTCATCCACCAAGCTACACTTCGAGCCCTGATCACAATTTACTGTTTCTCCACAGTATACTTTGCACTTATTGGGGGGAAAAAATACCTCGAGCATGAATTAAGCTCTAATCAGTATTATTTCCTTTCTTCTTTTCTTTCTTTTTTCTTATTTAGAGAATCCTGTTTAATTCTTGACTTTACTCAGGTCTGTGTATAATTGACAAATCTCACCACAGGAGACCTGTTAACATGAGCTCAATGGGTACTCACTTTAATATGAATACCCAGAAATATTTTATAAAATTTACTTGTGGAACTAGATGATGGAAAAACATATTAAATTGTGTTCAAATGGAAAGAAACTAATGATATGCAAACAGATGAACAAACACATAAGGCATTTATTCAACAAATATTAGGTTATTCCATTTTTCTCTATGTACCAGACACTGTAAAGTAAGTACAATATGGAAGAGTAAGTACTATACCAGTAAGGTATGTAGGATGCTTCAGAAGCACTGACAGACGACACCTCAGCATATTTCAAGGTAAGTTCTCTGGAGAAAATGGTATGAGCTGAACAAATCCTGAAAGGGTGAGAGGTAAAAGCAGACACTAGAGTTCCAGGTAAGGGAAGTGCTGTCGGGACAAACCATGAGGTAAGAGAGAAAAGACTTCCTGGGAGTCTTTGGAGGATGAAAATAGAGCAATGACAGCAGGGAAGTATCTATGAACAACATAGTAGGTTATTTGATAATTATATAGGAATGCTGTCGAGAGCATATTTTACTTATTCTACTTTCATAGAGATTACTTCTTTGTAGTGGCACTGCCATCGCTTATAACCTCTCAGATCTAAGTTAAAATAGTAAATAAAATATTGGCAAAGTATGTTAGTCATTTCCATCTTTCCATCTATTTCTATGCCCCCTTTATACCCAGGGCTTTCACTCCCCTTTCTCCCCATGTGGCTTCTGTGAATCTGGACGAATATCTCCTCCACCTAACTAGTCAAAGTAGCATCTCTGCTTACATCATGTGGTTATTAGTTTCCTAGTGAGAGTAAACAATTCCAATCTATAGTATTAACCACTGTTACCCTACCTTACGCATATTTTTCTAGTGATGAAAATTAAAGACTAGAGAGGGTTTTATGTTTATTCTATGGGCATCTCAGCCCTCAAGCACTAATCTGTTTTGGCAGTGCTGTGTTCTCTATAACCTTGAGTAATACATCACATGTGTGAAGTAACTTTCAATGCAACACACAGAGCACCATCATGTTTTAAATATCTAACAAACCAAATGAGGTGCAGGATAAGCTTTATAAGTCCCAAACTATGGTGCAGATGTGTGGGCAAAGTGAAGTAGTGTATGTGGCAATAACCAGTGTTGACATTCAGACTAAGATTCCTTGAAGAGTTGGAGCTAAGAACTCATGAGCATCAGTTTTCAATGTGTGAGTGTTCATAGCATTCAGCAATGGCATAGGAAGAAAATGACTAGGTCAACAAATGTCAGCCCACAGAGTGGGAAAAAATCTTTACCAATCAACAGGGACCATCCACTACCCAGACCCTGCCTTCCCCTCATCCTTGGCCCTGCTGTGGCCTCTGCTTGAGAGACCTCCAAGAGAGGTTGGATCATCCAGAGCTACAGACATAGAACACCTGACCCACCTACACCCACCAGGAGAGCCAGATAGAGAGAGAGACTCCATCTACACACACTGGAAGAAGCAATACAAGAAAGTGGCAAGAATACAAAATACAAGAAAACAACCAACAATAGATAGACCAGTATGACACCACCAGAATTCAGGGACTCTATACCAAATAAACCTGAACATAACAAAGCAGATGAAGCAGAAGAGAATGACATTAAAAAATAACCTCATGAACATGATAGAGGCCCTCAAAGATGATATGAGAAAATCCCTTAAAGAAATGGAAGAAAAAGCCAACAAATAATCGGAAGAAATAGAGGAAAATACCAAGCAAAAATGCAAGAAATGAAAAAAAAAATCTCTTAAAGAAAGCAAGGAAAGCCAAGAAAAAGGCAATCAAACAGATGAAGGAAACAATTCAAACACTTAAAGATCTGAAAATTGAAATAGAGACTATAAAGAAAAATCAAACTGAAGGAATGCTGGAAATAAAAAAAAACTGGGTAAATAATCAGGAACTATAGATGCAAGCATAACCAAAAGAATACAAGAGAACAAAGAAAGAAGCTCAGGCACTGAAAATGAACTAGAGGAAACAGATTCATCAACCAAAGAAAACTTTAAAGACAACAAACCCTTAACATAAAAATCCAGGAAATGTTGGACCAAGCCTAAGAATAATAGGCATAAGGGTCTGTAGAGAATGTGGAGAAAGGGGAACACTCCTACACTGCTGGTGGGAGTGCAAACTTCTATGCAATTTTGTAGAGCAGTATGGCAGTTCTTCGGGAAAGGGGAATCAGTCTACCACAGGATCCAGCAATCCCACTCTTAAGCACATACCCAAATAATCCACATACATGCAACAAAGACATCTGTTCAACTATGTTCATAGCAGCATTATTTGTAATAGCAAGAACCTGGAAGCAACCTAGATGCCCCTCAACTGAAAAATGGATAAAGAAGATGTGGCACGTTATAAAATGGAATACTACTTTGTGGGGGGGGGCAAAAAACAATGGAATCTTGAAATTCCCAGGCAAATGGATGGAACTTGAAGAAACCATCCTGAATGAGGTGACCCAGGCACAAAAGAGGAACATAGTATGTACTCACTCATATGTGGATTTTAGACATAGACCAAAGGATCACCAGCCTCTAATTCATGCCACCAGAGAAACTAGGATACAAGGAGGATTCTAAGAAATTCCCCTTACAGAAAGGGAAAGGGACAGATCCTATGAGCATATTGAGAAGGGGGTCTGATGGGAGATGTTATTCTGTATATATGTTTCTCATACTGGTTAATAAAGCTCTGTGGCCAATAGAAAACTAGATAGGCGGGGCTAGGAGACTAGGAGGAAAGAGGAAGTGGGAAGGTGGAGTCGAGATGTAGCCCAGGGAAGAAGCAGGACGCCTGCCGCAGCTCCCCAATAAGACGACCATGTGGAAGTACTTAGATAAGTAGAAATGGGTTAATAATTAAGGCAGAGCTAGCCCATAAACAATAATGGTAACTGGCCAACAGGATTGTATCAAATACAGAGTTTCTGAGTGTTATTTGGGGCACATGTGGTTGTGGGACCATGGCTGCAGACCAGCGGCAGCCAGCGGGGAAGAACCTGCCATAACATAATGGTGTCAGAAGGTTAAACCCCTTCTTTTACTTTAGATAGAAAAGAGGAGATGATGGGAGATGTTATTCTGTATATATGTTTCTCATACTGGTTAATAAAGCTCTGTGGCCAATGGGATAGCTAGATAGGCAGGGCTAGGAGACTAGGAGAAGGAAAGAGGAAATGGGAAGGAGGACTCAAGATGTAGCCCAGGGAGGAAGCAAGATGCCTGCTGCGGCTCCCCGATAAGATAACCACGTGGAAATACTTAGATAAGTAGAAATGGGTTAATAATTAAGACAGAGCTAGCCCATAAACAATAACGGTAACTGGCCAACAGGATTGTATCAAATATAGAGTCTCCTGCGTGTTATTGGGGGCTGGCACGCCAGACCAGCGGTGGGCAGGCTGGCCAGAAAACAACAAGCTTCAGGGGTCAGTGAGTGGAGAGGGGATAGGAGAAAGATAAGGGAAGAAGAGGAAAGTACGTGGGACTAGGAAGAGTGAGTCAGGGGAGGAATAGGTGAGAGAGAGAGAGAGAGAGAGAGAGAGAGAGAGAGAGAGAGAGAGAGAGAGAGAGAGAGAGGGAGAGAGGGAGGGAGGGAGGGAGGGAGGGAGGGAGGGAGAGAGAGAGAGAGAGAGAGAGAGAGAGAGAGAGAGAGAGAGACCATAAAAGAAGGATCCATTAGAGGTTTGAAGAGAAAACTGACTCTAGAGAAATGTCCATAGACCTACAAGACTGACCCCAAATAACTATTTGAGCAACAGTGAAAAGGCTACCATAAAGGTACTTCCCTGATAATGAGACTGATCACTAACTTATCCACCATCATAGAGCCCTCATCTAGTAGCTGATGGAAACAGAAGCAGACACCCACAGCTAAACACTGAGCCAAACTGGAATCCAGATGCAGAGAGAAAGGACAAGACCAAGCTATAGAAAGACATAGAGACAGCTGACCTGAACAATGAGGAGCTAATGGGTCCCCAGACTGATAGCTGGAAATCCACCAATGGACCGACTCTGACCTCCTGGACATGGGTCTCATTTAGATGGCCTGGGCAGTCTAAGGGACCTCTGACAGTGGAACCACTGGTGCACAAAAGGACTTCGGGGGCACAATCCCCATGGAGGGATACTCCCTTAACCTAGAGGGAGGAAGGAGGGCCTAGTCCCTACTCCAAATGACATGACACATTTAGATGACTCCTCCAGGAAGGCATCACCCTACATGTGGAGTGGGGCAAGAATGGGATTGGAGGGTAGACAGGGGGCATGGAAGGGTGAGAGGGAGGGAGGTTTGGAGAGGGAACTGGGATCAATATGTAAAATAAGATAAATAAATTAAAGCATAATAGGCATAGAAGAAGTTAAAGAAGCCCAACTCATAGGTGCAGAAAATATATTCAACAAAATCATTGAAGAAAACTTTCCCAATCTGAAGAAGGACATGCCTTTGAAAGCACACGAAGCATACCAAACACCAAATAGACTGGAAAAATAAAAATCCCTCACCACCTAATAATCAAAACACCTAACATACAGAATAAAGAAAAAATATTAAGAGGAGCAAAGGAAAAAGGCCAGGTAATATGTTAAGGCAGACCTACACACGCAGGACCACCCTGAATCCCCACCTGCCTGATATCTGACTCCCACCGCTGGTCCTCTGCTGGAGCTCTGGACCCCGGCCAGAGATCCGCCTATCCTGGCAGAACCATCCTGAGACCCTGCCTGCTGGATCTTTGTCCACCTTCCCTGGGCCTCTGCTGGAGCCTGATCATTGACCCCCATCCCTGAGCCCCTGCCTGATGAGACCTCCTAGAGAGCGTGGACTACCCAGAGCTACAGACATCGAACTTCTGACTCACCTAAGCCCACCAGAGGTGTACCAGAGAGAGGGGGGAGGGAAAGAGAGAGAGATCCCACCTGCACCCACTGGAAGAAACGATGGAAAGACGGCAATACAAGAAAACATCTAACAATAGAAGACAAGCATAACATGACCTCAATATAGGGACTCTACACCAACTAGAGCTGAACACTCCAAAGCAGATGAAGCAGAAGAGAATGACTTAAAAAATATCTTCTAAAAATGATAGAGGCCCTTAAAGATGATGTGAGAAAATCCCTTAAAGAAATGGAAGAAAAAAACAAACAAAATATTGGAAGAAATGAACGAATCTCTTAAAGAAAGTACAGAAAGCCAAGGAAAAACAAACAGGTGAAGGAAACAGTTCAAGACTTAAAAACTGAAATAGAGACAAGAAAACACAAACTGAAGGAATTCTGGAAATAGAAAAACTGGGCAAACGATCAGGAACTGCAGACACAAGCATAACAAACAGAATACAAGAGATGGAAGAGAGATTGTCAGGCGCTGAAGATAAACCAGAGGAAATAGATTTACCAACCAGAGAAAATCTTAAATATAACAAATCCTTAACACAAAACATCCAGGAAATATGGAACACCATGAAAAGGCCAAAACTAAGAATAATTGGCATAGAGGAAGGTGAAGAAGCCCAGCTCAAAGGTGCAGAAATCATATTCAACAAAATCATCGAGGAAAACTTTCCCAATCTGAAGAAGGACATGACCATGAAAGTACAAGAAGTATACCAAACACCAAATAGACTAGACCAAAGCAAAAAGACCCCTCGACACAATAATCAAAACACCCAACATACAGAGTAAAAAAAGAATAATAAGAGCAGCGAAGGAAAAAGGACAGGTAACATATAAAGGCAGATCTATCAAAATTGCACCTGACTTCTCCATGGTAACTCTCAAGGCCAGAAGGTCCTGGATAGATGTTCTACAAGTACTAAGAGTCCACAGATGCAAGCCCAGGCTACTATACCCAGCAAAACTCTCAATCTCTATAGATGGAGAAAACAAAATATTTAATGACAAAGCCAGATTTTTACAATACATATCTACAAATCCATCCCTACAGAAAGTTATGGAAGGAAAACTCCAACCCAAGGAAGTTAACTACACTCACAAAGACATAGCCAATAGATAATCTCACTTTACTACATCCCAAGGGTAAAGCAGGGCAAATATATTCACAATACCACTGCCAACAACAAATCTAAATCAAACAAGTATTAACAATCAATGGTCCTTCCTTCCCCGCAACATTAATGGTCTTAACTCACATAGAAAAAGACACAGGCTAACAGAATGGATATGAAAACATTATCCATTCTTCTGCTGCATGCAAAAAAACATATCTAAGCTTCAAAGACAGACATAACCTCAGGGTAAAGGGTTGGGAAAAGATTTTCCAATCCAATGGACCCAAGAAGCAAGCAGGTGTGGCTATCCTAATATCTAATGAGTTAGACTTCAAACCAAAATCAATCAAAAGCGATGAAGAAGGTCATTTCATATTCATTACAGGAGAAAGCCATCAGCACAACTTCTCAATTCTGAACATTTATGCTTCAAATACAAAGGTGCCCATATTCGTAAAAGAAATGCTACTAGGCCAGGGTGCATGTCACAAGGGAAAGAGGGTAGAGGGAAGGAGGGAAGGAGAAATGGAGGGAGGGAGGGAGGAAGGGAGAGGAAATTGGGATCCACATGTAAAATTTTTAAATTATATTATTAAAAATGCTGCTGGATTAATTCAAAAAATATAAGCCTAAGGACAAGTTACTAGGAAATGAAAAGCTGTGGATCCCTTTCAGACTAATGTGGTTTGATCGAGCAAGACCCTCTGAAGCAACGTTAATGGGACAATGCAGCCTTGCAGACCACTACAGCCAGGATTTCTGCGTCTTCTTAGGATTCCCCCATGACAGCGCCCCCTACCAGCAGGAAGCAGCTTGGAAAGAATGATGCTCAAATTCCCAAATATTGTTTATAAATGTTTGTTTTCATTTTTTAAAAAGGCATGTATAACTATGTCCAACATGAAATAAATAAATGAAAATAAAGGAAAAAAAATTAAAAAAAAACGCTACTAAAACTCAAAGCTCACAGAAAACCTCACACATTCAGTAGGAGACTACAACACCCCACTCTCACCGCTAGACAGGACCACCAATCAGAAACTTAATAAAGAAACAAAAGAACTAACAGAAATTATGTCTCAATTGTGTTTAACAGACATCTATAGAACATTCCATCCAAACACAAAAGAATATACCTTCTTCTCTGCTCCACATGGAACCTTCTCTAAAATCAACCACATACTAGGCGACATAACAAACCTCAACAGATACAAAAATACTGGGATAGTCCCCTGTACCTTACCAGACCACCATACTTTAAAGTTGGAATTCAACAACAACACAAATCGCAGAAACCCTACAAACTCATGGAAACTGAGCAATGTGCTATTGCACCATACCTGGCTCAAAGAAGAAATAAAGAAAGAAATTAAGGACTTCCTAAAATTCAACAAGAATGAGGACACGACATATCCGAACTTATGGGACACCAAAAATAAGCAAACTCACCCTGGAGGAGTAGACACCAGGAAATAATCAATTTGAGGGCTGAAATCAATAAAATAGAAACCAGGAAAACAATACAAAAGAACCAATGCAACAAAGAGTTGGTTTTTTGAGAAAAATCAACAAAATAGACAAACCTTTATCCAAACTAACCAAAAAGCAGAGCAAGAACATACAAATTAACAAAATCAGAAACGAAAAGGGGGACATAACAACAGACACTGAGGAAATCCAGACAATTTTCAGGTCATACTTTGAAAACATGTACTCCACAAAGTTTGAAAATTCAAAGGAAATGAACAAATTTCTGGATAACTATCACTTACTAAAATTAAATCAAGAACAGATAACCAACTTAAATAGACCTATAACCCCCAATGAAATCAAAACAATCATCAAAAGCCTTCCAACCAAAAAAGCCCAAGGCCAGATGGTTTCAGTACAGAATTCTACCAGAAATTCAAGGAAGATCTAATACCAATACTCCTCAAATATTTCCACACAATAGAAACAGAAGGTTCATTATCAAAATCTTTTTATGAAGCCACAATCACCTTGGTAATGAAGCCACACAAAGACACAATTAAGAAAGAAAACTACAGACCAATATCCCTCATGAACATTGATGCAAAAATACTCAATAAAATACTAGCAAACCTAATCCAAGAATACATCAGAGAAATAATCCACCATGACCAAGTAGGCTTCATCCCTGGGTTGCAGAGATGGTTTAACATATGAAAATCCATCAATGTGATCCACCATATAAACAAACTGAAAATGAAAAACCACATGATCATTTCCATAGATGCTAAAAAAAGCTCTCGACAAAATTCAACACCCTTTCATGATAAAGGTCTTGGAGAGATCAGGGATAACAGGAACATACCTAAACATAATAAAAGCAATATACAATAAACCAACAGCCAACAACAAACTGAATGGAGAGAAGCTTAAGGCGATTCCTCTAAAATTAGGAACAAGACAAGGCTGTCCTCTCTCTCCATATCTCTTCAATATTGTACTTGAAGTTCTAGTTAATGCAATAAGACAACAAAAGGAGATCAAGGGGATACAAATAGGAGAGGAAGAAGTCAAACTTTCACTATTTGCAGATGATATAATAGTTTACATAAGCGACCCAAAAAAACTACCAGGGAACTCCTACAGCTGATAAACACCTTAAGTAAACTAACAGGATACAAGATAAACTCAGAACAATCAGTAGCCCTACTTTATTCAGACAACTAAGGGGCTGAGAACGAAATCAGAAAAACAATACCCTTTACAATAGCCACAAACAACATAAAATATGTTGGGGTAACACTTACCAAACAGTGAATGACCCATATGATAAGAATTTTGTGTCTTTAAAGAAAGAAATTAAAGAAAATACCAGAAAATGGAAAGATCTCCCATGCTTTTGGATAGGTAGGGTAAACATAGTAAAAATGTCAATCTTGCCAAAAGCAATCTACACATTCAATGCAACCCCCATTAAAATCCCAGCACAATTCTTCACTGGCCTTGAAAAGATAATAATCAACTTTATATAGAAAAACTAAAGACCCAGGATAGCCAAAACAACCCTGTACAATAAAGGAACATCAGGAGGCATCACCATCCCCGACTTTAAGCTCTACTACAGAGCTATAGTGCTGAAAACAGCCTTGTATTGGCACATAAATAGACAAGTAGACAAATGGAATCGAATCAAAAATCCTGACATTAATGCACACACCTACGAACAAATTTTTGATAAAACAACTAAAAGTATACAATGAGAGAAGGAGAGCATCTTCAACAAATGTTGCTGGCACAACTGGATGATGGTGTGTAGATGATTGCAGATAGACTCATGTCTATTGCCATGCACAAACCTCAAGTCCAAATGGATCAAAGATTTCAACATAAATCCAGCCACACTGAACCTCTTAGAAGAGAAAGTGGAAAGAACCTTTGAAGAAATTGGTACAGGAGACCACTTCCTGAACATAACCTCAGTATCACAGACACTGACATTGACAATTAATAAATGGGACCTCCTAAACCTGAGAAGCTTCTGTAAAGCAAAGGACACAGTTGCAAGACCAAATGGCAGCCCAAAGACTGGGAAAAGATCTTCACCAATCCTACATCTGACAAAGGGCTGGTCTCCAAAATATACAAAGAACTCAAGAATCTAGTCAACAAAACACCAAATAACCCTATTTAAAAATGGAGTACAGAACTGAAGAGAGAACTCTCAATAGAGGAAACCAAAATGGCTGAAAGAAACTTAAGAAATTGTTCAACATCCTTTGCTATCAGGGAAATGCAAATCCAAACAACTTTGAGATACCATCTTACTCTGCCGAATGGCTAAAATGAGAAACACCAATGACAACTTATGTTGAAAAGGTTGTGGAGAAAGGGGAACAGTCCTACACTACTGGTAGGTGGGAGTGCAAACTTATACAGCCATTTTGAGATCAGTATGGGAGTTCCTCAGGAAAATGGGAATCAGTCTACCACAGGACCCAGCAATCCCCCTGTTAGGCATATACCCAAATGATCTACATCCATGCAACAAAGACATGCTCAACTATGGCCATAGCAGCATTATTTGTAATGTCAAGAACCTGGAAGCAACCTAGATGCCCCTCAACTGAAGAATGGATAAAGAGATGTGGCACAGGATACAGAAACCCACAAAGATGGCTAACCTGAAAAGGGGGGAGCTAATGGACCCCCAGACTGATAACTGGGAAACCAGCATTGGACCAACTTAGACCCCCTGAACATGGGTCTCAATTAGAAGGCCTGGCCAGTCTAAGGGTCCTCTGACAGTGGAACCAGGATGTATCCCTGGTGCTCAAAAGGACTTTGGGAGCACATTCTCCATGGAGGGATACTCCCTTAACCTAGAGGCAGGAGGGAGGGCCTAGCCCCCACTCCAAATGACTTGACAGGTTTTGCTGATCCTTCCTGGAAGGAATCACCCTTGCAGTCAGTGGGAGCAGGATGGGATGGGAGCAGGGTCAGGGGGCATTAGAGGGAGGGAAGGAAAGAGGGAGAAGGAACTGGGATTGATATGTAAAATAAGAAAAAATAATATTAATAAAAAATAGATGTGGCACATTTACACGATGGAATACTACTCAGCAAAAAAAAAAACCAATGGAATCTTGAAATTCACAGGTAAATGAATAGAACTTGAAGAAACCATCCTGAGTGAGGTAACCCAGTCATAAAAAGAGAAACATGGTATGTACTCACTCATATATGGATTTTAGACATAGAGCAAAGGATCACCAGCCTTCAATTCACACTTCCAGAGGAACTAGGACACAAGGAGGGCCCTAAGAGATTCATACAAGTTCCCTCATAGAATAGGAAAGGGACAAGATCTCCTGAGCATATTTGGAGGCATAAGTGGGGAGTGAGTGGAGAGGGAGTTAGGAGAAAGAGAAGGGGAGAAGAGGAGGGGAGAGGAGAACATGAGGGACCAGAAATTTTGAGTCAGGGGACCAATAGACTAGAGCAAGAAAAGAGACACCATAATACAGGGAACCATTATAGGTTTGAAGAAAAAACTGACAGTATAGAAATGTCCAGAGACCTATAAAGACAACCCTAACTGACAATCTGAACAACAGTGGAGAGGCTACCTTAAATGCCCTTCTCTGATAATGAGATTGATGACTAACTTATATGCCATCCTAGAACCCTCATCTAGTCGCTAATGGAAACAGAAGCAGACACATACAGTTAAACACTGAGCTGAACTCCTGGAATCTAGTTGCACAGAGGGAGGAAAGATGAGCAAATGGGTCAAGACCAGGATACAGAAACCCACAGAGACAGCTGACCTGAACAAGGGGGGGCTGATGGACACCAGGCTGGAAATCCAGTATTGGACCGATTCAGGCCCCCTGAACACGAGTCTCAGGCCTGGGCAGTCTAAGGGACCTCTGACAGTGGAACCAGGTGCACAAAAGGACTTTGGGAGCACATCCCCCATGGAGGGATACTCCCTTAACCTAGAGACAGGCGAGAAGACCTAGTCCCTACTCCAAATGACTTGACAGAGTTTGATGATCCCTCCTGGAAGGCCTCACCCTCCCTTTGCAGTGGGTGGGGAATGGGATGGGAGGGAGTTCAGGGGGCATGGAAGGGAGGGAGGGAGAGGGAACTGGAATTGATATGTAAATATGTAAATATGTAAATATGTAAAAATAAGAAAATAATAATAATATTCAAAAAAGAAAATGACTAGGTCAAACATTTTGTCAGTCTAGAGTGGGAAATGTAAAAAGGTGTATGTAAAAAAGTGTATAGGAGAAAAAAGAAGAATAAATAAAACAGCCATGGATAGACCTTTGTCATAATTGGTTCTAAGGTAGAGCACTGATGTGGTGATTCAGAGGTGCTGTGTTCAAATCCCATCCAGCTGCTACAATAAGTATATTCAGCAGTAAGCTGGATTATGAACAAAATCAGGAGGTATTACACCTCAAAGCTACAGGTTAAAAAAACACAGATAAGGGCACCAATTAGAATTAAAGATAAGATATTAACAGGGATTAGACAAACTACTAAATTTTAGTCTTGCCAAGTTAGTTGTAAATGGGTAGTGGCTGATCAACCAAGTGAGGATACTGTTTGGGTGATTTTTGAACTAAAGTGTGGTTATATGAAGCTCAAGTGTAAATTCTATTTACAGTTTCATATGACAAACTAAACTGTGAAAAAATGTGCCTGTCTTGAGGGTTTCTGAAGTGATTGTCATTAATATCGCTGTTTCTGACCAAGGGAGATATGTAAATGGGGTAAGCACTTGCCAATCAAGTATAATGACCTGATTTGAAGTCCCTAGAACCCATATAAAGCTGAGAGCAGTAGTGTATACCTAAAATCCAGTGCTCTAAAAAGGAGATGGGAGTCAAAGACAGGAGAATCCCCACAAGCTCACTAACCAGCTAGTCTGAGTTACACAGCAGCAAACAACAAAGGGATCTTTAACACAAGTCCTAGTAGGTCTTAATAATAAAAGCCTGGAGTCAGTAATAGAGGAAAATGTTGACAGATCTCAGAGATGAAGTAGCACCTTACCTACTCAAATGTCCAGCTCAAAAGAGACTGAGTTCCTGTCTCCTCCCACCTATCACTTCCTCCCTTCACCTAGCCATATCATGTCCTGTCCATCTATAAAGACCTCCAGACCTATATGGTTAACTAATGGCTAGTTCCACCCTCTTATCTTCAGGCAAGCTTTATTTTTACAAACAAGATATCACCACAGGGACCCTGTCTCAAGAAAAGTGGAAGGTGAGGGGTAACAACCAAGGTTATCCTCTGACCTCCACACAAGTACTATGGTACACAAATGTCCACATTCAAGCACAGACACACAGACAGGCACACAAATGTGCACACTCACACAAACACAGACAGACAGAGAGAGAGAGAGAGAGAGAGAGAGAGAGAGAGAGAGAGAGAGAGAGAGAGAGAGACTCACACTGCACCATAAACACACATCATACACAGAAAAAATATTTTATTTTTTTAAAGATTTATTTAATATGGATACAGTGTTCTGCCTGCATGTATCCCTGCAATGATGACAAGAAGAGGGCACCAGAATGCATTGTAAATGGTTGTAAGCTAACATGTGTTCCAGGCAATTGAACTCAGGACCTCTAGAAGAGCAGCCAGTGTTCTTAACCACTGAGCCATCTCTCCAGCCCCAGAAAAGTATATTAAAAGAGATTTTTTTTAAAAAAAATATTGCTTCCTTAAAGAAGTAGAATAGGCATCATAAATTATCTTAATGTTTGGCACTTTATGTAGCATTCTTAACATATAGGCAGACATATCAGAAAGAGCCACCTTAGAGAGAAAGAGAGAGGGGGAAGGCGGAGGAGAGAGAGAGAGAGAGAGAGAGAGAGAGAGAGAGAGAGAGAGAGAGAGAGAGAGAGAGAGAGAGAGAGTGCAAGTAGTGGGGTGCGAGTGACAAAAAGTACAATATATACAAGCAAAAAATTGCCAAAGGATTAAAGTAAGTAAATCATAAAAAGAACCACCTTACATGGAAAATCAATCATCCTATCACTCATAAGAGAACTGTCCTGTACAACAGCCCATACATTTGTATTTTCTCCTCACTGGATTCCAACAAAATGATTCAACACAACTTCTTGATTGTATCTGGTATTAAAACTAGGTTGTATGGATTTTTCATGAACCTTTTCTCAAGTTAGCGTTGTTTTCCTTTCCCTCTATTTAAATGCATGCTTTTGGGACAAAGAGCTTGTGGGGTCACATTGCAACGGATAGAGGAATCACTGGATGCCATATGCTGCCTTAGTATGAGGCATGGGCTAAGGTACAGAGAGAAACAGAGAGAGGAGAAGAGAGAAAGCATTCTGTGCAAGGGATCTATATAAAAAGAACCTTGTACCCGTATTGGCCTGAGACACTGGGTCTTAGAAAAGTAAACTAAAGGAAGCCAGGGTGAAAACTACATTAGCTTTTCCACTTTTGGTTCTACACTGCGAAAGAACAGTCATCTGAGGGTGGGCTACTGCTACCTAAAGTTGTGAGACTCTCTTTCCTGACCAAGAGTTAGGTTGTAATTTCTCACTGTGGCTGTACTTCTCCAAATTGAATTGAAGGCCTTTAGAGAAAAGGTAAATTCAATAGTATAAAGTGTGTGCCAAGTGAAAACGAAGATGGACTGCCAGTATTCCTCTGGGAAAGTCAAAGAAGAGAGGCAAAATATCCATGTTAGCAGAAAAATATGACAATAATTCAGAATTGCAGCCTTAGGCCTAGTTTTTAAACTTTTTAGCCTACAATATACATTATTACAATCATTCTCTTGCTTATTACAACTTAGTAAACAGCATTTCTGTGTGGTAATAATTCTGTCTAGGATACAGACCAGAGTGTTGTGACACTTAGAAAGAGCTCTGTGTAATTCAGTATTAAATACAAATAGAAACATATCATATTAATCCATAGTTATCAAGTTGTTATCTTCAGACCATTTCCTATTGTGAGAGGTGACTGTGAGTTTTGAGGAGATGGGTAGAAAGTAATCATGAGGAGCAGGCTATTCTCTCTCTCTCTCTCTCTCTCTCTCTCTCTCTCTCTCTCTCTCTCTCTCTCTCTCTCTGTATCTGTCTCTCTGTCTGTCTGTCTCTCTCTCTCTCTTTTTCTCTTTCTTTCTGCCCCCTCTCACCTTTTCATCTCTTGTCCTCTCCCATCTCCTCTCTTCCCAGATCACTAACTACAGAGTAAACATGATTAATATGTCTCAGCAGTAGTGTAATATCATAAGATGGTACATATCAATAACTATAGCATTCTGAAGGGTGGACAAGAGGATTGCCATTAGTAGCCAAGCCGAGCTACACAGTGAGAGTTAGCTTAGGATACAGAGTGAGACCCTGTCTCAGAATCACTCACAGGGGCCGGAGAGATGGATCGGTGCTTAAGAGTACTTCCTGCTCCTCCAAAAGACCCATGTAAGGCAGCTCATAACCACCTGTAACTCAAGCCTCAAGGGATCTGACACTCTTCTGGCCTCTGAAGGCACACACAAATATGTCATACACACAGAGAAATATATTAATATTAATCATAATAGTAAATATTTAAAACACAAAATAATATTCCCCCCAGAAAATAGTCTTATTTAATCCAAACCATTTGTTTTATATGAACCTAAAGTGTTCTGCCAATATATTGCCTTTAACCATACAGTTGTATGCCCTCAATAATCAGTGCTGAAAGAAAGTCTCCAAGGGCTTTTGAACCAAATAAGTAAGTCATTGCTCTAGAGTACAAACTTTCATCTGATGTTCTAAAGAAATATTTTACAATCATGCTGTATAGTTTTATGTCAACTTGACAAGAGAGCCCCATTTAAGGAAATGCCTCCATAAGATCCAGCTGCAGGCAAGCTTTTAGGGCATTTTTAAAATTAGTGATTGATGAGGGAGGGCCCAGACCACTGTAGGTGGTCCCATCCCTGGCCTGGTGTTCCTGGGCTCCACAAGAACGCAGACTGAGGAAGCCATTATGAGCAAGCCATTAAGCAGCATCCCTCCACAGCCTCTGCTTCAGCTCCTGCCTCCAGGTTCCTGTCCTGACTCCCTTCAATGATGAGCAGTGATGTGGAAGTATAAGCCAAATAAACCCTTACCTCCCCAACTTGCTTTGTTCATGGTGTTTTGTCAGAGCAATAGAAAACCTAACTAAGATACCTATGTTCTTTCTATTCCTTGGTGAATAGCAGTTTGTAAGCTCAGCTTTCTCAGTGTAAGCTGGCATAACAGCCTACAATTGGCTTCATTGGCTTAAGAAATAAATGGGTGAAGTGACATTGTTTCCAGCATGACATGTATTATGATCAAGAAGAAACCACCAAAAATGTACTTTATCACAATTTCATTTAAGCAACATCCACCATGCTAATGGTGAACCACTTTCTCAAATACCTGCTAGAGCTTTGAACACAGCAACAAATCCTCTAGTCTATAACAGATGTAATATTGTTGCACCTAGTAATATTAGAACCATATTTTAAAAATTTACTGATCTGTCAAAACAGAAGAAAACATATTAACTTTTAACACTGAGAGTAGCACCATTCCAGAAGGAAAGCTGTCCCTAAACACACTATCAGAGCAAAACCCTCAGCTTATTCTGTCACTTGAAAATCTTTGTTCACTTCAGCCTAGATTTAATATCAAAGAAATACCACGTAAAATATGAGGGAACTATTATGCAGTCCATATCAACAAATTTAGATATGTTTGTTACTTCCAAACAAAAGTGCTTCTGTTATGATGATAGTTATATTGGTTGTCAACTGGACAAGATCTGGATTCACCCTGGAAACAAGATTCTGTGCATGCCTCTGAGACATTATCTACACTCTCTTAACTGAGGTGGGAAAACCCACTCCAACTTTGGGAGACATTCCATAGGTTGGATCACTAACCTCATGAAAAAAGAAAGATATTTGGCTAAGCATGAGCATTCAACACTCTGTGCTTCCTGACTATGAATACAATGTGATTGGCCACACCCTATTGTTCTATTATACCATCCCCACCATGATAGACTATATCCATTAAAACTATAAGCCAAAATAAATCCTTCCTTCCATAAGTTTTGTTAGGTATTTTGCTCTAGTCATGAGAAGTAATACAGTTACCAATTTCAAAGTTTTAATGACTTTATCAGGGTATTGCTGCTTTGATCCAACCATAGTTATGAACCAAGATTTGTGTTGTAATGATCAATTCTTTTGCCTAGTGGACCATAAGTCAGGAAAGACCTCAGTATCTCAGATGAAGGGCTCTAAATTACATGGGTATTGAGTGGGACATGGTAGCCCACACCTTCAATCCCAGCACTCAGGAGTCTGAGGATCTCTGAGTTCACAGCCAGCCTGGTCTACAGAGCAAGTTCCAGGGCATCCAGAACTGCACAGAGAAACCTTGTCTCAAAAACCAAAAGGAAAGAAAAAAAAATGTGTGTATCCAACACAAATACAATTAAGCATATTTTACATGGAATAAACATTTATGTTTAAGAAATAAAAAGTCCATTTTTAGGACTTTGAAAGTTGGAGCAGAAGTTAGTAACATTTTTTCTTGCAGAGGCACCCACATATAGCCAGTTTCACAACTCCTGTTTAAGGATCTGATGCCCTCTTCTGGCCACTGTGGACACTGCATAAAAAAACAACCGTCTAATTTATGAAAAAACATTAGATGAATATAAATTTCTGTCTCATCTATAGGTCCACATAAATTGATGTCAACAGTTTTGGATGATATCTTGCCGTCAGGCATCATGGTATTGTCTCCATCCCTTTTAGAAGGCATGCTTTTAAAGCTTCTCGTGTATTCTATTCATCAGACATTGGAGCTGAACTGAAAGAGAAGTTTGCAGACACAGTTTGAAAGTTGGTTGATAAAATCCTAACAGCAATTTCAAAACATGAGCTTTGAAGGCCTCACCCTTTCTATGGAGCAGAAGAGGGATGGGATGGGCATCAGTCGGGGGACATAAGAGGATAGAAGGGAGAGGAAACTGGGATTAATATACAAAATAAGATTGTTGCTAATTTAAAACTAAAGGGAAAAATAAGCCCCAAATATACTAAATTCAAGAGCTAGAGTCATAACATATCCATAGAGTACTTGTCTAGCATGCACAAGGGCCTGAGTTTGATACTCAGGAGTGCCTACCAGATTTAAAGGTAGGTAATTTTAAAGAATGGGATTCATACGTATAGTTCCGACGTTTGAAAGCCTAAGCTAAAGAGTGCCTTCTAGACCAGCCTGGGCTTCAGAGTGAAAATATACCTCAAAAGGAACAAAAAAAAGTCTTAAATTTATTCTGAGAATTATATTTATTTTTAAATAATTATTTTATTTATGTGTGTCTGTCTGCCACAAGTTAGTGAGTGCCTACAGAGACCAAGAGATTCTCTCAAGCTAGAGTGGCAGTTGGAATTTGACTGATGAACATGGGTCTTGGGAACCAAACTCAGGTCCTTTGGAAGAGGAGCAAGCACTTTTAAGCAATGAATCATCTGTCTATCCTCACAAAAACAGATTTCCAAAACTCAGGTTAAAGTTGAAAGTCAAGCCAAATAATCAAGCAGTATGTCATTAGCAGACAAGTCAACCAATGAAAAAGGAGTTGTCTCTATTGATAACACTGTTTTAAAGCATTGGGGTTCACATTTTGCAATGTTGGAGGTGGAATGGGTAAAAATAATGTTTCCTGTGATGTTGTAGAATTTTTTAATAGTGGGAAAGAAGAGCCACCATGTTTAGAATTAGTTTTAGAAGTTGTAAAAATTATGGAAATTTTGCAAATATTGGTTCAGAACTAAAGGGGGAAGATTTTTATGTAGAAAACAATATTCAGTTAGATAACCACAGTTTTAGATAAAATATTGGCCATGCTTTGGCGAAACAGTTAAATTGTCAAGTGTCTGAAGCAAAGATGTGAAAAATTTCCAGTCGGTGGTAGTGCACCCCTTTAATGCCAGCACTTGAGAGGCAGAGGCAGGCAGATCTGTGAATTTGAGGCCAGCCTGATCTACAGAGCGAGTTCCAGGACAACCAGGGCTGTTACACAGAGAAACCCCTGTCTCAAAAAATAAAACAAAACAAAAAAGTGAAAAACTATCAGATTGAATTCAACAGAATCACATCTCACCCGATAAAATGTATGATGGACAAAACTAATGGTATTACAGATCCTAATACTGACAAGCATCATGAGAGAGCAATTATTTTTCAGATTACTTATTCTGTATATAATCACATACTTTAAGAATATGGGACACATGAACAACTTCTTTTACAACATGAAAATGCAAAGCTGTTTCCTGGTAAGGTAGCTTTGGATGCTGATGAATTGTCCACTAGAAACAGTTAACTCCTAAGATCCACACACTAATCTCTTCAGGAGCTGAAATGTACTGGACTTGCTGACAAGACATATGATTATGCCCTTAAAATGGACACTGGGTTAAAGAAAAATGAGTCAGATCAAGCTGCAACTTAAGACAAACTTCTGAATTAAAATAATTCCTCACCATGGGAAATGACCAATCAATGCCCACCCAGACATTGATGCAGAACACTTAGAAATCATTTCTGTAAAAATACAGCCCTTTGACGAACTTTATATGTATCACATGTCTACAGCAGGACAAAGCATGGAATCTCTGAAAAGAACATCAGTAAATGGAAATTATTTCATGAACTGATCATAGCAATAAAGAACAAAACACAGCAAATCACATTGGACAAGGCAGGACAACTCAATGTAAAACCACTACAGGTAAGGGTGAGAGGCACTCGGAGAAAGAAATGAAGACCTTGTTGACATTCTGTGACGTGGTTCTTCAGAAAGATCTATGAAATGCATTCATGAAAAAAGGTCAATTTGTCCCAGCCGAGTGGAATTGAATAGTCTTGATTCATGCAGTATAACCTTCTGCCTTCCTGGAGAGTATTTCATTAGCTCTATGGCTCAGTATAAATGTATGAAAGTAATTTACATTTGCCAGTCATACTGACCTACCATTTCTTAAGGAATAAGAATACAGGGAAATAGTCTGGGCAGCAAACCACGCTTTAGTCAGTTTGGCAATCTTTACAATTCTAAAATCTTTTTGGATGAATTGGTAGTATTATGATTTTATAGAGATGTAAACGGGTCAGTTATATCAACTAACCTAGCCTGCACTATGCATTTAAACTAATAAATTTAAGGCTCCACAATAGTTCCATTTTTTTCTCTCAAAAGCATTCATCAACAGACTGCAAGCTCCTAACATGTCACTCATCTTATTTCAATTTCACGACATAAGAATTTTTCCAAAGATGAACTTACTTTTTGACAGCACATTCTCATTTAATACCAAAACCCTTTGTTATAAATGAGCCTTTAACATTAATGGTGTGCTTTTGTATTAGAATTGAAGCCTATGGCTTAAAAACTAAGCAGATTTGAGGACCAGCTTGCCTGAAGCATAAGCCAAGGAGCATGTTTGACTACATCATTTTCCAACCCACTGGGCTAAGTCTCCAAGCTGGTGAGGGCGATGATGGAATATTTTTCAGTCCCCAAAACAGAGAATTTTATGGGCTTGGACATTGAATTCATAAGAAATCTCCTTTGTCCTTAGAAAACTGAACCATTTCTCCGGATTTTCAAATTTATATTAACTTTCAGTACATAGTCTTCATTTTTAGGTTTGTAATTTCTCGGGCACAGATATGGATGACCCAGCTGTAGGCATGATGCCAAGTCAATATTTAATCCACATCAGAGACCTCACCCCGGTTCTTCTTGGTTCCCTGCTCTTCTTTCTTGAATCTTTTACCAGGATTTTAATCATCTCTTCATTGCACAAAAGAAATATTTAACCCAAAACAACTCTCTGGCCTCTCTCTTTTTTTTTAAACTTTATATTAAATTCTTAATAGTGTATAGTAAGTGTATAAAGACATTTAATTATGATGTATATACATATGAGATACTTAGATCATGTTCACCGCTATTTCTTTTTCTTATCCTCTTGTCCTTACCTATTTTCTTTCCTCTTCCACTTTCATGGTGGCTCCTCCTTCTAATTTCACACACTTCCTTTTTTTCCCCCACAGCATCCACAGATGATAATAAACACAGTAGTCCTTTTGTGTCTTTTTGTCAAGCTGACTTACTTCACTTATCACTCCTGTCTCCAGTTACATCTATTTTTCTACTAACAAGTTCAAGTTTTGTAGTTTTATTCTTTTTTTAAAATTATTTTACATCCCGACCTCAGTTTCCCCTCTCTCCTCTCATTTCATCCCTCCACCTCCCCTCTGTTCCTACCCCAAATCCTCTCCTTCTCCATTTTGGTTCAGGAAAGGGCAGGCCTCCCATGAATATCAACAAAACATGGCACCTCCACATGGGCAAGGTAAACCAGTATGAGAACTAGGGTCCCAAATGTCAGTAAAAACTCAGAGACAGTCCCTGCTCCTACTCTTAGGAGTCCCACAAGAAGACCAAGCTACACAATTGTAACTTATATGCAGAGGTCAGTCTTTGCAAGATCTCTGCTCGGGGGTTCAGTCTCTGTGAACCTCTATGAGCCCAGGTTAATTGATTCTGCAGAGCTTTTGCAGTGTCCTTGACACTTCTGACTTCTACAATCATTCACCCCTCTTCTTCTGAAGGATTCCCCAAGCTCTGACTAATGTTTGGCTGTGGGTCTGCATCTGTTTCCATCAGTTACTGAATGGAGCCTCTCTGGTAACAACCTGGCTAGGCACCAATCTATTATTACAACAGAATATCATTAGGCATTTTTTTTCTCCAGTCTTGTTTGGTTTTTCCTAGGTCTCTGGGCTCTCCAGCCTCAGTATTCTGTTGCTCTGGGCAGTGTCAGGGGTGGGCTTACTCTCCTGGCATGAGTTCTAGGCTAGATCAGTCACTGCTTGGTCACTCCCTCAATCTGTAGACCACCTTTACCCCAGCATATCCCATAGGCTGGACAGACTGTAGGTGCATGGTTATGTGGCTCGGTTGGTGTCCCAATACCTCCACTTGAAATCTTGCCTGGTCACAGTAGATGGTCAGTTCAGGCTACATATTCCTCATTGCTAGGAGTCTTAGCTGAGGACATTCTTGTAGTATCCAGGGAGATTTCTATTAAGTCAGGTTTCTACCAGACCCTGAAAGTGACCTCATGGTATTACTGAACATCCTTTGGGTGTATGCCCAAGACTGGTATATCTAGGCCTTGTGATAGATTGGTTACCAGTTTTCTGAGAAATTGCCTTATTGATTTCCAAAGTGGCTGTACAAGTTTGAACTCCCATCAGCAATAGAGGGGTGGTCCTGTTGCTCCACATCCTCTCCAGCATAAGCTGTCACTTGTGTTTTTCATCTTAGGCTTTCTGACAAGTGTAAGATAGAATCGCAGTGTTGTTTTGATTTGCATTAACCTGATGGCCAAACATGTTGGACTTTTTGTTCAGTGTTTCTAAGACACTTGAGCTTCTTCTGTTGAAAATTCTGTTTATATCTGTATCACATTTTTAATTGCATTATTTGCTTTTTTGATGTCTAGTGTCTTGAGTTCTTTATATACTTTCAGATACACTGTCAGATGTGGGGTTGGTGAAAATCTTTTCTCAGTCTATAGGCTGTCATTTTTCCTATTGGTGGTGTTCTTTGACTTACAGAAGCTTTTCAGCTTCATGATATTCCATTTATTAATTGTTGAACTTAGTGTCTGTGCTACCGGTGTCCTGTTCAGGAAGTTGTCTCCTGTGCCAATGTATTCAAGGGTACTTCCCACTTTCTTTTCTATCAGGCTCAGTGTTTCTGGATTTATGTTGAGGTCTTGTATTCACTTGAACTTGAGTTTTGTGAAGGGTTGTAAGTATGAATCTATGTTTATTCTTCTACATGCCCATATCCACTTAAACCAGCACCATTTGATGAAGGTGTTTTCTTTTTCTATTGTATAATTTTGGCTTCTCTGTCAAAAATCAGGTTCCTTGGGAGTGTGAATTTACATCTGTGTCGATTAAATTCCATAGATCCACTCTATTTATTCTATTGATCCATTGTTTTTATGCCAATAGCATGCTGGTTTGGTTGTTTGTTTCACTATATCTCTATAGCATAACGTGAGGTCAGGGATGGTGATGCCTCTGGAAGTTCCTTTAATGTACAGTATTGTTGTAGCTATCCTGTTTTTTGTTTTGTTTTGTTTTTCCATATGAAGTTCAGTATTGTTTTTTTCAAGGTCTGTAAAGAATTGTGTTGGGATTTTGGTTGGAGTTGCATTGAATCTGTAGATTGATTTTGGTAGGATTGCCATTTTTACTATGGTAATCCTACCAATCTATGAGCATGGGAGATATTTCCATTTTCTTATAACTTTACCAGTTTCTTTTTTCAAAGAATCAAAGTTCTTGTCATACAGTTCTTTCACATCTTTGGTTAGAATTACACCAAGATATTTTATATCATTTTTTGGCTATTGTGAAGTGTGTTATCTCCCTGATTTCTTTTTGAACTCGTTTATTGTTTGTACATAGGAGGTCTGCTGATTTTTTTTTTTTTAGTTAACCTTTCATCTAGCCACTTGACTAAAGGTGTCTTTCAGCTGTAGGAGTTCCCTGCTAGAACTTTTGCCTTCAGTTATGGATACTACTGTAGTGGGATATTCACTTTGTCTCCTTCTGTGGCACTGACCATGCTCATTGGGGGTGGAGCCAGGGGCGGAAGTGACCATTGGAGCCCGTTGGAACTAGGTCTGGGGAGGGACTGGGGAATGCGCTCTTGCTGGTGGGACGTGGAGAGGAGAACATCCAGTGGAACTTGCTGGTGTTCATCTATCTAGGTTGTAAGTTATTTCTCCCTTAATGAACACCTATTCGGCCTATCTGTTTATCCTGATCCTTACTAACCCGCGATATACTACCATACCATCTGAGAATATTTTGACTCCTTCCTTTCCAATTTGTACCACCTTGATCTATTTTAGTTTTCCTGTTGCTCTAGCTAGAAATTCAAGTACTTTATTGAATAAATATGGAGAGAGTGAACAACCTTGTCTTGTTCCTGATTTTAGAGGAATTTCTTGGAGTTTCTCTCCATTTAATTTGTTGGCTCTCAGCTTGCTGCATATTGTTTTTATTATGTTTAGATATGCCGCTTATGTCCCTGAGCTCTCCAAAGTTTTTATCATGAAGGGGTGATCTCTCCAAAGTTTTTATCATGAAGGGGTGATCTCTCCAAAGTTTTTATCATGAAGGGGTGTTGGATTTTGTCAAAGGTTTTTTCAGCATCTAATGAACTATTCATGTAGTTTTTTTTCTTTCACTTTGTTTATATGGTGGATCACACAGACAGATTTTAGTATGTTGAACCATCCCTGCATCTCTGGGATGAAGCCCACTTGATCATGGTGGATGATCTTTTAAATGTGTTCTTGAATTCAGTTTGCCAGTATTTTTGCATCAATGTTCATGAGGCAAATTGGTCTGTAATTCTCTTTCTTTGTTGAGTCTTTGTATGGTTTGGTTATCAGCATGAGTGTGGTCTCATAGGAAGAATTTGATAATGTTCCTTCTGTTTCTATTTTGTGAAATAATGTAAGGAGTATTGGTATTAGCTCTTCTTTGAAAGTCTGGCAGAATTCTCCATTGAAACTCGCTGGCTCTGGGGAGTTTTGGGGGTGGAAGAATTTTGATGACTGTTTCTGTTTCTTTGGGGGTCTATTTAAATTGTTTGTCTGAGTTCAGTATTCTTTATGGCAGAATAAAACTCCATTGTATATTTCCTTGACAGTCTTTTGTCTTTTTCTTCCTTTTTGCTCTTGTTTGTTTTGTTTGCATATACTCGTATATACTACTAGGTTTCAGCAGGAGGACATATTCATTCAAGGATATCATATATTTTAATATATTTCATTCCATAACCTCCTACCCACCTTACTCTTCCTGTTCCTTTTAATTCCCTTATTCCTCTAGATGTTTTCATTTCCACATTATTTGATGTAACTACAAAATGTCTCAGGTCCACAAATTAAAGTAAACATGCAAAATTTGTTATTTTGAGTTGGCCTCAACTCACTTAATACAATAATCCCTAGTTGGATCCATTTCCATGCATATTAAATAATTTTGATTTTATTTATGGCTAACAATGAAGGGAACAACAGAGTGGAGAGAAAGAGTTTAGAATAGAAGAAAAATCTTTTCTAGCCATAGATAAAGCAAAGGATTAATATCTAAACTAAACACTAAAAGAGCAAAACTAGGAGAAATCAATAAATGACTAATAAAGCAAACATGGTTCTCAAAGGTGAGTTAAAAGTGGTCAGTAAACTAGAGGAAATTTTTCAATACCACTAGCCACCAGGAAAGTACAAATTCACACTACAATGATATTCTATCTCACTCCAGTTAAAATAGCCATCATTAATAAAACAATAACAACAAATTAAGAAATAATTAGCAACATATTCCTGTCATTCCTAATGGCAGGGACATTTCCTATGGAAAAGAAATAGATACAGGCAGCTCAGCTATGACAGACCCTTTGCAGCAATCTGAACAGCAATGCCCCATCCATCCTCAGCATGAGAGAGGTGTTTGTAGAAAGAACAGGATGTGTGTTGGACCCTTGACAACTCCTGCATCTGGAATACACCAGCAGAGCTTCTTCATTTACTGTTTGGAGCCACCAAAATTTCCCAGCACATAAGATACATGCATATCACAACCTCATATAGTAACAAAATCCAAAGCCTTATAGAATATGTTTTTATCTTATGAACTGCTGCTCCCCTCTAACCACACAGAAAATCAAAAATGGTTGTTTCCATTTTCACAGAAGCCTCTTCTTTATTTTGTTACATAAAAGATATTCCTTTAGGGTAGCATTTATTTGAAAAAAAAACCTGGTCTGTAACTTTACAAAAAGATGTTGGAATATAAGATTGATAATTCACATTAATTTAAAGTTTCTATGGTATCAAAGGCAAAAGAAATGGGAAAATCAATTATTTAATTATAGTTCTCTCTTCCTTGAGCTGACATCAACATTATAAAATAGAAAGTGACTAGGGAGGCTAGGAGATTCGAATTGAATCTTCTATCAGTAAATGTGTTCAAAGGATTAGAAATAGAGGGCCAAGGAGTTAATTTTCAGAGACCCTTACAATTTTGTTCTTATCCATCATTTTAAAAAATCCAAGTCAACTAAAATCTTCTGCTCTTCATGAAAATGTCCATACTTAGATTGTTGTATGATTAATTCTTTACTAAGATGTTTGGGGGGAATGTTATTATTAAATCTCTTATGAAATTTTCCAAATAAATCAGGAAAACAGAATATAGTTATATACATTTGTACACTTGGCATTTCTTGGCAAGTAAAGGGCATTTGGTTTTATTCAAATCAAAGAACCTTAGCTAGATTTTCATCTTTGATCTGCAATACCTGATAATTGATAGATATAGACGAGTAATGGTTGCTTGAGATGTTCACTTATTTCATTATTTAAATATATCATTAATTTGTGAGTAAGCTATATTTGAAGATAGTTTATTAAGTTGAAACAAGAAACCATATAAAAATTATTTTATTACTGTTGAATCACACTGTAAAAGACTACAACAATTTTTTAATATCCATTTTCTTTTTGATTCAAGATAGTGAGCGGAAATTTGTTTCAAGACTTAACAAAACCTAACATCTCTGTGATAGGACTGCTAAAAGATGTCAGAAGTGAGAAGAATCTTAGCACTTGCTTAATAGCTTGTTACATTGATTGATTAGGAACAAAATGAGAAAGTGTAAGATCTGATGAAGAGGTTGTTTTACCAGAGTTAATAAAAGAAGGATTTTTAGGAGGTCCATTTGGAGACCTCATGAAAGAAGACACATCAATCATTGCAAACATAGTGACTTGCCCCAAAACAGCAATAACCAAAAAAAAAGTCCTGAAAAAATCATTTTTAGCAAATGTCATCCCCAAACCATTGAAAAGCAATCCCAACTGAATTGATGGATTTCACTGAGTTTGGTTATTCAAATAAAAATGGTCCCCATAAGGTCATATATCTGAATACCTGGTATCTAATTTGTGGAACTGTTTGGGAAAGATTAGGAGTTGCAACCTTATGGAAAAGGTGTGATAGGCTTTGAGATTTCAAAAGACTTCCACCATTCCCAGAGTTTGAATAGACTCCTCCCAGAAAACCAGAGACAGCTGACCTGAACAAAGGGAAGCTCATGGCCCCTCAGACTGATAGCTGGGAACCGATAGCATTGAAACAACTCAGACCCCCTGAACATGGGTCTCAGTTATGAGGCCTGGGCAGTCTATGGGACTTCTGACAGTGGAACCAGGATGTATCCCTGGTGCACAAAAGAATTTTGGGAGCATATTTCCCATGGAGGGATACTCCCTTAACCTAGAGGCAGGAGGGATGGCCTAGACACTACTCCAAATGACTTGACAGATTTTGATGATCCCTACTGGAAGGCATCATCCTCACTGTGGAGTGGGGGAAATGAGATGGGAGGGAGGTCGGGGGCATAGGAGGGAGAAGGAACTGGGATTGATATAAAAATGAGAAAAATAATAAATATTATATATATAATAAAAAGAGAAAAGACTCCTCCCATTCTCTCTCTCTCTCGCTCTCTCTCTCTCTCGTTCTCTCTCTCTCTCTCTCTCTCTCTCTCTCTCTCTCTCTCTCCCTCATGGTTTTGTCTCAAGATGAGTTCTCAGTGCCATGCTTCACTGCCATACCTACCTGTCTGCTGCCATCATCCCCATCATGATGGCCATAGTCTTGAAACTTGAAACTGTAAGCTCCATATTAAACATTTTTCCATTTTTTCATAATTAGCCTTGGCTATGGTGCTTGATCACAGCAATAGAAAAGTAACTACTGCCTGTTCCCATGGCAGAGGAGCAGCAGGTTGCAATTGACTTCAGGAGATCAGTCCACCAGGAAGCAAAGCCTCAACCCCAGAATGTCTCTTGCTACTGCTGTGTCTCTGCATGTTTTGTACTGTTATTTTTCTCTGGTATCTTGTGTGGTATGAATAGGCATGGGGTGATCCCCACTGATCTTAGTGCAATGTGATTATCTCATTGAAATACCCCGTTCTACTGAGCATTTTTACCTGTGGATTATTAAGGAGATGGTTTCCTCCTAAACTGTACTGTTTAATTGAAGCAATGATTTTATACAATAACAGTATCGATTTAAATAGAATTTTTATGATTGGGGATTATGACAGAGGTTAGTTTAGTGGGAAAATTAATATAGGTAAATATAGAATAAAATGTTGCCCCTGAACACTCCCCCATTGCTGGTGGGAGCACAAACTTGTACAGCAACTTTGGAAATCAGTATAGTGGGTTCTCAGAAAACCAAAAGTCAATCTACCTTAAGACACAGCAATACCACTCCTGAGCTCATATCCAAAGGATGCACAATTGTACCATAAGGACATTTGCTCAATTGTGTTCATGGCAGCATTATTTTTAATAGCCAGAACCTGGAAACAACCTAGATGCCCCTCAACTGAAGAATGGGTAAAGAAAATATGGTACATCTACACACAATGGAGTATTACTCCATGGTTAAAAAAAAAATGACATCTTGAAATCTTGAAATTTGCAGGCAAATGTATGGAACTAGGGGAAAAAAACATCCAGAGTGGGGTAACCCAGCACAGAAAGACAAACACGATAGAGAGAAGGGGATTGCTATAAGATCAAGTAAAAATTTATGTAGCAATTGTTTTCATTTTAATTTGAGAACTCAGAAACACAAACATTCCAGATTTGCTTCTATATGAATAATTATTTTGACAGATCCTTCTGTTGCTTAATTAGCATACTTTCATGTATGAAACTTACAGAAAATGATTTTTTTATTTTGGTTTTTCACAGAGATCTGCCTCCCCAGTGCTGGGATTAAAGATGTGTGCCACCGCCACCAAGTTAAAATGATTTTTTTAATATTTTACTTTTAGTAGTGATTAATATTGGCCTCTAGATCCAAGTGCTAGGATAACAGAAGTGTATACTGACATTTTGCCCTTTATTTAAACTAGATAGTATTTAATAGGGAACTTTATTTAGTGCACCGGTTGGTTTTCCTATTGGAAAACCTAAATTAATCACTAGATTTCTTTCTAGTAGGTTAACTTGCTCTGGGAGACAACTAGATATGTTAACTTGTTAACACAAACTAACTAGTATGGAATTTTTCCTGAGTTATTACTAAGATATCATAACTAATTTGGATAATTTAATCAATAACTAATGACAGGTTATGTGATGTGTTATGAGTTTATATTCATCATCCTTCTTTGGGACCTAACCAGGAAATAAGGATTCATCACATTGATAGTGTCCCTGAATACCAGAGCTACTAAGATATGTTTGCTTTGCTAAACTAGCTTAGCCCTTTTAAAACATATTTTTAAACCTAAAGAATAAGCCTAAAATTATTATCATGCATTGAATGCAAGGAAGGATGACTTCCATTTTATTTTTTGTCTCTATTATAGTTAGATTATTAAAATGTATATGAGTTGAGTGTTTGATCCTCTGTTGAAACTTCAGCATCACTATGGTTCTGACAAAGACAGGGCTAGACTAACATAAGAAGAGAGTTACATGGACTGCAAAAGTGACTTTGAAATTAAAATTGACTTTAACCTTTCTAGCCTGTGACCCATTCAAGGAGTTATTTAAAAAAAAAAAAAAAAAAAAAAAACGAAACAAAAAAACCGTGTCCTCTCCATTCAAGGGTGGAACTGGCATTCTTGAAAAGAAGATCCAAAGAAAAGCAGTAAGTATTTCAGAATCCCATGAATACACCACAAGCAAACTACAAGAAATCACTAGTGTATTTTTTGCATTGTGAAATCACCAACTGTGACAGCACAAAATAAACCATCTAATGCAGGTCTTTCTTTTGGTGATGAAGAAAATGAGGACCAGAGTAATGAGTAGTTTGATCAAAATACATAAGAGGTCCAGTATAAACCTCAAATATTATAAACCCTAACATAGTGTCAGTGCTTTCTTCAACTTCTTTTCCAGTGTATTTTTGTAATAATGAGCATTCACAATTCATTCGTTCAGCCAATATTCACTGGACAGCCCCTTCACGTTAGACACCAGTATGAGTGTTATGGGTGTAGCTGTAAATAAGGCAAAACAGAAATCCCACATAGGAATAAGTACTTTTTTCATCTTACCTAAGGCAGAAGCCAGGGCTTTTACTATCAATTACAAGGCCCTGAAAGTTCTGGTTGCCACTTCCCCCCTCCTTGATGTCTCTCTTATGACCCCACTCAGCTGCTCCACTTTTTCAACAGTGACCTCATACATGCCAGACACTCTCCTTTGTCAGGACCTAGCATTTGCAGCATTCTCCCCATCTCTGTATGGTTCACTCCTCAGTTCCACCAGACACTCAAACATTTTCTTTTTTATTTTTTCAGCATAAATGAGTTTATTGCATTAGGAAAAAGCACCAATGAAAACCAGCAAACACCTCCATATTAGACATAATTAGTTTGACTCCAAGGAAGTAATGAAGGAATCTCAAAGGAACCCATTTCATTTTGTCTATTAGAGGACTATGGTCTCGTGCCACCACTTCCCTTATCCCTTCACCAATATCCACAGGGTATATCACCCAAATATTTTCTAACTGAACACCTTCCCCTTAAAAATGAAAATCTCCTCAAGCCTATAATGGCTCTCTCTATTATGGTTATCTATCTCTCACTCTCTCTTTTTTCTCTCTCTCTCTCTCTTGTCTATTTGTCCCCTGACTCAATCTTCCTGGCTCCACATGTTCTCCTCTCCTCCCCCTTCTCTATCTCCTAGCTCCCTCTCCACTCACTGTCCCCCAACTCCCAATATGCTCAGGAGATCTTGTTCCTTTCCCCTTCCATGAGGGACCTTGTATGGATCTCTTAGGGTCCTCCTTGTATCCTAGTTTCTCTGGTGGTGTGAATTATAGGCTGGTGATCCTTTGCTCTATGTCTAAAATCAATATATGAGTGAGTACATACCATGTTCCTCTTTTTGTGACTGGGTTACCTCACTCAAAGTTCCACACATTTGTCTGGGAATTTCAAGATTCCATTTTTTCCCCATTGAATAGTATTCCATTTTGTAAACATGCCATATGTTCTTTATCCATTCTTCAGTTGAGGGGCATCTAGGTTGCTTCCAGGATCTTGCTATTACAAATAATGCTGCTATGAACATAGTTGAACAGATGTCTTTGTTGCACGGATGTGGATTATTTGGATATATGCCTAAGAGTGGAATTGCCCGGTCCTGTGGTAGACTGGTTCTCATTTTCCTGAGGAACTGCCATACTGTTCTCCAAAATGGCTATACAAGTTTTCACTCCCACCAGCAAGAAGGAGTGTTCCCCTTTCTCCACATCCTCTCCAGCATAAGCTGTCATTGGTGTTTCTAATTTTAGCCATTCTGGCAGGAGTAAGATGGTATCTCAGAGTTGTTTTGAGCAGAGAAAACTGACTCTAGAGAAATGTTCAGAGACCTACAAGGATGAACACAACTAATAATCTGAGCAACAGTGGAAAGGCTACCTTATATGATATTCCCTGATAATGAGATTGATAACCAACAAATATGCCATCATAGAGCCCTCATCTAGTAGCTGATGGAAACAGAAGCAGACACCCATAGCTAAACACTGAGCTGAACTCCTGGAATCCAGTTGCGATGATAAGAAAAGGGGTCAAGACCAGGTTACAGAAACCCACAGAGATGGGGGAGTTCATGAATCCCCAGACTGATAGCTGGGAAAGCAGCATTATATCAACTCAGATCTCCTGAACATGAGTCTCAGTTAGAAGGCCTGGGCATCTGAATACACATACACAAACACACAGAGAGCTCATGAATTCTACAGATATCTCTCATACATGAATATTAACATTTCTGTGATAGCCTCAGGCTTTGCTTACTGACCACAGTTTACAAGTACAATTATGCAGTTGGAAAACCTCCAGTCTGAAAGCCAAACAGATGGACTACTCATTTTGCCAATATGATTGCCTAGAATGTTTTTACTGACTTCTCTTTTTCTTTACTAGGTTATTGGGGCTTTGTTTGTTTGTTTTGCATCATAAAACTGTTAATAAAGACATGCCCCATTGATATAATCAGTATCATTTATTACAATACAAAAATTCCTGTTGGCATTTAGCTCCAAGAAAATGGTACTCTCTGTATTTAAAAAAAAAAAAAAAAAAAAAAAAAACATTTTCCATACAGAAAAAAGAGGCCTTTGGCTTTCTCTTAATGACAAAGTCATTATCGTGGCCTATAAGGCCCTACCTGAGCTACTCCTCATTCTTTCCCCTCACCCATTGCATCTCTATCATTATCTGTGCTCCCGCTGCACTGGCCTCCTTGCTGTTCCTCTAAAATGTCACATATGCTCCCAGCTCATGGTCTTTGTATTCGCTGTTCCTCTATCAGATCGCCTTTCTCCCAGATGCCTCGTCATCTCATCCTCATGAACCTCAACCCCCTCACCTTCTTCCTGCCTTTGTTCAAAAGTCACCTTCTCATTGAGGCCTTCCCTAACCAACCCATGTAAAATAGATACACACACACACACACACACACACACACACACACACAACACACACACACACACACACACACACACACACACAAAACCTCCTTTATCCCATCCTGATGGGAGATGTTATTCTGTATATATGTTTCTCATACTGGTTAATAAAGCTCTGTGGCCAATGAGATAGCAAGATAGGCAGGGCTAGGAGACAAGGAGGAAAAAGGAAATGGGAAGGAGTCGAGATGTAGCCCAGGGAAGAAGCAGGACTCCTGCCGCGGCTCCGGGATAAGACGACCACGTGGAAATACTTAGATAAGTAGAAATGGGTTAATAATTAAGACAGAGCTAGCCCATAAACAATAATGGTAATTGGCCAACAGGATTGTATCAAATACAGAGTCTCTGAGTATGGGGCTGGCGCGGCTGTGGGCCCAGACTGGCGGGCTGGCGGAAACATACACGCTACAGATGGCGCCCAACGTGGCTATAAGAACTTTCACTTAAAACTAATAAAAGCTTAAAAAGGGATTTTAGAAACAAGGGAACAGAGACTAGCAAGACTTCTTAGTAGCAGCATTTTCTCGGTTGGATTTGTTTTGCTGTAGACAGAGTTGCGCGATTCCTTTAAGGGAGGTTTCCAAAATTAGCATAAGCGGCAAAAAAGCTGCCTTGCTTTTAAAGAGATCTGCTAACAATTCATTGGTGTGTAGGAGAGCTGCAATGCCATTAATCCTAGCACTCGGGAAACAGAGACAAGCAGATCTCTGTGATATCAAAGTAAACCTGGTTTGCAGTGAATTCCAGGACAGATAAAAGTTACACAGAGAAGCCCTGTCTCAAAATATGTAAAAATAGAAGTAGAATAAATAGAGTAATAAAAAAGCCACGTAAAGATGGAAAGCACAGAGAAATTTTGGATACTATACGCGATTTTGTTGTCTTTAAATTATTTGATTGCTGAGAAAATAACTACTGATTAAAGAAATGCTGCTGGATTAATTCAATTTATATATTTTAAAAATGCTTTGACTCCAAAATTTAAGCCTAAGGACAAGTTACTAGGGAAAAAGATTTCTATTTTTGTTTCCACAGAAAATGAAAAGCTATGGATTCTTTCCAGACTTATATGGTTTGATCAAGCCAGACCCCCTGAAACAGCTCCCCAGGTGATCCAACATTCAAGGCAGTTGAGACAAAGCCTTGCAGACTACTGCCAAGATTTCTGCGTCTTCTTTGGACCCCCATGACAGCGCCCTCTACCAGCAGGAAGTAGTTTGGAAAGAACAACGCCCAAATTCCCAAATATTGTTTATAAATGTTTGTTTTCATTTAAATGGGCTTGGTTATAAATGGCTATAACCAAAAGCAATCTTTTTAAAGGGAAAAAGGGAATTATGGTATGGAAATGAATACTTTGCTTTGGAATGGATTTTCTTTTATTGATACAATTTAAGGTCAATTTTGTGATATGTATATTTCTCCTCTTGTTTAGGTATTATGTTTATATAGCTCATTGGAAAATGTAATGTATAATTTAGTACAGATTAGAGAGTAGCCTATGATAATGAAAACTTTAGAGTTAAGTTAATTAGGATTTCTAGATATGCAGAGATGTATTTTGAGATGGATAGGCATTCTTCAAACCTTTCAAAGACCTACAGAATATGGCATTTAAATGGTTTAGGGATTTTCTTGACAGTGAGGCACAACTGCTCCTGGTAACACCACCTGCATCAGAAAGGAAGATGGACATCGAAGAAAAACATTATGAACTTTGCTTCTAATATGGCAAGACTAGCCATTTGGGCAAGGTACTGCTCTTCTGGACTGTTTGACTTTATGTTGTAGAAACTGGACATGCAGGACCCACAAAAAGGTGACTGCTGATGCAAGATGGACATTGCTACAGATTCCTGCTTCATGGAAGAGGCTGCCTGACAGCCAGATAGTCTACAGGACACAGAGAAATGTTTCCTGCCTTGTTGAGGAGTCTGGACACACACTATGGCCTATGGGCTGAAGATGGAACATTACAGAAGAACTTCGGGTGACTGAACAGGCAATGAGTTGTCTCTGTCATTTCTAGAGTTTATATATTATCCTTCTGTGGTCTTTGATGGAGTTGAAGACAGGTAGTTATGATTATAGTTTTCCTTAGTTAGGATTAAAGATAAGTTACATATAGGACTTTAGACTCACAAAGATAGGATAGATGATATTTTCTTTAAGTCTTACAAAATGTTAATGGACTAAATATTGTTAACTGTGATTCTTATTTGATAACTGTTGTATGGTACATTTTGCTATGTTAAGGTTAAACCCCTTCTTTTACTTTAGACAGAAAAGAGGAGATGATGGGAGATGTTATTCTGTATATATGTTTCTCATACTGGTTAATAAAGCTCTGTGGCCAATGAGATAGCCAGATAGGCGGGGCTAGGAGACCAGGAAGAAAAAGGAAATGGGAAGGAGTCGAGATGTAGCCCAGGGAAGAAGCAGGACGCCTGCCGTGGCTCCAGGATAAGACGACCACGTGGAAATACTTAGATAAGTAGAAATGGGTATTTAGTTTTCAGCACTCACATCAGACAGCTCATAATCACCTGTAGCTCCAGAGTATCCAATGCCCTTTTCTGGTACACATGGGCACCTGAATTCACATGCACATTAAAGGGCTAATAACCCAGAAATCTCAGGTGAGTTGAGAAGCTCTAGACAGTAAAGTTAATAGGCTGATAGCATCTTCTGCCAGTAGCTAGGATCAGGGGCAACTTGAGCATATATGAGACTTCAAAGCCCACCTTCGCGGTGACACACTGTAACCCGAAAAAAATAAAAGGACCCAGAGACTGATATTGGGGTTCAAACTTCAAGCAGAAGAAGCAGTAGCAGGCCACTAGCTCTTACCACTACCTTAGGCTGAATGGACTGATCCTCCTGAGCATGACTGGAGAATCCTGAGACTTCAATGTCTTCCCATCCTCAAAGTGGCTGGCTCTGAGACCTTGCTCCTATCTTAAACACCTCTCTAGTGCTGGGATTAAAGGCATGCAACCTGTTACTCCTTTATGCTGATTCAATCTCATATATCCCTGGGTGGTCTTGGACTCAGAGAGTTCCATCTAACTCTTAAACCTGAGTCCTAGGATTAAAGGTGTATACTACCACCTCCTAGCTTCTGGATGTTGGGATTAAAAGTGTGTGCCTGGCTTCTATGGTCCGTGGCTGACTTTGCTTTCTGATTCCTTGTGCAAGTTTTAAAAATTCATAAACAATATATCACCACAACACACTTACTCCAACAAGACCACACCTACTCCAGCAAGGCCACACTTTTAAATAGTGCCACTCCTTTTGGGGGCTATTTTCTTCCAAACCACAACAACCTATCAGAATCGGTAAAATCAAAAACACAAATTACAGCTTATGCTGGAGAGGATGTGGAGCAGGGGGAACACTCCTCCACTGCTGGTGGGAGTGCAAACTTGTACAACTGTTTTGGAAATCAGTATGGTGGTTTCTCAGAAAATTGGTAAATGATTTATCTACTCAAGACCCAGCTAAATCACTTTTAGGCATATACACACAGGGCGCTCAATCCTACCACAAGGGTACTTGCTCAATTATGTTCACAGCAGCGTTATTCATAAGTGTTTCTAACACAGTTCTTATTTTGCATAGAAACATTTGTGAAGTGCCTTCTTGCATTACTACTATCTACCACCAATGTGGGACTAAAATATTAGTGTGAATATAAATTGTCATTTTCAGGTTGTTATACAATTGTCTGATTTGAACCACACAGCAGAAGAGTGACAGACACTAGAAATACATTTTCTTGGTACCAGCCGTGTATCAGGCATTCTGCTAAGAGATTTTCTCCATCTCCCCTATGGGGTATTACCTCTATCTCACTGATAAAGAAATTGTCTCAGAAGTGAAGCAGCTTTCAACTCTGTTCCTTCTGTAAGCTATGTCCTAATGCACAGAAGAGAAAATAGCAGTTGTACAGCCAGCCAATGGTAGAACTAGGCCTCAAACTCCCATCACAGAGCTTGTGCTTTTCATCCTACACACTTTCTTCCTTCCAGTCCGGCAATGCAATCCAGTCACCACTGCATGCCAGACTTCAGTGGAGAGAAAAGGAACCCAGCTTGCTTTCAAGCGGCATGGCCAATCAAGTAGTAAAATCCCAACCTTTCCTTTGACATATACTTCCTCCACACCCTGGTGGTTTTGTCACTGTAAGAACTCACTCAACAGAACGTATAAAGTCAGATAACAAATCTTTGTTCTGATACAGCTGTTGGAGAAAGAAATATATAAATAACCAACATTGTGTTGGGATATTTAAAAAGACTCACAGAATTACAATGTATTAAAAGTTATAGCTAAGGAGCTAGAGATGATGCTCACTTGGTAGAGTACTTGGCTAGCATGCAGGAGGCCCTGGGTTTGACCCCCAGTTCCACATAAACTGGAAATGGTTACTCACACCAGAAAACCTAGAACTTGGGAAGCAGAGACAAGAGGATCAGAAGTTCAAGGTTAACCTTAGCTGCATGATGAGATTAAAGCCATCCTGGGCTTCTTGCAACCCTAGTTCTAAAAAAAAAAAAAGTGGTGCTTGGGAGATGGCCCAGAGGTTAACAGCACTTGCTGCATAATCATGAGGACTGAAGTTCATATTTCAGAACCCACATAAAAATCTAGCTGACCTGTATCCCTGTCTTTAAGGGGGATGGAGACAGGAAGACCGCTGGGGATTGTTGGCCTCTAACTTAGGGGAGGAAATGTGAGCCTCAGATTCAGGAAAGGACTTTGTCTTAAAGGAATACACAAGAAGTGATAAAGGATAGCTAAGTTTGCTTCTAGCCAATATTTGCACAAAGTTATGTGCAACAGCACATACAGATGTATACACACACACACACTACACATACAAATAAATATTTAAAAAAAAACAGTGAAGAATCCCAGCTCCTCCCCAGACCTGCTCATTCTGCATCTTTGGGAAATGATATCCAGGCATTTTCCTTCTTAGCAAGATCACCCAATTTCAACAAAAGCTTCATTTTTCCTTCCAGAGACATTTTTCAGACTACTGCCTTGCAGCACATATCTTAATCCTGTAACTAAGTCTTTTTCTAACATTTAAAGACACTAGAGTGCCTCATTCAAGCCTTCGTATTTGAACCCCTTAGGTTTTGGCTCTGTCCCCATTAATTTTTAGAGCATTTTGGTATTTAAAATTACTAGCACATTCTAGTGCCAAATTGGGGAAGCTACACTTTACCCATTTATCCAGAGGGTAAATTATGACCTCTTATTTTTTAGCTAGGAACTTTTTTTTTTCTGAAAAAAGTCCTTTCATTGAAAATAGATTCCTTCTCATATAACATATCCTGATTACAGTTTCTCCTCACTTTCTCTCCAGACCCACTCCCTTTCTGTCTCTCATTAGCAAACAAGCATCTAAGTTATAATAATAAAATAAAATATAGTAATATAGAAGCAAAACCTAACACATCAGAATTGGACAATGTAGCACAACCCTAATTAGTCTTATTAAATAAAAACCCAGAGTCAGACATTAGGGGGTGAAAGCTAAAAAAAATCAGAGAAGCAGAGCAGCCAGACACTACAGTTCTTACCCCTATGAAATCTCACACCAAAAAGGGCAGAGCTCCTGTCTCCTCTCACCTTACATTCTTCCCTCCATCCAGCCATATCATTTCCTATCTCCACCTCCCTAGGGCTGGGATTAAAGGTGTGACATCCCAAGTGCTGCAATCAAATGTGTGAGCTATCACTTGGCAACAAGCCAAGCAAATTATAAGTGAATGTCCTACTTGTTCTTTATACAACCAAACTCCACTACCTGCAGGAAGTAAGCCAAAGGGTACTCAAAGGAATGAAATCTGGCAGATGGATGTGCTCTATTTTGTAGAATTTGGAAAATTAAAATATGTACACTGCACCATTGATACCTATTCAGGATTTCAAGGGAAAACTGCTTTGAGTTCTGAAAGGCTGAAAAGGCTGATTCTGTAATCATACATTTGTTAGAAGTTATGGTCATCATGGGGATACCTGTACAAATTAATACTGACAATGCTCCAGCATATGTCTCTAGAAAAATGAAAGTTTTTTGCATATTACAATATAAAGCATATTACTACAGGTATACCACACAATCCTACAGAGCAAGCAATTATAGAAAGATCAAATCAAACTCTAAAGGATATGCTAATTAAACAGGAAGGGGCAATACAGATCCCCAGAGATAGACTGAATAATTCTTTCTTTTTTTACTTTGAATTTTCTAAATGCTAATGAGAAAGGAACAGTAGCTGTGGAGAGACATTGGAGAGCTTCCTGTACATGATTTCAGGTTTGACTCTATGAGGTAACTAGGATCAAGTTTTTGTTTTCTAGATGTACATAACAAATATCAATCCTTTAATCTCTTTGAGATCTGCTGTATATGACATTTAAAATATTTAAGTTTTCTGCTGTTCTTGATCACCCAAGCAGTGTCAGGTATGGGTTCTATCTCATGGTGTTCACCTTAAGAAAAAAATTAAATATTGGTTGATTATTCCCACAAGCTTTGTGCCACCATTGCACTAGCATACTGTTAGGTTTCCATACTACTCTGAAAAGGGCCCTTAATTTTAGCTGTCTCTCTCCGTATTCTCTCCTACAACCTCCTCTTCTGTCCTCCTCACCAGTTGACCCTCCCATTCCATCCACCCACCCATCCATAACTATCTATTCTGTTTCCCTTCCCTAAGGAAATCTATCTGTCATCACCACCAACACCTTACTTTATATCTACCCTCTGTAATGTGTGTATTTTTTTACTCTATACCTATGGATTTAACTTGGTTATCATTAGCCTAACAGCTAATATTCACATATAAATGAATGTATGCCATATTTGTCTTTCTGGGTCTGGGATGCCTCATTCGGGATGGTTTTTCCCACTTTCATCCATTTACCTGAGAATTTTATGATTTCGTTTTTTAAGGCCAATAACAAAAATCTTCATTTCACTATCAGTATTTCTAACAGTTTTCCTTGTGATGATTTCATTTTTTGATGGCTGAGTAATACTCCATTTACAATCTAAATGGTACATTTAATGTAATTTACTCCATTTTGTAATTTTTGTACCTATTAAGGGACATCTAGGTTGTATCTAATGTCTGCCTATTATGAATAGTAGCTTGGAACTCTCGATTCTTGATATTCCCAAGGTTATGTCACTGGAGAAAATGAAGACTGGGAAACTATAAGAGGTTTGGGAGAACTTTAAGTATTTCTGGAAATAAGAAAATATTATCTTAGTAGTCTGTCTTTTCATGTAGTACCATATCCCATCATGCTGCATCAGCAGTACAGATAAATGCTTATTTCTGTCCTTAGAGATAAAATTATCATTCTGCTAACACAAACCAGGATATGCTTTAAAAGCCCAAAGTACATAACAACTGATGCAGAAAAATGAGCCCAAATGGAGACACTTATTGGCCACACGTGTTATTTATAGCTCACACAACAAATCACTTGGGAGTCGATCAACTGAAAATTTATCCAAAGTGATGGAGAAACATTGCCACTTTTTAATGCACTACTGCAGCCACCTGGATATTCCGAAAGGGACACTTACACTGAAGGATGAAAAGTTACCTGATCAGCTAGGTTTGTGCCACAGCCATTTTTTACAGTTGTCTGTTAAGATAAAGAAGTTATACTGTGTAAAGTTAGCTCAAGAAACATAAGGTAGGGCCTGAAGAGATGGTTCAGTGGTTAAGAGAACTCGCTATTCTTCCAGAGGACACAAGTTTGATACCAGCACCCACATGGCAGTTCACAACCACATCTGACATCATCTTCTGGCTTCCGTGGACACCTGTCATATACATCATGTAGGACATAACATTCTGCAGAAACACTCATACGTATTAGAAAATAAAATTAAAATAAAGAAAATGAAAAATCAGGCACAGACAGAAATACTGACTCACAATTGTTATCTCAGCACTCTGGGAACAGAAGATGACATGTTTAAGGATGCATGGGCTACTGAATGAGACTTTCTTTCTCAATAACAGGATGAGAGGGATGAAGAAGAGGAAGAGGAGGAGGAAGGGAGGTAGGTATAGAAGAGTGAAGAAAGGAAATAAAGAGAAAAGGGAAGGAAAGGAGCATCAGGGTGCAGAACACACAGAAGTAGCCCTGTGTCAACTTGGCTACTGGATTTCTAGTCATGTGGCCTTACCTAAGGTATCTAACCTCACTGACCATTCCTGGTTTCTGCATGGGAGGACAAAGTGAAGAAATATCATTCTTGGAAGCACTTTAAAACCTACACACAGATTCAGTTGATCCCTCTTGGAAGTCATCACCCTCCCTGTGGAGTCGGGGGGGTGAGATGGGATGGGGTCAGGGGACATGGGAGGGGGAGGGAACTGGGACCAATATGTAAAATAAGAAAAAATAATAATGAAATAGGGGGAAAACTACATATCATTCTTTAACTGTGGCTTTCAAAGTCTTAAGTTATCGATCTCCTAGCATGGAAGACTCAACTGGAAAGCAGAATAAATGTCTGCATATCTTTTACTATTTGTTCACAGACCCTGTTCCCAATACTTCCAGATGGGTGCCTGAAGTAACAAAGAAGTCATCAGTTCCATCAAAAGTGTTCTGTAGATCCAATGCCAACATTTCCAAATATTTCTTTCCCTTACCTTCACTCCCACCTCCTAAATAGGACAAAGTAAAGCTTCTATGTCTCATAAGCATGCTGACATCCCTTTAAAAGTAAATGGTAGAAGGAGGGAGTAGAGGGAGTAGAGAGGAGAGAGGGATAACTAGAATTTGAATGTAAAAAATAATTTTTTTAAAAAATGTCATAATGGCACTTAACACATTATATGCTTATTTTGAAAAATAATAAAAATTTATATATTTTTTAAAACAAGCATTTATAATAAATTAAATGTAAAAAAAAAATCATGGTGGAGGGAGCTGAAGAGATGGCTCAGGGGTTAAGAGCATTGGCTGCTCTTCCAGAAGACCCAGATTTGATTCCCAGAACCCACATGGAGGTTTACAACCACGTGTGACTCTAGTCCCAAGGGATCTGCTGTCCTCTTCTGAGCTCCACAGGCACTAGGCATGCAAGTGCTGTGCAGACATATATGAAGGCAAAACACTCCAACAACAAAATAAAAGAAAACATAGAAAACTAAATGAGTTTGGAAGGTGACATTGTATTTGTCCTCATGCTGAGTCTTACTACTCAGATAAGGAGAGTTTGAATGATGCTTTTGCTAAGCATTCTAGCATAGGAAGAGGACTAGGCCCCACATGGCAATACATCTTTTATACATTATGGGTTTAAGTGCTGCTCTTAAAGGCCCTGTGGCCAAAGGACCCAAGTTCAGTTCCTAGCACCCATGTCCGGTAGCTCACAGAGGTCTATAATGCCAGCTCTGGCCTCTAAGGGCATCTTTACTGTGATCCTCAACTACACACACACACACACACACACACACACACACACACACACACACACACCTACACATAATTAAAAATAATAAACATAAATCAAAATGTTATACCAGTAAGACAGTGTGTCATGAAGGATGGGGGCACCCTAAGGAGCATTCCCAAAATGCTGTCAGTTTTGTGAACTAAAGTGGTCAACATTGAAGATTTATGCAAGAATTGAGTCAAACTTCAAAGAATGGGTAGTTTTAGGTGGGAGTGGAAAGCACCCACGAGGCCTGTACAATGAATCACAACTGCATCCAATACCACTATGCTGAAGTACCCAGTTCAGTGCTCTCCTGAAGAATGCTCTGAAATGCTGAGTGACTTAGAGTTTCTGTTGCTGCAAAAAGTCACCATGACCATGGCAAGTCTTAGAAAGGAGAACAATTCATTGGGGCTGGCTTATAGGTTCAGAGGTTTAGTTCATTATCGGTATAGCAGGAAACATGGCAGCAAACAGGCAGACATGATGCTAGAGAAGGAGTTGAGAGTTCTACAACTTGTCCCACAGGCAGCAGGAGACTGCCACATAAGGCCTAGCTTGAGCATATGAGACCTCAAAACCCAGCCCTACAAGTGACATACTTCCTACAACAAGGCCACACCTCCAATAATGCTACTCCCTATGAGTCTTTGGGGGGCATTTTCATTCAGACCACCATAATGAGTTTCTCCTACCTGTATAGTTTAGTATGGTACTCATAAAACTCATGTAGCCATTAGCTCATCACTGTGATGAAGGAAATGGAAATTTCATTTTAGTGTATTTCACCTTAACCACATGTAGGGGCTGGAGAGATGCCTCTACAGTCAAGAGCACATATTGTGATTGCAGAGATTCTGGGTGTGACTCCCACCCAGATGTAGTGGCCACATCCATCTGTAACTCCCAGAGAGTCCAAGACCTTCTTCTGACTCCCATGAATACCCAGCATGCATATGGTACACAGACATACATGCAAGCAAAACACTCATGTTCACAAACAGTAGCAACATGTAGTGAGTGGCACTCATTTGTAAGGGCAGGTCTTATAAATATATAGCCTCACGGGAAAGAGGCAATTCATACAAGGTTGTGAGCTCCCGCCAAGTTTGTGTCCTAAGACTATACCAAACAACGAAAGGCAGTACAGAAATGCGATTCCTCAGAGGAATCTTGCACCACCAAAGTGATCAGGAGCAAGCTCATATTTTTAGTCACACAAGTTCCCCCATATTTTCCAAAATCAAATCAGTAAAACATAGGCCCCATCTGGAACACTAACAGCAAACAAACACAACAAAGCCAGCCAGAACACACCAGAGATTCTAGCACAATGCTTGCCTAGCAACTAGCTTCCATACCCACAAACACTTTGGTGTTTGGTACTGAAAATGCCATTCTAACTCCCCCCTCGCCCCCACCCCAGATATTCACAACACAAGAGAACTTCTCATATCTATACTTTATCCAAGAAGCTGCATCAGAGAAGGGGCCAGTCTTATAGAACTCCTTGAGGAGTTAAGGCAAGGAAATTCCCTTTATGTGTGTTTGTGCTGCATAAACTTTAGTAAATAGAATGTCAGGCAGGTCTGCCCAGAGAGCACCTACATCGAAATTTAGCTGCTTTTGTCTCTTCACTCAGTCCTGCCTGCACTGAAATACCAAAGCTGATCACATGCAGCACCATAAGTTTTAAATACCCACAATAATAACAAACACTGACCTCATATATAGCTTTAAATCATCTTTATTGGTAACATACACCTGGTAAAGAATGCCAGCCTGTGCTACCTGACAATATCACACACACACACACACACACACACACACACACACACACACACACACAAGAGCACAGTAAAATAATTCTAAACTACAAAATATAGCATGGAAATTGAGCCTTTCCCCTTCCTGTCCTCTCAGCCAACTAATTGGTTTTCCAGAAGCAATCTATACGGCTAATGAATTGAACATCCTTCCCAAACAGCCTGTGGAATAACAAGTGTATTAACAGCTGTCTTTCTACACTCGTCCTCCTCCCTTCAAAGAAACAGAAAACAGGGAGGAAGGGGAGAAGAGAGGAAGTGATAGAGAATGTCAGCTTCTAGAGCCAATGTTCCCTGATGGTGCTATTTGGATCTTGTTTACATATTCATAATTGTGGCTTCAAGCAGCTCCTCCTATACAAAATGTCCTTTTAACCAATAAATATCCAGTAGCAAAATATGAAAAAGGTACTCAGCATAGCTGTCCAAAGCCTGCTGACAAAAATACATGAAAAACACTTATGTCAATATCTGCAGCCTTTGAATCTGGAGTCATTTAAATATAAAGAATTATACTAAAGCACTATAGTTAACAATGCATATTGGGCGGCAATTAAAAAAATCAAATTAGAGTAACTTAAAGATACCAAAATACGCCTTCCAGAAAGGATAAAAAGAATAAAATGAGCTGGGTGGTTCTGGCTCATGCCTTTAATCCCAGCACTCAAGGAGGCAGAGGCAGGCAAATCTCTGTGAGTTTGAAGCCAGTCTGGTCTACAAAGTGAGTTCCAGGGCAATCAGAGCTACACAGAGAAACCCTGTCTCAAAAACACCAAAAAAGAATCAAATGATAAAATCCAGCATTGTGAAGAATGTATGGAAGTCAACAGTGCTAGTGGGTGGTTCTACAAACCTTGGCCTTTCTGATTATGTAATCTAAAAACAAGATGAGCTATGGTTTCAGCTGGCAGCTCTCCTTTGTAGAGTATGATTCAATTAAAACTTAAAAGAAATAAAATAAAGGTTTTGTATAATATCAGCCCAGAAAACATACATACAATTAACATTACACAGACTGAACAAGGTATATTTAGGAATGTGTGTGTGTGTGTGTGTGTGTGTGTGTGTGTGTGTACATACATACATATATGCATGAAATAACAGGCATAAAAGAGGTCATGAATTTGCAAGGGTAGTACATATGAGAGGGTTGTGAGGTAGGAAAAGTGTACTGGCCAGTTTTACGTCAACTTGAACCAACCTAAAGTCATTTGAGAAAATGGAGCCTCAATTAAGAAAATGCCTCCATAATATGGGGCTGCATGAAAGCCTGTAGAGCATTTTCTTAATTAATGATTGATGGAGGTAAGCCCAGCCCACTATGGGTGGTGCCAGCCCTGGGCTTGTAGTCCTGGGTAATGTAAGAAAGCAGGCTGACTGAAGTCGCCTTCCCCTGTAATCAGATTGAAGACTACTGTAATTGTCATCATAGAACCTTCATCCAGTAACTGATGGAAGCAGATGCAGAGATCCACAGCTAAGCACTGGGCCAAGCTCCCAGAGTCCAGCTGAAGAGAAGGAGGAGCAATAATATGAGCAAAGGAGTCAAGACCATGATGGGGAAACCCACAGAGACAGCTGACCCAAGTTGGTAGGAGCTCACTGAGTCTGGACTGACAACTGGGGAACCTGCCTAGCCCTGAACTAGGCCCCCTGAACGCAGGTGACAGTGGATGGCTTGGGCAGTCTGTGAGGCCACTGGCAGTGGAACCAGGATCTATCCTAATAAATGAACTGGCTTTTTGGAGCCCATTTTCTATGGAGAGACACCTTGCTCAGTCTAGACACAGCGAGGAGGGCCCTGGTCCTGCCTCAATGTGGTGATGGGTCAGACTCCATTGACTCCCCATGGGAGGCCTCACCCTCTCTGAGGAGCAGATGGGGGTAGGATGGGAAAAATTGGGAGGAGCAGGAGGAGAGAAGGGAAGGGGAACTGGGATTGGTATGTAAACAAAAAATATTTTAAAAAGAAAATAGGCTGAGCAAGCCATGAGAAACAAGCCAATAAGCAGCACCCCTCCATGGCCTCTGGATCAGCTCCTGCCTCCAGGTTCCTGCCCTGTTTGAGTTCCTGTCCTGCCCTCCTTTGATTATAAACAGTGCTGCAGAAGTATTAACCAAATAAATACTTTTCTCCCCAAGTTGCTTTCTGGTCATGGTGTTTCAACATAGCAATAGAAACCCTAACCAAGATTAAAGGGATGGGACAAGTGCAATTGTATTATCATCTCAAGCAGAAAACAAACAAATAAATAAATATTACTTTTTAAAATTGTAATGTTCATAGACAATTTCTTCTTCAGGGTCTAACATGGTAAATGGATAGAACTAGCAAAGACAATATTGAATAAGCTTCTAAGCTATACATCTTCAGAAGTGAGCACATATTCTGGAGTAACTACAGAAACCAGGAAAGCAAAAAGGGACCATTGCCTGGGTCAGGGGTGTGAGGAAACATTAGAGAGAGGGATGTCAGGGTACAAGTGATCTAACTGAAAAAAATGGAAGAGTGTCTAACTAGGGAAGGTGAAATAGATAAATATAGAAGGAAGGGGATAAAATAAGAATAAGGATATCTGGGAAAGTCATAAGGAATCTCACCATTAACTATTCACCTAAAAAGCACTACAATACATGTAAGCCTACATATATAAATATGCATATATAGTTTAAATGAAATTTTCACCTCTGGGCTGACAATGCTCCCTCCAGTAGCCAAAGGCCACCTTTAACAAAAACACCAACAACAGACATAAGAAGCCCTTTTGAGTTGTAGTTTCCCAAGAGACTCCCAAAACTTTACATGCTATTGGTATTGACGTTGGTTGCCCCCCAGAAGTGGAAAGTAACTCCCTATTGCTAAAGACACAATGCATTTCAGACTCAGGGCCCAAAAGCCCCTGAACTGGAACTGATTTGAATGTCTCCTGAGAGGATGGAAAATACAGCCTAACTCTCTAATGACCCCAGGAAGCTAGAAGTTTAGAAATACTATCTGAGATGCCCTAAAGACCTCAAATTCCAGACCCTGTCCTAAGCCAGTAAATAGGCGAAAGGTCACACTTGCTGCTTATGACAGGCCCTTGAGTACTTGATCCTGGCCTAGTAAGATAACGGGAAATGAGCTGACTAGCTGCTTATCTGACTTCGCTAAACTGCTTGTGAAACCCCTGCCCCAGTGGCCTATCCTAACTGCCATTTGTCACCCCACCCAGGAGCCCGAGCAAATGTAGACCTCCGGGGCTATAGAAAACTAATTGGTCTATAAAGTGTGGGCTTAGATGATGTAAAATGATTACTCTAAAAACTATAAAATGGTTTAAATTTATTGTTCTGCACTGCACGGGCTCTTGATACTTGGGATGATTGGTTTGCGATGCACGGGCTTTGTTGTAAGCCCTATAAAAGTTGTCTCGATTCTGCACTCGGGGTCCTCAGTCCTCTACCCCTGTGTGGTGAATGACTGTGAACCCCAGTGCGCTTAGAATAAAAAAAGTCCTCTGGCTATTTGCCTCAAGACCGCTTCTCGTGAATGATTTGGGGTGTCGCCTTTCCTGTGTCAGAGCATGAAGGTCCACGCTTTGAGGGTCTTTCACTCCTTTCTGAGGACTAGTTTTCATGGTACCAGAAGGAATCACAGAAGCTTCCAAAGAAGGGAAGCAACCAATAGTCCTACCCAGATATGATGCCTATGAACCAATGCAACAACCAACATAGCATGATAACCCTAACAGTGCGTTAGTGGTACACATGCTTTGATCATAACCAGCAACTCTCTAATTGAACTTAAAACCCACTCAAGAAGAGGTACATCATGCCTAGTACTAGAAACCTACTCAATTATCCAGTACTAGAAAAATCATGACTCTTAGAGGGGAGCCTACAACTGCCACTTTACTAAATCAACCTAACCCCTATATACATTCTAAATATGTTGCCTTAATACCAATAGATAATAATACCTCGCCCCCATCAAGGAAATTTCTCATTGAAACAGAGGCCATTACAGAAAAGCACAACTAATCATAACACAGAGATATGCATCTCAGTACCAATGGATACATCTACAAAACAACTCCTGCGTCTAAGGCTTAGAGAACACTGTAAAAGAGGAAGAAGAAAGATTATAACAGTAAGACTGTGACTCCTAGTAATGCCAGAAGCTACACCCATTAAGTCTTGACAACATGACTGCTCATATATGAGCTGTACAATGACAATGTCAATGGACATGCTAACATGGACAAGGGAAAACACATGGGGCTTCAATCCTAGCAAAGAACTACAGGCAATTAAGGAATGCTGAAAGCAGGAGAAATAGTGAAGAGTGATCAACTGGTTACCCATGCTATAAAGACAGAACCAAATCATGAAGATTGTTCTCCGAACTATACATGCACACTGTGCCACGTGCACATCTGGATTCAGAAGTGCGCACACATGCGCACACATGCACACACATGGAATGAATAAAATGAGTTTGGATAAATAAATAACTAAAAACAGGAGCTGAGGAGATATGCCAAGAAAGTTCTTGAGGACCACAGCCATGTAAAAAGCTAGGCACCATTGCTGTGGCTGATTCCTGGGGCTTGCTAGCCAGCTAGCCTGGTCTAATTGATGAGCCTCAGGTCCCAGTAAAAGATTCTGTCTCAAAAATCAAGGTGAACAGCTCCTGCGTAAGAAATAACATCTGAAGCTGACCTCTATCGTATACACACACACACACACACACACACACACACACACACACACACACACACACACTGTGAGGCACCTGTACACATATGAGCAAGCAAAAATAAATAAATTTAGCCAGGCAGTAGTGATGTATACTTTTAATCTCAGCACTCTGGAGGCAGAGGTAGGCAGATCTCTGAGTTCAAGACCATCCAGGTTACAGAGCAAGTTCCAGGATAGCCAGGGATACACAGAGAAACTCTGTCTCAAAAACAAATACATAAATAAAACTTCTTGAAGAAGAAATCACTATAATTATCACCAACATCACACCTTAAACAAGTTCTAATATTAATATGAAGTGAATGAGATTATAGAAAATGCTTCATTTGCCCCTGAGGCAAGAGACAGAAGTTTTGATTGTGCAAATGGCTTCTTCAAAGAACTAGGTTACCTTGCATGATCTCCAAAATATCCTCCTAAATTCTAAGGTATAAAAAGTAACCAGCTCTTACTGATATTCATGCCAGGGGGCACTAAGTATGCAGCCTCTCTACTTCTGTGACCATATTCATTAGCGTGACATCCATAATATATATCATTTGTCCTTTTACAGGACCTTGCACATAGAATGTGAAATGTTTATCTCAAATGTAATTGTGATTATTTCCTATTGAAAAGAAGACCTAGTCTTATCGTCCCTTTATGATGCAATTTCCAGTAACACTTTCTTCATAAAGGAAGAGCTCTAGGTTAAATCACTCATACTGCAAATAAGCACATCCACATTATGGTCTTCTGAGTTTACATTATCAGATAAAATGAAGACAACAGGAAATGTCTGGCTTTATTCCTTGGTCATAACAGTACAGTGTGGAATACTTTATACTTCACTAGAATGCCATTTAGATGTTAGCCAGGTTATTCCTTTCCAAGAGCTTTAAATCATGTTTACAGAAGGAATAGCCTGCAGCCAATACAGATTATTCCCAATTTAAGATCTGATGAGCATATAAACTGCCAAGACAGATACATACTAGAAACATGTTCCAAAAGGTTAGAGGAAGTGCAGCAGAGATGGACAGACTCTGGTGATAATGAGGCCACATCAATAAAACAGATGTGTCAAGAACTAAAAACCATTCTTTGTGAGCATTTTATTTAATGTGAATACCCTTATCATCCCTGGGAAGCTGTGCACAATGAACTCCCGCTGTCCTCAGTGAGTTGAACCATGAAAGGGACAAGGAAGTATTCAGGATTCCCAAAAGTGACCTAACCACTAGCTAGTGGACTGCATCAAGCTGGGCCAAACACAGACTGAATCAGTACCTCTGATTGAAGGGAGCTTACTTGACTGCTGGCCACAGCTGTTAAACTTGGTTAAAGGGGTGTGGCTAAGCTGAAGCTGAAATTCTGCATTGCTAAAGCCCAGCAGCCATGTCTTTGCCAAGCCCTAACTTTCCATAGTTACTTCTCAGTGTGACTTGCCATTTCTGGAAGACATGACACTCACCTTATATCCGGGACACTATCAGAGAAAAGCCCCCACACTCATACTTAATGGTGAGAAATAAACTTGACATTTACATTCCAGGTATGGGAAGTAGACAGTGAGCATTCATAGGGTTAGAACAAGAGCTTGTTTCAACACAACAAATGGCACAAACAGTCATATAGACCAGCAGTTCTCAACATGTGGGTCCCAACCCCTTTAGGGGTCAAATGATCCTTTTACAAGGGTCACCTGAGACCATCAGAAAACACAGGTATTTACACCAAATTCACAACAGCAGCAAAATTACATTTATGAAGTGCCAATGGGAATAATTGTATGGTTGGGAGTCACCACAACATGAGGAACTGTATTAAAGGTCACAGCATTAGGAAGGGTAAGAAGCACTGATGTAGATTATCCTGCTACCATGCCTTCAAATCCCACCACTACAGTGCAACAAGATGTTACAATTGTGGGGATGCTGCACTCCTGTTGATGAATCTGGTGTAGAAGGAAACACTCTTTGGTCAATGACCAAACAAACCAGTGACCCTCTACCTGGGAAGTGAGCAGTTAAACAATGGCTAAACTGTGATAACTGGGCCCACTTAGTTGCCTATGAGATGCTCTGTAATAGCATGATAAGCCTTGAAGTCCAAGCAAGACACTAAGAATGTAACAGCTTGCTCAAGGTCCCAGTTGTATTGTCTCTCCAAATAGACACAATTCAAGACTTTTCCTACCTACCCTTCTTGCTTTGCCTCTCTTGCAAGGTTAAGTTTGCATATAGATTCAGCCTGGCTCCCTATTGATTTCCAAGATAGGATAGATAATGAAGTATTTTCTCTGAATTTGTCAAATGCAAATGGACTAGACATCGATGTACTAATTGCTGTATATGTTGTATATATTTACCGTACTTACTATATATAATTTTCTTATGTTAGTTGTAGCTGATGGGAGATGTTATTCTGTAAATATGTTTCTCATACTGGTTAATGAATAAAGCACTGTTGGCCAATAGGAAAGCAAGATAGGCGGACTAGGAAAAGGAGGAAAGAGGAAATAGTTAGGAGGAGTCAACATGGAGAGACGGGAGAGAGCAGCACACAGGAAAAGCATACTCGTTACATATGGCACCCAACGTGGCTAATAAAAACTTCCACTTAAAACTAAGAAAAGCTTAAGAAATGTTTTAGAAACAAAGGAACAAAGACAAGCAAGACTTCTTGGTAGCAGCATTTTTCTGTGTTGGACACTGTTTTGCTAGAGATTCCTTTTTTGCGTGGCTCCTGACTCAGCATACGCAGCAAAAAACCGCATTGCTTTTAAAGAGCTCTGCTAACAAATCATTGGTGTGTATGAGAGCTGGCAATGGCAGTGACCATATCTCCAAGCAGGCAGCATGCTGCTGGATGCAGCATAGACCAAGGCGGTGAGCACAGCTCTCACTGCTGGCAGTAAAATAGCCGCTGCCATTTTGGATAGACAGCAGCTAAAACAACTGTGGCTTTCATTTTAGCAATGTTGTTGTTTACCAGATAAAAGACTCGTGGACAAAAAAAAGATAAAGACTTACAGTAAAGAGAGATTCACATTAAGAAAACCCGCTAAAGGTTTACAGTATGTTTTAAAATATACGTAGGCTTGTGAGAGAAAAAGAAACAGGATACAATGGTTTAAAAAAGATAAAAGGAAGTAGAGTGCTGGGTGTGGCAGTACACGCCTTTAATTCCAGTACTCAGGAGACAGAGGCAAGCAGATCTCTGTGATTTCAAAGTAAACCTGGTATACAGAGTGAATTCCAGGACAGATAAGAGTTACACAGAGAAACCCTGTCTCAAAAAATGAAAAAATATAAGTAAAAGAAACTCAATAATAAAAAAGCCACGTAAAAATGGAGAGAATCTGGATACTGTATGGTATTATATTGTCTTTGTATCGTTTGACTGCTGAGGAAATAACAACAACTGTTAAAAGAAATGCTGCTTAATTAATTCAATTTATATATTTTAAAAATTCATTGACTTCAAAGTTTAACTCCAAAGACAAGTTACTGGGGAAAAGGAATTCTAATTTTGTTTCCACAGAAAATAAAAAGCTGTGGATTCCTTCCAGACTAATGTGGTTTGATCAAGCAAGACCCCCTGAAACAGTGTTCCAGGTGATCCAACATTCAAAACAGTTGGGACAAGCCAGCCTTGCAGACTAGAGGCAAGATTTCTACTTCTTCTTAGGATCCCCATGACAGCGCCCCCTATCAGCAGGAAGCAGTTTGGAAAGAACGACACCCAAATTCCCAAAATTTATTTATAAATGTTTGCTTCCATTTATATGGGATTGGTTATAAATGGTTATTGGCCACAACCAATCTATTTTTAAAGGTAAAATGAGAATACTTTGTTTTGGAATGGATCTTCATTTATTGATAAAAATTTAAGGTCAATTTTGTGATATGTATATTTCTCCTCTTGTTTAGGTATTGTGTTTATATGGCTCATTGAGAAATGTAATATATAATTTAACACAGATTATAGATAATTACTTATGATACTAAAAACTTAGAGTTAAGTTAGTTAGGTTTTCTAGATATACAGAGATGTATTTGAGATGAATAAACATTCTTCAAACCTTCCAAAGACCTACAGAATATGGCATTTAAAATGGTTTAGGGTTTTTCTTGACAATGAGACATAACTGCTCCTGGCAACACCACTTGCATCAGAAAGGAAGATAGCTATTGAAAAAAAAACACGTTATGGAGTTTGCTTTCAATATGGCAAAACTAGCCATATGGGCAAGATACTGCTCTTGTATGGAATATTTGACTTTATGCTGTATAAACTGGACATGCAGGACCTACAGGAAAGTGACTGCTGATTCAAGATGGACAGTGCCACAGGGTTCCTGCTTCATGGAAGAGTCTGCCAGACAGTCTGCAGGACACAGAAAAAAGTGACTGACAAACTGCCAATACAGGTGGACAGTTTAAAGTTTCCTGCTTTGCTGAGGAGTCTGCCAGACACACTTTGGCCTATAGGCTGAAGATGGAAATTTACAGAAGAACTTCGGGTGACTGACCAGGTGAGTTATCTCTGTCATTTCTAGAGTTTATATATTATCCTTCTGTGGTCTTTGAAGGAGTTGAAGACAGGTAGTAATGGTTATAGTTTTCCTTAGTTAGGATTAAAGATACATTACATATAAGACTTTAGACTCACAAATACAGGATATATGATGTTTTCTTTAAGTCTTACAAAATGTTAATGAACTAAATATTGTTAACTGTGATTCTTATTTGATAACTGTTGTGTGATATATTTTACTATGTTAAAGTTAAAACCCTCCTTTTCATTTAGATAGAAAAGAAGAGATGATGGGTGATGTCATTCTGTCAATATTTTTCTCTTATTGGTTAACGAATAAAGCACTATTGGCCAATAGGAAAGCAATATAGGTAGGACTAGGAAAAGGAGGAAAGAGGAAGTAGTAAGGAGAAGTCAACATGGAGAGCCTGGAGAGAGCACCATGCCAGGCCATTGCTCCCTGGTAAGATGACCATGTGGAAATACTTAGATTAATAGAAATGGGTTAATCATTAAGACAGAGCTAGCTGATAAGAAACAAGTAACAGGCCAACAGCATTATATCAAATACAGAGTTTCAGTGTGTTATTTGGGGCTGGCACGGTGGTGGGACCAGGTGGACAGCGGGGAAAACATAGTCGTTACACTATATATAATTTTTCTTATGTTAGTTGTAGCCTTCTCTTTGTATTAGAGAAAGGGGGTAATTGTGGTGATATATTACTTATGATTTATTAAAGCTTGCCTGAAGATCAAAAAAGCAAAGCAGCCAGCCACTAGCTCTACCTCAGCTCAGACCAAAGGGGGAATTCTCAAACTGCTCTCTACTTCATTGCTCCTCACATTCAGTCAGACTGCTGTGCTGTCATCACCATGGCTAGAGACTAACCTGGAGACTGAATGCCATCCTATCCTCAATGTGGCTGGAGAATGAATGCCAGCTCTGAGACCCTTTTCCTGTCTTATACCCCCTAATGCTAGGACTAAAGGTGTGTGATCCCACACGTTGAGATCACCTTTTTGTGAGCTTTCTTTTAGGACTGGATCAATTCCATGTAGTTTGTGTGGCCTGGAACTAACAGAGATCCATCTACCTCTTAATCCCGAGTCCTGGGATTAAAAGTGTGTACCACGGCTACTGTGTGATCTCTATAGCTTGAGGCTAACTTTACTTCCTGAATTCTCATGCAGGCTTTAATAAATCATAAATAATATAACACCACAGTTTTCCCCCTCTCCCTCCCTCTCTCTCTGACTCTCTGTCTCTCTGTCTCTCTCTCTGTGTCTCTGTTTCTCTCTCTCTGTCTCTCTCTCTCTCCCACCCCCCATCCCCTCTCCTCTCCTCTCCTCTTCTCTCTCCTTAGCACTCCTCTGGCACGTGAGCACTCTCATTCTTACTCTAAATTCCATCTTCATATCTGCTTCTAAGATAAACCAAACTAATACAAATGTGCCAATGGTAGACAGTCTAAGAAAACAGGCCATAGTGAGATACAGTTTAGACATCATTGTGAAGGCATGGATAAGCCCAGGTACAAGGTGATAATTCAATTCACATCAAGCACTCCAATTCTGTTCACCTCACAGTCCCTCCATATCTTCCCCCTCTGCTCTGAAGTGGCCCTCCAAATGAAAATTTAAAAGAAAATAAAAACAAAACAAGCAAACAATCAAGAAACAAATGATAAACAAAAGAAACAAAACAACAACAAAACAAAATAAACCTCTTAACTCCTCCATCTTTCTTGCCTCTCCAACACATCTTCATTCATTCTGGTGGCATTGGGAGCTGAGGTGTGTCACACAGTACACCCTTTTGTCCAATCAGCTTTACTTGCAAATATTCATTACAATGAGTCACTGGTCTGGTTCAAGGCCTCTGGTTTCTTGTATATCATCATCACTGGAGCCTCACCCAAACTCTTCTCTGATATCTTACAGTTATCATTCCACAGGACCAGTCCCTTCATGAATTCCAGCAGGTCCTCAATGTGGTAGATGTTAGGGTGGGCCAACCCAAGGCCTAGCTGTGCTCCTGGGTTGGTAGTTAAGCTGGTCAGTCCAGGCCACTGGGGACACCCCCTCAGGCAAGGGACAGTGTCAGCTCCACTATGCCCATGCCATCGGGGTCAGATCTCCCCTGTCCCCCACCATGGTGAAGGGTAGGTCTATCTTTCCAGAGTATGGGGGTGGTGCTGGGGGAAGCAGCTCTCCAATGAGGGTCAGGACCAGCTCTCTTGCTAAAGCATCCAGCAAGGGGCAAGACCAGCTATCCCAGGGCCAGTGAAAAGTGGGGCCAGCTCAGCATGTTTCACTGATTCCATTACAATTGGTTCTCATAGCAGGGCCACAGACCAAACATGACCCATAGCAGTAGCTTGGGCCCAGATGGCATCCTGGCTCTAGGTGGGAGCATAGGCCACTAAGATAAGTATAGTTTTAGTGACAGCACAGCCACGAACACCAACAAGGCCACAGGTTTGGGTCCCAACCCCGGGCCTCCACATAATCTTTGGGAGCAACACAGGCCCCAGTTGTGGTGGGACCATGGACCCAGACTAGGTACTTGACAGCAACTGGGTCTGGATGTCACCACTGGCCCAGGTGGCAGTGTAGGCCACTCGGATCAGCATGGCCAGCAGCAGTGTGGCCCTTAGACACTAACATGGATCCAAATCTTGAGCATCCACCTGGCCCTCGATGGTAACAGGAATCTCACAATGCAGACCCTGGCTGCAGTAGGGCCACAGACCCAGACATGGCCTTCAGTTGCAGCTCTGGCCCAGAAATCATCATGGCATCAGGTAGCTGTACAGGCCACTCAGATCTGCATAGCCCGAGCTGCTGTATGTCCCTCAGCCACCAACACGGACTCAGGTGGCTGACTTTAAGCCTGGCATCCATACAGTTGTCAGTGGCAACATGGGCCATGGACATCGACACAAAACCTGGCTGCTATAGGGTTATGGACCCAGACATGGCCCGCAGCAGCAGCAGATGACACCATGGCCCTGGGTGGTAGCACAGGCCATTCAGGTCTGTATGGCTCCAGCTTCAGTATGGTCCCCAGATTCCAACAAGGTCCTGCTAAGAATTTCTACAGAAATGACCTAAGCGATAAATGACTTATACTTGTGCATTGACTTATACTTGTGAAAAATCTGGATGAAATGTGCTTACAAAAAGAATGGAAATGCCTGGAAAACTCAGCAATCAAAAGCAGTCCTGATGTCCCAGAGAAAGATACTAAGAAATGGGGAGTAGTTTATATGTACCTCTGTGTGACCTCCTGTGGATCTCACAGAGAACTTTCCCTCCTTCACTGGAGAAGCCAACACCACAAAAAAAGAAGAAAAAAAAGAAAAGCTATGCCACAATTGTAGACCTCAAAGAAGACTGAAGGTTCAATACTTAATGCCTAGTAGGTATGTTCTGCCAAATTATGGCCACAGACTCCCTGAGATTGCAAAGAACTGATACCCTAAAACAAGGAATGGGCTAAACATCCCTGAAGGTGATGGCCTTGAAAACACCCCATTCTTCCCCCTAGTAGATTTAACAAATTCCTCTGTACCACAAGATGATACAGAAGATGTCCCTTGTATTAGACAATTAGCAATTCCCTCCAAGGAGTGATCAACAGTCCCTCCTGATTATTAAACTGGGTTTGGATTTTGTGGGCGCTATTATTAAGAGGGTTAGAATAGCAAGTCAGGGACTGGGAAAATAGCTTTGTTGATAAAGAGCATGCCACACAAATTAGATCCCCAGAACTTATGGAAAAATGCAAAATAATGTGTGTCTGTGATCTCAACAAGAAGAAGACAGAGATGAGGAGATCCCTAGGGTTGGTGACCAGCAACCTGTTCTAATAATTGTTTTATTGTTGTGAAGAGACACAATGACCAAGGAAACTTAAAAGGAAGCATTTAATTGCAGGCTAGTTTCAGAGGGTTGATCTCTGACTGGCTATCATACTGGGGATTGTGGAGGAGGGCAGGCAGGCATAGCACTGAAACAGTAGCTAAGAGCTTTAACCCTGATCTTCAGACAGTTGTCAGAAAAAGAGACTGGAACCGTCGTGGACTTTTAAAATCTCAAAGCATACCTCCAGCGGCACACCTCCCCCAACAAGGCCACACATCCTGATACTTCCTAAATAAATCACCAACTGGGGACTAAGCATTCAAATATATGAGCCTATGGGGGGCATTCTAATTCAAACTACAATACTACCACAGCCCTATAATCAAACTCTAGATTCAACAAAGGACTCTGTCAAAAAAAAAAAAACAAGTAGAGGGCAACTGAAGAAGACACTTGAACTTGAGCATACACACATGGATATACAAGCATGTACATACATACAAATAAATAAAAAGAAAGTAGTTTAGACTTGGGAGTCTTTTTTCAGGACGCAGAGTCTAGCCCCATGGAAAGGAAAAGAAGTCAAATTTCCCTACTAATATAGCTCATAGAGGCCTGGTTCAGTAACAACCAACACTGAACAAAAATGAGAAGCCTGAGCAACTCTGTAAAGCCACAGAGGGGGGAATAAAAATGCTCTTGGAAAGACTATATAAAGCCAAAAACACAATAAAAGTTAGTATTTGCAGAGAACCAGGGCCAGAGGACATTAACAGAAGACAAAAGCACTAGTGAGAGGGACACAAACTTCCCTAATATCAGACAGAAGTTGTCTCCTCTACAGTAAGGAAGATTCTTAGAAGTGGGCTTATTAACATCCACAAAGACAAAGGGGCCCATGAGCAAAGACAGCAAGTAGAGGTTTTAACCACCCCAAGAATCCACATACTGAATAACTACATGGTCTGGAGGGAAACCAGAGGTACTTTATTTTCAAAGAGTCTGGAGATGGCAAATGGAACATGGTGAAAACGAGAATAGCCGATGGATAATACATGTATTCCTCAATATTTATAGGCAAATAGGAGGCTGAGGAAGGATTTCCTCCAATGAGCTCCATTCACTGTTCAGCTCACCAACTTCAGCTCATTTTCAGATTTGAGAAATGCAGATGGATTGCTGTGAAGAAAGGTAATGATGAGTGTATATAATGACTGTCACAGTACTTCCACAAATGGACCCATAGCCACTTACTTGGGTGTATGTACACTGGAAAAAGAATGTCCTGTCATTTCAAGGAACATATGGAAGTCAAGTAATACCTTAAGGGCTGACTCCAAAAACAGAACTCAAAGGAGGCCTGCTAACCTACCAAGGAGTGATTTTTCCAGTCTCAAGTGTGTAACTTGAGTTGACTTGGTAATAACCTCCTGTAGATAAGAGATTTCACCAATAAGGCTCTATTGCCAAAGACGGTACTTACATATCTCACTGAACATGGAGAAGTCAAGCTGGTGCCTAACTAGAGCCTTCACCACTACTGACTAATGTTCATGGTGTTGGAAGGTACTTTGCATGCTACCAGAGGATAAAGGTAACCACCAGCCCAGCTACAAAACCTGTGATCTACAATGATGACCTGCCTACAAGATACACTGGTACAATAGTAGCACAATAGTTGTTCAAGTAACCAAGCACTCTCTGACTGCATTTAATGTCCACTCCAAGAGATGAAATTCATGCCTAATGCTGCCCAAGTGGCCAAGAAGCTGAGACTAATTAAGCCACAGAACTAGGGGGAAACCAAATACAATTGTTGTATTAAGGTAAAAATTAAATGACTTCTAACCACATTTTGCTATACCAATAAATTACTGTCTCTCTCAGCCAAGGTCTCCCTCACAGAAGCTTTCTCTACAGCACATGAGAACAAGTATGGATACCTACAATTGGACAATGTGCAGAGAAAGAGACACCTTGGAGTATTCAATGCTAAATGGGATATTTTCATCAAGTCCCTTCACTCAGGGTTCAGGGAACAATGAAGAAGAGGAGGTAAAAAGACTGCAAGAGCAAGAGGGGAAGGATGATACTGAAACATAGTGTTTTCCCCCTCTTAGGCATATACCCAAATGATCCACATCCATGCAACAAAGACATGTGCTCAACTATATTCATAGCAGCATTATTTGTAATAGCAAGAACCTGGAAGCAACCTAGATGCCCTCAACTTAAGAATGGATAAAGATGTGGCACATTTACACAATGGTATACTACTCAGTGGGAAAACAAAACAAAACAAAACAAAACAAAACAATGGAATCTTGAAATTTCCAGGCAAGTGGATGGAGCTTGAAGAAACTATCCTGAATGAGGTCACCCAGTCACAAAAAGAGGAACAGGGTATGTACTCACTCATATATGGATTTTAGACATAGAGCAAAGGATCACCAGCCTATAATTCAGACAGCCAGAGAAACTAGGATAAAAGGCAGATTCTAAGAGATTCATATAAGGTCCCTCACAGAAGGGAAAAGGGACAAGATCTCCAGAGCACATGGGGAGTAGGGGGTGGCAGTGAGTGGAGAGGGAGCTAGGAAAAAGAAAAGGGGAGGATAGGAAAGTACGTGGAACTAGGAAGATTGAGTCAGGGGAGGAATAGACAAAAGGAGAGACAGACAGACAGACAGACAGACAGACAGACAGACAGACAGACAGACAGAGCACATAAAAGAGGGAGCCATTATAGGTTTGAAGAGAAAACTGAACCTAGAGAAATGTCCAGAGACTTACAAGACTGACCCAACTAACAATTTGAGCAACAGTGGAAAAGCTGCCCTTCCCTGATAATGAGATCAACGACTAACTTATCCACCATCATAGAGCCCTCATTTACTAGCTGCTGGAAACAGAAACAGACACCCACAACTAAACACTGAGCTGAACTGGAATCCAGATGCAGAGAGGGAGGACAAGACCAGGCTACAGAGACACATAAAGACAGCTGACCTGAACATGGAGGAGCCAGTAGTCCCCGGACTGATAGCTGGGAATCCAGCATGGGACTGATTCAGACCCCCTGAACATGGGTCTCAGCTAGAAGGCCTGGCCAGTCTAAGGGTCCTCTGACAGTGGAACCAGGATGTATCCCTCATGCACAAAAGGACTTTGGGAGCACATCCCCCATGGAGGGATACTTCCTTAACCTATAGACAGGAGAGAAGGCCTAGTCCCTACTCTAAATGACTTGACAGATTTAGATGACCCATCCTGGAAGGCATCACCCTACATGTGGAGGGGGGATGGGAGGGGAGGGTGGTTGGGGCATATGAGAGGGTAGGAGAGGGGGAAAGAGAGAGGGGGGCAGGGAACTGGGATTGATATGTAAAATAAAAATAAAAAATAAAAAATTTAAAACTTTTAAAAAAAAGAATCTGATCTTGTGTTTACTGGTCTGTTTTCTACAGAGAGAAAGGGAAATAAAGGGCATGGAGTTGAGAGGGTGTGTGGGTAGGTTGATAGGGTCTCAGAGGAGTTAGAGGAGGGGAAACTGTGATCAGAATATATATAAAAAATGTATATATGTGTGTGTGTGTGGTAGTTCAAATGTAATTGGCCCCCATAATCTACAAGGAGTGGCACTATTCGGAGGTATGTCTGTGTTGGAGTGAGTATGGCCTTGTTGGAGGAAGTATATCACTGCAGGGGAAATGCTTTGAGGTTTCCTATACTCAGGATACCACCCAGTATATCAGCTAACTTCCTATTCACATCTGCCTGCAAGTTGTCATGCTCCCCAACATGATAATAATGGACTGAACCTGCGAACGTATAAGCCAGCCACCCCAATTAAATATTTTCTTTGTGAGAGGTGTCATGGTCATGGTGTCTCTTCACATCAATAGAAAGCCCAACTAAGACTCTCTCTCTCTCTCTCTCTCTCTCTCTCTCTCTCTCTCTCTCTCTCTCTCTCTCTCTCTTTAGTGTGTATGCACTTTCACTTTTTAAAGGTCTGTTTTGTTTGCTTGACTGCTTGTTTTCTAAAGAGAGAGAAAGAGAGGAATAAAGGGCATGGAGTTATTTTTCTAAAAAAGAAAAAGAATAAGAATTGGCTGTGGGAGAAAAGGTTTCACTGTGAACTGAAGAAAGCTAAGAGGAAAGCTCTGGAAATGACTCCAATACCTTGGACAAGAAGATAAGTGGTGATGGCTAGTATTCTGTCAACTCAGTTAAGGCTGTGTTTTTAAGTTGCTCAATAAACACTAACCTGTTTCTATGAAGACATTTTATAAATGTGGTAAACAGCAATCATCAGTTGATTTTAAGTAAAAAAAAACAAACAAACACCTGATAAGCTGGGTGGGCCTTAGCCAATCAACAGAGTTCTTTAAAACCAAACAAGCTTCCCATGATAAAAATTCTAATCTGTGCACTAATATCAGTTCCTGCTCTATACATTTCAGGTATGTCTAACCATCCCTCAAAATTGTCAGTCCAACTAGGTTATGTAATTTAAAATGAGACAAAAAAGACTTAGCCAGCATCATAGGTCTTTGTCACTAATTGCCATATCCTGGATACAATGGGCACAAGAACAGAGTAGCAACAATGGCTGAGATGGAGGATAAGAGTAGATATTTAGTTATCAAATGTGATGATTAATGTCAATCATGAACTTGACAGGATCTAGAATCACATACTTCTGGGCATATCTGGAGGGAGTTTCCATATTGGGCTAATCAGATAGAAAGACACATCATCAATGCAGGTAGCACCATTTGATGTTCTAGTGTGTTTGAAGTTGTTAAAGTGAAGCCCAAGTTGCAATAAAGACCCTAGGATGTCGGTTGGAATGTTGGGATCAGGAGGCATCTACCCATGAAAGATGAAAGTACAGCATTAGGCAAACCCAAGGGAAAGGCTATGTGTGTTAAAGGAGATAGAACTGGAGGAGTAGCTTCCCAATTTCTTTAGAGCCCAGATGATTCCATCAGGAGTTCCAGATGCTGGACATGAAACTGCAGGATTTGGTGTTTTTATCCTTGGTGGGGTTTTATCTGTCTTGAATCCAAACTTTCCTAGTTATAAATCCATTCCTCCTTTTCGGAACAGGAATGTTTATTCTGTACCAGTGTAGACTAGAGGTATGTGACTTATTTTTTGGTGTCATAGTGGCTCACATTTAAGAGATTGCCTGAACCTCAAAAGTGCCTCTGCACTTATACATTCAAATGATTATGGCACTGTTGAGGATTACAGGGACTTTTGAAGTGAGACTGGATACAAATGCCAGTATGAGATGGCCACAAGCCTATGGGGACAAGGTGTGAAAGCTTATGGTTTAAAAGTGGTATGTTTGGATGTTAAGTTGACAAGGAGTGGACTTGTGGTGGTTAACAGTGACAACTTAAGAAGGTCTAGACCCACCTATGACATTAATCTTTTGGCATGCATGTGAGAAAGTTTCTATATTGGGTTAACTGACATGGGAAAACCTATTACAAAAGTTCAAGAATCAGAGCTCTTGACCCTGGGAGCCTAACAAGCTAGGCTCAGCTACTTGTCATAAAGAGGTCCAGTGACAAATGCCCTCAAATAATCTTTGGGACCCTCACATGGAGTTTAGGTATAAAAAGAGGTTAAAAGGTATATACAACCTCTTGATAAGTTGTCAGAACTACATTAAGTCTCTTTCTGGAAGGCAAGTTTCCCCTTTGGCAGCATTAGCCAACCTTTTTCTGGAGAATTTCCAATTTATTGAGTTGCATTGTTTTACGGACTGATATCCAAAGGGAGAAACAGAAGCTTCTTTAGAATATCTTGATTCCTGTCAGGAGTATTATATTTCCCCACTATTGCTTTTTATACTTCTTTTATTTCTGTTCTTTTTTTTCTTATTTTACATATGGATCCCAGTTCCTTCTCCCTTCCTTCCTTCCTTCCTTCCTTCCTTCCTCCCTCCTTCCCTCCCATGCCCTCACCACCACCCTCCCATCCCATTCCCCCACACACACTCCACAGAAAGGGTGATGTCTTCCTGGAGGGGGTCAACAAAATCTGTCAACTCATTTTGAGTAGGGACTTGGCCCTCCCTCCTGCCTCTAAGTTAAGGGAGTATCCCTCCATGGGGAATGTGTCCCCAAAGTCCTTTTGTGCACCAGGGATATATCCTGGTTCCACTGACACAGGTCCCTTAGACTGCCCAGGCCTTCAAACTGAGACCCATGTTCTTTGTTGTTGTTGTCTTTTAAAGATTGTTTACATTTATGTGCATGTAATATGTATGTGTGTAAATGCAAACTTATGCATGTGGAGGTCAGAAAATAACTTGTCAAGAGTCCTTCCACCTTGTTTTAAGGCAGGGTCCCTCTTGATTTTTGCTATTGCATTGCATATTCTAGAATAGTTGCTCCATTTGTATTCAGCTGATTCTCTTGTCCCCACTTCCCATCTCACTGTAAGAATACTGAGACTATTGTTACATGCCACTGTATAAGGCAGTTTACATGGGTTCTTAGGATCTAAGTCAGTTTGCCACTCTTACGAAGAAATCATTTACCTACTGAGCGCTGACACCATGTATCTCTATCCCATGTCTAAAAATCTCATGAACAGTACACAAGTAGGACTAAAAATCTCACCAACAGAAGACAGTAGGGGCCAAGGTTAGAAGACATTCTGTTAGTGTCAGATAATCATGCATAAGAACCATTTTCAATAACTTCTTAACTTTAGTTACTTTTGGAAAGGCTGACAAGTAACTCCATTTTGCTGTTGGCTTTGACACAGAGTCTTACTATGAAGCCTAGGTTGTCCCCAAATTTATCATCCTCTTGTTTTAGCCTCCTGAGTTTTATTACAGGCAAGAGGCACAATGCCCAGAATGGTTTCATTTTGATTCTGACAATCCCCCCACACACACACTGACAACTTCAGAGAACAATATTCTCTGAGACTTTGCTGGTAGTTTGATCTTGCCTGACCTTCAACATGAATTAGATCTGTACTGAATGATCTGGTTTGGTCTTATACTGTGGGGTGACAGATATCAAAGAGTAGGTTCCAATAAAACTGTTATTGCACAATTTTAAGCAACTAAGAAGTATTAAAGGAGTGGTTCTTAGGTCAGGACTACACAGAGTCCATTCTGGAGCTTTAATTTGGTCTGTCATACTGGTGACAACTCAAAAATGCTGCTCAGGTTCTTTTGTCACTTGTGCTTCCTCAGAATGATAACAGATAACACTTAGAAAGCTTTACAAAAACACAACCATCAAAAGCAAATATTTAAAGAAAACAATGTCAAAAAGTCAATTCCTTTAAAAGCAGGGAAAACCGGGGCTGTCACTCTGTTGGAAGAACACTTGCCTAGAATTCACAAAGGCCTGAGTTTAATTCCATTTTGTTGTTTACTTACCTTCTCTGAGGAGCAGATGGGAGGCAGGGGGTGTGGGGGAGCAAGAAGAGAGGAGGGAGGGGGAATGAGAATTGGGATGCAAAAAATAAATTAAAAAGGTTTAAAACTCAGCAGAAAATATTTTAAGAAAACATAAAATCTTGATAATTTTATAATACACAAATTAGATATGAAGATATCCAATCTTATTATTTACAACAAAAATGTACTATCTACTAACAATTATCCCAGTAGCAAAATTAGCCCACTACTTCATATATATACCCATAATAAAAAAAACTCATGCTTATCATTTGCATATTAAGAATATTACTGAAGAACAAAACCATGGCAATAATCCTACAGCATCACCTATCGTTATTTTGATCAATGTATTTTTGTGTCTTCTCTTTTTGATATCCTTAACTATTAAAAGTTAATGAAATTCCATTTTTTTCTAGAATATGTTTTGAAAGAAAATTCATATCAAAATCTATCTAGCAAATTTAAAGTTTTATAATAATAAAGCTTTTATCTTATGATTCAATGAATGAGGTTTTATATAAACAAAGTCACTTTTAATAAAATACATAGTCATAAAATCAGATCTCTTCTAAATCCTGTAACAAGATATTTTTCTTTTTTATAATTTATATATTTTTAAGATTCATTTTACATTCCAAATTCATTTCTCCCTCCCACACTTCCTCCCGTCCCCCAACCTCTCATTCAACCTACCCCTACCACTCCATCCATGGGTAAGGGTTCCCATGAGGAGTCAACAAGTCTGGTACATTAATACGGGGCAGGACCAAGCCCCTCTCCCATGCATTAAGGCTGAGCATGGTCTCCCACCACACAGAATGAGCTCTAACCAGATAGCTCATGTACCAGGGTTAGATCCCGGTCCTACTGCCAGGAGCCCCTCTGATAGTTCAACCTTCACAACTGTCTCCCACATATGGAGGTCCTATTTCAGTCCCCTGCAGTCTCCACAGTTGTAGGTCTAGAGTTCATGAGTTTCCACAAGCTTGGTTCAGCTGTCTCTGTAGATTTCTCCATCATGACCTTGACCTCCCTTGCTCATATATTCCCCCCTCAGTCTCTTCAACTGAATTCCTTGTGATTGGTTATGGATCTCTGTCTGGTTCGATCAATTAGTGGATAAAGGCTCTATGATGATAGTTGGGTATTCTATCTGATTATAGGGGTAGGCCAGTTTGGACATCCTCTCCACTATTGCTAGGAATCTTAGTTGGAGTCCTTTTTGTGGATTCTTGTTGGAGTTACCCTAGTACCAGGTTTCTCCCTAACCCCACAGTGGTTCTCTCTATGAAGCCATTTTTTTCATTGATCTTCCCTTCTGTCCCTTCCTTCCTCAACCATCCCATTCCCTCATGTTCTCATCCCCCCTCCTCTCCCTTTTATTGCCTCCCCCACCTCCAGTTTGCCCTGTAGATCTCATCTAATTCCCCTTTTCAGGAAAATCCATGCATCCCTCTTAAGATCCTCCTTGTTACCTAGCTTCTCTGGAGCTATGGATTATGGTCTTGTTATCCTTTGTTTATATCTAATATCTACTTATGAGTGAATGCATACTGTGTTTTTCTTTCTGAGTCTGGGCTACAACACTAAGGATGTTTTTTTCTAGTTCCATTCATTTGTCAACAAATTTCATGTTGTCATTGTTTCTTATTAATCCACACACCTATGAACAACTGATTTTTTACAAAGAAGCTAAAATAGTACAATAGAAAAAGGAAAAAAAATCTTTAACTAATGATGCTTGTATAACTGGTTGTCAACATGTAGAAAACTGAAAATAGATCCTTATCAATTACCATACACAAAACTCATGTCCAAGTGGATCAAGGACCTCAACATAAATCCAGCTGCATTTAACCCAATAGAAGAGAAAGTGGGAAGTAGCCTTGAATGCATTGGCACAAAAGACTACTTCCTTAATAGAACACCAATAGCACAGACACTGAGAGCAACAAATAATAAATGGGACCTCACGAAACTGAAAGGCTCTGTAAGGTAAAAGACACTGTCGATAAGACAAAATGACAGCCTACAGAATGGGAAAATATCTTCACCAACCCCACATCTGACAGAGGGCTGATCTCCAAAATATATAAAGAACTCAAGAAACTAGACATCAAAATACAGAATATCCCAATTGAAAAATGGAATATACAGCTAAACAGAATTCTCACCAGAAGAATCACAAATGGCCAAAAGACATTTAAGGAATTGCTCAACATCCTCAATCATCAGGGAAATGCAAATCAAAATGACTCTGAGATACCATCTTAAACCTGTCAGAATGGCTAAGCTCAAAAATACTGAGGACAGCTTAGTTAGAGAGGCTGCTAGTGGGAGGGCAAATTTATAAAGCCACTTTGGAAATCAGTATGGTGGTTTCTCAAAAAATTAGAAATCAATCTACTCAAGACCCAGTTACCACTCTTGGGTATATACCAAAAGGATGCTCAATCATCCCACAAGGACACTTGCTCAACAATGTTCATAGCAGCATTATTAATAGTCAGAACCTGGAAACAACCTAGATGTCTCTCAACCAAAGAATGGATAAAGAAAATATGGTACATTTACACAATAGAGTACTATTCAACAAGGTATTTTTTAATCAGCCCCAGTTTCCAGAATTAACAATTTAAAGTGCTGGACCCAAAACATTCTACCAGTAAGGAAGCTCAAAACTAACAATTCAATTAGTTATCTTTTTTTTGTTATATCTGATTGAGGGTTAAAAAAATCCCACTGGGCAGTGGTGGTTCACACCTTTAATCCCAGTGTTTAGGAGGCAGAGCCAGGCAAATCTTAGTAAGTTGGAGGACAGCCTCATCTACAAAGCAAGTTCCAGGACAGCCAGAACTGTTACACAGAGAAAATCTGTCTCAAAAAAAGGAACAATGGAGTGGACAGAGGTTTGTTATTTAGTTCAAGACCTTTAGTGAAGGCTTTTTAAAAAAAACCACACAAATTTACAAAAGGCTAGGCCTGGGGCTTGAGAGATGACTCAGGAGCTAAGAGCACTGACTGCTACTCCAAAGGACATGAATTCAATTCTCAACACCTATATGGTGGTTCACAACCATCTGAAACTCCAATCCCAGAGGATATGATGCCCTCTTCTGGTCTTTGTGTGCAACAGGCAAAAGATCCATACACATAAAAACAAAGTAAAAGAAAATCTCAAAAAAGACTTTAAAAGATCAGTCTAGCCCACATGGGGGAGGGTCTGGGCCCTGCCCCATAAGATATGACAGACTTTGAAGACTTCCCTCTCATGGAAAGCCTCACTCTCCCTGGAGAGCAGAAAGGGGATGGGCCAGAGTTTGCTGGGGGTGATAGAAAAGGATGGGAGGGTGAGGGGACTGGGATTGACATGTAAAACAAGCTTGTTTCACATTTAAATTTAAAAAGGAAAAAGAAAAAAATAAGTCTAGCCAAAAATGATGAGCTTCCTGATCCATGAATGTCTCAAGACAGGAGGAGTTTGATAAGAGCCACCCATTGTCCTGTTCTGGTTTCCAAATGCATACATCATAAACAACAATAACACACACACACACACACACACACACAGGTTTCCAAATGCATACATCATAAACAACACACATACACACAGGAATCTGTGTAATAAAGTGATTCCAACTGCTCTGTGATACTGTCCAATTTTTCCTCACGACCCAAGGTCAACTGACTAGAAATGCTACTAAAAATGCACCTTTTCTCCTGACTATGGCTCACCAAACTTGTTACCAGACTTGTCCAACTCAGAGCCTGGACTCTAGCTCAGCCACCCATCTGCAGTAGGCCAGTCAAAAAAAAAAAAAAAAAAAAAAAAAAACAATAGTGATAGCAGAAAAGGCACTAGGGTTTGTACCTAGTTTTATTGTAACGTGTTATGTCTGCTGGTATTCCTGGGAGGTCTGCTCTTTTATGAAGGCAAACGGAGGAGTAGTGGATCTGGGGGGGAGAGCGGTGGGGAGGGAGAATGAAAGCAGGGGAGGAAAGAAAACTGTGATTGGGATGCAATGTATGAGAGAAGAATAAATAAATGACCCCACCAGCTGCAAACCTCAGAAGTGCAGAGCCTGAACCTTTCCTGAGCAGCACAATAGAACCATCCTCATTGGCAGAGGTGTGGGTGAGCCAGCCCCAAAATTGTTATCATGGGAGAGCTGTCCCCACTTTTCATCTGTCACGTGGGGTTATGGACAGGGGAAGAGATGCCCCCTGCCACGCATCAACACCTGAGGCGGGTGGGAGAGCTGACCCTGGGGTCATAAGAGTGGGAGAGCTGCCCCAGTAAACACCAGCTGCAGCACTCGGAGTGCAGGCCCTGTGCCACACCTGGGTAACACTATAGAGCTGGCCCTGAGGACATGGAAGCCTGAGAACTGGCCCCACCCCTTGCTCATGGCTGCAAGGGGTGAGCTAGGCAGGACAGTGCAGAAGAGCTCCCCCTGGTGGTGAGTACAAGGCAGAGTTGGTGGTCTGACTACCCAGGCCTAGAACCAGGATTATGACTTGGCCCACCCCAACATCCACCCCATCTGTGATCCGCTGAGCACGTGAAAGGGCCAGTCCTGCAAAACCAAAGGTGCAGGATTTCTGCAACACAGGGCAACAAGAGGATAACCAACAAGAGCTCCAGTGAGGACCCAGCATCACTAGTGTAGCAGAAACCAGAGGCCCTGGACAAGACAAACGACGCTGCAATGAACACTTGCAAGTAAAAATGTATGGATAAAAGGGTTTACTTCGTGATTCAGTGTGTCACACTACAGCTTCTATGAGGAGATTGATTTTTTTTCGGTTAAGTTTTATTTTATTTTATTGGGGGAATATTGCAAGGGCAGATATGAAAAGACAGGGAAATGAATGGGATGAAGATGCATGATATGCACAAAGAATAAATAAAAAAGAATGTTAAGAAATAGCTACTTTGAGAAAAAGAACAATCTAGTCAGGGATATCGCCACAACCCTGCATGTCCATCTTTGGGGTTTTCAAATGAGGCTTAGATTTAAATAAGGTCAAAGTGTACATCACTAAGCAGCATTGTCAAGGTATGGTTCTATCGATCATCTCTCTTTGAAGCTAGTCTGACAATTTTGCATATCTTTTTTCCAGATTATCCCTCTCCGCCTGACTCTGAGAACCCAGGCTTTTCCTTCTCCAGTATGAAACCCTTGGGGAATTCAAATGCACTAGAGTCTACTGTTTTGTAGTCTGACATATGAAGGGAGGAGTGGATTACCTCTTTAGAATGTCCTCATGAGGATGGTTCCTGATCCATCCAAATGTGGGCAGCACCAGCCCACAGGATGGTATTCCAGACTAAAAGTTCTACATTAACCACATAGAGGAAATGGAGAAAAGGAACTATGGAAGTTAGAAGGAGAAATGCTGCCCCATAATCTTGGGCATAAATCCCACCTCCTTGTTTATCTGTGTGTAATAACCCTGCCTCAGTGGTCAGCTTCATCTAGTAATTCCATCCTCCATTCAACTCTGCCTCAGTTTCTCCCAGCCCAGGACAAGATCTGTCTTGTCCAGCCCAGCTTTCTGTCTATGTCTGTCTATCTAGTGTGTCTGTCTTTGTGCTGAGATATTGTTTATGATTTATTAAAGCTTTCCTGAGGATTCAGAAAGCAAAGTCAGCCACCGAACCATAGAAGCCAGGCACACACCTTTAATCTCAGCAGTCAGAATCTAGGAGGTGGTGGTACACACCTTTAACCCTAGGACTTTAATCCTAGGGTTGAGAGACAGATCTCTGTGAGTCCAAGGCCACCCAGATCAACATTGAGTGCATCAGTGTCTAAAAGAGAATTATAGCTCACACCTTTAATCCCAACATTAGGGAAGTATGTAAAACAGAAGCAAGGTCTCAGAGAGGCTTTTCATCCTCCGGCCACACTGAGGAGAGGTGGCAGTCTGAATCTTGGTGAAGAGCTCGTTCCTGGATCAGCCCCTTCTGTCTGAGCTCGAGGTGAGAGAGCTAGAGGCAGCTGCTTTGCTTTTCTGATCTTCAGCTTGAAGCTTGAACCCCAATATCAGTTTCTGGGTCTTTTCTTTTTCGTGTTACATGTCTTCTTCTTCTTTCACTAACAGTGCCAGTAAGTCTGTCCCTGGAGCCATGCTCAACACTTCAACTTCTCAACAATAGAAACTTCTCAACACTCCTTCATACCCTCCAAATCCAATTTCCCAGTCTCATCCCCAGCCCTGTAACAAACGACATGCAAAACCTGCCCCCACTCTCTGATGCCACTTCCTAGGGACTCAGCCAAACTCCATGGAAGACCCAGTTTTCCTTCCTGTGGGTACTTTCAGCATCTCCCCTCTTCTAACCCATTCCTTTGTGTCAGCCCCCAATACCTAAAAATATATTCTACACTGAACCCCAGTGTCCAAAAGTGGCAGAGATTCAGAAGAATTCCCTGGTAGGCGACCCAGTCACCACATGCTCCTAAGATCCAGAGAGAGCAACAGAAACTAATGAACAGAACACCCAACCAATAAACATAATACCAGCTATCAGTAGGAAAAGTCACATTCATCCCTAACCCAAATGCTTAGACACCAATGCAAAAACAAGCAGGCACCCACAGCTAAGCACTGAGCCATACTCCTAGAATCCAGTTGTAGAGAGGGAGGAGGGAGGAGTAAAGGAGGCAAGACCCTGCTGGAGAAACCCACAGAAACAGCTGACTTTACCTAATGAGAGCACAGGGACCGCAGTTGTAAAGCTGGGGAACCAACATTGGACTGAACCAAGCCCTCTGAATGTGGGTGTCAGTTAAGAGGCCTGGACAGTCTATGGGATCTCTGACAGTGGAACCAGTATTTATCCCTAGTGCACAAAAGGACTTTGGGAGCCCATTCCCTATGGAGGTATACTCTCTCAGCCTAGATACACAGAGGGTCTAGGCTCTCCCCCACATGATGTGACAGACTTTAATAATCCCCCATGGAAGGTCTCACTATCCTTGGGGAGTAGTGGGGGGTCGGTGGGAGGCATGGGTGGATAGGAGAGGGAAGGGGGGATTGATAAGTAAAATAAGATTGCTTCTAAACAAAAAAGAATGCTAAGGTGTGCTACTTTCATTTCTGCTCTGATTAAATAACATTCACCTGTGGTCAGGAGGTTGTAGCTAGGAACCAGGTGGAGAAGAAGGGCTTATAAGGAGGGGCACGAAAAAGCACAAAGACTTCTTGGGAGACTCAAGGAGGTGAGCTAGGTGAGCTACGTGGTATTCAGCCTCTCTGGGAAGCAGGATTCTACCTTAACCTTTGAATCTTGAGTTCTTTAGTGGGACAGAGATTTAAATAGTTTCATTAGGAGCTTTGAGACAGTCTATGCCTGATGGAGGCCTCAGCTCTTGCAGCCTAGTGGCTGTTGGAAACAACAGAATGGCAGTTGCAGAATAGGAGAGCCATAGCTTAAAAGGAAGCAACAATTTAAAAAGAAGATTGAGTAAGAGGAAGAAAGAGGAGAACAAAAAGAGAGATACCTTAATAGAGGGAGCCATTATAGGTTTAAAGAGAAATCTGGCACTAGGGAAATGTCCAGAAACCAACAAGGATGACACCAACTAACAATCTGAGAAATAGTGGAAAGGCTACCTTAAATGCCCTTCCCCAATAATGAGATTGATGGCTACCTTATATGCCATCCTAGACCCTTCATCCAGTAACTGATGAAAGCAAAAGCAGAGATCCACAGCTAAACACTAAGCTGAACTCCCATAATCCAGTTGCAGAGAGGGAGAAGTGATGAGCAAAGGGGTCAAGACCAGGCTGGAGAAACTCACAGAGACAGCTGACCTGAACAAAGGGGAGCTCATGGACCCCAGACCGATAGCTGGGAAACCAGCATGGGACACAACCAGGACCCCTGCACGTGGGTATCAGTTAATTAGGCCTAGGCAGTCTATAGGGCCCCTGGTAATGGAGCATCATTTATCCCTAGTGTACAAATGGACTTTGGGAGCCTATTCCACATAGAGGGATACTCTCTCAGCCTAGAAACATGGGGGAGGGCCTAGGCCGTGCCCCAAATGATGTGACAGACTTTGGTGATCTCCCCAAGAAAGTCTCACCCTTTCTATGGAGCACAAGAGGGATGGGATGTGGGTCGGTGGGGGGCACGGGAGGATGAGAGAGGGAAGGAACTGGGATTGATATACAAAATAAGATTGTTTCTAATTTAAATAAAAAGGAGAAAAAAGAAAAACAACAAACACAATAACAACCAAGACAATAAATATAAATATGTCTCTAGCAGAGCCAAGCAACACTACTATGGCAGGCCCTGAGAAATGTAATATAGCAGAAGCACAAGACAAGGATTTCAAAATAGCTATTATAAACATTTCAAAAACTAACCATTCTCTGAAAAAAAAAAAGCAGAAAATTTGCCCCCCCCCCCGGGATGGACTAAAAAAAAATAAATACTTTGCTAGGTTCTTTTTAGAAGGATTAAAGACAGCTGCTAAAAAGATTTACTTTGCCACCAATTGGCCCCAGAAAAGGTTTATAAAAATTAGAAAAGTGAGACTAGGAGAAAGAGAATGGGAGGAGAGGAAAGCACATGGGACTAAGGAAGATTTGAGTCAGAGGAGGAATAGATGAGAGGAGAGAGAGGGAAGAGAGAGAGAGAGAGAGAGAGAGAGAGAGAGAGAGAGAGAGAGAGAGAGAGAGAGAGAGAGAGAGAGAGACCAAAAAAGAGGGAGCAATTAATTATAGGTTTGAAGAGAAAGCTGAACTTAAGAGAAATGTCCAGAGACCTACAAGACTGACTCCAACTAACAATTTGAGCAACAGGGGAAAGGCTTCCATAAATGCCCTTCCCTGATAATGAGATTGATGACTATCTTATCCACCATCATAGAGCCCTCATCTAGTAGCTGCTGGAAACAGAAACAGACACCCACAGCTAAACACTGAGCCGAACTGAAATCCAGATGCAGAGAGGGAAGACAAGACCAGTCTGCAGAAACCCACAGAGACAGCTGACCTGAACAAGGAGGAGCTAATGGGCCCCCAGACTGATAGCTGGGTATCCAGCATGGGACTGACTCAGACCCCCTGAACATGGGTCTCAGCTAGAAGGCCTGGGCAGACTAAGGGACCTCTGACAGTGGAACCAGGATGTATTCCTGGTGCACAAAAGGACTTTGGGGGCACATCGCCCATGGAGGGATATTGCCTTAACCTAGAGACAGGAGAGAAGGCCTAGTCCCTACTCCAAATGACTTGACAGATTTAGATGATCCCTCCTGGAAAGCAGCACCCTCCATGTGGGTCATTTACATATTGTAAGAATATGGTCCCAGGAAACCTCTAATAGAAGGTTAAGATATCAGCATTTAGTGTCTTAAATCTTTGGGGAAATCTGGTGCAGGTACATTGCCTGCTTTAACCTCCCTTGGGTCTTTCCATTCAAAAGCAAAGATGCCTATGGGAGGCTTTGCCTCCCTTTGCCTATGGGAGGCTGAAGAAGGCATCTTTCAGGTCCAAAACAGGGTACACCTGTTTCTCTGGAAGAAGCAGACTCATGAGACTCAGGGACCCCAGCTTTCTTCATAGGCAAGAGAGGCATTTGCCATGGTGACTGGCAGGGCATCAGGATGCTCATCTCTCTAAGCCAGGCAATATGGACTGCAATTTTTCCTTCTTGTTTCCAAGGTTATTGGGTATTGTTTAATCTGGATATGGATAGATGAACTGGTTAGTTGAACAACAGAAAGTTGGTGTTGAGCCAGTCCTGGGGTATTAGTTTCTGCCTACACCTCTGGGAATTTTTGTTGTCAATCTGAGAAACAGTCCAACTGAATCTTTTAACTGGAGGCTTTCTGCTAGGAGCTATTCTTTTGACAGAAGGTAAGACAGCAAAATTTTTCTGGGTATCTGTAAGTCTAACTGCATTTTCTCATTAGAGGAAGGTGACAGTGGCTTTCAGCTTATGCAAAAGTTCTTGTCCCAATCAGTTCTCAGTTGTTAAACACCTTTTGAGCTACCTACAGCAACTGGGACTATTTATCCCTTTACACTTTTCTAATTTTTTTAATTATTATTTTACATATCGATCCCAATTCCCTCTCCCTCCCTCCTTGTTTCCCTCTCTCCCACCCTCTCATGCTCCCCCACCACCCTCCCATTCCAACCCCCCCACTCCACTTGTAGGGTGATGCCCTCCAGGAGGGCTTCATTGGGCCCCAGACCCTTCCACTATCTGCCCCTTTACCTCCTCCTGAGTCTTATGTTTGGTGTAAATTGGTCATGGTTCAACTCCCACTGCCCTAAGGCCTGGACTTAGGAACTGCAAGAGACAGATACAGGGGAGATGATAGCTAATGTGGCTGCAGACCAGCAACCCATATTCTATCTTGGCCTTTATTTACTGATACCCATTTTAAATGTCTGGTTACACTGGAGAAATGAAAGATATGGAAGTTTATCTTTTAGGATAGGAATATAAAGGGCTGGAGAGATGGCTCAGAGGTTAAGAGCACTGGCTGTTCTTCCAAAGGTCCTGAGTTCAATTCCCAGCAACCATATGATGGCTCATAACCATCTATAATGAGATCTGGTGCCCTCTTCTAGCCTGCAAGCATAACACTGTATGCATAATAAATAAATAAATATTTAAAGAAAAACAAAATAAAGCTGGGTGGTGGTAGAACACGCCTTTAGTCCCAGCACTCAGGAGGCAGAGGCAGGCGGATCTCTGTGAGTTCGAGGCCAGCCTGATCTAACAAGAACAAGAGCTAGTTCCAGGACAGCTTCCAAAGCCACAGAGAAAACCAGTCTCAAACCTCCCCCCCAAAAAATAAGATAGGAATTTTAAAAAAAATAGGTATAGTGAAATATTTACCCCACCCTGATAATCATCAGGACCTATGTATTAAAAGTTTCCATTTCTGAATTAAAGCATCAGTTGGATTCCCTTGTACAAGTGATCCTACAAAGTTGGAGAGGCTTAGACTTACTTCTCATGAGATAAAGGTAACTATGTATGACCGTGGGGCAAACCTGTTGCTTCTATGTTAATTGATTAGGAGTAATTAAAAGTTTGCCATGGTTGGGAAAAACCTTAAAAAAGCAAAAGAGGCAAAGACATAAATCAAAGAATTAATACCAGCCTTTAATTTTCATTCTGATTGGATTAACCTGCATCTTAAACTATATAGCCAATTATCTATCAATAAAATTAATGGTCCTTAGGTCCAACTCCACATCTTTAGAGTAGAATGAGTCCACAATTTGACTCATTCACTAAGACCAGTGGGGAATGTAACAGGGCTCTAGACCTTAGCACAAATGATGCCATAATAGAAGTTATCATTCAGATTGTAAAATTCAGCATATAGATAGCACCACCTATCAAAATGAAAACAAAGACCTTTTAGGAAAGACTCAGAATGTACTATACTAACCTTGCTTTTTTGGTTTCTGTAATTCTGCTTCAGGCTAACTGTTCTTGTTAACTGAAGTGTATTAATCCAGAAAATGTTCTTAAAAGCTCACCCTGAGAAATGTTAGATGCTACACTAGGATCTTAAATAGCCAGTGTAGTCAGTGGCCAGCTAATAAAGACTTTCTATTGGCTTAAACCTATATCTGAGTAGTCTTCTCTGGTGGATACTCCCACAACACATTCAGGGCTCAGGAAACTCCACAGAAGATAAGTGTAAGAGCCAAAGGTGATGGAAGACACCAAGAAAACAAGGGGCTCTAAATTAATACAAGCAAAACTCATATGAACTCACAGAGACTGAGCATGCACAGGGCCTGCACGGGTCTACCAGGTCATTTTTGTATGTATTATGACTTCCAGTTTAGTATTTTTATTGGATTCCTGAGTGTGCAAATAAGTGGGTCTTTGTTTCTTGTGCTTTTTCTTGAACTCTTTCCCTTTTGTCCAATTCCAATGAGTTTTTGTTATGTCTCATTATACTTCATTTTATTATTTTCCCTTAAATGACTATTTTATAATGAGACAGAAAGGGAATGGATCCAGATGGGAGGAAGGAGGATAGGAACTGGCAGGAGAAGAGGGAGTAAACTGTAATCAGGATAGAGTATGTGAGAAAAAATAACTATTTTCAATGAAAGGGAAACATTTTTAAAAAGAGCCTTAGACTATCTAATAAAAATCGCAGGACCAGGCTTGAGATCTCTGTTCCAGTTGTTGTCAGAGGAGTCCAAGAGACTCCTGCAAACAATACAGGCTATTTCCGTGGCCCTTGGCTACCTCCCTGAAGGTGAAAGAGTCTCTATTGTTGAAAGCACCACCCAATTTGGACACAGCACTCAGAGGATCTGAGCTAGGTCAGCCCTGAAAGACACCTCTCCGGGGTCTAGCTTTCATAGTACCAAAAGGTGTTAGCAAGCTGCCAAATGAAGAAGCAGTCAATAACCCTATGCAGCTGTGATATCTACAATTCACAACAAAGACCTGGATCGCAAGTTATCCCTAAAGGTTCAACAATGGCACCTAAATATTGGTAGTAACCAACAGCTGTTTAATTAGACTTAGGACCATTCAGCAGGAGGGAAATCATGCCTAGTACTATATAATCCTAGGCAGACATCCATGGCTAATGAGATCATGGATCTTAAAGAACCTATTACCACTTTTCTAAACCAGTATAATTCCTAACTGTGTTCTAAACACTTCATACACATGAGTGTAGCTCTCACTCCTCATCAAAGAAGCTCTTGTCACAGTAGAGATAATTATACAAAATAGGACCTTATCAAAATGCAGATAACTACTGTCCATATAGGGTACCCAGCCCCAACTGAAACATCTACAGCACACACCCTACATCACAGAAGAAGGGGTAGAAAGATTCTAAAAGCCAGAGGACTAGGAAGTCTGCTGCAAAAGGACTATGTCTTTTAGACATGACAGGGAACCTACACTCGTAAAATCTCAGTGATATAGCTGTTAAAATAAGACCCGAATGATGACATAAGTTGACTTGCCAATGTGGATGAAGAGCTTTGGGCAATTAAAGACTACTGAGAAAAAAATTATAGTCTTCCCCAAGGATAAGTCCTTTAAATGTTTATCCAAACCCACATATTCAGCCTGAAGACATAAACATACAAGCCAACACTAAACAAGCTCAACAGGTGGCATTTATATAATTATTCACATATTTATATGTAACAGTAATAAAGAATAAGAGGCTACAAATCTGAGCGGGCATGGGAGATCATGGGAGGAAGAATGGAACAGGGTGAAATGATACATTTATATGTAACAGTAATAATTAAAGAGTAAGAGGCTATGAATTTGAATGGGCATGGGAGGTCATGGAGGGAAGAATGCAACAGGAGGGAATGATATATTTATATGTAACAGTAATAATTAAAAAATAAGAGGCTATGATTCGAGTGAACATGGAAAGTCATGGAGGAGTACAACAGGGGAAAATGATGTAATTATATTTTCAATCTTAAAACTTTTTTTTGGTTTATCAAGACAGGGTTTCTCTGTGTAGCTCTGTAGAGTAGGCTGGCCTCAAACTCTTAGAGATCCTCCTGCCTCTGCTCCCTGAGTTGTGGGATTAAAGGCATGTGCAACCATCGCCGGCTCCTTAAAATTTTTTAAAGAAAGCTAAGCAGAAAGTACTAATCAGACTAGATAGGCAATGGACATAACAACTTCCCATCTTAGCAAAGAGGTAACTTTAAGAAATAAACTATGTGTGGAAGGAAGTCTGATATGTCTGGATCTCCAAAAGCATAATGATTACTCAAACAGTAAGAACCAAATGCCCATCAATGAACAAAAACCATGTATCTCTTCATTATTATGCAGCCATGAAAAATACTGCCAACATGCTATACAAAGTCAGCTTTGAAAACACACTAGGTTAAAGGAAGACAATAAAAGGCCACTCCCATATAATTTCACTTAAACAAAACACTCAAAACAGATGTTATATTTAATCTTCATCATCAACCTAGGAGACATACCTCTGGGTGTGTCTGTGATAATTCCAGAGAGGTTTAAAAGGGAAGACCCACCATGAACATGGGTGGTACCCCTTCAGGCTAGAATCCTGAACTGGATAAAAAGGAAATGTGAGAAAGTGAACTGAGCATCAATACCATCTTTCTCTGCTTCCTGAGTATACAATATGGCCATGTATATATAACCCAGGCTCCTGCTACATGTCTTCCTCACCACAATAGACAGTATCTCCTCAAACTGTAAGATAAAATAAGGGTTGAAAAATGGCTCAATTTGTTTATATGGTAGATTACATTGATGGATTTGAACCATCCTTGCATCCTTGGGATGAAGCCTACTTGGTCATAGGGGATGATTTCTCTGATGTGTTCTTGGATATGATTTGCCAGTATTTTACTGAGTATTTTTGCATCAATGTTCATGAGAAATATTGGGCTATAGTTCTCTTTCTTAGTTGTGTCTTTGTGTGGCTTGGGTACCAATGTAATTGTAGCCTCATAAAAAGTGTTTGGCAATGAGCCTTCTTCTTCCATTGTGTGGAGCACTTTGAGGAGTATTGGTATTAGCTGTGCTTTGAATTTCTGGTCCTGCGCTTTTTAACCAAAACATCTGTCTCAGTGCAGTAAGAGATCCTGTCTCAAAAGAAAAGTGGAGAGTGACAGACAGTCAAAAGTTGATCAGTAGCCTCCACAAGCATACAAACACAAAAAACAAACCTTTCCTTAAGCTCCTTTCATCAGGCATTTTGAAATTTTGTCATAAAAATGAGTAAACTAGGAAATAGGTAAGTCCATAGAAACAAAAGCCTCTTTATGACTGACAGGGACAATAGAGAAAGGTATAAACGATTTAGAATTACATGAAAAATGGTTTTAATCCAACATTGAATGGACCAAGTGCCACTGAATTGCTTAAAACAGTTAATTTTATTTTATACGAATAAGTTACAAAGAAAAAAATACCTAGAGATATACGTAACCATCAAGAACCAAAAACAAAATAAAGGGAACTGGGCCAGAGCTGAGTAACAGAGCACTTCCCTAGCAGGTGCAAGGTCCTGAGTTCCATCTCAGACATGACAAAACAAACATGAAATTTAAAGGAGAGGGAACTGGCTGGTCTTAAGAATCCTATCACACTGGGTGGTGGTGGTGCATGCCTTTAATCCCAACATTTGGGAGGCAGAGGTAGAGGCAGATGGATCTGGTCTACAAATCGAGTGCTAGGACAGACTCCAAAGCTACACAGAGAAACCCTGTCTTGAAAAAAAATCCTATCATATCTGTATTACACTCTCCTAATCTCATAAGCTGTGACTTTCTACAGTTGTACCTGCCATCTAGTAAGGTCCTATAGTGCTGGACTCTAAATATCTAACATGAAGACTAGAACTCCATCATTGCCTTGTGTTTGCCTTTCCCAGCAATCTCAAATCAGAAGTTGATGGGTTTAAGGGCCAAATCGATGAACCAAATTTTAGGCACATATTCTGGTCAGTACCAACTATTTTCCCAGGAACAGTGGATCATGTTTAAAGTATACCCTTCTGAACAACTCTGTCATATAAGGGATTGAAAGAATTCAGCCCCAAAACTTTACATATAAAAATAACAACAAAAAGAATTTGATATTTACGCAACAAAATTAACTTTCAAAGAACTGGCCAGTTGGCAGGACTTCAATAATGTCTACGGTCACTGGCATAGAAGGACTCCCGTTCCCAGGAGTGCCTATGCTTTTTATGCCTATAGGACTTATCAGGACTCCTGCTTCTACTTCTATGACTCCTGCTTCTACTTCTATGGCTCCTGCTTCTACTTCTATGACTCCTGCTTCTACTTCTATGACTCCTGCTTCTACTTCTATGACTCCGCCCTTCAGAATGCCCACCATGCCTGCTGGAATGAGTACCTGAGCTCCTCCCTCTCTCCTTATCTCTGTTCTTTTCTTCTCCCTCCTTCCTGCTGGAGGACTTATGCTCATGCTTGGGTTTCTCTTTCTTTGGGTCCCCCTTGTGGTCCTCTGCTCTACCATGGAAGGAACTCCTCATATCAGGGGAAACTGGGTGCTTCTTCCTCCCTTCTCTGGATTCCGACTTCTGGTTCTCTCTGGATTCCAACTTCTGGCCCTCTCTGGATTCCGACTTCTGGCCCTCTCTGGATTCCAACTTCTGGCCTTCTCTGGATTCCAACTTCTGGGCTTTCTCTGAGGTCTTGCTGCTGTGCTTCTTTGGGCCAGGGTCATCCTTTTCTTTTACTGTCTTGCTTCCAGAGGACAAAGAGCAGGATGGCAGCTCTACTTGTACCTTATGCTCAGTCTTCTCTTTTTCTTTCTTTTTTTTCTTTTTCTCTTTTTTGTCTGGGGGGAGCAATCAATAAGAAAAAGAAAACACAATGGCATTTCTTTAAAATGTGCCTTTCTTCTCTCAGTAAATCACATCAAACTGAGACATTCCAAAACATCCCCATGCTAGCAGATGGAGAATGCATTTGTGAAAAACATCCCAGGTAGCAACATGAAGCAGTCACTGGTTATGCCTCCTGGAAAATGTCTTCAAGAATCAAATTGCACACCTGTCACTGCTGATAAGTCAAGCTGTACAAGGCAACCCAACACAGAAGCACTGTATCTCCAAATACAACCTCATTTTGAGATACAGAAGGGTTAGAATGACAACATAACAACTTAGGGAGATAAAATTCTGCCCACACCACTAGCCTTCCTTCCTCAGACACTTCTGCTTTCCCCAATAAAATAAGGATTCACACATCTTCCCATTTTCCACTTAAGAGTGGATCCTTGACTATCTATGCATGCTTGGAAAAGAAGACACTAAGATATGCAGAATTTTTAACGAGTTTTAACTCTACCTTTTTTGTGCTTTTTTGTGGGCTTGACATCTTCATCTTCAGACACCTCAGGAGAACTTGATGAAGGTGTATTAGCCCCACAGCCCTTCTCTTGGAGCTCTCTGGTCACATCATCCACATCTTCTGATTCCTGAGGTGCCCGGTAGTTTGACACATGGTCCACACGGATAGTTCTTCCTTTGATCTAAGCAAGACCATAAATGTGTCAGGAAAGATAGCCCGCCCCCATGTCCAACTATCTGAACCAAACTATAGAGAACCAAGGTTTGAACCACATCCATTACCTTGTATAAAGAGACCATTAAAGAAAACATGCTCAACTGGTATGTTATAGCATATATAGCTAATACTAATAATACACAACACTCAGGGCAGCTAAATGGAGCCTGGGGCAGGTGAGACCTCTGGGGGCAGTTATGCCCAGAGCCCCTGTGATATATACTACAGGTATTATGTAAATTTCTTCATGGTCTGTATGCATCATGAAGTGTAAAAAAAAAAACACTCAGAAGTATTGCCCTAAAACATCTCATCATGAAATTCTATGAGGACCATCTGGAGCCTGCCCTGACCTGACCTTTGAGCGCCTTTGCCTACATTTTGCCTGAGGTGAGTCTGGGATCAGCCTAGGCTGAATCCCCCCCCCCACACACACACACACACACAGCGTTTCCGTGGAACTCCCTGGGTCAGCTCTACATTTTCACCCCCCTACACCTTTGGCCTGAGTGGTCCAGTTCTGGTACTCAGGACCATCAGGAACCTGCCTTCCCCTCATCCTTGGCCCTGCTGGGTCCATTGCTCGGGGTGACTGTTTGGCCAGAGCATGGGTCCAACTCCCACACTCTCTCCTTGGAACTTCCTGGGTCAGCTCTGTGCATACTGGATTCGCCCCTCCACTCAGGACTATCTGGAGCTTGCCCTCACCTAACCTTTCGGTGCCTTCACCCACCCTCTGCCTGAGTGCTAGAGACCATCCAGAGCCCTCCTTTCCCACATCATTGGCCCTGCTGTGGCCTCTGCTTGAGAGACCTCCAAGAAAGCTTGGAGCATCCAGAGTTACTGACATCGAAGTCCTGACCCACCTACACCCATCAGGAGAGGAGAGTAAAGAGAAAGACACCCCACCTGAACCCACTGGAAGAAGCGATGGGAAGATGGCAATACAAGAACACACCCAACAATAGAAAGACCAGTATGACACCACCAGAAACTAGGGACTACACACCAACTAGACTTGAACACACCAAAGAAGATGAAGCAGAAGAAAATGACCTAGAAAATAACTTCAAGGAAATTATAGAGGACCTCAAAGATGATTATGAGAAAATCCCTTAAAGAAATGGAGAAAAACAAACAAAATATTGGAAGAAATTGAGGGAAAGATTGAGCAAAAAATGCAAGAAATGAACAAATTGTTAGGATGGAAAAATTTAGCCTAATTCCCCAGTGAACCCAAGAAGCTGGGAGTCTTAAATCCCAAGCTGACGGTCACCTACTTTAATGTTTACAGTAGTGAATAAACACCCAGAAAGCTGTGCAAAAGCAGACTTCCTGGGCTAAGGGCAAGGTTGGATACTTTAAAATAATTGGTCCGCACCGGATGCTACGAGGTGATTGGTTCACGATGCGTGGGCTTTGTTGTAACCCTATAAAAGCTGTCTCTATTCTGTGCTAGAGGTTGCTGAGCCCTCTACCCTGCATGGTGTATGGCTGACGGCCCCAGTATACTGGACTATAAAGAACCTTATGCGTTTGCATCAAGACCGCTTCTCGTGAGTGATTGGGGGGGCCGCCTTTCCTGAGTGGGAGCGTGAGGGACCATGCTCTAGCGGGTCTTACAAAATCTCTTACAGAAAGCAAGGAAAGTCGAGAGAAAAAAAATCAAACGGATGAAGAAAACAATTCAAACAGTTTAAGACCTGAAAACTGAATAGAGGCAACAAAGAAAACACAAACAGAGGAAATGCTGGAAATAGAACAACTGGGTAAATGATCAGGAACTACAGATGCAAGCAAAACCAACAGAACACAAAAGATCAAGGACAGATTCTCAGGCACTGAAGATAAACTAGAGGAAACAGATTCATCAAACAAGGACAATCTTAAATACAACAAATTCTTAACACAAAACATCCAGGAAATGTGGGACACTGAGAAAAGACCAAACCTAAGAATAATAGGCATAGAAGAAGCTGAAGAAGCCTAGCTCAAAGGTGCAGAAAACATATTCAACAAAATAATTGAAGAAACTTTCCAATCTGAAGAAGGGCATGCCTATGAAAGTACAAGAAGAGTACCAAACACCAAATAGACTGGACCAAAAAAGTCTCCTCACCACATAATAATCAAAACACCTGGTATACAGAATATAGAAAGAATATTAGGAGCAGTGAAGGAAAAACATATAAAGGCAGACTTATCAAAATTACACCTGACTTCTCCATAGAAACTCTGAAAGCCAGAAGGTCCTGGATAGATATTCTACAAACACTAAGACTCCCGTGGATGTCAGCCCAGGCTACTATACCCAGCAAAACTCTCAATCACTATAGATGGAGGAAACAAGATATTCCATGAAAAAAAACAGATTTTTCACAAAACATATCCACAAATCCAGCCCTACAGAAAGTTCTAGAAGGAAAACTCCAACCCAAGGAGGTTAACTACACTCACAAAAACTTAGGCAATAGATAATCCCATTTCACCAGAACCAAAAGGAAAAATCGGGGCAAATATACTCATAATACCTCTGCTAACAACAAATCTAAAACAAACAAGAATTAACAATCAATGGTCCTTACTTTCCCTTAATATTAATGGTCTTAACTCACCTATTACAAGACACAGGTTACAGAATGGATACGAAGACAGAATCCATCCTTCTGCTGCTCTCAAGGAACACATCTAAGCTTCAAAGACAGACACTACCTCAGAGTAAAGGGTTGGGAAAAGAACTCCCAATAAAATGAACCCAAAAAAGCAAGCAGGTATAGCTATCCTAATATCTAACAAGTTAGACTTCAAACCAAAATCAATCATAAGATGAAAAAGGTCATTTCATATTCATCACAGGAAAAATCCATCAGTACAAAGTCTCAATTCTGAACATCTATGCCACAAATACAAAGGCAACCACATTCATAAAAGAAACATTACCAAAACTCAAATCTCACATTTGATAGTTATGGTTATAGTTTTCCTTAGTTAGGATTAAAGATAAGTTACATATAGGACTTTAAACTTTCAAAATAGCTTATTAGTCACCAATTTTTAACTAAAGAATTTCCAGGAGGCAATATGTTAAATCACTGGAATCATATGCTAGATATACATGGCTCTGATTTGCTCACAAAACCATGATGAAGCCCCTGGTTCCCTAGCACAGCACAATATCCAAGAGCAGTGTTTCTAGTTTCTAATGCACTAGAACAGATGGAAAATGTGTGTAAGAAAAACATCCCCCAGATAAGGGGACACAGTACCCGTGTTTCTGGAATGACAGTTTGCTAACACATACGGAAAAGGAATAACTCCTGGCAGATGCATGAGCCAGAAAATAGTTTCCTGGAGTCATTCCCTATCTAGTGTGTCTAGGCACCTCTACAACCCCCACAATGCATCCAGCTGACCAGTACTATTCCTACACCTGTAAACAGCAACCAAAAAAAAAAAGAAGCCTAACCCATACACAGGAAAAGTCCAGTCAAATCCTGCATAGTAAGCACAGTTACCTTAATTCCATTGAAATTGTCAACAGCCAGAACTGTGCTCCTCTGATCTTCATAGCACAGGAAACAGAATCCTTTGGACTTGCCACTCTTCTTGTCTCTCACAAGATTAATGTTGACAATCTCCCCATATCTGTTTAGTTTATAAAATGTATTATTCATTTAAAATGCAAAAATTTTCATACTGAATGACCAATTCAAATAGTCAGTATAAAAGAAAAATAACAAGATGGCACAGTTAAGTTGAAAACAGAAAAGGTTAAATAAGAATACAACAAGGCCTCTAGGCGGTGGTGGTGCAAGTCTTTAGTCCCAGCACTCAAGAGACAGAGGCAGGTGGATCTCTGGGAGTTCAAGGTCAGCCTGGTCTACAGAACTAGTTCCAGGGCACACAGAGAATCCCTGTCTCAAACCACTCCCCAAAAATATATGCATATACATACACATACACATACATACATACATACATACATACATACACACACACACACACACACACACACACACACACACACATATCAAGGCCAAAATGAATGCATTAAATGAGATGGACAAAGTTATTTTGCACTGAAAAAAAGCATAACTCATAAATCAAAATTTTTGGGCAGGTGTGGATGGAGGCAGAGATAGGCAGATCTCCATGAGTTTGAGGCCAGCCTAATTTGTATTTCGATTTTCAGGTCAGCCAGGATTACACAAAAGAAACAGAAACTTATTAGAGATTTTTAAGTTTAAAACAAAGTTGATGGTAATTTTTTTATTTAAATTTGAAACAAGCTTGTTTTACATGTCAATCCCAGTTCCTTCACACTCCCCTCCTCCCCTGTTCCCCTCCCAACCCCCATCCCATCCCCTTTCTGCTCCCCAGGGAGGATGAGGCCTTCCATAGGGGATCTACAAAGTCTGTCACATCATTTGGAGCAGAGCCTAGGAACAAAAAGGGGGATGGATTGATTCTACAAGCATTGAGTTCACACATGCACATACTCATACACACACACACACACACACACACACACACACAGAGAGAGAGACAGAGAGAGAGAGAGAGAGACAGACAGACAGACAGACAGACAGACAGACAGACAGACACACATAACTAAAAAAATATCTTTTTAAAGATCAGTTAAAAATAAACTCTAAAAATCTACAGTATATATTTACCAATCAGTATGATAAATTAGAAATAATATTTTAAACAAGAGCCTGCTACTGAAGCTAGAGAGATGACTCAGTGGTTAAGAGCATTGTTTGTTCTTCTAAAGGACCCAGGTTCGATTCCAAGCACTCACTTGGAGGCTCACAACCATCAGTAACTCCAGTTCCAAAGAATCTGGTATCCTCTTCTGTGCCTGGACACTCACATGGTGCTTGCAAACATACAAGCAAAATACCCATATACATAAACATTTTTAAAATATTAAAAGAAAACCTCCAGTAACCAGAACTTGAAAATTATTCTCTTAGCTAACAGATGGATGAAAGAAAAATGAAACAAAATTTAAAATGCCAATGATATATCACTTAGAAACAAATAACAAATTTTGAAATACCATGTAAATTTATAGGATGTAACTAAGCCAGCTACTCAGGAAAATCTGTAACCTTGAAGAATCTGATTCTTTTAAAAACATGAATGTGAAATAAAACAAACCTAATAAAGACAGACTTTAATAAAGATCAAAGCAGAAATTGAAAAAAAATAGAGTCTACATTACTTCTTATTAAGCCAATTCCAAATAAAGCTTTATGAGTCAGAAAATAAGTCTGGAATTGATATATGTTATATGAGTACATATATTATAAGTTATATGATTATATACATACATACACACAAATCCAAACTCTAGTATCAAAATGCAAAATACTGAATGTGATTCAAATAATGAGAACTATTTGACAATATAATGGAAACATAGCTAATGCAATAAGATAAAATTATTACAAGTAATGAAAAAGTAAAAGTATCTGTTTGCAAATTATAAACAAGAATGTATATAGAAAATTAAACAGCATCGATGAAAGACAATGACAAAAATAAACAGTATAACAATTCATTAAAGTAACAGGATAGAAAGGTCCAGGACAATCAGGGTTATACAGACAAACCCTATGTCAAAAAGGGAAAAACAAAGGATTTGGATAAATAAGCATTTCAGTGAGAGAGGAAATTAGGGGAACCATTTCAGGAAACAAATCAGCAATGCCAAATTTGTGTCTGTTTTGGGCCAAGTTTTTAGTGCTTTGACCTAATCCTACAATGCCACACAGATAAGGCCCAGAGGGCCCTGTGATCATGGATGACCCCTCGTTTACAGGAACCCAAATAGAGAGATTAACACTGAACCTTCCTGGGAATTCCAGTTTGTTCCAATGCAAGCCCATGCTGAACAAGTTTCAGTAAAAACTTGACAGAAATGAACTAGGATCCCTCAGAAAACCTTTCAAATGATCCAAGCTCTGGGATTTCCCATGTGCTAATGTTCTGGAACCTTATCGAGCCTGGAACTGATCAAAACTCTAGCCTTCTCCACACAGGGATGTTATTCAGACTAGAATTAAACTGGCTTTAGTGGCTTTTTGAAACAGGGACTCACTCTGTAGTGCAGGCTGACCTAGAATACATAATGTAGCCTAGGCTGGCCTCAAACTCATGGCAATTCTCCTACCTCACAGTCTCTTCTACTGTGTACAACCCCATGCCCAGATTAAAATGCCTTTTTGGCGTTACAAGAACAAACTACAGAAGCAAACTGCTCTATGCACCCAGAAGGTAGGAAATGTAAGAGGACTTACTGTGAGAACACACAGATGATGTCTCCTTCTGTCAGTTCATAAGGAAGCCCTCCTAGAAGAAAACAAAGCATAGTCCAATTCAGCAAACATTCATCAAGTGTTTACTGCATGCTATGCACTAGAGGTGCAGGGTCACTAAGCCCTGAGCTCACAAAAATCAATGCAGTGACAGAGTGGGAAAGGTGACAATCATCTAGCAAAAAAGTAATTAACTCTTGGATCTCTGTGAGTTTGAGGCAAGCCTGGTCTACATAGTATGTTCCAGGACAGCCAGAGCTAGAGCTACATAATGAGACTGTCTCAAAAAACAAAGGAATAAAAGTGATTAATTCTGAGTGGAAAGGGGTTACCACTTACCAAATTAATCTTATCCAGTCCTCACATCCAAAATCCTATAAAGCAGATAATTTCCTGCACAAGACTCAGATTTCACAAACATTGGATTCAAATACAATATTGTTATGCTCACCTTTGTGTGAACTAAGAATTTTAAAGAAAACCATTAAGCAAGTCACAGGAAATAATTTCCCTCCATGTATTTCCCCTCATGTGTAAAAAAGAGGATATCAGTCTATTTGCCTCACAAAAACGTTATAGATACAAAATGAAACTGTGCATATAAAGTGCTTAACACAATATCTAATGAAATAACATCTTTCAAATTCTAACTGTAGAATTATTGGTTGTGACATAAAGTGAACACAGGGTAGTAATATTGTTACTAGAGACATAAGAGCTCCCCTTTGTAGGCTCCTAGTCTTGTTAGTAATTTTACAATATACTGAGGAAGCTTGAGATCCATTTTACTAGCATTTGAGAGACAACTGATGGGAAGGGGAATTGTAAATTTTCCCAGCTACTGGGAGGAGAGTGGTGGGTAAGACCAAGAAATATGTAGCCATGCCTACAGAATTAGAAGGCCAAGCAGGCAGGCATGCTCAGAAATGGAGGCTAAGAAACAGCTGCAAGGGAACAGCTAAGTTAGCCTTTAGAATTGAAATAAGCAGGCTGGCTACTGTTTGTCCTGGTACCTAACAATCAGAAGAGCACTAGAAGCAAAAGTCTATCATAGGAGAAAATAATTTTGAGGAAGGGCAGATAGTAAAAGTGAAATAACGACCAATAACCTCATAGTTTTCAGTGCTGCAGTGTGAGCCCTTGAAGAAAAGTCTATTAACCTGTCTGCATCTCAGTTTCTTTGGCATGGCAATGGGCTGTTTGTGCAGTTAAGTGTGTCTGAGCAGCCAAGTGGAATTACTTTAAGTACAATGAATGGTAAATAGCAATTCTAAGAAGCACCGGCTATCAGAGAAGACAGCTGAAAACGGACGAGTAAAAAAGAAATCAAAAACGGACTGTGGGCAGACAGGCTACCAGAGTGTGGGTGACGAGCGTGGTCAGCGGGCTCTCTGAGTGCGCGGGGACGCAGCGACTCTGAAAGGCACTGCTACAGAGAACCGTGGCCCTCACCAAGAAAGATCCAGGCGCTGTCCTTGTATTCCGAGTGCCAAGACACCTTTTCTGCCACCCCAAGTTGAACCTCTCGCTCATTCAGTTCGTTGATCAGCTTCACCTTAGTTAAAGGGCTGCGCGGGAGGAGGGAAAGACTTAGGTAAAAATTCGTGTCCTCGCAGACGACCTTCTTCTCCCGCCACGAGGCCCGAAGGCTCTCCCACCGGCAAGGACCGGTCACCGTTTGAGGGCGGCCATCCGCAACCCACTCCCCCTTTTTTTTCCTCAGAAAAACCAAGCGCTTACTTCATATTCGCGTCTTCCCGCTTCTCCCTCAAGTCATCATCTTCCGGGTAAGGCTACGAAGGGCGTGCACCCAGCTCAGATTGGAGCCGGCAGGGCTGGAGGCGGAACTTCCGGGGCAGAGCCTCGGTTCCGGTACTGTAAGACTTCGCGCCTGCGCAGTAGCGTGGAAGCGCTTTCTCACGCTTAGTGCCCTTTGCTCCTGCTGAGAAATAGTTTCCTAGTTAGTCACTGCTTCCCTTTGTGATGTAGACCAGGGGCGGGATCCTGCTGGTCGTTAAGGGACCTTCAGCTTCTGGATAATGCTTTGAGCTTTAAATGTCTTCTGATGAAGTGTGTCTGAAAGGATGGCTGAAGTCCCAGTTCTATTTCTTAATCTAAAGCCCTGTTCTTTAACTCGATGGCAGTTGCTCAAAAACAATCTCTCAAAGCCTCCCTGCTCGGGATTTTACAGTAGAAAAGTAAAGAAGATAGCTATGAGATGATAAATATTGTATCCCTGCTCCAATATTAACGACGGACCAGTGTGCCTCTACAGACCGAATTAAATACCCACAGATTTACATAAGAAATGTATTTTCCCAACAGCAGGCACAAATTAATATTTTCAGATTAGTGCCTATCAATTTAGGAGTGAACAAGTGATGAATGATGATGTAGACAATTTATGCATGCTTTCTCCGTTAAGTCTCAAACCCCGGAACAAGTCTTCACTCATTACCTGTAACTCCACCCAGCACTCCTTACCCCGCCCCTACCCTAAACCTCTCCCTCCCAGAGGCTGGGCTTCCACTTCCCTCTCTGAGCCAGATCCCTATATAACTCTGCCATTTTCATTTTTTCCTTCAAACTCTACTCTCCCAACAACCCCAAGAAATAGATACAGTTACAATCCCCATTTTACAGAAGAAGAAACTGAACTCCAAAATAAAATTAGTTAGCTCGAAGGTATGGAGATGCTGCTCAGTGGTTAAGACCATTTGGTAATGATCCTCTGCAGAACCTGTATTCAGACCCCAGCACCCACAACAGGTGGCTCACAGCTCCAGCTTCAAAAGACCCATCCTCCTCCTCCGGCCTCTGTGGTTAACTGCATTCACACGACATACATAGACATACAGACACATAAATTAAACTAACAAATCTTTTAAATTTTGATTAGTTTGAAGTGTCTTCTGATTGTACCAATCAGGTCAGCATAATTTATTGAGTATCTTAACTTATTGAGTATCTAGGTTTGTCCTGTACAGTTGCTCTGTAGAAAGAAAATTGAAGGATAGGTCTTCTGCACTCAAAGAGCTAATGGTATAAGGGCCAACATGTGTATACTTGAATAGTTCATATCATAAATACTCAAACTTCAATGTGTTAGCAATAGGGATTCCATTTTGTGAATCCTTAGTCTCTTTAAAAATACAATTTTTAAATGGACTCAGAAGGAATCTTAAAGGGCATTTTATTGGTTTGAATGACAACAGGGCAAGGAAGCTACAAATCTTGGCAATTGGTGGGAGGAAGGTGATAAAAGGAAACAAGAAAGCCATGCCTTTTGATTTAGGGTCTACAGGCGCATCAGCTTTCCCAGGCCCTATTGGATTAACTGACTTTATGGTTTTTTTTTATTTTGAACTTTATTATTTCAAAAAAGATTGCAAGTTAAACACTGAAATTAACCAGACACAAATACTATACAACTCAATGAACTTCTATACAGTTAGAATAGCATTCAGAACACAAGCTGTGGAACTTCACATTGGATTTTTTGGCTTTAACTATCAAATATATTTTTCTTCACTTGTTCACCAACAAAAACCAAAAAAAATATGATATCATTAAAACTAGAAGAATTTTATTTATATCCCCTTTCACTCACATCCATTACTTGCATTCAGTCCATCCTCATCACCTAATATTTAGCCTTTCTTTTTCCCTTTTCTACATGTTATACTGCACTCACATGTACATTTGTTCACATATATACATATATTGTTAGCTAGATACTGTATATGAAGGGAAACATGCACAGTAGTTTCTGAGATTGTGTGACCTCACTTAAAACATACTAATTGCATCCATTTTTCTACAAATTTTGTGATTTTCTTTTTCTTTAGGGTTGAATGGTATTCCACATTTTATGCATGCCAAATTTTCATTATCTATTCTTATACTGATGAACAGTTAGACTGATTCTAATTATTTACTATAGTGAATAAAGAAGTAATAAACACAGGGATGCAAATATCTCTATGATGGGGTATAGAGTTCTCTGGGTATAATCCCAGGAGTGGATTATCAGGGTCATATGGTAGTTGTAGTTTTAATTTTTTGAAAACTCTCTGAATTGATTTCCACAATGGCTGTATTAATTTGCACCCACCCCCACCAGTGAATGAAGGTTCTTTTTCTCTCCTCATCCTCTCCAATGTTTGATGTCAGATTCATTGATTATAGCCACTCTGACTGGTGGCATCTCATGGTGGTATCCCAAAGTAGTAATTTTTATTTCTTATTTAAATTTTATTAATATTTATAATTTTATTTTTTTGATAACTATGGTTAGTGAATTTGGTGACTGACAAATTTATTTCCTTGGTGCTTAATTTCATTTTTCTGTAAATTCTTAATAGCAGTCCTTTGAAGTACCGCTGGTAAAGATTTTCTCCCTTTCTGTGGGCTGTCTGTTAACTCTGTTGGTCATTTCCTTTGCCATAAAGAAACTTTTTATTTTCAGTAGTTCCATCTGTTGAAACATAGTGTTAGTTCCTGTGCTATTGGTCTTATATTAAAAAAAGTTCTTACTTATCCCAATATCTTGACCAGTACCCCCATGCTTTCTTCTATAAGTGTCAATATTTCAGGTTATAAATTAAGGTTGTTGATCCATTTGGAATTGATTTTTGTAAAAGGTGAAAGACAAGAATCTAATGTATGTCTTCTGCAGGCAGAAATCCAGCTTTGCCAGCACATTTGTTGAATAGGCTCTTTTCCCTGATGTATGTTTTTGCTTCCTTTGTCAAAAATTAGGTGGGCATAGCTTTGTCGTTTTATTTCTGTATCTTCTTATTTGATTCCTGGTATTAATGCTTATTCTTATGCCAATACCAGGCTGTCTTTATGATTCTAAGACTATAACTCTATAAGAAACTTTGAGGTCAGGTATTGTAATACCTCCAGCATGTTTCTTACTCCTCATGATTTCTTTGACTTTCTGAGGTCTTTTGTGGTTCCATATGATTTATTGTATTTTTTCTAAACCAGTGAAATACATTAGAATTTTGAAAGGTGTTTCATGAAATCTACAAATTAATTTTGGGAGTATAGCCATTTTCATAAATGTATTCTACCAGTCCAGAAGCCTGGAACTTTTTTCTTTTTTGAGACAGGATCTCACTATATACTGGCATTCCCTTTGTAGACCAGGCTGGCATCAAATTCACAGAGATCTTTCTGCCTCTAACCTCCCAAGTGCTGTGATGGAACTTTTAAGGTAAGGAGCAATATATACTATATATACTATTCTCATTTGAGGCAGATCAGAATATCATTTCTCCATTTAAAGCCAGAGGTAGAATCAGAATCGTCTCCTTTAACAAGAGGAAGTAGCTTTCCCTTAATGGGCCTTCACAAAGTTGTGATACCTTCACCTTTACATATGGTATTTTAAACCTTAAAGAACATTCTTTGGGTATATGCCCAAGATTGATGTAACTGGTTCTTGAGGAATATTGAAGAAAGGAAAAGTTGATTGTGATGGAGGGACCCATGTTCGGTGGCCTCCAAGCTTGTTAATGTCTGCCTAGCTTCCTAAAAATAGAAGAAATGATATAACACATAATATGTGAATGAGCCATACAGAAGATATAACCCACCCTGTATAAGTCTGTATTAATATTTGATCATAAAACATAATATTCTAAAAGTGAAGGTTCACAGATGGATAGTTAGTAGCCTATTTAGAGAACCAGATATAAGGCCATTCACAAAAGTATTTTGATGGTGATGATCAAGTGGCTCAACCTACAACCAGGTTTCTGCAAGAAGTGAAGGCTGCCCATCAAGGACAGTCTCCTCACGCATTCTGTCTGTGAATTAGGGACTGCTTTTGACTTCCTCACTCCAATGCAACTATACTCTCTCCTCCCTTCCTACCCTGCTATTCATTAACTTTGTCAAATAATCTTGCCAGTGAAAACTAAACAATGACAGATTGCATATGGGTTTTTATCTGTTCCTAGAAATCTCCATTTGCTTTGTTGGTAGGGCTAGAGTAGTCACTTGCAAAGTGATAAGCTTGCAGGCAGTATTATCTTGTTAGTGTCTTCTGGTAACTGTGAAATAAGAGAGCTGGGGTTACTCCTGGGGCTCAGCTTTCAGAAGGAAGCTGGAGCACAAGCAAAAGTAGGGCCAACCAAACTGAAGGATTACTTATGTTGAGAATATGAGGAGTATTCCTATTACAATTTTGGGTCCAGCAGAAATGCTCAATGGATTGGTTTTCTTTTTCTTTTTTCTTCTTTTTTTCTTTTTCTTTTTCTGTTGTTGTTGTCTAAGACAGAGATTCATATAGCACCCAATCTTCCTGCCTCTCCCTGCTACCATATCTAATCAGCAGAGGTATTCTGGAACTGAGAGAGCTGAAAGCCATCCCAATGTGCAAGTGCTCAGGACTTTCTGAGGCCTTCAGTTTCACTGCTCTAAATAGCAAGCCAGACATAAACCTGGAATTTGATCACCCCAGAAGAGCCAGAAGAAGCAAGAAGTCATATTTTTCATGGTTGTGTTTATAGTTAGTAGGAATTGATAAGTAATGCTGCCTAGAAAAATATGTAAGTCTGAGTTGAAAAGATAAAGGTCCAAAGTTCTCTCTGAACTTAACACTGAAAAGGAAGAAATGGATTTGCCATCCATGATAGATAGCTATTGATGATATTCATCAATAACACTCATTCAGCCAGCTGAGGACGTGCACACCTTTAATCCCAGCATTCAGGAGGCAGAGCCAGATGGATCTCTGTGAGTTTGAGGCCAGCCTGGCCTCAAAGCAAGTTCCAGGACAGGCTCCAAAGGTACACAGAGAAACCGTGTCTCGAAAAACAAAAAAAGAAAATGTAAATAACACTCATTTAATAATTGCTGTATGTAACATGTAGTACTAGCTAAAGAAGTCAAAAGAAGACCCCATATTAAAGGAAAGGCTGGTAATTTTGTTTAATTAATGTCCTCTTCTTTTTACCACGCCCCCAAACAGTTTCTTTTTCTGATTTCCCTATTTACAGCAGTGAAAACAGTTTTCCAGATTTCCTAGGCTCAAAGGCATGACTTTCACCATCCGTTCTTCTTATTTCTCCCCTCAGAATCCCCATCCAATCACCAAGATCTACTGCAGTGCCTTTGAGACACATTTGATGACAGAAGTTTCTGTCCCAGCCTGGTCCTGCATCCATTTAGTCCCAAACAAACACACAGAGGCTTACATTAATTAGAAACTGGCCAATACCGCAGGCCTCTATTGGCTAGCTCTCTCTTAATTATTAACCCATTTCTATTAAACTATATATTGCCATGAAGCTGTGGTTTACCTGTAATGCTCCGGCAGGCTCATTAGAGATAGAGAGACACAGAGACAGAGACAGAGACAGAGACAGAGACAGAGACAGAGACAGAGGACAGAAGATGGAGAGAGGAAAAGTCTTGTCTGCCCCAGGGGAACAGCAGGAAAGACAGGGGTAAAGAGAGTATAAGTGGGCGGGGTCTTTCTTTTAAAGGGGTCCTTTGCACCTGCGTGCTGACCAGGGTACTGCCTGAGTGTATTCTGCCAAGTGGCAGGAGCAGATCAGCATAATGCCTGAGTCTTTACAGTAGGCCTGCTATACTTCCTGCCTGGCTAATGGCCAATCAGCATTTATTCACCAACCAATAAGATAAAAATATATTCACAGTGTTCAAAAGAACACCCCCATCACACATCTCTTCAAATCATAATTCTACTTTAATTATCTCCCCTAGCTCTTTCAGTATTCATCATAACTGCCCAAACCCCTATCCCTGATTCCTCGATATAAAGCCTTAACTTCATCTGGCCTCCACATGGCAAAATTCCCTTGAGTCCAAGATCATTATGCAAACTATATACTTCTGCCAAGAAAGTCACATACTCTGGGTCACCTTCCTCTCTCTAATTGAAACCTGCTCAAACTCAAAAGTCCCATCCAGCCTTCTCTTATATTAAAAAAAACCTCTCCAACCTGTCAGTTCTGTGGTGGCTCCTACTTCTGAACTCTGTAGCACTCCAGAAGTCCTTTACACTCTTCCCCAGGAAGACTGTGAGATCCTGAGAGTAAGGCTCTGCCCTTGCATACCCTCAAAGTGTAGAAGATGCCTTTCTTTCCTCTTAGTCCCTAACTATACAATTATAATAGTCTTATCTTTATCCAGATACTTCTGTTTTTGTTGCTAAGTTATTGTGGAAGAGCATTCCTGACATTTCTTTCTTTTTCTTTTTTTGCCATTTATTCATTTACTCAGTAAATATTTAACAAGAATCTATTAAATGTCAAATGCTATCCTAGGTGCTGGAGATTTAACAATAAACAAATCAAGCAAAGTTCCTGTCTCCATGAAGCATGTGTTCTTATTGGAGAAGATGGAAAATAAATGTGTAAATATACATCCAGTGTCAATGCTAAAAAGGAAGAGTGAAGCAGGGTAAAGAGACGAGGGGTTGTGTGGTTTTGCCATTATATAAAGGGAAGGTGATTGATCAAACTATGGTGTCTTCAGCAATAGGATCTTACCCTCAAATTCTGGCAGGCAACCAAGATCATAGGCATGAACATATGCACTGAGCATGTGCATGTGTTTGCATGTGTCTATGTATCCCCAGTCGCATATGTATGTGGTGTACATGTGTGTGGAGATCAGAGTTTGACAGCAGGCATCTTCCTTGATCACTCACCATCTTGTAAATTAAGGTAGGTCTCTCACACTTGAATCCAGTCTTCAGGGATCAGCCAACATTCCGTCTCTGCCTCCTGAGGACTGAGATTACAGAAAGGCTGGTATTTATGTGGGCACTGGGAACCCAAACTTAGGTCTTCATACTGGCACTGCAAGTGCTTTGCCCACTGAGCCATCTCCCCAGCCACTCCTTGCTGTTTCTTAAATAGAGACCTGGTTCAAGACTTCTGTACTGAACACTCCCAATTCTTCGAACACTCTGATCCCAGAGCCACGAAAGTGTGGCTTGCTCATCATCTTCTTACAGGTCTCTCCCTCTGTTTCACTTAAGATTTTTTTTTGTTGTTTTTGTTTTTGTTTTTGTTTTATTTCACACATGGTACAGTGCACTTTGATCATATCTACTTCTCCCTCTTCCCTTAACTCCTCCCACTTCTGCCTTAATATCTCCCTTTCAAATTCCTGATGTCGTTTTCTATTACATGCTTATGCATATTTACACAAACACACAAACACACACACACACACACACACACACACACACACACACACACACTTTTCCCTGTGGTTGAGCATCTACTGGAAATGCTCTCTGCATGGTATCCATCTACACTAGTGACTGTCTTCGAGGCCTATCTCAACTGTGAGCCATTTATGTGCATGTACTTCCTTGGACAATCTGTTTTCTACCCCCAGGTCTTATAGTAACAGAATTCTTTCTTTCTCATCTGATCCCGATGCCAACCACTCACACCTTCCTTACGGCATTAACCACTTTGTATTATGCTTCTTTGACTTATAACTATTTTAAATAATAAAGTTTTTTTCCTAGTCACAACATTCAGAGAAATAAAACTGGTGCTGACTTGGAAGTCTCTTCCAGGTGGCTAGCTCTCCTGGTGCTGTGCAACCTGCCAAGGGAGAAGAGTTATCAACAGTCATACCAGCTATAAACAGAACAAATCAAGATACAGTCAGTGGTGCAATAGTGACACTAATATCTTGGGAGATATAAACAGCTGTCTGATTGGACTGAAGGCCTGCTCAATAGGGGGGAACTTTTGCTTGGCACTAAAACCCTAGCCAGGAAGTGTATGCGCCTGCCCTCCCCAGCAAGGAAGACGCGACTCCGGGTAGATCTTCTTCATGCAGTTTTAATCAGGATCCTTTAAACATGTTGCTTCTGGCCCACAGGGAGAGAGAGGGGGGGACCCCTGCACAGGCTTAAATACCCTTGAGCTAACCAACCCCAGTGAGCCACGTGAACCCTGCAGATAGGCTACTCTAATGCGGAAGCAGACAGGCTGAACAGACTTAACCAATTAAGGGCTTTTTTACCCAGAGAATCTTTACCAGCGGGAAGGTAGAAGCCAGTGCCACTTTAAGGCGTGGCACTACTCGGCTCTCTACAGTTCCCCCTTTTTGTTTTAATAACGCAACAGGCAAGGGTAGTGGTCTGGTCTCCAGTACAGGAGTGGACATTGTAATGACCCTGAATCCTGGTAGTCAGCCAAGTCAGTGCCACACCGGTCCGGTATCTTTCTCCTGGATGTGGGACCTCAGACACCAACCCACTTGCAACCAGACTTGCCCTTCTCGGAGTTGCTCACTTCCAGAGCTAACTCGGAGTGCAGTGCTAAGCCATACAACCTGAGTGTGAAGGATCAATACTTGTTCATGACTGCGAGCCATGCTTGGGGAGACTGTCCTGCCTCAATGGCTGTAAATGCCTGGACAACCATAGCTGCATACCGCTTCTGAGCAAACCTCATCTTGCAAAGGCACCATAGGCCCACGAAGGAGATAAGCAACAAGAGGACAGCCATGGCTCCCATTCCAGCCCACTCTTTCAGATGATCCATGGCAACGGGAACCACGATGACAATCTGGCAGCCAATCCTGTATCCACACGTGTCGAATTCACTGCAATGATGGTCATTCACAGCTGTGCCATCAGGTCATCAAAGTCAGCAGACCATTTTCCTAAAAGATAGCTAGACAACTGTTGTGACACATTAGCAGCATGTGTAAAGTTCTCATACTGAATGCTGGTAACACACAAGCCTGGATATTTCATTTCACATCCCAAATGGGCCAGCTGCCACAAGGTATCTATTTGCTCTTGCACCAGATCAATTTTTAGGTTTACAATCATTAATCCTCCTTTTAGTTGAGCACCAATTGTGGATTGAGCATCCAAGGCAGTAGCCACATTCTTGGACATCTCATTTAGCTTAGAGACTGCCTGCACCGATGTGCTCATAGCCACGGCAGCCGTGACTGAATCCACAACTGCAAAAGAGACAGCTGCAACTATGGCTGTTGTAATGCCAAAATCTCTCTCTGCAGCCTCTACCAAACAGGCCACAAAATCTGAAAATGGTATTATGGGCCTTGCAGTATCTTAGTGAGGTTACCATTCACCTCTCCCTTATTGGGTAATGACTTCCATGCTTTTATGGCAATCTGATTTACTTGTTCAAGACTTAAGTCATTTGGTATGGCTTTCCAGACCTCAGGGCAAAAGGAACGCCCTGTACCTTGGCCCCGCCCTTCCTCACTCTGATCAGGAGAAGGCCCCGAAGGCATTGTTCCAGGAGGGTCCCTCCCCTCCCCACATCGCCATTTCTCCTCTCCCTTCCCCATCTGCCCCTTAAGGGGATTGTTTCTGAACTCCTTTTATGAGGGCTTGCAATTCTTCCTTAGCCCAGCACACTACCTTGATGTCTCCCGAAACTGAACCAAGGTGCAATGGCATCGCATTCCCTCAGGAATCTTTCTAGTGTGCTTTTCTTTATCTTAAGTTCCTTTGACAAAAGTAGCTCCTGAAGAGCCAGAAAAATTGGATGAGACTGAGAAGTCCCCATCTTAAAAATTTTACTTTCGGTTTGTTACAACTGCTCGCTCAATGCCTGAGACTTTATTGCCACTTTTTCTGCGGTCTTTAACTCGGTCCCAAATTACATGGGACTTTATAGCTCCTAACTGGAGACCTCATTGCCTCTATACCGAGGGCCTTAATTTTGTCCAAACCCGGAACTTCATCGCTCCTTACCGGAGACCTTAAATCGCCTCTTTACCGAGGGCCTTAATTTTGGTCCCAACTTACCTTGGGAATTTTCCAGCGCTACCCTGACTGCAAGAAGTTCTGATCTGAAAAATTCCCGGTACGGGCCACCATCTGTAAGCGCCTGCCCTCGCCAGGAAGGAAGACGCGACTCCGGGTAGATCTTCTTCATGCAGTTTTAATCAGGATCCTTTAAACATGTTGCTTCTGGCCCACAGAGGAGGGAGGGGAGAGAGGGAGGAAGAGAGAGAGAGGGAGAGGGGGAGGGAGGGGAGGGGGAGGGAGGGGGAGGGGAGGGGAGGGGGAGGGGGAGGGGGGGGAGGGAGGGAGGAGGGGAGGGGAGGGGAGGGGGAGGGGGAGGGGGAGGGGGAGGGGGAGGGAGAGGGAGAGGGAGAGGGAGAGGGAGAGGGAGAGGGAGAGGAGAGGGAGAGGGAGAGGGAGAGGGAGAGAAAGAGAGAGAGAGGACCCCTGCACAGGCTTAAATACCCTTGAGCTAACCAACCCCAGTGAGCCACGTGAACCCTGCAGATAGGCTACTCTAATGTGGAAGCAGACAGGCTGAACAGACTTAACCAATTAAGGGCTTGTTTACCCAGAGAGTCTTTACCAGCAGGAAGGTAGAAGCCAGTGCCACTTTAAGGCGTGGCACTATGCGGCTCTCTACAAGGAAGCCATGGTTGGAGGCCATAAACTCTACAGGAGAAGCTACTACTACTATTTGCTCAATTAATAACTGCCTTCTCCAAAGGTTATTGCAGCTCTTATGCTTATCAAAGAAGCCTTTTTTTTTTTTTCAGAAGACCAAGGCTATTGCAGAGATCCTTAACTTGCCAAAGTGCAGATAATAAGGGACTGCCAAGTGCCCATCCTCAGACACACCCCCTACACCCAAGACTTAGGGAACATCTCACCCCTATTTAAGGAGACTGGTGAGCCCATTCCACTTCAATACTGGAGTGCTGACTGGTGTGTATTGTGCAGGTCTTAGGAGGCAACCATAACTATTGAGCAACATCCCTGTCAAGTCCAAAACCCACTAATTTGTAGCAATCTTGCTGGTCCTCTGGCCTTTACAATCATTCCATCATTTCTTCTGACATGTTCTCTAGAACTTTTTGTAAACTTGACACAGATCTAGATATATCTTAGAAGAGGGAATCTCAACTGAAGAATTAACTCCATCAGATTGTCCTGTGGGGCATTTCCTTACATAATGGTGGATGTGGGAGGACCCAGCCAATTGTTACTGGTGTCATCCTTGAGCAGCTGGGTACTGGTTTATATAGAAAGCCAGGTGAGCTTTCTTATCTCTTACTGCTACCACCTCCATACCTAAGACCAACAGCTCTATGAGCTGGATTTATTCATGAGCCATCTTTGCCTGATGCAGCTGTGGTGGAGACCACCACAGAAAATCACAACTGATTAAATACAGAGAACAACGGATGGTAGGGTGCCCAGCCCCCATAGACACATATACAACACAAGTCCTATACCTAAAGCTAAAGGACCATCACAGGAGAAGGGAAACAAAGATTGTAAAATCCAGGGGAAGTCGACTATGAGATTGTGTCTCTGTAAAATGACAGGGAAACTATATACCATGATACCACAACGTTATGACTGCCTAATGAAGACCCATACAAAGACAACACCAACAGACATGCTAACACAAAGCTCACAATGACCCGCACCTAGACTAAACTATAGGCAACTAAAGATTGCAGGAAGAGCGAGAGGCAGAGGGGAGAGAACGGGTCTTCCCCAAGGATGAGCCCCACATGAGTTATACAGTGTCAAGCAGTCAGCCCCGAAACCCTGTACATACAAGCAACACTAAGTGGACCCAGCAGGTCATAGAAAAAAGAGACTACAATTAGGATAGGGATTATGGGAGGGACTGGATGGGGAGGACATAGAATACACTGGAAGGACAAAAGACAAGGGGGAAATGTTGTATTTATATTTTAACTAAAGTTTAAAAAAATAAAAGACAAAAGCAAGCTGAGGACGCCGCAGGAGTCAGCCAGTAAGCAGATTCCCTTCACAGTGCCTGCTGCTGCTCTTGCTCGTGTTCCTCCTGTGACTTTCATCAATGGTAGACAGGTCACATGTGAAAACCAAATCACCCTTTACTCCCCAGTGGCTTTTGGTTATGCTGTTGATCACAGCGCTAGAACAATCTTTATTCATTTATTCAACCAGCCAATCACACTTGTTGGGTACTTGTTTCCACCCACTTATTTCAATTGACACAAAATAGAGTTCCCTCTCCCTCCCTCCTTTCTTCTCTGCCTCCCTCCCTCCAGTGGCCCCTACCACCCTTCCATGCCCCCCCCACTCCACATGGAGGGTGGTGCCTTCCAGGAGCGTCAACAAAATCAGTCAAGTCTTTGGAGTAGGGACTAACCCCCCAATACCCCTCCCCCGCCTCTTCCTTAAGGAATACCTGTTGTGCATCAGGGATACATCCTGGTTCCACTGTCAGAGGTCCCTTAGACTGCCCAGGCCTTCTAACTGACACCCATATTCAGGGGATCTGAGTCAGTCCAATGCTGATTTCCAAGCTATCAGTCTGGTGGCCCTCCACCCTTGTTCAGGTCAGCTGTCTCTGTGGGTTTCTGTAGTCTGGTCTTATCTTCCCTCTCTGCATCTGGATTCCAGTTTGGCTCAGTGTTTAGCTGTGGGTGTCTGCATCAGCTACTAGATGAGGGATCTATGATTGTGGATAAGTTAGTCATCAATCTCATTAATAGAGAAGGGCATTTATGGTAGCCTTTCCACTGTTGCTCAAATTGTTAGTTGGGGTCAGTCTTGTAGATCTCTGGTAATTTCTCTAGAGTCAGTTTTCTCTTCAAACCTATAATGACTCCCTCTTTTATGTTCTCTCTCTCTCCCTCCCTCCCTCCTTCCCTCCCTCCCTCCCTCTGTCCTTCCCTCCATCCCTCCCTTTATCTCTCTCTCTCTCTCTCTCTCTCTCTCTCTCTCTCTCTCCCTCTCCCTCTCTCTCTCTCTCTCTCTCTCTCCCTCTCTCCCTCTCCTAGTCTATTCCTCCCCTGACTCAATCTTCTTAGTCCCCTGTGCTTTCCTCTCCTCCCCTTCTTTTTCTCCTAGCTCCCATATTTTGTTTTATTTCCACCTGGCTGCCATTGTTTACATTTCCTTTTCTTCCACTCCCCAGGTCAAAGCAGTAATTTTCCATACCTCAATCAGCACAAATTTCAAAGTTGAATCTGTCAAAGCAGATTAAAAAGCAGAATTCAGTTCCAGTGAGAAAGGGGAAAGAAAAGATGCTAAGAAGGCATCAGTGGTCACATCACATTTACTCCACATTCATAATGTAAAGTCCACACTGGCATGCAAGCCTAAACGGCATGAAGTCCAGATTAAACAAAAACAGATAAGTAGAACGGGTATGATAAAATGTCTTACTGGGTCAATCTAAACTAGAGCTCAGTGGAAAAGGAATTTTATGGGATAGCAGGAGGCTGCCCAGGGCAAGAGCTCCCAAATCACCACCACAACTACAATAAAACAGGTTAAGTTTCAAGCCATTGACTAAATGGACTCATTCTGTTCTTCAAAATAATTATCTGCAAGGGAGGTTTTTACTCTTTCCTTGGTCTCTTTCACTGTTCTCAACCCTGAGTTTTCCAGGAGTGTTCTATTGCTGAGACAGATCACATGATAACATACTGTATGCACCTACCCCTGCCAGCAAGGAAGACTTGACTCCAGGAAGATCTTCTTCATGCAGTTTTAATCAGGATCTTTGAAACATGTTTCCTCTGACCCGCGAGAGATCAGGGGACCCCTGCACAGGCTTAAATACCCTTGCGCTAACCAACCCCAGTGAGCTACGTGGACCCTGCAGATAGGCTACTTTAACGTGGAAGCAGACAGGCTGAACAGACTTAACCAAATAAGGGCTTGTTTATGCCAGAGAGTGCTCACCCTTGGGGAGGTGGAAGGCAGAAGCCAGCGCCATCTTTAAGGCGCGGCACTTCACGGCTCCCTACAGTTCCCCCTTTTTGTTTTAATAACGCAACAGGCAAGGGTAGTGGTCTGGTCTCCAGTAAAGCAGTGGACATTGTAATGACCCTGAATCCTGGTAGTCAGCCAAGTCAGTGCCACACCCATCTGGCATCTTTTTCCTGGAGGTGGGGCCTCGGACACCAATCCACATGCAACCAAACTTGCCCTTCTTGGAGTTGCTCACTTCCAGAACTAACTCGGAGTGCAGTGCTAAGCCATACAACCTGAGCGTGAAGGATCAATTCTTGTTCATGACTGCGAGCCATGCTTGGGGAGACTGTCCTGCCTCAATGGCTGTAAATGCCTGGACAACCATAGCTGCATACCGCTTCTGAGCAAACCTCATCTTGCAAAGGCACCACAGGCCCACGAAGGAGATAAGCAACAAGAGGACAGCCATGGCTCCCATTCCAGCCCACTCTTTCAGAAGGTCCATGGCAACGGGAACCACGATGACAATCCGTCAGCCATTCCCGCATCCACACGTGTCAAATTTACTGCAACGATGGCCATTCACAGCTGTACCATCAAGTCATCAAAGTCAGAAGACCAATTTCCTAAAAGATAGCTAGACAACTGTTGTGACAAATTAGCAGCACGTGTAAAGTTTTCATACTGAATGCTGGTAACACACAAACCTGGATATTTCATTTCACATCTCAATTGGGCCAGCTGCCACAAGGTATCTATTTGCTCCTGCACCAGATCAATTCTTTGGTTTACAATCATTAAACCTCCTTTTAGTTGAGTACCAACTGTGGGTTGAGCATCCAAGGCAGTAGCCACATTCTTGGACAACTCATTTAGCTTAGAGGCTGTCTGCACCGATGTACTCATAGCTACAGCAGCCGTGACTGAATCCACAACTTTCAACAATTTAGTTCCAATTGTCTTCTTTGTGTTAGGATGCAAAATCATCAAATGGTGAAACTATCACCTCAGGATTGTGATAATGGTTAGATGATTTGATCTTATCTCCCTATCTATCTATCTATCTATCTATCTATCTATCTATCTATCTATCTGAGAATGATTCGCTGTTGGCTGCATTAGCCTGGAACTATGTAGCTCAAGATGGCCTCAAATTTGCAAGTCCTCTGCCAGCCCCAAAACATATTCCCCTAGGTAAAAAGCTTGGAGTAAAATTACCTTGGAGTTGGAAAGCTGCTACACAAACTTCAGGCTCTCTTAGTAAAGTCTTTCTTTCTGTTGTTTGTTGTTTGTTTGTTTTTGTCTTGTTTTGTTTTTGTTTTGGTTTTGGTTTGGTTTGGTTTTTTTGAGACAGGGTTTCTCCATGTAGATTTGGAGCCTATCGTCGTGGCACTCACTCTGTAGACCAGGCTGGCCTCAAACACACAGAGCTCCACCTGCCTCTGCCTACCGAGTACTGGGATCAAAGGTGTGTGCCACCACCACCCAGCTTAGTAAAGTCTTTCTTAAGACACAAAACAAAACAAACAAACAAACAAAAGAAACAAGAAAGATTAGCTAAATATATAGTTTCTCCCCTGACTCCACCTCATTCCACAAGTCATTAAGTAAAAATATATATGCCATATTGCTCAGCTCTACTCTGCAGGGTACCGGAGGATTTCAACTTACTTGTCTCCGTGATATAAATAAGGATTTTTAAAGTCTATTTTGATTTTATGTGTAGGTGTTGTCTGCATATATGTCTGTGAACCAAGTGTTTGCCTGATACCCATGAAAGCCAGAAGACAGCATTGTGATAGCATTGTGTCTCCTAAAGTTGGGATCACAGATGGTTTTGAGCTGCCATGTGGATGTTGCAAACCACACTTGGGTCCTTTGCAAGAGCAGCAAGTGCTCTTAACCTGTGAGCCGTTTCTTTGGCCCCAAAGATAAGTTTTAACAGAAGAAAAAAGAAGGGCCAGGGCCAGTTCAATGTGTAAGGAGCTTGCTTCATAAGCATGAGAATCTGTGCTCAGTTTCTAATAGCTACATAAAAATGGTGAGGCATGTGGTAGTGTGGGCTTGTAATCCTGCTACCGCTGAGGTACAGACAGGAGGATCGCTGGGGCTCACTGGCCAGCCAGCCTAAAGTAATTGGTGAGCTTTGAGCCAATGGGAAACCTTGTCTCAAAGGAGGTGGAGGGTGCTCCTGAGAATGGCACCAAGGTTGTCTTCTGATATGTACACACACACACACACACACACACACACACACACACACACACACACACACGGAGGGGAAAACACACATAAAACACAGGTACTAAATTCTAAGTAACAAATCAAAAAAAAACTGTATACTCACCAGACTATAGCTCCTCTGGCCTGCATGAAAGCAACATTTAAGATGCAAAACAGTTGAAGCAATCCAGAATTGTTGAACTGCATCTTTTCCTTTAGACACCTTTCCTATATTGCTTTACCCATTCATAGTGCCCTCTGCTGGATGTCCTGGCGACTAGCACCTTGGTGCCTTCTGCCAGTGTGCTTTTAATGATACCTTTGTGTTTTGGCAGTCAAATGCTTTGTGGGCATTTGCTACTACCAGTTTTTTTGTTTGTTTGTTTGTTTTTAATTTTCCGCATGTTAACCTTTAGCCTCATGCCTTGTTTTCCTATAGTTTCTGTAATAACTTACTGCAAACTCATGGCTTAAAGTTACGGACTCATTTCCTTTCAATTGTTTTTTGTCTTGGTGCTATTGATTGGTGTGTATTTATTTCATATATGCATAGTGGATTGGTGTATATATATTCATATGTATGTGCATAGTTTGTGCATGCACACATATGAACACATTCTTATGTGGAGGACAGAAGTTGATATTGGGTATCGCTATCAATTTGTTTTTCAGATAAGGTCTCTCACTGAACGCAGCTCTTGCCCATTTGGCTAGAAGGCTGACTAGCAAACCCCAGAGCTCCATCTACTTCTGCCTCCCTAGTGCTGGGATTATAAGCATGAGTGGCTATTCAAGGCTTTTTATTCATGGGCCCTAGAAATCCAAACTCAAGTTCTCATGCTTGTACAAGTACTTCATTGATGGAGCCATCTCCCTGACCTCTACTTTTATTTAATTAGCATACAAAGTAACCAGACTGATCATGGCATTCTCATACATACATGCTTTTTTCTGATCCTCCCTCACTCTCCTTTCCACCCTCCCCAGTCTTCTTTCCACTTTCATGGTTATGTATTCCATTACCCTCACCACCCACTTCTTTTAAACCATTTCTTTCCATTCTTGAGGCTGGAATTCCAAAGTGAATTTTGCTGAGCTAACATCAGAGTTTCTTCTGGAAGGTCTGAACAAGGTTACTTGAGTGCAATTCTTGGTTGACAATCCCTTCTTTGCATCACCACAACTTCTGATTATCTTGTCAAACTGCCAATATTGTTCATGCTGACCATTCGTGTGATCACTGATTTCAAGGACACTTGTAATGATATTTTTGCATATACCTGGAAGATATAAAGTAATAGCTAAAATTCAAGATCCATAACTTGTTCATATCTGCAAAGTAGCTGTTTCTTGTAAAGTGTCGTGTTTATAGATTACAAGAATTACAACATGGGCATCAGCTAGACATGCTGACATTAACCTCTAATCCAAGTACTCAAATGATCATGAGTTTGAAGCCAGCGTGAGCTACACAGTGAGACCTTGTCTCAAAAAACAAGGGCTGGTGATGTTCAGTCATACATTTGTCTAGCTTTTTACTAGGTTCTTGGTTCAATCCCTAAAACCATACACATAATAAAACATTGTGGGCATCAGTGTGACAGAGCTTTTATTCAGCCTACCTCACGGAGGCTTCAGCAACAAGAAGTAGCAATAAGAGGGACTGGGGAAATGGCTCAGCAGTTAACAGCACTGGCTGCTCTTTCAGAGGTCCCTCCCCCATGCAATTCCTAGTACTCACATGGTAGCTCACAAACTTAAGTAACTCCAGCTCTAAGAAATATGATGCCATCTTCTGGCCTCTGTAGGCATTAAGCACACAGGTGGTAAACAGACAAACATGCAGACTAAACATCTATGAACATAAAAATTCTTAAAACTAATAAAAATAAAAGGCAGCAAGATAATTTAACCAGGAGCAATGAGGACAGCATTCTAATTTCAAATGTAACCTTGGGTAGTATCCTTCACCTCCAAGCTTTACCTCCTTCATGTATTAGCAGGGATGCTAATAGTCCCTCATTCACATATTTTGACAAAATACATTTAAAAAGCTCTTACATAGCAGAGTAACAAGTGCAGAGAATATATTCATTAAATTAGCTGGTAGGGTGGGTGTTGGCATGGGGCAACTGGATGAGAAAGGTACAATAGTAAAGAGGAAAGGTAAAACATGTCTGTTGTAGTTTGGATAGAAAAGGTTCCCCCACTGACTCAGACCCCCTGAATGTGGGTCTCAGCTAGAAGGCCTGGGAAGTCTAAGGGACTTCAGACAGTGGAACCAGGATGTATCCCTGGTGCACAAAAGGACTTTGGGGGCACATTCCCCATGGAGGGATACCCCCTTAACCTAGAGCAGGAGGGAGGGCCTAGTCCCTACTCCAAATGACTTGACAGATTTAGCTGACCCCTTCTGGGGGGCATCACCCTACATGTGGAGTGGGGAGAGGGGAGGGTTGTGGTGGGAACATGAGAGGGTGGGAGAGAGGGAAAGAAGGAGGGAGGGAGAGGGAACTGGGATCGATATATAAAATAAAAATAAATTAATATTAAAAAAAGAAAAAGGTTCCCCCAGAGGCTTATATTCTTGAAAACTTAGTCCTCAGTGGATGGTGCTATTTTGAGAAGTTGTGACACTTTTAGGAAGTGGTGCTTGGTAGAGGAAGTGGGTCACTGGAGAACAGACCTTTAGTTATAGCTTGTCAATTTTCTGGCCTACCAAGATGTAAGCAGGCCACTTCTTACTCCTACCATCACAGAGATGCTGGCCACCATTATGGGTAGTATCCTGTCAAATTGTGAACCAGAGTGAATCCTTCTTCACTTAAGTTGCTTCTCTTCAAGTATTTGATCACAGTGATGAAAGAAGTAACTAATACAGTGCGGAAATATCAGAGGCAATAACGAGACTGTTAACCAGGAATAGGAAGTTAAATGTGCCCACATTTCTGTTTCTTTGGGCTCAAAGGAAAATGATCTTCATTGTCCATGACCACTGGATTTTATAAACAGAGAATGGCTTCCACTTGTTCTCAGCCAAGCCGCCCTTGGAAAACCCAAAAGCATAAAAGTAACACCTTGGCTTGAAGATCTAATGCAGTAGAGTGTGCACAGAGGCACAAACTGTCAAGAAGAGGGACCAATATCCAAATTGTATGGTTGATGTGAGAAAAGGCAAATGCTAGATGGTTGTCCACAGGTCTCATGCAAGCTGCGGCCTGTCTACAGTTATGCAATACCTTCTAATTACAAACTTAATTATAGCCTTGAGTAAACAAGTTACCCTCTCTGTCTGCTTCAATTGCCTTACCTATGATGAGGTGCTAATGAGATCTCCCTTACAGACACATTTTAAGAGATTAAAATGAAACTTCTTGTTACATACATAGCACAGTATCTGACAATAAAGGTTCCATAAATGTTAATGGGCATATCATTGTTATAAGCCATCTTAAATACCCCAGGAGTCTGGGGCTATTTCTTCAAAGTGCCTCCTACTCCAAGAAAAGACTACAGTCTAAAACATTGGTTCTCTCATCCTGTCTTGCCCTACCATTGCCCTCAATACACAAATATTTCTCTCTACCGCTATAGCACAGATAGATAAAAGCAATAGAATCAAATAAATGCTGTGTTGGGGGCTCGATATATATATATATATATATATATATATATATATATATATGTATATGTATATGTATATGTGTATGTGTATGTGTATGTATATATATGTATATATATATATATATCGAGCCCCCAACATATATATGTATATGATATATATATATGTATCAGGATATATATATATATATATATATATATATAGTATCATTGTGGAATATTACTTAACTGTTCAAAGATATGTTATGTTTGTTTATGCCACATCTGTTTAATTATGTAAAGATGTGATGTTGTTTCACCTTACCTGCCTAAGGCACCTGACTGATCTAATAAAGAGCTGAACAGCCAATAGCTAGACAATAGAGGGATGGGTAGGGCCGGAGGGAAGAGAGAATAAATAGGAGGAAGAATCTTGGCTCAAGAAAGAACCAGAGAGGAGAAAGCAAGGGAAAAAGAGAGGGAGACACATAGGGTTAGCCAGCCAGGCAGCTGCCAGACAGACATGGAGTAGGACCTACAGAATAAAAGAAAGATAAAAAGCCCCAAGGAAAAATGTAGAAGAAGAGAAATTGGTTAATTTAAGTTATAAGAGCTAACATTTTATTTTCATTTATGTGTGTCTAAGGTGGTAAGAAGGCACAAAGCTCCAGGAGCTGGAGTTACATATGGTGGCGAACTGCCCAACATTGGTGCTAGGAACCTAACTCCAGTCCTCTAAAACAGCAACAATGTCTGTAAAAATGCTGAGCTATCTCTCCAGCCTGAGATTTGTTTTATTATAAGTCATTAAGTGTGTGGTAATGTGTTAGAGTAGCAAATAACAACAACAAAACAAACAAACAACAACAACAACAAAAACATCCCACCAACAACAACATGACCAGTCACCGGAGACTAAAGTAGAACATTTATTATGCACACAGATCACCTGAAGACCCTGTTAAAGCACAGACTTAGCTTCAGGTCCTGTGTCAGACCCGAGAGTGCACATTTCTACCAATCTCTCGTCATGGGGATTCTTCAGACACAAACTTGTATTGAAACTGTTGCAATCACTGATGTGCACATTGATTAGCATTTTTCACTGACTTTTTTCTATCAATCATTTTTGGTCTACAAAATAATGGGTTGCATTGTAACCTTTTCAGACATGTCTATCATTCACTTTGCTCATATTCAGCACTGGACCACTTCCTTAGCTACCCTCACCCTCTGATCACTTTCCTTCTAAATAGTTTGCCCTCTGCTTTCATGCTCTCAAGTTACACACACACACACACACACACACACACACACACACACACACACACAGGGGGGAGTTAAATATAGATTATTCATAAACGAAAATGTTGTTTTTCTTCCCTAAATATTATATTTTGGTTACCACCCAGATATATATTTTGATTAAAACTGTGAAAAGACAGTAATACTCATGCAACTTTTTATAAGTTTGCCATTCCCACAACCCTGTGATAAAAGGAGTATTTTCCCCAGAATAAACAGAGGAAAAAAATAACCAAAACTGAATAAGAAAGATGAAATCATTTGTCCAACCAAAATCAGAAATATGTAACCCCAGTGTTCTAACCCTTGAGCCTGTGTTTCTGCTATTCAACAGTGGTTCTCACTGCTAAGTGCCCAAATTGCCTTTTAAGAATCCAGATGCATGTCCCAGATGACCTTTGTGTGTTATCTAAACAACAGTATGTCTTTTGAATTAACAGGTGTTTCTAAAGCACAGTTAAGGTTAAGAATCATTATTCTGCTGGGCATGGTAGAGCTTGCCTTTATTTCCAGCACTTGGGAGACAGAGGCACGTGGATCTCTGTGAGTTCAAAGCCAGACTGGTCTACAGAGTGAGTTAAGGCCAGCCAAGGCTACACAGTGAGACCCTGCCTAAAAAAACAAAACAGAATCACGACTCTAGCACCAGATATAATGGCTCATACCTATAGTACCATAAATTGAAATACTGAGGCAGGAGGATTGACCCAAGTTCCAGGCTAGCCTGGGCTACAAAGCTGGACCCTGTTTTAGATTTTTTAAAATCCCTATTCTAGTAGTAGTTCTTTAATTGGCAGCAGTAGTAACTGTAAACAGAGATACATATTCAGGGGCTGGGGGTGTAGCTGTTGATGGGCAGCTTGCAGAACTGTACTATGAAGCTCACATTCAGTCCTCAGTGCCACATAGATTGGATTTGGTGGCACTTACCCATAATCCTACTGTTCTTGAGGTGGAGGCTGGAGGATTAAAAGTTCAAGGTCATCCACAGTTGCACCATGGATAGATGGATGGGTGGGTAGATAGATAGACAGACAGACAGACAGGCATGCGATTTATTTCGAGGGCCATCCATACCTACTGAATCAAGAATCTGAGTTGTAACAAGCCTTCCAGACCATCTGATGCCTTCACAAGTTTAAACATGAGCTTGCAAAAATCCAACTTAATTTCACATATGAAGTCAAAAGCCATGGAAGCAAAAAACAAACAAACAAACAAACACAAATTAAGTTCTAGTATAGGATTAGGTCAGATTCAGAACACCTTCTAAATGAAGGTAACAAAGATTAAAATATCAAGCCCCCATGACACAGGTTTTCCTGAGCCCTAAGAGAGACATCTGCCCAAAGCCGTCTCCAACTGTCAAAACATCCTGCTATTTGCTCCTACTCTGCACCTTGCTCTCTGCTCTCTACTTAAAACACTAACCTTTCTCATTTGTGCTTTCACCTGGACTGAGTAAATAGCTTCTAACTACTCTTCTTCCCACCCCTCTCTTCTTGGTATCCAAGATGAGAACAGCAGGGAGGCAAAAGGTTAGTTATAATGTACCTGAGTAAATGGATATACAACCTAAAGTGGAGTGACTTCCACAGCTGGCCTCTCTGTACTCATCTCATCTGCTTCGGCAACTCTCACCCTTTGACCTAACTCCCATGAGCTCCCTCCCTGGAAAATTCCACTGCCAAATGATGAACTCATCTCTTTTCAGAGACAATCTTGGATCTACAGGATGAAAGAAACAAGCCTTCCAGATATTACTGGTAAAAGACATAGCCCACCAGTATGGAAACAGCTACCAAGCACTGTACCCATGAAACCATTAGAGATGGGAAATTGGCTCCCTTCTAAACCAAATGGTAGCTACTACTCTCCTTCTGAATCAATGAATTGACATCCAAGGGTGAAGAAGCAGGGAAGGTGTCCATCCTATTTGAGAGAATTGGCCTTTGAATTGCTGGGAATAAAAAAATTTAGCTTAAATGTGTGGTAACACCCCCGAAAGGATGCTGAGCCCCTCAAATACCTTACCTAACTCACTTCTCACTTCCACTGATTATGATCATTTTGCTTGATTAAAATCAATCATAATAGTAAGTAAGAATTATTTGTTAAGCAAATGTTTAATTAAGCTGAGATTAGTTACTAATCTAGCACTTGAATCTTGGGCAGAAATCAAGAAGCTATAGAGGGAGAAAAGTATGATTAGATTCAATTAGATCTCTGTCAGTCAGGAGGCCTTGATGAAGGTCCCTATCCCTTCATAGCCCCTGAAGCATCTATGAAGGGAGGGGGTTCCAATGGACAGTGTGTACCAGGTACTTGGGAGTTGTCTAGTAACTTGGATGGCAGAGGGGGAGGGACTAGCTCAGGGCCCAGGACAGATTTGCTCAGAGATCCCTGCCTTCAGAAAGCTAGAAAAGCAGGCGGCTGAGGATTGAAAAGGAGAAGATGAGTAATCCTAATGACATCAGGAGCCCAAAGATGGCATGCTGCCAGGTTTTACTGCCAGTAATGGCCAGAACTGTGCTGGGGCTCTGAACCTAAAGCACATCTTATCCAATCCCATGAGAATTTGAGCTCAAGATCCAGCATGCCCTTGTAAGTGGAAGTCTTGCTACCTCAAGCCATGGAGTCATCTTTCTCATTTGGAGTGATCCTTGCTGTCCTGACTGTCCTCATCATTGCTGTTAATGTACTAGTAGTCGTGGCTATGCTGCTATCAATCTACAAGAATGATGGTGTTGGCCTTTGCTTCACCTTGAATCTGGCTGTGGCTGATACCTTGATTGGTGTGGCTATCTCTGGTCTAGTTACAGACCAGCTCTCCAGCTCTGTTCAGCACACACAGAAGACCATGTGTAGCCTTCGGATGGCATTTGTCACTTCTTCTGCAGCTGCCTCTGTCCTCACGGTCATGCTGATTGCCTTTGACAGATACCTTGCCATTAAGCAGCCCCTCCGTTACTTCCAGATCATGAACGGGCTTGTGGCCGGGGCGTGCATTGCAGGACTGTGGTTGCTATCTTACCTTATTGGCTTCCTCCCACTGGGAGTCTCCATATTCCAGCAGACCACCTACCATGGGCCCTGCAGCTTCTTTGCTGTGTTTCACCCAAGGTTTGTGCTGACCCTCTCCTGCGCTGGCTTCTTCCCAGCTGTGCTCCTCTTTGTCTTCTTCTACTGTGACATGCTCAAGATTGCCTCTGTGCACAGCCAGCAAATCCGAAAGATGGAACACGCAGGAGCCATGGCTGGAGCTTACCGGCCCCCACGGCCTGTCAATGACTTCAAGGCTGTCCGTACTGTGTCTATTCTTATTGGGAGCTTCACTCTGTCCTGGTCTCCTTTTCTCATCACTGGTATTGTGCAGGTGGTCTGCCAGAAGTGCTGCCTCTACCAAGTGCTGGAAAAGTACCTGTGGCTCCTTGGAGTTGGCAACTCCCTGCTCAACCCACTCATCTATGCCTATTGGCAGAGGGAGGTTCGGCAGCAGCTCTACCACATGGCCCTGGGAGTGAAGAAGGGCTTCATTTCAATCCTCCACCTTCTCTTAGCCAGGAATGATGATGCCGAGAGGCCCAGAGAAAGCTCCTATCACATCGTCACTATCAGCAACCCAGAGCTCGATGGCTAAGATGGTAAGGAAGGAAAGTTTCTAAGTATTTTTCCCATTCCCATTCTGGATCCCAGCTAAGAAATAATAGATGACACCACTCAAAACGAGGCAACTTGCCTCAGCAAATTGATCACCCAACCTCCCACATCCTACATCCCCAGAATGAGTAAATGAAACTGGATCCTGACTTTCATCCAAAATCAGTTTCTGCACCTGCAAATGAATCTCCACATTTTTTTGTTCTTTGGAAATAGGCCTGTTTGCTAGACAGGTATACTTGCTTCAAGGATTATACTGCTGAAGAGGGTTTGCATAGCAGATCCCATCTTTTATTATGCCAGATCAATGTCCAATAGAAATATAATGCAAGGTGCATGCACCATTTTAATGTTCTAGTAACCATGTTAAGAGGCAAAATTAATGTTAAGGTTTTTAAGTCTCAAGCTTTGATCCTAAATTCTTATTTTAAGTGTACATATACAATGTGACACTTCAAGTGGGCAGTATATACTGAACAGAGTAATATTTCCATCACATCACCTTAAACATTAATATTGATGCTTTATTTAGTCTAGTATATTCAAACTATTGATTCAACCTTTAATCAAATGAAAATTGCTATACTTTTTGCATACCAAGTTTTGAAATCAGATGTGTATTTTACTCTTACAGAACATCTCAGTTCAAACTAACCATATGTCAAATATTCAAGAGGCAGAAGCAGCTAGTGTCCCCATAAGAGACAGCACAGCTCTAGGTGGTTAGGTTCTTTTCTTGTTAACTACTTTTTTTTAGTGATTTACTACAACAATCACTCCCATCAGAGTTCATGCCTTCCCTATATATATCACAGGTTATACATGGCAAGTTTACATTGAATACAGGAACCCAGATTATAGAACCCAATACTTCTCTTTCCTTGTGGAGCTGAAAACAATGTTTCTTTAGTAAATTCCCTCCCTAGTGATTGTTTCTACTGTTAACATCCCCAGCCCACCACCTTTTTAACTCTCTGTTGCCCCTTCCCCTCTGTTGCCTCCTATGTCGCTGGTAGCTACCCGCTGATGAAAATGCAGAACCACAAATTGAGCCACTGTAAGGGGAGAAAGGGAAAGAGGTAGGTAGGAAGACAGGTACTGCTGAGCTCTCAAGAGTAAACTCACCTTGCTCCTCAGAGTTACAAGTTCTTGAATTCATTCTGAGATGTGCATTTTCCTAAGCAACTCAGTCATCTAAGATGCACCAAAACTGCATAGGAAACCAGCTCATCCCTTTCTTCAGTATAGTATTGAAAATGACAGTGTTGAAGGCCAAAGATGTAGCTGCATGATGGAACACTTTAGCATACACAAGGTTATGGGTTCTATTCTCAGTCCCCCCCCCCCAGGCAAATGTCCATGATTCCAGCTGGAAATGATGCTTGAGGTCCCTCTGACAGAAAAAAAAGTCAAGGGCAGAATTCGAAGGGGGTGAGGGGGATGACCAGGAACTCAGGCACCATGCTGTACTTTCCTCTCTTTCCTCACTTTTCTGGTCGCCACTGTGGCTCTCAGAATGCTAAGCTTAATAACCTCCTAGAAAGATACTTAGATGATAACAAAAGGTGGCACGAAGGAAGGAAAACTGTGAATTAACTTTTCTGGGATTTGGACCTTAAACACCCTGAAATGTTATTCCCTCACTATCTCTAAAATGATGGCTTGAGGTGTCCAATGTGCAAAGGCTCATTCCAAGACACCATTGGAAATCTTCACTCAAATCTAAAATACCATTCAGAAGCCATTCTCCTCTCCACAGGGTGCTTTTCAATCAAGTTTCCTTAATTCTTTGTTAGTCTTAAATTAACTCAGTGTTCTTGCTTCAGCCACTCAGAAGGTAATAATTACCCCTTTGACATTCCATACCCTTTCAGATCCCTTCTCGATATCCTCCATCTAAGAGCCTGGTTCCTGCTGCACTGTACCAGCCCGCTGTATAACCCTGCTTTGGTAATATGCCTTGTGGCTGCACTGTTGACCACTCTGGCTCAGAGGAGGAACAGGCTTGCTTTCACCACAGCAAATTTTAGGTTCTTGCAACTGAGAAAGTTTTTGCTCTTGAGTGGATGACAGAACCCAATAAGCCTCACAAGTGTCATGAAATGGTGGTCTGTGTTACTATGAACTAGTTGAAATACAAATAAGAAGTGAGTTTCAGATAAAGTTGAAAACTGGTTCAAAGCAATCCCCCACCCCCCATTGGTATTCACAGCTTCATCCCTGTCCTTGCTGAAAAGGACAGATCCTGATAAGATAAGTTAAATTTAATTAGCATGATATAATCATTCCATATTATAAACACATCAAAGCATTGCATTATACTTCATAAATATACACACTAATTTTCAACCAGAAATAAACATTAAAGGTATTTTCAAAGAAAAGGAGGATCTAAGGGGAAGCTAGGTGTCAGGTGAGTTACTAGCTTTGGGGTAAAAAACCCTACTGCCTCTATGAGGAAACGTGTGCAGCTGAGAGGCCACAGGCTTCAGAGTCCAACAGACAAGTGTTCAGTTAGTTCACGGTGGTTGCACGCCTTTAATCCCAGCACTCTGGAGGCACAAGTAGATGGATCTCTTTGTTCAAGGCCAGCCTGGTCTACAGAGTAAATTTTAGGACAGCCAGTACTACACAGAGAAACCCTGTCCTGAAGGAAATAAAAGCATGGGGAGGCTTAGACTCACTCTAATGTTCAAGTCCAGGGTGGTCGTCAGAGTGAGATCTATTTTTATTCATCTTCTGAAAAAATAGATTTATTTGCATGTTTTGTGTGTATGAGTCTTTTTCCTGTTTATACATTTGTGCACCATATGTATGTCTTGTGCCCAGAGAGGTAGTGAGCTTCCATATTGGGTGCTAGGTAGGAATAGAACTTGGGTCCTTTAGCAAGAATAAGTGCTCTTAACCACTATCCAATCCTCCAGCCTCATTTCGTATGATTCTTAAAACAAAATTTCTCTTCTGTTAAACTGGGGTAATCAGGGCAACCCTATGTAGCTACAGTGAAGAACAACTCAGGTAATGTATGTCAAGATACCTAGTAAACTACAAGACATGGCTAGTTTTCTTCTTCATCAAAGAAAACCCTAAGAGGGCAGTAGTGTCACACACCTTTAATCCCAGCACAAAGGAGATAGAGGCGGGTGAAACTCCAAGTTCAAGGCCAGTCTGATCTACAAATCCAGTTCCAGGACAGCCAGGGCTACAAAGAGAAACCCTGTCTCAAACAAGAGGGGGGAGGGAGGAAGGCAGTAAGGAAGAAGCGAGGAAAGGAAGAGAACCCTAAATAATAAAACATGTAAATGACCCATTTAAGGGAGCCCATAATATTCAAATTGCAAGGGTAATTTGGCTCAGTCATGAAAACTGCACCTGATGAATAAGCCTTTTTTTTTTATTTGATTTTTCAAGACAGGGTTTCTCTGTGTAACAGTCCAGGCTGGCCTTGAACTTGGAGATTTGCCTGCCTCTGCCTTCCAAGTGCTGGGATTAAAGTTGTGTGCCACCACTACCTGGCTTTTCTTCTTTAAGAAATAAGATTCAGGGTACAGGGTCTAGAGTGTTCAGTGATGAAGATCACTTGCTGTTCTTGAAGAGGACCCAGTTTGATTTCTTAGCACCCACTTGGTGGATAACAATGGCCTGTATATCCAGTTCCAGGGGATCCAACAACCTCTTCTGGTCCCTGTGGTTCACAAGCGTGTACTCAGGCTCACACACATACATATAAAATAATGTTTTTGAAATATATGCAGGAGTTTAAGGCCAGACTGGCCTATATCATGAATTACAGGACAGCCAGGACAGTTATACAGACGATAACTCACAAGTGTAACTCCAGTTCCAGAAGATATGATACTCTCTTCTGGCCTCCGCTGACACTGCACTCATGTGATGCACAGGCATACATTCTGGCAAACACTCATAATAAAATGAAGTGAAAACAAATAAAATCTCAAAAAAAAGATTCAAGGTACAAAAAAATATTAGCTATAAACCTAATAGCTTATCAGCATCAAGCCAGAGAAAGATACAAACAAGGCACTAGTAGTACCACACTTGGGGGTATCTCTGATTAAGAACATTATGTTAAATAGGCTTCCAAGACCAGAATACAGAATGCTATTCAAAAAATGTAATGGCTTTCTCTAATGAAGGTTCCTTCACAAAGAGTAAACAATGAGATTTCATTTATACACCCAGTCCCACAGACTTACAAAGAAGCTGGATTCTATTCAGCAATTGATCAAACATTCAAAAGATAAAGACACTGACACAATCACTGTAGAACTCTCAGTTACATTAATAGCTTCCAGGAGCAGGGTATTGTAAGTTTGTTGTAAAAGTTGTGCCTTGAGCAAGTTTCGTATTAAATCCTTGGGAAACTAAATTTAGGCATATCACCCTTCTGTTTCAGCTTCAGGACTTCTCTCAAGAAGACGAAATTGCATATTCTTCTGTATAATGTGTTTTGAGTGTTTTACAATTGGTAAAGGCAGGTTGCCCTGACCTGCCAACACTCTACATGACCACTCAGTCCATCTATAGGAGTCGGCCATCCAGAATTGCCCTTGAGATATCCTCTCCCTAAATGAAGTGTTAACTGACTCAAAAGAGAGTTAGAGTCATGAGCTTGATTTCATTCTCAGCAAGTTTGGTCACTGGCCAAACTGAACAGAGACCACTGAAATGAGAGCTCCTCCAAGGACATGCATAGAATAAGAGGAAATAAGATGGCAACAGCTGGGCAAAAAGAACAGCAATGTACTCCAGGACAGACCAGAACTCTTTGACTGTCATCAGTCACTCAAAACGGAGTGATAACTTCAGTAACTTCCCTGCCATCCTTCAAAGGCTGCTGAGAACTCTGGAATCCAACTCCTTTTCCATGAATCCTCCTTTGCTATTTCTTTAATATTACAAAATCAATGGTGGTACCTACAAATGTTAACTGCCATTCATTAATTGTATATCTGTCCACCTGTCTATTCCACAAACATTTAAGAGTTAGGTGCTATGAAACTGCATCTTTGCTGGGGTTTCTTTTAGAGATGCACACTGATGTATGAAATATATTTATTAACCCTTTTGTATTGTTAAAACTTATTCACTTTAGAAATATTTGAAAATACATAAAATCATTCAGGTGCTTATAATTACACTCTTCAGAGATAGCTACTTTTATTCTCCATCTTTTGTTCCACTTTATATTATATTCTGTATACTTTTGTCACTGTGTCGTCTTCAAAAACATAACATAATGGCTGTATTATGTTTTTAACAAATGAAAATGTAGTATTTTAATCACTTTCTACAGCTATGTTCAAATTTAGTATTTCTCAGTTTTATCAGTATAAATAAACTGCACACAAATCTCTGATGTGCCTCTGTTCAATTACTTAAGGATACAGTCTCCAAAGCAGCATTACTAAACCAACATGTATTAAGTCTTGATAAGAATTTTGATTTAGCTGACACTAGGGAAATGTCCAGAGATCTACAAGGGTGACCCCCAACTAACAATCTAAGCAATAGTGGAGAGGCTACCTTAAATGCCCTTCCCTGATAACAAGATTGATGACTACCTCATATTCCATCCTAGAGCCTTTATCTATTAACTGATGGAAGCAGACGCAGACACCCACAGCTAAACACTGAGCCAAACTCCTGGAATCCAGTTGCAGAGGGAGGAGTGAGGAGCAAAGGGGTCAAGACCAGGCTGGAAAAATCCACAGAAACTGCTGACATGAACAAAGGGTTGCTCCAGTCTGACAGCTGGGAAGCCAGCATAGAACAGACCCAGACTCCCTAAACATGGCTGTTACCTAGGAGGACTGAGCTCTGGTAATGGACCAATATTTATCCTTAGTATATGAATGGACTTTGGGAACACATTCCACATAGAGGGATACTCCCTTGGCCTAGACACATGGTGGGGGGAGGCTTGGCCCTGCTCCAAATGATATGACAGACTTTGAAGACTCCCCATTGAAGGCCTCACCCTCCCTGGGGAGCAAAAAGGGGATGGGATGGGGTTGGTGGGGGGAACAGGGGAGTACAGGAGGGTGCAGGAACTGGGACTGACATGAAAAACAAGCTTGTTTCAATTTTAAATTAAAAAAAAATATGTTTAAAAAGAGAATGTTTATTTAGGCTGTGTGTGGTCACACAAGCCTTTAATCCCAACATTTGGGAGGCAGAAGCAGACAGATCACTCTGAGTTTGAGGCCAGTGTAGTCTAGGTAGTGAGTTCCAGGACAGCTACATGGTGAAAACTTGTCTCAAAACAACAACAAAAAATAATAATAATTTTGATTTAGTTTTTTGCTGGCATTCCTTGGAGTGTTAGGTTTCCCTAGGATGGCTACTAAGAGATATCATAAATGAACCACAAATAAACATACAGCACTGACATGAATATCTCAAGGAAATAAAAGTACACAAGTTGCTGAAAGCATAAGCCATTCAAGAAAAATTGGTTTATGTTAGGTCTGGTTTGCTTTAACAAAATTAAATCTCTTGATAAGTCCTACTCTCAAGATGCTCAATCTGTCTCCTGAAACTCAGAAAGCTGGACTACAGAACACAGTCGTTTAAGAAAGCCCTTCCCTGTGACTCCATCAATACAGCACAGAGTGATATCCAGATTATCACTTTCAGGGGTATCACTCAAATTTTTCTGAGGCAATCTTTGTATAAAATCACAAACTGCTAAGCAAGCTTGAGAGGCAAGCATTTACGCACAGAGCTAGGAGGTAAGTCTTGATGCAGTTGCAGATGAAAAGCTGTAGTCTTCTGAAAGACTTACTGAACAGGAAAGATTTTCTTCTGTCTGATGGATCAGGCATGGCAGGACAAAGTGCATGAGAGTTTAACATGCTACCCAGCCATATGTTCCCTGGATTTACAAGCTGTTAGGATGTCAATCAGTCACCAGGCTCAAGCAGCCCTCTCATGAGGAAGCCTGGAAACAATCAATGCAGATATGAAGGCTCTAAGATCTGTTTTTACACACAAAGCATCCCCATTTCTTTAGACCCCACTCCTTGCTCCTGACAACCAGAGGAAGCAAATCATACAGGGCAGAAAGGCTGAGCAAGGCTCCACACATGTGTGTTCTGTTCTGACGCATGCTGCCTGACAATCCCGTGATTTAATCCCATTTCCCATTCACCGTAACAAATGGGCATCAGTTCCAGTTCTGTCTCAATTGTGTTGACATTAAGGCACTAAACAGCTTATAAATACACTGAGATGGCACTGTCTTAGGTCATGTAAAAGGCTGTGCTGCCTTACAAAATGGTTTAATGTATTTTTACAAATTTTTTCATTGAGACAGTCAACAGATGTAAAAATACTTCACACAGAAAAGCTGTCTTATCAGCTCAGCAGTAATTTGAAAAAAGATGAGATGTAAAAAAATACATAAATTACAGCTGGATGGCCATGAGATGATTTCAAGTGTGAAAATTTGATTCAGAGTAAGTGGCTCTTAGACTTTCACACCTCAAAAAGTTCCAAAGACCTCTTTAAGATGACCAGGTCCCCTCTTATATATAGTAACAATAAATTGTTTTTCTCTTATTGATAAATAAGTGATAGAGACACAGATGCATTAAAAATTGTTCACAATGCCAGGTGGTGGTAGTGACACACACCTTTAATCTCAGTTATCAGGAGGCAGAGGTAAGCAGATCTCTAGGAGTTCAAGGCCAGTCTGGTCTACAGAGCGAGTTTCAGGACAGCCAGGTCTACACAGTGAAACCCTGTCTCCATTGAAAAAAAAGATGTTTATAATGAGTAAGGTAAAACAACTGGAATCTGATGCTGAGACTATGAATAAATAGAAGCATCCTTTAGACTAAAAGTTTAGAATTTATCATTATTGGTAAACAACCATTCTAATGGATTTAATTAATTTAGAAACAATCTTATTTTATATATCAATCCCAGTTCCCTATCCCTTCCATCCTCCCATGCCCCCCACCCACCCCCATCCACTCCCCAGGGAGGGTGAGGCCTTCCATGGGGGAATCATCAAAGTCTGTCACATCATATATATATTTTTTAATGTACATGACTACTTTGCCTGCATGCATGCCTAATACCAGCAGAGGCCAGAAGAGGGAGCTGTATCTCCTGCAGCTATAGTTAAGGATGGCTGTGAGCTACCATGTGGGTGCTAGGGATTGAATCTAGATCCTCTGCAAGAGTAGCAAGTGCTGTTAGCTTCTGAGCCCTGGGAAGGCAACTTGATTTCTTTGAGACAAAGTCTATGTAGACCAGACTGTCCTGGAACTATGTAGATCAGGCTGGTCCGGAACTCACGGAGATGGCCTGCCTCCAGAAATTAAAAATGTGGACCACATCCAGCCTCAGGAAGGCAACTTTTATTTTTAGCTTACACTACTAGAGGAGACCGAAGTGACTAAAATCTTAGTGAACAGAGAATTACTTATAGTCAGGTACATAATAGCTTAATCATTTGCCTACAAATTTGGTTATTACAAAATATAACTTTACACCTCCTGGTAGTGGTGGCACACACCTTTAATCCCAATACTCAGGAGGCAGAGGCAGGTGTATCTCTGTGAGTTTGAGACCAGCCTGGTCTATAAAGCAAGTTCCAGGATAGCTAGGACTATAGAGAAACCCTGTCTCGAAAAAATAAATAGATGATAGGTAGGTAGGTAGAGAAAGAGATAAATAAAACTTTACATAGGAAGAGAGGGCTAGAAATCTAGCCCCATGTAAAAATTAAAAATTCCAATATTTCATTGCTACTAGTAACTCCACATTCTAAACATCTTTCTGAACCTTGCAGTGTTACCTGCTGTGAACTTTGCTGGCTTTGACTGGAGAAAGGAGGGATAGGTTAATTATGAAGATAATGGAAAAGACGGGCCAACAAAGGAAAGTAGTAGGAAATGGAAAATAAAGGGGAAATGATATAGACACAGTCAATGTCTCCAAGAAAACCATCTAAATCCAGTATCACATAATAAATCATTGAAGTATCTCTCTTTCTTTCACACACACACACACACATACACACACACACACACACACACACACACACACACAAATCTGAAGTGCCTATTAGACTTGATGTGTAGTAGGCAACAGCACACACACACACACACACACACACACACACACACACACACACACACACAAAACTAGTATGCTGCTCAGGGGAAAGGTAGAAGCTGGAGATGTCCATCTGGAAGTCATCAGTATATAGACAGTACTTAAAACCATGACAGTACTGATCCTTCTATTGGCTCCAGTTTGAAGTAATCCTTATCATAAATCATCTGTCTGGTCATTCAATTTTTAAATTAATATATATTATAGTACCTTCTGAATCTTTACTATATTTTTAGGTATTTTATCTGATACTTTCACTACAGATTAATTTGCTTAATCAACTGACAAATAATTGCCACGTGTAATTTTGCTAGGCATTAAGAATCCAGCAGTCAATATAATTCCTTTCTTTTTTGTTTTTGTTTTGCTTTGTTTTTCTAGACAGGGTTTCTCTGGTAACAGGCCTGGCTGTCCTGGAACTCACTCTAGACCGAGCTGGTCTCGAACTCGAACTCACTGAGATCTGCCTGCCTCTGCCTCCTGAGTGATGGGATTAAAGGTGTTCGCCACAACCACCTGGCAATTCCTTTTTTTTTTTTCTTAAACAGAGATTACATCCTGATCAGAAATATGGATGTTAGTTTAGTTGGTCACACAAATACAATATAAAGTTATAAACCGTGATACAGTGTAAGAAATTTTAACAAGGAAAGTTAATGACATTAGAAGAGAGGAAATCACATAAAGTGATTTAATAGTGAAATCACTATTAAGTGATGTAAGTAATGAAAAAGAGGCCATAAATGGGGAGAGGGTCACAGGAGAAGCCAAAGTAGGGGAAGGAGTGGGAATGATGTGGATGTGGTGTTCATGTACTAAGGTCTCAAAAAACAAGTTTAAAACTACCAAACGCAAATTAATAACATGATAAACAAATGAGGAGAAACTACTATCCACCTACTAGAAGCTGTCAAACCTCCAAATCCAGGAAGGATGCAGAGCAACAGTAACTCCTGTTCATTGCTGCTAAGAATGAATTGCACAGGCACCATAGGAGATAGTTTGGCAACTTCTTGTACAATTAAACATTCTCATACCATTCTGAAATCATGCTCCTTTATATTTTCATAAGCTAACTGAAATGTTACACCTATATAAAATCCTCCACATAAATTTTTACCACTCTTTTATTATTGCTCAAACTTTAAAGCAACAAAATATTCTTTATTAGGTAGATGGTACACAGTTGTGCATAGATGAAACAGTATAGTTTGGATCTTAAGGGTTGCCCCCTAAGGATCCTGTGTTGAGGGATTGGTCCTTGGCTGATGATACCACTGGGAAATAGTGGGAAATGATGAGGTATGGCCTAATTGCCAGAAATAGATCACTGAAGGCACATCCTTGAAGGGCCCTTCATCTCTTTCTTCTTGCTTCCTGGCAACTAAGCTGATAGCTTTCTTCTATCACAGTTTTCTGCCACAGTGGGGGCCTCATCACAGTCCCCAAAGTATGGTCATTTATTTCACCTACTTGAACTGAAACGTCTCAAACCATGAGCCAAAATTAAGCTCTCCCCCTTTGTTTCTCTGATGCTCTGTCACAGTGGCAACATGTTATCTAACAGAGCACCAATCCACAATGAGATATACAGCCATCCAAAGATGCAGAACAGGGACAAAGAGATGGCTCAGTGGTTAAGACCACTTGTTGCTCTTGCAAAGGCTGCAGGTTCAGTTCCCAGAACCCACATGGTAACTCACAATCTTCTGTAACTCTAGTTCCAAGAGATTCAAAACCCTTTCTTAGCTTCCAAGGAGCACCATGCACACAGGTGGAACATATACACACAATGCAGGAAAGACGACCATGCACACAAAATAAAAATAAATGAATCTCTCAAAGGCATAGAGGACACATAAACACACATCACTAAGAGAAAGAAGCCTATGTGGAAGGCCACTACCCGATTCCAATTATGATACTCTGGGACAGGTATTACCATTGAGACAGTAAAAGTCTTGGTGGTTGCTAAGGGCTAGGAGGATTTTTAGGGCAATAAAACCATTCTTTATGATTCTCTAATGGCAGATATATGTTGTTAAACATTTGTCAAGATGTATAAGGCCTTATCCACATGGTAACATCCACTCTTCCTTTGACTCGGCTTAAATGTCAACTCCACTATGAAGCTTTGGCAAAGCCTCTAAGTAAAGCTCTTTCTCCTCCATCCTCTTGCAGGTCTTTGATTATCCCACTCATAGTACTTAGAACCTACTATTATGGTTTACTTTAAAACCAGTTTCTACTATCACATGAGCTTAAAACCACAGACAAGACTCATTCTTCACATCCACAGCATCCAGGAAATAAAAAGCACATAATAACATGAACACATGAGTGGATAATTATGAAGACCTTAACTCAGAACACAGGGCCATATTGTAAACTTGGTTAGCATTTAATCTGTAGAATCTTCCAAATGGTCAACTTGCTTACTTGTTTCATATTCTGGAAAAAAAACACTGGCCTGGTATTTAGAAGTAGGTGACATTATGCTGGCAAATGACCTTGCAAAAATACAATACACTTATTCTACTCCCATAAATGTATTTTAAGAGTTCAGTCTCAATTTCATAGTCACTTTCTCTTTTTCACTTTCTAGAGATGCAACTTAGAGTTAGTTAGGAAAGAAGAGAGTAAATGAACACAAAGTCAAAAATTATGCTGCCAATAAATACTTTAATGAGAACCAAGGTCTATAACATACATAAGCAGTACCTGTGCTGGTAGCCATCTGCTGTAGCCTGTCTGGGGATAACCAACTTCATTTAACCCACAGTTGAAAAGAAGGCTCTTTTGAATGTCACCCATCAGTATCCATCTTCACAGAAGACACCAATCTGGGGTCACACTCTCAATGTTAATACTTCCTCTTAGAGAAGAGGTAACACAAATGCATAAACGGCCTTAGGACATTCTACTACTCTTTAATTAAAGGGCCTTTGGGAGACCACTGGTTCTGTAAACACATACATCTTTGTCAAAATACATTAGGAACACAAAGGAAAACAGTAGAAAGTGTGGCAGGGCTGGGCTTATAGTTCTTAGATTTGAAGCCTCTTGAGCTGCTCGTATGTAATAAAAAACTGAGAAATGAGTCATGGAAGATTTCTGATTTCATAACTGAAAATTAAACCTGTTTTGAAAATTATGCATTGCATTCTCTTAAATTAATGCACTTAGCCTAAAGGGGATTGGCTTCAAAAACTTAAGATAAAATGTGTTGAGTGCCTACTATGTACCTGTTATGATCAAAGCACTGAGCAATGAAAACAGATTATAATATAGTTATAGTTTTCAAAAGCAAACAGAACAAACACAATTCTAAAGAGAGCTATTCTCTGTTTTTACCCTACAGATTCCAGAAGGACAGGGAATTATTATTATTCAACCCTGCCAAGCTCACATGTACCCACACAGAACCACACACAGTGTCCCGCAAATAGCTCCATATATAGGAGGCACTCTAGCACAGCTGAAGGAGAGAAACGCCCCCACAATAAAGAGTCCTACTAGGCTGTGGATTCTTCTACTCTATGAATGCTTTGTGTCCTGCTAGTATGTACCAGCTATTTAGGTCTCAGGTCTCATAGCTAGACCACAATAGCATTGTGTTTCCTATGAGCTTCTTCTGTCACTATTGCTAAAAATTTCATAGCCCTTTTAAGATTGGCTGTGAATGATGTTTTACTTTATTACATTTATTTGCTTTTTCATTCATTTGTTTGTTTGTTTGCTGGGGAGGGCATGCACTTGGTGTGTGTGTGTGTGTGTGCGGGTGTGTGTGTGGTTTGGAGAACAACTTACAGGAGCCAATTTTCTCCTTCCACCATAAGTCCCAGAGATCAAACTCAGATCAGCGGGTATGGAGGCGAGCACCTTTGTACACTGAGTCATCTTAGACATTCTGATTTAAAGAGGAACATTTGGAATATCTTTCGGTCCCTTTAAACGTGTATTTGCCACCAAGGGAAAGTGGTTCCATTCACACTGGTTTTCAATGGGATGCTTGAGCTTTTTACTTGCCATAAAGGATTTAATAATCAAAATTATCTTCCTACAACCTAGAATTACCAGGGACTTTGAAGTACTGGCTTCCATTCTCAATTTCCAAAAGGATACAATGATGTTCCAAGGTCCAAGTCGAAGCCAGTTTGGCCAAAATCCTTTATAGAGGGCAAAAAACCCCTCATGTTTCCACATCTGAGATAAAGACATAACCAAAAATAGTGAATTTCCCTTTCCTTTTACATTTGACAAACACATTCCATGCCCACACCCAACAGCTTTGGCTATTATGAAAGGCCTCATTTCTGAAGATACACTTTGTAGTCTAAATAATTTGAAGACTAAATCCATCAAATCATTATTCAACATTTACTCAGTACTCAACATGCATAACAAATACTTCTTAATTCTGGGAATATAACTGTAAAGAAGAGCTGGGCATGGCAGCACATGCCTGTAATTTCAGCACTGTGGAAACAGAGGGAGTAAATCAGGAGCTCTAGGCTATCCTTAGCTATACAATGAATTTGAGTGCAGGCTACATGAGATCCTGTCTGAAAACACCCTAACTAAATGTAGTGGGTCACAAACAAAAAAGACAAGAAATAGAAGTTGTTGGGTAGTAGAAGGGAGTTTTGAGGGAGAGGGACAGGAATAAGAGAGGATAACACAGGACAATTGATCTAAGATCATTATATGAATATGTGTAATAAAATTGTGAATAATAATTGCACAGGCGGTATAATAACAGCAGTAACTAGAGATAGCTACATAAAGTGACGGCACACCTGAAGAACCCTATTGCCAGTCATCCATGACTTGTGTAGTCCTCACATCATAACATATCAGGACTATTATGACTCACCAGAAGAACATAGCAGAAATTAACACTGTGAGGTTATAAAAGGTATTTGATATACAGTAAGGTGTCTAACTCCTCCTCCTTTCTTGAATTCTTCACTCTGAAGGAAGCCAGCTGTCATACCATGAAAAAAGGCCTACACCACAAGGAGCTGAAGCATTTAACTAACACTGACAAGTTGTCTTTGAAACAGATATGATAGACCCAGTCAAGCCTTGATGATTACTAAAGGCCTGGGTGATATACAACCTCTTAAGAGGTCTTACTCTATAATCATTCAACAAGACTGCTTTTCAACACCTGATCCCCCAAAACTGGAAAAGAATAACTGTTCTTTTAAAATCCTGAGTTTAGAGTAATTTGTCTGTGCCCCTATAGAATGTACGTTCTAATGTGGACAAGCAAATAGACATTGTTACAGACAGACAGATATTGGAAGATACTAATATATTAATACATATTGTTATCCAGAAATGATAAAAGGGATGAAGAAAACCAAGGAAGGGAATGAGGACTTGAGAAAGTGACTCTACTTCTCTGACTCCATTTTCTACTTCCAAAGTTATTGTGACTCGATGGTATATTTCATGTGAATGCTTTGAGGACTACGTGTGGGAAATGACATGAAATGCTTTGCATTGTGGTGCCCTGATTTATTTAGTAGGATGTCTCTATATGCACCAAATGGTCTCAAGAACTGGATGACAGGTTCGTGGAAAGATGGCTCAGAGGTTAAGAGCACTGGTTGCTCTTCCAGAGGTCCTGAGTTCAATTCCCACCACGTGGTGGCTCACGACCATCTGTAATGAGATCTGGTGCCCTCTTCTGGCATACAGGCATATATATACAGACAGAACAGTGTATACATAATAAAGAAAGAAAGAAAAATAAAAGAACTAGATGACAGACAAAAGGTCAAAAGCTGATGTCATATGCTAAATTGTGCCAAAAGGTAATTTATATAACAGGCAAATATTTTTTTAAGTAATAGCAATATGTTGGGTGTATTGTGAGATACTGAAAAATGTAAAATTCATTTCTGCCTTTTCATTGGTGAAATGAATTTTACCAGTTTTAAGAAATGAGCACGTTTTAATAAGATAATGATATGATCAGCCAGATTTAGAAGTATCTCTTTTTCCTTGTCCTGAAAATTAAGAATTGAGAAATAAGAGTCCTTATTAACTACTTGGGATGGAGAGGACAAATAATAACATAGTAACAATACTCCTGATGGGCAGCCACAGATAATATACTTCTACCAATAGACCACCAGCAAATTCAGAAGGAGTGAAGCAAGCGAAAATTCACATTTTAATTTTGAAAATTACTCAAAATAAAGCTGAGATGCAGATAACATACAAATATATAATTAAATGACAAGAGACCACAGAGATAATCTATCATTATCTCAATTACCACAATAAAATCCCAACTGATCTAAGATCTACACCTACAAACTAAAACCAATCTTTAATAATAATAAATCAGATCATACATTATTACATTCCTACTTAAAAAGTTCTCAGGTGGTTTTCATTCTAATTGCAAATTCTCTGCAACAATCTATAGGATCCTATATGATTTAGACCCTGTCCCATTCTGCAGACTCAATTCCTACTATTTTCTCATTCATTCAATATACTCTGCCACATAATACTTATTTTTAACTCTAATACATCAAACTCATTTCAACTCAGGCCCTTTATAATCTGCTCTTTCTTTATGAAATGGTTTTCTTAAGATTCTTCATGTGGCAAACTCCTTCCCATCATCCAAATTATCCATAAGCTTTTCTTAAGTATCGTAGCAGAAGGAATACAAACTACCAAGTTGCTATTTCAATATGCTGTTATTTTCTTCATAGTGTTTACTTCTATCAAAAATTATTTGTCTATCTCAATGACAATTTAACTTTCAATAGGGAATGAACAGTGTTTGCCTTATTCACCTCTATATACCCACCACCTCATAACTCTTGGAACATTAAAGTTTTGTTGAATATAAAAGTACACACAATAATAGTATGATGCTCTAACAGTTCCAAGACTAATCTGAATCCTTCAGGACATTTGAAGAAGCAGGTTATGTGTAAACAAATAAGAACTTCTGCAGGTAAACACAGATAACAGAGCTCTGCAATAAATATATCAAAATGTGAGTATGTGAATATCAATCTATTAATATCTACAAATACCTGTCTGTCTATATGAATTAGTGTATTAGCTTGTCAATATCACTAGCACATTCCTTCCATAAGGTATGTATTAGTTATCTATTGCTGTGTAATAAATGAATACATTCACTTAATAAATAACTTGCCCTGGAAAAGTAATAAATGGAAATGTATGAAGCTCTGTTTACACAAAACTTTACTGGGACAAATAGTAAAAGCAATTCCAATAAAATGTAGTAAATATTAATAAAATGTGATACAGCCATGCAATGTAGTATTTTATTCAGCAATAAAAAAATAAGCAAAAAATTAATACATGCTACTTTGGATGAACCTTGAAAGCATGCTACTTTAAAGGAGTCAATAAAAAGGTCATAGAATATGATTACATTTCTATGAAATGTCTAGAACAGACATATTGATAGAAATAGGAAGTAAGCTATTGTTTACTTAGGACTGAAAGGATGAGAGAAGCAGAGGTGATGGAAAGGCTATATAGGTAATTTTTCAGGTCATGAAGATGCTCGAAAATTGACAAAGTAATTGTTATACAATCTCATTGTTCTAGTCTATGAATTATTTTAACAATATGTGAATAAATCATCAATGAAGACTTAAATATACATTAAGAGAGAGAGGGAGTAAGAGAAAGAGAATGGTTAATGCTATGACAGGAACTATAAGAAACCCTGCACACTCAGAACGCAGAGGCAAGGAAATCATATATTTGGGACCAGTCTGGGATAAATAGGGAATTTCAGATACGTCTAAGCTACATAGTAAGATACTTTCTCAAAAATAAACAAAGAAATAAAAATAAATAAATGTGAGATCTGGAGAATTAAGAGGAGCAGGAAAAAGCAAAAGGCACATTGAAGTTATTACAGCAGATATCTAAGAAAGTATATGGATGAACACTTAGGAGAAAAAAGTTTAGGGCTGAACAATTTTCCGTACATTTGGACTGTAGAAAAAGGGAGAAATGGAGATGTAGGAGTGAAAAGGATACTAAAGAACTATATATTTCATTACAGAAGTAGTGACTGGGAGCAATTCACTGAAGGATACAGTTTGGCACAAACTGCAAAAAAAAAATTGTATAGTACTTTAGTATACTAGGAAAGTAAAAAGGTTGTGAACCACTCTACCTCTCTGTTTGGTTATATACCTATCTGTATGCTAATGATCCCAAGGACACTTACCTATAACCACAAAATTCCCCCAACTTAGGCCTAATATCTCCAAGTATCACAGACTGTTCCTCACACACATCAAACTAAGCATCAAAAACCATGTCTCCTATAAAGTCTGTTCTTTTCATTTTTTTTTAGGAATTTATTTGTTTGTTTGTTTGTTTGTTATCCAGTATTCTGTCGGCATGTATCCCTGCAGGCCAGAAGAGGGCACCAGATCTCATTACAGATGGTTGTGAGCCACCACATGGTTGCTGGGAATTGAACTCACCTCTGGAAGAGCAGCCAGTGCTCTTAACATCTGAGCCATTTCTCCAGCCCCTCTTTTAATTTTTTTATATGTATGGATGTTTGTCTGTGTACCTCATGTGTGCCTGGTCCCACAGAGGCCAGAAGATGGTGTCAGATCCCCTGAGATTTGAGTTATGGATGGTCATAAAACTGCCATGTGGGAGCTAGAAACACAACCTAGGTCCTCTACAAGAGTGTGGCCAGTGTTCCTAACTCCTGACTCCTGATCATCTTATGATGTCTCCTCCATTACTGATTGCCATATCTGGTCAACAAATCCAAACCCAGGAAGTCATCTTTGACACCGCCTCTTTCCCACACCTCTCTACATCATCTCAACAAAACTCTATTACTCTAATTATTCTCAACTATACTATTCTTAATTCTGTTCCACCTTCTACACTCGTAGTCATATTGAGGCTCAGGCCTTCATCTTTTCTCACACAGATCACTACATAAGATTTTAATCAACATCCTTATCTGCAGGTCAATGTCTCTTTAAGTCAACCAGATCAGAATCAGTACTACCTGGGAGCTTCTAGGAAACACAAATTCTCAGCTCCCACTTCTGACATGCTGAATTAATTTCAGGTAATTCTGAAATGTGTCCAACTTCGAAAACCCACTCACTTTCCCACACTTATCTGATGGGAGATGTTATTCTGTATATATGTGTCTCATACTGGTTAATTAATAAAGCACTGTGACCAATAGGAAACAAAATAGGTGGGGCTAGGAGACCAGGAGGAGGAAAGAGGAAGTAGTAAGGAGGAGTCAAGATGTAGAGCATGGAGGAAGGAAGACGCCAGCCGCGGCTCCCCGATAAGATGAGCCACGTGGAAATACTTAGATAAGTAGAAATGGGTTAATAATTAAGACAGAGCTAGCCCATAAACAATAATGGTAACTGGCCAATAGGATTATATCAAATACAGAGTCTCTGAGTGTTATTTGGAGCCGGTGCACCAGACCAGTGGTGGGGAAAAACCTGCCTGTTACACAGAGAAACCCTGTCTCAAAATATGTAAAAATAGAAATAGAAGAAATAGAATAATAAAAAAGCCACGTAAAGATGGAAAGCACAGAGAAATTTTGGATACTATACGTGATTCTGTTGTCTTTAAATTATTTGATTGATGAGAAAATAACTACTGATAAAAGAAATGCTGCTGAATTAATTCAATTTATATATTTTAAAAATGCTTTGACTCCAAAATTTAAGCCTAAGGACAAGTTACTGGGGAAAAGGATTTCTATTTTTGTTTCCACAGAAAATGAAAAGCTGTGGATTCTTTCCAGACTTATGTGGTTTGATCAAGCCAGACCCCCTGAAACAATGTCCCAGGTGTTCCAACATTCAAAGCAGTTGAGACAAAGCCTTGCAAACTATAGCCAAGATTTCTGCATCTTCTTTGGACCCCCATGACAGCGCCCTCTACCAACAGGAACTAGTTTGGAAAGAACGACGCCCAAATTCCCAAATATTGTTTATAAATGTTTGTTTTCATTTAAATGGGCTTGGTTATAAATGGTTAATGACCACAAGCAATCTTTTTAAAGGTAAAAAGGGAATTATGGTATAGATAGGAATACTTTGCTTTGGAATGGATTTTCTTTTACTAATACAATTTAAGGTCAATTTTGTGATACGTATTTTTCTCCTCTTGTTTAGGTATTGTGTTTATATAGCTCATTGGAAAATGTAATGTATAATTTAGTACAGATTATAGAGAGTTACCTATGATAGTTAAACTTGGAGTTAAGTTAGTTAGGATTTCTAGATATGCAGAGATGTATTTGAGATGAATAGGCATTCTTCAAACCTTTCAAAGACCTACAGAATATGGCATTTAAAATGGTTTAGGGTTTTTCTTGACAGTGAGGCACAACTGCTCCTGACAACACCACCTACATCAGAAAGAAAGATGGACATCGAAGAAACGTGTAATGAAGTTTGCTTCTATATGGCAAGGCTAGCCATTTGGACAGGATACTGCTCTTATCTAGACTGACTATATGCTGAATAAACTGGAAGTGCAGGACCCACAGAAAAGTGACTGCTGATGCAAGATGGACATTGCTACAGGGTTCCTGCTTCATGGAAAAGGCAGCCAGACAGTCTACAAGACACAAAGAAAAGTGACTGACAAACTGCCAATACAGGTGGACAGTTTAAAGTTTCCTGCTTTTTTGAGGAGTCTGGAGACACACTGTGGCCTATGGGCTGAAGATAGAACATTACAGAAGAACTTCAAGTGTCTGACCAGGCAGTGCATTGTCTCTGTCATTTCTAGAGTTTATATATTATCCTTCTGTAGTCTTTGAAGGAGTTGAAGACAGACAGTTTTGGTTATAGTTTTCCTTAGTTAGGATTAAAGGTAAGTTACATATAGGACTTTAGACTCACAAAGATAGGATAGACGATATTTTCTTTAAGTCTTAAAAAATGTTAATGGACTAAATATTGTTAACTGAGATTCTTATTTGATAACTGTTGTATGATTTATTTTGCTATGTCAAGGTTAAAACCCTTCTTTTTATTTTAGACAGAAAAGAGATGATGGGAGATGTTATTCTGTATATATGTTTCTCATACTGGTTAGTTAATAAAGCACTGTGGCCAATAGGAAACAAGATAGGTGGGGCTAGGAGACCAGGAGGAGGAAAGAGGAAGTAGTTGGGAGGAGTCAAGATGGAGACCTGGGAGAAAGAAGATGCCAGCAGCGGCTCCCGGATAAGATGACCACGTGGAAATACTTAGATAAGTAGAAATGGGTTAATAATTAAGACAGAGCTAGCCCATAAACAATAATGGTAACTGGCCAACAGGATTGTATCAAATACAGAGTCTCTGAGTGTTATTTGGGGCTCACGTGGTGGCGGGACCATGGTGGCAGGACCGGGAGGCCGGCGGGGAGGAACAAAGAGTAATACCTGCCTGTAACACTTATCCCCTTAGATAATTGGTCTTCAGCCTTAGATGAACACACAACCACTTGTGAAATCCTAAAACTATTCATAACCAAGGTTCTGAGTTGACTGATCTCAGGCTACTAAAATAACTCATAATGGTTGTTTAATGTTCAGAATATGCAGCAAGAAGCATAAAAACTGAAAAAGGTCTCAAACATCAAAGAAAACAGAAACTGTAACCCAAATCCACAGTATACGTACCTTTAAAATACCATCCAGAGTACCCTTGTAGAGGTCCACATGTCCCACTATTGCTCTCTGATTCATCATTCGAGTTCTCACTACATCAACTGGGTTAGATGCCAGAGCCCCAGCCAAGCCACAGGTAAAGCTAGAACTAAAGGTGAAAACTAATTTAAGAAGGTCTATTATCCCCATTTCCTCCACTTGCCCACTTAAACAGAATTTAGACCAAACACAAAAGGTATAACTCAGTTCCATTGAACAAAACCTGACAGCACTTCATTATAATCTAAAGAGAAAGAAAATCCTTCCTAATGAAAGGTTGGTTATCCCTTTCATTTTCATTCTAAAACTCAGTATCTTTTATAGAGGAGATAGTCCATAGGCCTAAAAACATCCCTAAGCAAGAAGTGTCTTGCACCATTGATAAGTTACATAAAATTTTCTGACTACAGCATCATATACCAAATGTGTTTAAGTAGCAGAATATCATACATGTTATATGACAATGAAAATGTAAGATGAGAACAGAAATAGTCTTTGTCAAAAACTGTTTAATTTCAGAAACTATAAAATATGACCCTTTTTTTTTCTGGGTCCCACTGAGAGGCAATTAGGCAAGAAAAGCAATGTGCTTGTAAGAAGTACAAGTTGATAAAATGGGGGCTGCAGCTCAGTTCATAGTGTTTGCCTAGCAAGCTTGACGCCCTGGCATCATTCTCCAGCACCGCAGAAACAGGTTGTGCTAGTGTACGCTGCATATCTGTAATCCTAGCCCTCTAGAAGTAAAGACAGGAGAATCAGAAAATCAAAGTAATCCTTGGCTACACAGTGAATCTGAGGCCAGTCTGAGAAAAACGAATGTAGTGATACACTATTTATGATTTATTTAAGCTTGACTAAGGATTTAGAAAAGCAAAGCAGCTGGCCACTAGCTTCTTACCTCTACCTCAGACTGAAAGGGCTGATCCTGTCTCCACAAGCTCTCACCAAGCCTCAGACTACTGCCTGTCCTCAGCATGGTTGGAGAAGGAATGTTCCTATCTTCAGTGTGGCTGGAGAATGAATGCCTCATACTGACTACTTGCTCCTGTCTGCCTCATACTGACTACTTGCTCCTGTCTTTTATACCCCTCTAGTGCTGCTATTAAAGGTGTGAGCTGTAATTCTCCTTTAGATTGATTCAATCTTATGTAGATCTGGGTGGCCTTTGACAGAGATCTGTCTAACTCTTCACCCGAAGACCTAGGATTAAAGGTGTGTACCACCACCTCCTAGCTTCTGGCTGCTGGGATTAAATGTGTGTATCACTATTGCCTGATCTTTATAGTTTGAGGCTGACTTTGCTTTTCTAACAAATCATAAATAGCATTACATATGAGACCTTTTATTTAAAGAGAGAAAGTAAATAAACTACAAGCTAAGAATATCATACAAGCCAGGTGACGGTGTTACACACCTTTAATCCTAGCACTTGGAAGGCAGAGTAAGGAGGATCTCTGAGTTCAAGGCCAGGCTGGTCTACAGAACTAGTTCTAGGACAGCTAGGGATGCTACACAGAGAAACCCTGTCTTGAAAAATCAAAACAAAACAAAAATGAGTATCATACAAACATCTAATAGGTCTCTATACTATACACAACTCCCAAGTGGCCAGGTATCCACAGCATCTGAGTGTAAGTGTGGAGATTTGGTGGGGGAAAACATAATCAAAGTACTACATATGCATGCTATGAATATGAGCACGTTGTGTTATTACATAATACAACTTTAAGAAAATGTCATACTGAAACTCATAATCTTCTGTAATGAATACACACTAATTAAATAATGAGAAAAATAATAGGAAATGGCACAATAAAACTCACTATTTTATATAATTAATACATAGCAATTAATTTAAAAGTATAAAATATTCAGAAGGCTTTAAGTATTGTCCATAGGAGACAAATATTAAGGCTATGCTTATCAGTTATAAATCACCTGAGGATATCAGTAAAAGAGGCTTTTTATGTTCAAACTGCTGAACACAGAAAAGGAATCAAACACAGATCACTTACACAAAGTGAGTTAAAATGGTGTCTCCCAGCATCCCGGACAGTATCAAGTGCTTCTTGGTAATATCATAAACTGGCAACTCCACCCCCACCACGATGGCAGCACGCTGAGCAGTTGGGACCACACCCTACAAAACCAAAGTCATTATCAGACACCTGAGAAATACTGACAGTGAAGAAAAAATGGTCAATTGTGGAAATAGCCAGAAAAATAAACTCAGAAATGTATAGTTCATCCTTTCAAATCAGTGACTAACACTGGGGATATTTGTAATTCCCAATTCACATTCTGTACTACCATTCATAACACCTAAAGCACAAGAGACAAAAGAAAAATAGATAAAACACGTTAAGTTGGACTCCACCATAATTAAAAACTTGCAATTTAAAAGATACTATGAAGTGAGTGAGGAAATAACCCACACAATGGAGAAGTACCTGAAAATCATAAAGAATTCAGTCATTAGAAAATGTACATCAAAACCATAATGACAGTCAGGCAGCGGTGACACACATCTTTAATCCCAGCACTTGGGAAGCAGAGGCAGGTAGATCTCTAAATTCAAGGCCAGCTTGGTCTACAGAGTTAGCTCCAGGACAGCCAGAGCAACACAGAGAAATCCTGCCTAGAAATAAAAAACAAAAAACAAAACCAAAACCAAAATAAACACAATGACATGCTATTTCTTTCACACCTACTGGGATGACTGTAGTCATTTTTTTTTTTAAAGTAAAATAGTAAGTGTTGGCAGCTAAACACTGAGCTGAACTCCTGGAACCCAGTTGCAGAGAGGGAGGAGTGATGAGCAAAGGGGTCAAGACAAGGCTACAGAAACCCACAGACACAGTCAATCTGAACAAAGGGGAGCTCATGACCCAGACGCCCCAAAAGTAGGTCTCAGTTAAGAGGCCTGGGAAGTCTATGGTACCTCTGACAATGGAACCAGGATGTATCCCTAGTGCACGAAAGGACTTCAGGAGCCATTCCCCTTTGCCTAGAGACACAGGGGAGGGACTTTGATGATCCCTCAAGGAAGGTCTCACTGTCCCTGGGGAGTGGATGGGGGATGGGATGGGAAGTCTGTGGGAGACATGGGAGGATGGGAGAGAGATGGAACTGGGATCGATAGGTAAAATAAGAAAAAAAATATTTTAAAAGATAGTGTTGGTAAAGATGTGAGAAAATTGGAACCCTAACCACTGCTGACAAATATATAAAATGAAACACAAATATGGTAAACAATTTGGCATCTCCTCAAAACATTGAACATAAAATTACCAGAATACCTGGCAATTCCACTCATAAATATATGAATGGAACTGAAAGCACATTTTCTTCTGTTGTTTTTCAAGACAGGTTTTCTCTGGTTAGCCCTGTATGTCCTGTCCTGGAACTCACTCTGTAGACCAGGCTGGCCCGGACCTTACGACATCCCACCTGCCTCTGCCTCCAGAATGCTAGGATTAAAGGCCTGTACCACGTCCACTTGTCCTGAAAACACATTTTCATGCAAGAATGTTCATGGAAATGTTCGCAGCAATAGATAACACACTACTGACAAGCATAAAACAATCCAAATGCTCATTAATTAATGAAAAGATAAATAAAAAACACAGTATGCCCCTCAAATGGAATTGTTATTTGGCCATAAAAAGAGATGATACTGGAATGTGTGGTTTAGCTCAGTGACAGACTATTTGCTTAGAAAGAGAGGAGGGAAGGATGGAGAGAGAAGGAAGGTACACAAACCTAGTCCCTGAAGACTGACATAATACAATTCTACCTGGATGAAATATGTAAAGTATGCAAATCTATATGGACAAAAAGAAGAGTAACAATTTTATAATGTTCTGAGGATTGGCAGTCATGGGGATGACTAATAAATGGTAGGGAGTTTCTTTTTGGTAATGAAAAACTCTCAACCTAGATAACAGTGATGGTGGCATAAATCTACGAAACCACCTGATATAATTGTATATTTTAAAGATGAACATTTTTATAATATATAAATTTTCCCAATAAGGCTGTTAGAAAAAAAATAAAAGCATAAAGGAAAAGGCACTGAAGAGAGCAAAATTCAGTAGTAAGGTGGCAAGTTAAGACATTTCCTTCCACATGACTCCCAAAATAAGAAGTCAGGACAACAATGGGGACTCTGTATTAGAAGGACAGAAAGAGAACATGAATGAATCAAGAAAGTGGTAGAATACAGCTAAAAAAAAATAAAAAGACAAGACAGATACAGAAAGGCGAGGCAAAGACACCTAAGGCACACTGAGAAAGATGGTAAGTAGCAACTACACATAAGCAGTAGAGGCCAGTAAGCCAGAGTGGCAACTAAGTGGCAGTCCTACAAGCATTAAATCAAAGATGAAGACATGGTGTATCACTGAGTAATCCTGGATGGCCGACTAACATTGGAGAAGCAGTCCACTGCATCACTCCCTAAGTGTTGGAGTGTAATAATCAGGTATCATATTGAGAGGGGCCCCAGTGCTTCACAAAGCTATTCTGCAGAACTGAAAACAAGGGGGAAAATCACAAGCTCAGGAATAGGGATACCTAAGACACCTAGAAATACCCTGACACAGTGTCTGGATGGAAGATGTCCACAAGAAAAATTAACATGGAGAGAGCAAGTTAGATACAGACCTACTGAATTTTAAGTGGAAGGAAGTGTGAGGCATGAAGAATGAGGACAGAATGCGCTCCCATCCTACGCAGTGAGCAGTGACTCCTATCACCTGTGGATTACATTGAAGCTGAAACTCTAAGCTCTTACAGAGAACCTGAGTTCAAATCCTAGCACCTATGTCAGGAAGATCACAACTGCCTGTACCTCTAATTCCAGAGGGATCCCCTGCCTCTACTTTAAACTCCAAAGGCACTTGCACTCATGAACACATACCTACATAAACACATACAAGTATACATAATTAAAATAATAAAATTGTTTTAAAAATACATGACCAGGAACCCTTAGTAAAGAATAAATTTTGGGCTGGAGATATAGCTCAGTGGCTGCTCTTCCAGAGGTCCTGAGTTCAATTCCGAGCAATCACATTGTGGCTCACAAACTTCTGTAATAAGATCTGGTGTCTTCTTCTGACCTGTAGGCAGATAGACAAGCAGAACACTATATACATAACAAATAAATAAATCTTAAAAAAAAAGAATAAGAGCCAGGTGTTGGTGGCACAGACCTTTAATCCTAGTACTCGGAAGGCAGAGGCAGGAGGATATCTGAGAGTTTGAGGTGAGCCTGGTCTACAGAGTTAGCTCCAGGAGCTACACAGAGAAACCTTGTCTCAAAAAACAAAAAAAGAAAAAAGAAAAAAAGAAAAAATCTTCAAAGAGCAGGTAAATAAGAATTAGGTGAGAAGAATCAAACATTATTAACTCTTTAAATGAGGCAATGACTAAGATAAGGAAGGGACGGAAGAGTGCATACCTTTTCAATAACAACCTTAAGTGTTAATGGTATTAAGTCACTAGTAAAAAGCCATAGACTGGCTATATAGAATTAAAGGAACAACAACACTTTAAGATCTAAGTGTTATCAATAAATTACTTGCCTCACTAGCAAAGACATATTGAGACTAAATGGAAAGTAACAAAAAATGATAATCAAAGCAAAAATAATCTGAAAGCAAACAGAATTAGCTACTCCCATACGTGACAAAGCTGAGTTTAAAACAAAATTATCAAGAAAAGCTAAAGGAAGTCCATGGATGGTATTATGGCTTAGTAGTACACTTCTTGTCTGGCATACACAAGGCCCACAGTCCAAACTCTAGCAATACAAAGAAAAGAAAGATGGTCACCATACACTAATAAACCAAGAAAGTATACAACTGTAGATATACATGCATCAAATATTGATCCACACAATTTCGTAAAACAAACACCACCAACATAAAGTGACAAGCAGGTACAGATAAAACCATAATAAGCAACTCCAGTAACTCATTGCCACCAACAGATCTCATCTAGGCAAAAATAGTAAAGAAACCAGTTAAACTATAATACAGATAAAATGGACAAAAATATAGACATCTTTACAGGATACTCTACTCAACAGCTGTATCATACAAATTCTTCTCAGTAGTCCATGGACTTTCTATAAAATATACCATATTTTAGGCCATATGAATTGTAAGGGGGCCAGGCATGGTAACACCACCTTTATATCACCACACTCTGGAAGCAGAAGTAGGCAGAGTTCTAAATTCAAGACCAGCATGGTCTACATAGCATGCTGTAAGCCAGCTTGTCCCAGTTAAAAACAAATGAACAAACACCCTTTAGTGCTGAAGAAATGGCTCAGCAGTTAACAGTACCAGCTGTTCTTCCACGGGACCAAGGTTCAATTCCCATCACCTATGTAGCAATTCACAAGTATCTGTTACTGCAGTTCCAAGGGATTCAATACCCTTGCCTGGTCTCTGCAGGCAAAATATCCATACACACAAATATAGATTTCTTTTTTTATTTTAAAAGGGGCTGGAGAGATAGCTCAGCGGCTAAGAGTGTGCACTGATATTGCAGAGGACCTGAGTTCAATTCCCAGCACCCGTGTCAGGTGAGTCACAATTGCCTGTAACTCTAGCTCCAGGGCATCCACTGGCACTGCTTCCAAGAGCACCTGTGAACACATACAGATACACATAATTAAAAATAAAATAAACCTTGTTTAAGTCTTAAAAGACTGGGGAAATGGCTCAATCAGTGAAGTGCTTGCTATACAAGCATAAGGACCTGAATTCAACTCCCAGAATTCACATTAAAAAAAAAAGCAGGGTGTGGTGATGCATACTTGTAATCTCCACATTGAGGAAAAGAGAGAGGACCCCCTCCAGTAAGAGACCTTGTCTCAAAATAACAAGGTAGACAGCTCTTAAGGAATTATATCCAAGGTTATTATTCTGTCACCCACAGAAACGCTTACACACACACACACACACACACACACACACACACACACACACACACACGATACTGAGGCAGAAGAATCCTAAATTCAAGGCCAGTGTTGACTACACAATGAGTTCATAACTAGCCTTACCAAATGAGTGAGACCCTATCTCTCAAAATATAAAGTAGAAAGACAGCTGCTGATATAGGTCCATGGTAGAGCGACTGCATGGGATATACAAGGCCCTAAACTCAATCTGCAATACTAGAGGAAGAATTGCTCTAAACATGGTGAAACAAGTGTCCACACTCATTATAATAACAAAATAATAAAAAAAAGACTGGCAGCTGGGCATGGTGGTGTACACATTTAATCCCAGCAAGTCTACCATAGCAAGTTCCAGGCCAGCCAGAACTACATGGTGAAATTTTGTCTCTAAAATTTAAAAAAATTAAAGACAAAAAAAGTCAGTGAAGAAGGGAAGCTTCCCAGGGTGACTCCTAGACTTTGAAGATGAGAAGAAAGAAACGAGAAGTGTGAGAAGCTGGAGAAAGTGTAAAGGAAAAGACTTCTTCCCTTATAGGCCTTTTGCAGTGACAGGCCGGCAAACCAACAGAATAGTCCTATCACAACTCACATGACCACAAACGGATGGGAATGCATGACAAGTCAAATTTTATCCTTTTCCCAGAGATGGGAGCAAAGACAAACAGATCCCTGGGGTTTCTGGATATCCACTCTGGCCAACTTTGTGAGTTCCAGGCCAACAAGATAATGTACTGTCTCAAGTTGTCTGAAGTTGTCCTTCATGATGTAACATTATATACAGCACTGCTACTCTAACGTTAGAGAGAAAGGAATATATATTCTTAGGAAAATATTATAAAGAAATACATTAAAATATTTTATGTTTGTAGGATTAGAGATAAGGTTATTTCATTTTACACTTTTCCTTTATCCAATTTTAATTTTGTGTGTGCATGTATGTGTGTTTACGTTAAATGTTTAAGAACACACATGCATGCTACCCATGTGTATGAAGGTAGAGGACAACTTCTACCATGTGGGTCCCAGAGATTGAACTCAAGTTGTCAGGCTTGGATATGGGTGTCATTACCCAATGAACCATCTCACCAGCCCCTCATTTTTATGCCTATCATTTTAAAATGAATGTTCTGCTTTTACAGGTTTAATTGAATCTTGCTCCTTTTGTGTGTGGGCAGGTACATGTGAACAAGCCTCTGCAGCTACTCACCTTTATTTTTGAGACTGAGTCTTTCACTGAGCCCTGGGCCTCACATATTTGGCTATGCTGGCTGGCCGGCCAGCGAGCTTCAGGGATTCACCCATCTGTGCCTCTCCAACACTGGGACTGAAGCACACACCATGTGCCTGGCTTTTGACATTTTCATGGGAGTTATGGTAATCAAACTCAGGTCTCCTTGTTTGTACATCAAAAATTTTACCAACATAAATATCCCCCAAGTCCACAGTCCTCCTTAATTATGTATAAGGGATTTGCCAAGTACATTTGAACAAAAACTAGAGAATCAATGAAAATAAGTAAACTTTAAGAACTGAAAATAACGTAGCAAGTAGATAATGACTTTCTGAGGCAACTTATATAATGAAGTATTTCATCATCTCTGAATTCCCAAGCCCTATTTACAGTTGATGTGGCTGTGCCAAGGTTGATCTTGCTGGCCTAGCCTAACAGTAGATTGCTCTGTGACTTCCCATCTGCTTCATTATGTTAAACAGAATGACCATTCCTGTAGGACCACACTGATGGCCAACAAAGTCCTAATGTAGGAATTATTGGCTGATTTCAGTCCACAGATATTATTTATGTGGCCTATACAACATCTCTAAAAAAAATCAGTTAACTGTCAATCAAGGGTTTTCTCATAGAAATGCAAGTTTCGCTGTTCGGCTCGTGCGCTGGAGGCGGCGGTCTCGGACACCGGGTGTCTCGTTTTCATCGCGTAGATAGATACCTCCACTGCAAAGATGGTCAATGTACCTAAAACCCGAAGGGCTTTCTGTAAGAAATGTGGCAAGCATCAGCCTCACAAAGTGACCCAGTATAAAAAGGGCAAGGATTCCCCGTATGCCCAAGGAAAGCGGCGCTACAATCAGAAGCAGAGTGGTTACGGTGGGCAGACTAGGCCAATTTTCAGGAAGAAGGCCAAGACCACAAAGAAGATTGTGCTGAGGCTTAAGTGTGTGGAACCCAACTGCAGGTTGAAAAGGATGCTGGCCATTAAGAAGTGCAAGCATTTTGAACTGGGAGGAGACAAGAAGAGAAAGGGCCAAGTGATCCAGTTCTAAAACTCATGTCTTCCTAGAGGAAAATGCTGAAGCAGTAGGAAAATGACTTGTTAGAAAATAAAGTTATTGTTCCTGAAAAAAAAAAAGAAATGCAAGTTTCTAGTTTCTCTTGAAAAGTCAAATTTTAGGGGCAGGAGTGATGGCTCAGAGATTAAAAACCTGTGTTGCTTTTGCAGAGTACTCAAATTTACTTTCCAGCACTTACATAACAGCTCACAAGTTTCTCTAACTCCAGTTGAAGATATCTGATGCCCTCTTCTGGCCTCTGCTGGCAATATATGCATATGGTGCACTTACATAACATTCTAGCAAAAGATTCATGCACATACAATAAAAACAAATAAATCTGAAAAAAGTCAAAATTTAGTCACACACAGCTTCTCACTAACACATGACAGCAATAGACCACAGCTAAAGAGCAGCTATGCTCTTTAAACAGGTAAGGTGCACTCCAGCTCACCAGATAAGCCTTACCACACAACTGTCTCTCCAACTATTACATAAGTTTCATTTTGTTGCGCTTCTCTGTATGGAATTAGGAACACCAAGATATTCTTCCAGGAACAAATGTTACAACCAAAGCAGGAACATTAAACAGACTAAAAGGATCACATATTTGCAGGGGGTAGGAAGTAAATGTGTTTCTTTGTGGAAATGTTTAAAATTTTTAATCATAATTAGAGTATATTATGAAAATATTTCTATATAGATTTATGTGCAGGCATACCAGGCACTGAGCCTACAGATTCATGCAAGCTACGCAAAGTATCCACCATGGAGCTATACTTTTCTCATAACTATATTTTTACAGGTATCCCCAGAACTATATTTTTACAGGTATCCCCAGAACTATATTTTTACATGTAAATAAAATATATATATTGTAGAATAATCTTTTTGTATACTGTGAGGATGTATCACTTGGATTGATTTAATATAAAGCTGAGCAGCCAATAGCTAGGCAAGATTTTCAGAACAGAGAGGATGCTGGGAAGAAGAAGAAAGAGACACCATGGGATGAAGAGCGAGCAGAATGGGCAATACAGTGATGAGGTAATAAAGATATGAGGCACAAAGTAAATTAATAGAAATGCATTAATTTAACTTATAAGAGCAAGTTAGAAACAAGCCTAAGCTATCAACTGCGCTTTCATAATTAATAAGTTTCTGTGTTGTTATTTGGGAGCTGGCTGGCAGGACAGAAAGACTCACTACATGTAGCGTCCAACGTCCAGCCATTTATTTGCACATATGATATGAAAAAACTTTTAAAAGGTTCCAAACACACAAAAACAGAATCAAATAAGCTTCCTAGAATCTCCTGTGCAGGCTGAGGTGCAGAGACATGTCTCCCAGCCAATGCCTGAGGGCTTGAGTCATAAGCTGTATGGTGGTGGCTTAAGATTTTGCTCATGGAGGGGGGGGCGGTCAAGAGCATGACAGGGATTCCCTCAGAGACAGCTGACCAGAACTCGTGGAAGCTCAATGACCCTAGACCATCCGCTAGGGAGCCTGCAGGGGACCAACTTAGACCCTCTGCGTGTGGGTGACAGTTGGTTAGCCTGATCTATTTGTGGGACCCCGGCAGTGGGACCAGAATCTATCCCAGGTGCATTAACTGGCTTTTTGGAGCTCATTCCATTTGGTAGGATACCTTGCTCAGCCTCGATGCAGGAAGGATGATCTTGGTCCTGCCTCAACTGAACAAGACAGGCTTTGTTGACACCCCATGGGAGGCCTTATCCTTACTAAGGAATGGATGAGGAATGGGGTTAGGGGGAAGTAAGGGGAGGTAGGGGGAGAGGGAGAGGGAACTGTTAAAAAATAATAAAATTAAATAAATAAAATTTTAAAAATATTTTGCTCATGCAGACAGAAAAGGTTACAGATACACAGTAAAGTAGGCTCATTTGGGGGAAAAAAACCTCTAAACAGATGATAGTATATTTAACAATGTATGTAGGAGTAAGGAAAAAAAAGAAAAGGGGTATAGAACAGGCATAAAATAAATAGTTTAAAAATCATAGGATAAGTGCTTTAAAGAAAGTGTAAAGTAATTGAAAAAAAGAATAAGCCATGTAGAGATGGGAAATACACAGGGAATCCGGGTCCTGTATATTATTGTGCTGTCTTTGAATTTTTTGATTGCTGATTAGCAAATGACAACTGCTAGAAAAATTGTGAAAGGGACTGTAGAAATAAGCCCACCTAGAAACTTAAGACTGTTTTAACTTTAAACTCAAAAAATATTTTGCTTTTGGGAAGAGGTTATGCTTTTGTTTCCACAAAGGCTGTAGATTTGTTCAAGGTTACTAGAGAGCAGATTTGATAGGGGAAGACCCCCTAAAAATCCTGGTTACAGACATAAAGAAGTAAACCTAAAATAACTACAAGACAAGTGACATATTTTACCTACTAAAACATAAAAAAAAGTCATCTTTGGCTGGCTTGTATACAATGCACAGACCATACTTGTGTTAATGCATGCATGTATCTTATTTTTGGAAGTTTATGCGTTTTCAGAGCAAGGGAAACAAACACCAATGAAAATAGGTGGCTCAGATGATCCAGCCTCTCAAGAGTGCCTCTGTTGAATTTTCCTCAGATTTCAGTTGATTTAAATTATAAGAGCAAGTTAGAAACAAGCCTAAGCTATCAGCCAAGCTTTCATAACTAAAAATCTCCATGTAGTTAAAAGAACATAGAATAAAAGATATGGGTTGATTTAAGCTATAAGAGCAAATTAGAAAGAAGCCTAAGCTATCAGCCAAGCTTTTATAACTAATAAGTCTCTGTGTGGTTATTTGGAAGCTGGCAGGTAGAATAGAAAAATCCACATACAGCCTAACTCAAGAAGACACATAATAAAATACAGTTTTACTTCTTTTCATTATGTGTTTTAATAATGTTAAGTAGTCTGGAAAATAAAGATAGCTATGTTTAAGTCCTCAAGAAATTAAACAGAATTACCAGATAATCTAGGAATTCGACTTCTATTCCAAAATATTAAATAGTGTCCCCAAAAGTATATTTGCATACCCATGTTCACTGCAACATCATTTACAATAGCCAAAAATTAAAAAAAAATGAAAGACACACAAACATCCATCAGTGGTTGAATAGACAAAATGTGTGTGTGTGTCTATACCCATATATACAGTGTTTCTGTGAAGTGTTTAAGTAATATATACACATATATATTATCCAGTCTTTAACAGAAAGGAAATTCAAAAACATTATATTGCATAAATAAATCTCAAAGACACTGTGCTAAATGAAATCTCATTAAAGGACAAACATATAAGTCCACGAATATGAGTAACTTGATAAATTCAAAGACTGAGGGTACTCTGGGGGTTGCCAGAGGCTAGGGGAAAGTAAGAATGGTCGTTTAGTGGTTATAGTTTCAGCTTTGCATGATGAAATGAATTCTGGACTCATCATGGAGTACAGAGAGGCTCATGAGGCCCCATTCCTGCCTGATTTAAAGGCAGTTAACAGAAGTGAGGTACTCATGAGGCCCACCCCTGCCTGAGGATTTATATATAGGCAGTTAATGGTTGCCGGGAGAGGAAAGGACATTTTATTTCAGTGATGTAAACACTGGTAAGGTATCCATGCTCTTGTAAGTAAAACTAAACACATCGGTTTACAAATAAGAACAAAAACATGGAAGTAGAGAGAAATAAACTGGAAAAACAAAAAGTTCAGCAGGAGGGGAACAAGAAAGTGTAATAAGGGGTCACTATGATAAAAATACAACAGATACGTGTATTAAAATATAATGAAACTAAATGTTTATAATTAATATATGCTAATAATAATAATTTTTAAAGTTCTGGATATTGGTTGCAAACAAAGTGAATAGATTCAATACTATCAAAATTCTATGTATACTGTACAATAATTACCATAAATAAAATTAAAAATAAGATGTCTGGGCTCCCCTAACCTAATTTATAATCTCATTGTTTGGTCTTTGTCTCTTGGTCTCAATTCATGAAAATGTTCTAGTTAGTTCTATTCTTGTTTTAAATTGGACTAATCAAGAAAGTACACCCTATTGTTATCAAAAAGCAAACCTCAATGATCATTAATGGTGCTATGACCATTAAGTAAAATGTTATGTCTATATCAAAAGAATACATAACAGAATATACTTTACTTCTGCACATCATGTGCTAGGATCATACAAATAGTGTGGCCATAAAAGTAGTTACACTCAATTATTAGGTATTGGGATATACATATGTTGTCAGAATTTCACCTCATAAATTACCTGCTAATTGCAAAAGGAAGAAAAGTTTACCTTTTACAACAGCAAGACCTGCTTGGCATATGACTAAATAGGTAATCTCTGCACTGCTTAATGTGGCATAACCAAACACATACCTTTTGCCTTAGTGCCAAAGGGTTAGAATAGATGTAATAAAGCCAGTAGTCTTAAGTTTCAGGCAATAGAGGAACAAGTCAAAGACTATGTGGAAATATACTATAGGAAAAGTATCCTGGTCTCATAAATAGGCTAATTTTATTATGATCTAGGTTTTAAGCATTAGGTTCTTTTTTCAGTTTTACTTATTTTATGTATATGCACATTCTGCCTACATATATATCTATGCATCACGTTTATGCCTGGGTTCCTGCAAAATTGAGAAGAGGGCTTTGATTCCCCTGGAACTAAAGTCATAGATGGTTTCAAGCTTCCATGTAGGAACTGGCAACCCAACTGTGTCCTCTGCAAGAACAGCAAGTGTTCTTAAGCACTGATCCATCTCTTCAGCCCCTTAAGTACTGTTAAGTTTCTGACAATCAATAATAGTATTGCTAGCACAGAGAATGTTCTTGTTCTTTTTCTAAATTATAATTTACTTTTTAAAATTATGTGTATGTATATGAGAGGGAATGTGTACATAAGTGCAGATAACGTCACTGAATGCAGCCCAAACTTGGGTCTCTGCAAAAGCAGTCTGTGTATTTAACTGATGAGGCACCTCTACCTTCTTCTTATGGGACACCTCATATAGTGTTTAGGGAACTTCCATAATGTCTATAACATACTATTATATTGTTTAGAAAAATAGTGTGTGTGTTTATATACTCAAAGAGCTAAATCAAGTAATTATGCCAAAACTTTATCAGTTGTCTAATCCAGATTATGGGTATTCGTAGTTCAATTCTTTCAGCTCTATGTTGTTTGAAATTTTAAGGTAAGGATTAGCGTAGAAAATTATAAAGGAAGGAAAATAATAAAGCTCTCATTTTTATTTAAAGGTTGCTAATGAACTTACCACCACATTCCACTCTCCCTGCATAGTCTAATAAGCCTTATTTGCTTAGAATAATTCAGTGATCACAACAGAATAAAGTTATTCAACAGCCTGGTGTGATGATGCATGTCTTTAATCCTAGCACTCAGGAGGGAGAAGCAGGGGGAGCTCTGTGAGTTTGAGGTCACCCTAGACTACCTAGTAAGTTCTAGGATTACATAGTAAGATCCTATCTCAAAAGGAAAAGTAATTGCAAAAGAAGTTAGGTATGGTGGAACAGACATAACTTATCAGCACTCAGGAGACACAAGCAGGAGGATCATAAGTTCAAGACCGCTCTGAGCTACTTACTTAAACCCTATAATCAAAACAAAACAAAAATAAAAGTTATCGCAACAATGACAGCAAAAGTAAAGAATAAGTAAAGACTAGAAGATAATGACAAAATGTTCAATGTGATTATCTTTAAGTGGTGGAACTACTAGAATTTTTTGCTCATATTTCTGTAAATTTTACCAATATTCTATGGTACATCTCATGCTTTATAATTATAAGGTTAAAAACACTGTTATAACCTTTGAACATAAGCACTACAGAGACCACTATAGACAAACTTAATCCAAAACTGACAAAGCTATCCTGAAACAATAAGTTTACTGTGAAGTTTAGGAAAGTGAAATGGCTATCTCAAATACTACATATTCTCATATGTACAACTCTAAACCTCATGGGTAAGCTTTAATCCTTCCAAGAGTGGTAAGGAGCTTTTTATACCTTGCTTGGAGTTAGTCACAATCTCATGACTTAATATGAAATTCCAATGAAGAGTATAATTCAATACCAGTAAAAGAATACTTACTCTCCACAGACCCCTGGTACCTTCTTGCTGGTATATATCAATGAAGCTGCCAATCATGCTCCCTTGAAACAAACTTCCTTGAGCCTGCATTCGAATCTAAAAAAAAAAAAAAAAGAAGTGAACATTTTATTTTGACAGAGAAAACCAAAATGAAACAGTTCACTCTTTTAAAATTAAAGAATTATTTTTAAAATTCTGTTGTTATGATAAAATTAATTAAATTGTAACACAAAAATATAATTTGGGCCAAAGTATATTCTATAAAGATTTTAATTAGGCCTCATATTTCCCATAGTAGATCTGTCTTTTCTGGAGTTGGGCAATAGCAAGTATTCAGTAAAATATAACTAGTTTGAGCCAGAAGTAGTGGCACAGGACTTTAAACCCAGCACTCAGGAGGCAGAGACAGGTGGATCTCTGTGAGTTCAAGGCCAACCTAGACTACACGGTGACTTCCATGACACTCATCGCTACATAGTAAGGCCCTGCTTGAAAAAAAAAACATGTAATTAGTTTAGTTAAATATTAGAGACTACTCAAATGCCAAAAGCCAACATCAACAATCTATGGGTTACAAAAATGATGACACATCCATTTAACAGAATAAAATGGAGCAATAGCATTTTCCTCTACAGTATTTGTAGACTTCAGAAAGTATTAAAAAATAATTGCTAAGCGGAAAAGTGCTGCAAAGGAGTATATATAATTCTTACCAAAACATGCAAAGTTTAAAAAAACTATAAGCACAGTAAGAAGTCTATAGGAGCATGCATATGCAGATATTAGCAGAAGTTTACCTATGAATTCAGAGTCTATAAATGAGCATTATTCTATTTTAAGTTCAATCCCTTGAACTCATGATCAAAAGAGAGTTGACTTCAAAAGGTTTGCTCTGACCTCCACATATACTTACATGTGCCCCCCCATACAAAATAATGATGATGATAAATTTAATTTGGGTACTAAAGAGACAGTTCAGTGATTCAGAGCACTGGCTGTTATTCCAGAGGACCTGGGTTGGATTCTTAACACCAACATGGCAGCTCACAACTCTCCTTAACTACAGTATTAAGGATCCATTCTTCTTCAGGTTCAATGGGCAATAGGCACAAGTGGTACATGTGCATACAATTAGGCAAAGCACACATACACAAAAATAAATATTTAAATTTTTAATTTAATTTCCTTCCTTTTTTCCTTCCTTTCTCTTTCTTGAAACAGGGTTTCTCTGTGTTACCCAGGCTGTCCTAGAACTCACTCTATAGACCAGGCTAGCCTTTAACTAAGAGATCCACCCGCGTCTGCTTCCTGAGTACTGGAATTACAGTGTGTGCCACCACCACCTGGGCAATTTCATTTTTTAAAAAAATGATAATTTATATCAGACAAATAATGATCAAAATAACTTGCAGTTTTATATTTGTGGATTCAACCAATCTCAATTGAAAAATACTTGGAAAAAAACTGCATTTGTACTGAACATTATGTAGAATGTTTCCCTGTCATTATTTCTGGAATAATAATAAACATTTATTTTGTTTATATTATAGTAAAAATCATAACTAATATAAAGTGATTTAAAATATCTAAGGGAATACACACAGGTTATACACAAATACTGTTTCGTTCTATGTAAGGGACTTGAGCATGCGAAGATTTTGTTATTCACTGGGGCAAAGTCCTGGAGGAAACCCCTATAGATTGGGCTGAGTGTTCTCTTATGCATCATAAACTCTGCTGTAATTGCTGTAACCACTTGGTTTGCATTTTCCTGGATCCTAATTTGTACTTTCTCTTATTGTAAGCAATGAATTGGAATTTATTCTTGTAACTCAGGATTGGAGACTTGGCTCAGCAATTAAGAGTGCTTGCAGCTCTTCTAAAGGACCTAGGTCCGATTCCAACACCCACATGGTAGCTCGTAACTGTCTATAACTCCAGTTCCAGGACTCAGATGTCCTCTCCTGGATTCCAAGAATACTGTGCAGGTATTAAACAGACACATTTGCAGACAAAACACCCACACACATAAAATACTGTTTTTTAAACTTTTTTATTAATGGTTGTAAATACCTATATTCTCAGTAAGGCAGGCAGACCAGAAATTCAAGGTCATTCTCTGCTACTTAATGAGTTGGAAGCTACAAATGAGCTAGATAAGATTGCCTCAGAAAAACAAGCAAAAATCCTAATTTGTGGTTCCCTCGCATAGTTTAATCATACATTTAGTGCTTTACTAAGAAGGAAATTTTTACCACTTGTCAGATAAAGCTGAAAGGCTGGCATTAAAAATAAATATCTCATTTTGTGATTGATAAAAACATTAAAGCAGTCCAATCACATTCTTACCAATCAGCACAAGCCAAGATATAGGTGTCCATTCCCCTGGAACTGTAGTACAGACAATTGTAAGCTGCCATGTGGGCGCTGGGAATTGAACTTGAGTTCTCTGAGAAGAGCAGTCAGTGCTCTTAACCACTGAACCATTTCCTCAGGCCAGAAACAGTATAAACTTAAGGTAAAGCTGTTATGAAAAGAAACTTCTCCAAAAAACTATCCCTCAATCTCTCCCTTTGATGTCCCAGTTTATGCTACAGTTCAACACACCATCTGAAGATTTGGAATAGATAAGGGATATGTTTTGGTTTTATAAAATGCAAAAAGGGCTGTTAGAAACACATACGCATTCTCACACCTCTTGGAGAATATAAACAGTAAGGAATCTAAAATTAATTCCCAAGAACTTCACAGCTTTAAAAGTAAACTATAGGGGACTGCAAAGCCCAGGCTGAAAACCAATGGATTAACGCCTATCACATTAAACTATGTTTGAACATCTACTATGAAGCATAATGTTATACAAGTTTACATATGTTATCTCTAATTTTCAACATCTTTATGCTATAAGTACCACATTATCTTCATTTCAAAACAAGAATGAATGAGACCTTGCATAGTTAAGAGATCTGCCCAGTAATTTAGAAAATGTGAGAATCTGAGTTAAAACTGTGGTCTTTCAACCCCCATGGGAGATAGCCCTCTTACCTTTAGAACATCAGTGGGGTTGGCTATAGTAGATGAAATCACTCCTGACACTACCCCACAGATCATATTAATTAAGAGAGTTTCATCTGTGAAAATGTAAAATAAATAAATAAGTAAAGGTTCATTTTATTCAGTACTGGTTTCTCAGAGTACCTGAGACACTGTATGAAGGAAATCCTTTTCAGAGAGATGACTTAAAAATGAACTTCAAGGTTTATCCAAGTAAAGACTCTCGAATATTGACAGACCATCCTAAATTATACAAAATATATAAACATTATAAAATATAAACCATTATTTCCTTAAAAACATTATTTTCAAGACATCATATTCTTCTACATAAATTGTCAGTATAGTACATAAATTAGAATGTGGCATTTTCTATTTAACCACTTCAAACATACACTGCATCTGATTTTAAGTCTTTTCAATTTTTTGAGATTATAATTTATGGTTCGTTTTGTTTTGTTTTTCGGTTTTTCAAGGCAGAGTTTCTCTGTATAACAGCCATGGCTGTCCTAGAACTCAGTCTGTAGACCAGGCTGGCCTTGAACTCAGAGATCTGCCTGCCTCTGCCACCCAAGTGCTAGGAGTTAAAGGCATACACCACCACTGCCCAAGATTGTAATTTTTCTGGGATTATAATTTAATTACAACATTTTCCCTTCCCTTTCCTCCCTCCAAACTCTTCCATATACCCTTCTTAAAATTTATGGCCTCTCTTTTCACTAACTGTTATTACATGTTAATATGTATATACATATATATTCCTAAATATTACCTGTTCAGTCTGCATAATGTTACTTGTACGTATGTTTTCAGGGCTGCTCATTTGGCACTGGACAATCAGTCGGTATGCTCTTACCTGGGGAAGATCACCTCTCATGCTCCCAGCTTTCTGCAGTTGCCTATAGATCTTTGTGTAAGGTTGATGCCTTGTGGGCTTTTCCCCTGTCCAGTTTGGCATACTGGTTGGTATCATCCTGATCAACTTTTAAGTCTTTATACAGATAGTCAACTTTAAATACTTAGTAACCAGATACTAAAAGACATAATCTCATGTGTAATAAAGTTATCTAAATATTAACATTGAATGGCTTTATATCTCTCCTAGCCTCCATTTTGGTACAGAAGGCTTCTGTAATCAAATATAAAAAAGCAGCAGTATAATTCCTGTCATTGGATGACAAATGGAGAGACTTATATATGCCAGTCCAGCACTCTTTTGTGGAGTTACACCCTCAGGTCCAAAAGAAATAATTCAGAACTAAATTCCCTCAGCTAGAAACAAGAAGGAAGGAATAATGGAACATATTTTTTTTTTGAGACAGGGTTTCTCTGTGTAACTTTGGAGCCTGTCCTGGCACTAGATCTGTAGACCAGGCTGGCCTCCAACTCACAGAGATCCACCTGCCTCTGCCTCTTGAGTGTTGGGATTAAAGACATGTGCCACTAACACCCGGCTTAACAGAACATATTGTTCTACAGAGAAAATCCAATCTTTACCATTCCTTCTTGTAAAGATCCTTTATATGAGTGAACCTACATGAATAATCTATGAAATGAAAATATTTTCAGGACAGATGAAGGTGAAATCTTTCAGGATTCCCACTGAAGAGGATCAAGAACATGCCGATACTGCTAACATGAAGTGTCTCCAGCTTCCCCAACCATCCAGGAACCCAGGCCTATGGTAAAATAATCCATCATGCAAGGATCAGGCTCAAATGGAAAAGCATACAACTCTGAATGTGGGTAAAGGGGCCATAAGTATAACAGCATCCAGACTAGAACAGACTGAAGCTTAACTGCCTACCGAAAGCTCACCCAAATTGGTATCTAGAAAATGTCGTCAAGTCCTCTAACTGATGAAGAAAGCATTCATTTTCAGGACATAGCTTTTTTAAGCTTCTTCAAGAATGACAAGTTTTTTAAAGAATTATTTTAGGGGCTGAAGAGATGGCACAATAGTTAAGAGCAATGACTGTTCTTCCAGAGGACCAGGTTCAATTCCCAGCACCACAAGGCAGCTCACGGCTGTCTGGAACTCCACGATCCAACACCCTCATATAAACATACATATGAGCAAAACAAAAAAAAAACAAGCACTTAAAAAAAAGAATTATTATTTTAAGCCAGGGGATAGTGGTACACGCCTTTAATAGCAGCACTCAGGAGGCAAAGGCAAGTAGATTTCTGAATTCGAAGCCAGCCTGGTCTACAGAATAAGTTCTAGGACAGCCAGAACTGTTTCACAGAAACACTACCTTGAAAAATCAAAAACCAAAACAACAACAAAAAGAATTACAATTTTTTTTGGCGGGGGGAATTCTCTATGTATAGAGAATTCAACTTTAGGAAGGTCCTCACTCTTTCCACCTTTGCATAGGTTCCAGGTAGCACACTCAGGTCGTCACACTTGTATGAATTTACCCATTAAGCAATCTTGGCAGCCGACAAGATTTTAGTTGATAGTAAAAGATAAATTTGAAGAGTAGGTGCCTCTAACTCACACATCCCCTCTGTGTGGATTTAGCCCAAGTCAATACAAGTTCACTTTATCCCTGCAGTGACTGCCTTTCATTCTCTGGAATCATGAGATAAACATTTCACACTAAGCATGATTTCAACCATTCCTCTGAGGGTAACCTCAAAAGAGAGTTGAGCATACTGACCTTCCAAACGCTCTACAAATAATCGCTTCAAGCTTTGGTAAATACCAATTTTGATGGTGCCATATGATGCCTGTCTTAGTAAAGCAGGAGCAATTCTGCCCAAAAAAAAGAGAGAGAAAGAAAAGTAATTTCATTTCACATGCATTTGTAGATTTTACAAGTCCTTTATGTATCTTTGAAGCAATACAGCATGCATTTTTTTTCATTCATCCATGAAAAACTGACAAAGAAAGCTCATATCCCAGGTCATAAAGCAAATATCAACAAAGCTAAAAGAACTGAAATTATACAGAATATATTCTCTGACCATAGTGGAAGAAACTGAGAAGGATGATGCTCAAACACTTGGAAAGCAAACAATCCACATAAAAAAACAATGTATGGGTTAGAGAAAGCTGCAAAAGAAATTTTTCAATCTATACATAAAAACAAAATTTCAAATACATCCTATAAAATACATTGGACAACAGCAATTAAAGAAAAAGTTGCCACGAATATGAGAGAAAGCAAAGAGATACATGGGAATGGGCAGAGAAAGAAAGGGAAGGAGGAAATTATATCATTATAATTCAAAAAATTAAATGTTATAAAAATTGTTTTAAAAATACATGGGATACAGCCGAGGCTGGCAGGTCTGTAACCCCAGCTGCTACCTGCAGGCTAAGGTAGGAGAATGAGGAGGTCCAGGCCCGCTTGAACTAAGAGTACAAGGCAAGCCTGAGCAGCTTAATATGACCCTCTCTTATATAAAAAGTTAAAAAGGAGGACTAGGTCGTTCACAGATAGAGCATTTGCATACCATGTGTTAGGCCCTAGGTTCAATCACCAATATTAGAAAACATGGGCGGGGGACAAAGAATATGCAACCAAAGCACAGCTGAGACTACATAATTTATTGTCAAATGCTTCCCTAGAAGAGTAAACTCCCAAGAGACAACTTACAGAACTATGAAAAATTAATCCCTGCTATTTATAAGCCACCAACTACATGGTAGTTTGTTACTATGGCCCAAACTAACAGTATTAATTTTTTACAAAATTAAACATAGGCTTTTTCTAATTTGATTTGATTTGGTCTGATTTGAATTGCGTCATCAGTGGAGAGGCTTATCAGGGTGTAGAAACTTTTCACATAGTAAACTTTTCATATTTTGTTTACTTTTACTTCATATATATATATATATGGGTATTTTCCCTACGTGTCTATGCAACATATCCATAGAGTCCAGAGGAGGGCATAAGATCTTCCAGAACTGTAGTTACAGGCAGTAGTTAGTCACAATGTGGGTGCTGGAAAATTGAACCCAGGCCCTATGGAAGAGCAGCCAGTGCTCTTAACTACTGAAGCATCTCTCTACCGACATTGAATTAATAGTTTTATTAAAGTTCAAAAAGATAGCAACTCCAAGCCCAAACAAGTTTACTGAAGAAATCCATAAAACCATTGAAGAATGAACATTAATCTCACAAAATCTCTCCAGAAAACAGAAAAGGGAATAATTCCCCAATCATTTTGGCTAGTGTTACCTTGATAGCAAAACCAGACAAAAATAGTACAAAAACCCCAAACCTATATTGCTCATGAACTTAGATGCAAAAATCCTTTAGAACAAATTGAATATAGCAATATACAAAAGAGTTGAGACACTAACAACCCTCACCTCATAGGTTAACAAACATCAACCTTTATTTCCTAACAATTGCAGCTACAACTTTAACCCGATAAAAAAGGAAGCAATAGTGCCAAGATCTCAACCTACTTAAATTCTGCTCATAAACTGAAGATGTTCTCACTCATGCCTCCCTTGAGATTCATCCAAATTGCAGAACTATACTTTAGGAGATATAAATAGAAATAAAGCAACAGCTCAAATGGTTAGGATTGAAGAAGAAAAAATCAGATGACTAGATATGCATATTTCTGACACTATTACTTGCCATCAGGAAAAGAATATTGAGGTTATCTTTGCTAATGAAAGAAAAAGGTAAAAGAGATGGTCCATGAAATCATATACTTCAGGATGAGGATCTGTTTGTTTGGGTTTTTGGGGGGATTTTTTTGCCAAGAAAACTATATTTTAAATAAGCCCATCCCAAGTTACTGGTAAAATTGATTTCCGTCCTCTCAGCAATACTGGTAGCCTAGATTTAGGATGGCCTAGGAAATCAGCAGCAGGGAAAACCACAAACTGGACAATAAATCATAAATTGATGGGTAATCAAAAGGTGATTCTTCTTCCTTTCTCCTATTTCTCATTCCTATTTAATCTGCCAGAATAATATTTTTTTCACAAAGAAAATCTTAAAGGAAGCCAGTGTTTGCCAAATCAGGAAAATTCTCACAAAAAGATGTATACAGCAGATTACTGTTGCTTTTCCAACAGCCATCAATGAGTGTCAGAAGCCAGGAAAAAAAGCTTATGCTGTTACTTGCAATAGCAAGAACTGGGAAACAACCTAGATGCCCCTCAATTGAAGAATGGATAAAGAAGATATGGCACATTTACACAATGGAATACTACTCAGTGGAAAAAAACAATGGAATCTTGAAATTTGCAGGCAAATGAAAGGAATTTGAAGAAACTATCCTGAGGAATGAGGAACATGGTTATGTACTCACTCATATATGGATTTTAGACATAGAGAAAAGGATCACCAGCCTATAATTCACACCACCAGAGGAACTAGGATACAAGAGGATTCTAAGAGATTCATACAAGGTCCCTCACAGAAGGGGAAAGGAACAAGATCTCCTGAGCATATTGTGAGGGGGGAAGTGAGTGGTGAGGGAACTAGGAGAAAGAGAAGGGGAGGAGAGGAAAACATGTGGAACCAGGAAGATTGAGTTGGGGGATGAATAGATGAGAGGAGAGAGACAGAGACAGACAGACACACACACACACACACACACACACACACACACACACAGAGAGAGAGAGAGAGAGAGAGAGAGAGAGAGAGAGAGAGAGAGAGAGAGAGAGAGAGAGAAAGAGAGAGAGAGAGACCATAATAGAGGGAACCATTATAGGTTCCAAGAGAAAACTGACTCTAGAGAAATGTCCAGAGATCTACAAGGGTGAGCCCAACTAACAATCTGAGCAACAGTGGAAAAGCTACCTTATACACCCTTCCCTGATAATGAAATTGGTAACTAACTTATATGTCATCATAGAGCCCTCATCTAGTAGTTGATGGAAACAGCAGCAGACACCCACAGCTAAACACTGAGCCAAACTCCTGGAATCCAATTGCAGAGACAGAGGAGTAATGAGCAAAGGGGTCAAGACCAGGCTACAGAAACCCACAGAGACAGCTGACCTGAACAAGGGTGAACTCATGGACCCCCAGACTGACATCTGGGAAACCAGCACTGGACCAACTCAGAGCCTCTGAACATGGACCTCAATAAGAAGGCCTGGTCAGACTAAGGGACTTCTGACAGTGGAACCAGGATGTATCCCTGGTGCAGGAAAGGACTTTGGGAGCACATTCCCCATGGAGGGATACTCCCTTAGCCTACAGACAGGAGGAGGGCCTAGTCCCTACTCCAAATGACTTGACAGATACATGACCTCTCCTGGAAGGCATCACCCTCCCTGTGCAGTAGGAGGGAATAGGATGGGAGGAGGGGTCGGGAGCATGGGAGGGAGGGAGAGGGAATTGGCATCTATATGTAAAATAATAAAAAATAATTTAAAAAAGTATACATAGAGGATCACTCAAAAAAGTTTATGCTACAATAATATTATCCATTTTCACATTTATTACATACAGCCAGATTAATACAAAATTCAAAGCTCAAGACTTACAAACACACAAAATATACAAGAGCCCACCAATAGAGAATTACAAGTTGAAATGGTAAATGTGAATGGTGTAAACTATCATGCAATTGTTTGTCATATAAGGAAAGAAGCCAGACTTACCCTGAATACAGAGCCAAAATCCCTTCTTCTTTATAGATTCGGAACAAGGCATGAAACATCCCTCTATATTTTATCTCTTTGAAACGGACATCAATGCTCTGCCCTTGGACTTGCAGCCGTGTTTTAGTAAGGTCCACAGGGAAAGTGCCTATGACAGAACACACTCCTGAGTATTTACAAAGAACACAGTTATGTTTTGGCTAAATATTGGAAATCTAAGACAGGGTTCTTTTCATAACACTCAGATATCTACTACACCACCACTGTCAGAGGGTAAAGGCTAGAAGTGAAAGCGAACTGCATGAGCCTCCCTAAGAAGCACAACTTGCCACACAGTATGCCTGACACTTCCGGCCAGAAATGCAAAGGAGTTTAGATGTTTCTTTCACTTTGTAATACACCAATGCTAATGGCATTTATTAGTCTTTTCCTCCCATCCTCTCCCACCTCAAGTCTCTGTATCTCTCCCCCTAAAATGTCCCCACATTATCGCAAGCATAGGAAAGTATGGGGTCACTGCTTTAGATGCTCTTACAAGCAGTTACAATAGTTGGGGACAGCTGTGTGTGTGCTTATAACTTCGTAATATTATGAGAAAAATTGGCCAAATCTCACTTGGTCCTTCCCACCTTGGATAGTTCTGGAGTAATATCAGCCATTATCTTTTTTCAATTCTGCTTTATTTGTGTGCATGTATATATTGTATGTATGTGGGTACATTTGCCACAGCTCACGTATGGAAATCAGAGGACAACCTACAGGACTTGGTTCTGTCCTTCAACCACACAGATCCCAGGGTTCAAATTCAGGTCCATCAAGCTTGACAGCATACATCTTTACCTGCTGAGCCATCTTGTCATCCCTAGCAGGATTCTTCAATAAAAGTCCCTTTTCTTATCTCAGCACATACAAATGGCTGTTGCATGAACAAAATGGGTTTTAAGAAAGACTTTGATATCTAAAACAAGCTCTTTACATATGTAGTTCTGAACTTTTGTGACCTGGATAGTATAAGACCAGAGTATATACCAAAAAAGTCAACAAGCACTGCTGGATTGTAGACACTTAGGAACCATTTATGAAAAAGAAAAATCCGGAAAATGAAGAGCCACAATCTAAAAATATTTCAAAATTTAAATCAAAATAGAGATGACTCTTGTTTGATCTTGTTTGCTTCTAAAATAGAAGAGGGATTTAAAAAAAAAAAGCCTGTATAAGAGGAAAATTATAACCTTAGCATAAATGAAAAACCATTAGTACAGAAACCACTATCATATATAGTCCTTTATGAGTATGCATATTTCACTTGGAAAAATTAACAAATTACTAAGGTATCAAAATAATTCAAAATTTGACTTCTTATCCTTACTTTCCTTATCATTACTAGTACTTTCTCAGGAATACTACTTGATAGTTAAGCAACAATAATTTTTTGGTTTTTCAAAAAAAAGGATTTCTTTGTGTAACATCCCTGTTTGTCTTGGAACACACTTTGTAGACCAAGCTGCCCTTGAACTCAGAGATTCTCCTGCCTCTGCCTCCTGGGAGCTGGGATTAAAGGCATGTGCCACCACCGCCTGGTGCAACAATAATTTTTAAATCAAAAATAAAGCACTTTTTATTTGTTCTCTGGTTTTCTCCAAAATTAACTGGTACCATCATACATAACCATCTATGGCATAAAACTCATATTTGTCATTCTTTTTTTCAGATTCTTACCGAACTCGGCAACAATTGAGGCAAGGCCGCCATACACAAAAGGTTTCCAGTTCAGACCAGACATCTCATGGCTTAAAGTGGAACTTTTCTGATGCTAAAAATAAACACAAATCAGAACAGGGCACAAGAATGAAGAGAATATTGGTTAACACTTGATTATATGATTGGAATCCACAACACTGGCAGATCAAACAAATGTAGAGAACAAAATAAAAACCACCGAGTGGAATGAGTCACAATGGAGAGTCCTGTTTCATGTGCCAGATGACCATACGTTCATTCTTTAATGTCATTCTGTAGGGGAGATGTACAGTCACTCAATAAATCAACATGTGCCCTTCATTCTCTCTAATTTAATTTTCCACTCTTCCCCACCCAAAGAAGCTTTGGCCCATCCAGCACACCCATCTGTGATGTTCATCTAGACAATCACGAGTCAAGGAAACTGGAATTCCAGTTACATAGGCTGAGACATCTTATAAAAGCAGTTCATAGTATTCAGTTAGCTTGATTTAGGCACAAAGCACAAGCCCCCAACACTGCCCCCTAATGTTATCAGCCCTCTCAGCCCTCCAATGAAATTTAGCATCTCACTTCCAGGAACTGAGCTAGCTATACACCAAAGCAGCTACTCAGTGAGACCCACTCTGAGCGGAGTAGCAATTCACCTTGCTTCTGGCTCCTGGAAAAATGACAACAACATGGATATATCACACTTCTGATACTGAGCATCATCCATCCAGTGATCTCTTTTCCCTTCCCTCTGAACTGTGATTACATGTACTAAACCTTTTATGTTATTATTCTTTCATTATGTACTTCTGTCCTCAGCCCTTCTTACTTCTTCCCATCTTTACATTAAATCCTTTTTAGATCTGTCCTCCTAAAAATCTTCAGTTTTGCTGGGGCGGTGGTGGCACACGCCTTTACAGAAGCAAAGGCAGGTGGATCTCTGTGAGTTTGAGGCCAACCTGTTTAGCAGAGTGAGTTCCAGGACAGCCAGGGCTACACAGAAAAACCTTGCCTAGGAAAAACAAACAAACTTCAGTTTTTTTCCTCTGCCGCTTTTCCACAACTCTAGCATCTAGGCAAATATTTATCAAATTGTAGCATGTACCAGAATCACCTAAAAGGTTATTAAAACATGGAATGTGGAGGTTCTCCCCCAGAGTTTCTGATTGGAGGTTTAGCCTTGCCCTGAGAATCTGAAAGGTCTGAAAGAATACTGATGCTTAAAGAACTACTGCTATAGGCATCACCTGCTAAATCCTGGACCACTTGGAAACACTACTTTTTCTTAAAGGAATCTCAGATTGCCTTGATATAGTTCCTTCTTTTTCAGAGCGTCAAAGTATGTATACTTCCTGATTTCAAAAGGGTTTACACTCAAAAAGGAACACTCTGAAATCTAAACATCTGATGTCAAATCATGGCTCCAGACTTGCATCTTGACTATCACTTACTATCTGTGGCTCTGGGAAAGCTTCTTTCTCTGGCTTCATTTTCTGAAAACGATAATAATAAAAACTCATGTCATAGGGTTGCTGTTGTCATATATAAATAATACATATTTAACACCTAGAAAAATCCCTAAAACTTTGTTCAATAAATTAGCTAGTTATTATTAGACTGCTGAATTTTAATATATTTATCTAATATATTTAATATAAATATATATTTAATATATTTAAATATATTTAATTTTAAATGTAATATCTATTACATTTTAATAGATAGCATTTGCTGGCCATCTTCCCCTTGCCAGATTGGGTTAGCATAATTGAACCACTGTCTGTTCTTAGAGGAAACAGCGTTTTGATTTATTTTTTACAAAATTAATTCTCTGAAACAAAGAAAGGAGCAATTTTATAGAGAGACTAGCAAGTATGCTCATAAATAACTTAATTACATATAACAAAAATAATTGTGGAAGCTTCCGTTCAAACATAGGATATATTACGTATGTGAAAGATAACCCTCTTGGAGGAAAGTTCTTTAAAACTCTAAAGAGAAAAATAGAAATTGATAGGAAAAATAGGACTATTGCATACCTCCTAACTTTACAAGAAAAATAAATTTTATGTCAGACATGATGGCATACGCCTGTAATTCCAGTAGTTCAAAGTCACCCTCTCCTACATAGGGAGTTTGAGGTCAGCCTGAGCTATAAAAGACCCTGTCTCCAAAAGAACACACAAAAAATAGAGGGGGAAAAAAATCACTCTCTGGTGTCAAATTTAGCGATTTCCCTAAATAGCCTTTGATATTTCAAATGTCTGCTGTGCTCTCCCCCAGATTTTCCCTTTACAACTTCATGCATCATTTGTCAGTACAGAAAAAAAATATTCTACCACAACTTTAGCACCTACTACTATGTGTTCTAAAAAATATTTAATATTTTATCATTAATTGTGTGTATGAGTGTTTGATCACATGTATGTCTCTGCACCACATGCATGCCTGATGACCATGAAAGCCAGAAGAGGGTGTCTGATCCCCTGGAACTGGTTGCAGATGGTTATGAGCTACCATGTGGGTAGACTTTATACAGCCCTTCCTCACACTACAACCATTTGGATGTATACTGAACAATGTTATGCCTCCACAAAGGTGCCCTTCAAATATTTAGAGAATTTTCATGTTCCTCTATTTTTCTTTTTCTCAGGCTAAATAGACCTGGTCACTTTCTTTATTCTATATGTTTTACTTCTGTTACTATGGCATATCACACAACTGAAGCATTAAAGTTCCAGTGAATGCCAGTCTTTTTCATAAAACTGCATACACATGTACAGATTATGTCCCAGCTATTTTGCTACAGTATGTGATTTTTTTTGAGAAATTAGTTTATTCAACATATTGGGGTTTTGTTTTGTCTTTTTTGTTTGTTTGTTTTGATTTTTGAGGCAGGGTTTCTCTGCAGCTTTGGAGGCTGTCCTGGATATTTAACATCTTACATTCAGACATAAAATGATAACTAGGGTGAGGTTTATTCTCTAGTCTAGTTGTCCTATCTCTTCTCCTCTTAAATAGGTAAAATTCCCTAAAATTGGCACCATATTTCACCAAACTTTTTCTAAACCTCACAGAAACTAGTATAGAATGAGGACAAACATATGAAATAGTTGAGTGTCTTATGCATGCAACCTATATATAAACAATTACAGAGGAAGCCACAAAAGTAATTTGCTAGACATGGACAATTCTATACACTTTATACAACATGATCCTGATTCCCAGATGCTCTACCCACAAACTCTTGCCTCTTGCTTTTGTTGCAGACAATTGATTCATAAAGTATCCCAACTCCTCATAGTTATTTTGACTTGTGGAGACTAACCTCAGTTTTGGGTGAAAGGACATAGGTCATAACTAAATAGCAATATAAATACAGTACCTTAAATATTTTTATTATATAAAGAAGCCAATGAAACTTGTTTTCAGAATTTGCACATCTATTCTTATAATCTGACTGTGGAAATGTTAAGATCCTAACAAGTAACAATAAAAATATCCTAAATTCATATTATATAGCCCCTACACTTCCTTCAAAGTCTGGTCAGGAAATTCTGGGTTACCTTCTTGGTTTAGAAAATAGTAGGTATTAGAGATTCTCTTGTTTGGAAGATAGCAGTAGGGAACCTAAAGCTATATGTTAAAGGCATACTACATACTCAAACCTGCAATATCTATGAATATACTGGTCTGCTCTTAAAAATCACAGCCTGGTGTGGAGATGCATGTCTCTGAATACAGCACCTGAGAAACAGAAGCAGGTCAATCTCTGTGCATCTGAGGTCAGCCTGGTCTATATAGTGAGACCCTATCTAAAAAAAAAAAAATCACAGCCAGGTCGTGGTAGCACAAACCTTTAATCCCAGCTCTCTGGAGGCAGAGGCAGGTGGATCTCTGTGAGTTAAAAGCCACCCTGGTCTACAAGAGCTAGTTCCAGAACTGCTAGGGCTGCAGTGAGAAACTCTGTCTTGGAAAATAAAAAAAATAAATAAATAAAATCACAGAAATATATCCTAATATACACAGTGTTTGCCATTCCACCAATCTTCCCTGGACAATCATCTGGTGTAAGAAATTAAATGTTAGAGAAAAATGTATAGCAATCTATAAGCAAGGGGGCATGGAAAAAAACAATAGGCATGCGGTTTGAGCAATTTGGGAAAGCTACATGAAGTGAGAACTTAAATTGGGTCTCAACAGTGAGCAGACTGAATTTGGGCAGGAGCTGGCAAGGAAAACATCTGGGAGGGGTGAACAGGATGCTTAAAGACAAACGTGCAAACATATACAATTATGTGGAGGTAGGCATCAATATAGTTTGTACCAAGGCAGAAACAAAGCAAAACACACAATGTGCTTGTTGGTTGAACAAGTCAAAGGATGTCGAAGGAAGATTAGTTCTATTAGTAGGGAAGTGAATTGAGGTAATACTCTATTTTAATTAGCTACTAAGGACTACAAGCACAGTGGATTGCAAACAGAAGAGGTAGGGAAATAGCTTAGGGTGTGAAGTAGGAAGAACAGAATGCTCATTAGCAATGGGGTTAATCTGTTGAAATGGAGACAAAGGACACTTTATGGTATAAATGAGGAGGAGGAAAGAGTTAATGTCTACTGTAAGCATATCTAGGGTTTGGGCAAGGAAGCAGTGGTAGAAAACTATAAATGTCCCTGCTGTTACCTCATCTGAGAAACAAAATTCATGTTGATAATAGCTGTGATCCCAATCAAGTAACTGAACTGCATTTTAATAGATGCCTTCAATGCCTCAACCTCAGGAGTGACAGGGGGGTAGAGAGTGATGGGGAGCATCTCTCAACAACAGCCCTCACACTGATACAATGGAGATGTTTGCTTACTCCGCTTACAATCACAGCCGCCGTCGCAAACTTCACCCTTAGAAAAATTAGGATTATTCCGGGAAAGATACCCATTCACCCTCTGGGTAGCAGGATCTTGTCAGTTCCTCAGCTGTCAGAGCGAGTTCGTAGAGAGAAGGAAGGCGCCTGAAGGAGGCGACCTCCCGGGGGGGTCGAGCAAGCGGGTTCAATCGAAGAAGTAAAGCCACCGATGCCAGAAGAGTGAAAGACAGGGAAGGGGCTCAGCTGAGGGGAGAGAGAGATTAAAGGACCGTTAAGCCCCTCCCAGGCCGGGAACCAGGCCAGCCTGGCCCCGCGTGGCCTGCCGCAGCCCAGCCCCGCTCCCCAGCCTGGAAGTCCAGGAGCTCCCCCTCACCTGCTCAAGCTCCTCAGGCGACTGGCAAGCCGACGCTCCCGCGGTGGGAAACAGCACCGCAACGCCAACCCGGAAGCATTGAGAGGAACGGAAGTAACCAAGGCGTCGCCTCGGCAACAGCGGCGCGGCCGGCCTGACTCCGCCCCCTCCGAGCCTGAAATGGAAGGCGCGAATGACAGGAACCCATTAGGGTCAAAAGGCCAGCGTCCGCAAGGCTGTGGCGAAGCGCGGGAGCCAGCCACCCGCCTTTAGGGAGCCGGAGTAAGGCGTGAGAATGTGGCAGCTTCTGCAGATAATATGAGACGGTGGGAGGGGCATCACGTAGAGGGAGGGGGGCAAAGGATTTAAGATAAAAATTGGAGCATTTCTTTAGCTTGCTTTTGGGGACCCTTTTCCTTCTACTGTGTTCGCTCGCCGCGCCTTGATAAGCCTGCCGTTTTCTGAAGGGAAACGGAACCGAATCGGGGGCAGGTGGGGACCGGGAGCAAGGAACAGAAAGGGAAACTGCAGTAGGGGACTTAATGTATAAGGGAAGAAGAAAATATAAATACATTTTTAATAGTGGGACAATGTAAGATAAAAATGTGATCCAGGATAAGAGCAGTATTTAGACACTGAACCCAGGCTCAGAAAGGAAAATTAGGATAAGGGAAACAAATCAGCCTTGAACTCACTACCTTATACTTAGGTAAATAATAAACACAATTATTAACTAGTGTGTAATTGTGGAAACTGTGATCTTGGGTTAACTCTGTGATACACTGGATAAAATTGGGGATAGCTGTAATTTAACTACTGGATTCACCCAGAAGTTAGTGGTTTTCTCTTTCAGTGGTCCTGGTAGTGAGTTCAAGGCACACAATCCTAAGAGATCATTTGTTGAATAAATTAATATTTTAAATTCATTTATTCTAACAGCATTTTCCTCATCACGTCTACTTTTTACTTAAATTTTTTTCTTCAGGCAGCACACATGATAATACCAGATGATATTATGGAGTACTGAACCATGTGCTAACTGTGATGCTAAGAGCTTTTTTGCATTCAGATGACTTACAAGGTTGATATGGTTATTTTTTCCAAAAAACTAAGAACAATTGGATCATAAAAGTGAAGCAGAGTTCTGTCATAACTGACTTCAGTGCCCAAGCACCCAACTCTATGAATGTCAGAAACTTCATTACTCTAGAGATAAGAAACACCTACATTGTTTGGAATCTGCAGTCTCCTGACTCCACCCCTGACAGTGGGCTGAATGCCATGTCATCGCTACATCAGGCTTTACCTGGCTGTTCAAGCCTTTACCTGGCTGCACAGGGGACCCAGTTACACATGCGCAAGACCCTTTTAAAGCAAGCGTGCCAAGCGCATCTCTCTTGCACGTGGGCTCTCTCTCTCTCTCTCTCTCTCTCTCTCTCTCTCTCTCTCTCTCTCTCTCTCTCTGAGGCCCCTTCTCTCTTTCTTTGACCCCTCTCTCTCTCCGCTTTTGGTTGGCCACCAGCTACCCCTTTTCTCTTCCCTCTCTCAATAAACTCCACGTGGGCGCTGAGTCTCCTGTTTGTGTTTCTTAGGCAATAGCAGCTGCAAAAGAACAACATACAAGCATTCCAAAATGTGAGTTCTATGAGGCTGGAGAGACATCTCAGCAGTTAAGAGCACGGCTCTTCTAGAAGACAGGATCAATTGCCAATACACAATTCCCAAGGCTCAATAACTCTCTGTAACTCCAATCCCAAGGGACTCAGTGACCCCCACTGACACCAGGCACTCAAGTAGTGTGCAGAAATAAATGTCGACAAAACACCCCTTCACATGAAAGAAAAAAAAAAATTTTTTTTTGTTTTTTTTTCAAGACAGGGTTTCTCTGTATTGCTTTGGAACCTGTCCTGGATCTAGCTCTGTAGACCAGGCTGGCCTCAAACTCCCAGAGATCCACCTGCCTCTGCCTCCTGAGTGCTGGGATTAAAATCATGCACCACCAACACCTGGCAAGAAATATTATTTTTATTTTAAAATGTGATTGTCTTTTATTTTAGACATCAGCAGAGCAACACCCTTTAAGAAAGAGACAGATGGTTACAATATTGTGTGATTTGTGTATAGAGTCCTTATAACTTAGAAGGTTAGGACACTTCAGTGACATGACTTATATGTGCAGCTATAGACTAGGTTTACATTTCACATCCAGCTCACTGAAGCTTATAAAATTAGGGCCTGTCCTACGGCGCCAGCACAGTGGGACTTGCCGAGAAACTGTGGAGGGTGTCGAGGTTGATAACACTGGACTCTTGCTTGATATTAATCATCTTTTTTTCCCTTTACTCCAAGGGCTGGCTTATAAACACCCCTCCCCGCACCAGATGGAAGAGGGGGAAGCAAAGAGGGGCGGTTCATCTCAGGTTCCAAGGACCAGTTAGGGAGTCTGCAGGGGGCCTGACCCAAGGTTGCTGAGAACAAAGGCACACCTTGCCTTAACAAACCTGTTTTTCTTTTCCTGAAGTTACAGCTGCCTGCCCTGAGGGCAGCGAGGTGGGGTATGCATTCTCAGCCAAGGTCTTAATTCCTACAATTCCCCCTTTTTTCTTTTCTATGAGAGACCCCTGGCTTAGGTCGTGTAGGGTGTGCCACCCCTAACAGGTCCTGGGGGACCTGGCAACCCCATGTCTTAGGTAGAAATGGGGGACCCTCATTTCTGCAGCATCTGTAACCAGACCTCATAACTGTCTGGAGAGCTCTGGGCCAGACTGAGTTCCTTTTGTGAAAAGAACTGTCGGATCTTGTGTAACACAAGAATCCCTGCCATGGCCGCTACCCACCCCAAGTCCCTGAGAGACAATGCACCACCCCAAAGCTGTATCCAACCTCTGATCTGGTCATGACATTCCACCAGCCCTCTGCTGAAATAGGAGTCATTCAGGTCTTATTGACCTCTACTATCTGGTGAGCCATAACATTGGTAAAGTTTACAAAAGACAAGGCCCCACCAAGTATGCATTGAGGCAGTTGACCCTCACAGAGACATTTGCATTCCAATTAAGGTGACACAAGGGAAATGACAAAGCTTCAGCAGGAGGCCTAATACACCAACCCAAAACCCCAAATTGTTCCTGAAGTAAGGCAGTTTGCTGATTTAAGTTAAGGAGTCCAAACTGAATATGAGTGTCTAAACTGATTATGAGAGTCCAAACCGAATATGAGTATTCAGACAGGCATCAGCGTAGCTAGAGCTTCCCTGATTCTGCCCGCCACCTGGTTAACAGCCTCTCCATTGGCAGCAGTATGAGCAACAGCAATTCCTACAAGGGCAGCAGCAGTCATCGACACAGCAATGGCAGGAATGATGGCGGCAGTAATATCAAAGGCCCTTTTTGGATAATTTCTTCTCCTCCATGTCAGTCTTTCATTACCATGGGGGCAAGGACAGGAACTCGAACTAGGGGGCCAGCAGTTGCTCAGGAAGCAGGTTCTGAAAGAACAATTGAGAGATTTTCCCTTCCCCAAGGACCCATTAGAGGTGGAGAACAGAGTCCCCAAGGCAAGGGCCTATGCAAGTCATAATTTTCTGGGGAGCTTCTAGCATAGCGGCCACATAGCAGCATTTTCCGGTTCCTGCTGGAAGTTTATGGTATAGGACTGTTAGGATGGAAAAATTTAGCCTAATTCCCCAGAAAACCCAGGAAGCTGGGAGTCTTAAATCCCAAGCTGATGGTCACCTACTTTAATGTTTATGGTAGTGAATGAGCACCCAGAAGCCTGTGCGAAAGCAGACATCCTGGGCTAAGGGCGGGGTTGGATACTTTAAAGTAATTGGTCTGCACTGGATGCTACGAGGTGATTGGTTCATGATGAGCAGGCTTTGCTGTAACCCTATAAAAGCTGTCTCAATTCTGTGCTAGGGGTCATCGCTAAGCCCTCTACCATGGTGACAGCCCCAGTATACTGGAATATAAAGGACCTTATGCGTTTGCATCAAGACGGCTTCTCGTGAGTGATTGGGGGGCCGCCTTTCCTGAGTGGGAGCGCGAGGGACCATGCTCTCGTGGGTCTTACAGGACCTCTCTAAGTCCCAAGCAATTGCTCATGCTGGCTTTGGGGTGAAAATCAGCAATGAAGCATAACTCAAAACTATGCATGACACGGAGAATGACCCGTTGGGCAATTGAGAAACATAAAGCACTCTCTGGAAGCAAAGGCTTCCCTGTGTCAGGAAGGTCAGATTACTCAGTAATGAAGTTTCTAGCGGCACATTGGCAGCCAGTAGTCCCAGGGAATGCCCTCTCCTGACTAACTGGCATCAGGATGTGGGGGTTCCTCACCAAGGCCCAAACCATTTGTTCCTCCGTGGGGCAGGGATTCCAGTAAAGCAGTACTAGATTCCCAATCAGGATCCACAGGGCAAAAATGTCGTTCTGTTATCCAAATAGGTTTTTCTGTTCCTGGGGAAAAACACAAACAGCCCCTTGAACCCTAGGTAATAGGGGGGTGAGCAGTTGCCATTGTCCTGTAATTATGTTGTAAGACCCATGACAGCATGGTCCCTCACACTCCCACTCAGGAAAGGTGCCCCCCCCCAAATCACTCACAAGAAGCAGTCTTGATGCAAACGCATAAGGTCCTTTATATTCCAGTATACTGGGGCCATCAGCCATACACCATGCAGGGTAGAGGGCTGAGGAACCCCCGGTACAGGCTTGAGACAGCTTTTATAGGGTTACAACAAAGCCCGTGCATCGTGAACCAATCACCTCATAGCATCCAGTGCTGACCAATGAATTTAAACTATCCAAGCCCGCACTTAGCCCAGGAAGTCTGCTTTCGCACAGGCTTCTGGGTGTGGCAACAAGCACATTTCCTGTGTTAATTCACTCACAGGCTGTCATAAACATTAAAGTAGGTGTCCTTCAGCTTGGGATTTAAGACTCCCAGCTTCCTGGGGTCACTGGAGAATTAGGCTAAATTTTTTCATCCTAACATTCCCCACTTCTTCTCTTGTTAATAGTTCTAATCTTAGAACTGGGAGGACTATAGGCAATTTTCTATTTGCCCTGGAGACTCTTGCACCATTGTCTAGGTACCATACTTATTCGCTCCCAAGCAAAAGTAACGATTCTATTAATCATATAAGGTCCATCAGTAAGCAGCAAGAGCAAAGTCATTGAGGGTCACATCAGATCAGGAAGTGGGGTGGTCATCCAAGGGGACTTGTTGAACCATCCCTTAACCCAAAGGGCAGCAGAGGCCCCCTGCTGTAAAAATAATAGATCTATCACCTTACAGTTGGATCGACCTTCCTCTGTGAACTGGATAGAGTCTCCTGGTTGAAGAAGCAGGCTCATACGATAAGGCTTGAGCTTAAGGGGATTCTCAGTCTTTTCAGCTTTCCATTCAGGATTGGGGGGTGGCGCTGGTTTGACATGGGAGGCATGGATCCAGGTGGGGATTCCTTCGACCTTCATTGCCATAGGCGTGGTCAGGAGCACAAGATATGGTCCTTTCCACCAAGTTTCATGGTTTCCTGTGCGGTGACGCCTTATGTATACCAAATCTCCAACCTGGAAGCGATGTGGGACTTGTAGATCTCCTTCCTCGGAGTAAGCCTCCCAGAGCTGCTTCCATGCTTGCTGTCTCACCCACTTGAGCACCTTGAGCCTAGTGAACAGGGGCTAGGAGGACATTGCATCAGCACCATGTGCAGAGATAATTTCCACCAGTGGAGGACCCCCCCCACAAAGCAACTCACAGGGGGTCAGCCCAACCCATTCAGGGGTGTTTCTAACCCTGAAAAGCATGAAGGGTTTTAACCTTAACATAAAAAAATATACCATACAACAGTTATCAAATTAGAATCACAGTTAACAATATTTAGTTTATTAACATTTTGTAAGACTTAAACAAAATATCATATATCCTATTTTTGTAAGTCTAAAGTCCTATATGTAACTTATCTTTAATCCTAAGTAAGGAAAATTATAACAATAACTATCTGTCTTCAACTCCTTCAAAGACCACAGAAGGATAATATATAAACTCTAGAAATGACAGAGACAACTCACTACCTGGTCAGTCACCTGAAGTTCTTCTGTAATGTTCCATCTTCAGCCCATAGGCCATAGTGTGTCTGGCAGACTCTTCAGCAAAGCAGAAAACTGTCCATCTGTATTGGCAGTTTCTCAGTCATTTTTCTCTGTGTCTTCTAGACCGTCTGGCAGCCTTTTCCATGAAGCAGGAATCCTGTAGCAATGTCCATCTGGTTTCAGCAGTCAATTTTCTGTGGGACCTGCATGTCCAGTTTATACAGTATAAAGTCAAACAGTCTAGACAAGAGAGTATCTTGTCCAAATGGCTAGTCTTGCCATATTAGAAGCAAACTCCCTAACGCCTTTCTTTAAGGTCCATCTTCCTTTATGATGCAGGTGGTGTTACCAGGAGCAGTTATGCCTCATTGTCAAGGAAAAACCTAAACCATTTTAAACGCCATATTCTGTAGATCTTTGAAAGGTTTGAAGAATGCCTATTCATCTCAAATACATCTCTGTATATCTAGAAACCCTAACTAACTTAACTCCAAGTTTTGACTATCATAGGTAACTCTCTAATCTGTACTAAATTATACATTACTTTTGTCAATGAGCTATATAAACATAATACCTAAACAAGAGAAGAAATGTACATATCACAAAATTGACCTTAAATTGTATCAATTAATGAAAATCAATTTCAAAGCAAAGTATTCCTATCTATACCATAATTCCCTTTTTACCTATAAAAAGATTGGTGGTGATCATTAACCATTTATAACCAAGCCCTAAATGAAAACAAACATTTATAAACAATATTTGGGAATTTGGGTGTCGTTCTTTTCAAACTGCTTCCTGCTGGTAGGGGGCACTGTCATGGGGGATCCTAAGAAAATGCAGAAATCCTGGCTGTAGTGGTCTGCAAAGCTGTATTGTCCCATTGACGTTGCTTCAGGGGGTCTTGCTTGATCAAACCACATATGTCTGGAAGGAATCCACAGCTTTTTATTTTCTGTGGAAACAAAAATAGAAGTCCTTTTCCCCAGTAACCTGTCCTTAGGCTTAAATTTTGGAGTCAAAGCATTTTTAAGATATATAAATTGAATTAATCCAGCAGCATTTCTTTTATAAGTTGTTGTTATATTTTTAGCAGTCAAACAATTTAAAGACAACAGAATCGCGTATAGTATCTAAAATTTCTCTGTGCTTTCTATCTTTACGTGGGTTTTTTTTAATTACTCTTTTTTTTTTTACTTTTATTTTTACATATTTTGAGACAGGGTTTCACTGTGTAACTTTTATCTGTCCTGGAATTTACTCTGTATACCAGGTTTACTTTGAAATCACAGAGATCTGTTTATCTCTGCCTCCCAAGTGCTGGGATTAAAGGTGTGTGCCAGTTACTCTTCCTCTTTTTAAAGCCATTTAATTTTTTTCTTTGTCTCACAAGCCTACATATATTTTAAAACACATTGTAAGCCTTTAGCATTCTTTTAAATGTGAATCTATCTTTACTTTAAATCTTTATCTTTTTTTTTTTTTTTTGGCCACAAGTCTGCTAAACAACAACATTCCTAAAATGAAAGCCACAGAGTTTTTTTTTTCAAAATATTTAAGATGATGGCAGCTATTGTACTGCCAGAACTGAGAGCTGTGCTCACTGCCATGGTCTAAGCTGCCATCGAGAAGAATGCTGCCAGCTTGGAGATGTAGTCACTGCGATCACCAGCCCTGCCAGCCCTCATACACATCAATAACTTGTTACTTCAGTCAAGTAGTCAAGAGTTAAACTAAGGTCAGGTTGTCAGTCAGTCTGTCCTATAAACTACAAAGACAGAAAAGACACACAGAACAAAAACGCACAAAACAGAAACTAACAGATCTAGACACGTGTGACCTGTCCGTGGTCACCATGAGGCAAAAGAATCAAACGGCAGCGGAATATAACAGAGCTTGGTCCTCACCTCCCAGGGTGTTTCCCAAGACTGCACTAACAGACAGAAGCCGGTGACCTACCCACCTCTTGGGGTGTTCCCCACGACGGCAAACAGATTCAAGTGCACGTGGCCTGCCCATGTGGCCTGCAAATAGACAAGAGACTTGAGCGGCAGAGGAATACAGGGCTTGGTCCTACCGACCGAAAGCTGAGCTCTCCACCCCGGGATGCTCCCAGGTTGGCAGCAAACAGATTCAGACGCACGTAGCCTGCCCACGTGGCCTGCAAACAGATTCAGACACAGAATTCGGTCCTCCGACCGACAGAACAGAGAGAAGCTAATAACTGGGTGTCCCCAGGCTTCCTATACCGCCCTGGAGATTCCTCCAGGGCAACAGCCTGTGACCATCCTAGCACAACTGCTTGGTCACCGTCCCTTGGTCCTTACAGCCCAAGAGGACAGCTGCAAACCGAAACCGAGAACGCGCTTTCCAAAATACAGATACTGGATCAGAACAGAGGTGCCGGCCGACATACACACATACACACACACATCAGAGCACATACAGACACGTACAGACACATAGGGATGCCGCCGAAACCTCCAAGTCAGTTCTCGGGTGTGAGAGGGGTGGTCGCAGTTTCCCGGCCAACGCACCTAATATAAGACCTGTGATAGTGTGGTCCCTCACACTCCCACTCAGGAAAGGCACACCCCCCAAATCACTCACAAGAAGCAGTCTTGATGCAAACGCATAAGGTCCTTTATATTCCAGTGCACTGGGGCCATCTGCCATACACCATGCAGGGTAGAGGGCTGAGGAACCCCTGGTACAGGCTTGAAACAGCTTTTATAGGGTTACAACAAAGCCCGTGCATCGTGAACCAATCACCTCATAGCATCCAGTGCTGACCAATGAATTTAAACTATCCAAGCCCGCACTTAGCCCAGGAAGTCTGCTTTCGCACAGGCTTCTGGGTGTGGCTACAAGCACATTTCCTGTGTTAATTCACTCACAGGTTGTCATAAACATTAAAGTAGGTGACCTTCAGCTTGGGATTTAAGACTCCCAGCTTCCTGGGGGTTACTGGAGAATTAGGCTAAATTTTTTCATCCTAACAATGTCTTCCCATCTAACCCATCCCAATGTTTGAAAGGGTTTGTTACAATGTCTCTCCATGGCAGACAAGTTATTTTTATATACAGTCAAAAAATTTAAAATATAAAGTATGGTAGATAATTGAGAACTGGGGGAGGTCCTATATTCCCCCTTTCTTATTTTATTAAAATATTGTTTAAGGGTGGCATGAGTATGTTCCACACTGGCTTGTCCCATAGGGTTGTGTGGGATGCCAAAGGAGTGATTAATGTGATGTTCCTTGCCAAAATATCTCCTAGACTTCATATGGCATTTTTGTACCACATAAGCTACTCCTTCAAGATAAGGATTTAACACTTTGCCTGGGGAAATAGGTAAGTGCAACCATAAAAATGATCCCCCTTGCCATAAGACAGAAGTCGGACTATGCTGTGTGGGAAGCACACAAGCCTCCTATGGTTTTGCATAGTCAATATAGCATACCTGCTGATGCTGGATTGCATTCTCCAATTGTAAGAGAACTTGTCTACTCTCTTCAGTTAGCTGTCGAGGTGAATTGGGATCCCTATCTCCTTTCAAGATATCGCTTAAAGGTTTCAAATCACCAGTAGGTGCTTTTTAAAAAAGGATGTAACCATTGGAATATTTCTTAATAACTTCTGAAAATCATTCAATGATCATAAGCTATCTTTTCTAATTTCTAAGTTTTGAGGCCTAATTTCTTTAGGATGTAACATAAGTCCCAAATACTTTTGAAAACATTTTCTACACTGACCTGTAAAGGTTTATTAGCTGACAAGGTCTCATTTGCATCTTCACTGACACCTTTCCAGGTGGAACTTAACAGGGCCTGCAGTTCCCAGAGGCTTTTTCTCAATAGCTTTTCTCAAATCTTATATTAACCTCCATTCTTTCCATTTCCATCAAAATTTAGGAAGAGTTCTGTATTCCCTCATCTGCTAAACTCTTTTGAACCATCCATACAGATTTCTCGGGCTCTCGGGCCATTTTGGCTTTAACCATTTCCTGCTGTTTCACTCTGCAAAGACAGCCATGGGAGATGCAGATCTCCAACCCTTTCAATTAAGACAGTGACCTGATGTCTCTCTCTTTTCTTTCACTATATTCCAAGCAATTCAAGTAGCATTCACACATTCACACATTCACAATCACACTTCAGACACTCATGTGTGGCCACACCATACATACAGAATATACATACATACATACATACATACATACATACATACATACATACATACATCTTTCAGCTCTCCTTTTCTTTAGACCAAGATTAGTTTGTTGAAATACAACATCTTTAATTGAAATCTCTTGTAATGCAGCTGTTGTAGCTAAACCTTGAATTATGAACATCCAAAATCTGAACAAATCCCAATATATGTCACTTTTTTTCACTGTCTTCTTTTTCTCTTTTTTTTTCTTTTTTTTAATGAGTCCTTAAAACACTTCCTGACAGGCTGTATTAATTATTCCATACTCTTGGCTGGGTGTTAGCCACCGCAGCAGCTCCTACAGCCGCAGGCATCTAGGTCCCATCCTGCCTTTGCTCTCTAGGCCTGGACTGGCCCACTGCAGCTCATCTGTGACTGCAGCTGTTTGAAAAGCAAGCAATCACCATTGTAGCAACTCTGAGTACTTGCTGACCTAGTGCGTAAGTGGGGCCACACCACACCGTTGCTTCCCCCAGCCCCGGTGCAGCTCTGAGACAGCTATGGTGGCGGCTTTTGGGAGGGCGCCTCTCCTTGGGCTGTGCTCCAGGGTCCTTAGAAAAGGCCCCGTCTTACCCTGAAGATCTGGTCTTTCTCTGATGTGTAAGAGCACCCAGCGGCTTCCTGGATACACTCTAACGCTCATCTTTCTCACTTTTACTAGCCTGTTGAATGGATTTTAAAAAGCCTTTGACCTTTAATGCATTTTCCTGTTTCTCTAGAAGTTCCTTTAATTGATATTCTGTCTTGGGTTATGAGTACATTCTGATGTACCTAATTATATAAGCTATTCAAGAAGACAGAATCATAGAATCTAATTCTAATTTAGCTTGGAAGTATTTTTTAAGACACTTATTTAGACCCTGCTAGAACATCTCTTGCTGCTCCTAAGAGCTACTTTCTCCATCTCCATTTATCCTTCCTATCAGATTTGAATTCATTCCAGACTATCACAAAGAAAGAAAAAAAGAATTTCTCTAAGATTGTGTCAACTTCAAGATACTGGCTAAGCTCCTCAGATTCACGGGGGTTTCTAAATCTTCCTTTTTCACCTTTTTCCTATGCTTAAAGGACCGAACCTAGGACCTCATGCACATAAGCTAGGCAAATGCTCTCCCATTCAGCTCCACCCTATTATATTCAAAACAATTCCATTTCAGACTGCAGTCAATAGAAACTATTAATGATACAATTTAGTTTATTTTGTGCTAAATCACTGTGTTTTGAACTTGCATTACACCTCAGATTCAGACTAGGCACTTTTCAACTGCTCAGTAACCACATGTGGGAGGTGGCCATTATGCAAGGCAGCAGAGATCTGACTCTTTGCTCTGTCTGATGCATTATCACATACCTTCTTCAGAAAGCCCTCAACAAAGCATCTAGCTCCCTACTAGTCAACTGAGACCAACTGACATCATCAGGACCACTTGGCACTTGTAAGAAGTTCAGCCAAGGCCTATTCAAATCAGAATCAGCATTTTGCACAGTGCCTATGTGATCAGTTTCCATATGAAACCTTAAGCAGTCTGTTTTCACATCTTCTTGTACACATCCAGTTCACACTCAAGAGGCCTATACTACCTTTAAGTGGTTCTAAATTGTTACCACCAAAATTATCAATTTTATTAAATATTCTCTGAGCCCAGACCAGAACTATATCATACTTAAAGAACACTGTGAGGTAGGGGCTAATTTTGGCTCCTTATCTTTTGTGGTTGTAATTATTATTTTGTGGAAAAAAATAGAACTTTTTCTAAAAAGTAAATCTTTTATCTTTTTTCTTTTATTGTGGCAAAATTGTTATTTTAGAATAATTTTGAGAAGGGTATGGTGGCACATGTCTTTAATCTCATCACTCTAGAGACACAGGCAAGTGGATCTCTATGAGTTCAAGGCAAGCCTAGACTATAAATCGAGTTCAAGAATAGCCAAGGCTGTTACACAGAGAAAACTCATCTCGAAAAAAATCTAGAATAATTTGGATTTACAGAGAAGTTATAAAGATAATACAGGATTCGCTCATCAGCTTCTCTAATTGCTAAGATTTATGTAACTTGGCATGTTAGTCAAAAATCAAGACATTTATGTGGTATAACTGTTGGGAACCAGCAGTCTGCTGACTCCCTGATGATGAGCAGGATGCTCATGGCCTTGTCTTATCTACCTCATGAATTACCTGGTTGCTCAACATTTACCTGGCTGCCAGAGGACTCAGTTAAGCATGCACAGGTTTCCCTTTAAAAACAAGCATGCCAAGTGCGCCTCTCTCTTTGGGTCCTTCTCTATTTCTTGCTCCTTCTTTCTTGTGTTCTCCTCTCTCTCTCTCTCTCTCTCTCTCTCTCTCTCTCTCTCTCTCTCTCTCTCTCTCTCTCTCTCTCTCTCTCCTGCTTTCAATTGGCCACCAGCTACCCCCTTTCTCTCCCTTCTCTCAATAAACTCCACGTGGGAGTTGAGTCTCCTGTTTGTGTTTCATAGGTTATAGCTGCAGCAAAAGAACAACAATAACACTATTAATTAAACCATAGATTATAGTTCTCCAGCTTTTACATGAATTTCCTTGAACCACTAATGTCCAATTCAGAATACTATATTGTACTCAGCTCCCACATCCCCCCTCTCTCTTTCTCTCTCCCTCCTCCTTTTATTAAAAAGAGATTTATTTTTCTCATATAATATATCCTGATTGTGGTTTCCCCTTCCTGTACTCCTGTCAGTTCTTCCCAATCTCTTCTGCCATCCAGATCTGCCCCCTTTTGTTTCTCATTAGAAAACAGACAGGCTTCTAAGGGGGTATAATATAATATAATAAGATAAAACAAAAACTAGCACATAGGAATTGAACAAAATAAAAAGAAGAAAAGAAACAGCATAAGAAAGAGACCTACTCCTCTGAACACTCAGAAATACTTGAAAATAATAAACTGGAAGCTATAATATATAACAGAGGATATGGTGCAGTCAGGCTCAGGCCCTGTGCATAGTTGCAGATAATTTGCTCTTGACAGAGCAGGTTTAGCCACTGACACCCTAATACTAGGATATCCACAGTACAGTGTAGGGGATGAAAACGCGCCTCTCTGGTAGTGGAGGAGGGGAGGGTAGAGAGGACCAGGAGGGTGACAGAGGGAGGAAGACAACTAGTGCTTCTCTTGCCAGTACTACTTTTCCCCCATTTGTTCTCCCACTTTTGCTACCCTGCCAGGACTGGCCTGCTCTAGACCATGACTAGCTTTGGAGTCCTAAGCTGTCAGCTCCCCTGAACTCCAAAAAGCATAGTAGCATGTCTGAGCCATGTGCAGGTAGGTGTGTGTGTGTGTGTGTGTGTGTGTGTGTGTGTGTGTGTGTGTGTGTGTGTTCGGCCATCTGCAGAGAACTAAAGAAACACAGGACCAAAGTTGATGGGAGATGTTATTCTGTATATATGTTTCTCATACTGGTTAATTAATAAAGCACTGTGGCCAATAGAAAACTAGATAGGCAGGGCTAGGAGACTAGGAGAAGGAAACAGGAAGGAGAAGGAGGAGTCAAGATGTACAGCATGGAGGAAGGAAGAAGCCAGCCGTGGCTCCCGGATAAGATGAGCCACGTGGAAATAATTAGTTAAGTAGAAATGGGTTAATAGTTAAGACAGAGCTAGCCCATAAACAATAATGGTAACTGGCCAACAGGATTGTATCAAATACAGAGTCTCAGGGTGTTACTTGGGGCTGGCGCGGCTGTGGGCCCAGACTGGCGGGCTAGAGGGCTGGCAGAAACATACATGCTACACAAAGTGCCTCTCCCACCTCTAGCACTCTGTCCCTCCCACCCCAATGCTCCATGAACATACCTATCAGTGGGAATGTTCGCCTTTAGGGCAATAGCCAGCTAACTGATTGAAGTTCCCTGGCCTATGAAAACAGTCCTGTCTTCCCCTTTTACCACCAATGGTCCCTTTGCCAAGCATGGATAAGTGAAGTGGAAGCTGCCTGTCTCTCAAAAAAGAGAGGGTGACACTTTTCTTTTATAGAAGACATGCTCCCTCCTCCTGCCCTCAGTGAAGTTGGTTTCATTACCAGCCTCAAATGTCTTCAAACAGAAAAGCTCCAAGTTTACCCTGTAATCCCCAGTTTGCTTCTGCCACCTGCTGGAAGGAAGTAGGTAGCTGCAAAGCAAGCACCAGCAAGCCTTCAGAGACTCTGAGGACCTAGTCAGGGACTAGAGAACAAATCCCTCAGTAAGGGCAAGGGGACAAGCTTCCCGGGCTCTCTGTAAAGCAGGCAAGTAGAAGAATGCCCTCTGAAGAGCATGGAGCTGTAGGAAGGGAAGACATTTCCCCTCTCCCTTTCTCTCCCCCTCCTAGAGTCTCCCAAAAGCAGATCAGGAGACATAGCTGCAGAGGCATGACTGTCCAGGCTACAAATGTTTGTCATCTGTTCTCCTTACCTCATGGAAGCTCAGACACAGGGAGGTTGAGCCATAAGAGGCTCAGAACAATATTTTGCTCGCAGAAAAGAGGAATGAGGGTCCTTGGTCAGATTAGAAGTGTGCCCAGTGTTTCAATTTCACAAGATTTAAACGTAAGGTGGGCTTTAAGTTTCCAAACTCAGCTCTCACTCAATTCCCCATTTGTGCAATATATCCCAATATGACTTGGGGCCACAGGATAAAACAGCAGGAAGAAAATGAATCAAAAACAGTCTTCTTCATTTTACAGAGTAGAAGCAGCTACCATTCTGACACCAGTTCTGTAGTTGGCCTGAGGAAGCAGCTTCAAACAGAGCAGAAAGGAATAGACTTCAAAACTGTTCAATATGGAAACAGAAGTAAGAATTTCCAGAGAGAAGCAGTCAGTTTTGGGGTTTAGACTTAAAAGGCCTATGCAGAAAAAACATTGCTGAGTAAGAAGGCACATATAGAGTAGTAAGTTGCAAGGAAAAAGGCAAGTTGGGGACAATGGCTTCACAAAAATAAGTCACTTGAACTCTGGGTTGGAATATAATGGAAATTGTTTCAAGTTCTTTATTTCTCTCTTATTCTTTTTGTTCTTTGAGACAGGGTTTCCCTGTAACTTGCTCTGTAGACCAGGAGGCTGGCCTTGAACTCACAGAGATTTGCCTGCCTCTGCCTCCTGAGGGCTGGTATTAAAGATGTGTGCCAGCACAGTTGGAAGTGATTTCTTAGAACTTAGAGTTGTTCACTCTGTGTGTGTGTGTGTGTGTGTGTGTGTGTGTGTGTGTGTGTGTGTGTAGGAGGCAATTGTACCTAGAGATTTTCGTGATGATGTCAATGGTTAAACCATTACCCAGTGTCAGACCTTATTGTAGCGACCCCTAGTTAATTAGTATCACATACTTGCTTGAGTACGTAGGATTCCAATATAAATTAGCATAACCCCAGCTCAATAAATCTGAATAGTTACATTCAAGTCTATTGTTTACCTATGATGCAATTGAGACCAATGAGAGTTGGTTTTTAGGAAAGTTTTATATATTCTTCTGCTGGGGGAACATGCTGGCAATTTTTATGTCAAGTGACACAAGCTAGATAGAGCCATTGGAGACAGAGCTGCATCAATTGAGAAACATGCCTGTATTAAACTGTGCACAAGCCTGAAGGACAATTCTTAAGTAGTGATTGTTGCGGGACCATGGCGGCAGGACTGCAGCAGCTGGCAGGGAAAAACCTGCCGTAACATAATGGTGTCAGAAGTGGAACTGAGAACTTTCACTTAAAACTTAACAAAAGCTTAAAACATAGTTTTTAGAAACAAGGGAACAGAGACTAGCAAGACTTCTTGGTAGCAGCATTTTCTCGGTTAGATTTGTTTTGCTGTAGACAGAGAGTTGCACGGCTCCTTTAAGGGAGGCTTCCAAAAGAGCTCGGCTAACAATTCACTGGTGTGTACCAGAGCTGCAATGAAGGTTTACACTATGTTTTAAAAATATGCTGGCTTGGGAGAGAAAAAGAAACAGGATACAATAGTTTAAAAAGAAAAAAGAAAGTAAAATGGATGGATATGGTGGTGCACGCCATTAATCCCAGCACTCGGGAGAAAGAGACAAGCAGATCTCTGTGATTTCAAATTAAAAAGCTATGTAAACATGGAAAGCACAGAGAAATTTTGGATACTATACGTGATTCTGTTGTCTTTAAATTATTTGATTGCTGAGAAAATAACCACTACTAATAAAAGAAATGCTGCTGGATTAATTCAACTTATATATCGTAAAAATGCTTTGACTACAAAATTTAAGCCTAAGGACATGTTACTGGGGGAAAGGATTTCTATTTTTGTTTCCACAGAAAATGAAAAGCTGTGGATTCTTTCCAGACTTATATGGTTTGATCAAGCCAGACCCCATGAAACAGTGCCCCAGATGATCCAACATTCAAAGCAGTTGAGACAAAGCCTTGCAGACTACTGCCAAGATTTCTGCGTCTTCTTTGGATCCCCATGACAGTGCCCTCTACCAGCAGGAAGTAGTTTGGAAAGAACGACACCCAAATTCCCAAATATTGTTTATAAATGTTTGTTTTCATTTAAATGGGCTTGGTTATAAATGGCTAATGACCACAAGCAATCTTTTTAAAGGTAAAAAGGGAATATGGTATAGATATGAATACATTGCTTTGGAATGGATTTTCTTTTATTGATACAATTTAAGGTCAATTTTGTGATATGTATATTTCTCCTCTTGTTTAGGTGTTGTGTTTATATAGCTCATTTAGAATGTAATGTATACTTTAACACAGATTATAGATAATTACCTATGATAATGAAAACTTATAGTTAAGTTAGTTAGGATTTCTAGATATGCAGAGATGTATTTGAGATGAATAGGCATTCTTCAAACCTTTCAAAGACCTACAGAATATGGCATTTAAAATGGTTTAGGGTTTTTCTTGACAGGGAGGCACAACTGCTCCTGGTAACACACCTGCATCAAAAAGGAAGATGGGCATTGAAGAAACTCGTTATGAAATTTGCTTCTAATATGGCAAGACTGGCCATTTGGACAAGGTACTGCTCTTCTGGACTGTTTGACTTTATGTTGTAGAAACTGGACATGCAGGACCCATAAAAAAGTGACTGCTGATTCAAGATGGATAGTGCTACAGGATTCCTGCTTCATGGAAGAGGCTGCCAGACAGCCAGATAGTCTACAGGACACAGAGAAAAATGACTGACAAACTGCCAATACAGGTGGATAGTTTAAAGTTTCCAGATTTGTTGAGGAGTCTGAAGACACACTATGGCCTATGGGCTGAAGATGGAACATTACAGAAGAACTTCGGGTGACTGACCAGGCAATGAGTTGTCTCTGTCATTTCTAGAGTTTATATATTATCCTTCTATAGTCTTTGATGGAGTTGAAGACAGGTAGTTATAGTTTTCCTTAGTTAGGATTAAAGATAAGTTACATATAGGACTTTAGACTCACAAAGATAGGATAGATGATATTTTCTTTACGTCTTACAAAATGTTAATGGACTAAATATTGTTAACTGTGATTCTTATTTGATAACTGTTGTATGTTATATTTTGCTATGTTAATGTTAAACCCCTTCTTTTATTTTAGACAGAAAAGAGGAGATGATGGGAGATGTTATCCTGTAAATATGTTTCTCATACTTGTTAATTAATAAAGCACCGTTGGGCCAATGAGATAGCAAGATAGGCGGGGCTAGGATACAAGGAGGAAAGAGGAAGTAGGAGGGAGGAGTCAAGATGTAGACCAGAGAGAAAGAAGATGCTGGGGGCAGCTCCCAGATAAGATGACCACGTGGAAGTACTTTAGATAAGTAGAAATGGGTTAATCATTAAGACAGAGCTAGCCCATAAACAATAATGGTAACTGGCCAACAGGATTGTATCAAATGCAGAGTCTCTGACTGTTATTTGGTGCTCACGTGGCTGCAGGACCATGGTGGTAGTACCATGGCAGCTGGCGGGGGAAAAACTTGCCGTAACAGGAGACAGAGCTGCATCAATTGAGAAACATGCCTGTATTAAACTGTGCACAAGCCTGAAGGACAATTCTTAAATAGTGATTGTTGGGAAGGCCCATCCCATTGTGGGTGTGGTTGATGGTCCTAGGTACTATGAGAAAGCAGGCTGAATGAACTCTTGGAAGCCAGCTTCAGACAGGAAGGAGTGATGCGCAAAATGGTCAAGGACAGGCTGCAAAAACCCACAGAAACATCTGACCTGAACAAGGGGGAGCTCGTGGACTTCAGTCTGATAGCTGGGAAACCAGCATAGGACTGACCCAGATCCCCTGAATGTGGTGTTAGTTTGGAAGGCTGGGTAGTCTATGGAGCCTCTGGTATTGGATCAGTATTTATCCCTAGTGTATGAATTGACTTTGGGAGCCCATTCCACAAAGAGGGATACTCCCTCAGCCTAGACCAATTGGGGAGGGCCTGCTCCAAATGATATGACAGACTTAGAAGATCCCCATGGAAGGCCTCACCCTCCAGAAAGGGGATGGGATGGAGGTTGGTGGGAGAAGAAGAGGAGGACAGGAGGGTGTAGGAACTGGGATTGATATGTAAAACAAGCTTGTTTCAAATTTAAATTAAAAAATTACAAAAATAAAAAATAAAAAAGAAAGAAAATCCGTTTGGCAAGCCACAAAGAGCAAACAACACCCCTCCATGGCCTCTGCACTGACTTCTGTCTCCAAGTTTCTGCCTTGCTTGAGCTTCTATTCTGACTTCCTTCAATGATGAACAGTGATGATGAAAAGTAAGTCAAACAATCCCTTTCCTCCCCAAGTTGCTTTTGTCATGGTGTTTCATCTCAGTAGTAGCCCTAACTTATACAAGGAGTTTTAGAAGCAACTCTCTTACATGTATTGAAAAAAACAAGGGGGCCTGGGGCTGTGGGCAGCCATCTTTCAGCCACGAGGAAAGGCAAGGTAAAATTAACCAGACATTTAAAAAGGGTAGGCAGAAAGAAAATCTCCTTTAATGCCCCTATTGAGCCCTGAATAAAAATTTTTTTCTGAATGTAGTTCTACATTTCCTGATTAGGTCATCAGAATTTGAGGTTTCTCTCTCTCTCTCTCTCTCTCTCTCTCTCTCTCTCTCTCTCTCTCTCTCTCTCTCTCTCTCTCTCTCTCTGGTTTTTCGAGAGAAGGTTTCTCTGTATTGCTTTGGAGCGTGGAACTAGCTCTGTTGACCAGGCTGGACTCAAACTCACAGAGATCCTCTTGCCTCAGCCTTCTGTGTGCTGGAATTGAAGGAGTGATCCACCAACGCCCAGCTGAGGTTTCTGTTACTTATAATACAGTGTTTATAATTACTATAGGCCCAATGACCAATTTTTTGTAACAAAGACCCAAACATGAAATAAGTATATGGACTGAATAGATTTGAAGGATTCCACAATCAGTGGTGAGGCTACAGGGAAGACTCCAGGGAGGAGAAGACACATAATCTGATCTGATGAATTAGCATTTGTTTTCCAGAGGAATGAGTTGTCACCCTTGCCAGACAACTAATTCAGAAGAAGAAACAGCCACTTGCTCAAATCCTCAGTCATGGCAGCTCCTGTGGGGAACTAGCTGGTGATATGTTTTCATATTTATTGTGACCAATACTGGTTGCTTTATGCTTCCTTCTCATTGTTTTACATTGAATTCCTTGAGGTTTGTGCTGTCAGGCACATTGCTACACCATTTAATGAACAAATAGGACACTCAAAAACTGAGGGCTATAATGAAAGCTGTCTTTTGCCATATACCATTTTGAGATTTTTGTTGTTGCTGTTTCATGCTCTAATGCAGCCTTTGTGTGTGTGTTATTTTGATGGGAGGATATATTATTCCCAATAATATAATTTCTATAGTAACTGCCTACTTGGTGCTAGAAGGGACATATAATTTTTAAAAAATGGTTTCAAAACAATCAGATTCTTCAGTTCATGGCATACCAATCACAGCTGAATGCTCAATGTTTTCCTCTATGAGGCGTCAAGAATATACCACTTACATGACTTCCTGGTAGAATTATTTACATCTATAATTATTCACATTGTTAGATACCAGGAGTTCTCTAAGACCTAGTAGCATTCATATTTATTTTTAAGATAAAATTCACCTAACACACAAAGAACTGTTTTACAGTATTCAATTCAGTGGCATGCAATGTTTTCTTTATGCTAGACATCCATCACCTCTCTAAAGTTTTAAATCCTTTTATTATCATAGGAACAATTTCTGCTCACTAAGTGATCACTCCATATTCACCCTCTACCCACACCCTGGCAACCACTAATGTGCTTGTCTCTATGGATACAAATATTCTGAATATATGATATTTTTAAACATCAGTTAGCATGTGATTTTGTATCTGGATTCTTCATTTTAGTACTATGACTTCAAGGCTTACCTGTGTTGTACCATTTACTGGGACTTCATTCCATTTCAGGCTAAAGAATATCTCATTTATGAATATATCACATGCCCCATGAATATCATGAGGAAAAAATAGAATTTCCACATAACAAAGAAGGACTTTGTAGCACACCTCTTTATACAAACACAAATCACTACAAAATACACAAAAGACTTAATATAAGAATTGAGATTTTAAATATCTCAAAAGGAAATATAGATATGTTACTTTGACCTTGTATAAGGTCATAGTTCTTTAAACTTGAGACCAAAGGAAAAAAGAAAAAAGGCGGTTAAGTTTAGCTTCATGAGAAAAATTAAAAACTTTGTGCCCTAAAGAATACTTTCAAGCAAGTAAAGACAAGGCCATACAATGAGAGAAAATGTTTGAAAATTACTATTATGAAATTATGTTTAAGACTGTTAAAAGAACTCCTGCAAGTCAAAACTATAGGCAATTTACCTTAAAATGGGGGTGGGGACAGTAAAGAGGCTCAGAAAGTAAAGGTGCTGGCTGCCAATGCTGATACCCTGAAATAACCTGAATTCAATCCCTAAGACACATGTTGTAGGAGGAGAAAATCAAAGTTGTTCTCTGACCTCTACATACAAGAGTTACACACAAACCACCATCACTAACAACAACAAGGAAAACAACATTTTAAAATGAGAGACTGAAATTGAGATAGAGCAAATTGGGGTACATGAGAGGGGTTGGAGGAAGGAAAGGGGAGAATGAAGTGATGTAATTGTATTATAATATCAAAAATATTTAAAATAAAACACTACTACTTCAGAGAGAGAAAGGTGTTCAGTGGTTTAGAGTATTTATTGCTGGTATGAGGGAATAAAAAGAGGGAGAAACAAAATGACTGATGCTGAGAACTCTAGTTTGACAGAGGTCCAGAGATGTGATGGTTATTCAGAGATCAAACAGGAGATCCCAAAGAAGAGACTCTGGAAATAAAGTTGTGGGAAAGTCTTTAGTAATAAAAGAAGATTGATAACAGATAATAGCCCTACATATACTGGATGTGGCAGATACGTTATCTGATGTCTTAGTTACTTCTCACTGGCTGTGACAAAACACCATGGCCAAGATAACCTATAAAAGAAAACATTTGGGGCTAGAGAGATGTCTCAGAGGTTAAGAGCACTGGCTGCTCTTCCAGAGGCCCTGAGTTCAATTCCCAGCAACCACATAGTAGCTCACAATCATCTGTAATGAGATCTGGTACCCTCTTCTGTCATGTAGGCATATATGCAGGCAGAACACTGTGTACATAATAAATAAATCTTTTTTTAAAAAGTAAAAGAAAAAGCCAGGCGGTGGTAGCACACACCTTTCATCGCTGCACTCGAGAGGCAGAGGCAGGTGGATCTCTGTGAGTTTGAGGCCATTCTGGTCTACAGGACAGGCTTCAAAGCTACAGAGAAACCCTGTCTAGAAAAACAAACAAACAAACAAACAAACAAACAAACAAATAAAAGTGTTTGAATTGGAACTACAGTTCCAGAGAGTTTCAGTCAATGACCATAATGGCAGGTAGCATGGCATCAAGCAGGCCGGATTGATGCTGGAGTAGTAGGTGAGACTTCCACCCACAAGTTTGAAGTGGACAGAGCTAACAGGAAATTCCTTAAACTTTTGGAAACCTCAAAGCACGTTCTCAATGACTTACCACAGAATCATTACCAAACAGTTCTGCCAATTGGGTACCAAACATTTAAATATATGAGCCTATGGGAGGCATGGCCATTCTCACTCAAACTACCACATCTGAAGTCGGTCTTTGTCATCCAACCTAACTATACTAAGGAATAGATATGTAACACAAATGAGAAAGTTCTTCACTGACTACTCAGTTAATATTCAGCACCATATAGTTCATATCAGAGAGAAAAATCTGGAATGTAAACATTACACAATGCCTTTGTAATCATAGTGTCCAATGCATTGAACATCAATGAGCTAACCAATATTAGACAGAAATCTTTTTAATGTTATTTGTTTGCTTTGGTTTTTAAGACAGGGTTTCTTTGTATAGTCTTGGCTGTGCTATAACACATTCTGTGAACCAAACTGGCCTCGAACTCACAAAGATCCACCTGCTTCTCCTTCCTGAGTATTAGTATTAAACGTGTGCTCCACCACCGGGGCCCAGAGCAGGGCATTTTTATAGTTAATTAAAATTGTGTGCTTTGTTGACATTAGACAGAAATCTTAAAAAGAGAAAAGTGTATAGTTGGAACTCATATTGTGATGGTTTGAATAGGACAAGTGAAAGCTAAGTCAGAGGTTTCATAATTAATGTCTCCATGTCATTATTTGTGATGTGGCCTCATCATCTCTTCCAGATTCCATAGACACCCAACATGCAAATATCCAAACTCACAGAGATCCGCCTGCCTCTGCCGCCTGAATGCTGGGATTAAAGGTGTGCACCACCACTGCCCATCTCAGGATTTTGTTTTTTAAGTGGATTCAAACTTCTTCAGACTGTTACAACTATCATACTTTTTAATTTGGAAGGATGGCAACCCCCCCACCCCCACATACTTTTTCATGCAAAGTACTAGCTGCTAGAATATCAAACATCCAAGCAAAAAGCTATGACACAAAATCTAGAATAAACTATTCAAATCTCAACATAAAAACTGAGAGTGCTTTATTTTTTGATACTGTTATTGTTGTTACAATGAGCATTCATCCTTTTGAGAAATAGTGGTGACTGAGTCCTAAAGAATACACTGATCACTGGGAAGAACTCCATGCAATACAAGAGAAAAATTCAGCCTATGCAAAAATCAGAACATATAATGTTAATTGTGGGAAAACTAAGCCTCAACGGGCCTGACAGCGGGCTTAGAGCATGTGCAGTTGATATTTCCTGTCAGCCTAGACTGCTAGTAAGAACATACACAGTAGATAGCTCCTGAAAGCCAGCCTGTGTCTGCCGGAGGGCCTTGAGAACAGCAGACAAGAGATGGCATGGACTTATGGACAGCTACCTTGTCACCTCAGCAGATGCCAGCTTGGTGGCTCTCCTCCCCTGAGGCAGGTTGGGGAATATATTCCCTCCCTGGAATAAACTGAACCTGTTGTTTCAACTTGTTCCTGTGCCTACTTTCTCCTACCCGGAAGGGACATGCTTCAGAACCCTGCAACATCTGGTGCCCTGCAATGTGGGGCTCTACATGGGCAGGAGTGACCCAATCTTGCATTTGTTTTTTGATGCCTCTCCTGAAAGGTCCCTTCTCCTCGCTCTCGGTGCTAGATAGCAGCCCCTGATGGGCGTTTTTCAGTTTATTAGGTCCTCTGTGTTGAGTGTTCCTTCAGTCCTGCTGTGGGACCCTCTCTTTTCTTTTTGGTGTTTGTCTCATGAAAGTGATAGGGAGGTACACATTATTTGTCTTGGTTCACCCAGCACCTCCTTATAAGGATTGGTCTCCCAGGAAGTGGAACCAAGGAGCACCTCCTATCATGGTCCTTCTCACAGCTCCCCATCCAGGGGTGCACACATCCTTTCCCTCTGTCACTTACCTGTGTTTTTACTATGGGAAATTGCCCTTCTCATTGTATGGGGGCTCATATGGGACCCTCAAGTCTCTTTTGGGCCAGATCTGTGAACCTAGAAACATTTTGGACAGAGGCCCCGGTTTTAGAGAATATATGGGACCCTGATCTCTGGATGCAGGTTTTGTTTCTGAATAGGAATGAAAAGGTAGCCTCAGGAGTGGCCCCTCAGTTATCTTTTATCCTTATTTTGTTGGCAATAAGAACAACTTTAAGATCCTCCTCGGTGCAGGAGATTAAGGTCCACAAGGTCCACAATGAACATTGTCAGGAACTATTTGATGTCCATTTGTCTATCAGCTCCATCCCACCCATGTCTGATATTCCCTTTAACTCTGATGATTAGGAAGAGTCTGCAGGGAAAGAAAAAGAAAAGGAAAGAAAAACAAAAGTAGGTAAAGGTAACAAAACATAAAGAAAAGGAGAAAACAATACCCCCAGGTCCATGTCAGTTTCCCATTCTGCCACCTCCCCTGCACCGTGGGTGGCTACATCTCCCCTGCAATACCCACAGGGTGGGGGGCGGGACTACCATGTTTACCCATTGCAGCAAACACTTCACCAATGTCTCAACATATCTCAACTGTGATACCACAGGGTTTAACCATGGCCTTTCAGGTCTTTGTCCAGAACATCCTTGATTGTATGAAACTCAAAAGTCCACAAAGTCTTAAGAAGTCCTTTATAATACAAGTAGACTGAGTTGTTCTCACTTCCACGAGCTATATAATCTCCACTGAAAGTAAGCCCTATAAAGTTTTTTCCATTAATATGACTCTTGAAGGAATGCAAACAATATGGTTTGCCCACATTCCACAGTTTTAGTTGGCTGTCTGTTGAAGAAGAGACAATTTAATCACCACTAACAAACTTGGCATAAGAAACTGTTTTTCTGTGTCGCTCTGAAAGACCCCCACTATACACATTGCCTGCTTGAGCTGCTTTTGCAAAGGGTCAAGGTGGGGACACGTACAAGAGGGAACCAGATGTATCCATCTGGCCCAGCAACCAGATATTTGTTGTCAGCAGAATGATATCTGGGAACAGAGGGTCCTTGAAGCATCTTATCAAAACCACCAGAGTGCTGAAATAACTGAATTCCTTGTACCTGATCTGAACAAACAACTCTGCCCCAGGCTGACCCCAACTGCTTTATTTGAGTGGACCAATAAAATCCCTGTAACCATGCATCTGCTTCTGTAAGCCCGCTTTTTGCTGCCCAAACCATATATAATCCTCTGAAGTTTTGGCCTAGGCGCACTCAGTCTCCCGAAAGACTGAAGCGTCCATAGGTACCTGTGTGAGCAATAAATATCCTCTTGTGCTTGCATCCAGTGGTCACTGTTTCGTCTCTCGGAGAAAGGGGTCCAAGTTTACCGTGGGTCTTTCATTGGAGTTTCCACCGAGATCTGGAGACCCCTCTTCAGAGACTGGCAGTGCCCACCGGGAGGTAAGCTGGCCAGCACTTAAATTTTCTGTTCTTTGCTGTCCTGTACATCTTACTTGTTTGCAGCGATCCATAGTCAGCTGTTACACCCGTTTTGAGTCAGTAGATGGCTTGAGAAGGAGCTGACGGGCTCAGACTTCTCCCCTGCCACCTTGGGAGATGTCCCAGGGATTCGGGGGGCACGATTTTTCAGGGCCCACAACGAGTCCGAGGGATTCGTTGTTCTGTAGGAGGCTGGGGAAGCCAAAGCTTCCACACCTCCATCTGAATATTTACTTTTGGTTTTACACCGAAAGCGCACTGTGCGTCTGGGTGCCAACTGTCTGTACTGTCCATTTTGTTTATTTGTTTGATTCTTTATTAAAAATAAATAAATAAAACATCGGTAGCAAGCACCGAGAAGAGTGCCGGACCTGCCAACATGGGAGCTGCAGCAAGGCGAGTTAGAATCCGTCCTCACCGCTCATGAGCCTGCCGATTCCCCCGGCCTTCCGTTCAATAATAATGGGTCAATCCTTGTCAAGGAGGTATGGTAAAAAGGGACATTAGATTCACAGCAGTCCGCAGGAAATGGCCAAGCCAAAATGGCCTGAAAGCCAGAGAAATCTATATGGATGGTTCAAAAAAAAAAAAAAAAGTTTAACAGAGTAGAGAATACAGAAATCTTCCTAAATTTTACTGGTTTAAAAAAAAAAAATCAAAAAATGGAGGTTAATATAAGATTCTCAAAAAGCTATTGATAAAAAGCCCCAGGAAACCGCAGCTCTGTTAGACCCCCCCACCCCGCCTAGAAAGTTGTCAGTGAAAATGCAAATGAGACCTTGTCAGCTAAAGAAAGCTTTACAGGTCAGAGTAAAAAAAATTACTTTCAAAAGTATTTGGGACTTATGTTATATCCTAAAAAATTTAGGGCCTACAAGATTGCAGTCAGGCTACTTAGTAACACTCCTTATACAGTTATTTAGCAACTCCTGAGACCACTTCCCCTGCTAACAACCTGCTTATCTCTACCTACATTTCCCCTCAACAGATATCCTGCTCACCTTTGCCCCTGAATTTTAAATAGATTAGTGCAGTTCATAAAAGAGTGCTTGTCAGTGATTCAAACCTTAGTTTTAACCCAGCAATATCAGAGATAAAAACAATTAAAAATTAAAAAACCATGAATAAAGGGTTTTATTCATTTTATAGAAAATGGGGGGAATGAAAGACCCCCACTATACACATTGCCTGCTTGAGCTGCTTTTGCAAAGGGTCAAGGTGGAGACCAGTACAAGAGGGAACCAGATGTACCCATCTGGCCCAGCAACCAGATATTTGTAGTCAGCAGAATGATATCTGGGAACAGAGGGTCCTTGAAGCGTCTTATCAAAACCACCAGAGTGCTGAAATAGTCATAACTGAATTCCTTGTACCCGATCCGAACAAACAACTCTGCCCCAGGCTGACCCCAACCGCTTTATTTGAGAGAACCAATGAAATCCCTGTAACCATGCATCTGCTTCTGTAAGCCCGCTTTTTGCTTCCCTAACCCTATATAATCCTCTGAAGTTTTGGCCTCGGGGCACTCAGTCTCCGGAAAGATGGAAGTACCCACAGGTACGTGTGTGAGGAATAAATAGCCTCTTGTGCTTGCATCCAGTGGTCACTGTTTCGTCTCTCGGAGAAAGGGATCCAAGTTTTTCGGGGTCTTTCAGCTTGAATACCATTATTGGCTGTTTATTGTTTCAAAGATTGAAGTAGTGAACACAGTGATCTGCACAGCCGAAAGCCAAATGGTATCTGGAGGAGAGGCTGAATTTCCCACATCACACACAGCACGTGTTAGCCATTGCCTCAGTGCTTGCCACAGAATTGTCTAAATTGGTAGACCACACCTTCACTTTTGCATCATTAGAACCTAAAGCCAAAAGTTTAGGATCCATCAAATTAAAGTCAACTCTCCAACACCTCTTGTTCCTGATAGACCTTTGACCTCTGCCTTGTGAATCCATCCCTTAGTAAAACAGTGCCTTCATAATTACTGCTGGCTAACAGATGGCATCACGGAGAAAGAGCTTCAAACTGAGGCACTGTGCTATCTTCACTGACAGGAGAGTACAAGCCACTCACTTCTTCCTCTCTTTTAACATCCTCTTCCAAAACACTTAGTTCCTGCTGAATCTGTTCTAGTTGCACTCTCTTATTTCTCCTTGAAACCTTGAGGCATTCCATCAGGATCTATAGCTGAGCTGCGTGTGGTTCTGCTTTCATTTGTTCCTTCTTCTGCACTAGTAATTCCAACATGAGGTTGGCAATGGCCAAATCAAGGTTATCCTGATCAGTTCCTAGCATATCTTGAAATATATTTGCCTCCTATATCCATTGGTAGATGTAGGCCCTAATGCAGCATTTTAGCCATGGATACCCACTCCTTGGACTGTTCTCTCCAAAGAGTCTGGTTCCAATTTGCCATACTTACAACAGGTTTTATGGCAATGAAAGGGACGTGGTCAGACAAGTTTTTCAATTACTCCATATTGCTTCTGGATCAAATTCATTAATTAAACATGACTAAGGTACCATTCATGTCCTTGAAGACTGACTTTTGACAAGTGTGTTAAACAATTTAAAAACACTCTTTGATCCCTCTTGGATCCTTACTTATGTTTTGCTGGGGTTGGGGGATGCTGCTAATTCTTCTTTTGTTTAGATGTCTCCTACAGCATACTCATACGAGGAGGTTGTAGTCAGCAACTGATGCTCATCAGCCAGAAGCAGAAATCTCTTGAGGCATATTTAAACTGGGAACACAAGTTAAAACTTATATACTTAATTGGCACTCTTAGGCTCATAGTTTTAGTGATCAAGAAGGACAGTAGTCCCAAGACCAGGGAGAAAATTCCATCCTCAGGAACAGACAGGTGAGATAACAAAAGCTGTACTTATCTGGAGTCCTTTTGACCTGTGAGAAGTGCTCTGAGATTTATGACTTTTGATCCTCTGAAGCCTATATGAACGTTATTACCTAAAGGGACATAAAAGTTTTAGATGTATTATCATTACCAATCTGTACTGAAATCCATATTGTAGAAAAAGTAGATATTGGGTATCTGTAAAACAGCAGGAACATACTTATACCTTTGAGTCCTAGCAAAAACTACAGATTTGGGTTAGAAGCTTGTATATTTTTTTTCTTCTGTCCAGAGAGATCCAGGTATAGATTGGACAGAGGTGCCTTAGGCCTGATGAGAAGCCCTTTACATTTATAGTTAGATGACAACCAAAATAAATTATAAAACCTTGAGCTTGTGACTGAACAGCAGGTGTCACCGCTCTATAGCTTATCAGAACTTTATTAAATGTTAAGCTCTGAATTTATTTTAAATAATATCTTTAAGACTTACATATCTTTATATTCTCAGATCCTTATTTAGGATTCATATCAAGGCTTCCTAATACTGCCAAGCTGACAAAGTTATGGCTAGCCCAGCCATCAATACTATCAGAGATCTGAGAAGGATAAACTTTATGTAACTTTTGAATCTATTAAAAATGACAGCAGCCAGTCTATATACAGTTAGCCATACCCAAGTCTCTATAGTGTTGGGGGCAGAAGTAAATCTTTGCCAGGTCCATAAAGTGAGAGTTTTCTTTCTCTCTGTGGAAGAGGGGCATGGAAAAGACTGACCTTATTTTGTCTAGGCAAAGGTGGTGCACTCAGTTTTCCAGTGCCCTGCAGCTTGTCCACAGTCTGAGCCGGGTCCTGCCTGGCAGCAGGCTTCCCATTTGAGCATCTTGCTCACTGGTCATCGATGTCACAATCTGTGGTGCCCTATAACCTTCTTTACAGACCTTGAATCATTGTCAGGATCTGGGAGTCTCTGTCTGCTATTATAAGCTTTTTAGTTATCATTTTAAATACCATAATCTACAGATCTCTGTAGTATTAGAAGTCTGCCTAAGTAGATCTGAATAGACAACTTTGCTTTCAGTTACTTGTTTTAAGCTTAACCTTTGAAAACATATACAGGTAACTAAGTAAGGATTATCCCCGTTATAAATCATTAGTACTTAGCTTGATTATAACCAACAGTTTATAAGATGGCTAGTAACTTGTATTTCTTAACACTTGATAATAGGTTAACAGCTTTTATAAAACTAGAACTTTACATTGTCAGTTTTAGCTTTAAAAACAATGATTTTAAATTGAACCTCCTTTTAGGGAAACATCTGTGTGACTCGGTTTATCTAAATAGCTTACACTTACCAAATTTAGCAAAAAAAAAAAAAAAAAGTTGCGATGCCTTACTGTATCATAAAGAATGAGCATCTCAACTGTTGGTTAGCATATGGAGCTTATGGCTGTGATCTTAAATTTTAGCCCTTTGACTTAAGTACAAACATTAACAATATAATATAAACACAAATATCTTGTAACCTTATAAGTTTAAACATTTTAAAAACTGTTTTTAAAAACAATTAAAAATCCTTTAATGTCTTTAAAACCATTATCATTTAGGTGACTGTTAAATTTATGTTATCAATTCCCAGTTTTACTAGTTTTAACTTTTTAACTGGTTTTAATTTTTAACAGATCTAACCATAAAACAATTTTAATATCATCTACATCAAAAGGACATCTGAATTTCTGATAATCCGAATTTAATGACCAGAGCTCAGAGATAAATTTTGAGCTATGTCTATAAATGATGAACTGCTGTTAGTGTTAGACAGCAAAATATTTAAACCATTTTTGTTTTAGCTCTATGCTTGTAACAAAACTTATGCTTATACCAGAAATCACAGAACTTTTTAACAAGTACATATAATTTTTTTTTAGAAATAAACAGAACTTGTAAACAGAATTAACCAGGTATAGTCAAAATTTTTAACCCATATTATTAATTTTAAATTTAGTATTTGTAGATATGAGAGCCCACAGCAAACAGTTTACATCTTTCTTTGACCCCTTTACAACTTAAGGTCATACAAAGTACAGAGTAAAGCAGTAACTATATATTTTTAAGCAAGATACAGTTGAGTAAGATAAGACAGGACAGAGTTGCAGGGTCACAGGGTCTGTCAGTTATCTCCTGGGGCAAGGTATGTTTAACCTGCAGGGGATCTTTCTGACCAGTAATTAACAGAAGAAGGAATGTTGACATAGTGGTGGACAGTGACCTTCCCTTCTCTGAGAAGGGGCTCTGGCTCCAGACGTGGCATTCCAGATTTAAGGAGTTAGTTTTTCCTTTACCATTAGAAGTTCCCCTTCTCTGTATAGATTTAAGGCCCACGTTTTTAAACTTTTAGTAATTTTAATTTTTGGTCCTCATTTTGTTGTATTTTGTGGGCCTTTGAATTTGTAGCTCCATTTGACCTGTCTTCTACATTCACTGTTTTATCTTATTTTGTCTTCTTTGCATCACACTGATTGTACCAAGTCTGCACATAGCCATCACATCGACATACCATCTGTTTTGTTACTCTTATTTTTTTAGTTGACATAAAAATATTTACCAAAGTCGTTACACACACACACACACACACACACACACACACACACACACACACACACACACCTGTACCTGTGCTGCATGCACTGAGGCTCCTTGAGTCACAGGCTCAGGTGCCGGAGGAGGGATGGGCCGGAGGGGCCTGGGGCAGCTTCCACCATTATCAGTTTGGGACTCAGAATTCCTTTCCACTCTGACTACCCACCTGCTGACCCAATGCTCCAAGGCCCGCTGTGTGGTGTTGCCCTCAAGATAATGGGGGCAGGAGGATATCTGCACAGCTGGTGAACAAAGCTGATCCTGCTTTCTTCTTTATCTCCTGAGAACATCATGTGGGCTCTGTACTCTGCAGTCAGGGAGTTATCTACTGGCAGAAATTCTTGTTTTCTCTAGTGTTCCCTTTTTGCTGTAAGCCCTAATTTTTTATATCTTTTAGTTATTACATTTTTCACCACACCACTAGTACCTAGCCTCTATAAGTAGTGAGGCTAGCTTTACACTATGATCTTCAGGCAAGCTTTATTTATAAGATCACAAACAAAATATCACTACAGTATGCAGAGAAAACTCCAGAGACCCTGCGTCCAAAAAAAAAAAAAAAAATGAAGAACACCCTAAAAGTTGATAATGACTGTCTATAATGGATCATCATAGACAATGTTGTTAAAATGGCCATTTTCCTGAAAGTGATCAGAAATTCGAGGCCAGCCTCAGTTACATAGTGAGTTTAGGGTCAGACTCCAACTCTGATAAATTAATTTGTTAAAATAATGTATGTATATATGGCGTGAATATCGAAGTAAAAGTGGTAACGGGAAATTACAAGCGGGGAAAGTTGAAAAAAGGATGTTCAGCAGAGTATGAGAGGAATATGTCCAATGGTAAACATGTACAGAAACTGAAGGGGGAACTTAAGAATTTCGAAGGTATAAAGTATTAAGTAGGCAACATAGGTTTTAATCTTAATGAGTTTGTATTAGGCACCAGTTTCTTCTGAATGCTGGGATTAAAGGCCTCCGCCACCACCACGCAGCCAAGTGCTTTTGTTGTATTTTTTTTCTTAAAGTGGGGCATAATTCCAGCACTCGGGAGGCAGAAACAGACGGATCTCTGAATTTGAGACCACCCTAGTGCACAACGCGAGTTCCAGGACAGCCAAACGACAAAGCATCCGTGGCTCAAACACAACAAAACAAAATTTAGAAGAGCTTCATGTTTACTGGCATACCACCCTGAACCGCCGATCGCGTCAGATCTCCAAAGCTAAAAGTTATATAAAGTTATATAAACTACAGGACTGTATATGACAGGGCCGAGACGGGAAAACAAAATAATGCTTAAAACAAACGCACTGGATATCATCAGTCCACGACTGATAGATAACACGTAGAGTTAACGTCTCCTCGCTGCTAAAACACGAAAGCTATTAAGTCCAGTATTTTTAAAAACTGGTGCCGCTAACGTTTCCTCCCAGAGCCATCTCGGCATTTCTATTTGTGGGTGCTCAAAGTCAGGACGCCCTAATTTGGGGGTCAGTGTTCCTAGGGCCCCTTTCCATTTTCCCGAGGTGGATTATCCCGGTGACTTCGAGCCAGCTCGTGGCGGTGCACATGCTAGCACCCGCCCCACGCCTCGCGGCACATCAAAAAGGCGCCCGGATGTACACGTTGGGAGTCGCGCTCTACCCATGAGGCAGTGCGCGCCGATATATTAGGGGGGGAGTTCGCAGCGCACCTCATTTGGCGCTGGCCATCTCCGGGCGGCGGAGCTGTGTGCGCTCCTCCCTTTCCGCTCGCCTCGACCTCGGCCTCCGCCTCGGCCTCCGCCTCCTCTGCTCCCCCTTCCCCTCCTCCTCCTCCTCCTCTTCCTCCGCGGCTGCCGCTCCTCCTCCTCCTCCTCCTCCTCTCAGCTCCGGACGTGCTGCCGCGCCGTGGGTAAGCCTCTCCGCACCTCCCCGCCCGCGCGCGAGCCGAGGGACAGACGCGGCCGCGAAGCGCCACGGGGGTCTCCCGGGCTGAGCAGGATGGGGACCCGCCGGGGCCGACGGCGCCGGGCCCACCATCTTGTTTCGGCCCCGGGGAGGGGAGGGTTTTTCGGAGAGGTCGCCGGGGCAACGCGGAGCCGCGGTGGCTCTCGCCGGGGCCGCCGGCCGCCACCTCCCGGGGCCTCAAGTGTGCGTGGGCCCCTCGTGCGCCGGCTCCCGTGGGTTGTGGGGGCGTGGGAGCCCGTGCGGCCTCCCAACCTAACTGCCTTTGCCTTCTCGAGACCCCCTCCGTCGGTTTTTTGTCCCCTGGATGTCTCTTTTGTACGTCGCTGGTCGCCGTCTGGGGAGACGCCGGTGGGCTGATCCGAACTTCGCAGCCTCACGCTCCGGTGGCTCTTTGCCTCTTCTGCCCAGCCCCATTCCCGGGACCGCGGGCAGGTTTTCTGTGATGCTGCCCTTATTCTTCCCAAAGGGACTGTCCTCCTCTGCCACAGAAATCTTGCTCTATTTAGTCATTGTCTGGACTCTAGGGGATACAAGCCCTGAGGAGACAGATGTGGACTTAGGTGCATGTTTTCCGTCAGTGCGCAGGCTTTTAGCGATCGGGCAAGCATCCCGCTCTGAGGCGGAAAACCTGCTGCATACATGCGAGCCCTTCTCAATGTGCCTCAAGTTTGAATTCTTTTCAGGCACAAGTTTTCAGTGTCAAGAGAACCACTTCTAAATGTTGGACACCCTGTCCAAGGGCCGCTCTTTGCTTAAAAGATTTGCTAATTTTTCTTTTAAATCTGTGACCTTAAATTTTTTGTTTGCTTTGTTGGGGGTTGGATTATGAGTTTTAGTGTCTTTAAAACTATTTGATACCTAAAAGCAGTTGTTTTGGGGGGGTTGGGTTTTTTGTGTGTGTGTTTTATTTTCGGGACAGGGTTTTATCTGTGCCCTGTAACTAGCTATTATAGACCAGGCTGGTCTCAAACTCACCGAGATATGCCTGCCTCTGCCTCCCAAGTGCTGGGCTTAAAGCGTGCGCCAACACCACCTGGCTTCCTAAAAAAAGTTTTAAACTACAAAAATCTCGTAGATGTTTGTGAGGTGTCTTTTTTTTTGAAAGTTACAGATAAATTCAAGCTATCGTATGTAAAAAAAAAAAATAATGCTGAATCTGTGAAGGCACTAGTTTGCTTATAAAATTCAATTGAATTTCTGTGATTAGCTTCAATATCTGCAAATGCAATTATCATAGCATTTGAGTGTTTTACTGATGCCATTCCTTTACAGGGCTGTGAAGTATTAGAAAACTGTTTTAAAGGGGAAGAAATAGTCTTAAGCTGTTTCGTGGTTCTTAAATAGAACCAGTTGTGCTGGTTTTTTTTCTTTTAAATTACATTTAGCTATAATATTTATTTTTTTTTTTTTGGTTTGTGTACTAACCAGTACTCCTGAAACATAGGCAGGTGGATCACTTGAGTTTGAAGTCAGCCTGGTCTACATAGTGAGTTTCAGGATAGCCAGGGCTATACAGAGAAACCCTGTCCCAGAACAAACAAATAAGTAAATACAAATTTAAATCCCTAGCACTGCAAAAAAAATTGTCATGCATGCATAGGAGGCAAAATTAAAACTTTTGGAAAATGGTATCAGTTAGGGTTTTCTTTTGCATTTCAGTCCCAAATTACTGTTTTCAAGTATTGCTATTCAAGGATATTCTAAGGTGCCTCAAGGATTCCATTTCTTCTTCCTGAGTACTGGGATTGCAGGTGGCTGCTACATAGGCTCAGCTTTTTATTTTATGTGTATGGATGCTTACCTGCTTGTTATGTCTGCGTACCACATGCATACCTGTTGTTGCTGTTTGGAACCAGTAAACTACAGTTAAAGATAGTTTTGAGCAACATGTGGGTGCTGGGAATTGAGCCCAAGACCCCTGGAAGAGCAGCGATTTTTTTTTGTTTGTTTGCTGTTGTTTTGTTTTGAGGCAGGGCCTTGGCTAGCCTGCCCCTGTCTCCTGAGTGCTGGGAGTAAAGGTGTACACTACCATGCCTAGCTCATAACCATATTTTAAGAATATGGCACTAAGCTAGCATGATAACACATATAATCTTAGCACTCAGACTGAGGCAGGGCAGTTGTAAAATTTTGGGCCAGCCTGAGGTTATATAGTGAGTTCTAGGACAGGTCTGCCCAAATTACAGAGAAAATCCCTACCTATCACAGAAACAAAACAACAAAAACAGCAACACCAAAGGAGTGAGGCACTAAATATGAGCTATGTGATTATTCCAAACTGTTAGTACTTTCAGTAAATCCTTTGTTAATCTCTTGAGAAATGTCTACTCCATCCTGGAATAGAATAAGCTTCTCCATTTTCCCTATTTTCATCCTAGTATCTCATTATCCTTTGTTCTGTACCCTAATATCCATGACTCTGATAGTTTTCTCCTCCTTCCGATCTAGTTGCCTCTTATTCTTGGTTTATATCCCCTTTTAAAATACAAGTAGTGGGTTTTTGTTTCAGATAATAATTATACTTTCTAGCTTTCTGTATGTATAATCATATCCTAGTCCACATAACATGAACTTAGTTTGATTGGATTTGATCTTAAATGTTTTGCCACCTAGGGCTAGAGAGATAGCTTAGCAGTTAAGAGCACTGGTTGTTCTTCCAGAGGACCCCAGTTTGGTTTCAGAACCCACACAGCTGCCAAAACACTGCAGTTCCAGATGATCCCACTCCCTCTTCTAGCTTCTGCAGGTATTGCATGCATGTGGTGCATAGATATATATGCAAGCAAAACATCTATATATTTAAAGCAAAAATCTCAAAAAGAAAATTTTGGTCACTGTAACTCAGCTGTTGTACTCAATCTTCTAGCTACTTAGCCAATTTTTACTAGCTTTGTTTTGAGACAGGGCTTCATTGTGTAGAGCAGGCTGGCCTCAAAAGACACTATTCTGTTACTTCAACCTCCTGAATGAATGGTACGTAGGGTTTCAGGGGCACACCACTACACTGAGCTCCTAGTTTAGAAATTACAGATTGTTTCCCCAGTTTATTCTTACTATGATATATGTTATATGGTTATTCAGTTATTCAGTAGTTTCTCTTAGGATTATTATTATTAAAGTTTATGCATCCTGTTACCAAAAAAAAATTTCCTTTTGAATAAAAAATAAGGGTATTTCTCTTCTTTTGGAAATCAGATCATTCAAAAATGTCAGAACTTTTCATGGAATGTGAAGAAGAAGATTTGGCACCATGGCAGCAGAAAGCAGAAGAAATTCAAAATAAAGATGACGACGATGATGAGTTGATCTTTGTTGGAGAGATATCAAGTTCCAAACCAGCCATTTCAAGTAAGCATTTACTTTTTTGAGTGGGAAAAACATGTGACTGTTTTATTTTCAGTACTTGATATATTTGTTCTGTTCAAAGCTTAGAAAAAAGCAAGATAGGTCTAGTGAAATGCCCCACAAGCCACAAGCACTAGTACTGGGATTTGGATCCCCGGAAGCCATGTGAATGCCAAACGGGACTGGCAAGACTTCCTGTAATCCAAACTCTTAGAAAACAGAGATAGCCTGCCTGCATTATAGGCCTTATATGATAGAGATCCTACTTTTAAAATATTAAATTACATATATTTTAGTGTATGTCTGTGTGTGCAAGAGAGAGACAGAAAGTTGTACATGAGCATGCATGGCATGGGAATAGAGGTCAGGGGACAACTTGCAGAAATGGGTTTTCTCTTTCTACTCTATGGCTCCTGGGGATCAAACTTAGGTCATCAAGCATCTATACTAACAGAGACATCCCACCAGGCCCCCTAGTTTATTTGTGTGTAGGGGTTCCTTTAATTGAAAATGGATATTTTTCTCACATAATATATATCCTGATTATGTTTTACCCTCACTATACTCCCAGTTTCTCTCTATTCAGATCCACCCCTTTTCTGTCTTTCATCAGAAGACAAATAGGCTTCTAAAGGATAATAAAAAAATAAAGTAAAATGTTTTTAAAAACCCTGACACATCATAATAGGACATCATAAACAAACAGAAGGAAAAAGAGTCCCCCAAAAGGCACAAGAAATAGATACAGATATAGAGAATCACTCATTCATACACCTAAGCATCCCATAAAAACATTAGACCGAAAGCCATAATATATATGCAAAAGGACCTTTAGGATAAAATTAGAGAAGAAAAAATAAAAGTATATGTGAAATAAAATGAAAATTAAAAATAAGATAAAATTTTAAAAAGAAAGAGACCTGCCAGGACATTATGAAATAAAGAACATCCAAATGTGTATTGAATTCATTTTCAGGGCTTGCAGCCTAACCTTAAGAGCAGTTAGTTTCCCCAGTGAGATTCCCTTAGAAAAAATTAAATTTTCATCTGCAAATGGTTATCAATTGGAAAATGCTTCTGGATTAGTGGTAGGAACATGTGTCTACTTCTGAAAGCTCTAGGATCCATCTGGTGCAGACCTATGCAGGTCCTGTTCATACTGCCTCAGTTTATGAATTCATATGGGCATCAGTCTTGTTGATTTAGATGACCTTGTTTCCTTGGTGTCCTCCACCATCTCCACTGGCTCTTACACTTCTGCCTCCTCAAGGGTTCCCTGAGTCCTGAGGGGAGAGATTTGATGGAGACATACTGTTTGGGGCTAAATGTTCCGAGGTCTCTCATTCTCTTCATATTGTCTGCCTTTGGGTCTCTATATTTGTTCCCGTGTGCTGCAGGAAGAAGCATCTCTCATGATGGCTAAGCAAAGCACTGATCTATAAGTATAGCAGAATGTAATTAGGAGTCATTTATTCCTATACTTATTTGTTTGTTTGTTTGTTTTAGAAGAGCAATGTCTGGTTTTACCCTAGATCCCTGGGCTATCTAGACTCAGGTTCTTTGTTACACAAGCAGTATCAGATATGGGTTCCATCTTAAATCATTTCAGGTATTGTTTGGTTACTCCCACGAACTCTGTGCCACCACTACCCTATCTAGCATATCTTTTTTGGGTTTTTCAAGACAAGGGTTTCTCAGTGTAGCTTTGTAGACCAGGCTGGCCTCTAACTCACAGAAATCAACCTGCCTCTACCTTTCGAGTGCTGGGATTAAAGGCGTGTGCCACAACTTTGGGGCCACTCTAGCATGTCTTGCAGGCAGTACACTATTGTAGGTAGAGGTTTTATGGCTGGATTGGTGTTATGTTTCTTTTTTGAGAGCATGTGGAATATGTTCCTGTACCAAAGACATTGGAATGTATGGATGAAGGTTGTATGTAGGCACCAGCTCAACGAGTTCAATGAGGTGTTGTTCTCAGTAATGGGGTCTTGCTGTCAGTTTGTGAAGGGCAACATTTTGTCTTAGCAGTGTGGCTTGTTTGGGGATTCACATGAAATCCCTTTGGCCAACAACTCATGTAACCCAACCTAATACTTGAAGCTTCATTTGGTGACAATAAATACTCTGACCCATTATTTGGTGATTTCAAAATATATATATATATATATATATATATATATATATATATATATATATATATATGAAAGCGTCTACTATATTAGGCTTCCCTACAACTCCTCAAATGGCCCTTGATTTTAGCTGTGTATTCCCATATTTCCTCCCTCGCCTACCACTTCTCTCCTCATCCCCACTTGATTCTCCCATTCCAGGCCCTCCATGCACCCATAACTATTCTATTTCTCTTATTAGTTTGTACCCCCATCCCCAGTCCCTTTACCTTATTCCTAACCTTTGTGGGTTTATGGATTATGGCTTCATTCATTAACATTGACTTAACAGTTAATATACACATATAAACAAATATATTTCTCAGCCATTTGAGTTTCTTCTATTGCAAAGTCTCTGTTTAGATCTGTATCCCATTTTTAAATTGGGTTACTTATTTTCTTGATAGCTACATTTTTGAGTTCTTTATATATTTTGGATATTAGCCTTTTATTGGAGTGAAGTTGGAAAAAAAAAAAGTCTTCCCATTCTGTAGGCTGCCACATTTTCTGAATGACAGTGTCTTTTCCATGGAGAAGTTTCTCAGTTTTATGAGGTCCCATTAATTATTTGTTGACCTTAGTGCCTGTGCTAACAATATTCTCTTCAGAAAGTCTTTTTTCTGTGACAATGAGTTCAAGGCTATTCTCCATTTTTCTCTTCTATAAGGTTCTCAGTATATCTGGATTTATTTTGAAATCTAGGGTTGAGTTTTGTGCAGGGTGATGAGTATGGATCTATTTGGATTCTTTTACATACAGGAGTCCAGTTTGACCAGCATGATTTGTTGAAGATACTTTCTTTTATTAATGGGGATTGCATTGAATCTGTACATTGATTTTGATAGCATGGCCATTGATTAACATTGATAGCATGATTAACATAGTAGTATGTTAATCCTACTGATCCATGAGAATGGAGATCTTTCCTTCTTCTAATGTCTTCAATTTCTTCCAGTGCCTTAACATTTTTATCATACAAGTCTTTCATTTGGCTCAGTGTTTAGCTGTGGGTGTCTGCTTCTGTTTCCATCAGCTACTAGATGAACTCTCTATGATGGTGGATAAGTTAGTCATCAATTTCATTAATAGAGAAGGGCATTTATGGTAGCCTTTCCACTGTTGCTCAAATTGTTAGTTGGGGTCAGTCTTGTAGGTCTCTGGACATTTCTCTAGAGTCAGTTTTCTCTTCAAACCTATAATGACTCCCTCTTTTATGCTCGCTCTCTCTCTCTCTCTCTCTCTCTCTCTCTCTCTCTCTCTCTCTCTCTCTCTCTCTCTCTCCTAGTCTATTCCTCCCCTGACTCAATCTTCCTAGTCTCATGTGCATTCCTTTCCTCCCCTTCTCTTTCTCCTAGCTCCCTCTCCACTCACTGACCCCCCCCAATCTCAATATGCTCAGGAGATCTTGTTCCTTTTCAAAGTATGTCCTTATGATTCTCTGGATTTCCTCAATGTCTGTTGTTATGTTCCCCTTTTTTCTAATTTGGTTAGTTGAGATATTTTCTTCACCTTTTAGTTACATTGAGTGGGGTGTTGTCAAACTTACTGATTTTTCTCAAAGAATTAGGTTTCATTGATTTTGTACATTTTTGCTTCTATTTTATTGATTTAAGCCCTGAGTTGATTATTTCTTGTCATCTATTGCTTTTGGGTGTAACTTCTTTATGTTATAGAGCTTTCTGATGTGCTGATGACTAGTATGAATTCTCCATTTTTTTAGTGGTATCAAATTGCTCTGAGAACTGCTTTCAGTATGTTCTATGAGTTTGGGTATATTGTGTATCCCTTTTTCCTCAATTCTAGAAAGTCTTTCATTTGTGTCTTGATATATTTTTCCTTTCAGTAGTGAGGTATTCAGTTTCCATGAGTTTTTAAGCTTTTTGTTTTTCTGATACCCAGCTTTAATCCATGATCATCAAATAAAATTTCAATTTTTGTATCTTTTGAGACTTGTTTATGCATGAATATGTGACCAGTTTTAGAGAAATTTCCTTTGGAGAGTCAATATGTGATTTAAGCTTCAGTAGTGTTTCTTTTATGAACTTGCCTCTTGTGCTTTATGCTTAAATGTTGAGAATTGCAGTGTCCTTGGTGGATTTTTTCCTTTGATTATGCAGTACCCATCCCTATCTATTCTTACTAACTTTGGTTTGAAGTCTATTATGTTAGATATTAAAGTGGCTATACCAGCTTGGTTCTTAGTTCCATTTGCTTTGAATATCTTCTTCCATCCTTTTTACCCCAGATGATGTCTTTTCTTGATGTTAAGGAGCATTTCTTGAATGCAGCAGAAGCGTGCATTTTCCTAGTTTTGCATGTTCTGTTAGTGTGTGCCTTTTATTGGGGAATTCAGACCATTGATATTGAAAGATATTAATGAGCAGTGTTTGTTGATTTTTGTTATTTTGTTGTTGGTAGTAGTGATTGTGTGTGTGTGTGTGTGTGTGTGTGTGTGTGTGTGTGTGTGTGTGTGTGTGTTCTCTTGATGATCTGGGATTATTCTTTGTTTCCTTGGGTGTGGGTAACCTCTTTAGGTCGGAGTTTTACTTATAGCAACTTTGTAGGGCTAGATTTATAGATAGATGCTGCATAAATTTAGATTTATCATGCAATGTCTTATTTTCTCCATCTATTGTGATTGATAGTTTTGCTGTGTATAGTAGTTTGGGCAGGTATCTGTGGTCTCTTAGAGTCTATAGAACATTTGTGCAGGACCTTCTGGCTATTTTAGAGTCTCCATTGAGCAGTCAGGTGTCATTCTAATATGTCTGCCTTTATATGTTACCTGGTCTTTTCCCTTGCAGTATTTTAATATTCCTTCTTTGTTGTCTACATTTAGTGTTTTAATTATTACGTGCCAAAGGGAATTTCTTTTCTGGTCCAGTGTATTTGTGTTCTGTATGCTTGTACCTTGATAGGCATCTCCTTCTTGAGGTTAGTGAAATTTCCATCCATGATTGTGACGAAAATATGTTCCTAGATATTGGAATGTGACACTTAAGAATGGGGATGGACTAAGTGGACAGCAGGGGGATCCCACAGGAGGGATGAAAGCAGGGTATGCCACCAGGTTCTGCTTAATTCCCTGGGAATGGTGGCAGAGAATGCATAGAGGCCTGTGTAGAGATTCCCAGGTGATCTGATACAGAGCTGGGGATAAGACTCTGGGGCATGCAATTTGGAGGCTTGGAGGGAAAGGTGAAGATTTACAGATAATCCATCTTCTCGGGACAGAGTGCCCCCCCACCAGTTTTTAAAGTATTCAAGTATCCCATTTATTAATTATTTGTCTTTTCTTTTTGTAGTTCAGATGCACAGAAAAGGACGTATTTAGAATGCTTAGATTGCTTGTATCTAAAGGATTCTCATATTCAGACAGATGCTTCATCATTTATACAGTTTTATGAGAGTTAGAAAACTTGTAATTCCAGAAATATTGAGAGTTCAAAGCCAGTCTGGGCTATATCCTGAGACCCTGTCTCAAAAACAAAGTAGCAAAAGAAAATTAGGGTATCAAATAATTTTAGAAAAGAGGTTTTCCCCTAGATTTCCAACATGTTTTCATAGAACAGTGATTCTCAACTTCCCTAATGCCATGAAATTTTAATACAGTTCCTCATTATGGTACCTCTAACCATAAAATTATTTTGGTGCTACTATTGTGAATCATAATGTAAATATCTAATATGCACGATATTTGATATATGACCCCCTGAAGATGTCAAGACCCACAGGTTGAGAACCATTGTCATGGAATATTTCATTTCCATAAGCCTATACCAGCTCTATGTGACTTTTACTAATTCCTTCTATGAGATTATAAAGAAAGATATTTTTGTGCTTTTATTGAATATTTTTTGTTCTTTTTACCTGTGGTAGCTTCAGAGAGGGAACCTCAGTTGAGAAAATACCCACATCAGGTAGGCAGGTAGGTCTATGAGCAGACCTGTGTGGTGCATTTTCTTGACTGATGATTTATGTGGGTAGGCTCATCCCATAGGTGATGATGTCACCCCTAGTTGTTATAAGAAAGTATCAGACTGAGCAAACCTTGAGGAGCAAGCCAAAAAAAAAAAAAAAAAGCATTCCTCCATGGCATCTCTTGTCAGTTGTTGCCTCCAGGTTCCTGCCCTACTTGAGTTCCTGCTCTGACTTCAAGCAGGGCAGTAGCAGTTGTAAGATGAAATAAACCCTTCCTTCTCCGAGTTGCTTTTGGTCATGGTGTTTTATCAACAGCAATAGAACCCATAATTTAGATATTACCTTTTTGTGATAAGAAATTTTTAAATTCTAAATTTAAATATGATTCCTCAGTAATCAGAAAATTATGTTAAGACAGGCACATTCTGAAATGACCTGGAGTGTCCTATCAGGCTCACATTGACTTCTAAGGTATTGTATTCAACTCCTAAAACTAACCAAATACTAAAATGTAGGTTTAACTTAATCTGTTATCTGATACTCCTTTCAGAGCTCAAGTAATGATACTGAGAACCATGAGAGAAGCACTCTAATCAGCTGGTCCATAGTGCAACTTCCAGACATCTAGGGGTGTGAAATGTGGCATGAGAATTGGGCATGGGTTTATTTTTGAGTAACAAGATCTTGAGTCATAAAATCTTGTCACCATTAAGAGGAATAAATATATTTCTGTCATGGGTTGTATATGTCTATTTTTAGACAGTTTTCCATTACCTTAATGTATTTCAGTTTAGTAATGAGTTTTTAAATATTCTTGCAGATATTTTGAACAGATGTAGTCCTGGCTCATCTTCAAAGGGACTAAAGCATGACTCACTCAATCCAGGTACAGTATCTATACTATCTTAATACTATATATTTGGTTATTTAACTTTTTATTCATGTGTATGTATTTGTCCCTTTATGAGTTTTTTGTGCACCATGTGTGTACAGGTGCTCATGAAGGGCAGAAGAGGACATTGAATCGCCTAAAACTGGAATTAATACATGGTTTTTAAACACCTGATGTAGGTGCTAAGAACTGAACATGGTCCACTATAAAAGCAGTGGATTTGCTTATTGGCTAATCCCTTACTATTTTAATTTTAAACTCAGCTATTTGACACAAATGTATACCAATAACATTCATTATAATTTTTGTTTTATATGTATATATATAGCTATTTCTAATATATTCAAACCTACAAGTCGACAGTACAGAAATCCATCACTTAATCCAGTGGCTGCTTTGCCAAGATTTCATCCTGAATCCAAATCTTCAGAGAGTTCTGATTCTCAGACTGTTTCTAAACCTGTAAGTACTTTTCAACTTCACAGTTAATTGAAGAGCACATTAAATAGTATATATCCAGCTACAATTAAGAATGGTCATAGCTAACTGCCATAATCACTCAAAGAAAATGTCATTATTTTTAGGTTTTCTTATTTGTTTGTTTTTCCCAGACAGGGTCTCACTATGTAGTTCTGGCTGTCCTGGAAATCACTATGTAGACCAGGCTGACCTCTAACTCAGAGATAGCTACCATACTCAGCTTAATTTTAAAACTAAAACCATTTTATTGTGTTAAAAAGAACATTATTGCTGGGCATTGGTGGTGCACACATTTAGTCCCAGCACTAGGGAGGCAAAGGCAGGTGGATCACTGTGAGTTTGAGACCAGCCTGGTCTACAAGAGCTAGTTCCAGGACAGCCTCCAAAGCCACAGAGAAACCCTGTCTGCAAAAACAAAAAGAAGAAGACTATTATGCTAGCACAATTATAGCAACAAAGTGAATATATTGTGATTTTTATATACAACTTTTCCTGATATATCTAAATCAACACTACAAATCCAATGGCTACCTTACCTAGAATTTTTTGTGCCAAAGTCTTGCCTCTTCACCTTTGGCCCTTCCCAAACCAGTAACCTATATTGTACTCCTAATATTTGACAGAGGCCAAAAAAGCACACTGGAGAAAAGACAGCATCTTCAACCAATGGTTCTGGAAAACTGGGTATCCACATGTAGATGATGGCATTTAGACTCATGTCTATCATCATGCACAAAAATTAACTCAAAGTGGATCAATGACCTCATTTTGCAACATGAATCATGGAAACTGCCAGAAGAGAACACAGGCAGTACCCAATGTGATACAGAAAGGACTTTCTGAATTGACAATTGGGACCTCCTAAAACTAAAAAGCTTCTTTACAGTTAAAGAAACAATCAAGTAAAGAGGAAACACCAAAAATCAACTTTTTAAGAGAGTAAACTTAGGTTTTCTTAATTGGGATGATTATTCCCAAATCATGGCTGTTTATTCTCAAACCATTTGTTTAGTTTTTAAACATTTTTAGCTAGCGTGATTGTTAACATGCTTGCAGTCCTAGTGCTTGGGAAGCTAGGGGCAAAAGGAATTTGAGTTTGAGACAAGTTTCCTCATAGTAAGTTCCAGACTAGACTGGACTGCATAATGTGACTGTGTCTCGTAAAATAACCTCCCAGTAGTACTTTTAATAGAAGAAATGGCAGTAATGCTTAATATTTGAAGGGAAGCTGTTACTATGTGCAAATGTAAGTCTTACATAATTAGCACATACATCTCTATGAGGGAGACTATTATACCTAATTTATGGTCGAGGAGACTTGAGTTCAGAGACCCTAAATGATTCTTCAAAGGCCAGCTAATAACTAATAGACATGGGATTTCAAACCAAATTAAACCAGAGGTTTATATACATTTCTGACCATACATTTAAATAGATACTTATAAAAAAGGCATGAGTCACCACTGCCTGACTGATTTAGGTAATTTCAATAGCCATCTCCATAATTCTTATGTCTGTATGCAAGAATGTACACCATGTTAGGTGTTTTGTACCTACAAAAGCTGAAAAAGGTGACAGATCCTCTGAAACTTGAGTTGTATTCAGTTATAAGCCTCCATGTGGGTTCTAAGAACTGAGCCCAGGTACCTTACGAGAGCAGCAAGTCCTCTTATCTATTGAGGTATCATCCAGTCTCTTGTCTCTTTAACTTCCTAAAAAACTGATGAGAAAATTTAGTAACAAGGCCAGTCATGGTGGCATATGGCTGTTACTAACACTCAGGAGACTGAAGAAGGAGGATAAAGAGACCAGTCTGTTCTACATAGTCAGTCCCAGGTTATGCAAGGTCCTATTGAAGAACCCTGTTTCATTTCCTTTCCCTCAATTAAAAGAATATTTAGTAAGAAAATAAAATTCTTACAATTTAATCATCTCCCAACTTTAAACCATATGACAAGCATACAAAATCTTTGTATTCCTATTGTGAGAGTTATACATATGAAAAGGATTAAAAATAAGGAAATACATTTTATATTTTCATTTTTATTTTCTGTGGGTAGCATAGTCTGTCATTCAGGGCCATATTTACATAGATTTGACACCTATTCCTCATTTTCACTGAATTTTGTATTGAAAATATATTTCTTTGTCATTCGTTGTATATTCCTCAAAAGTATGACAATGCTTAACTCATTTAACTATTCATCTGTTGTTAAATACACAGGTTTTCATATTTTTCTATTATAAATAATCTCTTAACAGTTTCATTTCCTTAATATAAACTCTTAGAAGTGGAATGATATGGAATTTTGAAAGTCTTTAGTAGATACTGCTAAAATGTTCTTGCAGAGAAGTTATACCAAAAATGAAACCTTGCCAGGGTTGTCACCAGTGTTTTTTTTTTTTACATTTTATTTACAACAATTTTAATTTTCCAGAATAATCACAAAAATAATGAAGAATGCCAATATGCTTTTGTGTTTTCTAATGTGTTTGTAGCACTAGCATACAGTTTGGTTTACTTTCTAATAGTTAACAAACAAAATAACTTTTAATGTTTTACAGAGTTTTTCAAAGACTTCATCACAAAATGATCCAGGTGCGTCTTCTTTCTTACAGTTAGACTCAACTAACAATACACCATTCTCAAACATACAGAAAAAGCGTACGGAAGGTTTGATTTAGTATTATTTAATTTTGTTAATATTCATATGGAATCTCTGTGCGAGGGCCTGAAGATGGCTCAGCAGGTAAAGGTGCTTACTGCCAAACTGATAACCTAATTTGGATCCCTGGAACCCACATAGTAAAAGTAGAGAATCATCTCCATGCCATACACAGATGCACATTAAATAAACAAATTAATAAAGATTTAAAAGGCCAACAAGATAGCTCAACAAATAAAGGCAATTTTCACCAAGCCCAATGATCAGAGTATGCTCTTTGAACCCACGCTATAGGAGGAGAGAACTGACCCTGGCAGGTTGTCCTCTAACCTCCACAAGTACAACCACATATACACACTCATATTTTTAAAATTCTCTTCTGAAATTGATGCCTTCATGTTACTTTTTTGCATATAAGATGTAAATAGAGCTAATCACCCTGAATGCTTTTCTTGCGGAAGCTTGTATTATTTAATAATAGACTATTTTAGACTAATTTCTTTCTTTCTGTTAGTTTTGCTAGTGTGTGATAGTTGAGATAATTCTCTTTTTCTTTCTTTCCTTTTTTTTGAGACAAGGTTTGTGTAATCCTGGCTGTTCTGGAACTCACTTTGTAGACCAGACTGACCTCATACTAAGAGATCCACCTGCCTCTGCTTCCTGAGTGCTGGGATTAAAGACTTTACCACCATATCTAGCTGAGCTTATTCTCATTTAGAACTACCTGTGAGCTATGAAATCTTAATATAATTTCTGTGAGCCAGAGAAGTCACCTGATGACTTAAATACTCTATAACAATGTATTTATTATTTGGAGCCCATTAATATATAAAATTGCACAGCTTTATTTCCTAGTAAACTTTCTATAATAAATGTGGCACACAAATATGTGATAGTAGGGTGTTATTATAAAATAACAAGACTAAAGAGAATGATTTTGCACACGAGCAGTTCCTAGTACATATCCATTGAAGAAATGGAAATTGGACAATTGAAAGAAAATTTCTTTAAAAAAGTTTTTTTAACCATAACAAAAGTCTTTGTGGATTAAAGTAAATTAGTATGATAGTGGAATATAAATTAATTATAATGGAATAAAATAGATTCTCTAGTGTAGTATGTGCCACCACTGCAGGTTCACCCACAAAGCAAGATGCCACTACACTCTAGTAGCTAATTTGATACACTTTACTAGAGAGGAACATAATTATCATTTGAATTTTCATTTACTAATTAGTATATTTCATTTATCAAACCAAAGAGAAAGTTTTATAGTGATTTGAATGTTAAAATATTTTCTCGTTTTGCTAAATATTTCGGTTGATATTAACCTATATCCAGCTAGCAAAATAACCAAGAACAAAAATGGGTAGGGAAATAAAATAGTTGTCTTTAATTTGATTTTACCAAGCACATGGTCTCATTCCTAAAATAAGTCTCAAGTTGTGAAGGTTCTTGAAGTTAAATACAGTAACTCCTACTCATTATTTAAACATTTTCCACTGAGTGTGGTGGCACATGCATGAAATTTTACCACTTGGGAAGTAGAGCCAGGGTGATCAGGATTTTGAGGTTAGTCTTGGCTGCACAGGATGCTCAAGGTCACCATGGGCTACATGAGACCCTGTCCCAACAAAAGATTTTTTGTTGGTTTGTTTTTTAGACAAGGTTTCTCTGCAGCATTAAAGGCTGTCCTGGAACTTGCTCAGTAAACCAGACTGGCCTCGAACTCACAGAGATTCCCCATGTCTCTGCCTCTCAAGTAACTAAAGGTTTTTAAAATGTAGAGAAGAGAGTTTTGTGCTGAATAGTAAACACTGTTAAAGTTGGAATAAAGGATTCAGGTTTAAACCTCTGTTCTACAGATTTTTCTAGGCTTTATCAAGTCACCTAACTTCTTACATTTTACTTTTCTTACATTGTTAAAATATCATTTTATGTTTCTCACAAAATGTATTCCTTCTCTAGAACTAATAGGAGCCATTTGGAGATAATGTTACTCATCTTAGGATTTTATTGAGTTTGCAAAAGTAAGAAAAGTAAAAGCTGTTTATTATAAATTTTGAATGATTTATTAACATAATAATAATTATAAATCTGTGATATGTTTGAAACCACATCTTCTCTAGGATGACCTTGGAAGGTTCTTAGAGAAAAATAGATTTGAGCTTGAATTTAAAGAAGGGAAATAGAGGTTTGTTTTGTTTTGTTTTTGTTTTTTTGTTTTTCCAACACAGGGTTTCTCTGTAGCTTTTGGAGCCTGTCCTGGAATTCACTCTGTAGACCAGGTGTCCTCGAACTCACAGAGGTCCATCTGCCTCTGCCTCCTGAGTGTTGGGGTTAAAGGCATGTACCAGAACCACCGAGTGAAAAATAGAATTTTTGAGAATATCAGATTTTTGTTTTTTAGCCAAGCATGGAGGTGCATGCCTTTATTCCCAGCAGAGATATACAGATTTCTGTGAATTCAAGGTCAGTGTGGTTTACATAGCAAAGTCCAAGACAGCCAGAGCTACAAAGTGAGACTTCATTTCAAAAATTAATAATTTTGAAAGACTCTTTTTCATCAATTTATTCATTGACAATATAACACATGTATGCAATACATTCTGGCTACACTCATTCCCCCCACCTCATACCTGTCCCGCTTCCACCAACCCCGTAGTCCTCTAACCAAGTCCCCATCCCACTTTCTGTCTTTTTTGTTTTATTTTTCCTTTGCTGTGTAACCAACACACTGGATTTAACTATGACTACCTGCTCATTTTTATTTGTGTAAATAGGAAGACTTGAAAGTAGTGAATAGCAAAGACCAAAGCAATAAAAATTAATGCTTGAATGATCAATATTTAAAACTATCTTAGAGTAGTTTAATTTAGATATCCCTGTGCTTCAAGTCATATATTAGGAAGCTGGTGAGATGGCTCAGCAGTTAAGGGTACTTGCTACTCTTCTGAAGAACCTGAGCTTGGTTCCCTGCACCCATGTTATGTCAAGTTGCTCCCAAATACCTGGAGCTACAGCTCTAGGATGTCTGACACGTTTTGAGCTCTACAGGCATGTATGCAACATACATTCACAGAAATGTACAAACACCAGCTCTGGGACATCTGACCCCTTCTGGGCTCTACAGACTTGCATGTAACATACAGTCACAGAGATGCACAAACATACATGTACATAAATATAATAAAAATAAATCCTTAAAAGTTTATTAAAATGGTCAATTTTTATTACCTAGTGTATAATGTTAACCTAGTGCAGAATGTCAAAATTTATTGATTATTCAAGTGACACAACACAAGTATCTTAAAAAATAAAAGGTAACAATACCAAAGTCAGTCTCAAGTACTGACAGTAATCTTTCAATAACGATAGCCTCTAATGATAGGAAAAAGAATTTTGTCATCATAAAGAATGAAGCATCATAAATATTCCAAAAATATGTCTACTGCTTCTCCTGTGAATGTACACTTGAGAGCATTAAACTTTGTGGTTTTAGAGCCTTTGTCACAAAGTGCAATTTATATTGAATTAGTTTATAAATATTTTTTGTCTGGATCTGTGCCTGTTTCTCAAACAGATGCCATGGATTATCTCATCCTTTGTATGTTAAGATGATGGTTTTCAAACACAGCTATTTCTTCCAAGGAAATCTATTCTAATTGCAAAAGTAAGATAAGACGTAAAAGGAAAGGCTCTGTCTGAAACACCCATTGTGTTTAATTAACTTGGGATAGTAGTTGGATGGTCATTGTAGAAATTCTAAATTTTTTTCATACGAATGGCTGAAGCGTTTTGTTTCCACTTCCTACATAAGGAACAACCAAATTATTTAAACAACTTGTCAGATTATTAGTTGGGAAAAGATCAAATTCAACTTTCATTGGATAGCTCAAAATTTTAAAAACACCTTTAAAGAACTCTCCTGAATTTCAGAATAAGTATTTTTTGCGTTTGAATGTATTTAATCACTAAAAGATAAATTCATTTGTAAGAAGTTGGCTAAGAGAAAGCACTCTGCTTTTATTTTTTTTCCTCTTTCTTTTTTGTTATATTATTGTTGTTATTGTTGCTTTGGGTTTTGTGGGATTTATATTTTTTGTTTTTACTCAGCCTGCCTCTTTTAATGGATAGCTTTATTTGAAAGTATCTTTATAGTTTTCGTACATAAAGTTTCGTTTGTGAATCTGAAATATATGTGATCCATAGAAGCTGCTTCTTTGTATAGTTCCTGCTTTTTTATTATATTTTTTTCAGTTAAGTTAGGTCCAAGGAGTTTTTAATGAATTTTAAATCTAAGGCCATTTTATAGCAAGTTACATAAGTAATATTCGATAATAAAGCATTTTAAATATCTTCCCTACTGTTCAAATCTTTATAGGTATCCATCAAACTTCATTAGGATTAAAACATCCTTCCACTTCCCAAGTAAACAGTGTTAATCCAAAAAAGCCAAAGACCACTGAAAGTGTTTCTGAAACAAGTCCTTCCTCTTCATCATCTTTAATTAAGTCTCCTTCCAAGGCTTTCTCCCAGGTTGTAGTATCAAGTAAGTATGAAATATCACTAAGAAAAATGTATTAGTTAGAAACAAATTTTAATAATTGTGATGAATTTTTAAAGATGTTTAAGTTTTTAGAAGATTGATTTTTACTCATAAAAGTCCTCAATTTATTTTAGATGAAAATACCTCATCAAATCAGTCTAAAACTGGAGCACCTTCACTAACATCTTGTCCAAAGTGCAATGTTAAGTTCAGTTTTTTGGATCCTTTGAAATGCCACATGAAGGTAAAATAGTTTCAAATTTTGAGTTTTGAAAATGTTTACAAATCCATGAAATATTAAGAATAATAGAGAGTAAATATTTGTTTGTCTAGATATAAATAGTTAAGTTTTTATTGTCATTTTCATAAGAATAAAAATAATTTTCATAGTGATTATATAAAATTTAAATTTTTCCCAATCATGAAATTATAAAATTTAAGTTCATCATATATACACTATAGCCATGTGGTCATGCATACTCCATAGTATGTGTGCACTGCATTACAATTTTAATTGAAAATTAATAAACTAATATTTTATTGGCTAAATCATACCATTCTTTATACTTATTATAAAGTAGGCATTTTGTTAATCTTAAATATAACTTTAAATTTCCTTATATTTTACTTGTTTCCATGTTCTCATATTCATTTAATATTTCTTGATGTAAATCTTAGTTTTATGTCTTTAATTTTTCACAATTTCCTCATGGAGCATTTCTTATAAAATGTTAGTTTTAACTCAATCCAGAATAGGATATATAGACTTATAAATAATTATAGCTTTATTCACTTTATAGCTCCTGAACTTAGGTTTTATATAAATTTGAAGCTACTAAAAATGTATGGGATTTCTACTTAAAATATGTTACTAGATAATATAGCATTCTTTTGAATCTTTGTAAAGATAGTCGGTCTTCTCTTTCCCTGCCCTGTGTAAATGGCAGTGAGGAAGGAGGCAAGAAAAGCAGTAAGATCACTAAGATAGATGATATATCGAAAAGAAGGATAGAGATAACACAGAGACACATCTTAGGAAAAGATTCTTCTCACTGTTCCAAAGACAGAGTTTTATTAAATCCCACATCTTAGAGAAAAGTAGAGAACTAAGAATGAGTTCTCAAAATTTCAAAGACAATTATCTGTTCTAGGAGCAAAACTGATATTGTGTTAGTCCATCTACCTCCCTGAGCATGTGAGAATAGTCCATCCAGTTTCACATCATCAGTACTTTCTTTGATATTTGACAGTTCTATTTTGTATTCTCTTTAGGATATAATTCTCTATCTCTTATAACTTCACTGGCGTTTTACATAAAGTATCCTTTTGCTTTGTTTAATACATTTTGGCCTAACTTCCATTTTAATTTATTTATCTAATCATTTACTTATTCCTTATCCTTTATGTGTAAATGTGTGTATATGTCTGTACACGTTTGTGTGTTTGAGTGTGTACTTCCCAATGTACATGTGTGGAGGTCAGAGGACACAACCTCAGGTGTTTGTCTCAGACAGGGTGGAAAGCAAGAACTAAGTCTCTTGGTTTGGTAGTAGTTGTGTATGCCAAATTCTATCTCCGCCTCCCGTCTCTCTATAGTAACATGAGGGTTGTAGACATGTGTTACCGTGGCCTTTCTGGGTTCTAGGGATCCAAAATCAGGTTATCACCCATGTACAGAAAATTCTTTATCCCCTGAAGCATTTCCCCAGCCCTCATAATCCTTATTTTCATGTTTCCATGTGCTTGCTAGATTCCTTTTTGAGACAGGGTCTTTATGGAGCCCTGGCTGTTCTGGAACTTGTTATGTAGACCATACTAGCCTTGAACTCATAGAGATTCACTTGCCTCTAGCTCCCAAATGCCAAGATTAAAGGTTTGTGCCACCTCACCCAGCTACTTGCTATATTCTTACTTTATCATTTTATTTTCAATATATGCAAAGCCCTTTATTGTTTAGGTTTTTAATTTTTGCCTGTATTTATTTTTCTTTCTAACCATATGTGAAAATTCCTTTTCTTTCAGGAGTTTAGTTAAACCTATCTGCAGTCATTAATGTAAAAGATTTACCTTTTTCAGCTTTGGTGCTGGAGGGAAGGACTTGATCCTGCCTCAACTTGATATGCCAGGCTTAGTTGAGATTCCCCATGAGAGACCTTACCCTCTCTAAGGAGTGGATGGGTAATAGGGGGAGGTGGGCGAGAGTGGGAGGCCAGAGAGGGCGGGGGAAACGGGGGTTGGTATGTAAATCAATGAAAAAAAGATTTAACTGGTAGTATAGGTATGTGGGCATAAGTGAAACCATAAGTATACACCACTTTAAGAAACTTCCACCTGTCTGTTTTCATTTTCTATGTTAACATAAACTATATCTTCTCAACAAATTTTCCAACTTCCAATTCACTGTTGTCAGCTATGCATATTAATGATTTACAGTAAATCTTTAGGGCCTGTTTCTCTTGAATAACTAAACCGATATATCCATTGAGTAATACTACCCCATTTGCCACTTCCCCAGATTGTGGCATCAGGATTCTATTCTTTGTACTATTACTTAGATGATTGTAGATTTCTCATCTAAGTGTAATCATGAAATATTTATTTGTCCTGTTACTGACCTATTTCACTTGATATAATATTTGCCAAGTCTATCCATGTTGTTGGAATAGGTAGAATTCCCCTCTTTCTTAAGCCTGAAAATAATATTCCAAACTGTCTATACACCACATTTCCTTTTTCACTTTTGTATTAGTAGTCTTAGATTACTTTCATGTCTTGGCTATGAATAATTCTACAGTGAACTTGAGCTTGTCTTTGAAATCCCAACTTCAATTGTTTTGAATATATATGCAGTGTGATAATTATATTGTTTCTAGGAATAGGAACTTCTGTATTTTTTTCATACTGAGTTTTGCTGGTTTATATTTACACTATTAGTGTAAAAAAAGAATTGGCTTTCTCCACTTATCTTTTCTCTTTTAGATAGAGCCATCCCCTCATTTTGTTTTTGAAGATTACTAATTTTGAGTGCTCCTTTTTGCTTATTTTTCATTTTGTATGCCTTCTTAAAAAGAAATGTCCTTTCAGTACCTTTACCTTTACTTATTTTCCAAATCTTTATTGGAAAATTTAAATACTGAGAATGAATGAAAGACAAAAGGTATCACAGTAAAACTAAAAGTGGAACTCAGTGGAAATAACTGAAAGTGGAAATGGGGGAAAATAGAATACAACAGTTTCAGTTGGATTACTAATCAGAAGAGGAAATAGATGTAGAAAAAAATGGATAGCAATACTAATAGAACATATCAGTATTATTCAGGGTTCTCTGAAGAACAGAACAGATATGTGAAATATATACATACATATAAATTTAATTAAATAATAATGATAAATTTAATGTAAGTATATATTAAAAAGAAATTGTTAAAGTGGCTTCCGACCTGTTTTCTGAATGATTCAACAGGGCCTGTGTCCTGTGGAAAACTCAAGGATACAGTAGTTGTTCAATCTACTACACTGAGTGTCTCAGCAGGCCCAATCTGGTGCTGGAGTCCCAAGTGTAGGGAGCTACTGGTTTTCAGTCCACATTGGAATCCCAAAGAACTGGGTTCTAACACCAGCCAGCAAAGGAATGACTCAGGAACTGGATAGATCTATCAGTGAGAGTGAGGGCAAGCAGACAAAAAGCCAAAAGCTTCTTCTATGTTGTTTTATATGGGCTGCCACCAGAAGCTTTGACCCAGATTTAGGGTGGATTTTCACCTCAAATAATCCAACCAAGAAAAATTCTTCATATGTGTGCTTAGCTGCTTAGGTTTTAGTTAATTCTAGATTTAGTCACATGGACAGGTAAGATTAGCCATCACAGTCAGTGATTTAAACTTCTTTCATAAACGGCCAGATGCTAATCCAATCAACTATGACCTTATATTTTAAATACAGCATAGATACCATTTACTGAGATTTAATTTTATTGTCATTTTCTTCTGATAGGATTTTTTTCTCCTTTCATGCATACGCCCTTTTCTAGTTTCCTACCATCTTTGCCTATTTTAAAGTTTAGGATATTTTTGATGTTGTTTTTGTTTTGCTACTGAATCATAAGAATTCTCACTGTTGATTTCTAACACTTTGAATAAAAAATTTAAATATTCAACAATTATAAGAATTCATTGATTTGCAAATATTTTTTCCTGTTTTATTTTTGTTCTTCGGTTATTTTTTTAAAGATTTATTTTTATGTGTTTGGTTGCTTTGTTTGCATGCATATCTGGGCACCACTTTCGTGCCTGGTGCTCCTGGAGGCTAGTAGAGGCATTGGCTCCCTTGGTATTATAGTTACAAACAGTTGTGACTGTTTGGGTGCTTAGAATTGAATCCCAGGTCCTCTGGAAAAGGAGCCAGTGCTCTTAACTGCTGGAGCCACCTCTCCTGTCTGCTCCAGTTAATCTTAAAGAATCCTCCTAGAGAAATTGTACCACTGGAAATTATATAGGATTATAATTATTTCTTCATTGAGAAAAGACTTAATGTGAGAAAAGTATTCTACATTAGAATCCATTAAATGAGATTTTTATTTGATTTGTGGTAAGCTTCTTCCATGATTTTTTTGGGTTTTTTTTTCCAAGACAGGGTTTCTCTGTATAACAGCTCTAGCTGTCCTGGAACTGTGTAGACCAGGTTGACCTCAAACTCACCGAGATCCACTTGCCTCTGCCTCCGCCTCTGCCTCCCATAGTGCTGGGATTAAAGTTTTGCACCACTATCACCTGGCTTCCCCCATGAAATATTTAAGTGTTATAGATAGAATGCATTGAGATTTGAGGGGTAACTTTCTCTGTGAGGCGCACATTATCTAGTGCCTTATTTTAGGAGATTGACATCAACTGTGCTCAGAAGCCCAGTGCCAACTATGCTTTACTAAAATATTACTATGACATTAGGTAATTAAGCTTCATACATAATAATATATGTGACTTTTAATGTATTGTTTTTGTTCAAAAAACAAATTAATCTTAATCTAAAAAGAAAATTTACAAGGTAATTTAAAGTTTAAATGTTTTCAATTCATTTTTGAAGTTATTTATTTCAATAAAATAATAGTGTTGTTGGAATTTTTGCAGTTTATAAGGAGGGAAGCCATTGTTTTGGTGGATTATCTTTTTTTTTTCCTGAGACAGGGTTTACCTTTGTAGCCTTGGAGCCTGTCCTGGAACTAACTCTTTGTCACTTGAAGTCCAATGCACTATTGATTGCGCCACAGAGCCGTATCTGACTCTTGAAGACCAGGCTGGTCTCAAACTCACAGAGATTCACCTTCCTCTGCCTCACAAATACTAGGACTAAAGGCCTGTGCCACTATCACCTGGCAGTTGATATCTTTCTATACGTATTACTGGCCATAGCTTTATATGATCTGAACCTATTGTAAATATACGTACTTGTTTTTGACAGCTGATTTTTATGAGGTACAAATAAAACATGCTATTTCTCCTCTTTCAGCGTTGCTGCCCAGACATGATAAATAATTTTCTGGAGACTGTTAAGTCAGAATATTCAAGGACTGAAATCAAAACTAACATTGGCTCAGATAAAGAAAAATTGATCATGCTAGTTAGTAATTTTTATTATGGAAGACATGAAGGAGCTATTGAAGAAGAAGTGAAGACTCACACAACTTTTAAATGCTTCAGTTGCTTGAAAGTTCTTAAAAGTAATATTAGGTATGTAAATATGTTTTACTTATTTGAATATTAAGAAATGATCATTTCATCTTGATATTTTAATATAAATACATTTTGTTTTTCTTTGCTGTCATAGGTAAACCACTGTAATTCTTATACTAAAAAAGGCTTTTTGTTATGCTGAAAATTGTACCAGGCTTTTTCTTTAGGGTCACCAACCAGCTCCTAAATCATGACCCGGAGATTTAGTTTTGAATGCTCATCCTAGCTTGGACTCTTCTGGCTAGCTCTTTTTACTTATATTAACCTGTTTCTCTTTATCTACCTTTTGCCTTGAGGCTTTTTACCTTTTCTTTCCATCTGTATATCTCATTTTCATTGTTTCTTGTGTCTGTCTGGCTGGCAGCTACCTGGCTGGCTGACCCCGGGTGTGTCCCTCTCTTTCTCCCTTATTCTCTTCTTTTTCTTCCTCCCTCTTCTATTTATTCTTTATACCCGGCAGCCCTGCCTATCCCTCTCTTGCCTAGCTATGAGCCACTCAGCTTTTTATTAGATCAATCAGGTGTCTTAGGCAGGCAAGGTGAAACAGTAATACATCTTTTCATAATTAAAGAAATGCAGCATAAACAAAAATAACACAACTTTACACAGTTAAAGTAGTATTCTGCAGCATAAACAAATGCAACACATCTTTGCCTAGTTAAAATAATATTCCACAACAGAAAGTTTTTTTTTCTTGTATTTCATATTTTGAAGGTAGCTTAAGAAAAGAGTATTTGCTGTAACATAGGGGAAATGACATATTTTTTCACTTGACTAAGTTACTTTCCTATTGCTGTGATAAAACACTATGACCAAAGCAACTTATACAAGAAGGTATTTAATTTGAGCTTATTATTTCAAAGGATCAAGACCATGATGGTGAAACAAAGACATGGTAGGAAGAACAGAGAACTCCCATCTGTATCCACAAGTAGGGGGCAGAGAGAGATCAAAACACTTGGAATGACTGACCAGAATCTTTTGAAATCTCAAAGCATGCCTCCACTGACACATTCCTTCTAATACTTTCCCAACAGTTCTACCAACTGGAGAAAATGTAGTCAAACATATGAGCCTATCAGGGTCATTCTCATTCCGACCATCACATTCCAATCTGTATTAGGTTTCTCTAAAGGAATATCATTGATAGCATAAATATATATATGGGGGGGATTTGTTAGAGCAGCTTACAGGCTGTGGTTCAAGTAGTTCAACAGAAGCTATCTTTTGATGGAAAGGCCAAGGATTTGGTAGTTGTTCATTCCACAAGACTAGATATCTCAGCAGTCCCCAAGCTGATGTCAAAGTCCCAGGGAAATCCTAAGGAGCTGCTAGTCTTCATTCTTTGTTCTTTATTGGAGTCTAGAAAAAGTAGGTTCTAATATCAGCAAAGGAATGGCTCAAGAATAGGATAGTTGAATTTGCAAGTCAGAGTGAGGGCAAGCAGACAAAGCTTAATCTTCCTCCATATCCTTTTACATAGCTGCCATCAGAAGGTGAGTCTTCTCACCTCAAATGATACAATAAAGAAAAAGCCCTCGTAGATGTTTCTTGCTTCTTGAGTTTTAATTGACCCAGATGTGGTCAAGTTGGTAACCAAGATTATCTATCACATTCCTATATTTATTTTCTTAAATTTCTTTACATAACAAGAACTAGTTTATCTTGCTTAATATCCAACATGCTAGTCTTATTTTTCAATATTAGCTCAAATTTTTATACTAGCTCAAATTTTTTCAGCATATTTACCTCAGGGGAAAAATGATTCATTTTTTTAAAAATTTTTAAAATTATCTTCATTAGAGAAGTTCATGTTGCATACATATCTGCTTTGAATTTTTTTATAATTTTTATAACACATATAAAATTACCAGTGGAGTTCTAAAGGTTTTTTTGAGACAGGGTCTCACTGTATATCCAAACTCACTATGTAAAATAGGCTGGCCATAATAAACTCAGACATGTGCCTGCTTCTGCTTCCTGATTATTGAGGTAAAAGATGTGTGTCACAATACCTGGTTGAAATTCTAAAAAATTTATAAATTTTTGTCTTAAAATTTAAGAACTTACATTTTATTATGAGTTACGTGGCATGTTGAATATTTATCATCATAGGTAATATAGTAACAAAACAAAGTAACAAGACAATTGACTAATATTTTTCATTGCTTTTATAGCCTGGTATTTGTGGTAAGTGACTTTGTTGTCCCAAATATCTTTGTGGGGGGTGATTTTTCTTGATATTTGTTGTTAATACTTGTAAGATTTTTTAGAGAAAAATTTTTGAGACAAGGTCTCTCAGTTTTGTAGCTGACCTAATCTAGAAACTACTGTGTAAACTAGACTGGCCTTAAAATCATATAGATCTGCCTGCTTTAATACTGAGTACTGAGATTAGTGGGAAGGTAGACGCAGGAGGATCAGAATTTCAATGCAGGCATCACTTGTGTAATGAATTCAAGGCCAGCTTGGGCTACATGAGAATTTGTCTAAACAAACAAATAAAGAATGCTTTGGTGGTAGTATGAGTAGGAGATGAATGATCAAAGCTGCTGTGATGGTTGCATCGCTAAACTGATAATATTATCACTGCATTGTAGGATGGTTTTTCTATAGAGACTCATAGTGGTTTATTATAAATACTCAGCCTAATCTTAAAATTGCTTTTGATTTTTCTCTTACCATTTACATTAGCCTCCCTAGTTCTAGGATTACCGGTATGAGCCAACACACCCATCAAAGTATTTCGATTGATTTGGTTATTTTACTTTGAAATTCAGTCTGGTAAAGAGGCTTTAAAATAGGTATGCCCATTTATATCGTAAGCTTTGTCAACAAAAGTTCCTTCTCATAAGAGGCTGAACTAACAATTTGAAACTGAATGAATGGAAGATTTTACAAGGATTAACACTGTTCTTTGTTTTAAGTTTCTGGGAATCTTTTTTTTTTTTTTTTTTTTTTACTTTTATTTCATTTGCATTGGTATTTTACTTGCATGGATATCTGTGTGAAGGTGTCAGATCTTGGAGTTACTGACAGGTGTGAACTGCCATGTGGGTACTGGGAATTGAACCCAGGTCCTGAGGAAGAACAGCCAGTGCTCTTAACCACTGAGACATTTTCCAGCTGTTTTTACAATTTTTGACATTGTGACAAATATCTTAGAGGAACAATTTAAGGAAGAAAGTATTGTTTTGGTTCATGGTTTCAGAAGTTTCAGTCATTAGTTGATGACTGTTGAAAGGCAGAAACATCATGAAGGAAGTGAATAGTGAAAGAGAGTTGTTTGCCTTCTGGTATCCAAGAGGCAAAGGAAGTGCCAGGAACAGGGTACATCATTTTTAAGACCTGCATCCAATGACCCACTTCCCTTAGGTAGGCTCAGCCTCCCAGTAATGCTATTATATTAAGACTCCACCAAAGAATTAATCCATTGATTAGATCAGAGCCTTCAGGATCCAATCTCTTCCCCAAAAGCTATCTGGTGTCTAGGCCCTTATTACATGAGCCTTCAAGGAATGCCTCAGATTCAAACTGTAGCAGGTAGTTGCAGTAACCCAGTATCATTAAATAAAACAAAACATAATTATGGGTAATAACATATTGGTGGGGTTTTTTTTGGTCTTTTGAGACAGGGGTTCTCTGTGTAGCTTTGTAGACTAGGCTGGCCTCAAACTCACTGAAATCTAACTGCTTCTGCTGAGAGTATAGGCGTGCGCCACCACTGCCCTGCAACGTTTTTTATTTTGTGCATTTAAAAGCAATTCAATTAACACCTTGAAAAATGTATAAATTATGCTGCCTTTGATGCTAGATTGCCTCTTCCAAGTATTTTATTTTGAAATATAGAGCAGGGCATAGTGGTGTATGCCTTTAATCCCAGCACTTGGGAAGCAGAGACAGGTAGATCTCAGTTCTAGGACAGCCTGATCTACAAAGCAAGTGCAAGGACAGCCAGGGCAGTTACACAGAGAAGGTTAATATAAATAATATTTCATATATATAGAAAGGAGGCTTGGTATTTTATTTTTACCAACAATAGATATAAATCTGAAGTTATGATAGTTATAGAAAAATAGTGGTATTTAATATTGGACTATTACTGAATTATTTTTAAAGCAGAAATGGGAAAAGAGGTTTAAAGAGCCGCTTAATGAAATTAACCTTTGTTTTAGTTAGGGTCTTAGACTGGCCTCAAACTGGTTGAGTAGTACAGAATAACTTTGACATTATGGTCCTCTGTTTCCACCTCCTAAGTGTTGGGATTAACTACTTTTGTTTGGTGATAGAATTTGTTGTGTTTCCCAGATGAGGTGTAAACTCAACCTCAAATGAATACAGCATTCTCAACTTCTTGGTAGTTAGTTCTACAGACACACGATGCCAAGCAAATTTATTGTCTTTGTTTTTCTATTACCATGACAAAATACCATGACCAAGGCAATTTATAAAAGAAAGCATTTAATCGAGTGGTTGTGGTGCACACCTTTACTCCCAGCACTGGAGAGGCAGAAGTAGGCAGATCTTTGTGAATTCAAGTTCAGCCTGGTCTATAGATGGAGTTCCAGGACAGGCTTCAAAGCTGCAGAGTAACCCTGTATTGAAAAACAAAAACAAAAAACAAACAAACAAAAAAACACTTAATGCACTTAATGCTAACAATTACAGAGGCTAATAGAATCCATGACTATCATGGCACAGGCAGGCATGAAGCAGTAGCTAGCTTACATATTGAGACATCACAAAGCAGAGAGAGAGGCAGTTAGTTAACTTAGACTAGCAAGGGCTTTTGAACCTCAAAGCTGATCCCCAGTGACACACCTCTTCCGACAAAGCCATACCCAATCCTTCCTAAACAGTTCCATGAACTACAAACCTAGAATGGTAATATGTGGGCCTATGGGGACCAATTTCATTCCAACCATATCTAGAAGGTTTTGAGGCTATAGAGTTAATATTTTGAATTGCAGTCATGCAACTACATTTAAAATTTTTAGATTAGATAACTATTTGTGAACCTTTTGTTTTATAAATATGTATTTTTGTATCTGTTTTACTATCATTTATAGGTTCATGAACCACATGAAACACCACTTGGAACATGAGAAACAGAACAGTGAATCCTGGGAAAACCATACTACATGCCAGCACTGCTACCGACAGTATCCCAACCCCTTCCAGCTACAGTGCCATATTGAGAGTACACACACTCCTCATGATTTTACTAGTAAGTGACAGTTTTACCAAATTTGATGATCTGATTATGAGGGAACTTTAAAGACCACCTGTTACTAATACCAATACTACTAGTAGTGATACTGCATTATTTGATGTTATGATTATTCAAAATGAATCTTACTTTCACACGCATGTGAAAAATGGTATTATATGTTTTTCTCTTTCAGCTATTTGCAAAATCTGTGAATTGTCCTTTGAAACTGAGCATATACTTTTACAGCATATGAAGGATACTCATAAACCTGGTGAAATGCCATATATTTGCCAGGTATATACATTTATTATATACTTCAGTGTGTTCGATGTCTGTATGCCATGAAATAGTATTGCTCCTTTGATTTCTGAAACATCCAACTTAAGTAAAATTAGTATACTAAAATTGAAATGCTTCTGTGTTTAGTGAAATTCAACTTTGCTTGAACACATGCATTTTGTGGGTGTAATGGGCTGGATTCAGCCTTCCTGGTCATAGTTCTCTGACTACTGTAATAGACAATTGTCCAACTGGTGAAAGACAAAAATGGGATTATTACATAGGGAAGAATATAGATGTTTGAGGGAAAATAGGAAATATTAGAGAACTTAACAAAATATTTTTTAATGAGTGTTTTTCTAGAGTTTTACGTGACTCCCAGTATTAAGAAAGCAACATAAAAATAAACTGTCTGTGGCTTAGCCTTTAAAATAATGCTGTCTTATATGTACATTAGTGCTTAAGAACTTAAGTCAATGTAAGGGATGATAGATCTGAAAAAAGGAATAAAGTCTAGCTATGGTTTGAAATAGCCCTAGTGCAGGATGTTTTTCTAAAGCAATGATGTATCACTATTAATTTGATGTAAATTGTATTCAAGTTATAAAATTTTATGTTGAACTTAAAATTATTCCTGTTTCTAGGTTTGCCAGTTTCGATCGTCAATATTTTCTGATGTAGAAACTCACTTTAGATTATCTCACGAAAACACTAAGAACTTGCTATGTCCATTTTGTCTGAAAGTTAGTAGAATGGCAACCCCTTATATGAATCATTACATGAAACATCAGGTGAGATTTGGACTTTATTTCTTCATACTGTTTTATTGAAAAGATATATATAGTAAGAACATTAATTAAATTTATTCCAAGGAAACAAAATTATTCCAAACGACATGTTTGTCAGTTATGCTGATTTATGAAATAGTCACTTCTTTATTTTCCTTGCTTTTAGTTAATACTGAGGTCCATAACAAATGAAGTATCTGAAAGATATCCTTAGAAATAGGAACTACAGAAGAGAGGGAAGGGGGAGTAAATGAGAGGAATGTATAAACTGCACATTTCAGCATCTAAGATTCATAGTCATTGTATCTTGTATGTAATTTTAAAGCGCAAAGGAAAGGATTTGAAGTAAAAGGACTAAAATTAAAGACTCATAACCTTGTGGTTTTTTTTTTAATCTTTCCACTTGCTAGTCCATTTTGTGAACACTTTTGTTTGTTTGTTTTGTTTTGTTTTTGGAGTCAGGGTTTCAGGGTTTCTCTGTTTCACAGCACTGGCTGTCCTGGAACTAGCTCTGTAGACAAGGCTGGCCTTAAACTCACAGAGATCCACTTGCCTCTGCCCTGGAGTACTGGGATTAAAGGTGTGCCCCATTGCCACCTGGCCAGTGTGACTCTTATTACCAGCATGTAAACTGAATCAGGGAACTGTACTTAGGTTGTAACTTGCTTCCTACGTGACTTTTGCCAGTTCCACTATATCAGTTCTTGCAGCTTTCTCTGCAGTTCTGGTTTTATATTCACCTATTCTGGTTTTTTTTTTTTTTTTTTATTAAATCATTAGCCTGGACTTTGGCTCAAAACTTTGATGAAACTGTGGTTCTATTATATGCTTGAAAGAGCAACAAACAGTATCTTTGGCCAAAACAAGTTGATGATTTATTGACCATGTATTACTAAACTTTTACTTCCTCAGCACCACCCCTTAACATGACTTTGGTTCCGCTCATTAGATAATCATGAAATTAACTTCTTGTTAACTGGGAAAACAACCTTTCACCCTTAAAAAATTCTGACAAATCAATGTCTACCTGCCTTCCTTTTCTTTCCCCTTTCTTCCCTCCATCCCTCCATCCATTCATTCACCCTTTCCCTTCTTTCTCCCTCCCTTCCTCCCCCCTCTTCTCGGTTCCTCTCTCTAATTCTCTGTAGTAACTCACTGTATAGCCCTGACTGGCCTGGAACTCTATATAGACCACACTGGTCTCAAATTCATAGAAAACCACGTGCTTCTGCCTCCCAAATACTAGGAAATAAAGATATGCTCCACCACACCCCTTAACAAAATCTAGTAAAGAATTTCCCTAAAACAATTCTCTTACAAATGCTCCCTGATAAAAGAAATGACTGGATTTTTTAAAATTCAGAATTTAATTGTGTGTGTGTGAGAGAGAGAGAGAGAGGGAGAGAGAGGGGGGGGGGAGAGAGAGAGACAGAGAGACAGAGAGACAGAGAGAGACAGAGACTCTCTGTATGTAGTCCTGGCATTTACTATATAAATTCCGGGCCTTGAATGCACAGAGATCCTTCTGCTTCTGTCTCCTCAATGTTGAGATTAAAGACATGTGCCACCATGACTAGCCTACATTTTTTGCTTATGTTTAAAAACCTATTTTTCATTTTATTAAACTCAGTCACATAAATTTATTTATATAACCTACTCAGTCCATATAATGTTACATGTATGTATATGATCTAAGGACTGACCATGTGGTATTGGATAACCACTAAGGGGCCCTTTCATGATACTTTTTATATGGGAGCATGTATTGCTCTGTTTCATTTGGGACATGAAAGAAAAGTTACTGTTATCTAGAGAATATGTAAATTTGGATCACTGACATATGAAAGATTCAGATTACAAGTATTTGTAACATCACTGACTATTTTATAAAATAATAAAACAGACACTTTACATATCAGTCTGAACAATCCTGAAGAACTTTGATCCATCATTTGCCTGCTGTGCACCAGTAATTGCTAGATATTTTGTGTATAGCACCTTGTTTTGATTTTCTGCCATACAAAGAATACTTTTGTGCTTGTGGACATACAGATTTGTAAAAAAAAGACCTTTTCATTTATTTTGCTTTAAATTTATATATAAATATGTATAATGAATGAGAATATATATATATATATACAAATATTGCAATTAACAGTTATAGAAAGAAAACAACTGGCTATAATCAAGTGACTTTTCTAGAGTTTGCTTTTGTATCACCAAAGTAATAATATGTCTGATTGAGAACTTAGTCAAAGGGTTAGCAAACAGTAAATTGGAAATAGTTTTTTCCATGTGCAGGCAATGCAGCTCAATCTCATAGAAGCTAATGATGTGTGTCAATTTAAGTTTAGACCTCCAAAAAATAAAATTACAAAATTACTTCTCAGTTGCACTTCTCATCCTTTTTAAGTAGCAGTTTTCACAATAAATAATGCAAGTATAGAAACTTCTGATGGATAGAACTGCCATTAAGAACTATTTACATTACATAACTTTGTTTAGAGTTTCGTCTTTTGTTTGTATTTGTTGTATTTGGTTGGTTTGTGTGTGTGTGTGTGTTTGAGACAGGGTCTCGCAGTGTAGCCCTGGCTGTCCTGGAACTTCCTACGGAGACCAGCCTGACCCCGAATTATCAGAGATTCACCTGCCACTGCCTTCAGAGGCCCGTAATTAAAACTATACGCCACTACTCCTACTCCTAGGTAGACTTTTTGGTCTTAAAAGTTAATTTTGTTTTACCAACAAATGAAGATAGCAATAAAAAACTTATTTTTTTCTAAGGCTAAAAATAAAATTCAGTTCTTTCTTGTTATCTTGCATGTTTGAATACATCAAATTTGTAATCAAAAATGCTTTTACACCCTAATAGGTGTAGAATTTTTCCCAGTAGATTCTAATTAATATAATTTCATGTTGGGTACTTTACATCATGGCAAATACTTTAGAAATTCAAAGACATGCCTTCTATAAAATGGAATAAAGCATTTTCATAGTCAACATGAAATCCTAGAATTCATCTCCAATACTTCAAAGTCAAATAAACAAATTAATGAATGAAGGGCGCCATATAGCCCAGTGTTAGCATAAGGGCCTGAGTATGATCCCCAGCACCAAAAGAAAGAACATTATGGCATTATTTATGATGGGAGATGGTAAAATTATCTATGATAGGATGTAGCAAAGTAGTCAATTTTTAAAGTTATAAAGATGTAAGTCAAAAAGAAATTTCAGGTCTCAGGGTTTGTGGCTAGTAGTTGTTAGTTTCTCTAGAATGTGGTGGTGCATACCTATAATCATAGCACTTCGGAGACTGAAACAGGAAGATCACAAGTGACCAACAAAGTCTACCACATACAGAACTTTCAAGGGCAGCTGGGGCTGTATAGTGAGATCCTTTCTCATAAAAGAAAATATTTTAATATCATTTCTAATAATTTTTATGGACAGAATAAAGGAATCCATCGTTGCCCAAAATGCAGACTACAATTTTTGACCGCCAAGGAGAAAACCGATCATAAGTTAGAGCATCGTACATTTATAAAGCCAAAAGAACTAGAAGGATTGCCTCCTGGAACAAAAGTGAGTATTAAATATATTGTACTTTAACATTTTGTCTAGTAAACTCCTGGGCTGTTTATGGTGGTGGTGCGTACTTTTAATCCTAGCACACAGTAGGCAGAGGCAGGTGGGTCTCTGAGTTCAAAGATAGCCTGATCTATATTGTGAGTTCCAGCACAGTCAGGGCCATATACTCTGTCTTAAAGAAGAGAGGAAGGGAGGGAGGAAAGGAGGAAAAAACCCTGTCAGGTCTTATCTGTTGAATATAGTATAAAAATTGTCTACTTGTATTAAGAACAAATTTTAAAAAATTTGTGTGTTCCCTATGTGTTAAGAACTAAAGTTAAAGGTTTTTTGTTTCTGGTGTGTGTGTGTGTGTGTGTGTGTGTGTGTGTGTGTGTGTGTGTGTGTGTACACCTGTAGAAGTCAGAGAAGGGCATAAGATACCATGAGTTACACATGATTATGAGCTACCACCCCTACATGGATTCTGGAAACCAAGGGCTTCAAGTGTTCTTAACATCTGAGCCTTCTATCTCCTCAGCCAGGTTTCATTATTCTTATGCTTGAAAAGTAAAACTTTTTGATTGTTGTTTGAGTTGATTGACAGGTGCCTTGTTGAAGTGACATTCCTTTACAGAGTCATTGTAGGCTGAGTCACTAAGTTGTTTTAGTATTCTATAGGCTGTTTTTTTTTTTAATCTATTACATGCTTCTACTGCTAGACTACAAAACATTTGTGACTGGGAGTCACATTTAATTAGACTTTGTGTTCCAAGCATCTATCATAGTGACTTGAATGTCATGGATGTGTTGAAGCTGATGTTACTGAATCTACATACAGAGAAACAGACAGGTTCTTTTCCTGGATAACATTACTGTTTTTAGTGAATAAGCACACATTTGACTATAAATTTAGTTTTCTGTGTTTGCCATATTTTTTTGGCTTTTTTATATAAAGTCTGCTTCTGAATATGTGGTCCAGCAGATGGATGGATAATCCAAAATGAAATTATCCCCAAGCTTTCATGTTTGCCTTTTAGCACATACTTTTGTGAGTATATCTGCTATTAGAATTACCTAAAATAATATAGAGCAATTACCATGAACAGTTAGAGTAAGAAAAGCCTTCCAGGATAACCTCTTGCAACATATTTATCCCATCTCAGGACTAGACATACAGAATATTAATGTGGACATTACAGCCTCTCATATTTTCCATATTATAATACAGTGATAGTAATAATATCAATAACAGCCATGTCCTTTTTTTAGAACTTCTAATTTATCCAGAGATCCAACAAGACAGGAAAAAGATAAAGAGACTTAATTGGAATTTATTCTTTACTTGTAGTCACAGGAAAGGGACCAGAAAAATACATTCTTTAGATACTCATATATTTAATATCTGTGTAAATGTCACCAAATTAAAGCTCTAATATTTCATTAGCAAATAAACATCTAACTAAATTCCATTTAACTGGTAAGACCATTTAATGGGAAACTTGGGCAATGAGTAGAGATACTTGCCACCCAACAATACAAGTCTGATTACCTGATTTCAATTCATAGAACCCATATAAACATAAAAAAGAGAGAATAAATTCCTGAGTTATTTTTTGACATCTACATGTGCACCAAGTATGCACACACACAAAATAAACTTCAAAAAATATAATAAATGGAAATATATCTAATTACACCATATGTTTACTATTTTAATAATGATACTTGACTTTTTTAATTCCAACACTTTGTAATAGCTTATTTAGAATATAACTCATGTATCAGACATTTTTTCATTTAAAGAGCTTAGTTCAGTGGTTTTATTAACATTCAAAATTGTAAAGATATCTTACACAATTTTAGACCATTTGCATTGTCATTAAAAGAAACTACATCTATTAACAGTGACTAGATTTGAGCACTGCTCCATACAAGCTTTAAATCTCTTCCCTATGAATTTTCCCATTTTGAGAATTCCATATAAAGGAAAACATGTAACATATATTCTTTGAGAATTTATTTGCATTTGGTATAATATTTTCCAGGCTCATCTATCTTGTAAGCATGCTTCATTCCTTTCACAACTGAACATATTCCATTGTATGCATATTTTCATTCATCAGTTGGTAGCATTTGATTTAGTGTTTCTGTCTTCTTTGAAGAGATGCCTGCTCGTCTATTTTGTTGTTTGCTTATGCTTTGGATGGCATATTTAAGAAATCATTACCCACCCTGGCAGTGGTGGTGCACACCTTTAGTCCCAGCACTCGGGAGGGAGGCAGAGGCAGGTGGATCTCTGTGAGTTCGAGACCAGCCTGGTCTACAAAAGCTAGTTCCAGAACAGCCTCCAAAGCCACAGAGAAACCCTGTTGAAAACCAAAAAGAGAGAAAGAGAGAAATCATTGCCCACAGGCATGGTGGATTTCTGTGATTAGTCAGCCTGGTCTATATAGTAAGTTCCAGAACAGCCAGTGCTATTTAGAGAGACCCTCTCTATCTCACAAAAAAGTAGAAGTCATTGATTAACCCCCATGGTGTGAGATTTTATTTCCATATTTTCTTCTTAGAATTTTATAATTTAAAACTTGAGATTTAGTTCTTGATATATGTTAATTTTTTATGTTTAGCATTAAGTAAAGTTTCTCATTCATCCTTCTATATGTGTATGTTGGTTTTTGCAGCACTGTTTAAATGTTGATAGAACTGTTGTTTCTTCCTTGAATTATTTTGGCACTCTTGTAAAACAAAGCATTTGGTCATAAATGATAAATGTGAGCACTAGGGCTAGAGAGATGGTTCAGTATCAAAATACTTGTACAAATGGGAAAGCTGAAGTTTTGGATCCCTAGCATACACATAAAAACATTTGGGTAGGCTTGGTGATCCATTTCTAGTCCCAGAATGTGGGAGGAAGAAACGGGGTTCCAGATAGAAGCCAGTTATCTAGACTAGCAAAATCAGCAAGCTTTGTGTTCAAGTAGAAAGCAATTGAAGAAGACACCTGTTATCAAACTGCACATATACACATGTGTGCAACCATACACAAACACACTTACATATATTAGATAACTAAATGTGAGCCCTTCAGGGCAGTGTTTTATTTTGTAAGATTTCTTTATTATGTATACAATACTCTGCCTGCAGTCCAGAAGAGGGCACCAGATCTCATTACAGAAGCTTGTGAGCCACTATATGGTTACTGAGAATTGAACTCGGGACCTCTGACAGCCAATGCTTTTAACCTCTGAGCCATCTCTCCAAGCCACAAGCACAGTTCACTTGGGGATTGGTTTGATTTTTGATTTTTGGTTTGGGTTGGGTGGGTTTTTTGGTTTTTGGTTACTAGTTTTGTTTGGCTGGTTGGTTGGTTTTAGTTTTTTTTTTTTTTTTTAAAACAGGGTTTCTCTGCCTTGGTTGTCCTGGAACTCACTTTGTAGACACGACTGGTCTCAAACTCACAGAGATCCACCTTCCTCTCCCTCCCAAGTGCTGGGATTAAAGACCTGTGCCACCACTGCCCAACCAGGTGCTATTTTTAATGCCACTTTACCGGTCCAAAAATACATCCTGCCTTTGTTTTCATAGGTTACTATTCGAGCTTCACTTGGATCTGCTCAATCAAGATCATCAAGCCCACCGTCTAGTCCTATTCCAAGTACTTCTCTTCAAGTCTCAGCTTCAGAGTCTACAAGTACAACTACTAAAGCCAACTCAAAAGTTCTTGCAAGTAAAAGTAAGATAAGTAAGACTCAGACAGTATCTAAACCCAGTACAAGTAAACCAGGTCCAAGTGCAACTAAATCCAAAGCCAAGCCCTCCTGCAAGCAAAAGAAGCATCGCACCAGGAAAGACAAATTGAGTATAGCTTTGAAGAACTTTAGGTAACTATCTCTATTCATTCCTACTAACTTAACCATGTCACAAAACCTTCGTAAACACTTAAATGACAAATTTTTATTATGACATTTAAGCAGATAATTAAATGGTACTTTATTATAACTACTGAGCAGAATTTGAACTACTGTGTTTATTCTGTGCTTGTAATCTTTTTTTTTTTTTTTTTTTTTTTTTTTGGTTTTTCCAGTCAGGGCTTCTCTGTTTTGCTTTGGAACCTGGCCTGCCCTGGAACTAGCTTTGTAGACCAGGCTGGTCTGGAACTCACAGACATCTGCCTGTGTCTGCCTCCTGAGTGCCGGGATTAGAGTCCTGAGCCACCAATGCCCAGTTCACTACTCTTAAACTTTGTATTTTTACCTAATGGCATTAAATTGCTTAACTTAGCCTTTTTCTTTCTTTCCTTTTTTTTTTTTCTGAGACAGGATTATTTTTGTGTGGCTGTCCTGGAACTCATTTTGTGGACCAAGCTGGCCTCAAACTCACTAAGATCCGCCTGCCTCTGGCTTCCCAATTCAGGGATTAAAACCCTGTGCCATCACCACCCAGTTTAACTAAGCCTTTTCATTCTAGGGAAACATTTACACACGTTAAAACTTTTTACATTTGTATTTAGCTTATTGCTTCAAAGCAAATTTTCAAAATGTAAATACCTATTTGATGTTCTTTTTAAAATTCTTCTGTAATATAATACATCCTGACCAGTTTCCCTTCTCTCCACTCCTCCCACTTCTCTCCCTTCACCTCGCCTCTTCCCCAGACCCACTGCTCCTCCATTTCCCTTCAGAAAACAACAGGCTTCCCAGTGACATCAACCAAACATTGCATAACATGGTGCAATAAGACTAGACACAAGCCCTTACATGAAGGCTGGGTGAGGCAACACTATAGGAGGAAAAGGGTCCCAAGAGCAGACAAAATAGTCACAGAGAGTCCCCACTCACACTGTTAGGAGTCCCACAAAAACCCCAAGCTAAAGAACCACAGCATGTATGCAGGCTGTGTCAATGGTTGCTGCTTCATTTTCTGTGAGCCCCTATGGCCCCTACTTAGTTGATTCTGTGAGCCATGTTCTGCTGTTCTCAAGCCCTTAGGCTCCTATAATCCTTCCTCCCCTCTTCCACAGGGTTCCCTGAGCCACAGCCTAATGTCTGGCTGTGGGTCTCTGCATCTGTTCCCATCAGTTACCAGAGTAAGCCTGTCTAATGATGATTGGGCAAGACTCCAATCTATGAGTATAACAATATCCTCAGGAATCATTTCATTGACTTTTGTATTCATAGTTCATGTTTGGTTTTATCCTAGGTTTCTAAGCCATCCATCTTCTAATTCCTAGCCTTCTAGGCAGTGTTGGGCCTGGACTCCCTCTCATGGCTTTGGCCTCAAGTTAGACCAATTATTGGTTGGCTACTCTCAAAATATTTTACATATGTTAGATTTTTTGCATTCGTTTTTTAGCTTAATTGTTTCAAAGCAAATTTTCAAAAATTAAATAACTGATAATCTTAAATGTCTTTGTTTCAATTAATTGTTAATAAGGGTTTCCTTGTTATTTTGTTGTATGACATATTTTTATTCTTTTTTCTGTCTCCATAAGATGTCACCATGGAATTCACACGTGTATTGAGTGCCATTCCAAAATAAAAGATTTTCCAAGCCACTTTTCTGCAGATATGAATTGTGATTTTTGCAAGTACACCACTAACTGTAACAAAGCCTTTACAAGTCATATGAAGTAAGTTGAACATATACCATGTCAGTCAAAATTACCTTTCAGAGCCAGGGGTATAACTTCCTGGTATACATTGATTGCCTAGCATATATAAAGCCCTAGGTTCAATCCCTAGCACCAAAAAAAAAAAAAAAAAAAACTTGCCATCCAGGTTTAAATTGTAAATGCCTATAATCCCAGCCCTTGAGACAGAGGCAAATGGATCAAGAAAGATAGATAGATGAAGGCCCCAAGGGCTATGGCAATAAGTAATTAAAATAAATATTTTATATATGAGGTAATATGTTATGGTAGCCAGAAACAGGATTTTGTAAGTCAAAAGTATATATGAAGTGCTAGGACTAAAGCTAAAGTACAGGAGGACAGACTGATCAGCAAGGGAAGAAAAAAAGCCAGAGTCATCAAAATATGTGGCCTGATCCTTCAAAGTGACCTACTGTGTACTGTGTATAATAATGTTCAGGAAAAGCTAGTTGTGGTAACAAATGTTTTTAATCCTAGCACTCAGGAGGCAGAGGTAGGCAGTTCTTGTGTGAGTTTGAGCTAGACTGATCTACATAGAGGTCTTTAATTTCAGCTCATGGGGTTTTTTTGTTTGTTTCTTGTTCTTTAAATACCTTTTTTGAGCTGGAAAGATGACTCTTTGATGAAGAGCACTTGTTGCTTGTTCCAGAGGACTAGAGTCCCAGCACCCACATGGTGGTCCACAACTATCTATAACTCCAGCTTAAGGGAATCTGATGGTCTTTTCTGGCCTCCATGGGCACCAGGCATGCAAGTGGTACACAGTCAAACATGTAGCCAAAACACTCATCAAAAATAAGTCTTTATAAAAAAGAATAAGAAGGAAAAGGAAAGAAGTGAAATGAGAAAAAAATAACAGGTGTCAGCAAGAGCAAGTGTTCTGGGGAAAGCCCAGTCGTCATAACACTATGTTGTACAGTTGAAGGGAAAGCTAGTTCGCTTTGGTCTCTTTATAAGGGACACATCCTATGTGTAAGGATTCTGCTTTCATGACCTAATTATTCCCCAAATGGTTTCTTCTAATCCCATCACATTGATTGAGGTAAAGGGAAGTTTAGGGTTTTAATATATTAATTGATGGGTCCTTCCTCAGACCATACCAGGATCAATATAATCTCATTATTTATGCCGTTAACTTCTTTCCAAAATTAAGAAATTAAGCATCGACTTGAAAATATGCCCATAAAAATTAATATGACTTATTCATTAAATCTTGTTTGTCTTTTGTCTATCAGCTGTCATAGTGACCACCCAAGTAAACAGTTTTATATTTTTAAGAAGCATTCAAGAACTCTCAGGTAATTGATCGTTTTCTGTTCTTTGTATTAAAAAGTTGTACTTACATTTTTTAACCTGGTGTTGGTATACCTAATTCAAAAATATAAATGAGTATCACTGAATATGATAAGAATTATGTTTGTTATGTTCTTGGAACAAAGAAAGGAATAGCCTATCGTGTCTAAGCTCTGTTTAAGTGGGGCCAGATACTGAATTGAAACTTTCATGCATTCATATTGTAAAATGAAAGTAAAAGTCTCTTTAGCAGTACTTGATTGGGAGTAAGTTTATTAAAATGTTATAATATTTGAAATTAATATATAGTGTTTGTAAATCTCAGCTTTGTTCTTTTTTAAATGTACTTCATTGTGTGTATATGGACGTGCACTGCCACCACCCACTGAGTTGTTCATTCTTTAGCTATTTGTTTGTTCATCTATCATGTGTAACATAAAGTTATCAGTGATGAAGATGGCTTGTTAACAACTTTCCAGAAGGTACAATTTAAGCTGAGTATTGTAGCACATGCTTTTCATCCCAGTACTTGGGAGGCAGAGCCAGGTGGATCTCTGTATATTCAAGGACAGCCAGTAAGGCACTGTCTCAAACCAATGTACAATTTATGGAGAGGATATAAAGAAGTGAACATAAATAAATACAGTAATATCAGGAAAATTGTCATAAATACAGCGAGAATTACTTTTTTCAGTGGAAACAAAGGTTCTACTTAAAAGAATCAGGAAGAAGAAAACATGAATTGAAGTGTAGAATTAAAAATGAGAAAGTATACATGTACTTCTGAGTCACATTGAATAAATTTGAATGGAGAACAAAGTTCATGTATTAGATCAACATGGCAAAATAAGTCTGAGCTTAGAGACATATTTTTTAAATTAAAAAAACAGTTCTAAGGAATTATTTTACTTTGAAAGATATTGAAAAAGTCAGAACAGATGCTTTGAATAGAATCAAGGGTATGGAAGGAAGATCAGTTTGGAGGAGTATACATGGTGAGTTGTAGCTACATAAACCACAGAGTAGTTAAGGCTGTTATTTAGCAATTGATTGATTGGGCTGGGACAAGAGAGATGGAGAAGTTGTTAAGCACTGTTGCTCTTGCAGTGGATCTAGGTTCAGTTCCTAGCACCTATACATGGTAGCTTACAACCATACATAATTCTAGTTTCAGGGGCATCTTATGTTACAATTTCCATGGGCACCAGGCATGCATGTGGTATGCATACATACATGTAGTCAAAACACTCATGCACAAGCCAGACAGTGATGGTGCACACTTTTAATACCAGCATGCTGGAGGCAGAGGAAGGTGGATTTCTGTGAGTTTGAGGCCAGCCTAGCTACAGAGCGAGTGCCAAGACAGGTTTCAAACCTGCACAGAAACCCTGTCTTGAAAAAAAAAGAATACTCATCCACAAAAAATAAGATGATAAACCTTGATTGTAAAACCCAAAAGAAAGAACAGAGTGGCTAGTCTGATGGCTCAGTGGTTACAAGTACTGGCCACTCTTCTAGAGGACCTGTATTAATTGTCCGGCACCCAAATGGCACTTAAAAATTGTCTGTAACTCCAGTTCCAGGGGATCTGACAACCTTCCACAGACATACATGCAGACAAACCTTCAATGAACATAAAAATAAATTGTTATTTTTTTTTAAAAAAAGAACCCCATTAGTTTAAAAAAAATACATAAAACCTTACAACAAAGCTATGGACTATTGGAAAAAAAAAACAGAAAATGAGTTCTGGAATCAAAGGCTAAGTTTCAAACATGGGGGTAGCCTTAGCTAAGTTACTAAACCTGACCCCATATTCTTTAGAAAAGCGGTCATTATAACATCTATTTTTTAGGGGTTGTTTAGAAGAGATAGGTGTGAAACTCCCAGTTTAGTACAGTGTAAATGATATTTGTAATTATTAGATATTTGAAATGTTGAACCTCAGAAGCAAGGAAATGGCATTATAAGAGAAACCGAGAATAAAGGGTGGTCTGGGGAGTAATACATGATTTTGTTGGTCATGTACACTTTTTATATGTATGACACCTACTCTTAAATATAAAACAGGATGTTAAGATCAGAGCTGTAGAGAAAAAAATCAGCATAAGGTATACTACTGGATTTTAGACTTGTAAATAAATGTAAGGTGTTTTATGTGATGAAACTAGTTGTGGTCGAAGAAGCATCCTGAGTAAATGGTCCCACTAGGGCTAATAGTGAAGCCCTGTCTCAGAGCAAACAAAACACAAGTAAAATATCAAGTATATATATGCTTTATTATTAAACTAGTACTTATATTAAATGACTAAATTTAAGATTTCATCCCTTCTCACTTTATTCACACTTAAATACAATAGATTATATTCTTCATAAACTGTATTGTTTTGTTTGCTGTTGCATCCAAAATGCCTAATAATCTGATGTACAGGGACTTAGTTTTAGTTTGTACAAGAGACTTCATTCTGCTTTTTATAGTATTACAAATGTACACTTCTAACAACACTATAAGGAAGTGACTTTTCTCCATTATCTTTACCAGCATGTGTTATGTTTTGTATATTGATACAAGCCATTCAGACTGGAATGAAATGATACTTCATTGTGATATTTATTTATATTTCTTTGATGACTAATAATTTTGAAATCTTTCAGACCTCTTGACATTTATATTTCTTATTTAGTTCAATTTTGTGTGAAAAGTAATGCTGTGTTTTGTTCAGGTGTAATAATATGAAGACATGCAAGAAATAAGCAAGGTCTTCAACCTATTTTGAATGTGTGTTATCTTCTTGCTTAACAAATAAGCCAAGTCATGGAATCCTGTGATTTATACAAGTTGCTAGTGGATCCAAGACTGCTTTGGGTCTCTGGATGCCAATCTTTTAGCAAAAAAATTGAACATGTGCAGTTTATAAAGCACTGACTCATAGCATAATGTAGCTATGGCTAAGCCAATTTTTTGAATTTTTTCTTTTTATGGTCATTAATCAAATCTAGGGCCTACAACCTAACCCTTTGAGAAACATTTAGATATATAATATTTTTAACAAAACTGGGAAATGACAGTAATAACACATAAAATAGAAATCAAGAGTTATTACATAGAACAATAATTACTGAATTTATGTATGGATTGCCACATATTCCCTGTCTTAAAATCTTCTCTCTTTTCATAGGGGCATCACTCTAGTGTGCCTTAAATGTGACTTCTTAGCTGATACTGCTGGCTTAGACCGTATGGCTAAGCACTTAAATCAACGTAAAACTCACACTTGCCAAGTTGTGATAGAAAATGGTATGTATGTGTGTCTGTTAATTTGAATTTATGATGTATAAACCAGTAGTTTGGATCTGTTACAGTGTGAGCTCTTACAAATTAAATTGATACTCATTCTTTGTGTATTACATTTGTAAACATAAAGCCTTCTCTGATTTCAGTTCCTGAAACAACCTCAACTTCTGAATCCACTTCTGAGTAAGTTTAATTTTCATTCAGCACAATTTACCTTGATAGATTTTAATACTGTTGCAATTTTGAAATTTCATAGAAATGAAAAATATTAAAATGTTTTTGTTTTTGTTTTTGTTTTAAAGCGGCTTGTTGCAATAGATTCCTGCTCTATGGAGCTCGTGCAACCTGGTGCAAGACAAGTTGGAATTTCTTAAGTTCAAAGTTCTGCAGTGTTTGCCTTTACAAATCCAGTTTCCTAAGTTCAAAGCTCTGAAATGTCTTCATGAAGGCAATTAAAACCCACAACACTAGCTCCCATTTTTCAGCTCTTTTCAGCTTTCAGATGGCAGTAGATTCCTATTCCACCTTATCTTTGTGTCAGGTTAACATATCTTAACATGTACTTTTCTTCTCCAATTGGCTCTGGAAAAAGAATTTTAGTTGCTATAGTCTTTTCTTTCTTCCCTTCACATAATTTGTGTTCTTGTCTGCTGTACTTGCCTTGAGAATACTACATATCAAATAGTATAGCTATTCTATTTTTGTCTGTTTTGTCTGCTTCTTAATTTCTTTTAAGTCTTGCTGATCAGATAGCTGGGGTTTTTTTCCTTCATTCTTGGTCTGTCTATTTTTCCTATTTTTCAGATGCAGAAGCAACACAGAAATTTCAAAAAATGTCCAGTGTACTCCTGGACAGTGTCCCCCTTCATTGGACACAACTGATGCCTGTTATGTCTTTTCAAGGAATGTGAATTGTTTGACTGTGAGACCTGTTTCAATTTGTGGCCTTGGGAATTTATCAGTTCTTAGGCAGAGTTCCTTCCTACCTGATTGCCTTTCCGTAAGGCTGTTGCCGATTTTGGTCATCAATGACTTTAAAGACCACCAAATTGAGCACAACTTCCCACTGGGGGGCTTTGGTTATTAAGTTTAGGGTTATGAATTGACTATAGTCATGAAAGCCCATCAAGTAAGTGCTTTAACATCCAAGTTCAAGTTTATCACTTTAGCTGCAGTCTTTTAGTCTTCCTTCAAGCATGAATGCAGTCTGAGGTGTATGAAAAATCTGTGTAGGGAGTGAAGATAAGTAATCTTACTTGCATGTTCTTGGAAAAGCAAACTTTGTGAAGTTCAATCTCCAAAGTAAGTTACTTATGTTGCCATTTAAAGTTTTAGCCAGTATTCCAAGAGTTTTCAGTAGTGCTAGTACTTAAATTCTTGATTTTTGTCATTCACCAAATTTATTGATGTTTACTTTTTACGTCTACTTTCATAATTTTGTTCTGTGTTTGTTAAAATGCCAAGAAAATTTCTTTAAATTTTTCTAAAGATTTCATGCAACTACCTGTTTGTAGTTTCTTTTTCTTCCTTCTTTTTTTGTTTTGTTTTGTTTTTTTGAGTCAGGGTCTCTACTATATAGATGAGGCTGACTTTGGCCTCATAAATTTCTACCTGCCTCAGCCTCCCATGTGCTGGATTTAAAGGCATGTGTGGTACTTGTTCAGCTCATTAGATACTAATACATGCTCTGTCTATCTTGAGACTATCATTAACAACTTAGGGGTCAGGAATTCAAAGACAAAGAACAAAATTCCCCTTACAGATCTTGAAACAAGTTTTAAGTTACATTGCTATTCACGTAGTAGTTGATGTAATTCTTTTACATAAAAATAATATATTCGAAAGTATCAGGACCAAAAAAATGCTCTTGTTTCTTGCCCACATATATATGGAGAGAGTTGTATATTTTTTTATTTTGGTGTTTGTTTATTTTGGTTACATTGAATATAGTTTTTTCTGAACAGTTTTGATGTTACTTATTTTTTTAATAAAAGTTGTACTGTTAAAACACTCTTGGGAATTATTTTATAATACGTTGGTATAAACTTTATAGATTGTATCAAATAACAAGAGGAATTGTTTTCATGTGGAAGCCTGCCTGCTTTTCCTATAGATTGAGATCTTAATCTACAGAATACATCTTATACTGTTTCCTTAAACACACTTAAAAGCTCACTAGTTTTGAACTATTTTACAAGCTAGCAAGAGATGGCTCAGTTGGTAAGAACACTGACAGCTCTTCTAGAAGACACAGGTTCAATTCCAAGCACCCATACGTTAGCTCACAACCATCTGCAACTACTGTGCCAGAGAATCTGATGTCCCATTCTGGCCTTCGAGCACACCAGGCATACATGTGGTACAGAGTTGTACATGAAGGCAAAATACCCATACACATAAAATAAAATTTCTTTTAAAATTTTGATACAGGGTTATCAATTATTTGTTCAATGTTTGTATTTCTTGTTTGTTTGGCTATTTTATAATTTTATTAGCATATTAAATGCATATAACAATGTATTTCTTGATAGAGTCTAGATACTAATTTCATGTTAGATATATAGTTGGCAAAGATGTCTGTCCCCATTCTGTAGGCTATCATTTAACTCTGCTTCCTTTGTTGCTCTACAGCTTTTTATTTTCATACAATCCTTTTGATCAATCCTTACAACCACTTCTTGAGCTGTTATTTTCAGAAAGTCTTTGTTTCTTTACTTTGAAGTACCTAGGACACATTTAGTTTTTATTCTCTGTCCCCCAATTTTGAAATACAAATTTCTCAAGGGCAGTGTTTCAATTATTGATATACCTAAAATAGTGGCAATTGGTAAGTTCTCAATAAATGTTTGCTGAACAAACCAATGAGTTCCCACTATGTGTTGTCAAAATGGAGGGCAAGAATCTTAAGTTTAGTGGTTACCATTATTAGTTTTTGTTTTTCGATAAAGGGTTTCTTTGTATAGCTCTGGCTGTCCTGGCACTTGCTGTGTAGACCTGGCTGGCCTTGAACTCAGAGAGATCCACCTGACTCCTGATTGACCACACCTGTACTTAAAAAAAAATTTACAGCTAGCAAAAGTATTTTCTTAATTGTGGTAAAAGATGGCAAGGTCTCAAGTCCCAATTCAATCATGAGGGTTTGGGGTTTTTGCTGTTGTTGTTGGTTGTTTGTTTTGATTTAATTTAAAGTCAGGTCTATATGAGCATACTTAAAAGCCAGTTCAAGTGATCACTTGTTATGTAGTATAACCTTTGCAGTAATAATCAAGAGTTGAATTCATTAGGTTAATTTTTTATACCTGCTAGCAATATATTTCAAAGTCTTTGGGATTGACTTATTTTGAAGTAGTGATCTTGGTGATACTCTAGACTTTTATTGCTGTACCTAACACAAGGAAATTTTGTCAGTTAATGTCTTTGCGTTCTATTCTTTGCGTTCTATTTTTAAAATTTTGCTTTAGCAGTACTAATGAAACTCCAATTTTTAAGTTTTAAACTCTTAGAACTTTTTTAATTAAAACATTTCAAGCAATCAAAACTAAGCTTGCTTATTGCGTTGGTAGTAAAGAGTTTTAGCTTGACACTCCTTCTTTTACTTCAGGCTATTAAAACTTCTCAGTTCCATATAGCCATCCCATGATACTACAATGTGGCTTTTTCCCCCAATTAAATAAAAAAAAACATAGTTGGTTTACTTACACTTCATTTCCATTATTAGGAAAATAAGTGTGCTAGCATACACCTTTAATCCCACCTCTCAGGAGGCAGACACAGGAGAATCTCTTGAGTTCAAGGCCAGCCTGTTCTGCAGAGCAAGTTCCAGGAAAGCCATCTTTGCCAATTGTATATCTACCATGGAATTAGTATCTAGAAGCTATCAAGAAATAAATTGTTATGTGTAATTAATATATGCTAATAAAACTATAAAATCACCAAACAAACAAGAAGTACAAACACTGAACAGACAGTAACTGAACAGACATTTCTCAAAAGAAATGGAGGGATGGCTCAGCAATTAAGAATATGGGCTTCCCTTTCAGAGGAGTGGAGTTCAGTTCCTGGTACCCAAGAACATCTATAACCATCCACAACTGATCAGATGCCCGCTACTGGCCTCCATGGGCACTGCATGCACATGGTTCATAGACATGGGAAAACACATAAAAGAAAAACTCATGTTAATTTTAAGGAATAGGGCTGTTAGGATTGCTCTGTGAATAAAGGTCATGCTACCATGCCTGATAACCTGAATTTGATTCTTGGAATTCACATAGTGGAAAGAGATTTCTGGCTCCTATAACTTGTCCTATGACCTCTACATGTGCCCTGTCATGCATATACCCACAACAAATAATGTATCCTTTACTTCAGAGATATACAAATGGCTGATAAATACAGAAAAATATATTCAACACCCTTAACCATCAGTAAAATGCACATTTGAACTACATTGAGCTTCCATGTTACTACAATCTATGAATGGCCATCATCATAAGGTTGTGAGGAAAGAACATTTACACACACATCTGGTAGGAATGTAAACCCATCCTCAAAACACTAAAGTAGAAGTGTCATATAACCCAACTGTACCTCTTTGACCTAGATACGCGAAGGATTCTGAGTAATCATACCACAGAACTATTTGTATGTCTATATTTTTTGCAGCACTATTCACAACAATTAAGATATAAATTACCTAGGTGCTCATTAACAAGTGAATGAGGTGGATGAGTAAAGAAAAGGTGGTATATTTGCACAGTGGAGTTTTTGTCAGCCATAAATATTCTGGTGGTAATTGTGTCATTTGCAGGAACACAGTTAAGTCAGTCAGAGTCAGACAATTACCACATTTTTCTTCCTGTCAGGAAAGTAGGTGGTAGTGGTTTGTGAAGGGAGGTGACCATGAAAGGGAGAACCAGACAGGATCATGATGAGGCAGAAAAGAGAAAGAAGCCCCGTTTTCTCATGTGGAACCTAAGATAAATCATATTTTTATGTATATAGGTATTTTGCCTGCAAGTATGTCTGGGCAGCATGTGTATTGTATTCAGGTATCCTTAAAGTATCAGCACCCCTGGAAGTGGAGTTAATAGGTATTGTAAATCACACAGTGTGGGTGCTGGGAACTGACACTGGGTCCTAGGCAAGAGAATCAGGTGTTCTTAATCCTGAACCCACTCTCCTGCCCAGTCATAACTGTCTTTCATATAAAGCGTTTGGGTTTAGTTTTCCTTAAATTTCATGGAACTTATTCTTAACTATACCATGTTCTTGATCTCATACACCTTAGTTCTCTAAAATTGATGCCTTTCTTTATCCTTGCTTGTATTGCTTTTGTATTTGACCACCTGGAAGAATTTCTTTACTGAATGAGCTTAAGGGAGCTGTGGTGTTTGTCTCCTGCTGATTTTAATCATTCGCAGTGAAATATATCTATCTCACTGTTATATATGGTGATGTGTTTAGAGAGCAGTCTTGTTTTAGAGTTCTAGGAGTTGGGCTGGAGAGATGAGGTTAAGAATTGTACGTGTCAGCTAATGTAACTAATAATAATTCTCAGAAAAGACTAGAAACTGCATCAATGAAATATAGCAATAAACCAGCACTGTGGCTATTCATAAATTTTGCTTGTCATCCCCAGGTTTTGCAATACCATGCTGCTGGATGGACTTTGTTTTGTTTTGGGGGATTGGAGGGGAGGGGTTGGTGCAACAAGCTCTCAGTATGTAGCCCTGGATGGCCTAGAATTCACTGTATAGACCAGACTGGGCTTGAACTCACAGAGATCTACCTGCCTCTGCCTTCAAACTACTGTGATTAAAGGTATGTGTCTGAAAATTATAAGGTGAAACTTCCTTGCTGAAAACCACTATAGAATCTTGTCTCACTTGGAAGGAAAGATTGCACTGTTTTAAGAAAATTCTTTTTTGTGGTGCTCAAGACTGAACCCAAGGCCTTACATATGCTAAGCATACTCAAGCCTTTAGTAGCCCAACCAGGCCCCAAACTCTTGATCCTCCAGTCTCAATCTCCCAAGTGTTGGGATTATAGGCATGAGGCACCATGCCTGGGAATCCATTAACCGAAGGATTTTGACTGAGCATAGTGAGCATCTGTAATCTCAGCAAGATGGAGGTTGAAACAGGAGGATAGTCTAAGACTAGCCTAGGATATATTTTGAAACCCTACTCCAGAAATGGGGAAATTTTACATTTATTTTTACTTTATGTGCATTGGTGTTCTATCTGCATGTGTGTCTGTGTGAGGGTGTTTCCTGCATCTGGAGTCACAGAAGTCAGTCTGGAGACAGACAGCCATGTCTCCAAACCCCCCCCCTCAAATTTTTTTATTACCAGGAATTCACATTCAGAAATCTTGGCTACTTACTCAGTGCTTTTAATTTTTGAAAACATGTTTTGTGGATAGTAAATTGGCTTTACTTTGAAATAACTAAGAAGTGTGTCCCTTTCTTGGAAATTAAAGATACTGCCACTCAGTCGTGGGGTTCTTTTACCCTTGGTCTCCATTTTCTCTATATTCCATATGTTTCATCATAATCTCCCTTATTAGAAACATTATATAGTATATTCTAGTAGGAAACTGTTTTATTTAATTTTATTACATATATTTATTTAGTCATTTCTTATGTGTATATATATATATATATATATATGTGTGAATGTGCACATGCAATAGCTCATAAGTGGAAGTCAAAAGACATTTTGGGGAATCAGATCTCCTACCATGTGTGTTCTGGGCATCAGACTCAGATTTAGCTATGGGCTTTGCCTGATGAGCCATCTCCCAACCCTAAAATAAGATATTACTATTTAGCAAATCTTCAGAGCCAAATAAAATAATTGTTAGTAAATAGGTAGGCTATTTAACTAGTTGTCTCTCATTGCTTAGATCACATTTCCTAAAGACAATTTGAAATAATTTTGAAGTTGGCTTATATCTCTTAGTTACCTGTGAGTGCCACTGAATAAAAAGAAATATAAATTCAACACTGAATTGCTTTTAAAACTAAATGGGGAAAGATTGTGTGACCTTCCATTTTCATTCATTTCAATCAAAAGACTTCAGGGTTGGTGTGAGCAAGCAAGCCCGTTAATCCCAGAACTTGGGAGATAGAGGCAAATAGAACTCTATGAGTTTGAGGCCAGCCAGTTCTACATAGAAAGCTCCAGGCCAGCCAAGGCTTCATCGAGAGACTCTGTCCCAAAATAACAGGTATGTATATGTGTGTATGTATACATACATACACACACACACACAAACACACACACACACACATATAATGGTAAATTCAATATATTACATATAAATATCCAAGAATTACATTTCACCAAGTTATCTTTTTTGAACCTTCTAAAATTCCTAAACAAATTATTTCTAACCATATTTTATATATGAGAAAACTAGGCTAACATCTTTCTGGAAGATAACATCATTTTCAGAAAATATTTACATTTGTATGGTAGAAGTACTATTTTCCTTACCTTATTTTAGGAAAATCAGCATTTTCTTTTTACTACTGAAGGTTTTCTTGGTGGTGGTTGGGTTCTTTTTTGAGGGGGAGGAGCAGGGAGATGAGTTTTGGGGTCGCTGGTTGATTTTTGTTTTTTTGTTTGTTTGTTTTGATTTTTGTTGTTTTGCTTTGTTTTTGTGTGTGCTGGAGATGGAACTTAGGGCTTCATGCATGCTAGGCAATAGTCTACCACTGAGCTCTACCCCAAGCTGGAGCATATTCTCACATAGCCCACAGGTTGGCCTCGAACTTGCCATTAGCATACAATGTTTTTGTTTGTTTTTTGAGACAGAATCTACATAGCTTTGGCTGTCCTGTGACTCACTATGTAGACCAGGCTAGCCTTGAACTCAAAGAGATTCTGCTGCCACTGTTCCCAAATGTGGGGATTAAAGACCTTAGCCACCATGCCTGGCCAAAGGGTAATCTTGAACTTCAGATCCCCTATTGCCTCCTCCTCCTGAGTGTGGAGATTAAAGGCTTGTGCCATTGTTCCTGGTAATGGGAATTGAACCCAAGGCTAGGCAAGCACTTTACCAAACTGAGCTACATCCGTGGCTCTTGTGGAATGTTAGTTTAAAATGTGTTACAAGAGGTTATGCTGTGGAGTATTTGTTTAATGATGCAAAGATGGGTTGCATTTTTGTATGTTGCATTTGTTAAACTCTGTAAAGCTGTTATTTTTCCTGCCTAAAACACCTGATTGGTCTAATAAAGAGCTGAACAATCAATAACTAGGCATGAGAAAGGGATAGGTGGAATTGTCAGACAGAGAATAAATAGAAGGAAAAATCTTGGGAAGAGAGCAAAGAGGAGGATCAAGGAGTGAAAAGAGGAGAGGAGGGCACCCTAGCACATAGCCACACAACCACACAGCCAGCCATGGAGTAAGAAGGAAAGAAAGACATATAATAAAGAAAAGCTGGGAAGAAATAAGGCAAGCTAAAGCCAGGCATTCATAAGTAAGAATAAGTGTCTGTGTATGTATTTGGGAGCTGGGTCGTGGGCCCCCAAAGAGTAAAATAACCAACTACACTAGCCCCTGAAGCATTTTTCTTATCAGTAAATTTGCACTATTCAAAGCTGACTTCTGATCTATAGACAAATGTGTAATCCTTACCCAGTGGCCTAAATCTTCATTATCTTCAGAGTTAGCTTAATATGCATATGTTTATAAAAAGTAGTGCATGATCCTAATATTTATTGCAAAAAGTGTTTGTAAAATAGCTCTATATTTCAAAATAGCTAGTTCCTAGACTTTCCTTCCCTTGCCATTCTCTTCTAGGATGTTTTGATCTTCATATTGCCTATGAACTTCCAAATTTTGCCCTAAGCCTGCTCTAAAGATGTGTAACCAACTCAAGTTCTGGCATCCTGTATCAATCCCCATCTACTCTGCTTATCCTAAGTGACACAGATCTGGGACCACTAACAGATGTGGGTCCAAGAGCATTTCCTTCTCTCAGGTTTGAGATGGAGCCGGGTAAAAGAAGTATGCATTGTGCTTCGGGCTGTGCAGTTAGACAAAGCAGGGTGCTACCCTATTCCAACACTTGGCAGCCATGTTGCCTTAGGCAAAATACTTGGCTCAGTATGTACCTCAGAGGCTATTGTGAGGATTAAGAATGACAGTCCTTGCTAAGACCATCATGTAGTCCTTAGATGTGGTAGTGCATGCCTGTCATCCTAGCACCCAAGAGACTTGAGGCAGGAGAATTGAGAGTTTCAGCCTGAACTGTTATGTACTAAGTTCCTGGACAGCCTGAGCTTCAGAGTGTTTCAAAAAGCCAAAAATAATAATCCAAGAGCTGTCATTAATTCAGTGGGAAACATAGAGGCAGAAAACTAGAGTTAATCCTAAAGAAATCCCATACATATCTAAATAAACCAGACTGGTCAATTGAGAAAGTAAAGCTGAAATCAATAGAGGACCTGTAACTTCGGGAAGGGCCATTTGGCCTGTGTTTTCTACATGCAGCAAGTCATAATGATCTTTCAGGAGGGATGGCCTTCACATACCAAAGCTGGAAAATGGCCTTGGTCACAAGAGACTGATCATTAAGGCTTCAGTGACCTTGAGTAAACAAACTCTGATGTAACACTTATCTTCCAGTAGTGACTATACCCCTGTCTCTGTAAGGACCCCCCTAGAATTTCATACCCTATCCTAATTCAGATAACAAACGATCATGTTATTACTTTACAGGCTTATTGTTCTTGATCTAAAAGGCATGAATGCATCATGCTTTGATCATTTCTTCAGAATTCAATATTGTGAAAATTTCAGTGTGCATGTAAAATTAAATGGAAACAGAGTCTCATCAATCAGTTCTTGGGTTCATTTATCTTGCCAAGGAACCCACACACGAACTAAGAAGAATAGAGCTAATCTTTCCATAATCTAGTCTGATAGTGTTACCATTTGATGAGGTCCCTGGAAGAATAAGCAGGACAGTATTTGAGGTGGCTCAAATTTGATTTTTTTATTTTTATATTTTGGCTTTTTTGAGACAAGGTTTCTGTAAGATCCACCTTCCTCTGTCTCTGCTTCTTGAGAGTTGGGATTAAAGGCATGGGCCACCACTTCCTGGCATGCCTTAATTTCCAGACGGAGTTTGTGGGTAGGCTCAAATAAACCAGGTGTGTGTGTGTGTGTGTGTGTGTGTGTGTGTGTGTGTGTGTGTGTGTGTGTGTGTGTATTTCTTATTTTACATATCAATCCCACTTCCCTCTCCCTCACTTCTTCCCATGCCCCACCCCTTCCCATCCCATTCCCCCACACACACTCCACAGGTAGGGTGATGCCTTCCAGGAGGGATCATCAAAACCTGTCAAGTCATTTGGAGTAGGGTCTAGGCTCTCCCTCCTGCCTCTAGGCTAAGGGAGTATCCCTCCATGGGGAATGTGCTCCCAAAGTCCTTTTGTGCACCAGGGATACATCCTGGTTCTACTGTCAGAGATCCCTTAGACTGCCCAGGCCTTCTAGCTGAGACCCACGTTAAGGGGGTCTGGGTCCATACAATGCTGGTTTCCCGCTGTCAGTCTGGGGTCCATGAGCTCCCCTTGTTCAGGTCAGCTGTCTCTGTGGGTTTCAGTAGTCTGGTCTTGACCCCTTTTCTTATCACTCCTCCCTCTCTGCAACTGGATTCCAGGATAAACCAGGCTTCTTAACTATGGTTGTGCCTAAAGCTTTCTCTGGTTGTGTAAGATTAAACACAAAGTCACAATGCTTTCTTAATTATTGGGGAAGAAATAAGTACCAACTACAGAGGCAGAGCCAGTCATAAAGTTCATTTCTTGTTCTGGTTCAGCTGCATCCTGGCATAAGGCAATCAATATACCCCCAAAACAACAGGACTTTACCTGGCTTCAGAGTCTGCTATAGTTAACATAGCAGGTTTATAGGCTTCCCTGAAGAGAGTGACAGGGCACCTTCAAGCCATTTCCTTTTGAAAGAATATCCTAATGTCTGAGTGCCTGAGTTGAGGCCAGGATCTGTCCCTGCTTCTTGGGCAAACATTCAGGAGATTCAGAGACAGTTAGAAAACCACTTTGCTACCTTTATTAACTTCACCAGCAGGAGGCGTGGGGTACACATTCATTCCTCCTCGTAGTGTCAATTTTGTCTCTTGCATCTAGAGTGGCACTCAGTGTGGAAGTGTTTATACTCAGGATTAGTCTTCCCACGTCTCTTGAACTTAAGAGGCTCTTAGCTACTAGTTTCAGGCAAACCGCCCAAGGACAATGGGTATGACCAAAATAGGTTCTTTTTTCTAGCTTAGGGCCTGAAAGGATCCACTTCACCAGTCTGAGTTCCCTGGAAACCCAGAGTGTTCTATTCACACAGCTGTCTTTAACGCTGTGGCTCAAGAAAGACAGTTTCTGATTTTAAAGCTTGTCAGAAGGCTTAGGGAAAGCTATACACATACAGACATGACACCACAGAATCATCTGTGGACATTTCAAATCCCAATTCCTGAACAACACGTTAAAACTTCTAGATAGAGTGGTTTGGAAATCTCTACTGTAATCAGTTGAGATCCTGAAGTGAGCTCAAACTAGCATTTAAGAACCACTAATCCAAGAGAATGCCAGATGAAATATTTCATCAGTCCTGATGCCCCTGCACAGCCCTTAGGGGCACAGACAACCGAAGGACTTGGAATCAAAACATGGCTTTAAACCAGGTGGTTGCTCTGTGTCAGTTGTGCTGGCATCATCAGGAAACTTAAAGGTAGCCCAAGAGCCTAAGCTGGCCTTTCCAAAAGAAGCAAGTACCCTTCCAGGAAGATGATGAAGGATGGCCAATGGAGAAAGGTATCTCTGAAGGAAGGCAGCAACTCTGTCCTCATAGGTGTTTCAAGATAATCAACTCTACCTCTACTGGCATTTGCTAGAAAACGTGGCAGAAATTAAACATTGCTTTCTAGAAAGCTGTCTGGACACAGCTGTGCCTACCCCACCCCAAGTGGGCTTGAATCCCATTCCCGGGTTTAGGCAGCTATTCTGTTGTAAAGATCTTTTCTGGCCTTACCCTGGGCAGTAGTGCTCAGAACAGCATCTGGCCTTGGACTCTGACGAATTGAGGTTATGGTCCTTAATATCACTGATCTTGGCCACAGTACATCCGCATGCTGGATACAGGCCTCTGAGCAAACAAATACAGTCTGAGTCATGGTTATAAGATATTCAATCATGGTAAAACATACTAACCAGGGTTTCATTAGTCAGCAAGTCAACAGACAACAGAACCTGAGCTCTTTTGGTAAAATTCAGAGGCAAAACATTGGGTAGGGACAATTGACAAGAAAACCAGCTCTAACTAGGATACTAAAGACTGGGATTCATCTTTCTAGCCCTCTGTTGTTGAATTCTTGTTTCTACGTAATTTCAAAATTGTGTAACTGGGTCACCAGTCCTTTGAACATAGGAAATATGTCTTCCTGTAACAAATATTCCACTGCATCCTTTGCATAATGTGTATCTGTTAGCTTGAGACTTGCCTCATCTAAGGGCCATAGGGAGTGGCGAGGGGGAGAACATCCCATGATTAAATGTTTGAAGAAGAATGCAATTTTTGTGAAAGAACTTTAATTGTGAGGCAGCCTACTTTTACACTTTAGACAAAGGTGAAGGAAAATCCAAGGCACACACCCAGGGAATGCAGATGTTAAGTCCACATCTCCTTTCAAGACGTCACAGAGCTAGGTGAAATGATAAGTACATTTTAAGTCCAGCACTTGGAGGGGGCAGAGGTAAGAGGATCTCTGTGTGTCTGAGGCCATCCTGGTCTACATAGCAAGTTCCAGATCAGCCAGGACTAAATAGATCCTGTCTCAAAAAAAAAGTCAGATGTAGTGGCACATGCCTTTTAATCCCAGCACTCGGGAGGCAGAGGCAGGAGGATCTCTGTGAGTTCAAGGCCAGCCTGGTCTACAGAGCTAGTTCCAGGACAGCTTCCAAAGCTACACAGAGAAACCATGTCTTAAAACAAAACAAAACAAAACAAAACAAGAAAGAAAGTCAAAGAAAATAACCAAGCAAACAAAGACTTACACAATTGTCAAAAACCTCTTCTTGTGGCTAGGGATGTAACTCAGTGACAGAGCTCTTTGTTATAAGATGCAAGGCCCTAGCTTCTAGCCTCAGTACTCTAATCAAGCAAAAAAGTCTTCCTAGAAGAAAGCAAGACATACAGGCATGTGATAATCTATACAAATTTTATTTTGATATCAGTTTATGGAAACAAGCAGGTGTCAGCATTATGCAGGCACAAAAAAAGGGAAAGAAAAAACCTCCAGTGCTAATTCTCTTGTATTTACACCATTTGGTTTCAACAAGGACAGGAAGCTTTACTGTTAGCTTCCTGTGGGAACTCCAGTTTCTGCACCTTGCCTTGCCGCCTCTCAGAATCACGATACAACAGGGATTTCTGGGCCTTTAGTCGGCAAGCCAGGCACATGAAAATTGACTCCACATTCTGGCTTTCTTTGGGGTCCTTGGCTGATGTCTCAAACAAGAGCATGTTGTGGGCATCAGCAAATTTCAGGGCTAAGTTGGAGGGTACCTGGATCTGTTCCCTCAAGTCACACTTGTTACCCACAAGCACCTTTGGGACTAGTGGAGGCACAGCGTGCCCATTGCATTCTTGGATCCACATTTTTAAGTTGGTGAACGAGGTCATCTTGGTGACGTCATAGACAAAGACCACAGCATGTACATTGCGATAGTAATGCTCGACCATGCTTTTACGGAAGCGTTCCTGTCCTGCTGTGTCCCACACCTGGACCTGCAACAGAAACCCATATGTGAAGTTGGAAAAGGAAACATGAGCAGATGAAAAAAAAAGCATAGTTTTAAAGCATTAGAAAACAAGGTTACAAATTCTGATATAGCACATTGGCAGAATGGACCTATCAAAGCTCAGAGAGACGTTTTAGAGTTTCCTACTGTTTTTTCTTCTTAAAATTGCTGAGTGAAAATACAGAGTTGAAAAAAATCTAAAGGACTGTAGTTTAAAAGTAGTACACAAGGATTGGAGAGTTGGCTCAGTGGTTAATAGCACTTGCTGCAGAGAACACAGGTTTGATTTCCAGTATCCATAAGGTAACTCACAACTGCCAGTAACTACAGTCCCAAGGGATTGGATGCCCTCTTCTGACCTTGGCTAGCACCAGGAATGCACATAATGCACTTTACATACATGCAAGCAAAACACTCATACACATAAAACAATAGATCTTTTAAAAATAAAAATAGTGCTGGGCGGTGGTGGCGCACTCCTTTGATCCCAGCACTTGGGGGGCAGAAGCAGGTGGATCTCTGTGAGTCTGAGGCCAGCCCGGTCTACAAAGCAAGTTCCAGAACAGCCAGGACTACACAGAGAGAACCTGTCTTGAAAAACTAAAACAAATTAAATAAATAAGAATAGTACACAAATTGATCAAAATTTCTTGAGGGCAGTGTGACAATTTCATCAATAATCTTAAAAACAGTCACAACTCTTAAAACCTATAATCCTACTTCCGGAAATCTATACTAAAGCCATTGAAAAGATGCTCTCAAATTCTGTATATATATACACACACACACTAAAAATATTATTTGCATCAATTCACACCTGAAATAGGCCAAACATTGCTGTGAGTTCAAGACCAAGCTAGGCCAGAGAGAAAAAGAGAGCGGACATACAATATTTTTCAGGGTTGGTATGGCCCCAAATAATATTGTTTCATATGATATAATCTCAAAATCTCAATTTTTAAAACACTTAAGCACAAACATATTTATAGAAAAATCTAAAATTGTATATACCAGAATGTTAATGGCTATTTGAATACAGATTTTTTTTTTTTTTTTTCAGACGGGGTTTCTCTGTGGTTTTGGAGGCTGTCCCGGACCTAGCTCTTGAAGACCAGGCTGGTCTCAAACTCACAGAGATCCACCTGCCTCTGCCTCCCGAGTGCTGGGATTAAAGGTGTATGCCTCCACCGCCTGTTGAATATAAGTAATATTTATTTTTTTGTTTTTTTCTTTCCCAAATTTTTTAGTTTAAAATACATGTTACTTTTTAGTGCTTTCTTTATTGTTGTTTTAAGACATAATTTAAGCTGGGCTCGAACAAATGATCCTCCTGCCTCACCTTCCTGAGCTCTGGGATTATAGGCACTCACCTTCTTACCTAATTTTGTATTTCAATATTAGAAAAACTAAAATGAGTCAGGCCAGATTAAGCTACAAAGCAAGTTGGAGGCCAGCCTGGACTATATGAGAGCCTGCTTTACTCCCATCAGAAAATTAAAACTAGTGTTAAAAATCTCACTGTTGCCAGCCGGGTGATAGTGGCATATGCCTTTAATCCCAGCACTTGGGGAGCTGAGACAGGTGGATCTCTGTGAGCTCAAGTCCAGCCTGGTCTACAGAGTGAGTTCCATGTGGGTGTTAGTTAGGAGGACTGGGCAATCTATGGGGCCTCTGGTAGTGGATCAGCATTTATCCCTGGTATACAAATGGACTTTGGGAGCCCATTCCACATAAAGGGATACTCTCTCAGCCTAGACACGTGGGAAAGGGCCTAGATCCTGCTCCAAATAATATGACAGACTTTGAATATCCCCAATAGAAGGCCTCACCTTCCCTGGGGAGCAGAAAGGGGATGGGATGGTTGGTGGGGGGAGCAGGAGGAAGGGAGGGTGACAGAACTGGATTGACATGGAAAACAAAGCTTGTTGCAAATTCCAATTAAAAAAAAAACCTATTATCATAATTTTTTAAAAGAAGAGTTCCAGACAGCTAGGGAATACAGAGAAACCCTGTCTAGAAAAACAAACAAACAAACCCTGGCCATTTAACTGTATTTGTTATTTAAATGAGATAATAATAAAGGCTGACTTCAAATTCATGATTCTCCCTCCTGTCTCAGGCACCATGGTGCTGGAATTACATGCTTAAGCCACCATGCCTGGTTTCCAATTTATTTTTAAATTTACTTCTTTGTTATATAAAAGATAATTTAATTCACTCTATTTTTCTTCTGTATCTTGGCTTTTGGGATAAAAGCCAATTTATGAAGAGAAAAATCTGGTATCAGTAACATATGCACAGACATAATTCCCAGGACTACTCTGGGATTCAATATATATTCAAGCCCAATTTTATTTTCTGCAATATGTTCAGGGTCTGGGACAACAGCTATTCATGATCAAAGTGATGATCTCAAGACCCTATAAAATTCTCAGTTATCAGCCAGCCAGTGGTGGCACATGCCTTTAATCCCAGCACTTGGGAGGCAGAGGCAGGTGGATCTCTGTGAGTTCCAATCCAGCCTGATCTACAGAGTGAGTTCCAGGACAGCCATGATTGTTACACGGAGAAAAACTGTCTTGAAAAACAAAATTCTCAGTTATCAAACAAAAATTTTTTGTGGCCTCTAATTTGACTACTGTGACTCTTCAAATAAATTCTATAGTGTTATTTGGAATTATCAGTCAGTGCGTATAATCTATGAAATATAATAGAATCTCTTTGCTGAGTGAAGATCTTACAAGATTATCATTGTGATCATCAGTTTCCATTGTCCTGGCTCTCCTTCATCATCCTCCAGGATCTTTTGGTGAAGCTTTTGAAATCACATTTTCTATTTGGGTTTTTCTTTGACAGACACTCACTCCTAGCCTGGACTCAGTCCTTCTGTCTCAACCTCCTAGTTCTGGGGCTGCTGATATTTGCCACCAGCCTCAGCTTCTATTTGGACTCTCAGGGACCCTGGTCTGGCTCTCCTCTCCTTTTTTTCTGAACTACAACAGTTGTTTGATTTCCGGTTGTCCCTGTTTCATTGTCCCCTGAATGCTGCTGTCACACTAGCCACCTATATCCCTGCTTGTACCTGTATGCCATCTTCCTCTTCAGGAAATTGTGGTAGCCCTCTCCTACATGTGGTTTCTAATGGAAATATTTCAGTCTGTCTTAATTTGACCCATCCCTACCTAGGTTCAAGATATCTTGGCAGGATCTTTCTCTGTTACTGTGGTCCACTAGTCCACCCTTCCACAGTAGATCCTTATCTCAATCTCATCCATTCTTATACCTCTACCTTTGTTCTCAAATCTTTCTTTGGGGGGGGGAGAACTTTTTTTGAGACAGGGTCTCTCTATTTAGTCCCACTATGTAAACCCACTATGTAAACCAAGCTGACCCTGAATTCACAGAAGTCCACCTGCCTCTGCATCCCAAATGCTGGCATTAAAGACATGAACTGCCATGTCTTTATTATTTTAATTGTAAAGATTTATCATTTTATTACTTCCATTTTATGTATAGGTGTTTTGCCTGTACCTATGCCTGTGCACCACATATATGCAGTGCCTGCAGAGGTCAGATGAGAACAACAGATACCCTGGAGCTGGAATTACATATGGTTATCAGCTACCATAAGGGTGCTGGGCATGGAACCCCAGAGCTGTGGGAAAGCAACCAGTGCTCTTAACCACTGAGACATCTGTCCAGTGTCCCCATCTGCAAATCTTTTCTTTTTCTTTTTTGTTTTAAGTTAATTTATTTATTTTTAATACATATAATATTCTGTCTGCACATACACCTGCATGCCAAAAGAGGGCACCAAATTCTGTGAGCCACCATGTGGATGCTGTGACTTGAACTCAGGACCTCTGGAAGAGCAGCCAGTGCTCTTAACCACTGAGCTGTCTCTCCAGCTTTTCTAACTTTTCTTAGGAAAATCGATTGCTCTTAGAGTCTACATTATACCATTCAGAACACATTTGTGTGTTCTCGGTTTCATCAGTGCTGCTGCTGATCCCTTGATAACTAAACTGTATGGAGGCAGTGTTTTTCAGCTTTGGATTGTACATCATTGAGGTGCTGCTGGTGGTGGTGGCTTGAGGCACTAGAACTAACAGCAGTCAGTCCGACAGCTCAAATATCTGTCAAAGCCATTTCAGAGAAAGCAAAGCACGGCATCTGACTTTGGTTACAGACAAAATCAAAAATTCTCAGGAGACTTTTTTCTTTCTCTGAGCAGACAAAAAAAAAATTATTCTTTCTACCTCTCTGGTGCTCTGAACAGCAAGAAAGAGAGGTGGATGGGGTGAGGGCTGGATGTTGGGGGGGAGTGAGGGTCGGAAGGAAATAGGCCTAGTAAGGGAATATCATTTCCATCTGGCTCCAGATCTCCACTTCCCACCCCCACTCTCTGCTAGTCTCAGTTCTTGCCTCTGAGTGAAGCTGAATCCCTGTCGGCCCTCAGGCATGTGGCAGATGCTTTAACACCATGAGCTCAGGATTCTAAAAATACCTGCAGGAACATGGGTGGGAATGTGTGAGGTGTTTGAACTGAGTAAGGTTGGCTGTTTGGCTTTTCCTTGGCTTCCTAATTGTGTACACCACCCAAGTTGCCAGAACTGTAGGGAGAGCCCCTCTGCTGGAGCTGTCCTCTGCCTTTCTGAAGCTACAAAGAAAGCCTTGAAGCTTTCATGTAGAGGCTTGGGAGTTCAGAGCTAGTTATTGTTCCAATTCCAGCTCTATAGAAACCACATCCAAAGTTTTTGCACCCCTGCCTGTGATGAGACATAAGCCTGGAAGCAGGCTACTCCCAGCAGAAAACAGAAGAACTAGCGGGTATGGCCTCAAAACCTCTAAAAGGGAAGTACGTCAGTCAGGCTCACTGGATGCATGGACTGAGCTGTCTGTGTCTGGGGATTCAGTTTTCCTGTCTTCAGCATCCTCACGCTCCTTTCATCCTTGCTAGGAAGCTAAAGGAGATGCTTCCCCTCCTCTTTCATTCCTTCCCCAGTGGACATGATTGAGGCCTGCCCCTTAGCTACGCATGCCTGAGATGTTCATCACTCTCAGAGGGCCAGTAGGATACAGTGGAGTCAAACCAATGGAATGCAAATCTTTCCACACATCCCGTGCTAGTTGTATGTCCTTTCTCAGCTTCAGTACCCTCATCTGTTATGTCTTGTTGACATTCCTTGCATATGCATGGCACTGCCTAATAGATTCCAGAACCCCCCAGATACCCAAATCATGGAAGCTCAGATGCCCTTTGTAAAACAATGTACTGTTCACATATTGCCCTGAACACTTCTTTCTACACATTTTAAATTATCTCTTCTTATAACATTTGATACAATGCAAATGATAAAAAAATACTTGGTGTAAAATATAGTGTTTAGAGAATAAGAACAAAGTCGGTAAATGTTTAGGTAGATGCATGTGTGCACATGCACGCATGTATGCATGCATAACACATATCACACACACACACACACACAATCTCTTATAGATCAGGCTGGCCTGCCTTGAACTACTTATGTAGCCAAAAATGACCTTAAGTTGCTGATCTTCCTGTTTCTATTTCCCCAAGTGGTAGGACTTCAGACATACCTCACTGGACCAGGATTATGTGTCACTGGGTCAAACTTGGGGCCTCATATTTGTTAGGCAAGCACTTCACTAACAGAGCTATACTACCAGTCAGTCCCTGCCTTTTTCTAAGTGTTTTATTCTCAGTTAGTTGAACCCCTTGAGTTTGAGTAGAGAGGGCCAGCTGTATACATTCTTTCTTCCTCTCAGGCCTGACACCACCACTGAATCTTCATGGACAGTTGATGGAGTAAGTGCAGCTGGAAAGACAACATCTTTATAGTGGGGACTTGAACTTCTTTGGGTTGCTAGGGTGATCCAAACAAGATGACAAATGAGAAGAAACTTTTGTTAAGATGTGAAGTGCACAATGAATGTGAGCTATCATTATCTCAGAAAGCACATCAAACCTTTGGTACTGTGCCTTGGCTCTACTGGTTCTCATTCTGCAAAGCTTAACTCTAGAAGCTTGAAACAGGGCAAGGGCAGCCAGTGGGAAGAGGCAGGGGGAAATATGCATTATCTTGTGGTGAGTGGCTTGGGATAGACCCAGATTAATGGGGTAATAGGCAAGGGTTGAGGGGCATGGGGTGGAGAGCTGCCCCATCCCTGCCTGAATAAGCTTCGGCAAGCCCTCCATCCCCTGCACACGCTCTTAGCTGATTTGAGGTGATTATATATATATATATATATATATATATATATATATATATATATATATATATATATATATATATCTCCTTTTGTTGGATGCCAATGGCAGAAGGCAAGTGTGCAAAGAAAAGAAACATTTACAACCTTTGGTGGATATTCCCATGGATGATAGGGGAAGTTTAAAAGAAATCTTTGTTATTGTTGTCTTTTGTTTTGTTTTTTTCAAAACAGGGTTTTTATTTGTGTGTGTGTGTGTGTGTGTGTGTGTGTGTGTGTGTGTGTGTGTGTGTGTGTGTGTGTGTAGCCAAGCCATCCTGGAACTAGCTCCATAGACTATGCTGGCCTCAAACTCATAGAGATCAGCCTCCCTCTGTCTCCTGTGTGCTGAGATTAAAGGTGTGTGCCACTGCCACTCAACTCAAAGAAATATTTTTTATCAATTAGCTGGACTGTCCCAAATGTATCTAAGATGTACACATACACAAAGCTGACACACATGGCAATGAAAAGGATATAGACAAGCAGGCAGGCAGGTACACATGCGTGCACGCATACCCACACCCATACTGGGGAAGGCAGAAAATTAAAGGAGGGAGAGAAGGAGTGGAAAGGAAGAAACGGGGAGGCAACAAGGGATGCACAGGGATGGATAATTAACCATTAAGCTATCTGACAGAAGATGAAAATTTAGAAGCCCCACAGAAGACATGATGTCATTCTGACTGCAGGCTTCTTGTAAGTCACATTGAGCTCAGCCTCTTGCACTTAGTAATGTAACACAGGAAGGTGTTTTCCCCAGTGATCAGCAGAGGGGAAGAACCCTGCATCTGGGCCGTGCCTGCCTATAGCCATGGCTGACCCACTGTGGTGCTGCTTAGCCTGTAGGAGTACCCAAACCAGACAGAAGGGTTACTTTCCACATTGCCTACCCACCCCCAGCCCTATTCATTGGCTTCTGATGCTTTTAGCCCGAGACAGACACAATATGGTTTAGCTAAACCTGTAGGTGACACATACATAATGCATAATGGTTATTAAGAGAAGCTCCTCCCTTCCTTTGGGAGTTGGAAGATGTCTCCATCTTTCCCAGATTGATCAGGAAAAGCTGCCAGCTTTCCTGTGTTGTGTCTCTCCATGCTTCTCAAATAGACAACCTTCTGGGTTAAATGGACTTATGACTTACGTACTCTTGTAAGCCCGGCAAAAGGAAACACAGAAAGAGCAGCAGAAAAGGGATGAGTAGGCCCTCATTGTAAGCTTGATCTTGTTTGATCTTACATTAATCACTTTCCCTCTCCTGAGCTCCAGTTCCCTACCTATAAAATGAGGACTTTGGATTAGAGACTTTTTTCTAAGGTCTTTTTTAGCTCTGGACACCTGTAATTCTCATGCCTAGAGTGAGACAGCCAAAGTGTGAAAAGTAAACTCCAAGTACTCTGTTGAGTGTCATGAGTGCAAGCAAAACAGATTGTCCTCTGACCTCCACATGTACACAATGTGACTGACTACACACACACACACACACACACACACACACTTATGCACGCGTGCACACACACACACACACACACACACACACACACTACATGTAGAAATTTTAATTGAAAATATTTTAAAATCTTAACTCCTAGGGTTGCTGTATCAAGTAAGACATAAAATGACTAGTCTGGGCTTTGTTTAGTCAATAAACAGAAGGTGTTTTTGTTTAGTTTAGATTTACTTTTATTATTTGTAATTCTGTGCAGGTATGTGCACATTGAATGACTGTGTCTGTGAGGGCCAGAGGCATCAGGTACCCATAACACTGGGGATATACAGTCCTCTGAAAAGCAGTATGTGCTTTTAACCACTGAGCCACCTCTCCAGCCCCAATAAATAGAAGCTTTCAATTATTAACCCAAATGATTGGAGGCAGTTCTTTTTAAATTTATTTTAGATGTGTTTTGTGTGTATGGGTGTCTTTGTGGTGAACTTGTAGGTGCTCTGTTCCCTGAAGCTACAGTTATGGATGGTTGTGAGTCACTGTGTGGGTGCTGAGAATTGAACCCAGGTCCTAGAGCACTTGTTATTGTATAGGGCCTAGATTCAAGTGTTCTTGACCTCTGAGTTAACTCTCTGCCCCAATCATGGGGTTTAGGGGTTTGTTGGGGTTTTTTGTTTTGTTTTGAGTATGTGTTAACGAGGAAACATTGGATTGTAATGTTATGAGGTACAAGTGGAGACGTGGTAATCAGAGAAAACAAATGGGGCTTTGACAGCCCTGATAAGGAAGATGTAGCTCTGAATATGGCAAAATAGGCATCTCTAGGAGAGGTTGTCATGTGTACCGGCCCTGGAACACAAGGGAGCAAGCCTAGGAGAAGTCATACCATGTTCTAGAATGAATGAAGCCAGGGCTTTCCTCTTATAATCTACTTTCGAATCTGACAGCCACTATTGCTGGCTGAGCTCTAGGGCTGCCTCAGCCTACCACGCTGCCGCTTTCTCTCCCCCCAAAGGACGACTAGCTTTGACAGTCATCTTCAAACCAGGTTTTGGCACTTGTTCCTTGCAAGCAGTCAAAGCATGAGACACAATCTACTTCTTTCTTGGTCTCCTGCTAGTTGCCATGCTCTACCATCTTCCAGACATGCTGGTCTCTCACAAGCCAGCTTTGGCCTTGGTGTTTCAACAGCTTAAATGGGAGCAGGTTGACCATCTCCCAAGGCCGACACTCCACTGAGGGTTCTTGCCAAATTTGTCCTCAGAGGTTCCTCCTTGAACTCTTACAAGGCTTTGCCCTCTAGAAAATATCATCTTCCTCCCAAGGCCATATTAAGCACTTATCTACACGTGGTGTTGTGCTGATGTCTGTTTCTAGTGAGTCACACTGTCACAGGCTCTGCCCTCTGGGAAAAAAGTCTGGGATATTTGGCAGAGACTCTGAAACCCATCTGGTTAAATACAGGGGTGATACAAAGCGAGGAGTGATTTAACAGCCTCCCCCAAGGTCATTGGGTAATGACTCCATCCACTGTCCACCTCCAACCCTTCATTTCTACCTCCATTCATTTCCCCTTTCTTCTAGACCCCCACACACTCCCCCCTTCTTAGCACTCAAATTTCAGATGGCTTTACCGCCCTGGCCTGACTTGTAAGCCCAGGGAACTCTTTAGCTCATCATAACACTTTATTTTTTTTAATAAATATTAACATTAAACATGAATGATTTTGAAAGTGTTTCAAAATGCATCCATTGATTTATTTCTACTTTGGGGGAAAAAACACGTCTTAAACTTTCCAGTGACTGATAGCCATATATTAAAGAAACCAGACACCATACAGGAAGAAGCCCTGACTTGTGCAAACATTCAACATGAGAGTCCCTTAAAAAGATAGCAACAGATACCCGCATTGATTTTAAAAAGACATGGAGCAATCCCCCTCTTCTCAGAAAGGGGAGAAGCAAAAAAGATCACAAGTTCAAAAGAATGTACTATCTCCCAGACCCAGAGTCTCTTCCTTATCTTCTACCAGTCTTTCTGAAGTGC